>CM038682.1:330734509-332216787 GCA_021605205.1 Aegilops longissima
AATTGGCTAAGATATACATGACCAGGATTGTATGCTTGCATGGAGTTCCGAGGAGTATCGTGTCGAGATAGAGGAACCCAATTTACCTCAAAGTTCTAGAAGCGGTTACACGAAACTTTGGGAACCAGGTGAGTTTAGCACAGCTTTTCATCCACAGATGATGGACAAACCGAGAGAGTCAACCAGATTTTGGAGGATATGCTTAGAGCTTGTGCCTTGGATTATGGATCCAGGTGGGACGAAAATTTGCCATATCTGGAGTTTTCTTACAACAACAGTTATCAATCTAGTTTGAAGATGGCCCTTTCGAAGCCTTATGCGGAAGGAGGTGCAGGACCCGTTGTTGTGGGATGGAGTTGGAGACCGCCAGTTGTTTGGACGGATTTGATTAAGGAGTCGAGCGGAAAGTAAAGTTAATTAGCGATAGGCTCAAGGTAGCCCATCAAGACGGAAGAGCTATGCGGACTCAAAACGCAAGGAGGCGAATATGAAGTCGAGAGCGAGTTTATCTTCGTGTATCGCCACTTGAGGAGTTAAGCGTTTTGGTGTTAAAGGAAAGTTAGCACCCGATTTGTAGGACCATATCGTGTTTTGGAGCGTATGGGAGAAGTTGTGTACAAGTTGGAATTACAGAAGGTTTGTCGGTGTTCATGATGTGTTTCATGTTTCTCGGTTGAAGAAGTGTCACGCAGAGATGGCTGATATACCAGAGAGATCTTGTGCCACTAGAGGCGATTGGTTGAATGATGATTTGACCTCGAGGAGAAACCACCAAGGTTACGGGTATGCCGGTAGAGTCACCCGACAAGGTCATTAAGTTTTGCAAAGTTCGATTGGAGCCACCACACCGAGGATGAAGCCACCGGGAGCGAGAGGAAGATCTGCAAGGACCACCCTCACCTATTTTCTAGCCAACCCAAATCTCGAGGGAGATTCATCTTAAGGGGTAGGTTTGTAACATCCCAAATTTTCAATTTGGAATGTTATACATAAACATCATTGCATATCATATTTTTCGTTGCATTTTTGCTCGATCCTAGAAATTCTACACAACTCAAGGACCCACGGAGAGAGTTGGGGATTTCGTTATTTTCATATTTGAGTTTTCTCAAATTTTGAAAATAGGATCATTTGATTTTAATTATTCTATCTTCAATTATTTCTACTATCAAAATATGAGAGAGGGAATAAAATGACTTTCCCAAAATAAAGAAATAATGAAGATTTAATAATAAAATCAAATAAGATTTTATTTCGGAGTTTTTTGCCTTTTTATTTGAATTTAGGAAAAATGCGTGTTTTTAAAAATTGCATTTAGGCCCCAAATAAATGTTCATTTAGTCTGGCTTGATTTTAGAAGCCGGGGAAAATTTATTTCGAGATTTTTGGAGTCCGTTTAGTATTTCTTTTTATTTTTCTTCTGCGCGGAATTATTAAAAAACGCGCAACCGACCTTTTTTGGCCGTACCAGCGGGACTCACTGGGCGCTTTTTAATCTTGCGCCGCGAGCCCCCTAGGCCTGTCGTCACGCCCGAGCCCAAAACCCACCCAGCCCACCCCACCAAACCCTAACCTAATAGCCCGCGCCATGCCATTGCCGCCATGGCCAGCCAGCCATCCGCCCGGGCCGCCGGACCCGACGCCGACGACTTTGCGGTTTCCGCCGCCGAGGTTCGCCGCCGCCTCGTAAACCGTGCAGCCGTTTTTTTAAAACCGAGCGGTTTTTCTTCGGTTTATTTTCAGTTTTTTTAGTTTTCATTTTTTTGATCGGTTTTTTCCGGTTCGGTTAAATAGCGAAAATTCGTTCTTTCGTTCGTTTTTAACGAACGCGTTAAATCGAATTAGTTTAGTTAACGAGCGTCCGTTCGTTAACCGTTCGTCGTTTTCTCTTTCTCGGATTTAATTCGTGATTTTTTACGATCGCGATTCTGATCCGATTTTCGTTTTAGTATAACTTTTCGCTCGTTTATCGGAATCAGGCGATTCAAGCGCCTAGAGTTTCGTCTCGAAACCCTCTTTCCGAATAACCTACTTAAACAAGTTTTTGCTTCTGTAAAATTTTACCTAGATCCATATTAGTAAAACGAAGCTGTTTTCTTTCGCCGTTTGTTTTTCGTTGCTTCGTTTGATTTGTTTCTTTTTGCAAACCGGAGTTCTTAAGTTGAACTATCTGGTTAGATCTTCTATTTGAGTTTTACCTGTGCATTAGATGAGTACTTATTGTATGCTTGTTTGTTTATGCGTGATAGAATACCCGAGTCGCCTTTGTTACTTGAGTCTCTAAGTTTCATGGATCATCGACAAGGCAAGTAACACTTTGATCATATAATTTTCATACCCAGTTTTTATGCATTAGATCTATCCTCAAACATTGCATGATTAGGATCTAATTAAATTGTGGGTTTTGGGAAGTACATTGAGGTAGTACCTATTACCTGTTTATTTTTCAAACCCTTGGGAGTTACTTCTACGTTTGCTTATTATGCCATGCTATGCTAGTAGACGTGGATTGGGTGAGTGTATCCATGACAGATGTGAGATCGTTAAATTAATGGTTTATTTAAGGTGGCAACTTAAACACACATCTGGGTGGATTGAGGCACTGGTTTCCATCGAGACTTGCTGTATTTCTTGGACCGCCACCCGGGCCCAAAGGGATCATGAGATTATTCAAGCTAGAAACTTCCGTGCAGCCACAAGCCATTATGGGCTCGCATAGTTGATTAAGTTGTGCGAACTCTTACGGGTAGACTAGCGGATGTAGGGAAAGTAGGTGTCTTGGTCTACCCACATGTAAGGTGCTAAGCGCTTAGAAAGACTATGTCTCGGTCACCGTTTCTCAAACACCATGTAGTGCGAGAAATCAAGCGGAGGAGATCGAGTCTTGTGGGGAAAAGTCATAAACCTCTGCAGAGTGTATAAACTAATCATGGTTAGCCGTGTCCCCGGTTATGGACATCTTGAGTATCTAGTACTTGGATTATCATGTGAATCTCATCATGTTACTTTAAATAATATTGTTGGGTTGTTAATGAGTACTTTTAATTGGGATTGAGAATGCTGTCAACCATTCTCAATGTTTCACAGCCACCATGATAGTTAAATAAATTTATTCCTTTGCAGTAGGGAAAAATTGGCTTTACGCAAAAACTGTAACCATAGAGCATTCCACCAGCCAAATATGCATGTAGTATAGCTTAATCCATTATTATTCTCTATGTGTTACATTGCCAGCATATTCCATGTGCTGACCTGTTTTCGGGCTGCAATGTTTCATGTTGCAGACTTTTTCAGACGATGACTAAGGTGCTTAGGTCGTGGTTCTATACTCAGTGATGCCGTTGGAGTTGATGGACTCGCTTATTCTTCCATGCCTTCCGCTGTTATCGTATTTAGATGACTTTAAGCCATATTTATTTTATTATGTTCTCTCTTGAGACATTCGATTGTAATAAGTGTGTGATTGCTACTCTGTTATAAATCCTCCGAGTACTGTGTGGTGTCAGCATTCTTGATCCGAGGATGACAACGAGCACGTAGATCGATCTGTTTGAAGTCTGGTCGCTACATGAGTATTTGTAATCTGAAACTATAAAAACAGCAAGGTAACTAATGATAAAAGTGAGCGTAAATGGTATTGCAATGCTAGGAAACAAGGCCTAGGGTTCATACTTTCACTAGTGCAAGTTCTCTCAACAGTAATAACATAATTGGATCATATAACCACCCCTCAACATGTAGCAAATAGTCACTCCAAAGTCACTAATAGCTGAGAACAAACGAAGAGATTATTGCAGGGTACGAAACCACCTCAAAGTTATTCTTTCTGATTGATCTATTCAAGAGTCCCTAGTAAAATAACACGAAGCTATCCTTTCCATTCGATCTATGATAGAGTTCGTACTAGAATAACACCTTAAGACACAAATCAACCAAAACCCTAATGTCACCTAGATACTCCAATGTCACCTCAAGTATCCATGGGTATGATTATACGATATGCATCACACAATCTCAGATTCATCTATTCAAACCAACACAAAGTACTTCAAAGAGTGCCCCAAAGTTTCTACCGGAGAGTCAAGGCGGCGTGTGCCAACCCCTATGCATAAGTTCACAAGGTCCTTCGAACCCATAAGTTGATCACCAAAACATACATCAAGTAGATCACGTGAATATCCCATTGTCACCACATATAAGCACATGCAAGACATACATCGGTGTTCTCAAATCCTTAAAGACTCAATCCGATAAGATAACTTCAAACGGAAAACTCAATCCATTACAAGAGAGTAGAGGGGGAGAAACATCATAAGATCCAACTTATAATAGCAAAGCTTGCGATACATCAAGATCGTGCCAATCATGAGCACGAGAGATGAGAGAGAGAGAGAGAGAGAGAGAGAGAGAGAGAGAGAGAGAGATCAAACACATAGCTCTTGGTACATACCCTCAGCCCGGGGTGAACTACTCCTCCTCGTCATGGAGAGCGCGGGATGATGAAGATGGCCACGGTGAGGATCCCCCCTCCGACAGGTCTTGGACAGGGTCCCGATTGGTTTTAGTTGCTCTGAGGCTTGCGGCAGCGAACTCCCGATCTATTCTGTTCCCCGATGTTTTTAGGGTATATGGACATATATAGGCGAAAGAAGTCGGTCAGGGGAGCCACGAGGGGCCCACGAGGGTGGGGGCGCGCCCAGGGGGTAGGGCACGCCTCCCTGCCTCGTGGCTTCCTCGAAGCTTCCCTAACATCTACTCCAAGTCTCCTAGATTGCTTCCACCCAAAAATAACTCTCCCGAAGGTTTCATTCCGTTTGGACTCCATTTGATATTCCTTTTCTTCGAAACACTGAAATAGGCAATAAAACAACAATTTGGGCTGGGCCTCCGGTTAATAGGTTAGTCCCAAAAATAATATAAAAGTGTTTAGTAAAGCCCATAAACATCCAAAATAGATAATATAATAGCATGAATACTTCATAAATTATAGATACGTTGGAGACGTATCACATCAATGATTTGATCAATACGAGGGAGTGCAAACGGATCAGCCGGACAAGCCTTGTTTAAGTCCGTGTAGTCCATGCACATTCGCCAAGTGCCGTTCTTCTTAAGCACCAACACCGGGTTAGCCAACCACTCAGGATGAAAAACTTCAACGATAAACCCGGCCGCCAAGAGCCAGTGCACTTCTTCACCAATGGCCTTCCGCCTCTCCTCGTTAAAACAATGAAGGAATTGCTTGACCGACTTAAACTTCGGATCAATATTAAGAGTGTGCTCAGCGAGTTCCCTCGGTACACCCGACATGTCTGAAGGCTTCCCTGCAAAGATGTCCCGGTTCTCACAGATGAACTCGATGAGCGCGCTTTCCTATTTTGGATCTAGATTAGCACTGATGCTGAACTGCTTAGATGAGTCGCCAGGAACAAAATCAACCATTTTAGTGTCATCTGCTGATTTAAACTTTAGCAAAGGATCATGCTCTGTGGTTGGCTTTTTCAAGGACGTCATGTCCGCCGGGTCAACATTATCCTTGTAAAATTCCAGCTCCTCCGTTGCACAAACAGAATCAGCATAAGCAGCATCGCCTTGTCACACTCCAAGGCCACCTTGCAACTCCCATGCACTGTGATGGTGCCCTTGTAACCTGGCATCTTAAGCTACAAGTAAACATAACAAGGCCTCGCCATGAATTTAGCATAAGCCGGCCGCCCAAATAGAGCATGATAAGGGCTCTTGATTTTAACCACTTCGAAGGTTAGGGTCTCAGATCTGGAATCAAACTCATCTCCAAAAGCAACCTCCAAAGATATCTTACCCACTGGATATGCCGACTTACCCGGCACCACACCATGAAAAACGGTGTTTGATGGCTTAAGATTTTTGTCGGTCAGTCCCATGCGACGGAAGGTTTCATAGTAAAGTATATTAATGCTACTGCCTCCATCCATGAGCACCTTAGTAAATTTATAGCCCCCAACCTGAGGCGCCACCACTAGAGCCAGGTGACCCGGATTGTCAACCCGGGGCGGGTGATCCTCACGACTCCATACAATAGGCTGCTCTGATCACCGTAAGTAACGCGGCACCGTCGGCTCAACAGCATTCACTGCCCTCTTATGAAGCTTCTGATCCCGCTTACACAAGCTAGTGGTGAAGACATGGTACTGTCCACTATTCAATTGCTTCGGGTTGCTCTAATAACCAGACTGTTGCTGCTGCTGATTCCCCTGATTACTCTGCTGGTTGTAACCACCTTGATTGCCTTGGCCGTGAACTGGAATTTGAGCCGCCGCCTCCATGACCCGGACCATGAGGGTCGGACCCTGAACCGCCATTCGAACCATGGTTGTGTTGGAAAGACTCCCTGAATTGTCTCATAATGCTGCAATCTTTCCACGGATGGGTAGATGGCTTCTCCTGTGTTCCATGCTTCGGACATGGCTGATTCATTATCGCTTCAAGGTCAAATTTTGTCCCTTGAGCCGGCCCCCCCTTATGATGCTGGTTATAATTCTGTGCACCAGTGTTAGCCACAAAATCATCAGCTTTGCGCTTAACATTACCGCCATGATTGGCCGGGATGTGATGCTGTCCCCTCATAGCGCTACTCTTCTTTCCCTTTCCCGATCTTTCATCCTCAGAGTCGGGGTCCTTGGTACTATCAGAGTCGGCATACTTGACAAGGGCCGCCATGAGCTCCCCCATGTCACTGCAATGACGTTTAAGCCACCCAAGCTTCTGCTTGAGTGGAAGGAAACGACAATTTTTCTCCAACATTAAAACCGCTGAGCCGACGTTGATATTATCTGAAGAATGTATGATAGTCGAGACCCGACGCACCCAGCCGGTCGTCGATTCGCCCTCGGCTTGAACACAAGAAACCAAATCCACGATCGACATGGGCTGCTTGCACATATCTTTGAAATTTTGGATAAACTGGGCCTTCAGCTCTGCCCACGACCCAATGGAGTTGGTAGATAGCCCTTTCAACCAAATACGAGCTGTCCCTTCCAGCATCATGGTGAAATACTTAGCATATGCAGCCTCACTAACATCTAGCATCTCCATAGCCATCTCATAACTCTCCACCCAAGCCTCAGGGGGCTGATCTGCTGTGTAATTAGGCACCTTACGAGGGCCTTTGAAGTCCTTGGGCAAACGATCGTTTCGCAGAGCCGCCGTTAAACACGGCACACCCCAAGCTTTAGAAGTCACACCAGCCTCCACTGAAGCTGTCGGGTAAACCGGCGCGTGCTGATGAGCCGCCAGCTCAGCCTCCCGACGCGCTCTGCCATGATCCACCAAATTCTGGGCATTGGCACCATTGCGCGCCGGGTCATGCCCACGAGGTTGGTGATGGCGCTGCTCAGTACTTGAAACTACTGGCGAGTCAATGTTCTTGCTATAGCTCCGGCTTGGACGAGGGGTCGAATGAATTCGATCACCACTATAAGAATAAGCTTGTTGCTGTACTAGCGCCGTTTGAAAAAGTTCCCTGGCCCTTCGGGTTTCAACCGCCGTCGGAGTCTCGCCCTCGACTGGCAGAGCCGCCAATCGCGTAGCTGCAGCAATCATATTGTCTAAAGCGTTGGAATAATGACCCGACGGTGTTACCACATGCTGAGGCGGGGTGTTATTCATATGCGGAGAACCTGTCACGTGCGGCTGAACCGGCACTCCACCCCCTGGCCCTTCAGCCATCTGGTTTATCACCGACGGGTGACTGGCCCCTGCTCCCGACGTGTTGAAGAGGTTCCTCGACTCATAAACCAAGGGCAGATGACTCCGGTGTTTTCTCCTCAAGACTTCGTTTGAGGCGTTCTGATCCACCGTGAGCCGGTATGAATCTGCTTGGATCCTTTGTGCTTGGGCATTCAAAACAGCCCGCTCTGCAGTCATCCTAGCGTTCTCCGCCGCCAACTCTTCCTTGGCTTGTGCTATCTCATCACATAGCTTAGCCACATCCATCTTATGATGTTCCTGGTTGTCCGAGGTTACCTCCACTCCCATCAAAGTTGCCAGAGCCTCCAACAAATCTGTTAAAACTTGAGCCGGTGGGCATGCTGATCTGCCAGCACCCGCTGCCGTTACCGCCGCTGCGCTGGAAGTCATAGCCGCGATAGCTGTCGAACCGAGAACCGGCTGGGTGCCAGCCATGAAGATCGCCACCCTGTTTGGCAGCTCATGGGGGTCCGGAATACTGTCACCATCGGAACATCCCCCAAGCCGCCCGTCTTGTAGTTGATACATTGAGTTAGTCTCGCCCGTGGACGATTCACCATCAGAGTAGATGGCCATCTCACCGCCAGACACAGAGCCTTCCAACTCAGCCCCATGGATAAATCCAACAAAGGCACGCTTCACGGCGGGTTGAACCCGGGCAGGTCGTGCACGCTGAGCCGTCTCGATGATGTCGGTGCAGATGTCCGGCTCAGGGCCCGGTTCGCCGATCTTGCCGATGAAGACGTGGATTCCGCCGAAGGGGACCCGGTACCCGTACTCAATTGAGCCGGCCTCGGGGCCCCAGCCCGCATCGTTGATATAGAGCTTGCCGCGATGACTCTTGGTCATCCGGCCCATAGTGTATCCCTTGATCCCTTCAAAGCTGCCCTTCAATAACTCGAAACCACCGTGCGCTGGCCCCACGGTGGGAGCCAACTGTCGTGGAATTGGCACGGCAGATGTCCTAGTGGAAGGACTTAATCGTGGAGCCATTGCAACGTAGTTAGCTTAAAGGGGTTAAAACGGGACAAAGGACACGAGGAGTTTATACTGGTTCGGCCCCTTATGGTGAAGGTAAAAGCCTAATCCAGTTTGAGGTGGTACTGCTAGGGTTTCGATTACCAGGGAGCAAATATGCTTAGCCTGGCTTTCGATCTGTTATTTCTTGCCCTAAGCCGCTGCCGGGTCGTCCCCTTATATACACCGGTTGACGCCCCGCGGCTTACAGAGTCCCGGCCGGCTCATACAAATGTGTCTGGCCCGGTGACTTATCTTACATGCCTTACAATACAAGTCATATATACATGGTGGTTTACACTTACGGTCCTTAAACCGCCTTTGGGTTTTGGGCCCTTTAGCAAGTCTACTTCATGAACCGCCATCTTCAACATATTCATGGGCTTTGTTTAGGTGAACCGTCATTGGGATAACCCGGCCCCTCCTGGGCGGGTCATATCCAATAGTCATATCCCCAACCCCCGCCACGAGCCTCAACACTCATTGGACCACATACATCGGTATGTATTATTTCCAATAAGTCAGTGGCTCGTTCCATTGTTCCAGAGAACAGAGTTTTAGTCATCTTGCCCATGACGCACGGTTCGCAAGCACCGAGTGATTCATAATCAAGTGATTCCAAAAGCCCATCAACATGGAGTTTTTTCATGCGTTTTATACCGATATGACCTAAACGGCAGTGCCACAAATAAGTTGTACTATCATTATCAACTTTACATCTTTTAGCTTCAATATTATGAATGTGTATCATCACAATCGAGATTCAACAAAAATAGACCACTCAGCAAGGGTGGATGACCATAAAATATATTACTCATATAAACAGAACAACCATTATTCTCTGATTTAAATGAATAACCGTCTCGCATCAAACAAGATCCAGATATAATGTTCATGCTCAACGCTGGCACCAAATAACAATTATTTAGGTCTAAAACTAATCCCGAAGGTAAATGTAGAGGTAGCGTGTCGATGGCGATCACATCGACCTTGGAACCATTTCCCACACGCATCGTCGCCTCGTCCTTAGCCAATCTTCGTTTAATCCGTAGCCCCTGTTTCAAGTTGCAAATATGAGCAACAGAACCAGTATCAAATACCAAGGCGCTACTACAAGCATTAGTAAGGTACACATCAATAACATGTATATAAAATATACCTTTCACTCTGCGATCCTTCTTATCCGCCAAATACTTGGGGCAGTGCCGCTTCCAGTGACCAGTCCCTTTGCAGTAGAAGCACTCAGTTTTAGGCTGAGGTCCAGACTTTAGTTTCTTCTCCTGAGCAGCAACTTTCTTGCCATTCTTCTTGAAGTTCCCCTTCTTTCCTTTGCCCTTTTTCTTGAAACTAGTGGTCTTGTTGACCATCAACACGTGATGCTCCTTTTTTATTTCTACCTCCGCAGCCTTTAGCATTGCGAAGAGCTCAGGAATTGTCTTGTTCATCCCTTGCATATTATAGTTCTTCACGAAGCCTTTATAGCTTGGTGGCAGTGATTGAAGAACTCTGTCAATGACACTATCATCAGGAAGATTAACTCCCAGCTGAGTCAAGTGGTTATGGTACCCGGACATTACGAGTATGTGTTCACCGATGAACTATTCTCCTCCATTTTGCAGCTATAGAGCTTGTTGGAGACTTCATATCTCTCAACTCGGGAATTTGCTTGAAATATTAACTTCAACTCTTGGAACATCTCATATGCTCCATGACGTTCAAAACGTCTTTGAAGTCCCGATTCTAAGCCATAAAGCATGGCACACTGAAGTATCGAGTAGTCATCAGCTTTGCTCTGCCAGACGTTCTTAACGTCATCAGTAGCGTCTGCAGCTGGCCTAGCACCTATGGTGCTTCTAGGACGTAATTCTTCTGTGCAGCAATGAGGATAATCCTCAAGTTACGGACCCAGTCCGTGTGGTTGCTACCATCATCTTTCAACTTAGCTTTCTGTAGGAAAGCATTAAAATTCAAAGGAACGGTAGCACGGGCCATTGATCTACAATAACATAGACATGCAAAAAAACTATTAAGACTAAGTTCATGATAAATTAAAGTTCAATTAATCATATTATTTAAGAACTCCCACTTAGATAGACATCCCTCTAGTCACCTAAATGATCACATGATCCAAATCAACTAAACCATGTCCGATCATCACGTGAGATGGAGTAGCTTTCAATGGTGAACATCACTATGTTGATCATATCTACTATATGATTCATGTTTGACCTTTCGGTCTCAGTGTTCCGAGGCCATATCTGCATATGCTAGGCTCGTCAAGTTTAACCCGAGTATTCTGCGTGTGCAAAACTGCCTTGCACCCGTTGTATGTGAACGTAGAGCTTATCACACCCGATCATCACGTGGTGTCTTAGCACGACGAACTGTAGCAATAGTGCATACTCAGGGAGAACACTTATACCTTGAAATTTAGTATGAGATCATCTTATAATGCTACCGCCGTACTAAGACAAATAAGATGCATAAAATATAAACATCACATGCAATCAAAATATGTGACATGATATGGCCATCATCATCTTTTGCTCATGATCTCCATCACCGAAGCATTGTCATGACCTCCATTGTCACCGGCGCGACACCTTGATCTCCATCGTAGCATCGTTGTCGTCTCGCCAACTATTGCTTCTATGACTATCGCTACCGCTTAGTGATAAAGTAAAACAATTACATGGCGATTGCATTGCATACAATAAAGCGACAACCATACGGCTCGTGCCAGTTGCCGATAACTCTGTTACAAAACATGATCATCTCATACAGCAAATTATATCACATCTTGTCTTGACCATATCACATCATAGCAAGCCCTGCAAAAACAAGTTAGACGTCCTCTACTTTGTTGTTGCAAGTTTTACGTGGCTGCTATGGGCTTCTAGCAAGAACCGTTCTTACCTATGCATCAAAACCACAACGATTTTTCACCAAGTGTGCTGCTTTAACCTTCAACAAGGACCGGGCGTAGTCAAACTCGATTCAACTAAAGTTGGAGAAACAGACACCCGCTAGCCACATGTGTGCGAAACACGTCGGTAGAACCAGTCTCATGAACACGGTCATGTAATGTCGGTCCGGGCCGCTTCATGCAACAATACCGCCGAATCAAAGTAAGATGTTGCTGATAAGCAGTATGACTATTATCGCCCATAACTCTTTGTGTTGTACTCGTGCATATAACATCTAAGCATAGACCTGGCTCAGATGCCACTGTTGGGGAACGTAGTAATTTCAAAAAAAAAATCCTACGATCATGCAAGATCTATCTAGGAGATGCATAGCAACGAGTGGGGAGAGTGTGTCCACGTACCCTCGTAGACCGAAAGCGGAAGCGTTTAGTAACGTGGTTGGTGTAGTCGAACTTCTTCCCGATCCAACCGATCCAAGTACCGAACGTATGTCACCTCCGCGTTCCGCACACGTTCAGCTCGATGACGTCCCTCGTACTCTTGATCTAGTTGAGGCCGAGGGAGAGTTCCGTCAGCACGACGGCATGGTGATGCAGAGACAAGACGGAGGATATCTGATCCCGCGGAACATCTGCTACCAACTACGGATTACCTTGTTTCCATGAAATCCATGTTTCTGGCACCTTGGCCCCCTCTACCTACGAAATTCTGATTCCTATGGTTGAAGAAAGTACAACGTTGTAAATTCAACCTGAAAAAAGGGGAATAAGTTGACAAAGTCAGCTTGAATATTACGGTATGGATCAAAGGAAGCTATACCCGCCTTGATTTCTATCAAACTTATTAGATAGTAAAGCAGACAAGTCTGAAATGGAATGTTTGATCGGTATATGTAGGGCTCTCAAAAGAGAATCTATTTCAGCATAGTTGATTTTCAGAAGCCAACTAGAACTTCGCAGCTGCCGTATAGTTGTTTGTTCCCACCCAGTTTCGTTCTTATCTGGTCAGTTTCACGAATGCAAGGATTTACTACGACCCTCAGGTGTAAACCTTGGTCGTATACAGCGGTGAACTAGCTAAGTATAGCTTGAGGAGTAATATAGCTAAATATAGCTATAGGGCATTCCACAGAGGTGAAATTCTCTCGGCAAAGCAGAACAACAAGCAACAGAAAGCAAAACAATATAAGGGTCGTTCGGAGTTCCAGGCACAAAACAATTCTACAGAACTGGGTATACCAAACAGTTGATCAACAAGGAAAATGTCCACTAAACCAGCTAAACGGCTCACGAATTGTTTGGAATGCGACGGCAAATGTGATCTCCCAACAATATCTCGAGTCCAAAACCTCACCCATCTACATATATCATCATCTGCGGCAAGAACATAGCAACACCAAAATCCTACCAGCAACTGCTGCAATGCACCCTCCTCACGACAGCCAACCATCGACGGTGTCAGACTATGATTCAGTTGTTGTACTACTCCTCTTTGTTCTGTTTCATGTTTTTGGCGGTTCCGTTCTTGTGTCTGAGTCCGAAGAAGACGGTGGATGTTGATCTAGTAGCAAAATTGTGCTTCCTGTTGCAGGGTTTATGTATCGTGCCGTGCGTAGATACGGACAACATGGAAAAAATCCAGGTTTATGTACGACATGCTCTTTCCTTCCTTCATTCGGTGACGCACAGAGGTGGCAGAGTCTTGTTCCTGGAGTCGCTCACAACTTTTGGGAGCACCGAGATCCTGAATAAGATGCTGCACGAATTGGCTGAGGTGTTGGGAGCCCCCAATAGAGAAGGACGATGCGGAAAGGGATGATGGGAAAGTGACAAGACTAGACTTCGACTCGTTTAAAAGAGTTGTAGCCGTCTGAATTCAATTGAAATGGACCCATCTCATGATACAAGTTACCTGGATTTCTTTCTATTCCTATTTAGTTGGGCAATTCTAGTTTTTGTTATGATGATCTCATGGATAGTAGTATTGAGTTCTATAAACAGATTGATAGTAGGTTTTAAGATAGCTTAGCCCTTGCTATGATTCAATTTGTATTGGAGAAGAGGCGCCAACCCTATGGGGAATGTAGCTATCTTGTACTTCTTCCTACTAGCTACGGTGCAGCACCTGTTCTAGCTACGATGCTGCTCTGTCCGCCCTTGATTTATCACCGCTTTGGTCTTTTATTGGTCATTGATTTATAGGCGGAGGATAAGTACCTGGGTGGACCCACGATATCGATTTAGCATTCCATTATCGGATCTCGAAGCGGAAACAAGAAAAGTAATCGAAATCGTGTGCCAGTAGGACATCTGAAATTCACACTTTTGACTCTCAATCCACGGTGGAGATACCGGGGTGGGTTTTCATGGCCTATAGTCTCCCCTGCCGACGAAAGCACGAACTACTTGTTGAAATCGCGGATCCAAATCTTCAATTTCTCCTTTACTCGCCAAAGTCCTTGTATTGTTATTCCCATGATTCATGTGGGCTATCTGCTCTTTATTGTAGGGTCCTACTCCCACCTATCCTTAAAAAACGATGTGAGTGGCTCATACTAATCAAATGTACAAGTAACTGACCCTTATCAAGCTTTCCACACATAGTGTTTTGATCTAAGATTGCAATTCTTCCATGTTTCTGCAGTAGCATATTGTTCCATGGAGCTAGGGTCCAAAATAGGAATCAACAAGTGTTTCCACGACTCTACCGCCCGACCAATCCTGTTCCAATGAATCCCTCCCTTTTCATGGCCACATATCTTTATGGCTAAGGTGGAAATCTTTCTCTGTTACACAAATCAAATGTTTCATTTCATCCGGAAAAGCCACCTCTTTTCCACAAACAATGTCTTTGTCATTTGATCCTGTTTTTATCCGTTAGATAGGAACAGCTTTGCTAAATCTGAGAACTCTCGGATAGAGTATTAGAATGAAAAGACCATTAATTATATAAGGAAGAACCCAGGTTCTAGCCCATTCCCATTCCTAAATCAATTCGTAGTGCTTTTGCCTTTCTTGCGTACTCTGGTGAACCGGTTGCTAGCCATATGTTTAGGAGGCTATTTTCTCCTATTAAGTAAGATTCTTAAGCTTAATAAGCCCAAAGATCGAAAATACGGACCATTTTGAAATAAAACCGTACCATTTGTAAATCAAAATAGAAAAAGAAATCTAGCTACTCTCTTCTCTGTCTCCTTGAGAAAAAAGCTAAGGAAATTGGTGTTGAATAAACAAAACCACACCGAACCGGTCGGGAGTTTTCAGAGATTATGCCCAGCGTCACATGACACCACTTCATTGTATGCAACACGAGGAACCGATCAAGAAAGACGAAGCGGACATGCACAAGTTCAAGAGCGAGGTCGGACAAGCATGTATCGAACAACAACGTGATCAAGGCTGTAGCTTCTGCTGCGAGGACTAACGTCACAAGGAAATCCGGCGAGGCGAAGGCCACCGATCCCGACCGATCGCGGCAGCACGGACATCAAAGCTCCTCCATAGTCGACGGGGCACTTCACTTGTCTGGGGCGGCAGCAGCACGAACATGCACAACTGATTTCAATTAGTACACACGAAGTATGATCAACGATTCCGCAAAGATATTAATTCCTGTGTAGTGTTCAAGCGATCAAATGGATGAGATGATCAACGATTGCTCGATTAAAAACTAGAAGGTACAGTTACAACTTAACGGATCTGTGCACTCGAGTTTGAGAAGACTATATATATAGCATCCGCATCACCAGAAACTCGATCATCGTAATTAGTAGGCGGTTACAAGTTAATAGAACAAATCTGCGAGTAGAAGAATTGAATCAATAATCAGTTTTATCATACAATCAAGTTTGAATCTGTATTCCTATAGCCCTATAGCAGCATATAACAAAAATGGAGAGAACACATAAGTGAAAATAAAAAATTCCGTTTTGTTGTGGGCGATGAGCAGGGATCATATGGTGTGAAAGCGAAATGGCCAAGAGTCTCTGAATGGCATTAGTGGCCGCAGATTCACGAATTACTAGACAAGCGAAAAACATTTACAGGAGACATTTTAGGCGTGGGAGGTGAGTCGGTGTGAAATGCATCTCGAAGCAACTTGAGCCTTTGTTTCAAATGGGGAAACAAATAAATGAAAAAATAAAATTGGTACATTCAAAAGAACTGCTCAAGCGATCGGTAATCATGACTAACCATAGCAAAAAGCACAGTAATAATATCCCTAAGAGTAGCATCGAGAGCTCATGGTAATCCGCATCTACCACCAACCATCACCAATGTAGCTTCACAAGGACTCACAAGAACAAGGATAGGGCGCATAAACTTATTTTGTAACTTGTTCGGTGATCAAGAACACGCATAGGGAGCACAAGAATCGATCAAAGCATATACTACGCCATCAAGAAGGGACAAGTTTCTCCCCGGCCCTACTCCCCAACCAACCCACGAACTAACTCCATCGTTCATCATCATACATTGCGTCGTGCATTTTCCTCTTCCTTCCATCTTGTGCACGAGGCCTTTGGCTACTCAATTTATTTTCTTTTGCTGCTTCTCTATTCTACATAGACCCGCAATCTCCCTCCGACAAAAGCATACTTTTGAGTACTCTAAAGAAATATAGCCTATTGGGCGGCTTTAGGATTATGCTTACTCCTCACCGTGGAGAAAACCAGAGGAGTCCGACTACCATTTCTTCGTATGAAGTACGTACTTGTTATTCACCGTGCAAGCTCTACAGGTTTGAATCCGAGGCCTTCAAGTTCAACCGTGAGCGTAGAAGCAAACCGGTACTTAAGCATCGAGCAAATGAGAGATGAGTGAGGCGCCTTTAGCTCCTAGAATGCCTTCTTCAACTTTGTTATACACAATTAAATGCGCCAAATAGAACTGCTAGACTACGCCGAGTTGTGACCACTCATGCCTCTAAAGAGCGAGGCAAAGGGTAACACTAGGGCGGAGCTCCACCTTTTGTTCTTCCAGCTCGGACTCATAAACTATAAACTATATAAGAGGCACGAGATGATCAGTGTGTGCACTAAAGCTCGACATGATGAAAGCTTATGAGAACTTCTTTGCTATAGCTGATCACGGGATCTAATGACTTATTTCTTAAAATAGGGTTTTGTGACTACCAAAAGTTTCTCTTTTCATGACACGGGGGGTCTCTGTGGCCCTAGTTTCTTTGGCCCATTTGAAATGAGCTACAAATAGGTCCTACTTGAGACAATCCTTCGTTGTCCCTTGAGAGGAGATGAGTGGGATGACGAATGAGTTCTTTAAACATCTCTATACTGCTGAAGGTACCGAAAGAATGGAGGATGTTAGATTACATCGACAGTTCCTCGGAAAGTATCTCGAGCAATGAATGAGCAATTGATTGCGCCCTTTACGGGTTACGAAGTGTGACCTTTTAAGATGTACCTGAAAGGCCCTGGCAGACGGCTATCCAGCCCACTTTTTTCAGCGGAGGTGGGATTTCTATGGAGATGAGGTTAGTGACTTGATTACCTTCTCGGTTCTTTTCAATGGGGGCGTCTTGAGGAATTCAAACCTTCTCGGGGACTACGCCAGAGAGATCCAATCTCTCGTACTTATTCTTGTTAGCAGCAGTTTAGGTATTGAAATAGCGAAATACATAAATTATCTATCTCAAGTCGTCTCGTACTTATCTTGAGCCATCGGTCAGATTGAATGCAGCGCCTACCTTGCAGCTCGACCTCTGTTCCTATGGGGAAAGAAGGTGTGGCTTTGGACCCCAAACTCTTCCATGGCGCCCTTCTTCTTATAAGCGTGGGTAAGTGATCAATCTGAGACAAAAATCACACCCATTGGATCCATCCTGATATGATTGGGTGATTTGCACGTTCCCTTAAGAACAAGCACACACACTAAATCCTGAAAAGAAAGATAGATGCTCATCTTCACCTTGATAGCAGCAGGCTCACTCGTACATTGTCCAACCCACCTCGTAAGACATCTTTCCTCGGATAGCCAAGCGAAAGAGGAGGTCTCAAGCGTGCAAAAACACATGTATGAGTAGGAAAAGATGTGCAATCAAGCTCGAGACTGCAGATAACGGATCTCTCGGGCACGGTTTCCCTCGGTTCGGGAAGGGAAGCGAGCTTTCAAGGGTCAAGGATAAAAGTTAATTAATATGTCTCCGAATCAAGTGATAGATAAAGGCTTTACCCATTGGCAAGGAACGCTTGGAGGAGTGAAACAACGATTCCGCCTAGCGTAGGACACGTATATTTGATCCAATCTTGCAAGCGTAGCCAGCCCCACCCACGGGTGAAATTCTACAGCTCCCTATCTCGTTGAAAGCCCCTTTGCTTACAGAAGAGAAGAGTTGGATGTCGTGGTGGGAAAGCTCCCATTTCAACTTTGCTTCTTGTAAGCTTCGGTATAAATAGCTCACTTGCGGGATCTAATCTCATTCTATGGGAACATCTTTCATTTCTATCTTTTGGCTTAAAGTGGTGAACAAATCCTTTCTCTTCACTTTTTGTGCTCCGCATGGCTCCGGTCAAGATGTGACTCATCCTGTATATACATAATTAGGAGACCTCTCACGAACTTGTTAAAGAAAGGAGTACCATTTGTGTGGACAAGCCAAAGCAATCCTTTGATGTTCTCAAGCAAGCTTTAATTGAGGCCCCTGTGTTGGTTCTCCCTGATTTCAGTAAAAGATTTGTGCTAGAGACAGATGCCTGTGGGCATTGGAGCTGTGATAAGGGGTAGAAGTATTCGTGTGGGGTGGGTTTCGAAGGGAAGGTTGCACAATAGATCGGAGATCCTTTGAGGAAGACTGAAATGACTATACTTATAGAATGGTCCATATCGAGCAGAATCGATCTTGGTTTACGAGAGAATATCGCCTAGCTCTAAAACGCAGCACTCGAGTGCAACTTAGAGTAAGAAAGAACGACCTTCGCTACCTTTTTACGGGGCATTGTTTTAACAACTTTAGCTGATTGATCTACGAATGGAGGATTCAAGCTTATTTTTGTTAACCGAGATGCAAGCGACTAACAAACTGGATTGAAGCCACCGTCGTAATAGTACTGCGGGTTCTTTACGTGGAGCCTTGAAATGCAATAGCTAGCTGCCCAGCGGCCAATGCCACGAGCAAATCTCCGTTTTCCAACTTATACAACTCTTTGGGGCCCAAAGATACTCGCCATTGCAACTTAATAAATAGGACGGTGGGATCGCCTTCAGAGATATATCGGTTTCACTTGCTTTCGTACCCTTTGTTTTGGTCATGTGGATGACCCATGAGACCGTAGATAAGATGGATACCCACGTACTGCCTTCAATGAAGAGAGTTTTACCAAGGACCCTTAGACAGATAGGGGGGACAGACAAGAGGTATGCAACCTGCTGAATATTGTCACCGAATCGCTCACTGACAAATACTTGGGGCTCCCCTCCCTGGTAGGAGTGGATAGGAGCGACTGCTTCCAACACTTAATTGAGAGTGTTTGCACTCGGATTAATGGCTGCAAAGAGGAAGGGCTAATTGGCTCCGCCATGGAGACCGAAATACGAGCTTCTTTCATCACATCATTTTGCAACGGAGAAAAAAGAAGAACATAATAAAGTTTCTGAATGACTCAAACAGCAACAGGATCGAAGGTAATGACCAGTTAGCATCTACGATCTGAGGTTACTTTGAGGGACTGTTCACCTCGAAGTCCTAGCTCCGACCACAGGCTCTTTGGGGAAAGTAAGCAGTGATGGCGAAGAAATGAGCATAAGCCTCTTGACTTCGTTCACGTCAGATGAAGTAAAGGCAACACTTTGAATTCAATCGAGAGTTAGGTACAGTAATCTTCAGATATGACAATACCTCCCCAAAGCATTCTCAAGTGTTGCAATTAGGGCACCAACCATGAATAGGAGCGGTATAGCACTCCAGAAAGGGACGTTTGATGAAGTCGGCATCCTCCCAAGTGGCATTTGCTTGATCCAAACTAGCCCACTTCCTTGGTTCTGAAAAACCATGCAGCATAAGTAATTTTCCACACACTCATTCACACGTTACATCGGCCATCGATTGTGGGTGATAGGCGAGCTAAACCTCAATTTCACTTGCGATTGCTTTGAAGAAGGCCTGCCACATGTTACTTGTGAATATCCAGTTTCTATCAGAGACTATTAACTTTGGCAATCCATTCCACTTAAAAACATTATCCATGAAAGCATGAGAGACTGATTGTACTGTATAAGGGTGAGCAAGGGGAATGAAATGAGAATATTTAGTGAACCTGTCCACCACCAACAATATGACTTCTTTGCCCAATGATTTGGAAAGACCCTCAAAGAAATCCAGGGAGATGTCAGTCCATGCAGAAGTAGGTAATGGCAGTGGATCTAGGAGACCAGGGTAGTGGAAATGCTCTCCCTTGACTCTTTGGCAAACTGCACACTCATGTAGAAAAGTTTCAATCTCCTGGCTTGGCGCCAATCAAATAGCTTTTTTACTGTTTTATAAGTAGCCACAATGCCTGAATGGCCTCCTATGGGAGAGTTGTGAAGTGAATCAATGATTTGGTGTTTAAGAACAGCATCTGATCCCACATATATTCTTCCTTTATATCTCAAAATGCCAGAATGAAGAGTCTAAGGGGGTGCTGCATTGGCTGATACAGTGAGCTTCTCAAGCAGAGATTTGCAGTGATCATCATTAGTGTAGCTGGTTTCTCTGATTGAAGCCCAAGCA
This sequence comes from Aegilops longissima, assembly GCA_021605205.1. Taxonomy (NCBI): domain Eukaryota; kingdom Viridiplantae; phylum Streptophyta; class Magnoliopsida; order Poales; family Poaceae; genus Aegilops; species Aegilops longissima. The sequence goes on from CM038682.1 coordinate 330,754,909, forward strand.
GAGTAATGCGCCTTGTTGCCATCATAAGAGAATCTCTTCTGCTCAAAGCATCTACAACCTTGTTTTCTTTTTTTTGTATTCAATCTTGTAATTGAATTCAAGCAATTTTCACATAAGCTTGTTTTGGATGCCCTCAGAGACTTTTTGTTCTGTGATGTATTTAAGGCTCTGTTGATCAGTTTTGATCAATAAAAGAATTGGGAACCAAGAAAGTAGTGGCGCCATCTCTTCAAGGATTCACAAATAGCTAAAGCTTCTCCTTATCATAAGTTGACATAGCTGCATTTCTGGGTTCAAGGGTTTTACTGAAATAAGCAATTGGTCTGCCTTGTTGCATGAGGACAGAACCAATACCTTGACCTGATGCATCTGTTTAAAAAGTAAATGGTAGGGTCAAATCAGGCAAAGCCATAACAGGAGCAGTGACCAGACAATTCTTCAATGTTGTGAAGGCCTCAATTTGAGCATCTGACCACTGGAATGATTCTTTTTTTAGACAGTCATGAAGTGGCCTAGAATTTATCCCATAATTCTTGACAAATCTTCTTTTTCTGCAGCCATACCAAGAAAACTCCTCAACTGAGTGATAGTCTTAGGTGCTGGCCATTCTTTGATGGCAACTATTTTGTGGGGGTCTGTAGATAGACCCTATCCTTAGATAACATGCCCTAAATACTCCACTTGAGGGACAGGAAAACTGTATTTGCTAATCTTAGCATATAGTTTTTATGACCTTAGAATGTCCAGGACTAACTTTAGATGCTTGAGATGAGCTTGTTTGGTCTTGCTATATATCAGAATATCATCAAAGAATACCAAAAGGTATTTCCGGAGCAAAAACATGATTCATTAAAGATTGGAAGGTAGCAGGTGCATTAGTGAGTCCAAATGGCATCACTAAGTATTCATAATGAAAAAAATATGTCCTAAAATTTTGGAATGTCTTCTCTTCTCATTCTTATCTGATGATAACCTGATCTCAAATCAAGTTTGGAAAACAGTTGTGCACCATGTAGCTCATCTAATAGATCCTCAATGACAGGAATATTGAATTGATTTTCCGCACTTAACCCGAAAGCAAGTTTGAAAACAAGACCTGCTCTGTGAAGTGATGGAAGTAGTGAAGGTTTAGGCTTCGGATCTGTGAAGTTCAGGTTTTGGAGTAGAGGTCAGAGGCTAGTGCGGGTAGCCACAGCCGAAACTAGAAAGAAGAGGTGATGCACCTGCCCGGCGGTGGGTGGGTTCAGCTCGATCAAGCTGGGATAGGAGTTTTTCTCTATCTTGCTCCATGGTGTTCAAGCGGTCGTCGAGCTGTGATTCATGGGAGGGAGCAGCTTCAATAGCTTTGGCAGTGAAAACTCTTGGTCTTGGAGCATCAGTGTCATCAGTTCACCCAAGATCAGCAGGACAAATAACTACTAGGTTTGTGCCAGAAAAGCGTCTTGCGTGACGGGGAAAGAGTGGAAAAAGAAAGAAATTCATCAGCTATGGAATCTGACAGGTATCGGTATTGAACAGAGGGGGCTGTTCACAAAGCATCCCATGGATGGTAATGGTGCTTCCCCAGCTGCTGTTCCTACTCCTTTGGCTGGTGCCAAATCAGGTGACTTTGAAGTTGATGCTTGCCCGTAGAACGATGTAACCATGCTGGTAGTACTATGATTGCCTTAGAGCGCAGATGTCTCTGTCCCTAGGAACGTGATGCTTAGGTGCGAGGTGAAACACAAGCAGGAGATCGAGAAAAGAAATCATACGGATTGCAACCTACAGATGAAGAATCTGCTTCATTGTTCCCACCATCTATATCAGATGTTTAATAAGAATAGGAATCGAATAAGCTGCTGATTGACTGAGGAAGCATTTGAAAAGAAAGGAAGGGTGATGCTTGTTAAACAAAGCTGCATGTGGGGCCACCACGTATAGCTGTAGTTTCTGCTGTAGCATCGGTTATTTCCGTTATTGCTGTAGTAGCATCGGTTATTGCTCAGGTTACGAATGACCCAATCTATCTATGGCAACCACCCCTACTTTTAGTAGATGGAGATGCGCACCTAGAAAAGACGGATGAAAGGGAACCTGCCCTTCTGACTTCTTCTCTTGTCTGTCATTTACGCAAAGCGATCTATGGTCTCAACAAGCCCCGATAGCGTCGGTTTTTGAAGTTCAGCACAGTGGTTATGTTATCCAGGCAGGGTTTTCTCGGAATGATCATGATTTGGCCATGTTCGTATCAGTTTATCCTCGAGGACGTGCTATTCTGTTGTTGTATGTTGATGATATCAAACTGACTGGTGATTACTCCGTTACCATATCGCTGATCAAGTGTCGCCTTCATCAATTATTTGCTATGAAGGCGCTGACACGCCCTAAGCCTTTTCTTGGCTTGGAGGTCGCACATTCTCCTCGTGGATATTTGGTATCTCAGATCAAATAACGTCATGACTTGATCACTCGAGCTCAACTCAATGATGAGAAGACTGTTGACACTCCCTTGGAGCTTTACGTTAAACTCCGTCCGACTGATGGCTCACCATTATCTGATCCGACGCAGATGCATACGAGAGGAGTCGGCAGTTTGGTTTATCGGCGATCTCTTGCCGGATGGCTTTTCCTAAGAAAGTCGACTTTCATGGCTGCCCCGGTCAGTTCACTTTGCAGCAGTTCATCAGTTCTTAGATATATTCGAGGTACCTTTTCTCGAGCCGTCCTTTTTCTATCATCGTCTTCTTTAGAGTTGCGTGCAACTCTGATGCCGATTGGGCCTTGAATAGGTGCTCAACTACAGGCTTATCTATTTTAGGGGAGGCGAGACACTATCTTGGATGAGATAAAAGCAATAGACAGTTGCTCCTTCCATCGCCGAAGCGAATACCGTGCCATGGCACACTACTAGATAGATTGTATGGCTCCGTTGGTGACTTTCTGATCGCGGGTTTCATTTGAAAAACCCCAACGCCATTCATCTTGCGTCAAATCCGGTCCCGCGGAACATGGTGATGATGATGTTACCGGCGCAGGGCTTGGCCTAAGCACTACGGCGATATGATCGAGGTGTGTAACTGTGGAGGGGGGCACCGCACACGGCTAAAAGATCAACTTGTGTGTTCTAGGGTGCCCCTGCCCCCGTATATAAAGGAGGGAGGGGGAGGCCGGCCAGCCTTAGGGGCGCGCCCAAGGAGAGGGAGTCCTACTAGGACTCCAAGTCCTAGTAGGATTCCACTTGGTGGAAGGGGGAAGGAAGGGAGAGGGAGATGGAGAGGGAAAGGGGGGCCGCGCCCCCTCCCCTAGTCCTATTAGGACTCTCCATGGGGGGGCCTCCCCTATGTGGGCTGTCCTCTCTCTCCCCTATGGCCCATTGCTTCCCCGGGGGGTTCCGGTAACCCCTCCGACACTCTGTTTTTATCCGAAACTATCCGGAACACTTCCGGTATCCGAATAACATGGTCCAATATATCAATCTTTATGTATCGACCATTTCGGGACTCCTCGTCACGTCCATGATCTAATCCGGGACTCCGAAAAAACTTCGGTCATCAAAACACATAACTCATAATACAAATCGTCATCGAACGTTAAGCGTGCAGAATCTACGGGTTCGAGAACTATGTAGACATGACCGAGACACATCTCCGGTCAATAAGCAATAGCGGAACCTAGATGCTCATATTGGCTCCTACATATTCTATGACGATATTTATCAGTCAAACCGCATAACAACATACGTTGTTCCCTTTGTCATAGGTATGTTACTTGCCCGAGATTCGATCGTCGGTATCATCATACCTAGTTCAATCTCGTTACCGGCAAGTCTCTTTACTCGTTCCATAATACTTCATCCCGCAACTAACTCATTAGTCACATTGCTTGCAAGTCTTATAATGATGAGCATTACCGAGAGGGCCCAGAGATACCTCTCCGAAACACGGAGTGACAAATCCTAATCTCGATCTATGCCAACCCAACAAATACCTTCGGAGACACCTCTAGAGCATCTTTATAATCACCCATTTACATTGTGACGTTTGATAGCACATAAAGTGTTCCTACGGTATTTGGGAGTTACATAATCTCATAGTCTGAGGAACATGTATAAGTCATGAACAAAGCAGTAGCAATGAAACTGTACCGATCATAATGCTAAGCTAAGAATGGGTCTTGTCCATCACATCATTCTCCTAATGATGTGATCCCGTCCATCAAATGAGAACATAGGTCTATGGTTAGGAAACATAACCATCTTTGATAAACGAGCTAGTCAAGTAGAGGCATACTAGGGACACTTATGTTTTGTCTATGTATTCACACTTGTACTAAGTTTCCGGTTAATACAATTCTAGCATGAATAATAAACATTTATCATGAAATAACAAAATAAATAATAACTTTATTATTGCCTCTAGGGCATATTTCCTTCAATATCTATAGTATTCCAACTTTTCCATGGTTCATACCCCCCGATACTAGCCATAGATTCATCAAAATAAGCAAACAACACATAGAAAATAGAATCTGTCAAAAAACAGAACATTTTGTAGCAATATGTAACTCTCGAATACTTCTGTAACTCCAAAAATTGTGAAGACTTAGGACAACCTGGGAAATTTGTGTACCAATCCAGTGCAAAAAGAATCAGATCAAAATCACGCTTCTGTGAATTATGAAAATTATTTTCCTGGGCACAAAAGTTTCTGTTACTCAGCAAGATCAAAACAACTATCACCATAAGCTATCCCAAAGGTCTTACTTGGAACAAACACTAATTAATACACAAATCCACATCTAACCAGAGGCTAGATGAAATATTGCAAAACAAAACCTAAAAAGAAAAAGCAAAAATAAAGTTGGGTTGCCTCCCAACAAGCGCTATTGTTTAACGCCCTTAGCTAGGCATAAAACACGAATAGATCTAAGTATTATTATCTTTGGCATGCAATCCATAAGTGGCTCTCATAATAGATTCATAAGGAAATTTAATTTTCTTTCTTGGAAAGTGTTCCATACCTTTCCTTAACGGAAATTGAAATCTAATGTTTCCTTCTTTTATATCAATAATTGCACCAATTGTTCTAAGGAAAGGTCTACCAAGAATAATAGGACATGTAGGATTGCAATCTATATCAAGAACAATGAAATCTACGGGCACATGATTCCTATTTGCAACAATAATAACATCATTAATCCTTCCCATAGGTTTCTTAATAGTGGAATCCGTAATATGCAAATTTAAAGAACAATCATCAAATTCACGAAAACCTAACACATCACACAAAGTTTTTGGAATCGTGGACACACTAGCACCCAAATAACACAACTCATAACCTTTGATCTTAATATTAATAGTATGTTCCCACTCATCATAAAGTTTTCTAGGAATAGAAACTTCCAATTCAAGCTTTTCTTCAAAAGATTGCATCATAGCATCAATCATATGTTTAGTAAAAGCTTTGTTTTGATTATAAGCATGAGGAGAATTCAACATGGATTGCAACAAGGAAATACAATCTATTAAAGAACAATTATCATAATTAAATTCCTTGAAATCCAAAAGAGTGGGTTCATCGCTACCTAAAGTTTTGACCTCTCCAATCCCACTTTTATTAATTTTTGCATCAAGATCTAAAAACTCCGAATCATTGGGACGCCATTTAACTAAATTTGACTCATATCAAGTCCCATATTTATCAATATTTATATTGGAAAACAAAGATTCAATAGGAGTCACATCAATCACTTTAAGATCTTCATCATTATTTTCACGGAAACTAGAAGAACACGCTTTTATAAACCAATCTTTTTTAGCACGCATTTTAGCGGTTCTTTCTTTGCACTCATCAATGGAAATTCTCATAGCCTTGAGAGACTCATTTATATCATGCTTGGGTGGAATAGATCTAAGTTTCAAATAATCAACATCTATAGAAATTCTATCCATGTTCCTAGCCAAATAATCAACCTTAAGCAATTTTTCTTCAATCAAAGCATTGAAATTCTTTTGCGAACTCATAAATTCTTGAACACTGTTCTAAAATTCAGAGGGCATCTTATTATAATTTCCATAAGAATTGTTATAGGAATTATCATAATTATTAGATGAATTACTAGGAAACGGCCTAGTATTAAACTTACCTCTATACGCGTTATTACCAAAATTGTTCCTACCAACAAAATTCACATCCATAGATTCATTATTATTCTTAATCAAAGTAGACAAAGGCATACCATTAGGATCAATAGGAGCACTCTTGCTAGCAAATAATTGTTTCCACTCAAAACATTAATCTCTTCAATCGTATGCACTTTTTTACTAGTGGAAGATCTTCCGGTATGCCATTGAGAATAATTAATCATAATATTTTCTAGGATTTTAGTAGCTTCTTCTAAAGTAATTTCCATAAAAGTACCTCCCGCAGCCGAATCTAAAAGATTTCTAGAAGCAAAATTCAATCCAGCATAAAAAAAATTGTATAATCATCCACAGATTCAAACCATGCGTAGGGCAATTTCGGATCATCAATTTCATTCTCTCCCAAGAATGTGCAACATGCTCATGATCAAGTTGCTTAAAATTCATAATATCGTTCCTAAGGGAGATGATCTTAGCGGGAGGAAAATACTTGGGAATAAAATCATCTTTACACTTATTCCATGAATCAACAAAGATGAAAACTAAGTTTTAGCACGATCTCTAAGCCAGAACGGAAATAGCTACAATATCATTATCCACGTATTTTTTCTTTTGCATATCACACAAATCAACAAAATTGTTTAGATGGGATGCGACATCTTCACTAGGAAGGCCGGAAAAATGATCTTTCATAAGAAGATTCAACAAAGCAGCATTAATTTCACAAGATTACACATTAGTAGTGGGAGCAATCAGAGTACTAATAAAATCATTGTTATTGGTGTTGGAAAAGTCACACGGTTTGGTATGCTCTTGAGTCATCGTGGCAAGCAAGCAATCCAACACATTAGCACACAAAAGGCAAGCGAAGAAGACGAACGGAAGAGGGGCGAAGAAAAGACAAATCTTTTCGAAAAACGTTTTAGAAGTGGGGGAGAGGAAAATGAGAGGCAAATGGCGAATATTGTAATGCAAGGGATGAGAGTTTATGATGGGTACTTGGTATGTCTTGACTTGGTGTAGATTTCCCCGGCAACGGCGCCAGAAATTCTTCCTGCTACTTATTGAGCTTGCGTTGGTTTTCTCCCTTGAAGAGGAAAGGGTGATGCAGCAAAGTAGAGTAAGTATTTCCATCAGTTTTGAGAACCAAGGTATTAATCCAGTAGGAGACAACACACAAGTCACCGAATACCTGCACAAACAAACACCAACTTTCACCCAACGCGATAAAGGGGTTGTCAATCCCTTCACTATTATTTGCAAAGTGAGATCCGATAGAGATGGGTAAACGGTAAAGTAATATTTTTGGTATTTTTTGTTTATGGAACGGAAAGTAAACGATTGCAAAGGAAGTAAATAGGAAACTAAAATTGTAGATCGGAAACTTATATGATGGAAAGTAGACCTGGGGTCCATAGGTTTCACTAGAGGCTTCTCTCAAGATAGAAAATATTACGATGGGTGAACAAATTACTGTTGGGCAATTGATAGAAAAGCGCAAAGTGATGATGATATCTAAGGCAATGATCATGAATATAGGCATCACATCTGTATCTATTAGACCGACTCTTGCATGCATCTACTACTATTAGTCCACACATCGACCGACTCCTGCCTGCATCTAGAGTATTAAGTTCATGAAGAAGAGAGTAACGCATTAAGTAAGATGACATGATGTAGAGGAATAAACTCAAGCAATATGATGTAAACCCCATCTTTTTATCCTCGATGGCAATAATACAATACGTGCTTCGCTGCCCCTGCTACCACTGGAAAAGGACACCGCAAGATTGAACCCAAAGCTAAGCACTTCTCCCATTGCAAGAAAAACCAATCTAGTTGGCCAAACCAAATCGATAGTTCGAAGAGACTTGCAAATATATAAAATCATGCATATAAGAATTCAGAGGAGATTCAAATAATATACATAGATAAGCTGATCATAAATCCACAATTCATCGGATCTCGGCAAACACACCGCAAAAAGTATTACATTGAATAGATCTCCTAGAACATCGAGGAGAACATGGTATTGAGAATCAAAGAGAGAGAGAGAAGAATCCATCTAGCTAGTAGGTATGGACCCGTAGGTCTCTGGTAAACTACTCACGCTTCATCGGAAGGGCAATGGTGTTGATGTAGAAGCCCTCCGTGATCGAATCCCCCTCCGGCAGGACGCCGGAAAAGTCCCCTAGATGGGATCTCACGGGTACAGAAGGTTGCGGCGGTGGAAAAGTGTTTTCATGGCTCTCCTGGTAGGTTTTGAAATATTTGAGAATATATGGGCGGAAGAAATAGGTCGGCGGAGTCACGAGGGGCCCACAAGGGTGGGGGGCGCGCCCTCCGTCCTTGTGGCCGCCTCATGGCTTCCCTAATGTGTACTCCAGGTCCTCTTGATGTCTTATAGTCCAAGAAAAATCATCGTGAAAGTTTCATTCAGTTTGGAGTCCGTTTGATATTCCTTTTCTGCGAAACTCTAAAACAAGGAAAAAACAGGAACTGGCACTGGGCTCTAGGTTAATAGGTTAGTCCCAAAAATAATATAAAATAGCATATTAATGAATATAAAACATCCAAAACTGATAATATAATAGCATGGAACAATCAAAAACTATAGATACGTTGGAGATGTATCAGGTAGTACGTAGCTTGATTTTAAGATTTGAGACTATTATTCTTTTGTTTGCCCTCGATGTTTTTCTGTTGTTGTTTCTCTTATATGATGACAATGGAACTCGACCATTGGTTGTATGAAAAACAAATACATTAGGGTATCATCTCTAATCTATACCTACTAATAAAGGAAGGAGAGTATCCGCCCGTTCGTTGTGCACTATTGCAAAAACACCCCCATCATTAATATGAATCAACCCGAGGCCCATCTTAAGTGCCATAAAAATGTTTCATCCGTTTTAATGGGCTGGCTATCAATGCTGCATTGATCGACTTGAGATGTTTCTTCTGGCCCAAATCCCACGCGGGTCAGCATGAGTGGGGTGATGTTCGGAACCTAAACTACGTGTGTGCATGCGTGGAGTCATGTTGTGGTCTTGGCTGATTCAGGCTAGTTGGTGGTTACCATGTGAAGTGATGTCTACTATGCAACCTTCTCCTTGTAGACGTTGTTGGGCCTGCAAGTGCACAGGTTTGTAGGACAGTAGCAAATTTCCATCAAGTGGATGACCTAAGGTTTATCAATCCGTGGGAGGCGTAGGATGAAGATGGTCTCTCTCAAGCAACCCTGCAACCAAATAACAAAGAGTCTCTTGTGTCCCCAACACACCCAATACAAATGGTAAATTGTATAGGTGCACTAGTTTAGCGAAGAGATGGTGATACAAGTGCAATATGGACGGTAGATAAAGGTTTTTGTAATCTGAAAAATATAAAAACAGCAAGGTAAATAATGATAAAAGTGAGCGTAAACAATATTGCAATGCTAGGAAACAAGGCCTGGGGTTCATACTTTCACTAGTGCAAGTTCTCTCAACAATAATAACATAATTGGATCACATAACTATCCCTCAACATGCAACAAAGAGTCACTCCAAAGTCACTAATAGCGGAGAACAAACGTAGAGATTATGGTAGGGTACGAAACCACCTCAAAGTTATTCTTTCCAATCAATCCGTTGGGCTATTCCTATAAGTGTCACAAACAGCCCTAGAGTTCGTACTAGAATAACACCTTAAGACACAAATCAACCAAAACCCTAATGTCACCTAGATACTCCATTGCCACCTCAAGTATCCGTGGGCATGATTATACGATATGCATCACACAATCTCAGATTCATCCAACCAACACAAAATACTTCAAAGAGTGCCCCAAAGTTTCTACCGGAGAGTCAAGAACGTGTGCCAACCCCTATGCATAGGTTCATGGGCGGAACCCGCAAGTTGGTCACCAAAACATAAATCAAGTGGCACATGATATCCCATTGTCACCACAGATAATCACGGCAAGACATACATCAAGTGTTCTCATAAAAGACTCAATCCGATAAGATAACTTCAAAGGGGAAACTCAATCCATTACAAGAGAGTAGAGGGGGAGAAGAAACATAAGATCCAACTATAATAGCAAAGCTCGCGATACATCAAGATCGTGCCAAATCAAGAACACGAGAGAGAGAGAGAGATCAAACACATAGCTACTGGTACATACCCTCAGCCCGAGGGTGAACTACTCCTCCTCGTCATGGATAGCGTCGGGATGATGAAGATGGCCACGGTGAGGTTCCCCCTCAGTGTGGTGCCTTGGAACAGGGTCCCGATTGGTTTTGGTGGCTATAGAGGCTTGCGCGCGGAACTCCTGATCTATCTTCTGTTCGGAAGTTTTAGGGTACGAGAGTATATATGGGTGCGGGGTGCGTCGAGCTACGGGGCCCCACGAGGCGGGGCGCGCCTAGGGGTGGGCGCCCCCACCCTCGTGAGCACCTCCCGTATCTTCCGACGTGGGGTCCAAGTCCATCGGTAGGTTTCCTTCCAAAATAACTTCTCCGATTGATTTCGTTCCGTTTGACTCCGTCGATATTGTCGAAACACTTGAAATAGGCATAAAACAACAAATCTGGCTGGGCCTCCGGTTAATAGGTTAGTCCCAAAAATAATATAAAAGTGGATAATAAAGCCCAATATTGCCTAAAAAAGTAGATAAAGTAGCATGGAGCAATAAAAAAATTATAGATACATTGGAGACCTATCAAGCATCCCCAAGCGTAATTCCTGCTCGTCCTCGAGTAGGTAAATGATAAAAAGATAATTTTTGATGTGGAATGCTACTTGGCATAATATCAATGTAATTCTTCTTAATTGTGATATGAGTATTCGGATCCGAATGAATACAAAATAAAAGTTCATATTGATAAAGGAAATAGTAATACTTCAAGCATACTAATCAAAGTAATCATGTCTTCTCAAAATAGAATGGCAAAAGAAAGTTCATCCCTACAAAATCATATAGTTAGGCTATGCTTCATTTTCGTCACACAAAGATGTTCCCAACTTCTATACCACCGATGACAAGCCAAGCAATTGTTTCATACTTAAATAATCTCAAACTTTTTCAACCTTCACGCAATACATGAGCGTGAGCCATGGATATAGCACTATGGGTGGAATAGAATATGATGATGGGGTTGTGTGGAGAAGACAAAAAAAGGAGAAAGTCTCACATTGACGAGGCTAATCAACGGGCTATGGAGATGCCCATCAATTGATGTCAACATGAGGAGTAGGGATTGCCATGCAATGGATGCACTAGAGCTATAAGTATATGAAAGCTCTACAAAAGAAACTGTAACATCCCAAAATTCTAAATTTTGGAATGTTATAATAAATAAATAGTTTTGATTGATTGATTGTTTGTTGTGTGATTGATTGAGTGAAATTGAGTGGAATTTGAAACTTTTTTTGAAAGTTGAATGAGAGGGAATGAAATGACTTTCCCCGACTTTCACTTTGCCTTTTGATATCCATGAATTCAAATTCAATTCAAACTCAAAACCCTAGAGAGAAAATGATATGACTTCTTCCATTTAAATAAATGAAAAGGGTTTTGAAAAGATTTGAATTCCGTTTGGAAATATTTCAAATTCAGAAACTTTATGCAACTCAACAATTTTCATGAGGGAAGATAAAATGACTTCTTTAGATTATATGAAATATGAGTTGGAAGTTAAAAGAATCAAACTGAAAGTCATTTGGAAGTATTTTAAAATCCCTTTCAATTTGGAATTATTTGGATTTTATTCAAATTATTTTCTCCTAAAATAAATAAATGGGAATAAGGGTAAAATGATTCCTTCAATGGAAAATTAGGAGAAAATAATTTTTAAATCATTTTGGTGTTTTAAAAATGATTTTTGTTGGGTTTTATTGCAACAACAACACTATTTGAGTTTTGTAAATTTTTGAGGATTTTATTTGAACTTGAAAAAGAGTTCATGTTGTAGGAAATCTTTTTCTGAAAATTGTGATATATTATATGTCTATATAATATTATCTATTTATTTATTTGTGTTTGTTTTATTGTCTATGTTTTATAGAAAAAATGCAAACGCCCGAAGCCCGAAGGCCCATCTCCCCCTCTCCCTTTCCTCGGCCCACCTACGCGCCAGGCTGGCCTGAGCCGCTCGCCACGCGCCAACGCCTGGCGCGGCTGCCCGCTCCTCCTCGCTCGCCTCTCTCGTGACAGCAGGGCCCGCACCCTTCTTCCTCCTCCCGCAAGTCACGCTACTTTGCTGAAGAACGCCTCGCCCGCCGTATCCCGGATTCTCGGGATCCTCTCCCGACTCACCCCTCCTCCAAGAATCGCCCCTATATGTGCTCTCCCCTCGACCCGTTCCGTCCTTTCCCTCGCCAAACCCTTTGCCTCGCCGTAATCTCTCGCCGGAGCCGAGCACCGCCGCCGCACCATTGATGCCCTAGAGCCCGCCTCGACCTCCCGAGACCTGCCGCCACCACCATCGTGATCCCTCCATCGACTACACCTTCCCAACAACTCGCGAGCAAAACCCACCGGGCGCCGCCACCGCTGACGCTCGAACGCCACCGCCGCCTCGACCTCGCCGCCGACCTCCTCCATCCACTGCGGCACCATCTCGACCACCGATGGACTTCGCCGTCGACGCCAAGCGTCCGCCTGCGTGCCCTCTCGGAGCCCGCCGACGATCGAGCCGCCGCCCGGCGATGTCCGAGCCGCCGTCGACCTTCCCCCGCGGTGGGCTCTCCACTTCCCCTTCACCGTCCGATCTGTTATTGACGCGCCAGATTAGATGTAACGATCGGTTTGATTTTCTGTTTATAGATCGGTTTAGTTCCGGTTTTTATTCAGTTTAGATCGGTTCAGGTATAGTCGGTTTAGCCGATCGGTCTTTCTCTTTTAGCCCGTACGCGTTTCGGTTATTTTCCGCCTGAGCGCTGTTTAGTTTCAGCTCGCACAACCCCGTAGCGCCCGTTAGTTTTTTTTTGTTATTTTCGTTTCTGTTTTAAAAACAGAATAGTTCTGATTTTATATTGCTTATAACTTTTAGGTTTTTAATCCAAATTAAGAGATTCTTTTTGCATTAGATTCAAAATTTATTAAAGTTTCTGTTGGCGCACTTGGATTTCAAATTTCAGTAGTTTAAATTTGAATTTGTTGAAATTTGTTCAAATCACTATTTTGGTCATATTTTGAGTTTTACAACGTATTTTTGATTGATTCTTTTTGCTACTGTTTTATTATGGTTTTGTCTATCCAGTAGAATATATTTATTTGTTTTTAGTTTATTTTAAATTAATTTTCTTAGCAAAACAGTAATGTTTTAGTTATAGTTTTGTTTTAGTCTTTTCTTCATTGTTTTTATTAGTTTTAAATTGGTTCTTTTGTCACTTTTGACAAATTTAGTTTTATTTCTGTTATTTAACTGTAGACAATTTTATTCTTATTTTAAAAATTTATTTTGTTAGTTTTGTATGAAAACTTGTAGAGGTCATAATTAGAGTTTCATAAAAGCTTTTTATTTTTTCCTTTTTGCAAATAAAATTTTATGAAAAATACTTTCTGTTAACTTAGTTGTTTTACTTTTTATTTTTTAATTTATTAGTTTAGTGTCTTAATTGTTGTTAAGTTTTTACTTAGGACAAAACTGTTTTTTTGTTATGTCTTAGAGTTTTCTTTAGTAGTTTTGGTGTGTAGTTTCCCTTTGTTGTTCTTATTTGGTATCCCTTGTTGTTTTGCAATTTATTTGTTGGTTTTTTTATGAGTGTTGGAATTGTTTGCTTGTATATTTGCTTATATGAATGCTATATTTGACTATATAGATTTTCAATGGAGTGACGAATAGTTATACCAAGTCATTATTCCGAGAGCGCTATTATCTTCATCAACTTACCAGGAAAGTTCACTTTGACCATGTTTTTCATACCTATGTTTTTATTTCATCTAGTGTCATCTTTGCAACAATCCCTCCAGTAGTGATATTGAATCCTTGTAGTTGAGTAGTATGCATGAGGTAGGAACCCATCACCCTATTACCAAGCGCGGGACGTTATTTATTTTAACGCTACGCTATAGTAGACGAAGTTTGGTATGAGTGCACGAGAGTGGTGTGAAGAAGGAGGACTCTACGCCAATGACGACAACTCCATGATGGCATCTGCAAGGACTGCATCTTCAAGGCCTCAAGACGACTCGAGACAAGAACTCAATACACACTACTGGGTGAAGGATGGTTGACGGGCACCTGGAGAAACCGGTGGATGGCGGGATGCATGGAGAAGCGCCATGACATCTTGCGAAAGCTTCACCCAGACTCAAAGAGACGGAAGAATACTTCATGCCCGGAAGCTTACCTGCAACCGCAAGTCACTATGGGCTCGCTTGGTTGACCTTAGTTGTGACTCTGGCTAGGGCGGTGCTAGCAGATGTAGAACTACGGTAGGATTGGATGAGCACCGGACGGTGGTCGGGAACTCTTCGGAAGACCATGTTTGATCGTCTTGTTCTCAAACACCTGAAGTGCGAGAACGTAAGGAGAGGATCGAATCTTGCGGGTAAAGTGTACAAACCTCTGCAGAGGGTTTAAACCTAATCGATTAGCCGTGTCCCGATTCACGGACAATTTGAGCCTCTGGACTTGGATCTATCTCGGAACTCTCAAAACCGGATTGATAACTTAATTGTGGGCAACTTATGATGATTTTGGGCTATGAGACATCGGTTGGCGGAACCATGTCATGATAGAAAACTCCATAGTACAGACTTCATTTATTCCTTTGATGTAGGGAAAATAAAACCAGCTTTTACATAAACAAAACTCAGACACGAGCCACAAAAGCCATATTGCATATAGTATAGTTTTACCATCTGTTTTCTCATGTTGTGATCTTGCCGGTACATTCAATGTACTGACCTACACGGCTGCAACGTATCATGTTGCAGGATTTTCTTCGACGAGTAAGAGTACGGTACAGGGTTACGGTCTACACTCAACTTGCCGATGGCGTTGATGGGACTCCATACCCGATTATTTTGTTTCCGCTGTGACTTATGAGGTATATATCAGTTTTACGTTATTTATACATGTGATTGCACTTTGATATATACATTGATGTACTGTGTGCCAAAGATACTGATCCGAGGATGGCACAGACACACGAGACTTGACCGTCGAGGTCGGGTCGCTCTGAATATGGTATCAGAGCACATGTTGACTGTAGGACGTGACCCTAGAAATCGGAAAGCCATTAGGATAGGAAATCTCTAAAATTTTACTTTTAAAAAGACCCCTACTTCTCATCTTTTCCGATTTATCAAATAGTCCCTCTTACCACAAATAGTTAGAACATACCATATCCCCTTTTGACCACTCGGAGGATCAACTGAAGCCACTCCATGAAGGACTAGATATCGGACAACTGATAACCACTTCAGAGTAAAGAGAATTTCATCATTTGAAGACTTCGAAGACTTGAAGAATTTGAAGAATCTAAAGAATCATTGACCTTTAGAAGACCAAACCCCTGTTATATACTTACGTTAGATGCGACGATTTGTGAGCTGTCATTTGTTTGATGTTTTTTTTGTTTTTGACAGCCATAAAATAAAACTTGTTTTCTTCAAAACTATTGTTTGTATTGTGTGTATCTCTCCCTTTTCTTCTCTCATATCTCATCCCAAAATCCTTGGACCCAATAGATGATAAAGGAAGATGGACTGCTATTCTCTGGACCGATGACTCAGTTGGAGGCAGAGCTTTGGATTCAAAACATGGAGGATCACCTCAGGAAAAATTTGATTGCAAGGAAGTATGAGGATTCAATATGCTCTTCAGTATTTTACAGAGAGTGCTGCAACCTGGTGGAAAATGCATCAAGCCATACAAGGATGCAACGGAGCAAAAACTTTGGAGGAATTCAAGAAGACTCTGTTGAGATCCCGTCTTATCCGGAAGCACTATGATAACCCGAAGTAGAAACACAAGGATGGATGCCCTCATTGTGAGGAGAATCATCCAGATGAAGAATGCCCCACTAGGAAGGTGACTTGCTTGTTGTGTGAAGGAACTACTCATTACCCAGCTCAGTGCCCAATTTACCCCAAGGTACAAGAGATTACCAAGCAGCAGAAAGAAGTCATGAAAGAAAATCTCAGGGAAAATTCAGAAGAACATGCGATGAAGGAAGTTATTGAAGACCCTGATGGTGAGGGCATAAACAGATTTTTTGCCCAAACCTGCTATTCATGTGGAGAAGAAGGACATTTTTCAGAGTATTGCACGAAGGAAAGCCAAGAGTATCTCGGAAACTTCCCGACAGCAGAAGTGAAGTTTGACCCTCGGGAAATAGAAGCTCTGATCATTACGGAGAAACCCAGGAAGAGAAAACGAAGGCATCCCCAGAACAACCCAATTTCTGCGGAGAAGGACCTGAGTCATATCACTTGTTACAGGTGCAAGGATTTATGTCATTACGCTAATAAATGTCCAAAGAAGAAGCCAAGAACCCAAAGAGCAGACACCATCCTCAAGAAGTGCAAAGACTTATCGGAAGTTAATTTTTTTCGTTGTAAGGAAGCAGGACATTATGCTACTAAATGTCCCGACAAGATGAAAGCTGGAGTTGAGTAGTTGGAATTTTGATATTGGAAACAAGAGTAATAGAAAGCAATTTCATTTTCATGAGTTCGATGAGTTGAGTTATGTAATGGGTGCTCAGAGATTGTAATGAATGCATGAATCAATAAAGTTAAGGTGTGATGATTTCATATGTTGAATTTTATGGGTTGTTACTCCATGAACAAAGAGTTTTGACCATTTTCGAGGATATGAGAAAAATATGGTCTATGGAAGAATTTGTGCATTTTAAGGGTAGTAGTACCCTGTGAAGAAGACTAGACTAATGGATATGAAAATATATATTCCACGGACTGTAGTTCGAAGGAAAAAAAAGTTGGAGTTTTGCTTTTGATATGATGGTATGAAGAAATAGAGTACTACTGGATTTAAAGGAGGTGTAATATGGAACAAGAGAGTTACTCCAAGGATGAGTTAAAGCTGCACTAGTGTTGAAGTGGGCCATAACCCACAGGCCCAGGATTTTGAAAAGGAACAGATGTAACCTTGATGAAGGAAGAAATTTGGAAGAATCGGTGATTCAATCAGCATACGTTTCCTAGGAGGTTACGCAAAAACCTGAGAGTGGTGAAGTAACGATAGATGTTTTGTTTGGCTTGCAGAACCAAAGGATTCACCCGATCCCTATTCAATACAGGAGAAATTCTGCAATGCTTGTGAGAATGCCCTAGTGTTAGAAATACGAGATTCGCTAAACCTTATACAGGGTAATGATCTGGGTGCGGAATGGATTGATCACCATACCGACTTACTCGTATCATTCGCTCTTGCTATTTGGAATGGTAAATCTGAGAGACTTACCCATAGGAAAGTGACGACACTCGTTGAAGCCTTGCTTAAGCCTTAGAATGGTATGATGATAAACCCATGTACATGGCAGTTGTTGCCAATCGTAGATTATACGGTGAGAATGAAGCCAAGGCCCTTTTTCTGCAAAAACCATTAATGGTAGACCACCATGAGTATTTCGATAGTTGTCTAGAATGGACACAGACCTATCAGCTAAGAAGATCCAGTCTCGGACGAACTTCAACTTTGACGAACCGACCCAAGATTTTGAGGAAAACGCTATGCTTCTGACAGAAGAGCGTTAATGAAGGAGCTATTGTAAGATATGTGAAGAGACATATATTGTCGGCACTCCAGAGGAAGTATCTGAGTTTATTGGAACCGTAACCTTGTTTTTAAGTGTGGTAGCACCCCTGACCTTTCCGACCAAAACATTTGCTAGAAGACCCCCAACCCCTAACCCTTTCTTGCTAGCCTCTCCGAATCTCGAGGACGAGATTCATTTTAAGTGTGGTAGGTTTGTAACATCCCAAAATTCTAAATTTTGGAATGTTATAATAAATAAATAGTTTTGATTGATTGATTGTTTGTTGTGTGATTGATTGAGTGAAATTGAGTGGAATTTGAAACTTTTTTGAAAGTTGAATGAGAGGAATGAAATGACTTTCCCGACTTTCACTTTGCCTTTTGATATCCATGAATTCAAATTCAATTCAAACTCAAAACCCTAGAGAAAAATGATATGACTTCTTCCATTTAAATAAATGAAAAGGGTTTTGAAAAGATTTGAATTCCGTTTGGAAATATTTCAAATTCAGAAACTTTATGCAACTCAATGATTTTCATGAGGAAGATAAAATGACTTCTTTAGATTATATGAAATATGAGTTGGAAGTTAAAAGAATCAAACCGAAAGTCATTTGGAAGTATTTTAAAATCCCTTTCAATTTGGAATTATTTGGATTTTATTCAAATTATTTTCTCCTAAAATAAATAAATGGGAATAAGGGTAAAATGATTCCCTTCAATGGAAAATTAGGAGAAAATAATTTTGAAATCATTTGGTGTTTTAAAAATGATTTTTGTTGGGTTTTATTGCAACAGCAACACTATTTGAGTTTTGTAAATTTTTGAGGATTTTATTTGAACTTGAAAAAGAGTTCATGTTGTAGGAAATCTTTTTCTGAAAATTGTGATATATTATATGTCTATATAATATTATCTATTTATTTATTTGTGTTTGTTCTATTGTCTATGTTTTATAAAAAAATGCAAACGCCCGAAGCCCCGGAGGCCCATCTCCCCCTCTCCCTTTCCTCAGCCCACCCTGCTTGAGTTGGCCTGGGCCGCTCGCCTTTGCAACGCCCAGCGGCTGCCCGCTCCTCCCTCACTCGCCTCTCTCGACAAAGAGGGCCGCACCCTTCTTCCTCCTCCCGCAAGTCACGCGCTCGCCTGCAGCAACGCCCGCGCCGCCGTATCCCGGATTCTACGGGATCCTCTCCCCGACTCACCCCCTCCTCCAAGAATCGCCCCCCCTATATATGCTCTCCCCCTCGACCCGTTCCCCTCCTTTCCCCTCGCAGAAACCCTTTGCCTCGCCCGTAATCTCTCGCCGGAGCCGAGCACCGCCGTCGCACCATTGATGCCCTAGAGCCCGCCTCCGACCTCCCCGAGACCTGCCGCCACCACCATCGTGATCCCCTCCATCGACTACACCTTCCCAACAACTCGCGCGAGCCCGAAACCCATCGGAGCGCCGCCACCGCTGACGCCCGAACGCCACCGCTGACGCCCGAACGCCACCGCCGCCTCGACCTCGCCGCCGACCTCCTCCGTCCACGTGCGGCACCATCTCGACCACCCATGGACTCGCCGTCGAACGCCGCGTCCGCCCGTACCCTCTCCGGAGCCCGCCGACGATCGAGCGCCGCCGCCGGCGACGTCCGAGCCGCTCGCCGTCGACCTTCCCCGGCGGTGAGCTCTCCACTTCCCCTTCACCGTCCGATCTGTTATTGAGAGCCAAGGTCCCGGTGATTGTCATCGAGACCACCTTGTCGGATGCGGCAACTCTTCCTCAAAGCAGCCCCCAGCGCAGCCCCCCAGCGTAAGTATATGGTTTACTTTCTGCTGTTACACGTGCATGGGGTGCTCTTTCTTTGCTAATATCTGACTGTTGATTTGTGTAGGAGCAGAGCAGCCTCACCAGGAGTGCCCTGAAGCCGCTCCTGACATGCCGTCTGCTTCGACTACACCGCCAAGGGAGGATCCCCCGGCAAGGGAGCGTTCTCCGGCAAGGGAGGCTTCTCCGGCAAGGGACAACTCTCCGGCAAGGGACAGCACCAGCGACCCTCCGGTGGTTGAGGCCACGACTGCAGACCCTAGTGCAGGTACTCCCTTCGCTTGAAAACTTCCCTTGTGTTTCTTCTGATCTTCTGATCTTCTTTTTGAATACTTGCTTGACTTTTCTTCATTTTCCGGTCGTCAGATCCATCTGCCACAGAGCCGATGGAGACCGAGGCCGCCGATGAGGAGGACGTGCGCGGCAATACTGACGACGCCGCCACCATCGAAGAAGAGGCTGGCGCTGATGAGCCCGCCGGCGAAGAGGCCGCCAAAGCTGCCGCCGCAGAAGCCGGCGAGGGGTCCGGCGATCGCACTGATGGCCCTGACGCCGCAGGAGCGCCAGGCGCTACGCCGACCGCCGATCCCTCCGCCGCTGCTGCAGCGTCAGGCTCCGAAGAGCCCCAGCCCGGCGCCTATTTGAAGGCCGGCGATGGCGTCTTCATCAAGCTCCCCTGGGCGTCGAGCTCCAGGGCTCCGGTCGAAGGGGAGACCTTTGACGAAGAGCTGATCGCCTCCGCTGGGCTGACGCTGGTCGACGCGCCAAGCAGCAGCAGCGGCGAGTCTGAGGAGGAGCAGCTACTGCGGAAGCTGCTGTCGCTCTACCGCGCCCGACACGCCAAGTTGGAATCCCGGGAAGTGCTTGTCGCAAAGGCGGGATCAGACATTGAGAGGCGCGCGGAGGAGCTCCGGGGCCTCAATCAGGAAGCTCTCCGGGCCTTGGCAAAGGAGCGGGAGCAACTCGCCGAGGAGCGCAAAGTCTTCCTCCTCGAGAAGGCTGAAGCTGAAGAGCAACAGAGGCTTGCTGCCGAGAAGCTGTCTGCGCAGGAAGGCGAGTTGGTGCAGCGGAAGGTCAATCTCGACAGCCACGAGGAGGATCTCGCCAGGCGCGAGCAGACATTTGGCGGGGCTCTCAAGGAAGCAAAGGATGCTGCCGCAGCTGCCGAGGCCGCCAAGAAGGAGTTGGAAACGAAGGTGGCGCTTGCTGGAGACCAATCTGAAGGAGGCGGCGAGAGCTTGCCGCACTCAAGCATGGCGAGAAGGACGCCTACACTCTTGGCGAGCTGCAGGGCCGTCTCGCCGAGAGGAGCAAGGAGCTCAGCGCCGCCAAGGACTCCAATGCAGATCTTGAGTTGAAGCTGACCACCTTGACTCAGGCGCCGGACGGCGCCAGGGAGCGGGAGGTGGCCTTGTTGGAGAAGATCAAGGCCGACGAGGCGTTGCTGGCGAGTGCTACTGCCGCCCAGAACACCTTCAGGGAGAATGTGGAGCACTGGACCGAAGGTCTCGTGAATGTTGCCGCAGCCATCGACAGGGAGCTGGCGGAGCTGGGGATGGTGGATCTTGGATATTCCTCCGACGAGCACCTCCAACCCAGCGCCAAGCTCAGCTTGTTCTTCAAAGGCATGGTGACGGCCCTCCAGCGACTCCGAGAAGAGATCCCAAAGCAGCTGGCCGAGGAGTTGCGCCAGATCTGCGCGGGGGCTCTCCAAAAGGTGCTGATGAAGGTGGCCTTCCGCAATCCAGGCCTCAACTTCACCAACGTCCTCAAGTCCTTGCCGCCGGATGCTGATGTGGAGGCGCTCAAGACCCTTGTCGCACCCATTGTGGACAGGGTGAGCGGGATCAAGAGGGTTGATGGCGACCGCGTAGATTAGGCCGCCCATTTTATCTTTTCCTTGTCACTGCTGGTCATGTTAGGAGAACAATCTATTAGAGCTGCGACAAGTTATCTTGTAATATAACTCTATTTCGGGCAGTGATTGCTATGTTATTTCCTTTACTTGATTCCTTCCTTTGTATGTTTTTGCCCTCGCTTTTAGGGAACTTGTCGTATGAGCACCCTTGCCGAAGCGCTGAGTCTGCGAGACGTCGTCAAGAGCTCTTTGGCGATGCCGCTACCGACAAGAAACCTTGTCGCAACTAGTCGCAGCTCACTTAGGTTGTTGAGCGGACTCGAAACAAAGTAAGGGCGCAACTAGCTACGAGTTGGTTCTTCCGTGCACAGGTTTTCCATACAAAGTACGGCCGTTCGAGGAAGATAACTTAAAAATTTTAAAACTGATTGCTCAAGCTTTAGCAACTTAGCTTTTCTGTCGTTTGCTTCCCGGTAAGGCGAAACTTCTTCGAGCGACGCTTGGTTCACACCCTTATCTTCTCCTTTCCCCCCGGCAAACTTGTGGGCGAGGGAACCTTCCTTTCTTTGAGAAAGAGAAAGAAGAGAAAATAAAGATATGGAGCCTTGTGGCTCGTTATTGCTTACCGGAGGTAGGTGCTGCACAAAGTGTCAGATAACGCATGCAAAATAATAGAGTAAAAAGCATGAAATTGACAAGATGCGCGAAGCACATGAGCTTTACTTATGCATGGGGTCTGCGCCCGGCTTTGTACAAAGGATTACATGCAACATCGGCAAGACTTGTACAAAAGGTGGTTGCCGGAACGGGTTCCGCAACCGCGCTCTGAGTAAAACTTACGAAGATGCTCAATGTTCGGGAGTTGCTCACGGAATGCCATCTTGGTCTCAAAGGCGGACAGCGCCAGCCTAGTGACTCGTTTCACCCGGTAAGGGCCTTCCCACTTCAGGCGTCAACTTGTTGGAATTCTTGGCGGACTGAGCGCGCCGAAGAACAAGGTCGCCTTCCTCGAGACTTCTGGCACTAACTTTGCGGCTATGGTAGCGGCGCAAAGCTTGCTGGTATCGAGCAGCTCGTACAGGAGCCTGAAGACGGTTCTCCTCAAGGAGTAGTGCGTCACCTTGTCGCAACTGCTCTTGCTCAAGATCATCATAAGCGAGCACTCGAGGTGACCCGTAAACGAGTTCCGTGGGGAGAACTGCCTCTGCTCCATAGACTAGAGTGAAAGGTGTCTGGCCAGTGGCTCGATTTGGCGTCGTCCTGATCGACTAAAGAACCACCGGCAGCTCCTCAATCCAGTTTCTTCCGCACTTGTGCAGCCTGTCGAAAGTCCTGGTCTTGAGTCCGCGCAGACTTCAGATTGCCGCTCGCTTGACCGTTACTTCTCGGGTGAGCAATGAAGCGAAGCGCAGACCTTGGCGCCAAGATCTTGGACGTCTCGCATGAAGGTGCGGCTCGTGAATTGCGTGCCGTTGTCGGTGATGATCCTGTTAGGAATCCGAAACGGCAAACAATCGACCAAGAACTTGATCGCCGATGTCTGTCACCTTCCTCATCGCTTCCACTTCCGGCCACTTTGTGAACTTGTCGATTACAACGCACAAGTACTCAAAGCCCCGACAGCTCGGGAAGGGGCCAGGATGTCGAGCCCCAGACCAAAATGGCGGGATAAAGGTATCGTCTGGAGAGCTTGAGCTGGCTGATGTATCTGCTGGAATGGAACCGCACGCTTCACACTTGGTTACTTGTGCGATTGCATCACGGAGGGCTGTCGGCCAAAAGAAACCTTGCGGAACGCTTTGCGGCAAGTGCTCTTCGCCAATGTGGTGACCACATATGCCTCCATGTATCTGTGCCAACAGCTTCTGTCCATCTTCCCGGTGAATACACTTCAATTTCACACCGTTGAGTCTTCTTCTGTACGGTGTGCCGTCGACAAACTGGTACATACTTGACTGCCGGGCTACTCTTTCCGCTTCTTCTTGCTCTTCGGGAAGTTCTCCTGTCTGGAGGAAATGGACAATCTGATGTGCCCATGCTGGAGCTTGCGGCTCGACAACAAGGACTAAAGGCACATCTGCTGCTGCGGGAACATCCGCTTCTACGGCAAGAACCTGCGTCTCAGCTGGAGCTTGACGTTCCCCGACAAGCTTGCCGGAGCAAAACTTGTCGGGAGCGTCTGCTTCAACGGAACAAACCCTAGGGCTTGTCGGAGCAGACTGCTCCTCAGCACTCTTGGTGTTGATCTTGGGGACCTTCTTGGCGGCGGCTTCGGGGAGCTCTGCCGGAAAGTAGTCTCCAGAAATCAACTTCCTCTTCTTGCTCTGTCCAGTTGATGGCGTTACAGACGGTTGAGTCAGCTTGAGCACAAAGATCCCTGGTTCCATGTGTAACTTAAGTCGGCGCACTTGACGAGCCATCAGCAATGTCGTTCGAGCTCTTGGAACATGTTCCATCCATAGGCCGTCAAAGTGCTCTTCTAGCTTTCTTACTTCATCAACATAAGCTTCCATCAATGGACTCTGATAATCCTTGTTCACTTGGCGGACGACAAGCTGTGAGTCACCCCTGACAATGAGCTTCTTGATCCCAAGGTCTACTGCGATCCTGAGACCGGCAAGCAAACCTTCATACTCTGCAGTATTGTTTGTTGCTTGCTCCTTGGGAAAGTGCATCTGGACTATGTACTTGAGGTGCTCTCCGGTGGGTGCGACAAGCAGCACGCCTGCACCGGCGCCTTGCAGCGAGAAGGCACCATCAAAGTACATCAGCCACTCTTTGCTTGCTTCCTTGACGGGGATGCTCGTTTCTGGAATTTCTTCATCTTGTGTTGGCGTCCATTCTGCTATGAATTCTGCCAATGCTCTGCTTTGGATAGTTGAAGTGCTCTCAAAGTTGAGGCCAAAGCTTGATAGTTCAATGCCCACTCGACAATCCTGCTGCCTGCCTCTGGATTTTGCAAGATCCTCTTCAGTGGAAAGCGAGTGACGATTGTGATCTCATGTGCTTGGAAGTAATGGCGCAGCTTTCTCGAGGACATGAGAAGGCCGAAAGCAATTTCTGCACACCGTAGTACCTTGACCTAGCCCCCGCAGGAGGGAATCGACAAAGTAGACTGGGCGCTGCACCATCCTTTTCTCAGATCTTCTCACACGCGTCTGCAAGAGATCCATCCTTGTCGGGACCAGAGCTTGCCGGCGAAGTGCCTTGCTTGTCGCTGGATGCATCTGCCGTGGTTGCTAGCTCATCATCCGCCTCCCTCTCCGCTACTAACGCAGCACTAACCACTTGATTGGTTGCCGCTATATATAGCAGCAACTTCTCTTGTGGCTTAGGTGCGACAAGTATTGGAGTGGAGGACAGTATCTCTTTAAGTCTCTGCAGCGCAGCCTCCGCCGGAGTCCATTTCATTGGTCCCGCCTTTTTCAAAATTTTGAAAATGGCGAGGCGCCTTCAGCAGACCTAGAAATAAACCTCTTGAGAGCAGCTACGCAACCGCAAGCCTTCGTACATCCTTGACGCGCTTTGGTGCTTCAATCTGCTCAATGGCCTTGATCTTGTCGGGATTGGCTTCAATTCCCGCCGAGACGAAGAATCCGAGAAGCTTGCCGGAGGGGACTCCAAATACGCACTTCTCGGGATTGAGCTTGAGGTTGATCTTGCACAGATTTGCAAAGGTTTCGTCTAAATCTTGAATCAGAGTCGCCCTGTCCTTGCTCTTGACCACTATGTCGTCCATGTATGCTTCCACATTTCTGTGCATCTGCGGCTCAAAAGCGTCATGGACTACTCTTGCAAATGTTGAACCAGCATTCTTTAGTCCGAAAGGCATCCATACAAAACAGTATGTGCCACATGGGGTGATGAATGCGGTTTTCTCCTCATCCTCTTCTGCCATGAAAATCTGATGGTATCCTGAGTATGCATCAAGAAATGAAAGCAAATCACATCCGGCTGTGGAGTCGACAATCTGGTCAATACGCGGCAAGGGAAATGGGTCTTTGGGACAAGCTTTATTAACATCGGTAAAGTCGATACAAAGCCTCCATTTCCCGTTTGCCTTGCGCACGACTACAGGATTGGCCAACCACGTAGGATGGAGCACTCCTCTAACAAGGCCTGCTGCTTCCAACTTCTTGATTTCTTCTGCGATGAACTCTTGGCGCTCCACTGCTTGCTTCCTGATTTTCTGCTTGACGGGCTGCGCGTGAGGACAGACGGCAAGATGGTGCTCAATTACTTTCGTGGGAACACCGGGGATGTCAGACGGTTGCCATGCAAACACGTCGACGTTACCCAGAGAGCAACGAACGGCGCTTTCCTATTTAGGGTCGAGTGGCATCGATGGTGAAGGTACCACCAGTGCCGTCCTCCTTGGCGGACACCTTCTTGGTCTCTGGTGGAACTGCCATCGTCTTCTTACACTTGCCGGTGGAGCTCGATGGTGCGTCCTCGACGGTAGCGCAGCACTCCGAAGAGGTGCGCTTGCCGGAGTGGGCATCAGAACTCTTGCCGGACTTGGTCTTCTTCTTCCCTCCGGGAGCTTCAGCGGCAAGTGACTTGTGATCTGTTCCAGCTGCTGCTTCCCGGTAGATCTTGTCGGCGCAGATAAGAGCATCCTTCTTGTCGCCAGGGACGGAGATGACACTTATCGGGCCTGGCATCTTGAGCATGTTGTATGCATAATGAGAGGCTGCCATGAACTTGGCGAGTGCTGGACGGCCAAGTATCCCATTGTAAGGCAATGGAAAATCAGCAACGTCAAAAGTGACCTCTCGATCCTGAAGTTCAACTCGCGCCAAACGTCACCGCAACGTGATCTTTCCCTTCGGCTTGCTCCTTCCCGGATTGATCCCTTGGAATGTGCCGGTCTCTTCGAGCTCGCCATCAGGGATCTGAAGCTTCTGGAGCACCGCGGAGGAGTTCAGATTCAAGCCGGCCCCGTTATCAACTAGCATCTTAGTGACCTTGAGGTTGCGGATAGTTGGCGAAACCAACATCGGCAAGCACCCGACCGCAGTTATGCGATCAGGGTGGTCCTCAATATCAAAGATGATAGGCGTGCTGGACCATTTCAGAGGCTTGCGTGACTCGATGGATGGTTCTGCTGCATTGACTTCCCGCATCCACTGCTTGAGTTGGCGGTGTGAAGTATGCAGAGAAGCACCGCCGTCAACGCACAAGACCTCTGTGGCTTTCTGAAACTCCTGCTCATCGGTCTCGTCGTCTTCCATATCTTCATCGTCGTCGTCATCTTCATCCTTGTCGCGGCCGCGGGGAGGTCTGTCTCCTTGCCGCTGCTTGGCCTTGCCGCGGCGTCCTCCCCGGCCGGGGCGTTTCTTGCTAGCTCCTCCAGCACCTTCCTGGGCCTTCTCCTTGTCGCGTCGCTCGTATTCAGCCTTCTGCTGCTCAACGAGCTGCTCGACCTTCTTGCAGCTCTGGAGATCATGGCCCTTGGTGCGGTGGATCTTGCAAGATCGCTTGTTGGCTCCGTCACGCTTGTCGGCGATCGCCACAGCACTGGCGATTGGTGCTGCGGCAACCTCCTTGCCGGAGCTACCAACTTTGGCTTTCTTGGCGCCACCTCCGTTGCCGGACTGCTCAACGACTAGCACATCTTTGCCTTTCTTCTTTCTGTTGTTCCGCCGCCGACTTTTCTTTGCCGGGGCAGCCTCTTCACTATCAGATCCTCCTGCTTCTACATTCTCTTCGGGGAGTCTCCTCCCTTCCTCAGCACGTGCACACTTGTTGACCAGGGCATACAGCTCACTGACGTCCTTGATCTTGCACATCGCCATCTCCTCCCGCATCCTGCGGTTTCGCACGTTCTGATGGAACGCGCTGATTACCGCAGCAGGGTGGACATCTGGGATGTTGTGCTGTACACGGCCGAATCTCTGAATGTACTTGCGCAGGGGATCTCCTTCCTTCTAGGCGAGCAGATGAACGTCACTCTCTTGGCCATGAGGCTTGTGGCCGCCTGTGAAGGCGCCGACAAACTGATGGCATAGATCCGCCCAGGAAGATATGGAGTTGTCCGGCAAGTGCATGAGCCAGGATCTGACATTGGGCTTGAGTAACAGCGGGAAGTAGTTGGCCAGGATCTTGTCGTCTCGCCCCCCGGCAGCTTGCACCGCGATGGTGTAGATGCTGAGGAATTCCTACGGATGCGTCTTGCCGTCGTACTTCTCGCACGCGTCGGCTTGAAATTCTTCTTGCTGGGCCATCGGACTTGCCGCAGCTCACGAGTGAACGCGGGCAACCTACACAGTCGGACAAGTCGCTGGTTTCCTGGCGCATGCATGTCGACAGAGGGCCAGCTGGCGCTGGTCTGATTGACGCTGCGCTTCTCTTCGGCGCTCGATGCGAGTTTGAGCATCTTCTTGCTGTCGTTCATGAAGAACTTGGCCCTGATCGCGTCGAGCTCGTGGATCTGATGACGCGGTGGAGTCGCTGTCGAGGTGGATCCGGCGAGTCGGCGATCTTGGCCTTCGGGGCGGAGAGTGCATGGTGGTTGCACCCCACGGTTTCGCGCCACCGGCTCGTGCTTGGCAGTCTCGCCGCGGCAGCGATGTACTCGGCTGCCGCGGAGTGTCGCCGTTGGCAAAGCCGATGAGACTCTGGATGGTGGCCCTCCATTCATCGACCTTGTCGGCCGTTGGAGGGTAATCTAGGAGCAGTTGAGCTCTCGCCAAGGCTTCTGCTGGAGTGGTGGGTGGCAGTGGCGAACGGTGCGAGGAGCGGGATATGCTCGGACTTCTAACTATGTTAGAAGGAGCAGTATCCCGTCCAGGCGACCGTGCCTCGCTCGTGCCAGCGTGTTGGCGTGCACGCTGGTCTTGAGGACCCCGAGATCCACCAGCTCGATTTTGATCCAACGAGCGTATGGTACTGTGAATACCATGACGCTGTCGGTCCCGCGCCTCCTGAGATGGGCGCGGTGCATGTACGGACACCAAGGTCTGCGCAGCCTTGTCCTTGGACTTGGCAGCGTCGTGAGCTCCCTCGCCGGCGCCCGTTCTTCCGCCGATGTCTATCCCACCACCCATTTGCTCCGGTGGTGGTGGGATTGACGTGGACGGCTCCGCCGCCGCCGAAGCCTTCTTCTTCGGTGGCATGTCGATGAAGACGATGAAGATGTTGCTCGTGTGAACGCCGGATCAGGTTCACACAGCCTCGACGCCCCCTACCTGGTGCGCCAAAGATGTCGGGGAAGCTGATCTGACCCACGAACACCTATGGGACCGGCGGACCGAGCCCCTTTCGGTTCGGTGGGGGGCGGAGGTCGCACGAAGAGCAGATCGAGGCGAAGCACACAAGCGGTTTACCCAGCTTCGGAGCTCTCCGGAGAGATAATACTCCTACTGCTGCATGTTTTGAGTGTATTGAGTTCTTGCTAGGGAGCGCTGAGTGCTACAGTATACACCAGCTGCTAACGAGACCTAGCCTGGGTGCTTTCTGGCTTCGAGCCTTTCGAACCCCCCTCTACGTTGCGCATGGGCCTCCTTTTATATGCTCAAGGGGTCTCCGACAGGTGGCAACGTAGACAAGGGTAGAAATGGAAAAAGAGTGTGGTTGGTACAGCTACTTGTACAGTGTATCATACCTAACCCTGACGGCAGGGGACAAAGGCATTAAATGCCCGTCTATGTCGCCCAAACAGTGCAAACAGGGACCGTCAGGGGCGCCACCGCTTGCCACGATGGCCATCTTGTCAGCGCCGCTTGCCACTGCGCTCCGCTGGCCGCCCAGAGTCTTGCCACGCGCGCCTGGAAAGGTCCCATGGCGACACGTTGGTGGATGCGCTGGAGCGCAGGAAAAGAGTGGTAGTCTGCCGCGGCAAGCGCCTTGCCGCGGTCGTTGTCTTGTCGCGTCCGGAAGCTTGTCGCTCACCGGGCCTTCCCGGCAAGCTCCTCTTGCCGGGGCCTTGTCTCCTAGGTGCCTTGGTTGGCCTTCCCGGCAAGCTCCTCTTGCCAGGGTCTTGTCTCCTTGGCTAAAATACTTTGTTCTTGAATGGCTCCAAAGGAACCACGGTGGAGCTTGGCGGTCACCTGGCAAGCCTTGCCGCGGGGTGCTGCAACTGTCCGTGAACAAGTTCGGGATACTAGGGTACCCCTACTCTAGGTCACCGACAGTAACAAATCACTAAGATTATTATTCAACATTGCATACTAAATTCCTCTGCATATTTAATACTCCTATCCTCAAATAGAATCATTAAACTGGCAAACATATGCAAACAATGCAACCATTACAGCAATCTGTCAAAACAGTACAGTCTGTAAAGAATGCACGATTCATCATACTTCCCTAACACCAAAAATTATGAAATAAAATTAGCACTTTAATAAATTTATCAGAGCTCAATATGCAAAAATATTCAACATTATACCACTCTCTGACTTTTCTAGGGAATTTTTGCAACAGCGGTAAACTTTCTGTTTTCAAACAGCAACAAGTATAGTAGCAAAATAAGCATGGCAAAGGCTATCCTTGACTTTTCTATTGAAACTAAAGATGCAAAACATTATTCTAACTAAAAGCAAGCAAATACTAACAAGAGAAAATGACGCTCCAAGCAAAACACATATCATGTGGTGAATAAAAATATAGCTCCAAGTAAAGTTACCGATGAACGAAGACGAAAGAGGGGATGCCACCCGGGGCATCCCCAAGCTTAGGCTCTTGATTATCCTTGAATATTACCTTGGGGTGCCTGGGGCATCCCCAAGCTTAGGCTCTTGCCACTCCTTATTCCATAGTCCATCGAATCTTTACCCAAAACTTGAAAACTTCACAACACAAAACTTAACAGAAAACTCGTAAGCTCCGTTAGCGAAAGAAAACAAAACACCACTTCAAGGTACTGTAATGAACTCATTCTTTAATTATATTGGTGTTAAAACTACTGTATTCCAACTTCTCTATGGTTTATTAAATATTTTACTAGCCATAGATTCATCAAAATAAGCAAGCAACACAATGAAAACAGAATCTGTCAAAAACAGAACAGTCTGTATTAATCTGTAACTAACGCAAACTTCTGGAACTCCAAAAATTCTAAAATAACTTGGTAGACCTGAGGAATTTGTCTAGTAATCATCTGCAAAAAGAATCAACTAAATATCACTCTCCAGTAAAAATTTCTAGCTAATCTCGTGAGCGCTAAAGTTTCTGTTTTTTACAGCATGATCATAAAGACTTCACCCAAGTCTTCCCAAAGGTTCTACTTGGCACAAACACTAATTAAAACATAAAACCACATCTAAACATGATCTAGATGGATTATTTATTACTAAAAATAAGCAAAAATCAAGAAACTAAAATAAAATTGGGTTGCCTCCTAACAAGCGCTAATGTTTAACGCCCCTAGCTAGGCATGATGATTTCAATGATGCTCACATAAAAGATAAGAATTGGAACATAAAGAGAGCATCATGAAGAATATGACTAGCACATTTAAGTCTAACCCACTTCCTATGCATAGGGATTTTGTGAGCAAACAACTTATGGGAACAATAATATACTAGCATAGGAAGGTAAAACAAGCATAACTTCAAAACTTTGAGCACATAGAGAGGAAACTTGATATTATTGCAATTCCTACAAGCATATATTACTCCCTCATAATAATTTTCAGTAGCATCATGAATGAATTCAACAATATAACCAGCACCTAAAGCATTCTTTTCATGATCTACTAGCATAGAAATTTTATTACTCTCCACATAAGCAAAATTCTTCTCATGAATAATTGTGGGAGCAAACTCAACTAAATAACTATCATGTGATTGAAAATTAAGATCAAGATGACAAGTTTCATGGTTATCATTATTCTTTAAAGAATACGTGTCATCACAATAATCATCATAGATAGGAGGCATGCTTTCATCATAGTAAATTTGCTCACCAAAGCTTGGGGACAAAAAATATCATCTTCATCAAACATAGCTTCCCCAAGCTTGTGGCTTTGCATATCATTAGCATCATGGATATTCAAGGAATTCATACTAACAACATTGCAATCATTCTCATCATTCAAATATTTAGTGCCAAATATTTTAATGCATTCTTCTTCTAACACTTTGGCATAATTTTCTTTTCCATCATACTCACGAAAAATATAAAAAAGGTGAAGCGTATGAGACAAACTCAATTCCATTTTTTTTGTAATTTTCTTTTATAGACTAACTAGTGCTAAAACAAGAAACAAAAAGATTCGATTGCAAGATCTAAAGATATACCTTCACTTACCTAGCCTCCCCGGCAACGGCGCCAGACAAGAGCTTGATGTCTACTACGCAACCTTCTCCTTGTAGACGTTGTTGGGCCTGCAAGTGCACAGGTTTGTAGGACAGTAGCAAATTTCCCTCAAGTGGATGACCTAAGGTTTATCAATCCGTGGGAGGCATAGGATGAAGATGTTCTCTCTCAAGCTACCCTGCAACCAAATAACAAAGAGTCTCTTGTGTCCCCAACACACCCAATACAATGGTAAATTGTATAGGTGCACTAGTTCGGCGAAGAGATGGTGATACAAGTGCAATATGGACGGTAGATAAAGGTTTTTGTAATCTGAAAATATAAAAACAGCAAGGTAACTAATGATAAAAGTGAGCGTAAACATTATTGCAATGCTAGGAAACAAGGCCTAGGGTTCATACTTTCACTAGTGCAAGTTCTCTCAACAATAATAACATAATTGGATCACATAACTATCCCTCAACATGCAACAAAGAGTCATTACAAAGTCACTAATAGCGGAGAACAAACGTAGAGATTATGGTAGGGTACGAAACCACCTCAAAGTTATTCTTTCCAATCAATCCGTTGGGCTATTCCTATAAGTGTCACAAACAGCCCTAGAGTTCGTACTAGAATAACACCTTAAGACACAAATCAACCAAAACCCTAATGCCACCTAGATACTCCATTGTCACCTCAAGTATCCGTGGGCATGATTATACGATATGCATCACACAATCTCAGATTCATCCAACCAACACAAAGTACTTCAAAGAGTGCCCCAAAGTTTCTACCGGAGAGTCAAGAACGTGTGCCAACCCCTATGCATAGGTTCATGGGCGGAACCCGCAAGTTGGTCACCAAAACATAAATCAAGTGGCACATGATATCCCATTGTCACCACAGATAATCACGGCAAGACATACATCAAGTGTTCTCATAAAAGACTCAATCCGATAAGATAACTTCAAAGGGGAAACTCAATCCATTACAAGAGAGTAGAGGGGGAGAAGAAACATAAGATCCAACTATAATAGCAAAGCTCGCGATACATCAAGATCGTGCCAAATCAAGAACACGAGAGAGAGAGAGAGAGAGAGAGAGAGAGAGAGAGAGATCAAACACATAGCTACTGGTACATACCCTCAGCCCCGAGGGTGAACTACTCCCTCCTCGTCACGGATAGCGCCGGGATGAAGATGGCCACCGGTGAGGGTTCCCCCCTCAGGCAGGGTGCCGGAACAGGGTCCCGATTGGTTTTTGGTGGCTACAGAGGCTTGCGGCGGTGGAACTCCCGATCTATCTTCTGTTCTGGAAGTTTTAGGGTACGAGAGTATATATGGGTGCAGGGGGTACGTCGGTGGAGCTACGGGGGCCCCATGAGGCAGGGGGCGCGCTTGGGGGGGTGGGGGGTGGGCACGCCCCCCACCCTCGTGAGCACCTCCCGTATCTTCTGACATGGGGTCCAAGTCCATCGGTGGGTTTCCTTCCAAAAATAACTTCTCCAGCTTGATTTCGTTCCGTTTGACTCCGTCGATATTCCTTTTCCTCGAAACACCAAATAGGCATAAAACAACAAATCTGGGCTGGGCCTCCGGTTAATAGGTTAGTCCCAAAAATAATATAAAAGTGGATAATAAAGCCCAATATTGCTTAAAACAGTAGATAAAGTAGCATGGAGCAATAAAAAAATTATAGATACGTTGGAGACGTATCATGAAGATAATAAGGCCTATGTGAACATGTATACTTTGATCTTATGTATGGTTACAATTTGATCTGTATCATCCCTCCTTTTAGTACATCATCCACGTAAGGGCGACGGAATTTTGAGTCACGTTTCGTCTAAGCAATATTTGATGGAAATATGACCTAGAGGCAATAATAAAATGGTTATTATTATATTTCCTTAATCATGATAAAGGTTTATTATTCATGCAAGAATTGTATTGACCGGAAACTTAAATACATGTGTGGATACATAAACAAATACCGTGTCTCTAGTGAGCCTCTACTAGACTAGCTCATTGATCAAAAGATGGTTAAGGTTTCCTAACCATATACATGAGTTGTCATTTGATAATGGCATCACATCATTAGGAGAATGATGTGATGGACAAGACCCATTTGTTAGCTTAGCATATGATCGTTCAATTTATTGCTACTGCTTTCTTAATGTCAAATACATATTCCTTCGACCATGAGATCATGCAAATCCCAGATACCGGAGGAATACCTTGTGTGTTATCAAACGTCAGAACATAATTGGGTGATCATAAAGATGCTCTATAGGTATCTCCGAAGGTGTCTGTTGAGTTGGCGTGAATCAAGATTGGGATTTGTCACTCCGTGTATTGAAGAGGTATCTCTGGGCCCTCTCGGTAATATACATCACAAGAAGCTTGCAAGCAAAGTGACTAAGGAGTTTGTTGCAAGATGATGTATTACAGAATGAGTAAAGAGACTTGCCACTGCCGATAACGAGATTGAACTAGGTATAGAGATACCGACGATCGAATCTCGGGCAAGTAACATACCGACAGACAAAGGGAATTACGTATGTTGTCATAAGGTTCGACCAATAAAGATCTTCATAGAATATGTAGGAGCCAATATGGGCATCCAGGTTCCGCTATTGGTTATTGAACGTAGAGGTGTCTCGGTCATGCCTACATAGTTCTCGAACTCGTAGGGTCCGCTCGCTTAACGTTCGTTGAGGATATAATGTTATATAGGTTATATGATTTGGTGACCGAATGTTGTTCGGAGTCCCAGATGAGATCACGAACATGACGAGGATCTCCGGAAGAGGTAAAGATTGATATAAAGTACGATACTATTCGAACACCGGAAGAGTTTCAGAGTGCACCGGGTAGTCACCGGATCACCGGAAGGGGTCCCAGACACCCCCCGGGAGGTCTATGGGCCTAATGGACCGGGGGGAGGCATACACCAGCCCACAGGGGGCTGGTGTGCCCCTCTCCCTGGCCGGCCGACCCTAGGGGAAGGAAAGTGTCGGATTACGGGTTCCGGCAAACCCTTGAGGTTCGAACACTTGGGTGTGCATGAAGATCACTCTCTCCCTAGCTCGCTCTCGCAACGATCTCAAGGCCTAGCTCGACGAACCCAAAGAACAAGAGACATGAGGGTTTATACTGGTTCGGGCCACCATTGCGGTATAATACCCTACTCCAGTGTGGTGTGGTGGATTGCCTTGTAGGCTGAGGATGAACAGTACAAGGTAAGAACAGCCTCCTGAGGGTAGGTGTTCTAGAGCTCGGTGAGCTGGTGAGTTGGCCTTGGTGGAATGAGTCCAATCCAAGATGAGGTGCCTCCCCATGGTGGTGGCTAGTCCTATTTATAGAGGCCCTAGTCCTCTTCCCAAATGTTAGGCGGGAAGGGATCCCACAACGGCCAAGTATGAAGGGAGACAACTAGTACAAGCTATCCTAACAAAAGGTGGTCTTCGACTGCCAAAGGCTCTGGTGGTGACGCCGCCGTGGGCTCCGCGGTGACCTCTGTCTTGCCGTCCTACTGGTCTTGGTCTCGTTGCACCAATATGAAACCTTTGCCTGATTCCTCGGGACTCCTCGCCTGCGCTTGCCCCTTTAGCACCAAACAGGCAACTGGTACTCTGCGCCCGCTGCCGCCCGCCCGGCCTTGATCGTCACGGCTTACGTCACACGCACCTCGCGAGGTGCCCCTAGCATAGATATCTCAGCTCCTCGGGAGCCAGCCTAGTGAGGCTGCCCCTGAGGAGGTCTTGTGTCGTCCGCCTTGCGAGGCTTGGCCCCTCGCGAGGGTCTTGAGTGGTTGCTGATGAAGATGGGCCGTACCAGGCCGTTGGTGGAGCCACGCCTGGGCCGCGGGCAGGCAAGTCTGGGTATCCCGTTCCTAGGATGCAGACAGTAGCCCCCGGGCCCAAGGCGCGCTCATACTTGGCTTCGAGGCGAAGCCAAAGGGCAAGTGCGGGGCACCACAGGCCCCAATATCCTGCAACCTTGAATGACGCATGGCGAATGATGGGACGTGGGCGTCTCCGCTCCCCCATGCTGCCTCGGCAACTGTCCTCACCTGACAAAGGCTGGTGCGTGTTGCAGAGCCTTCATTGCCTTCCTTCGCCTGGCTCCAGATCCCCTTTCTCCTTCTTGCCACGAGAGACTCTAGATCCACACAGACTCTTCCCCGAGCCCGCAGCCAATGGCGTCCAACAAGGCAAAGGCCACGACTCGCCTTCCTGGTACGAGCCGGCCTTGAGCGCGCCGAGCATCTCGGAGAAGAATCTCGCCTCCATGCTCCAGATGACGGCGGACAGTACCAACGCGGGGGAGACCACGCTTCGGGCTGGCTCCGATGAGGCGGATCACTCAAGCAGTGCCTTCTATCCCTTCTTCATGAATAGCATCGTCGCGGGGCTGGTCCCCCCTTTCCCCGACTTCTTCTACGCCGTCCTCAGCCACTACAAGCTGCATGCCCTTCATCTCCATCCCAACTCCGTCCTCCTCCTATCGATTTTCGCCTTTTATTGTGAGGCATTTGTGGGGGTGATGTCATCCGTGGCGTTTCTTCGCCACGTCTTCTACCTCCGGCTCAAGGAAGGCCATCGCTCGGGGTGCGCCAACTTCGTCGTGGCTACCGGGACCAACGCGATCTCAAAGGCCGGGTAGAAGGCTGAGGGCTTCAGGAGCAAGTGCGTCCTTATGGACGCCAAGTGCGTCCACCCTCGGTTGGCACTGCCGACGAAGATGCCTTCGCCTCACGACAGATGGCTCCGCGCGAAGCTCACCGACCCCCGGGCGAAGCTGGTGCTGGAGAAGATGACCGCCTACCTGAAGCCTGACGACCCAAGGGCAGAGAAGCTGATGGGGGCTGAGGGAGTCCTGGACTAGGGGGTGTCCGGATAGCCGAACTATCATCACGGCCGGACTCCAATACTAAGAAGATACCAGATTGAAGACTTCGTCCCGTGTCCGGATGGGACTTTCCTTGGCGTGGAAGGCAAGCTTGGCTATACGGATATGTAGATCTCCTACCATTGTAACCGACTCTGTGTAACCCTAACCTATCCGGTGTCTATATAAAACGGATGGTTTTAGTCCGTAGGACGAACAACAATCATACCATAGGCTAGCTTCTAGGGTTTAGCCTCCTTGATCTCGTGGTAGATCTACTCTTGTACTACCCATATCATCAATATTAATCAAGCAGGAGTAGGGTATTACCTCCATCAAGAGGGCCCGAACCTGGGTAAAAACATCGTGTCCCTTGTCTCCTGTTACCATCCGCCTAGACGCATATTCGGGACCCCTACCGAGATCCGCCGGTTTTGACACCGACATTGGTGCTTTCATTGAGAGTTCCTCCGTATGCGTCACCGATAGGCCCGATGGCTCCTTCGATCATCAACAATGACGCGTCCGGGTGAGACTTTTCTCCCGGACAGATCTTCAGATTCGGCGGCTTTGCTCATGGGCCAATTCGCAGGCCATCTGGAGCAGATCAAAAGCTACGCCCCTGGCCATCAGGTCAGATTTGGAAGTTTGAACTATACGGCCGATATCCACGGAGACTTGATCTTCGACGGATTCGAGCCGCAGCCAAGCGTGCCGCACTGTCTCGATGGGCATGATCTAGCTCTGCAGCCGAATAGTGCCCTGGAGGCAGCACCAGCATCCGCTCCGACCCTTAATCCGGAGCCGGATTCCCCGATCGAGGACGAGTGGTTGGACACCGCCTCGGGGGCTACAATATTTACGGCGATTGAGCCGAACTCCATCCCTGTCCTTTGCGAAGACCTCGACTCCAGGGTGCCGGACTCCTCTCCGGACTCCGAACCCTCCGCGCCCCTGCCAATCGAATCCGATTGGGCGCCGGTCATGGAGTTCACTGCCGCGGACATCTTTCAGCACTCTCCCTTTGGCGACATCCTGAATTCACTAAAGTCTCTCTCTTTATCTGGAGAGCCATGGCCGGACTACGGTCAGGAAGGTTGGGATGCGAACGACGAAGAAATTCAACGCCCACCCACCACCCACTTCGTAGCTACCGTCGAAAGCTTACACGACATGCTCGATTTCGACTCTGAAGACATCGATGGTATGGACGACGATGTAGGAGACAACAATGAACCAGCACCTATAGGATGCTGGACAACCACCTCATCCCATGATGTATACATGGTGGATACACCTAAAGGAAATGAAGACGAGGAACAACGGGACGCCACGAAGGATAAATCCTCGGCAGCAGTCAAAGCGGCAACGTAAACGCCAACCAAGTCCCGCCTCAACAAAGACCCAGCCATAGAGCAGGGCGAACCGGTGGACGACGAACAAGCTATCGAGCAATCGTCCGAACAAGACAAACTTGGATAAATAATCTGTCCCCGGCGAAGACAACAGTCCGGACGATCTCACGCCGGACAAACTATTGGAGCAAAATGACCTCCAGAAAAGGCTCGTCGCCACTGCGCGTAGCCTGAAAAAGCAGAAGCGGAAGCTCAAAACAGCGGAAGATGCACTCAGGATCAGATGGAGCAAGGTATTCAACACCGCAGACAAATACGGCGACAATCGCCGAACAAAGAGCTACCCAAAAAGAAAGCTACTGCCCGAATTCAACGAGGAGGCCTTAGAGCACCCACAATCAAAAAGTAAGAAGGCCACCCGGTGGATGGACGACCCCATGGCAAAAAGAGAGCGGCAAATGGCGCCGCACACAAGCCGATATGCGATCCGCATAAGGATTCGCATCAAAAGGATGGCCCAGTTAGGTCCATCTATGGGCCGAGAAAGCAAGCTCTTCAAAGCAATGCAACACGCCAAATATCCGAACATCACGGCACACCCAAATACTGGGGCGTCGCACATCCCCTATGTTTCACCGATGAGGTGCTGGATCACGAATTCCCAGCGGGATTCAAACCCGTAAACATAGAGGCATACGACGGAACAACAGACCCTGGAGTCTGGATTGAGGATTACATCCTCCACATACACATGGCTAGAGGAGATGATCTCCACGCCATAAAATACTTACCCATCAAACTCAAAGGGCCAGCTCGGCATTGGCTTAAAAGCCTCCCCGAAAATACCATTGGAAGCTGGGAAGAGCTCGAGGATGCGTTTCTGGCAAATTTTCAGGGGACCTATGTCCGCCCTCCGGATGTAGATGATCTAAGTCACATAACTCAACAGCCCGGAGAGTCAGCCCGGAAATTTTGGAACAGGTTCCTTACTAAAAAGAACCAAATAGTCGATCAGTCTGAGCGCCAAGCCTTAGCAGCCTTCAAACACAACGTCCGAGACGAATGGCTCGCCGGACACCTCGCCAAGAAAATCCAAGAACAATGGCCGCATTAACAAGCCTCATGACCCGCTTATGCGCGGAGAGGATAGCTGGCTAGCAAGATGCAGCACCAATGACCCAAGTACATCCAAGTCAGGGATGGAAATGGGAAACCATGGTGCAACAAGGACCAGCGCCGGATTAAAGGGAACGGTCCAAAGAGCGCGACAGTCAACGCCGGATTCAAAAGCTCACGGCAGAATAATAAAAAACTGCCCCTTAAGGACAATAGCGATGAGCCATCCAATTTCAACAAAATCTTGGACAAGATATGTCAAATCCACAGTACCTCCGGGAGGCCTGCAAACCATACCCACAGAAATTGCTGGGTCTTCAAACAGTCCGGCAGACTCAACGCCGTACACAAGGGGCTCGACACACCAAGTGAAGATGACGACGAGCACCACAAGCAGAGCCCCGGAAAACAAAAGAATTTCCCACAAGAGGTTAAAATAGTAAACTCACTTCACGTGATCAAAGGGAAAAATAGAGCGGCGCCCGCTAAAATGCGCGCCGCACACACTACCCTAGCGGAGCACCAACATTGGTTGTCAAAACCAATCACCTTCGACCATCAGGACTACACCGAAGGTATCCGGAACGCAGGATGGACTGCATTGATATTGGATCCTATAATTGACGGACTCCAATTTACACAAGTCCTCATGGATGGTGGCAGTGACATAAACCTGATATATCAGGACACAATCCGCAGGATGGGGATCGACCCAACCAAAATTCGCGATAGCAACACCTCCTTTAAAGGGGTAATGCCAGGCCCATATGCCCATTGTACGGGCTCCCTACTGTTAGAAGTTGTGTTCGGTTCATCCGACAACTTCCGTCGCGAAAAGTTAGCCTTCCATGTCGCCCCATTTAAAAGTAGCCATCAAGCACTATTGGGACGCGAAGCTTTCGCCCGCTTTAATGCAATACCGCATTATGCATCTCTAACACTTAAAATGCCCGGTCCACGCGGCATCATCTCATTAAAAGGGAGTATTAAGTGTTACTCGAGCACGGAAGAACGTGAGACTGCCTTGACAGCCCCACACCTATCCGGCTCCGCTAGTCAAAGAACCTGAATAGGTCATTCAAACCCCGGACACGGCTAGACGAGTCCGGCGCCTACTAGCGGCATACCCCCATACAAGGGGCTGCATGCATGTACAACAAGAGACAATAAAGCTCAATTTTCTTCACTTCTTCATATCGTACTCTGTTTATTTAATATAAATTACATCTTTCGCATGATCCTTTTTTTCAAACTAAGTTCCTCTCTTTTACAGATGAACTACGTGCTACACCCGTCTAGGATACGGCACAACGGAGACACAGGCGCAGACGTGCAGTAGGGACCCGTTGCAAGGATTCTTTTCAGATTAAGACCCTGCGTAAACCTTTTTTACTGTCTCTTGTTGATATACATCCCCCGGTTCCTTACTATAACCGAGGAGGAGGCTGGCGTTTTGGCATTGGCCGCACCAGAATTTTTGCGCGTACCTGGACACCAGGGGCTTAGGGCATTATTCTGCCCATCTTCATAAAGACCGAATACGTTAGGGAGTGTTCGGCGTCTCAAGTTAGGCCTTATATGCATCAGCTCCGGATCATGTCTTTGGTGAAATGTTGGGTTTGCCCGGCTCCTGTGTTTTGCTGCCTTACGTTCCGTTTTATCGCTAACGCTGCACCGGAGAACTCTGCGATTGTGCCTGGTTCGCCGGGCGAGCACCTCAAGAGAGAAAGCCAAAACTGATCGTCATGATATAGTGAGAGACTGGTCAACCACTCAATGACTCACTTGAATGTTTAGGATTCCTCCGCATTAACGAAGGACCGGTTTTCGTCGCACATACGCACTTCGAATTCGGAGAGTGCGGTGCCCCGTGGGCTATATAGTAGCCCCACCCTCGAACTCCTATGGCTAAGTGAAAGTGATAAAGCATTATAGTCCGGTTGCCTAGTTTGCTACGCTACCACCTCCTTAACAGGACCAAGACGTTGGATTAAGTGTGAAAAAGTGCTTTCTTTGCAAACACCCCCGCACTATGTGCGTGGGGGCTGAAGCCAAGGACTGCCATCTTTCAGGTTATACATACATATACATAAACGGCCGCATAAGGAGTAGTTTGCTACTTGAACGCACAAGTATAAAAAGCTCTTATATTATATTGAAACATTGTTTTCACAAATCATACATGTCATTTAAACATAATATCCTTCGAGCACTGCGTCTCTATTAAACGAGCGCCCTGCAGGACTTCTTCAAAGTAGTGCTCGGAAGGTACTCGGTTTCTGTCCGAATCTTGGGATGCAACGTCGGTGGCCTTCATCTCTGCCCAGTATGTCTTGACACGGGCTAGAGCCATCCGCGCCCTCAATACACGCCGACCGCTTCATTGCGTCGATCGCGATACCGCACCAAGGAACCGCTGCACTAAACCAAAATAACTCTTGGTGGGGTCCGCCCGGCCACAAATGAGTCAAGATATGCTTCATGGCAAATCCGGATAATCGATTCAGCTCGGCCCATTCGGCCAACCGATCGGTCAACGGAAGAGGACGCTCCGGACTATGGAATTGCGACCAATATAGCTCTTCCCTTCTGTGCCCCTTCTGGCCCCGGAAGTGCTCAACCGCGTCCGCAGCGCTCGCCGCCAAGTCCAGATAAGCATCCTCCGAACTCCACAACTTGTCCAACTGAGCATACTTTGGATCCGTATATTTCCTCCGCAGTAGAAACTGTTTTCCAGCCAGAATTGCCCCGGCCTGACTCAGCTCCTCCTTGGCAGCTCTCAAAGCCGAATGGGCATTCTTGGATTCGGCGGCGGCCTTTTTCAGGCCCTCTTGATCCGTTTGACGTTCTTTTTCAAGAACCTCGCAGCGGTCGGTAGTATTCTTCAACTTTCTGGCCATATCGGCCATTTCCTCCTTGCTTCGGCAGTGAGCAGCCCGTTCGGCTTTTAGCTCTTCGGTCGCCCTTAAAGTAGCCGCATTACTAATTCTGGCTTGCTCTTTCGCTCGGGCGAGTTCCGCCCGCAGCTCCTCCACAGCAGCGGCACCATCTGCATTAAGCATACAAATAGTAAGACATGGGCGTCAAGCTCCCTTACCAGGTGTCCGCATAGAAGTCGCATACCTTGTGACTCATCAAACCGTTTATTGACCAGCGCGATGTCTGCCTCCGCCTCGTCAAGTTGCCGCTTTAGTTTGGCGTATTCATCAGTCCGGCCGCCCACGGACGCCCGCCACCTGTTTAGGAGCGGCGATATGTTATAATCTTAGATTTGATCCTCGACGCGCTGTCAATTTTGACAACATACCGAGTCTCGTGGGTACTATCTATACAGGCGCATTCTATATGCATAACTGTTAGAAGGTACATCATTTTTGCGTACCTCGAACCCCGTCAATAAGCTTCTGACGGCTTCATGCAATCCGCTCTCCGCAGATGCAATCCTTTCAATCACCGTACCCATTAGAGCACGGTGATCTTCGAGAAAGCCGCCTCGCCCGAGCAGATCCTTCACTCCTCGACCGCACACCACTTGGCGCCGGACCTTCCTGCCCCGCCGGACTTGGGGGAACCCTCCGCGACGGCACCTCGGGGTTGTCCGCCTCGCATGAGGGTGCGACAGGTGGAGGCGTTGGCTCTCCATCATCTCCGGAAGAAGATCCTCAAGACGAGCTTTCTGAGAAGGGCTGAGATCCGAACTACAAGGTACAATTTCGTTATCTTTAGAAATAAATACAGGATGTTCCTTATTTACAAGACCCCTACTTTTTACTTACGGCTCATTGGAGGGCTGATCCCTAGGGAAATAGTGCGGCTGGGTTACTTCCCAGCTGGACTCTCCGACGAAGATTCCTTTCCCTCTTTGAGGCCTTGACCTCCGGATCTTCCGAAGCGGTCCTCTTCTCCCTCGAAAGATGGGACTTTAATCCTCCTTCCTTGATAGCCTCCTTCAGAGAGGCAGTCGCTTCCCGCCCCCCTTCGCCTTCTTCAAAAGGCGCGGCCTTCAACATCTTGGTCAGCATGGGATCCGGCGTGGTCTCCGGAGGGGAGCCGACACCTTATTAACTTTGCCTTGGCTATCCACTCCTGCTCAAGAAACGGCTCTTTAAAGGGCGTATATATATATATATATATATATATATATATATATATATATATATATATATATATATATATATATATATATATATATATATATATATATATATGATAAATAAATGAACAGCTTGTCCGCTTACATGACTACTTACTTGAGTATCTAGGCGATTGCAGCTTAGTCCTGCGTTCTCGGTCAGTCCGACACCTCTCTTGTGATCCAAGAACAGTTTATACATCTCCACAGGCGTCGTGCCCATAAAATTTTGAGAGCTCGTGGTCCCTCCGGATTAAATTCCCACAAAGGAGGGGGCGACGCTGTAGGCGTAAGGCGCGGATCAACATAACCTGCGCCATCGCAACCAGATTGATCTCTTTTCTTGGAGGTCTCAACACGGCCCTGCAGCAAAGGAACGCCCTGGACGGCCCCAGTCGAGCTCCTTGTTGGCCCATGACGCCACCGCCTGGTGGACCTGAGCGGAAGGCGGGAGCGCCACCCATTTGGTGCCCCCGGGCGGTGATATAAAACCACTCTCGTTGCCACAAACCAAGATCCTCTTGAAAAGAGCCCTCGCCACGGAGCATCAAGACATTTGCTTATGGCCGCCCTCCGCACTCGCTTGCTTGCCCTCGATCATCTTTGGCTCCACCTTGAAGGTCTTGAGCCACAATCCAAAGTGAGGGGTGATATGGAGGAAGGCCTCACATATGACAATGAATGACGAGATATGGAGGATGGACTCGATTCAAGTCATGGAAATCAAGCCCATAATAAAACATGAGCCCCGACAAAGGGAACCGCTGGAAGCCTAAACCCGAAGGAAGTGAGACACGAACACCACGCTCGCGCGGGCTCGGGAGTGGGAATGACCTGCCTCGAGCAGCAGCCTATGCGAGATCTCGCCGTTAGATACCGCGCCTCGTAGCTTTAGCACATCTTCTTCTGTGACGGAGGAAGACATCCATCGGCCGTGCTGATCGGAGCCGGACATCGTCGAAGGTCCGAAGCGCCTAAATCTGAAGCTTTGGGTGTTGGAAATCGAAGC
The DNA here is from genome assembly GCA_021605205.1 of Aegilops longissima. Classification (NCBI taxonomy): domain Eukaryota; kingdom Viridiplantae; phylum Streptophyta; class Magnoliopsida; order Poales; family Poaceae; genus Aegilops; species Aegilops longissima. The sequence goes on from CM038682.1 coordinate 330,799,170, forward strand.
GCGAGGCAAACTCGATGGAGGGTGTAAAAAGAAGAGGGCCTAGGTCTCGTTATAAAGAGGTTGAATACCAAGAGCCCACCCCGTGGTCGATTAGGACTCGCCTTTGATAGAGGAGGCATGCCAACGGGCACGGTTGGGTTACCCACGTCCGTATTGATGGGAATCCCGGAATAAGGGGGTATGATCTATGCTTTGATAAGACGTGCCAGGGAAGCTGCTCGCTAAACGCGCTGAGGTGGAACAGTAAGAAACGATTCATATAAAGGCCTGGCCGTGGTGTGAAGTCACGCCGCGGAATACGTCAGCAGATCTATGCAAAAGTTATTCTCTCTACGCTGGTATGTGGAACTTGTTTTGCAGAGCCGGACACTATCCTTGTGTTCAAAGCCTTCTATGAAGTATTCGGAGGAGGAACCCGCCTTGCAATGCCGAAGACAATATGCCCGCCGGACTCGTCGTCATTGAAGCCTGGTTCAGGGGCTACTGAGGGAGTCTGGACTAGGGGGTGTCCGGATAGCCGAACTATCATCACGGCCGGACTCCAAGACTATGAAGATACAAGATTGAAGACTTCGTCCCGTGTCCGGATGGGACTTTCCTTGGCGTGGAAGGCAAGCTTGGCAATACGGATATGTAGATCTCCTACCATTGTAACCGACTCTGTGTAACCCTAACCTATCCGGTGTCTATATAAACCGAAGGGTTTTAGTCCGTAGGACGAACAACAATCATACCATAGGCTAGCTTCTAGGGTTTAGCCTCCTTGATCTCGTGGTAGATCTACTCTTGTACTACCCATATCATCAATATTAATCAAGCAGGAGTAGGGTATTACCTCCATCAAGAGGGCCCGAACCTGGGTACAAACATCGTGTCCCTTGTCTCCTGTTACCATCCGCCTGGACGTACAGTTCGGGACCCCCTACCCGAGATCCGCCGGTTTTGACACCGACAGGGGCCATGCTCGTGAAGGAGTTCCTGGCGGCGCGCATAGCTCCGCTCCAGGCGCGCTCGCGCCCCCTGTGGAAGCTTGGAGACAAGGGGGACGACCTCCGTCTGCGCCCGGCTGCCTTATCCGAAGAGGAGCTGGGCGCGGCCATCCGTCTTCTGGTCAGGGACGATCAGGGGTATCTGCCAGCCTCCCATCCTCCTTTGTACCGCTGCCCGGATGGGGCGAAGGTGTCCGCCGCCATGCCTGTCTTTGATGGGCGCGGGCTCGTGCCGCCAGCGCCTTCCGAGGCCATGGAGATGGTGGCCCCAGTACTGGTGTCTTCTGGCGATTCCGGCGAGGAGGAGAGGCCCGATTCGGAGGTGACCTTGGAGGGAGAGGGGGAGACCTCTCCTCTTGCGATAGACCTCCTCCGTCCCCTTCCTGATGATGACGAGGCCGGCAACCATCCAGTGAGGGAGTCCCAGGCCCCCGCTGGGGTCACCATGAGGTCCAGGGGCACGCCCCTCCAAAGAAGCCGTCGATCGAGGTTCCGACGAAGAGCAGGTCGACATTGGTCTCCCGAGGTGGCGCCACTGTTCTGATGTCGACCGGTGCTGCCGCCGGGCCGGCTGCTGCGGCCTCATCTGCTCCTGGAACTCGCATGCCGGCTGTCGTGGAATTAACACGTCAGATGTCCTCTTGAAAGGACTTAGTCGTGGAGCCATCGCGACGGGTTATCTTGAAGGGGTTAAACCGGACAAGGGACACGAGAGTTTTTATACTAGTTCGGCCCCTTCGATGAAGGAAAAAGCCTACGTCTAGTTGTGATGGAATTGATTGGCTTTCGATGACCAGGAGCAACACGCTTTGCTCGGGTCTCGAGTTGTTGTTTTCCTGCCTTGAACCGCCGCTGGTCGCCCTTTATATACATAGGTTGACGCCTGCCGGTCTACAGAGTCCCGAGGTCGGCTCATACAGGTGTCTCCGCTTTGGTCTCCCTTTCCTATCTTACAACACAAGTTATACAATCACAAATGTTTACTACCATGGGCCCTAATCCGCCTTTGGGCTCGGGCCTCTAAGCTTCATCAGTAAAGCGCCATCTTCTGGGTCTTTACGGGCTTCAATGTAGTTGAGGGTGAACCGGCCCCTCCTGGGCGGTTTACCCTTATTAGTTATATCCCCAACATTAGGCCCCAGGTTGATTTGAACCAGTTCATGTCAATCTCCAATATTTAGAAAAATCCTGTGAACATCTTCTTACATTCCTCGTAAACCGTTGTGATGTCTTCTCCTGTAAACTTTTTGTTAAACCGCCGTGACATCATCCTTTGGATACAGCAGTGGCTTGTCATGACATTATCTCTGTATAAAAATACTAAAAAGATTCCTTTAATTAATTGCTCCCGAAGATCGAGGCGACAACTATGCCCTCTTTTGCCGCTTCAGGATCTTCGATCCTCGCTTTGCCTTTATCCATTTGCCTTATAAATAGGCTCGGGTCTTTTCTTTCTTCCCTTCCGTGCCTCTTCTTCCTCCTCGCAACGCCAAGCTCAAGCTCCGGCCACCAACCTCAACCTTCGAGCAATCGCATCGACAAAGGCCATCGTGATCAACCTGATCGCATTCGAAACCTGCTGCACTTCTCCGCTATCCTCGCAAGATCTGTAAGCTTCCTCCTCTCAACCCTAAATCTATATTTAGGGTTTCTGCGTTCATCCGTGTTCATAAGTGTTCATCTTTGCTCGCTGCCTTTTTGCTTACTGTTGAAACTAGATGAACTTTTCATCCTCCTCTTGCAGCCAAAGTTGTAACTTTAGTTTACCTTGCCGTAGTATCTCCTCCTGCCTTGATAATTCCCTTCCGTATTTACGGTGTTTTATCATCACTATTTTAGGGCTCAGAATAATTTTTCTTACTGAACTATGGTAGATCCAAATTTATACTGTCATTTTGTGAAACCTGTTTCTGTCAACACTTAGTAGATTTTCAGCTCTGGCCCTTCCACCTAAGGGCGGTTTAACCTTTAGTAGTTGATAATCCGCCATATGCCATTAGCCCTCACTTAAACCGCCATCTTGACTTGAATAGAAATTTCCGGTTTACCCCACATGTATGCTTTGATCAAATTCCCAGTTTAACACCGATTAGTACACATGAACCGTCAATCGCAAACTAGCCTTCATTTTTCCTTTACAGTTGTGCTTTTCAAGACGACCAAGCAATTTTCCGCTTGCAACTGGGTTCCATCCCGGATCACGGAAACGCAAATCAACGGATTCATTGTAACGGGCGCTTTAGCTTCAAAAAATGTCCTTCACTGGCGAGTTCCAGGCCCTGAATGCCCTCCTGAGCCTCAAGATGGAGAAGTGATCATGTTCATGCAACATCTATCCTGGGGATTCAGCCCTCCCGGATCAAAGTTTTTTCAGGATGTACTTGCCAGCTTCCAACTCCATCCTCATGATATTGGACCAAATTCTGTGTCCAACATATGCAGCTTCCAAGTGTTCTGTGAAGTTTATCTTCAAGAAGAACCAACTGTTGATCTCTTCCGGGATTTCTTCCACTTAAACCGCCGAACTGAGTTCTCTGACGGCCCCAATACTGAACTTGGTGGTGTGTCGATTCAAAAAAAAGGAAAGAAGTTGATTTTCCTCATGCCAAACTTCACAGCCATCCTAAAGACTGGAACCAAACATGGTTTTATTGTCAGAACACTGCCCCTGCTGGAGAAAATCCTTTGTCGGGCTACCGTGCTCACCGGCTTAGCAATGGCCACCCTTTACCTCCACGATTAACTTCCAAAGAACGACAAGCTTATGCACCTCAACTCGCCAAAGCTCCGGGCTCTCCTCGCCAACAGTTTGACTGGTGTTGATCTCGTCCGCTGTTGGGTTTCATGGTGTGTCCTACCTTTAAGCCGCCGCCCCGGATTGATGTATGAATATACCGGCAACGCCAAGGATCCTCAACAGTTTAATGAAATAGAACTGACTGATGATGAAGTCACTAAAAGTGTGAAGAAGATGCTTGACGAACCAATCACCGCATGCACCCAAATTGGACTGCGCCCTTTTTATGCCTCCAACAAACCGCCAACGGTAAAAAATTTAACCTTGTACTTTTGTGATCCGTCTCTGCTTTAACACTGATATAATAACCCTTTGTTTAATTTTGCAGCCAATAGCTCCTTCTCGAAAAGGAAAACTCAAGATAAACCGCCAGGCTCCTCGTGCAAGAGCAAAGTCACTAAGAGAACAGCCAAGAAGAAAACCGCCGAGTCTTCTCGATCCGCCAGAAGATATTGACGAATCGGATCAAGAGGTAGAACTTGACTCCTTGGTTCCTTTTTCATACACCTTATTGACAATGACTATTCCTGTGATGATGCGAGGCCACCGTATGGACCATGTTGAGGTAATCTCTTCCTCCGATTCAGATCTTGTGCCGCTCAAAGATTTCACCGCGTGCAGTTCGAAAGTAAAATCACTACAAAAAATACACTTCCGTGATGATACGTGTTTGTCACAAGAGGTCGCGTTTTTGTCATGCATGTACATCCATGACAAATTTATGATGTAATCAAGATAGTCATACCGTGTCATCATAGAAGTATTCCATGACATTACCAAAATTATCATCACGAAGTGTCCACTTCCATGACGATAAATCGCGGTCACGTAAGTGCTTTCGCCAAGGGTGACCGACATGTGGCATCCACCATAACGAACGCCGTTAAGCTATCGGGTCGGATTTGGATCCGATAACCCGTTAACAGCCCCGACCAATGGGAAATTTCCACGTGTAAAATTCGATTGGTCAAGGAACACCGTCACCGTCAATGGGCGGATGTCGCCTCGACATTGGAGGAGACATGCCTATGGTACGTCGACACGTGGCTGGGTCCAACAGAGGCCCATATAGGTTAAAAAGGCCAGCCCAGTCAAAGGCCCGTAGAACTTAATCAAGTACTAGTGGGCCAACCCAATAACGGCCTGCTTAATAAAGGCCCATTTACGGCCCGAAACCAGATATGTCCCATTAATTGTTCGCCCAATATTTGGGCCCATTTACGGCCCGAAGCCAGATCTGGCCCGTTAATTGTTCGCCGAATATTCGGGCCCAACTACATCCCAGTGACTTTCCGCCTGTTAGAGGCCTAATGTAGACATGGGCCCATTTCAGCCCGGTGTGACTTTCGGCCTGGGAATGGCCCGTGCTGCCCATGGGCCATATATGGTCCGACGGGACATCGGGCCCACTAACGGCCTGTGCTAAAGGTGGCAATAGTTAAGCCCAACGTGACTTTGGGCCTGTTAAAGGCCTGTCTCGTAATTCGCCCGCTGATGCTCAGATTAAGCTTTCGCCTCTTAAAGGCCCATGATATCGATGGGCCAACTAAGGCCCAAGATATGTTTCGCCCGGTAATGGCCCGTGAGCTAATCGGGCCCATAACGGCCCGGTCTACATTTCGCCTCATCAAGGCCCGCCGACGACTAGTGAAAATTGAGGCCCAACATGCATTTTGGCCTCGCTAAAGGCCTGTGGTTTCATCTCGACCGTAATAGTGTCAAGACAATATTCAGCTCGTTAATGGCCCAACGCTACCGGGCCAAACTAAGCTACTGGTCGACAAAAGGCCCAACTAAAATATAGGCGGTGTAAGTTTGGGCTCAAGAATGTGTGAAGGCCCCAATCATTCGGGCCCAAGAAAGACGCAGTCGACCCAATTGTGGCCCGCTAAAAACCTGGCCCGTTATCGAATGTTTTGGCCCGGTCGACTACATCTGATTTTTTTTCAGATAGCTAATGATGGCAGAATTAGTAGGAATTAAGAACAAACCTACTCTATACAATAAAGAAATTACGGCATAGTAACTAAGAATAAACCTACACTATACAATAAAGGATTTAAGGTATATTACATCCATCGGGCATCAAGTTCGCCACCAAGGATCATAAAGCGCAACAAAGAAGCAGATTACAAAAATCGGGCACCATTGCAACGTAACAAAATAATATCGAACCGAGACCACTTCCAAGATAGTTCAAGAAAGGTTAGCCTTATGGGGAACTGCTGCGCAAGTCAGCTCAAGCAAGGCTGTGAGACCGCCTAGCATGTCGGTCATAGCTTCCAGTGTAGCTGTTTAGCGATGAGGTTCTCATTGGTGTTCTCCGCAATCTTTCTTAGAGATAGGACTTCAAGTCGAAGTTGAGTTGCGTAATGCCTTTCGCTAGAACTTGGGACTCAAGAAGTCGAACTGATTCGCATAATGAATTTTGTGAGCTTGTCTCGACCGTTAGTCTCAAGTAACTTGAACACCGCATCAAGACAAGACTTTGGGGTTTTCTCGCTATCTTCAAGATGTTTTGCCTTCTTTGATGCAATATATGTTGGGTTTGTCTCACAGCCTTCAAGCAGATTTGTGCATGCCATCGTGCATATCACCCTAAACAAAGCAGAGATGACAGGTTTTGCACGTATAAACAAAGATGATAACTGTTCACAATTCTATCCAATTTCAAATTAGAAAATAAAGAGTAAGTTCAAAATATCAATAGCATAATTTGGCATTGTTCATAATGCGGGGAGCTTCACCACACTATCGGATTACCATGTCAACATAACAAGCATAGATGAAGGGCAAAGAAAATCATTGTATCTATTTTGGATAATGTGCATGGCATGTTGTTCATATCATCACCACATCAAGAAGATAAAACAGAGATGACAAGGTGCAAACGTGGGCTGCTTCACCACACACTGGATTATAGATCCACAAAACCAAGCATACATATAGGGAGTATTAAGTAATGTGCATGGTATGAATAAGAAATTTGGTTTTACAAGTAAAACTTAGAACTTACGGTTCTTACGAACATGCATTTTGGTAGAAACAACAAACTAAACAGCAAAGAAACGATAGGGAGTATGAGCAAATTAAACAACAGTTGAGGATAAAGGCTTTAGAAGGACTGACTTACATTAACAGTTAACACCGGCTTTATAATGCCCTTCTCCATGTCAAGGGAAGGATAACTCAAGAATTTCAGCACGTAATCTTCTTCATAAGCATTGCCTGTACTCTACATTTTGTAGAGAGTAATTATAGATATGATAATACCGAAGGGATAGAGGATAATGAAGATAAGATGCAGATTGATGCTACATAATCAACTACCAATCCTCGAAGTACAAGCTTTACAGAAAAAATGTACCGACAAGAGCAATGGGCTACACTTCGCACTAGCATTGTCTCGTATTCTACTTGTTGGTAAGATTAAATATAGATCTGATCTTTTTAGTAAATGGTGGGCGAGGAGATAAGATGCGAATGCTACAATGAACTATCCCTCTTCCCATAATACAAGAGTGTTTTGAACACCGTGTACTGTATAAAACGCTCTTATATTATGGGACGGAGGGAGAAGTTGTTAATGTAAGTAGAGTGATAGACCACGCTCAGTCCTTATAAGAGGACTGCAGAGCTAAACCTCTTCAAAAGCATTGGGTTGATTCTAAATTTGTGTAAGAGTCCATACGGATCTTATAATGTCCACCAAATGGACGATTACGAGGCTAACATGTGCAAAGTGATGCTACATAATCAAACAGCTATGAAAGTAAGTATGGTCATACAGGCAAGAGGTACTCACAAGAGCAATGCAATTGTGCAAGATAGTTGCGTAGATTCTGTGGTCCCTTGAGAATGAATGTTCTTCCGCTAACAGTTTTCGTACAAGTGAGACATTAAGGCAAATGCAGAAATGTAGTTCAAATTGTGATGTGATATCATAGATGTACTTTACGCTGCAGCCGAGACCAATGTGTAACAAGATTATTCCACCACCGTCGGATAAATGTAGCACCGAGACTTTACAGAAATTTCGCTCGAGGCTTGCCATCGGCGCGCTTGCCTCGTAGGAACGATACTTCATCAACGAGTGCTTGAAAAGTGCAACCAACTCTTGCTCGTCATCACAATCCAGTTTGCTCCTCGCCTATTTAAAAGAATGAAATCTTGTGTCTTCGTCAACAGAAACATATGCAGAATGACCATGAATAACATTAGTACATTACTTACGCAGTAAGTTGCGGAGGAAGACTGGAAATTGTTCTGTTCTGCAGTATAATCTTTCCATGAAGGAAAGATGCGCACAAAGTTCCCGACAACAACATAAGCTTCATCTTCTAAACTGGGAAGAAATGGAACAGGGTCCTATTTGCTGCAATTGGGGCTCTCTCTCGTTCGAAAAGGATTTGGCAACTGGATTTGGTGTACTTTTGCTAGAATGGGGTTTTGCATCATACAATGGTGCTATGTCAACTGCATAATCATACTGCTTGCTGCAGCTTGGGGTCTCATGAGTTGGGGCATCGAAATGACCAAAGGTAGTAGGGCTAGAGTCTGCTAGAGTTGGGGTATTTTGTGGGTCGTGATATTGCAACTACACCTAATGGGCTATTTGATTTATCAAAGCCACTACCTTTTCCAAATACTTTGCTTGTGCTCCTCCATGATCAGCAATCGCCTCTTCCTTTTGAACGTCCCGATACACAAGAACATCATTTGAATGGATAAATATGGTATGATGACAGATGGAATATGTAATGAAAATGGATAGGCAGGCGATTCACATACACGATGTGTAAACTAAGCTAATGGCAGTTCAACAAAGTAGAAGCAATGCAAAGCATCAATTGCAAGATATGTGCGAGCAATGTAACCTTGGAAAGTTAGAGCAAGTACCTTGATGGGTGAATAAGATAGGGCATCTTCCTCCCACTCTCCACTAGGGAGCTACATTGACTTAGGTCTCCCTCTAGCTCGTAATCACTGTTAGGATCATATTCTGAGCATGAATATGTAGGTGGAGAGCGTTTGCATTGCATTGCATCCAGACTTGATTTCAGTCCCTTAATGCCAAGTTTGACAGCCATGGCATTGTTCTGCTTTATTTTTTCATGCGCGCAAGCTCATAATCATTATGATGCTGTTCGTAATCTGAGATTCATGAAAACATAAAAAGTAGTCAGATTATCTATGGAATGCATTGCAGGATTCAACTCGGAGAGTGTCTCCTATAAACCCCTCGCATATGCAAAGTTCACCTCCCCAACCATGCCGACTGCACCACACACGTAAATACAAACCCCTTATGTCTCTATAACAGCAGGCACACATTTCAAAACTGAAGTAGGAACATTAGAATCATATGAAATTCAGATTTGAACAAATAAACTAAGCAATTATGAGTGGCGAATGTTTAGCTTCAAGGGTGGAGTGTTGGTAGTGCCTAATACATCCGAACCATTAAGTGTAGGTAGCACCGAGCACACAACAAACCCTAATGACAGTCCTGCCTAATTAGTAATGAATCAATTAGAAAATGGGTGATGAGGAGTGGCTGCTTTGAGTGTTGAGGACGATCTCGGATAAATCGGGTTGGCTTGGTGGGTGCTGCACGCCCGAGCCTCGAACGGATCGGGAAGGTAGGCATGGCGCACGCCTCGGCAGCGTGACGCTGTTAGGCGAGCGGCTCATGGCCTCCTGTTAGTCCGGCGCCTCCTCCTAGAGTCATGCCGTCTGGGACGGCAAGTCGCCAAGCGAGGCAGGCTGGGGGCGTAGTAGAGATCGGAAGCGCCAAGAGCGTAACAGAGGGAATCGGGCCTCGACAACCCAAAATCCTGTGGTGGGCTGCCCACCGTGGGCACCCTATAGAGATACACACCCAAGCGGCGTAACATGCATTTTCAAACTAATTTAGGAACATTTAGCTGACCAATTAAACAACTCTGTTTTAATAATATCAGATTCAGATTTGAACATCTAAGCTTGTTTAGCTTGATGCGTGAGCAGTGTTATTATGACACGAAGCACGATTCGATCGTATAGTGATCATAAAAGGGGAAACTAAGCATATTTTTTAGCAAAAGAGGGTTTCCCCTCCGATTTCTATTAAAGAAACCACCACGGAACCAACATGATCAATTAAACCCTAAGCATGATCAATTAAACCGTATTATGGTTGTGCCATGGCAGATTTGAAGCTGCAAACCGGAGAAATGATATTTAGCATCCATTGTTTGCTTCGAACTAAGAACTAAATTCTAAGAGCTGAAAAGAAAGTAGAGTAACCAAGTTAAGATCTATTTTCTGTTGAGATCAAAAGTTGAGGAGATATGAAGTACCACCTCTCTTGCGGCGCCTGTAGGCATCGGGGTGCGATGGCTGTCGGTGGCGCTGAAGCAGATCTGCGACGGTAGACGGGTGCATCGGGGATAAGTCCTGCGGTGGAAGAGAAGGTCGTGTGAGGCCCCGCAAAGAGGACGACGGCGCCGATGAAGCGAGAGGACGCGATGCAAGGCTATTGGTCCGTCGCCGTGGATGAGAAACGCCCATCTCTAGCAAAGGACGACGCGGTCTTGGTAGGCGCCCGCATGGTGGAGGACGGTGGCGATGGATGTGGTGGAGGACGACGGCGATGGATGGGGTGGCGGACGGAGGTTGGTGTGGGGATGGGGTGTTCTAGCGGACGGTGTATGAATGGGAAAATGGAGGAGAGGTACGGGAACCATGTTTTTGGGACGCTACTGTCTCAAATATGGGAAAGTTATGAACTTAGCCCCGCTTAAAATTTGGACGCCTCGCCGGTTGGGGATAGGACGGTAATCTCAAGATCTCGCCAATATTTGCCCAGAGCGATTTCAAGCGAGGAGAGGGTGTTTGGCGCCCATGGTTGGCGCCCACGGTGTATGAACGGGCTGACAGTAGGGCGGTTGTGTCACGCCTGAGTGAAGTTACAAACCTGCCCCTATTGAAAATATTTGCCTACATCGATTTCGCCGAGTCGAGTTTGTTTTGCCGCCCACCGTGTATGAATGGGGAATGGAGGAGAAACAGAGGTCTTTCGGACGAGCTTGAATCAAATGTGTTTTGTCACCCATGTTTGACGCCCACCGTGTCGGAATGGGCTCAGAGGCGGTCGTGTCACGCCTAATTGAAGTTACTAACCTACCCCTATTTAGAGCAAGTGGAAATCGGGCCGATGGATTGTCCGTAATGGGTAGACAGTAATTTCCATCTCCCAAACACTTGGCTTCGGCAGCCGACGTGGAGTGGACATTTTGCTGCTTCTTTCAATTTTGGGACAATAAGCATCCACGCTACCCTGGCAACTAAATTCGAATCCATTTTGTATTCCTATATGAATCTTTATAAATCATTCTATGTGTTTTATATATCTTCAAAAGGACGACAAAGATGTATTCCATTGTCATATATGAATATGGTTTACAAATGCCGATACTCAAATTCGAAACTAGTATCCAGTTTAAGGTGAATTCAAATATTTGGAACACTTCATGTCCAACTCAAATGTCACACGCAGCATAATGTGTACTCCCATTTAGATATGTACACAAGCGATGTATCAAGATTCAAATACCGAGTCAATCAACCAAGAATGTACAGAACTAACAGACATTAAACACTTATAGAGTATATGGATCAATAATATCAACTAACATACATAAGCCAGGCTGTTGTACTTTTTTTGGCTACAACAACATCCTTTTTTTAGCCAGCATCTTGGCCCTTTCCGATGCGTGCCACTTATGGTCCATCGATACTGCTACTATTGCTGAATGCACATTCAGCCCGATTGGCATATTTGTAGGTCTGGCACAGCAATCCAAATGAAATGTCTCCGAGTCTTATCAATTAATACAGACTTGTGCTCAAATAAAATTACAAACAAAAAAAACAATTATTACATGAGCTCTAAAACAAATGGTTTGATTGATTACATGAATGACAACACAAAGGTTATTCAACTATGGAAAGAACATTTCACCTATGATTTACCAAGTAGGAATTTAATTTCCTTTTTCCTTCAGACCTTAATAATCTGATCAGTCTCAGCTTGCTTCGCTTTTGAAATCCACCAAATATTTAATGGTTGTCTTGAGTACTGCTTGTGATTGTGCTGTTTGCTTCCTCAACATGTCAACTTCATCTCTAAGTGCAGAGCGTAATCTCTTTCTACCACTAGTTTAGCCTCTAGAGCATCAGCAGTTGGCAATTCATAATGCACGATTAGGCGGTGCCATCATTGTGGATGATGCAACGTCCATGGGGACCTCGCTTTTGATCTTGGGCTAACCTGTTTTGCCATTAAAGTTCGATTGATTCAGAAAAGTTGAAGTTAGCAAAACATCTCAACTGGGAGTTATAACAGCAAACCAGTTAAACAAACAAGGAATTAAAGAGTTTCAATTGATGCTGAAAAGTACTAGTTATTAACATCATTGTAACCCGTTGTTGCAGCAGCAAAGCGCTTAAACAAACAAGTAGATATTTAAGTTAAGGCAAACAGTAATTCTTAATAGTAAGTATCAAACACATAGATAGGCGCAGTCTACAATATGATTAACAGGTTGTGCCATTATGTAATCAGAGCAAACTAAATTAAGCCAAGCAACGAATTGAACAATTTTGCAATAAGTGGCTAACTAAAATTCGAGAAGCAGTGTAATCGAACTTACGCTAGTTCTTTGTACAGCACACCGCAACTTCTTTTTCGCTACAAGGTTGTACAAAGGAGTCCATGGCATCAATTGCTTGGATACGCAGTCCCAATACTTCTTTCTTCCCACACCGCATGGGTAAGTCGAATGGTTAATCTGGTAAGATGGTGCATCCTTGATATGTTATATGAGGACGTGTAGTCGACTAGTTGTAGCCAAACACATCACAATCGCTTTTACAGATATTTCATGCGATTACTTTTGGCATATCGAGATCTAAGCAATCTACAATAGGATGAAAAGATCGCATCCTTCACATTATTGGCGAACTCAGTTCATAGAAACAAGCAATTCAACCATTCTGTGGGTAAATCAAAAGCGCCCGAATATTTTTCACTATCCAATCATACACGCAAAAGGGCGACGCCACCATAGGGGCTGGTATGGGCGGCCGCCTCGTGGCTGGAAAGTGTGCACCTAGTTTGAGTCGCCCAGTTGGCCCATGCTAGTTTTGTTCGTCCCAACGCACGAAAGCAGGCAATGTAAAAATGAAGAAAATGTTTCAATTTGATGGGCCAATAACATAAGTGCAAGGCAGGCCCTATAGCAGGCTCATGGCCCAAACGAGCGCCCCCATATCGATCGACAGCAGGAAAATCCCAATTCATTCGCCCACCTCCAGCCGTTCGCCCTAACCTAACCGCCACCGACAGACCGACACAGCATTTCCTCGCGCCTCGTTGGAGGGCGGTCGCCGGCTTCAAGCTTAATGGAAGGACAAGAAGATGAAGATCCAACCTCGGGTGTAGCTCATGGGAGGCAGCAGCGGCAAGACAGGCATGGCATCGAGCTTATGCAAACGGACAATGCAGCTTGCAAGAGTAGCATGCGCAACGAGCAGGTACATCACATCCCTGATTATATCTAATTCAACTCTTCAATTTCTGGCCAATAGTTAAACCCGACGGTGTTGTAAAACTGCTTGTATGTAGGGAATCTATGAGAAAATGAAACCAATTTCTACTTATTTTATAACTCCCCAATCAATACCGAATCGACTGAATCTGATGTATCTAATCAAGTTTCCGTGCAAACATACAAGCTCATGTTGTTCTTGAGCCTCAAGTGTCTAATGAATGATCGCTAATGAAGGATTTGATGCAAACATTTTACATGCTCCTGGTGATGAACATATAGTGTCTAATGAGGGATCTAATGCAAGCATTTTGCAAGCTCATTGAAGGATTTAGTGTCTAATGATGATCTACTATGTTGAGAGAGACAGAGATTTGCGCATTGATGACAAGCAAATTATAGTGCATTTTCATAGCTTGAGGAAACGCCGAGGCCATCTACCGTAAAGTCCCCATATCATGACAACATAGCATAAATACTTTTCTAATCTGTTGTTTGAAACTATTGGCATACTTGTGCAGGATAGATATATTGATATGCAGTTTATGACCGGTTATACGTGCAATTACACTTCGATATTTTCAGCCGAGAACTAATAATTCAAGCAGGTATAGACCATGTTTGTAGTCCTTGTACACCATGTTGCATTTTGTGTTTTTGGTGCTTGCATCATTTAGTGTTTATAATCTGAACTACTTTGGATCATTAGCTGGTTTTCAAAGTGCATGTAGCTTCACATTTCTCAAGTTATGTTGATTTCGAGTGCAAGTGCCTTCGTATTTTTAAGTTAAATGTTCGCCTCGGTAACTTGAATTGTGGATCAGCCAACGCACACAAATCATACACTAATGCCAAGATTTAATTAAATGAAATGCGTGGACTTACGCTAGCTTGTTGTACAGTGCTCATCGCAGCTCGCTTATGCTTGGGATGTTCCATGTACAAGTCCATGTTACCACTTGCTTGGATGTGCAGGCCTTGTGCTCCTTGCATCCCCTCTGCATTTTTGACATGGCTAATGGTTGATCAAATAAGAGGAATCGACCTTGATGTTGTACCGAGGATGATACTTACAAGGTTATACGGGTGTGCGTGATGTGTACCAGATCCCGTAGTCCCGCCATGCTTCGCTAAAAATGGATTTGCTTGTTTCAGATGATATCTCCGTAAGAAATAAGAGTTAAAGTCGAGTTGCATAGGCGTGTAAGCTAAGAGAGCAGTGAAAGGATATCCAAACATCGCCGGAACAGGCACAAGGGAGTGATGTGTGGATACCTAGTTCGGCCGGCGCTTGGGCATGCTCGCTTAGCTAGAGTGCGGGTCACTTCAGAGCCGTTGAGGGTGATGCTGCAAGGCTATTGGCGCGCACGGATGCAGATCTTGAGTGGCAGCGAGCGCCACGATGCGGTGGACGAGACCACAGGTGAAGCCCCAACGGCCTCGGGGCGGAGGTGACGATGTGCTCGGTGAAGTAGCCCGTGAGCTGGGAGACGGCGTCGGTGAAGCGCACTGATGCGGTGGAACTCGGTGTTTGTGAGACACGCTGGTTGCGGGCGGCCGATGTTGTCGGTGGACCACCCGTCAAAATGTGGACGAGGCGAGATGAGGTAGCTCCGGTGCGGTGGTGAAGCGCGACCATCGCCTTCGCTGCCGTCGTCCGCAAGAGAGGTGGGGAACGGTGGGGAAAGAGACGAGACGAGGGGCGATTCGAGGATGGTGGCGAATTAGGGATTTGAGCAATCTGGCGCGAAGGGGACGGTGGAGAAGAGAGATTTTGCAGGGCTGGAATTGGGGCCGCCAGATATTTCAATCAAACGTGGAAGCACCAACTTATATTGTCGCTGCCCTTTTTTGGGGAGGAGGGGTGGGTGGCTGGGTGCTACGCGTCCGTCCGACACACGCGACCACCCGACAGATTATGCTTCGGTGCCTTAAGGCACCTGCCTTTGTGTCCATGACATGTGGGCCCAACAGTGGCTGGCCCACATGTCGATCACCCAAGGGCAGTTGCCTTTAAGGCACCGGCAAATATCCACCCGACACGACCCTCTGGTCTGCTCTGGTGCACCTACATTTGAGAATGCAAACGAATCTTCTTTCATTTGCAAACGAATCTTTATGTATTACCATGCCCGTGTTTTCCTTGCAATAATTAGTCATTCGAACGAGATACTCCATCCGCTCACTTTTGTAAGTCGCTTCGCATAACTTAAAATGAACTGTTTTGCACATTGTTTGAAATGTCTTCAAGGTCTTATAAAAGTGAACAGAGGGAGTACTATAAATTAATTAATGAGGAGTTATTTGAAAAAAACGAAACGGTACCCACGCTAATGTGGATTAGAGTGTGTCACATAATTAGTTATTTGAATTAGAGTGTGTCTCACGTTGTTAGTTATTTGAATTAGAGTGTGTGTCACGTAGCGATCTCCAATTTTAACGTGGATTTCGCATTTCACTGTATCCATGCTACTTTTTAATACAAATTCATATGTATATGATGAACACCATGGTAGTGAGAAAATTTTTGGATGGATTCAAACATATGACCTACAAAATAGCACAACAAATTGAGCCAATGTCAACTTTTCAAAACTTAGTATGGCACGAATTTGAAATAATTATCCGTATGCCTGGTCCTCGATTCAAATCTTACAATGTACACCGAATTGAAACATCGATATTAAGTCCGTACTATGTACATTCAAATGTTGTTTTACCCCCAGCAAGACAAACGCTACATACTTCTGTAGACGGTCAATCTTCCTCTCCTAACCACCTTAGCTAGCTATCGGTTTCCAACACATGTTCATTCTTTCTCTCCATGTTTTGATCTCAAAGTCTCTCAACTACACAACCCCCTTTTCCACTCCTGTTACCAAATGTATTTACCTCACACACCCGCCATTGCACCCCATGCCGAGCTCTCTCTCTCTCCCCCCTCTCCCTCTCACCCTCTCGCTAAATACATGCATTGCCTATCTAGCCCCCTAACCTCTCGTGCGCGCACGAACGCACGTTGTATATCTAGGTCACTCCATCGAGACTGTCTCACTCTTTCTTCCAAGACGACGGGCCACACTCGCTCAATCTAGCTCTCTTTATCCGAGTCTCGCTTAACCTCGCTTTCTTTCACACACAAATGATATATCTCCCTGTTCGGGCCTCGATCGACACGCTCTATACTCCCTCACGCAGGTTGTCTATCTAGGTCAGTCCATCCAAGCCACCGCCACTCTCTCGACCTCATGGTGGGCCACGCTCACTCAATCTCTCTCTCTCTCTCTCTCTCTCTCTCTCTCTCTCTCTCTCTCTCTCTCGATGTCTCGATTTACCTCGCTCTTTCTCGGACAAAAACGATATATCACCATGTTTGAGCCCAATTCGACCTATTCACATTGTATACTCTCTCACGCACATCGTCTATCTAGGTCACTCTCTCCTACCCGTCTCACTCTTTCGATCGCACGGCGACCCTATGTGATCGGTTGACCTTGCTTCCTCCCACGCATAAAATATATCTACACATCTGTGATCGGATCATCTCTCAAGCTCTATCTTACAGCCTCACCCTTACCAAAAGCTCAATCGGACAATATCTCTCCGAGCATATATATTTGTTCAATGAATGTCGGACCACACTCACTTTGTCTCTCTATCTATATGTCTCTCGATTGACCTCGCTTTCATACCGTATCTTCCACGCGTTGAATCTACTACCTCTCCATCCTCGCAAAGCCGGGCTATTTACATTGCGAGGGCACTCCAACATTGGATTAATTTGTGTAGGCATTTATTCCGGTCGGTTTAGATTATATTTTCGTAGCATTCGCCCACAACTACTCCAAACACCGTAGCAACCCACGAACTCCCCTAGTTGATTTCCCTCCGCTCGGTCATCACTCTCTCACGCCCTTTCTCGCCTTCAACGTCGCACCATGGTATTATTGAAAAAACTATGTTGTTCTCTTTAATTATTATAAATAAGCTACAAAACTACACACCGATAGTCCACTTGGAATGGAACCAATTTCGACCCACAAATTAAAGTGCTACAAACTACACACCGAGGGGCCCACATATCATGAAACAAATTTGGACCCATATACAAATTAAAAAATAAAGGACGAGGATCGAACATGCGACCAGGCCTTCAAGCCGCACGTTAATAGGCAACATACGTAGAATAACAATGTTTGTTGTACCCCCTTTGTTCACATAATGTTTTTATATTATCACAGCCAAATTAATGGATAACATGTAATATTATTTTTAGTACTATTCGCCTTCACTTACTGGTGGGTTCCATGTCTCTCCCTCCTCCCCTTCTGCGTTTAGACGCACGGGCAAACAGGAAGAACTCACGGGCGATGTTGCCGTTGACCATATCTGGACGCTGCTCACAAGTCATGGCACCAGTTTCACGTACTAGCAGCACTAGTCACAGGTAATGCAATGCACGTTAATTTGGAAGTATATTATGCATGCGGATATTAACTACTAGGATATTATTTGCGTGTTGTCATGTGATTAGCACTATTTTGGCATGAAATTAACTGCATGCTAAACGTGTTGAGCGCCTACATTGAAGCAGTCTAGGTCGTTGGATGACAAGGAATACATGTGGCTTGATGACGCTTTTATATTTAATTTGATACGGCTCTAGCAGAACATTCAATCGATCAAACCATACATTTTGTTCAGTCTGACTCGACTTTAAATTATACGACGATCGATATAAAATAAACGGAAATGATAAACGTTTGGATTTTAATCATGGCAATCCGAACGCTTTTCATGGAAAATTTAGATTACGCGGCGGCGGCGGCGGCGCTCGCGTGGGAAGCGGCTCCTCCGCCCGTGCGTGCTCGTGTGTCGTCGGGCCATCGACCGACGGCGACGGCGGCGCTTTGCGCCGTTGTTGGCGTATTCTCGACGCTGGCCTAGCTTCAAGGAAGGCCAAACGTTCGACTTCGAGCGAGTCAACTGGCGGGAGGAGGCGACTGGCGTTGGTGCAAGGAAGCGGTCGACGGCGGCCATCCATGACGCTGATGGGGGCACTAGCACCCGCGCGGGGACATGCGCTGTCAACGGCGCGGCGGAGACATTCTTTGTGCACGGGCACCGGCACGGGGGCACACGTCAGTGCACGAGCAGGCGCATGCGCTGGCAGGTGCACGGGCACCGGCACGGGCGTGCGCGTCAGTGCACACGCAGGCGCATGCGCTGGCAGGTGCACAAGCGCGTGAAAGTTGGCGGGGACCTCGTGGAACCCGTGGCATCAAGCTCGGCAACAATGTGCGGCTCCCAGCCCATCAATGCCACGGGGATGGGCGCCGACGCAGCGGGGCGACGGAGCCGAACGGAGCAGGGACAGCGCGCGCCTTCCCGCAAGGCCGCTTAAGCTCTTCCCAAAGCGCCTTTATGTTCTTGAGACTCGCCGGGTGTCTTCCTCATGAAATTGGAACACTAAGGGCAGACCATCGTGATGCAGCATCGCGACGCTTAGGTCAAAGCTAGTTGGAGGTAGACAACAGGAGAATCGGAGAGGAAGACAGAGGATTGTAGCGATACCGGTAGTGCGGGGTTGATTTTAAACCGTATACCGCGACATTAAAAGTGGGAGCAGTTGGGACGATGGTGGGCGGCGGAGCTGGTTAAAGGGCTCGCCTCCCGATGACTCTCAAGACAATGTTCTGCGCCGACGCCTCGACAGCCAGCCAAGAGCGGTCTGCTCGCCGACGCCTCCGTCGACTCACACGCTTGCTGGGACGGCACCTACCAATGAGAAGCGGGGACTCGTCATGGCACGTAAACGCCCACGGTTTCAATAGTGAAAGCGTTCATTTAACGTGACAGGTCTTTGTTCCAAAATACCTTGGCTCTTCATTTGTGCAACTTGTCATAAGCAGCTTGTCTCGAATTGAAGAAAAAACTTACGAAGTAATATTTGTGCCATATCACATGACCATGCTCAATTTCAAGAATTTATGCTTGTCGTGGTTCTAAGTCTGACAGTAGAATGGGGGGTAGGTATGGAGAGGCAAGATCCTATCTATGGAGTCGTTGTATACGCAAGGGATTTACGAGTTCAGGCCCTTCTCGGAGGAAGTAACAACCCTACGTCTCGGAGCCCGGAGGCGGTCGACTGGATTATATGCGTATGTGTTACATGGGTGCGAACCCTTCTACCGTGGAGGGGGTGGCTTATATAGTGCGCCAGACCCCAGCCAGCCCACATAGCGAGGGTTTAAGGTACGTTAAGGCTAGGCGCATCGTAACGCCTTACATAAAGTATCATTATGATCATAAAGACTATTTAACTATAGACCGTTTGGACGCCGAGTGGCTCTTGGACTCCTGGTGGTCGAGTGGGTCTTCATGGTCGAGTGTCTTTCAATCTGTCGAGTGGAAACCTACCAGGTCGACTGGAAGGCCGCTTCTTTCGCGAGTGTCCTTGGGGAAGGTACCTTTGGGCAGGTCTATGACCCTACCCCAGGTACATGACTTCATCATTAGCCCCCGAATGGATCGAGGTTTGAGTGAGGAAGGAGTTGATAATCTTTCCGACCTGTTCTTCGTGTTGCGAGTGTGTCTTACTCTGGATCAAACGACCTTTTAGTGATGGTGTCAACTTCTCTTTCAGTCGCCTTGATCCATTCTTCACATTCGTCGAGTGAACTTTGTGAACTTGAGGATTTCCGAGCGACGGATCGGAGGAAATCTGCTGTCTGACAGGTTGCTCCGCGGTTAGCGGATTTCGCGGGATCTGAATTTTGGGAAGCGCGCGAAGCGGAGAAAACTGCGGCACTCGGATGGGATAAGACGATGACACCTCGATCTTCACGCCGCCTTTTTCGCCACGTATCGCGTGCGCGCCTGTTGCGGGATTTGACGGGATTGCCTGGGCCTACCGGTCAGCCACTCGAAGCTTAATTCCCCATATAAAGCATCGACGGGTATTTTGAACAGCGACCGCAATCTTCCCTCCTCCGCCTCCAAACCTTCCTGCTGCGCCTTAGTCTCGCTTCAACGCCGCATTTCAGCTTCACCCGCCGACCATGGTGAAGGAGAAGACCGCAGCCTTGGAACGGGTGAAGAAGGCAGCAGCGAAGGCTAAGGGGAGAGCGCCAACAAGGCGGATCATCTTCATGTCCAAACTACCGCAAGGTTGGGTCCAGGAGATCGGATCCGCCGACCATCACCGAGAAGGACCTCACCGATCCGCAACGAGGGACTGATCCCCCATGGGTCGGCGAGGCTTCCGGGAACGGAGTGGCAACCGCAGCCTGAAGAGGGTGAGTGCGTCCTCCTAGCCACTCACGTAGATCGGGGATTTTCTTTGCCGCCGAATCCTTTCTTCCGGGGTTTCTGAACTTTTTCGGAGCACAACTCCATCATTTCACTCCCAACTCTATTGTCTATCTTGCTGCTTTCATTTCGTTATGCAAAAACTTTTGGGCTGTCGGGTCGACCGGGCCTCTTCAAGCATATATTCACTTGTCTCTCTCTCAGACGGTGAAGAAAACGAACCCAATGACGAGAGAACCCAAGTAATCCAGATGTGTGGGGACTCGGGGTCCAGATGAGGGGAAGAGCGCTTTTCGCTATGACTATCCCCGACTCGGTTAGAGGGTGGCAATCGACTTGGTTCTATCGCTAAGACCAGCCGACGCCAAGCAGTCGACCGACTCCTCCTTTCTCCATGAGTCGAGTGAATGCCATTTTCCTCAAGGTGCTACCAGAGGAGAAGGCCCAAGTAAAATTGTTGATGGAACGCGTAGTCCAGCTCATTCGCGACGGGTGACCGGCATGGATCTTCGGAAGTTTTCTCTCCGACGGCGATTCAGCCACTCCAATACCGAGGCCATCCGATGTGGACGTACTCGCACGGATGATACCACTCGGTCCATCCAGAGGAGGTCGATGACGCCACGCTGGAGAAGTGGATGACTGCCATCACAGAAACAAAGATAACCTCGCGAGCTAGGAGGATTCCACCACTCGACCGCACTTACGAAGTAGACAAGGTACAACCACTTATCTCCGATCGTGATTCGCTGCATTCGCTCGCTTAGATGCCAATTGCCGACTGACTTTCGCCTTGTTTTGTTGTCTTCTAGGTCACCACCGAGATGTACTGATGCCCAACGGGCGCAGGAACCAACAAGAAGAAGAAGGAAGCGGAGGTGAAAGCCAGGAGGAATGGGAGTCCAACGGCGAGGAGGATGAGGGGGATGACAGCTCTGATGAAGAGGAGGAGGAGGAGGAAGAGGAGGAAGACGTCGATCCTCCCCGCTCGGAGGGGAGGTCCAAGTTGACACATGACCCGGCGGCCGGGCGTAGTAAAGCTGTTGCGCCCACTAGGCAGTCGACGAAGCGACCTAGGACAACTTCCCCTGCGCCGACTGAGAAACTGCCGAAGCAACCTCGAGCAACATCGTCAAAGCCGGCGAAGGCCCTGCCCAAGATGCGGATGGTCATCCCCACCATCTCCGGGTAACCAGCAGAATCTTGTATTTCCTTATTCAACATGAGTGAACTTTTGGTCGACTTGATGACTGATCAGCCGATTCTTGAAATCTGCAGTGTCGCTACCTCCGAGACCTCAGCCAAGCACGAAGATCAGGAAATGGAAGATGCCGCCACCTCCAACCTTGGTATGATCTCTCGTAGTTTCGCTTTTAGTCGATTGATTTATATTTACTTTTGAATCTTTCTTGTAGTTCCGCCTCATGTCATTGATCTCCCGACGATGACGAGGAAGCGCCGTTGAGGAAGAGGAAGAACAAGAGGGTGCTCACGGGCAAGGCTGCTCCAATGGTGACGACACCGAGACGCTGGTTTCGAGGGAGGCAACCCCACTCGGGCTTCTGTGTCTTTTGCTGTACCGCTGAGAAGTTACCGACCCACTTCCTCGACTGCTGATCCACCATCTCTCTTTGCTATACACCACATCCCGGAAGACCAAGTGAGTGCTGCTAAGGAGGCTATACGCCAGCAGGATCATGATGGAGCAAGTGAAGGAGTCCGAGAGGCCAGCCAGCGCCTATGACGCTAGTTCAGCTCTCCGCAGAAATGTCCAAGTAAGTCGATCGCTGCTTGCTCATAGGATATGCTACCCGAAACCGCTTCTTTCTCAAGATTTATATCTGACACCCACCGGGTGGGTGTGTCGATTGAGTTTTTGTGGGGCACGCTGAGTGCACCCACCGGGTGTAGTCCCCGAGACTATGGTGGATTGCGTGCAATGACTATAGTCTTTATACTGTGAACTTCTTCACTCGACATGGTCGGACCAAATCGAATGGAACCTAAAAACGGTGGGGCACGCTGAGTGCACCCACGGGTGTAGTCCCCGAGACTATGGTGGATCAAAATGACTATAGTCTAAAGAACTGTTTTTTATCGCGGTCACCACGACAATTAGCCATGGTTTTAGAATCATAACCTTTTTGCTCTTTTGGTCGATGGTCGAACCAAATTGGTAAAACCAGTGGGGCACGCTGAGTGTACCCGCTGGGTGTAGTCCCGAGACTACCGTCGAATGTTTTGATTCGATCGTAGTCTTAGAAATGCTACTATTTTTCCTTAATCACTCGGAAGTGATCTGCCTTTGATGTCTTTCGTTGATTGACTATATGTAGAAATCTTGCGTAGCTTGTGTCTCGCTATACTAAGTTAGAGAACAAACAGATCCAGCTCAACCTCGACTTGAAGCTTGCTCAGAGAATTTGCGTATGCGAAGGATGAAGCAAAAGGTATGGCTGGTGAGAACTTTGACGATGTGTTTGTTTTTCTTGTTCATTCTCAACTCGTTCTCATTGTTGCTTTGCGATAAACCGGAAGAGACTCAAGAAGAAGGACCTTGACCTTGCAGAGGCACGTATATGCTTTGGAGAAAACAAAGCTCGGTGAAGAGAAACTTGCCTCAGTCGACAGACTTGAAGACGGGAATGCCAAGCTGAAAGCCGCTCTTGAAGAGGCCAACAAGGAAGTTAGTCGACTGAAGAACGACAAGATTTCTCTGTCGACAAGGCCGCCAACCGGCGGGAAGCGAAATGACTCGAGATTTATCTTGGAGGGCTCACCAAGAAGCTGTTTCTCATGCTTGAAGGTAATCTCTTTACCCGACCGTCTTGCTATCACCGCTCATCGATGATTGTTATTTTGAGTCCGAGCTGTGTTTCGAATTCTCACAAAACTTCAAGAAGAAACCAATGAGTGGAAACCAGCTTGGACCCCATCACTCTCCCGTGAAGGACGGTTGCTATGAATGTGCTCCGATCGAGTCTCGCGTTGCTAGCGTGGTGGATTATCTTGCTCGACCGAAAGCTGCAGTGTCGCGGATCGACTCAACTCTCTTGCCGATCGATACACTTGAGAATGACCTTGAATCTTAATGACTCGATCAATGAGATTCCAAGTCGAGTGCAAGAATGGAAAAGTCTTCGCCAGTGTGGAGCTGATGTTGCTCGCTCTGGTTTGTGTCCACCGCAAGGAAGCGCAAGAGGACAAGTCAAGGCCCTCAAAGTTGCCAACACCAGAAGTACGACTTCAGATCTTTCATGGAGACTTTCATCGCTGCTGCTACCCGTATTGCCGACGGAATCGACCTCGACCAGTTTTTTGCACCTTCCAGTCCCACGGAGGAGTAAAAAACTTCTAAGTCCCACCTTAAATTTGCCTCGGAATGCCGAGTGGTTTTTGTAACCGACAAACTTTAACAGGCTTAACGCCTGAGCACCTTTGGATCCGTAGGACGTTTATCCGAACTTGATTTATCCTTGAACATGCTTTATTTGCCTTCGAGAGAACTTTGCTCCTCATTCGGAAGATATTTCGTTGTTGTAAGTAGTATCCTTGAGGTGAAACTCCAGTCGACTTGTACTTCATCTATCTTGCAGGTAGAGATGGAGCACAGACTGCGACTGACCTCATCGTTCTTGCGGGTTGGGATGAGCCGCACGTTGTACTTGTGGCGAAGTCTCAAGGAAAAGGTAGCAATCGACCTGCACCTCGTCAGTCCTTATGGATTGGGATGGACCGCATGTTGTACTTGTGGCGAAGCTCAAGGAGAAGGTAGCAATGACCTGCACCTCGTCGTCCTTGCGGATTGGGATGGACCGCAAGTTGTACTTGTGGCGAAGCTCCGAAGGAGAAGGTAGCAGTCGACCTGCACCTCGTCGTCCTTATGGATTGGGACGAATTCCTTACTTAGGCGAGCACTGGCTGCGATTAAGCCCCGAGTGGGAGGTTTGCTCTCCACTGTAGGATTTTTATTACTTAGGCGAGCTGGGCTGCAGCTAAGCCCCGAGTGGGAGGTTTGCTCTCCACTCAAGAGGATTTCTATTACTTAGGCGAGCACTGGCTGCAGCTAAGCCTCCGAGTGGGAGGTTTGCTCTCCACTGGTAGGATTTCTATTACTTAGGCGAGCACTGGCTGCAGCTAAGCCTCCGAGTGGGAGGTTTGCTCTCCACTGTAGGATTCCTATTACTTAGGCGAGCACTGGCTGCAGCTAAGCCTCCCGAGTGGGAGGTTTGCTCTCCACTCGGTAGGATTTTTATGGTGTGGCTTTGAAGGAGAAGGTAGCAATGACCTGCACCTCGTTGTCCTTATGGGTTGCTCATTATTTTGGATGTTAAGGTGAATCCTTGGGCTGTTGCTAAGCCTCCGAGTGAGAGGCTGACTCTCCACCCGATAGGATTTAAATACTTAGGCGAGTACTTGGACTGCAGCTAAGCCCCCGAGTGGGAGGCTGGCTCACCACTCGGTAGGATTTTGAATACTTAGGCGAGTACTTGGACTGCAGCTAAGCCCCCGAGTGGGAGGCTGGCTCACCACTCGGTAGGATTTTGAATACTTAGGCGAAGCGGATTCGCAGCTAAACCCCCGAGTGAGAGACTGGCTCGCCACTCGGAAAGGATTTTGAATACTTAGGCGAAGCAGATTTGCAGCTAAACCCCCGAGTGAGAGACTGGCTCGCCACTTGGAAAGGATTTTTTTTTACAAACTTAGGCGAACCGGATTCACAGCTAAGCCACCCACTGGGGGAAATTTCAACAAAAAGTAATAACAATCACTGGGAAAATTATAACATTCTTGTGTTAGATAAACAAACTACAAAAGTACTTTTATTACATCTCAACCGAGTGAGTATTGAAGTATAAAAGGGGCGGAGCATCTCCGCATTCCAAGCTCGAGGCTCGTCGATCTAGCGATCAACGTTGTAGAGATGATACGCTCCGTTGTGGAGAACTCTTGTGACGATGAAGGGACCTTCCCAAGTGGGAGTGAGCTTGTGTGGTTTCTGTTGATCCACTCGGAGGACCAAATCTCCCTCTTGGAAGGCTCGACTCTTCACATTTCTGGCATGGAATCGACGCAAGTCTTGCTGATAGATAGTCGAGCGGATCAAGGCCATCTCTCTCTCCTCTTCCAAGACGTCGACTGCATCTTGCCGGGCTAGTTCCGCTTCTTCTTCAGAGTATAGTTCGACTCGAGGCGCGTTGTGAAGCAGGTCACTCGGCAGAACTGCTTCAGCTCCATAGACCAGGAAGAATGGAGTTCTCCCAGTCGACCGATTAGGAGTGGTCCTCAATCCCCAGAGAACTGATGGAAGTTCGTCGACCCAAGCTCCTACTGCGTGCTTCAGATCATGCTGTTGGGGAACGAAGCAGAAATTCAAAATTTTCCTACGTGTCACCAAGATCTATCTATGGAGAAACTAGCAACGAGGGAAGGAGAGTGCATCTACATACCCTTGTAGATCGCTAAGCGGAAGCGTTCAAGTGAACGGGTTGATGGAGTCATACTGCCGTGATTCAAATCACCGGAGATCCTAGTGCCGAACGGACGGCACCTCCGCTCAACACACGTACAGCCCGGTGACGCCTCCCATGCCTTGATCCAGCAAGGAGAGAGGAGAGGTTGAGGAAGACTCCATCCAGCAGCAACACAACGGCGTGGTGGTTGTGGAGGAGCGTGGCATCCCAAGCAGGCTTCGCCAAGCACCAAGGGAGAGGAGGAGGAGGAGAGGCAGGCTGCACCAAGAGGAGAGGTTCTCATGTGTGTGGGCAGCCCAAAACCTCAAGTATATATAGGGGAAGGGGGCTGCGCCCCTTTAGGGTTTCCCACCCCAAGGGGTGCGGCCAGCCCTAGATGGGACTTGGGGCGGCCAAGAGGGGAGGAGTGCCTCCCAAGTCAAGTGGAGGCCCTCCCCTTAGGGTTTCCCCTTCCATGCGCATGGGCCTTGGGGGCTGGTGCCCCTGGCCCATTAAGGCTAGGGCGCCCCCACAGCCCATGCTACTGTATTGGACGTGGTGGAACACTTCCGACCTCCGGACCCTCCGAATCCTCCGAACCTTCCGAAGCTTCCTGTACAATACCGAAAAACCGAACTTTTTCCTAACCCAACAACAACTTTCCATATATAAATCTTTACCTCCGACCATTCCGAACTCCTCGTGACGTCCGGATCTCATCCGGACTCAACAACATTCGCAACCACATACAAACTTCCTTTATAACCCTAGCGCCATCGAACCTTATGTGTAGACCCTACGGGTTCGGGAATCATGCGACATGACCGAGACGTTTCCCGTCAATAACCAACAGCGGATCTGGATACCCATGTTGGCTCCTACATGTTCCACGATGATCTCATCGGATGAACCACGATGTCAAGGACTCAATCGATCCCGTATACAATTCCCTTTGTCTAGCGGTATTGTACTTGCCCGAGATTCGATCGCCGGTATCCCGATACCTTGTTCAATCTCGCACGCAAGTCTCTTTACTCGCTCCGTAACACATCATCCCGTGATCAACCCCTTGGTCACATTGTGCACATTATGATGATGTCCTACCGAGTGGGCCCAGAGATACCTCTCCGCTTACACGGAGTGACAAATCCCGCCTCGATTCATGCCAACCCAATGCACACTTTCGGAGATACCGTAGTGCACCTTTATAGCCACCCAGCCATTGCCAGGACGCTTGGTACACCCAAAGCATTCCTACGGTATCCGGAGTTGCACAATCTCATGGTCTAAGGAAACGATACTTGACATTAGAAAAGCTTTAGCATACTAACTACGCATCTTTGTGCTAGGCTTAGGATTGTCTTGTCCATCACATCATTCTCCTAATGATGTGATCCCGCTATCAACGACATCCAATGTCCATGGTCGAAACCGTAACCATCTATTGATCAACGAGCTAGTCAACTAGAGGCTTACTAGGGACATGGTGTTGTCTATGTACCCACACATGTATCTGAGTTTCCTATCAATACAATTATAGCATGGATAATAAACGATTATCATGAACAAGGAAATATAATAATAATAACTAATTTATTATTGCCTCTAGGGCATATTTCCAACAGTCTCCCACTTGCACTAGAGTCAATAATCTAGTTCACATCGCCATGTGATCAACAAAGATAGGTCACATCGCCATGTGACCAACATCCAAAGAGTCTACTAGTGTCTTAAACTAGTTCACATCACCATGTGATTAAGACTCAATGAGTTCGAGGTTTGATCATGTTTTGCTTGTGAGAGAGGTTTTAGTCAACGGTTTTAGTCAACGGTCCGAACCTTTCAGATCCATGTGTGCTTTGCAAATTTCTAGGTCATATTATAAATGTTGCTTCCACGCTCCATTTGAAGCTATTCCAAATGGTTGCTCCACTATACGATCCGGTTTGCTACTCGAGTCACTCGGATAGGTGTTAAAGCTTGCATCGACGTTACCCTTTACGCCAACTCTTTATCACCTCCATAATCGAGAAACATGTCCTTATTTACTCCAAGGACAATTTTGACCGCTGTCCAATGATCTATTCCTGGATCATTCTTGTACCCCTTGATCGACTCATGGCAAGGCACACTTCCTGCGGTACACAAGATAGCATACTATAGAGCCTATGTCTCAAGCATAGGGACGACCTTCGCCCTTTCTCTCTTCTCTGCCGTGGTCGAGCTTTAAGTCTTAACTTCATATCTTACATCTCGTGCAAGAACTCCTTCTTTGATCGATCCATCTTGAACACCTTCAAGATCATGTCAAGGTATGTGCTCATTTGAAAGTATTATTAAGCATTTTGATCTATCCTTATAGATCTCGATGCTCAATGTTCAAGTAGCTTAATCCAGGTTTTCTATTGAAAAACATCTTTCAAATAACCCTATATGCTTTCTAGAAATTCTACATCAGTTCTGATCATCAATATGTCAACAACATATACTCATCAGAAATTCTATAGTGCTCCCACTCATTTCTTTGGAAATACAAGTTTCTCATAAACTTTGTATAAACCTAAAATCTTTGATCATCTTATCAAAGTGCACATTCCAACTCCGAGATGCTTACTCCAGGTCCTTAGAAAGGATCACTGAGCTAGCATACCTTTTAGCATCCTTAGGATCGACAAAACTTTTCTGATTGTATCACATACAACCTTTCCTTACGTGAACGGTAAGGAAACTCGCCTTGACATCCATCCGCCAGATTTCATAAATGCAGCTAATGCTAACATGATTCCGACGGACTTAAGCATCGCTACGGATGAGAAAATCTCATCGTAGTCAACTCCTTGAACTTGTGAAAACTCTTCGCCACAAGTCGAGCTTCATAGAAGGTGACATTACCGCCCACGTCCGCCTTCTTCTTAAAGATCCATTTATTCAATGGCTTGCCAATCATCGGGCAAGTCCACCAAAGTCCATGCTTTGTTATGATACATGGATCCTATCTCGGATTTCATGGCTTCTAACCATTTGTCGGAATTTGGGCCCACCATTGCTTCTCCATAGCTCGAGGGTTCATTGTTTTCTAGCAACATGACCTTCAAGACAGGATTGCGTACCACTCTTGAAGTAGTACGCCCTTGTCACCCCACGAGGTACGTTGGAGACTTGATCCGAAACTTCATGATCACTATCATAAGCTTCTACTTCAATTGGTGTAGGTGCCACGGGAACAACTTCCTGTGCCCTGCTACACACTAGTTGAAGTGACGGTTTAATAACTTCATCAAGTCCCCACCATCCTCCCACTCAACTTTTCGAGACAAACTTTTCCTCGAGAAAGGACCCGATTCAAGAAACAATCCCTATTGCTTTCGGATCTGAATTAGGAGGTATACCCAACTGTTTTGGGTGTCCTATGAAGATGCATTTTATCCGCTTTGGGTTCGAGCTTATCAACCTGAAACTTTTTCACATAAGCGTCGCAGCCCCAAACTTTCAAGAAACAACAACTTAGGTTTCTCCAAACGGCGTCGTCTCAACGGAATTACGTGGTGCCCTATTAAAGTGAGTGCGGTTGTCTCTAATGCCTAACCCATGAAAGATAGTGGTAATTCGATAAGAGATATCATGGTACGCACCATATCCAATAGAGTGCAACTATGATGTTCGGACACACCATCACACTATGGTGTTCCAGGCGGTATTAATTGTGAAACAATTTCCACAATGTCTTAATAGCGTGCCAAAGCTCGTAACTCGGATACTCATCTCTATGATCATATCATAGACATTTTATCCTCTTGTCACAATGATCTTTAACTTCACTCTGAAATTACTTGAACCATTCAATAATTAAGACTTGTGTTTCATCAAGTAAATACACTCAGTATGTACTTAAATCATTCGTGAAGTAAGAACATAACGATATTCATCAGATGCCTCAAAGACTCATTGGACTGCACACATCAAATGTGTTACTTCCAACAAGTTGCTATCTTGTTCCATCTTATCAAACCGAGGCTTTTCACTCATCTTGCCCATGTGGTATGATTTTCATATCTCAAGTGATTCAAAATCAAGTGAGTCCAAACGATCCATCTGCATGGAGTTTCATCATGCGTATACACCAATAGACATGGTTTGCATGTCTCAAACTTTTCAAAACGAGTGAGTCCAAAGATCCATCAACATGGAGCTTCTTCATGCTTTTATACCAATATGACTTACATGGCAATGCCACAAGTAAGTGGTACTATCATTACTATCTTATATCCTTTTGGCATGAAAATGTGTATCACTACGATCGAGATTCAATAAACCATTCCTTTAGGTGCAAGACCATTGAAGGTATTATTCAAATAAATAGAGTAACCATTATTCTCCTTAAATGAATAATCGATTATATAGACATAATCCAATCATGTCTATGCTCAACGCAATCACCAAATGATAATTATTCTGGTTTAATACAAATCTTGATGGTAGAGGGAGCGTATGATGTTTGATCACATCAAAATTGGAAACACTTCCAACACATATCGTCACTCTCCTTTAGCTAGTCTCCGCTTATTCCATAGCCTTTTATTTCGAGTTACTAACACTTAGCAACCGAACCGGTATCTAATACCCTGGTGCTACTAGAGTACTAGTAAAATACACAATAACATAATGTATATCCAATATACTTCTATCGACCTTGCCAGCCTTCTTATCTACCAAGTATCTAGGGTAATTCTGCTCCAAAGGCTGTTCCCTTATTGCGTAAGCACTTAGTCTCGGTTTGGGTTCAACCTTGGGTTTCTTCAACCGAGCAGCAACTGATTTGCCGCTTCATGAAGTGTCCCTTCTTGCCCTCGCCCTTCTTGAAACTAGTGGTTTCACCAACCATCAACAATTGATGCTCCTTCTGATTTTTACTTTCGTGATGTCAAACAACGCTAATACCTCAAGGATCATCATCTCTATCCTTGATATGTTATAGTTCATCACGAAGCTCTAGCAGCTTGGTGGCAATGACTTTGGAGAAACATCACTATCTCATCTGGAAGATCAACTCCCACTCGATTCAAGTGATTGTTGTATTCAGACAATCTGAGCACAAGCTCAACGATTGAGCTTTTCTCCCTTAGTTTGTAGGCTAAGAAAATCGCCGGAGGTCTCATACCTCTCGACGTAAGCACGAGCCTGAAATCCTAATTTCAGCCCTCAAACATCTCATATGTTCCGCGACATTTCAAAAACGCCTTTCGTGCCTCAACTCTAAACCGCTTAACCGAACTATCACGTAGTTATCAAAACGTATGTCCGATGTTCGCAACATCCACAAACGACGCTTGGGGTTCAAAGACACCGAGCGTGCATTAAGGACATAAGCTTTCTACTGTCCGCATAATCGCTACTTTCAACTTTCAACTATATTTTCTAGGAACATATCTAAACAAGGAACTAAAGCGCGAGCCACGACATAATTTGCACAAGGTCTTTTGACTATGTTCAAGATAATTAAGTTCATCTTATGAACTCCCACTCAGATAGACATCCCTCCGGTCATCTAAGTGATTACATGATCCGAGTCAACTAGGCCGTGTCCGATCATCACGTGAGACGGACTAGTCATCATCGGTGAACATCTTCATGTTGATCGATCTACTATACGACTCATGCTCGACCTTTCGGTCTCTGTGTTCCGAGGCCATGTCTGTACATGCTAGGCTCGCAAGTTAACCCTAAGTGTATTGCGTGTTCCGAGGCCATGTCTGTACATGCTAGGCTCACAACACCGCTGTATGTGAACGTAAGAATCAATCACACCCGATCATCACGTGGTGCTTAGAAGCGATGAACTTTAGCAACGGTGCACGCTTAGGGAGAACACTTCTTGAAATTGTTGTAAGGGATCATCTTATTTACTACCGCTGCTCTAAGTAAACAAGATGCATAAACATAATAAACATCACATGCAATTATATAGTAGTGACATGATATGGCCAATATCATATAGCTCCATTGATCTCCATCTTCGGGCTCCATGATCATCATCGTCACCGCATGACACCATGATCTCCATCATCATGATCTCCATCATCGTGTCTTCATGAAGTTGTCTCGCCAACTATTACTTCTACTACTATGGCTACCGTTAGCAATAAAGTAAAGTAATTACATGGCGTTGTTTAATGACACGCAAGTCATACAATAAATAAAGACAACTCCTATGGCTCCTGCCGTTGTCATACTCATCGACATGCAAGTCGTGAATCCTATTACAAGAACATGATCAATCTCATACATCACATATCATTCATCACATTCTTCTTGGCCATATCACATCACATAGCATACCCCGCAAAAACAAGTTAGACGCCCTCTAATTGTTGTTTGCATGTTTTACGTGGCTGTTATGGGTTTCTAGCAAGAACGCTTTCTTACCTACATAAAACCACAACGTGATATGCCAATTGCTATTTACCCTTCATAAGGACCCTTTTCATCGAATCCGCTCCGACTAAAGTGGGAGAGATCGGCACCGCTAGCCACCTTATGCACCAAGTGCATGTCACCGGTGGAACTCGCCTCACGAAGAGTACGTAAGGTCGGTCCGGGCCGCTTCATCCCACAATATCGTCAAACAAGATTGGACTAGTAACGGTAAGCATATTGAACAACATCAACGCCCACAACTACTTTGTGTTCTACTCGTGCAAAGAATCTACGCAATAGACCTAGCTCATGATGCCACTTTGCTGGGGAACGAAGCAGAAATTCAAAATTTTCCTACGTGTCACCAAGATCTATCTATGGAGAAACTAGCAACGAGGGAAGGAGAGTGCATCTACATACCCTTGTAGATCGCTAAGCGAAGCGCTCAAGTGAACGGGGTTGATGGAGTCGATCGCCATGATTCAAATCACCGGATATCCTAGTGCCGAACGGACGGCACCTCCGCTGCTCAACACACGTACAGCCCGGTGACGCCTCCCATGCCTTGATCCAGCAAGGAGAGAGGGAGAGGTTGAGGAAGACTCCATCCAGCAGCAACACAACGGGCGTGGTGGTGGTGGAGGAGCGTGGCATCCCAGCAGGCTTCGCCAAGCACCAAGGGAGAGGAGGAGGAGGAGAGGCGGGGCTGCACCAAGAGGAGAGGTTCTCATGTGTGTTGGGCAGCCCAAAACCTCAAGTATATATAGGGGAAAGGGGCTGCGCCCCTTTAGGGTTTCCCACCCCAAGGGGTGTGGCCAGCCCTAGATGGGACTTGGGGCGGCCAAGAGGGGAGGAGTGCCTCCCAAGTCAAGTGGAGGCCCTCCCCTTAGGGTTTCCCCTTCCCATGCGCATGGGCCTTGGGGGCTGGTGCCCCTGGCCCATTAAGGCTAGGGCGCCCCTCACAGCCCATGCTACTCTATTGGACGTGGTGGAACAATTTCCGGACCTCCGGACCCTCCGAATCCTCCGAACCTTCCGAAGCTTCCTCGTACAATACCGAAAAACCCGAACTTTTCCTAACCCAACAACAACTTTCCATATATAAATCTTTACCTCCGACCATTCCGAACTCCTCGTGACGTCCGGGATCTCATCCGGACTCAACAACATTCGTAACCACATACAAACTTCCTTTATAACCCTAGCGCCACCGAACCTTATGTGTAGACCCTACGGGTTCGGGAATCATGCGATATGTCCGAGACGTTTCTCCGTCAATAACCAACAGCGGATCTGGATACCCATGTTGGCTCCTACATGTTCCATGATGATCTCATCGGATGAACCACGATGTCAAGGACTCAATCGATCCCGTATACAATTCCCTTTGTCTAGCGGTATTGTACTTGCCCGAGATTCGATCGTCGGTATCCCGATACCTTGTTCAATCTCGCACGCAAGTCTCTTTACTCGCTCCGTAACACATCATCCCGTGATCAACCCCTTGGTCACATTGTGCACATTATGATGATGTCCTACCGAGTGGGCCCAGAGATACCTCTCCGCTTACACGGAGTGACAAATCCCAGCCTCGATTCGTGCCAACCCAATGAGACACTTTCGGAGATACCGTAGTGCACCTTTATAGCCACCCGCCACGCCAGACGCTTGGTACACCCAAAGCATTCCTACGGTATCCGGAGTTGCACAATCTCATGGTCTAAGGAAATGATACTTGACATTAGAAAAGCTTTAGCATACTAACTACGATCTTTGTGCTAGGCTTAGGATTGTCTTGTCCATCACATCATTCTCCTAATGATGTGATCCCGTTATCAACGACATCCAATGTCCATGGTCAGGAAACCGTAACCATCTGTTGATCAACGAGCTAGTCAACTAGAGGCTTACTAGGGACATGGTGTTGTCTATGTACCCACACATGTATCTGAGTTTCCTATCAATACAATTATAGCATGGATAATAAACGATTATTATGAACAAGGAAATATAATAATAATAACTAATTTATTATTGCCTCTAGGGCATATTTCCAACACATGCATCAGCCGTGGTTTCAGCCCTTTGAGAATGAGGCCGTTTGCACGCTCTGCTTGTCCATTCGACTGGGGATGAGCAACTGAAGCATAGTCGACCAGCGCGCGTCTCGAGAGGCGAGAAGGCTTTGAACTTGTCATTATCGGTTTGACCCATTGTCGGTGATGATGCTATGCGGAACTCCATATCTGAATATCAACCTCCGATGAAACCGATAGCAAAGACATGCATCGAGGTTCTTGATGGGCTTGGCTTCGATCCACTTGGTGAACTTGTCGATCGCTACTAGCAAATGGGTGAAGCCGCTTCGCCAGCCTTAGCGGTCCAATCATGTCTAACCCCAAACAGCGAAGGGCCGACGAGTGGAATGGTCTTCAAGGTCGAGGCGGCTTGTGTGACATGTTGGAATAGAACCGACACACTTCACACTTATCAACTATTTCTTTAGCCATTTCATTTGCTTTCGCCAAGAAAATCCCGCCGGTATGCTTTAGCCACGATGGTCCGAGAGGACGATGATGGCCACAGTCCCCGAGTGGATATCCTCAAGAATGATCCGACCTTCTTCCGCATGATATACTTCGGCGACTCGGTCATGCTTTCTCAACAACTGTCCCTTGATCATCAGAAGGCCTTGGATCGACGGACGATCCGTCGAGCCTCTTCTTCATTCTCCGGGAGCTCTTTCCTTAGGATATATGCGATGTACGACATCGTCCAAATGGGAGTGACGACCACAACTTCCATAATCAGGTCGACCACGGCTGGGACCTCAACTTTAGTCGGATCATTGGCACTCTTTTGCTGCGGGCTTCTTCTCGTGAAAGGATCCTCCTGCACTAATGGTGCATGAATGTGCTCCAAAATACATTATTGGAATGGCTTCCTCTTGACCCTATCTTCGCCAAATCATCCGCAGCTTGATTTTTCAATGGGTATATGATGAAGCTCTAAACCCTCGAATTCTTCTCCAAATTCTCATCGATTACAATAACATGTCATAGCTGGGCTTCGACATCCCACTCCTTCATCACTTGATTAACAACCAAATCCGAGTCACCGTAGACCATAAGGCGACGGACGCCGAGTGAAATGGCCATGCACAACCCATACAGGAGTGCTTCATATTATGCTTCGTTGTTGGAAGAATCAAAGTGAATCTGGAGAACATATTTGAGCTTATCTCCTCGGGGGGAAACCAATACAACCCGCGCACCAGAACCATTCAACATCTTGGAACCGCTAAAAACATAGTCCAAAGTTCCGAGTGAACTTGAGTCGGAAGTGCTGTTCACCCACTCGGCGAGGAAGTCTGCTATTGCTTGGGACTTGATGGCTTTTGCCTCAAATTTGATATCAAGGGAAGGAGTTCAATCGCCCATTTTGCCACTCGACCGCTTGCATCTCTGTTATGAAGAATTTCGACAATGGGGCGTCACGACGATCGTAATGGAATGATCGAGAAAATAATGAGCAACCTTCTTTGTGGTCATATAGATCCCATAAACAAGCTTCGATAGTGAGGGTATCTTTGCTTTTATGGGGTCAAGACTTCGAAAGATAATAAACCGGGCGTTGAACTTTGAAGGCTTTTCCTTCTTCTTCCGCCCGACCGTAAGTACGGTCGACGACTTGTCCAAAGGGCTGCAATGTAAAGCAACAAAGGCTCTTTGCTGATAGGAGCAGCAAGCACCGGCTGGGCGGAGAGCAGAGCTTTTAGCTCTGCAAACGCTGTATCAGCTTCTGGAGTCCACTCAAACTTGTCTGACTTCTTCATCAGTCGGTAAAGAGGCAATGCCTTTTCAACAAGGCGAGAGATGAATCGACTTAAAGCGGCCTGGACATCGTGCACACGCACAGGATGCTTCGTTCGGAGTATAGTGCCAACCTTTTCGGGGTTAGCATTGATTCCTCGCCGTAAACGAAAACCGAGTAACTTTCCACCGTGAACTCCAAATGTGCACTTTGATGGGTTAAGCTTGATATCATACCTCCCGAGATTGGCAAATGTTTCAGCAAGGTCACCAACAGGTCGGAACCCTTTCGTGACTTGACCACTATATCATTCATGTACGCTTCCACATTCCGACTGATTTGAGTGAGCAAACACTTCTGAATCATCCTCATGAATGTAGCTCCGGCATTCTTGAGACCGAATGGCATGGTGACATAACAGAAGCACCCGAATGGAGTGATGAACGCTGTTTTAATCTCATCGGGTCCATACAGACGGATCTGATGGTACCCGGAATAGGCGTCTAAAAAAGACAACCTCTCACATCCCACAGTTGAGTCGACTATTTGGTCAATGCGAGGAAGAGGGAAATGATCTTTCGGGCAGGCCCGATTGATATGCTTGAAATTGATGCACATGCACAACGACTTGTCCTTCTTGGGGACCATGACGACATTAGCGAGCCACTCGGAGTGGTAGATCTCTCGGATGAACTCTGCCGCTAAGAGCCGAGCCACCTCTTCGCCAATGGCCTTTCTCTTCTGGACGGCGGACCGCCGAAGATATTCTTTAACCGGTCTGACTTTTGGGTCGACTCGTAGGCGATGCTCAGCCAGCTCCTCGAACACCCGCATGTCGTGAGAAGCTTCCATGCAAAGATGTCCCAGTTCTCACGGAGGAACTGGATGAGCGCTTCTTCCTATTTTGAGTTGAGCATTGTTGAGATGATGGTCGGAGCAACATTGGGATCAGTCGGGTGAATGTGAACCTGTTTCGTCTCACCGGTCGACTGGAATGCTGACTCCGTAGCGGGCTTCTTAGCTCGCAACAAATCACTCGGATCTGCAGTTTTCTGATACTCTTGTAGCTCTACCACTGCCAACTGAGCATCGGCGATCTTAGAGCCTTTCTGGAAGCACTCTTCCGCCTTCTTCCGATTGCCCGTAACAGTGATCACGCCCTTGGGACCAGGCATCTTCAGTTTTAGATACACGTAACATGGTCGGGCCATGAATCGTGCATATGCTGGCCTTCCCAGAATAGTGTGATAAGCGCTCTGGAAATCCACGACCTCAAAGGTCAACTTTTCTTTCCGGAAATGCTTCGAATCACCAAAACTACATCAAGAGCAATTTGGCCGATTGACTCAGCCTTCTTTCCGTGAATGACTCCGTGGAAGCTCATGTTATCGGTAATGAGTCCGACATCGGAATGCCCATCCCTTTCAACGCCTCTGCATACAATATGTTCAAGCCACTACCACCATCCATCGAACTTTGGTCACCGAGTGCCCTCAACGATCGGGTCGACCACCAATGCTTGCCTCCCGTGGTGGCAATGTGCACCGTGATCGACCGGTCGAATGTGATGGTGGTCCGGGACCATTTCAGATAATTGGGCGTCACCGAGCGACCAAGTTCACTTCCGATTGATAACCTTCAATCGACTTTTGCTTTCGACATCAGCAAAAATCATCAGGGTGGAATTGACCTGGGGATATCCATCATCACTGTCATCTTTGTCCTCAACTTTTTCCGTCTCCTTATCCTTATCCTTGGGTTGGTTCCCTTGAAACTGCTGAATCAAGAGCCGATACTGTCGAGTGGTATATTTCGGGTAAATGAGTTTACCCTCTTCATCTTTCTTCGTGTGAATATGACATGGCAAATCCAACACGTCATTTCCATCTTGGTCTTTCACCTTCTTGGGGTTCCAAGGACCCTTGGGTTTCCCCTTGAACTTTCCTGGGGTCACAGCCAAGGCCTCTCCGGAAGCAGCTGGCTCGGCTTTGCACTTCTGCTTCCGACTGGAATTTCCTCCGCTGGCCTCATTAGCGGCCGATTTGTATTTACCACTCCGGAGCCGATCCTCTTCTTCACCATTTGCATACTTGGTGGCAATCTCCATCATCCGACTCAGGGTCATATCTCCGGTTCGACCGAATTTCAAACTCAACTCTCTGTTCTTGACACTTTCTTTGAAGGCATAGACGCCTGGTGATCGACATACATTCTCAATCGTGTGGTGCAAAGTGATCCACCTCTGGATATAATCTCTCAAAGTTTCACTCGACTTCTGCACACACGACTGCAACTCCATCAACCCTGCTGGTCATTTGTAAGTCCCTTCAAATGTCCTGACAAACACTCGGGCAAGATCTTCCCAAGTGTAAATCTCATTGGTGCTAATCGATTCAACCATGCTCGCTGAACCTCCAACATAAGAGGCAAATGCTTCATGGCTACCTCATCGCTGCCGCCGCTAATCTGAACAGCCACTCGGTAATCTTCAAGCCAATTGTCGCTTGGATTCACCAAAGGAACTTATTGACTCAGCTGCCAACCTGAAGTTGGGAGGAATCACCGCGCTCGATGGCTCGCTGAAACACTCGTCCCGAGACATGAACTCGCATCGGAGGGAACATCTCTGCATGGCCGCCTCGGTGAGCTCTATTCTGTTGACCAAGCCTTGAACGATAATAGATCTCGCATCAAAGCCTGGTTCCCAGGGTCGACCGAACTCTTCGCCCAACACCGTGTCTGGCGCGTCGTCGCCCCGCCGCCGAGGAGCGATGATCTACCCTTGGGGAGGAGGGCACTCGACTCGTGATCAAAGCCTGGTTCCTCGGGTCGACCGAACTCTTCGCCCAACACCGTCTTTGGCGTCTGTCGTCCTGCTGCCGAGGAGCGTATGATCCACTCCTTGGGGGAGGAGTGGGCACTCGACGTCGATCATTGCGATCGAATCGGTGCTCATACTGCTCGCGGCTCTTATACTAATCATCACGCCGGCCTCCATGTTCCTCACGCCTCGGGGGCAATCTCGGACTATGAGCCGACTGAACTGAATTCGCGGCGACGGATCGGCTGTGAATCATGTTCCGTGACTATGATACGACTGAGTTTTGGTCTCCTGCCGCTCGGAGCAAATCTCTGATTTGTAACAAACCTCTACCTGCCTCCGACTGGGAAGGCTGAATTGATTCTGCTATACGGGCGGCAGCTGCTAAATTCTGGATCGGAGTTCGATATACCTGAGTTGGTGGCTGGAAGAGCTGACGTCGACTGGATTCTGGAACCCTTGGTCACGCGCGCTCGTCGAGTACTCAGTGAAGGTTCTCCACGAAAGTGCGCCAGCCAGGTGGCTGCCAGCGCATCCTCCAAGGCACGAGCCTCGGGGGTTTCTCCAACGATAGGAGTGTGAAGTGCATCTATGTTCCGACGGCAAAGCTCCTCCCTCTGAATCGAAGTGAGGGGCTCGGGCAGGTACTCTTCGTGGGCTTGTTCGGATCGCTCCACCGCCACCTCCATTGGTGCGGGTGAATCGAGGGGATCGCGGGTCCATCGACCATCGTAACCTCTCGCCGCCGAATCATCGCTATCGCATTCGGACGCAGTCTCTGCGAGCCACGAACAGGCCATAGAGAGATTTGTCGGGCTCGATCAACGCGACTTGGGGTGGCCGATCAAGGGCCACCGCATGCCTCACCCATCGCCGAAGCCTCGACCGACCGGAACGCTTGCGCGCCAAGGGAGATCGGGAGCGAGGATAGACAGAGCCGACCCATACCGGGTCGACGGTTGCCGCAGAGGACGCCATGGACACACGCTGCAGTGTGTGCCCCCCATGGACGGGAGCGCGTCACGCCGAGTGGAGCCTCCTGAAGCCAAGCGGAGTCGTCGGCGACGAACGTGAGCGCACCGAGACGGATCTCGCGACCCTCGACCAGAACTCCACCTGAAACCATGATGTAGGAAATCGAAAGAATTCCAACTTCTCCAACAAATCGCTAGAACACCAGCCCCACGGTGGGTGCCAACTGTCGTGGTTCTAAGTCTGACAGTAGAATGGGGGGTAGGTATGGAGAGGCAAGATCCTATCTATGGAGTCGTTGTATACGCAAGGGATTTACGAGTTCAGGCCCTTCTCGGAGGAAGTAACAACCCTACATCTCGGAGCCCGGAGGCGGTCGACTGGATTATATGCGTATGTGTTACAGGGGTGCGAACCCTTCTACCTGTGGAGGGGGGTGGCTTATATAGAGTGCGCCAGGACCCCAGCCAGCCCACGAGCGTAGGGTTTAAGGTACGTTAAGGCTAGGCGCATCGTAACGCCTTACATAAAGTATCATTATGATCATAAAGACTATTTAACTACAGACCATTTGGACGCCGAGTGGCTCTTGGACTCCTGGTGGTCGAGTGGGTCTTCATGGTCGAGTGTCTTTGAATCTATCGAGTGGAAACCTACAAGGTCGACTGGAAGGCCGCTTCTTTCGCGAGTGTCCTTGGGGAAGGTACCTTTGGGCAGGTCTATGACCCTACCCCAGGTACATGACTTCATCAATGCTCACTTTTGGATTTTCTGAAATTTAATCCAGGATTCGAAACAATATCATAACCTGCATCATGCAATAAATTTTCAAGCCGTACATCTGTCCTGTTGTATTTCTTAAGAAAGGATTTGGTCAAACATTTTGCTTAGTTAAACCTCATTTCCGGTTTATAGGGCTCAATACAAAAATCTCACCAACCAAGGTAGATGGTGAGTGGTGGAACAATTGTTGTAGTTTGCAAAACCACTCAATTAATGCGCTTGTTTTCCTCAAAAATTGTGTTTACGAATGCATTAATTGCAATGCATGCATGCATAAAGTACATGCATTGGTCAATTTTCTCTTAATACTTGCATGTAATGATTTATTGCACCTTGAAATCTGAACATGTGATGGGGAACAAACAAATTGAGACTTATAAAATGGGAAAACTAAAATTTTGAGATAAGCCCTATAAACTGGAAAGGAGGGAGTAAAAGGATAATCCCGCCGTACCAGTGCATTGCCTGATATATTATTTCAAGTACTAGGCACGAACAAACAGGCTCAACTCTGTGCTCATCCTGGTGTAGTAGTAGTAGTACTAGGCAATGCAGTTGACGGGTGACCTTGACGAGCGGCGACCGAGGGAATTGAACCGTGCTCGGCACGGTAGGTAACGTTGTCTCGGTTACTAAAGCATCCTCTCGTTGTTCATCGGTAGTCATTATGGACCGGGGACATGAGGGGAATTTCCTAGGGCTGGAATTCTTGCCGCCAGATATTTCGACTTGAAACGCTGAGGCTTGACTGGTTGGGGTTGCCTAATGTGCGTACCACGCACGCCACCGAAGGACACGAGCCCGTTTTTTTAGGATCAACACGAGCCAAGGTCTGGCTGGTACGCCGTTGGGTCCTACCATTTGGGAATACGAAAGGAACCTTTTAAATTGCCGAATGAATCTATGTGTATTACAATACCCGTATTTTCCTTGCAAATACTAATCTCAACGTGGTAATTGATTTATGACGAGTTGTTGAATTAGAGTGAATTTGTGATATAGTGATCTCAATGTGGATTTCACATTTCATGGTATCCCTAGTAAGTTTTCCAATGCAAATTCAAATTTAAAAGATGAACAATATGGAGGTGAGAAAACTTTGTATGTATCAAGCATATGACCACACACACACACACACACACACACACACACACACACACACACACACTCACGAACACAACAACAACCCAATAAGTATAGTGCATCTATTTTTCCAACCCATGCATGTATGACACGAGTTCAAAAATACTCCTTCTATTCCTAAATATTAGTCTTTTAGAGAGTTCAACAAGTGACTACATACGGAGCAAAATGAGTGAATCTAGACTCCAAAATATGTCTATATACATCCGTATGTGCAGTCCATTTGAAGCCTTTAAAAGACTAATATTTACTGAACTAAGGAGTAAAATGTAAGACATCCATGGTCCTCGTTCAATATTTAAAATGAACATGAAACTAAAACATGAATATTAAGTCTAGTACTACTGTACATGCAAATGTTGTGTTTAGGCGGAGCTATGATTGTCGGGGTCAACCCCTCGACCTTAGATAAAATTGTGGAGCTCTGCTTAGGGTTGTTTAGACTATATTTGTCCCCACCCTCCCAACCACCGATTGGTTGTGCACCCCCACCCTCCTCCCCGGAGAATATCATGTGCCCCATACCTTAGATGCTATATGCCGATCTGAGTTGCTTGGAGCTTGT
Source organism: Aegilops longissima (assembly GCA_021605205.1). Taxonomy (NCBI): domain Eukaryota; kingdom Viridiplantae; phylum Streptophyta; class Magnoliopsida; order Poales; family Poaceae; genus Aegilops; species Aegilops longissima. Next base: position 330,841,824 of record CM038682.1, read on the forward strand.
AGATCCGAGATATAGCAGCTCACATGATGTGTCTTAATTTTTTTGCAGAAACCTTGATGAGTTTGAGAATTGCACACAATTTGTACAAAAACTACTTAGATGCCCTTTGATCCCATATCCAAGGACCTCGAAGCTCAGATCACCGTAGCATCTAAGATGAAGGAGGACATCATATTCTCCTGTATGTAAGAATATCATGTGCTACGACACCTTAGATGCTTTGGTGATACAAGCTCTTCTGAGGCGTTGATTTGTGACCCAACACCTCCTCGGTGGTTCAATGTTTTTTGCGTAAAAGCCCCAAAAGAGTTCGCCACTCCTTACAAGCACAAAGACTGCTGAGATGCCATTGATCTCGATCAAACGACCTCCAAGCTCAGATCACCGTAGCATCCAAGCTGTGATAGCACCTTATGTTTTCTCGCACGGAGAGTATGAGGTGCTCCCGCACCATAGATTCTATGGTGATATGAGTTCACTGAGATCTAACGGCCCAAAATAGGAGGTTTGAATGTTTTTGTAATATACGGCTGATAGAGTTTGGGAAATGCGCAGAAAGTACAAGTACTATGCATGTGCCATCGATCATCGATCATACGACCTAGATGCTCATATCACCGTGGCGGGTAATTAAGCTACGGGAACACCTAATATGAGCACCGGGAGCCGTTGGATCAAGATGCAGCGGCACACACGAGGCCTGAATGTTTTATTTGCAAAAAACTTTGGAGAGTTTGGAAATTGCGCATAATTACAAAGACTACTCCCAAGCCATTGATCTCACTTCCAACGTGTAAAACTCGTATCACCGTAGTATCTAAGCTGCGGGGTGGATGTGATATTCTATGCCGCTGTCATTTTTGTTCGTAAACTTGCAAAATACGTGTAACTCGTGCCGTTACTTGTCTAACCGCGCAAAGTGTTTGTTCAAAAAAACCATCCTACACTGAAATATCGGAACAACACAAAGGGGTCCCACTTGTCATTAATCAAAATTGGACCTAAAACTAACAAATCTGAAAGACGAGATTCGAACTGGCAACCTGGACTACAAAGTGTAAGTCGATAGCCTGAAAAAATGAACGGTTGTTGGCTTTGTCCCATAACTTGATTTTATACAGTACTTGCGTTGAGTAGAGTAGAGGGAGTGCCTCGTCAACACGTGCATGACCGTTGTCTCACTTACAGGTGGGTCCCAGGTCTGCGATCTCAATCTCTCTTCTCTCCATCGTCTAACCTTTGCACGGGCACACACGAAGAGCGGCGCTAGCTTGCCGTGGTGTTATTACAACTAAAAAAAGCTTGGAAAATAGAAGAATCGCCTAGAACAAGAGACGTTGTGGCTGGTCGAGATGGAGCTAACCATGCCACGTTTGCATGATGAAGCTGTGTGGCTAGTGGGGTGTTTTCGACCGACTGGCTGGGTCCCGAGGTCGAACCATAGGTACTACGTCCGATCAGATATATTTTACACGCACATTTTTCCTCCGTGCGAGACGTGGCACACCCTACCGCTGCGTTTCGGGTCCTCCCGGTGGTGCACGATATATTCTTCCTGACGTGGGGCGCCCTACCGCTGTTTTACGGGTCCTCCTCGGTCGTAGCGCCGAAGCAAGTAAATGAGTCGTCAAATCACGAAAGACAACCTTTCCCGCCGAGTACATTAGTGAAGCACGGTGGCTAGCTAGTTGGGCTAGTTCGACCGATTAGCTAGGCCGCCGCCACATTTGTTTTTTCACCCCTTTTTGTATCTACTTGCCGGCAGGTAAATTTAAATATCCACCGCGGCGTTGCTCTGGTGTTTGGGTGCGGCAGGATTTTTAATTTTTTGATTGACAGGAGCAGGCGCAGCAGGATTTTTAATTTTTTGATTGACGGGAGCAGGCGCGGTAGCAATTAGTCATGATGACTCCGCTGTAAAACCCATTGCTCCCCTCGATGTGAGAAGTTTTCGATCGGTGTTTTACCATGGTGAAAACCAAAGATTCCCCTCCTCGGTGACTCCTCCGCCTTCCCGTGATTGCATTGCCTTTCAGCCGTTTCGCCCCTTTGCTTCCTCTCCCCATTGCTTCTACCGGTGCCATGGCGGCGCAGAGATCACGGAGTCCGAGGTGAGGCGCCTGACAGGAGCTCCATGCCAAGGATGCGGAGCTCAGGGCCAAGGACGTGGAGCTCCATGAGCTCAAGGAGGAGAGGAGTGCCATGCTCCTCGGTTATGTGCGGGAGTTCACGGAGCTTCAAAAGCGGCAGGCGTCCACTACAAAGATGCTTGAGGCGTCGGCGGCATTGCTGCAGAAAGCGGGAGATACGATAGGCCGTCAAGGGAGCCGGCTGGAGCGTGAGCGGGCCGATCGTGACGAGGTCCAGGATCGCCTCAGCCAGCTATAAGTTGTTCTTGCTAAGGATCCAAACTCTCCCTAAGTAACAACACTCACTAGCAACGAGGCCAGGAGGGGATTGAGATGCGAAGTTAATGGACGACGCCTAAACATTTTGGGAATATATGATTTCTATAGGATGACATAACACCTAGACGGAGGGAGTACTACTCCTCAGTCCAGGTTTGATGGAATATTCGTCACCTCTTCTCTTCTTGTACGTAATCCATTTGTATCTCACTTCCTGTGGCTTCACACTCGCACGGTTTTCCTATTCTATGAACCTGTGTGTGCGTGTGCGTGTGTGTGTGTGTGTTTAAAAGCATGTGTGTGTTAGAGAGAGCAACAGATCGACCTACTCCCACAGAGAGATGGTGTGTGGTGTACAATTTTAGCCATGAGAGTCGGTGCATCCTCTCGTTTCCGGGCGTCCGGTAGGGATAGGCGGACAGCTGTCATGCCCGCTCCTAACCAGCCTGACCCACCAAAAGCCCCTCCATCGCCCGCGTGCGCTTCCCGCCCGAAACAGTCAGCGCCGCTCCAAAGAATCGGTGCCGCATTCATGCCCGGGCAGAGCGGATGCGACCTCTCACTAGCGCCTGCGTTGAAGGGAGAAGCGGATTCAAGAGTGATGGTTGCTTCGTCCGTCCAACTTACTGCTGGGTCTATGTGATTTGACGACTCATTGGTCATTATTACTGAGGTGGTAGGACTGCTGGATGTCCCACGCTTTCGGCGAAAGGAGGTACTAATAGATTAGAATATTCTCCATTATTACGGTGGAGGAGTGCAAGAGCAGTGAAAACACGCAGGCTCAGTGATTACATGGCCCACCTCACACTATCACCATATTTTATGGACACCGTGCGACACCTAACTCTTTACGTAGTACTCCCTCTGTTCCTAAAAATAAGTCTTTGTAAAGATTCCACTAGGTGGACTACATACGGAACAAAATGAATGAATCTACACTTAAAATGCATCTATATACATCCGTATGTGGTTCATGGTGAAATATCTACAAAGACTTATATTTAGGAACGGAGGAAGTACTTGTATAGTACATACTGTAATTCATCAGCGAGAGTACAATGCTATGAAGCTTCCAGCTTCTGTTACATGTATCTTGCGTCCAAGGTTGCCCGTTGCAACATTTCATCAAATACAAAGGAGACTAACAGATCATAGCAAATATGTACTCTCTCTGTTCCAAAATAAGTGTCTCAATTTTATGCTATATACGGAGCAAAATGAGTGAATCTACACTCTAAAATACGTCTATATACATCAGTGTTTGGAGTATGTACTAGTAGTTCATATTGAAATCTACTAAAGGACATATATATTCCAAACAATATGATAATCTCTCTAACCAAGGTAGTAGGGACGAGGAGTAAACGGAGGGAGTAGTAAAATTTTCTCCTCGTCCTACGAGCCACCGCGCGCGTGGGCGAGGGAGCGGGCATAAGGCATACAATACTACTACTAGTAAGCAAGCTTCACCTCATCCCGCGAGCCACCACGCTCGTGGGCAGGGGAGACGGCATACTAAGCAAGCTTCTCCTCGTTCTGCGAGTTGACGGGACACATCAAAAGTACTCCAGTGTATAGAGCCTTGCCTCTAAGGTAGGCCCCACATGGTTTGCCTCTTTTTTAACATAACGTGTCAAGTCGCAATTTGTTTGTTCACCCGTGGTAGACGATCCTCCCTCCATCTAGTGGACAACCAGTACACATGTCAAATTACCACGTGGACTGCCTTTTAGTACAGAAATGAGCTCCACCATGTACCTGCGCGGGTGTGGTTGGGAAAGAGACGGGAGTACGTGCTCCGTGCGTGCACCTCTTCTCTTCATGCATGTCCCCCACCTACGTGGGGGTGTGTGAGAGATACGAACCTAGAAAAATGGCTTGTGTGTTCGTGAGTGTTTTTTGTTTTGGGGGGGGTTCATTTCGTGAATGTATTTGTGGGAATATGTGTCGATGACATCTCAAACAAAATTTTGCATGCAATGTGTGTGAAATGGAGGCCTATCCATATCATATATAGAGGGTCGGCGATCCACGAGAAGAGAGGGAGAGGTCATAGATATCGATATAGTTGAAGAGAGGATCAAGTGGGTGGGTGCGAGATCGATGAAGAGAGCCATCGAAATTGTGTGTGTGTGCAAGTCAAAGATATAGGGCGACTAGCCTAGCTACCGAAACGTCAGAGGGCACAGGTCAAGTTTGTGTGTGGCAGGGAGACATGACTAGAGCGCTCGATGTATCGGTGTGTGTGTGTGTGTGTGGGAGGGGTGGGGGGAGGGGTAGGCATAGGCCTAACTATAGAGGTAGAACGACTCAGTATATGTGTTGAGAAGGAGAGACCCAGCTATGTCTTGAGGGAGATTGGTCGACATCCATACATAACTAAAGGACGGGAAATAGGATGGGACAAAGAGAGAGAGAGAGAGAGAGAGAGAGAGAGAGAGAGAGGAGAGAGGGAGGGAGAGGGGTAGAGTGCTGGATGGGTGATGGATTTGCTTCTCGAAGATGGTGGGAGAGGCCTACTCGACAAACTGAGGGTGGAACTGCAATATTATCAATAAGAGTGGGGATGTGTTTCTGTGTGTGCCTGTGCGTGATAGATCTATCGGGACACATCTATGGATGATGAAGGGGAACCATGTGTTTGGTAAGCAAACCTAACTAGATCGGTAGATCAATTGTTGTTTGTCGGAGGAAGGGAGAGACATAATTAATGAGGTAGATCGATCGACGCGTGGTGAAAAATGAGTTATAAGGACCTAGCTAGCTATATGTATAGCGGGAGATTGGTCGGTGTACGTCCATTTGTTAGAGGCAAATAAGGCTCGGCGAGACGGATAGACAAAGAGAATGGAGCTAGGAGGTGGTGCGAGAGGCCTAGCTACTAGCTAGATAGGGGGAGGAGTGTGCGGTTGTGAGATCGATGAAAAGAAGGGCGAGAGTTTACACGTTTGTGGGACCATATGAGAGACACGAGGCAAGGACACATAAAGGAGGAGATTGAAGGTGTGTGTGTATGTTGTAGGCAGACATCGCTGGAGAGGTTTATCGATTGGTGTGTCGGAAAGGAGTTGTGGAGACTGTGGGAGAACAACCTAAAGAAAAAAATGAATGTGCACGATGGATAGAATGCTGAGGGAGGGGGAGGGCGAGGAGGGCGTGTGCATGCACAAGATAAAGTTAGTGGGAGCTACAAAGGTTAGAGGATTGTGTGGGTGTAAGAGACTAACAAAGATCATAATTTTGATATGAAAGTGGATTCATATATTTGAATAGGAGATCATAGTGTTTTAAACATATGCATGCATGAATATAGCGGTGATACGCATGTTGTGGTTTTGCACATGTTATACCATAATGTGATAATGCATGGCATTTGCAACTCACAGCTAAATGTCGAACAATCTAAGCCATACTATACATCGAACAATCTCACATTTTATTTGAATTTGTGATAATATGTGGCGTTTGCAGCTTACAACTAAATATTGAACAATCTAAACGATACTATATATCGAACATTCTCACATTTTATTTGAATTTGTGGTAATGTGTGGTGTTTGCAACTCACATCTAAATACGTGTAGGCGTAGGGGGCGGAGCACCATACATAATGTGATAAACACATTATACATATGAGACATGGTTTAGTTTGTGAAGATCTAGCTAGAGCTTGAAATGTACTATGATTTGAAATCAACATAAAGTTGATTAAAAAAATCGAGTTCAAGTTCATATAGTACACATAGTTCATATGTAACTCGAGACTAATCATGTGGTGTGCTGTGAAGATAATACACAAACGATGGTTTAACTTGACAATAATGACGATTGTAGATCTTATTAAAATAGAGAAACGAATTCAAATGCTTTGACTTCACAACAATCATTATTGTAGATCTTATTCAAATAGAGAAACAAATTCAAATTTAGTTCATATTGAAGCGGTAGTATATACGTTTGGAATGCACTAAAACGTTCATTTGAGTACTAGGTTGCATGCATTATACACGTAGCGAAATATTTTAATTGAACATAACATGAATTCAAATTTTTGAATGACATTTGTAGTGCGAATTGATTTGGTACAGTACACGTTAGGCTTGTCCAGAAATTTCAACCCGCGCCTTGTTAGCCCGAAATATTTCAGATATATCTTTGTCTTGTTGTGCTCCGACAACTCCCTCCATCTCAACCCGTGCCTTGCTATTCCAAAATTACAACGCGCGCGAAAACTCCCACCTCCTGTGAAATCCCAACACGTGAAATGCCCGTGATACCCCTGAACCAAAAGAACCGCCTCAAATCGGTGGGGGTACTTTTGTAACTTACCCCACATTTCGGAAAAGCGCGTACCTAAGCCATGGTTCCTCATTCCCATCCCATCCGCCCACCCATTCGTACACCGAGGCCGGGAAAACCCGCGAAGCCCCATACCCTCCTTCGTCCGCCACCCAGCCGGAGCCTCTTCCCCGATGACGTCCACAGCAACACCTCGACGTCCCTCATCCACCATACCGGATGAGGATCCATCGTCGATCTGGCCGTCCTGCCGATTCAGCCACCCCGTCCTCCACCTCCAAGGAGCTGCCCCTACGTTCCCCTCGTCTTTCGCGCCACCTCCATTCCCACACCGTCGTCTTCACCTGCACCACCGGAAGAGCATCATCATCACCGTTTCCTCGGATGAAGCTGCGGCCTAATCGGCGCCACCAAAGAGGTTGTACACTAATCGCTGCATTTTCTTATTGATTCGATCTCACGGTGCTGCCGGCGCTCGGTCCCGAGCCGACACGGCGCGACTCCATCCACGGCGGTGTCGCCGGCCACTTCCTCCATGGCGTCGCTCACTCGGCGGCGACGTCCACATCAGTAGCAGCTGCTGCTGCTTTAGCTCTCTTCGCCTTCTGCTCGCTCTTGCTCTCGTTCCCTGCTGGTCTGCTCTGCTTCTCATGCTGCTGCTCTCGCTCTTGATCTTGCTTATGATGCTGCTCGATTTAGCTACACTTGATCGATGAATCGACTTTTGGGTCGATCGATTTTCGGGGGTGGGGGCTCACGAGTTAAGGAAGAACCAGCCGCAGCAGGAGGGGGGCTCACGGAGAGGTACCCCACTATCTATCTTAGGGTTCGGGGTGGGGCGGTGGTCACCGGCGGTGGTGGGGCGGTGGCGTGGGGATCGCCGAAGAAAAAGCTCGGCACGGGGGGGGGGGGGCTAGAGGGATGGTCGGGGCGGCGGCGGACCGGTGGTGGGGAGTGCTTTTGGGGCGGGCGGGGCGGTGCACTACCGGCCACGGGCGGCGGGGGCGGCTGTTTGGCCGGTGGTGGCTGGCGGCTCAGGTGGTGGAGGTTGAAGATGAACTGCAGGCCCTTGATTTCGTATCCAACGGCTGCAAAATCGACTGACCAGAGATGAAAAAGTCAGTCGACTGACGTGTAGCCTCACCTCTAGTGCGTTCAGTTTCGACAGGAAAATTCAGTTTCGACAGTAAAATTCAGTTTCGACAGTTAAGTTTAGTTTCGACAGTTAAATTCAGTTTCGACAGTTAAGTTCATAGATGAGTGGCTGATGTATACATCTAGCACTTTGTGGTTATGTATTTTACGTCATCTATTGGAGATGCTATTAGAATACTACTTAGGTTAACATTTTCTCTCTTGTCTTGCTTCAGCCTCGGCGTCGTACAACTCACCAGACCTGCTCCAACGGCGAAACCCTCCATCACAGCGGAGCAGTACCTCGGGCTCCATCTCCAGACGCCTAAGATCTTCTTCCCCTCCTCCGACAGCCAAGTCAGTTGGAGCATCCTCACCGGTCAACCCAATCACGCTGAGATCAACATGGCTTCGCCAAAGAGGTTGTACACTTCTTGTGGTTTGACTTAATCTCACCATGCTTCTTTGCATCCTGTGATCTTCCAATTCTTGTGAACCAAACTCCCAGATTGGCAGAAATCCTGTGTTTTTAAATTCTCTGTTTTGCACGTGCATTCCTATCCTTGTCTATTTCCTATCCCTGCATTGTTAGAATCCTCAAATTCAAACAAGCCCTTACACAATTACTTCTGTTACAGATATGTGTCAAAGAAAACCTTGTGTGGTTTGTCCTGCTCCTGCGGTGCTATGTTCCACCCTAGCTCAGCTGCTCCAATGACAGAAGGGTTCACCACAGCAGGGATCCGCTCTCCAGACTGTCTTTCGCCGCCTCAGGTCTTCTTCCCACCACCGCAGCCACGACAACTGCATTACCATCATCAACTGAGCAGATGACCTTGAGGACTACACGGGTCCGCAAGAGAGGTCACACTCTTCCATGTCAGCTTACGTTATGCATCGCTTAATATGATGACATGCTACTTTATCGTCGTGTTCACCTATTAGACTCCGACTCGGGTCCAAACTTATGCTGAAACTTGAGTTTTTAAATGGTTGTGGGGTACATATTGGGGCATCAATCAGTACTATCTGTCTACTATCTGGTTAATCTCGGGTGTCTACTATGAGTTTCATGTTGGGTGCAAACAAACATTAAAGGAGCCATTATCTGTATTTTTTAACTAAAGCTATTATCTGCCTGCTATCTTTGGTTTTGGGTCTATCCACAGTTTGCTACCGCCACTCTGGATTTGTGCATGCACTCCTTACATAATCTCACTAGGTTTTATTCCTATGCATGTCAGTTATTGTACACAATGAAACTGAACATGTAGAGCAAAAGAGACGAGCCTCGCGTGTCAATAAAATTTCATGCAGACGCCGCTCCATGGTGGGCGCAAAGGCAGCCCCCCTCCACCCATTTTGGATCGTAATCAAGAGGAAGATAACTGTTCTGAGGGGATTCGTATGTAAGACCACTCCTATTTACCCCATGAGGTCTTCGCTCTAACTTGGCATGTTGATGTTGGTAATATCATGCATATGGTGCCTTGCATTGCTTACTGTATACATCAAAGATGTCATCTGCTTAGTTTAGACATGCTTTGTGTCAATGCCATATGTTTAGTTTCTTTATCATATATGTGAATCATGCAATGCCATCTTGTTTAGCCAGGCATCATATATGTGAATTTTGCAACGCCACCCTGGTTAGCCAGTCATCTTATATGTGAATTATATCATGACATCATTTTTTTTATTACGTGTTAAATTTGTCAAGAATTTTAGTACATTCAATTACTCTTCCTATGCATCAGCCATTCGGCACGGTCATGGAAAAATCTGGAGTGGAAACAAGGTCTTCAGAGCAGACAATGCCATCTGACAAAGCGCATGTCTTGCTGGTTACAGATAGCTCCTCAGAGGAGGATTCAGAGACAGATGAACAGTCCTATCCCCCCCCTCCCGAGGTGCATGATGTAACTTGGTAGGGTTATGTTGCTCATATCGTGCATATGGTATCTTGCATTGCTATGTGATTTGCTTAGTTTAGACATGATTTGTGTGAATGCCACCTGTTTAGTGTCTAATTACCATATATGTGAATTATGCAATGCCATCTTGTTGCAAGACATTATATATGTGAATTATGCAATGCTATCTTGTTGCAAGGCATTATATATGTGAATTATGCAATGCCATGTTGTTTAGCCAAGCATCATTTATGTGAATTATATCATGCAGTCCTTTTTTTGTATTTCTCATTGCTTTTGTCGACAATGTTTGTATATTCAACTGCTCTTCCTGTGCATCAGCCATTTGAATTGGTGATGGAGAAATCTGGAGTGAAAACAAGGTCTTCAGAGCAGACAATGCTACCTGCTAAAGCATATATCTTGCTGGTTACAGATAGCTCTTTAGAGGAGGATTCAGAGGCAGATGACCAGTCCTATTATCCCCTTGAGGTGTATGCTCAAACTTGGCAGGGTTATATTGCTCATATAATGCATATGTTGTATTTCAATGCTTAGTTTTTACATCATATACACGATATTGAATGCCATCTCCTTAGTTGACACATCATATATGCGATTGGCCTCTGCTCACTTCCTTAGTATATAAATCATATATTTGAATTATATCATGCCATGATGTTTACATAGACAACATGTTTCTGAATTATGGCATGCCAACCCATTTTCTAAAGACATAATATAGTTATATCATCTCATCATGTTTACATAGTAATCATATTTTGAATTATGTCATTCTATCCGTGAATTATATCATGCCATCATGTTTCCATCGACGGCATGTTTGTGATTTATGGCATGCCAACCACTTTAATAGACACATCGTATAGTTATATCATGTTATCCTGTTTACATAGTGATCATATTTTGAAGTATGTCATTCTATCATGTTTAGTTAGCCATCATACATGTGAAATTGTGTCATGCTATCCTATTTAATTAGCCATCATATATTTGAAATTATGTCCTGCTATTCTTTTTGGTTAGACAACATAAATGTGAATTATTTCATGCCCTGTTTTCTTCCCTACTATCCATTGCACCTGTCTATCTTAAAATGTCTGTACATTCAATTACTTTTCTTGTTTATCAGCCATTTCAATTGGAGGTGGTGATGGCAATATCTGTGGGAGTAAAAACACGGTCTTCAGAAAAGATCGTGCTACCTGTCGATGGAGATAGAACCACGGCTGTACTTCCCCAAGAACCAGCTCCACCACACATAACCCAGACTCACGCAGATTGTACCCCTACCCAGTTGGACAGAGAACCAGATACACCCCTTCTAACCCCAACCCCAGCAGATAGTAACCCAGTTCCCGTTGACACAACACCGTCTCCACCACAGAGCACCCAAACACGATCAGTTAGTAAGGCAACTGCAGTGCCCAAAGCACGAGGACCACCACTCCGAACCCCAAGTCAATGCTTAAAGCAGAAGAAGAATTGTTCTCAGGTCAGGTTCCGTAGCTATGCTTCATACTACTTTGCTCTTGCATCATTGTATTTACTCATACCAACTAATTTCAAATTTCAAGGATGCAACTGAAACTCCAATGGCGCAACAGGTATGTTTTAAACCTGTTTCTTTAACGTTGTAACTTGCTCTATGTTGATTTCAGTTTCAATTGAATAAGCAGTTATGTTCTCATGCCATGCACATTGCAGGTGTTGTTATTGTTGTGTAGTTTCCCACACTTATATTCTGTCTATGCTGCTTTGTCTTAAATAGATATGATTCGAACTGTAACTATCTTGATTTGGCAACATAAACTAGAATGATATAGACCATACAGTGACCATACTACATAGATATATGTTTGTTTCATGTTGTTATCCTGTCCACCTTACTACTGAACTGGTTTACCAAAACGAGTTTCATATACTGCATTGTAAACCAGTGATGTGTTTGTTTGTTTCTCTTTTAGAACGCGGATAAAATATTGGAGAAGAGTACCCCGTTATGCAATGGTAAAGGAAGTAATGCAGATAAGGTTCAAGATAGTGAGACATCCCTGTTGTTCTTCAAGAAAGTTGTTAAAAACTATATTGAAGACACCGAGACAACACCAAAGTCTTGTCTTGATGTAGTGTTCGAGTTATTGGCTACTACTGCTGGCACCAGCTCTTCGAACTCGCTGCCTAAATCAGTTCGGCTTCTTGAGTCTCAACTTCAAGCTGAAAGACATCGATCAGATGCTATGCGACAGGAAGCCGAAGGACTAAGGAAGTCCCTGCAGAATTCAGATGCATACTTTCTGGTGCAACAACAAGTGCTGGAGGATTTAAGCGCCAAACAAGAGAAAGTTAATAAGCTTGCTAAGGATCTTGCCAACATTATGGGTACCCAGGATATTGTTTCTTGAGATCTTCTGAAGTGGTTTCAGTTCTAGACTTGTTTTGCTGTGGCGTTTATATGCTGCTTTGTTCCCTATATTTGCACTTATGGCGAACTTTGATGCCTAGTGGATGTAATATGTGTAATAGCCGTGATAGCCTAGCGTAAGTTGCTTGCTTATTTATTTCCTTATTGTCTTGTTTATTTGTTTTTTTGTAGTCAGTGCAGTTCTTTTTCCGCGGTTTGCTAGTGGCCGCAATAACCTATTTTTTAAAACTAGGCCACATTAACAATAGGCTACATATTTACTGTAGTTAACATGGGCCTCCTACGGGTCGTAGAAACAATGGGCCTTCTACAGGCCATATCATCAATGGGCCTTCTACGGGCCGTATGATCGGTTGGCCAAACATGGGCCAATAACAGACCACGTTATGGCCGTAAATGGGCTAGAGTTGAAATCGTCCGTTCATGGGCCGACCATAACGGGCCGTCGTTAATCGGCCGTATTTGATGACGCTATGAAAACGGCCCAACGTATTAACAGGCCACAAACGGGCCGACTGTAACCACAGGTTGTATTTGGCCCACAAGCAGAAAATGACAGTAACAGGCCGAAAGTAAACAAATGGTGGACATGAGCCCAAGAATAAATGGGCCCTGAGAAGGCCGAAAGATAACATGGGCTGGAAACGGCCCAATGGAATAATGGGCCGTTAATGGGTATAAAGTGATACACTGTTCATTATGGGCCAGTTTTACCACGGGCCGTTAATGGGCCGAGGGTTACTAAGGGCCTCATATGGGTCAAAAGACGTCATGGGCCATACATGGGCTAGAAGTTAAAATGGGCTGGAATTATATTGGACGGCCCAGATGACGCTACTGGGCCTAATTCGGATAGGCCATAAACGGGCCCTGGGTTAGTGGGCTGTAAATGGGCTATATGTGAACAGGCCGTTAACATGCTTGCCGTGGGCCGGCCCGCCACCTTTTCACCAAGTCAAACGGGCCGGCCTTTTCACAGGAATGGGCCTCTGTTGGGCCGTGCCACGTGTTGACGTATCATAGGCGCTTTGGGTCCAATGAGTGGATGACATTTGTCCCAACGGTGAGCCGACACGTGTTTCCTCCAGCCAATGATGATTTTACACGTGGAAAATCCCCATTGGCCGGGGCTGTTAATGGGTTATCGGATCCAAAACCGGACTCGATAGCTTAACGACGTTCCGTTACGGTGGATGCCACGTGTCGGTCACCCTTGACGAAAGCACTTCTGTGACGCGTGATTATCGTCATGGAAGTGGACACTTTCGTGATGATAACTTTGGTAATGTCATGGAACACTTCTACGACAGCACAGGTATTACTATCTTGATTCTGTCATAAATTTGTCATGGATGTACATGCATGACAGAAAACGTGACCTACTGTGACAAACACGTATCATCACGGAAGTGTATTTTTTGTAGTGTTGAGCCCTGCGCCGCCGTCAATGAGGGTCTTGGTGACTTGAACGTTGTTGATGACAGGTGAGCAGAGAATCGGGAGGGCACCGGCGGTTGCCGCGCACTTGAGCTGGTCTGACGAGCTGAAGGTGATGGCGCACTTGGACCACCTGAGCGGGCACGTGGCCTCAAGCCTGGGAAGGGCCGCATTCACCTCGCGAGCAAACTGCTTGAAGATGCGCTGGGAGGCTGGGGCCTGAGCACCACCCAAGATGCACGCGATGGCACGAGGCTCTTGGAAGCCCCCTCATCCTGATGGTGGTCGTCGTTCCTCCTTGGTGGTGGTGGCAGTGGAGGGAGGCCTGCGTTGCCTTGAGCACGGTCCTCACGAGGCTGGTCTCTCCAGACGCGCTCGCGAGGCGGGTCCTGCCGGTGGTCCTCACGAGGCCGGTTGCGCTAGTCCTGGCAGGGGCAACGCGTCCCAGCGTCCTCCACTTCGTCCTCCTCCTCGGCCGTAGCCCCTGTCGCCGCGCTCGGGGCATCAACCGAAGCGCCCATCATGGATGGCCCTGAGCTCCTGACAGTCGCTGGTGTTGTGGCTGTGAATGTTGTGGTTGGCCTTGGACGACTCGGGGTGGTCGTGGCCGCGCTTCATCTCCGGCTCCGCTGCAAGCACTGCATCACCCTTGTGATTCACGTCCTTGATCTTGGCCTTCTTGTCCTCCTCGTCGGCAGCTGGGAGCTCGAGGAGGGAAAGGCGCCCTTCCTCAGCCATTGCGCATTTGGTTGCCATGTTGAACATTTCCAGGGCCGTGCATAGTTCCTCGTGCATGGCGAGCTCCTCCTTCATCTTGACATCGCGGACGCCATCAGAAAACACATAGATGATGGCCTCGTCCGTCACCTTGGGGATCTTGAGGCGGACGCTTTGATGCATTGGATGTACTTCCGCAGAGTTTCCCCCGGTTGCTGCTTGATGCGCATCAGGTCGCCTGCGGCCGACGGGCGGTCGCGAGTGCACTGGAAGTTGGCGACAAAATGCTCGCGCATTTCGCCCCAAGAGGAGATCGACCCCGCGGGCAGGTTCAGGAGCCACGAGCATGCGCCATCCTTGAGGGCCATGGGGAACCAGTTCGCCATGACCTTCTCTTCGTCGTTGGCTGCCTCGATGCTTAGCTCGTAGAGCTGCAAGAAGTCCGCAGGGTCGGGGGTGCCGTCGGAGCGCAGAGGAAGTTCTGGGTTGAACCTGCCGGGCCAGACGACGCTGCGCAGCTCGGGAGTGAAGGCACGGCAACCTGCTGTGGTCACCGGAGCCGTCCGCGGGGCGGGCCTGATCTCGATATCCGCACGCGCGCCGCTGAGCAGCGGCACGCGGTCTTGACGCAGTGGTGCTGGGAGCGCGGGAGCGTTTTCTTGCAACCGATGGACTTCTTGGCAGCTTCCTTCTTCGTGCGCGGGCGCCATGCACAGTGGGTCACGCCGCGGGGCCGCGCGTCTAGGCGCAAGAGTGGCGTCTTGATGCGGAGGTGGTGGAGGTTCTCCGTGGGCTACGTCACCCGTAGCTAGGGGTGGGCGAGGTAGAGAGAGGGACGGTGCAGGTGAACCCCAAGCGGCACTGATGAGCTTGGCGATGCGGTCCAGCCAGTCGTCGTAGAGGTCGTCGACTAGGCGGTAGAGCAGGAGTTCCCATGCCATGAGCAGCACGGCCTGCGCGTCCGTGGCCGCGCAACGAGCATGGGACGACGAGCCGGCCTGAGTCAGCGATGGGGTGGCGCTGCGTCCGTCCCGCCGCACGGAGGGGTGCAACGATGAAGCTTGCTACTCATTCCCGGCCGGGCCGGTGGCAGCGTTGGCAGCAGGCAATCGAGAACGGTGGGGAGGTCTGCCAACGGGCACCGTTTGAGCAACGCGGGTGACAAGGGTGGCCCGTCTCTCAGCACGGGCTCAGCGGGCGTTAGCTAGGATACAGTGGAGCGGTAGAGCATGGATCGACGGAAGAAAGGCTTCAGCGCACCCCTACCTGGCGCACCAAATGTCGGATTACGGGTTCCGGCAAACCCTTGAGGTTCGAACACTAGGGTGCGCACGAAGATCACTCTCTCCCTAGCTCGCTCTCGCAATGATCTCAAGGCCTAGCTCGACGAACCCAACGAAAAAAAGACATGAGGGTTTATACTAGTTCGGGCCACCGTTGCGGTGTAATACCCTACTCTAGTGTGGTGTGGTGGATTGCCTTGTAGGCCGAGGATGAACAGTACAAGGTAAGAACAGCCTCCTGAGGAGAGGTGTTGTAGAGCTCGGTGAGCTTGTGAGTTGGCCTTGGTGGAATGAGTCCAATCCAAGATGCGGTGCCTCCCCATGGTGGTGGCTAGTCCTATTTATAGAGGCCTTGGTCCTCTTCCCAAATTTTAGGCGGGAAGGGATCCCACAACAGCCAAGTTTGAAGGGAGACAACTAGTACAAGCTATCCTGACAAAAGGTGGCCTTCGCCTGCCAAAGGCTCTGGTGGTGACGCTGTCGTGGGCTCCGCGATGAACTCTGTCCTGCCGTCCTGCTGGTCTTGGTCTCGTTGCACCGATATGGAAAGCTTTGCCTGATGCCTTGGGACCCCTCGCCTGCGCTTGCCCCTTTAGCACCAAAGAGGCAACTGGTACTCTGCGCCCGCTGGCACCCGCTTGGCCTTGATCATCACGGCTCATGTCACGCGCACCTCGTGAGGTGCCCCTTGCATAGATATCTCCGCTCCTCGGGATCCAGCCTAGTGAGGCTGCCCCTGAGGAGGTCTTGTGTCGTCCGCCTAGCGAGGCTTGGCCCCTCGCGAGGGTCTTGAGTGGTTGCTGATGAAGATGGGCCGTACCAGGCCGTTGGTGGAGCCGCGCCCTGGGCTGCAGGCAAGAAAGTCTGGGTACCCCCATTCCCAGGATGCCGACAGAAAGGGGGATGGTTGGCCCCTCCTGCCTTTCCCTCCTCATGAGAGAAAGGAAAGGGGGGGGGTGATGCGGCTTGAACTACATTGGTATTTCCCCAAAGAGGAAGGGATGATGCAGCACAGCTATGGTAGGTATTTCCCTCAGTGATGAGAACAAGGTTATCGGACCAGTAGGAGAACCACGCAACACTATGTAACTGCACACAAAGAACAAATACTTGCAACCCGACATGTAAGAGGGGTTGTCAATCCCTCTCGGGTAAAAGATAGTTTGGTTCGTAGTAGATTGGATAAATAGATCTCGCGGAAACACAAAATAAAATAAATAATAAGAAATTACAACAACGTATTTTTGGGTTTTGGAATAATAGATCTGAAAATAAAAGCAAATAAAAATAGATCTTAAAGCAAATATGATAAAGAATAGACCCGGGGGTCGTAGATTTCACTAGTGGCTTCTCTCGAGAAAAATAGCATATGGCGGGTAAACAAATTTCTGTTGGGCAATTGATAGAACTTCAAATAATTATGACGATATCCAGGCAATGATTATTATATAGGCATCACGTCCAAGATTAGTAGACCGACTCCTACCTGCATCTACTACTATTACTCCACACATCGAGCGCTATCCAGCATGCATCTAGTGTATTAAGTTCATGGAGAAACGGAGTAATGCAATAAGAACGATGACATGATGTAGACAAGATCTATTCATGTAGGAATATACCCCATCTTGTTATCCTTAATAGCAATAATACATATGTGTCATGTCCCCTTCTGTCACTAGGATTGTACACCATAAGATCGAACCCATCACAAAGCACCTCTTCCCATGGCAAGAAAAATTGATCTAGTTGGACTACTAAACCAAAGATTCGAAGAAGAAATACGAGGATATAAGCAATCATGCATATAAGAGATCAAAACTCAAATAACTTTCATGGATAAAATAGATCTGATCATAAACTTGAAGTTCATCGGATCCCAACGAACACACCGCAAAAAGAATTACATCAAATAGATCTCCAAGAGACCATTGTATTGAGAATCAAAAGAGAGAGAGAGAGGAAGCCATCTAGCTACTAACTACGGACCCGAAGGTCTACAATGAACTACTCACGCATCATCAGAGAGGCACCAGTGAGGATGTTGAACCCCTCCGTGATGGTGTCTAGATTGGATCTGGTGTTTCTGGAACTTGCGACTGCTGGAATTGTGTTTCGTCGACTCCCCTAGGGTTTTTGGATTTTCGGGGTATTTATAGAGCAAAGAGGCGGTGCGGGTGGCGGCCGAGGTGGGCACAACCTACCAGGGCACGCCTGGGCCCCCACGCGCACTCGGGTGGGTTGTGCTCCTCTTGAGCCCCCCTCTGGTACTTCTCTAGCCCATCCTGGGTGTTCTGGTACATAAAAATTCTAAAAGAAGTTTCGCTGCATTTGGACTCCGTTTCATATTGATTTCCTGCGAAGTAAAAAACAAGCAAAAAACAGCAATTGGCACTGGGCACTATGTCAATAGGTTAGTCCCAAAAAATGATATAAAGTTGCTATAAAATGATTGTAAAACATCCAAGAATGATAATATAACAACATGGAACAATAAAAAAGTATAGATACGTTGGAGACGTATCAGCATCCCCAAGCTTAATTCCTGCTCGTCCTCGAGTAGGTAAATGATAAAAACAGATTTTTTGATGTGGAATGTTGCCTAACATGTTCATCACATATTCTTTTCTTTTGTAGCATGGACATTTGGACTTTTATATGGTTCAAAGCAAAAGTCTAGTTTTGACATGAACACATCAATACTCAAGCATATCAACAAGCAACCATGTCTTTCAAAATATCGGCACTAAAGAAAGCTATCCCTAGCCCATCATGCTCAAGTATGATCATAGTGTCCCTTAGTTGGTGCTTTATAAGAGAAGATGGAGACTCAAATAAAAATAAAAATTGCATAAAGTAAATAGAGAGGCCCTCCGCAGAGGGAAGTAGGGATTTATAGAGGTGCTAGAGCTCAAAGAGGAAATTGAGAGATAAAAACTTTTGGGTGGCATGCCTTTCCTGTTAACAAAAATGATCGAGTAGTTTCCAATACTTTCCATCCTAGATATATCATAGGCGGTTCCCAAACAGAAAATAAAGTTTATTCCTTTTTCCACCATACTTTCACATTCCACGGCTAACCGAATCCACGGGTGCCATCCATACCAACTCTTGCCAAGTAATTCATTATTTGACAACATAAATTAAATTCATTTTTCATTTCGGGACTGGGCATCCCTAATACCTTTGACGTACTCTTGTGCAATGACAAGTGAATAAACACTCATCTTGAGAATAACACATCTATAATGGTGCTACTTCTTGAGCTTGCGTTGGTTTTTCCCTTGAAGAGGAAAGGGTGATGCAGCAAAGTAGAGATAAGTATTTCCCTCAATTAGAGAACCAAGGTATCAATCCAGTAAGAGACAACGCACAAATCACCAATACCAGCACAAACAATTAAACAACTTGCACCCAACGCGATAAAGGGGTTGTCAATCCCTTCACGGTTATTTGCAAAAGTGAGATCTGATAGAGATAGATGAAATTAAATAAAAGATAAAGTAAATATTTTTGGTATTTTTTGTTTATAGACCGGAAAGTAAAAGATTGCAAAATAGTAGATTGGAAACTTATATGATGGAAAATAGACCCGGGGGCATAGGTTTCACTAGTGGCTTCTCTCAAGATAGCAAATAATACGGTGGGTGAACAAATTACTGTCGAGCAATTGATAGAAAAGCGCAAATTTATGACGATATATAAGGCAATGATTATGAAATATAGGTATCACATCCGTGTCAAGTAGACCGAAACGATTCTGCATCTACTACTATTACTCCACACATCGACCGACTCCTACCTGCATCTAGAGTATTAAGTTCATGAAGAACAAAGTAACGCATTAAGTAAGATGACATGACATAGAAGAATTAACTCAAGCAATATGATGAAAACCCCATCTTTTTATCCTCGATGGCAACAATACAATACGTGCGTTGCTACCCCTACTGTCATTGGGAAAGGACACCACAAGATTGAACCGAAAGCTAAGAACTTCTTCCATTACAAGAAAAACCAATATAGTTGGCCAAACTAAACCGAGAGTTCGAAGAGAATTACAAAGATATCAAATCATGCATATAAGAATTCAGAGAAGATTCAAATAATATTCATAGATAAGCTGATCATAAATCCACAATTCATCAGATCTCGCCAAACACACCGCAAAGGAAGATTACATCGGATAGATCTCCAAGAACATCGAGGAGAACATGGTATTGACAATCAAAGTGAGAGAAGAAGCCATCTAGCTACTAGCTATGGACCCGTAGGTCTGAGGTAAACCACTCACGCTTCATCGGAAGGGCAATAGAGTTGATGTAGAAGACCTCCGTGATCGAACCCCCCTTCGGCAGGATGCCGAAAAGGCCCCTAGATGGGATCTCATGGGTATAGAAGGTTGCGGCGGTGGAAAAGTGTTTTCATGGATGCCTTTGGTGGTTTAGGGATATATGTGAATATATAGGCGAAAGAATTAGGTCAGGGGAGTCACGAGGGGCCCACAAGGCCGGGGGCGCGCCCTCCACCCTTGTGGCCGCCTCGTGGCTCCTCCGACTTCATCTCCAAGTCTCCTGCGTGTCTTCTGGTCCAAGAAAAATCATCGCGAAGGTTTTATTCTGTTTGGACTCAGTTTGGTATTCCTTCTCTGCGAAGCTCGAAAACAAGGAAAAAACAGAAACTAGCACTGGGCTCTAGGTTAATACGTTAGTCCCAAAAATAATATAAAATAGCATATGAATGCATATAAAACATCCAAAACAGATAATATAATAGCATGGAACAATAAAAAATTGTAGATACGTTGGAGACGTATCAAGCATCCCTAAGCTTAATTCATGCTCGTCCTCGAGTAGGTAAATGACAAAAACAGAATTTTTGATGTGGAATGCTACCTAACATATTTATCCATGTAATTTTCTTTATTGTGGCATGAATGTTCAGATCCATAAGATTCAAAACAAAATTTTAATATTGACATAAAAGCAATAATATTTCAAGCATACTAACAAGGTAATTATGTCTTCTCAAAATAACATGGCCAAAGAAAGCTTATCCCTACAAAATCATATAGTCAGGCTATGCTCCACCTTCACCACACAAAATATTCAAATCATGCACAACCCTGATGACAAGCAAAGCAACTGTTTCATAATTTTTGTGTTCTCAAACTTTTTCAACTTTCACGCAATACATGAGCGTGAGCCATGGACATAGCACTATAGGTGGAATAGAATACGGTGGTTGTGGAGAAGAAAAAAGGAGGGAGATAGTTGAAGGAAATATACCCTAGAGGCAATAATAAAGTTGTTATTTTATATTTCCTTATATCATGATAAATGTATATTATTCATGCTAGAATTGTATTAACCGGACACTTGATACATGTGTGGATACATAGACAAAACACTGTGTCCCTAGTAAGCCTCTACTAGACTAGCTCATTAATCAAAGATGGTTAAGTTTCCTAACCATAGACATGTGTAGTCATTTGATGAACATGATCACATCATTAGGAGAATGATGTGATGGACAAGACCTGTCGGGGATATACCCTGCGGCGTAAACCGGCCGGAAGTGTAACCCGGCCGGAGTTGGCGGTTTATCTGAAGACCCCGCTGACACATGGCGAGTTACTGACCTGGCGGTTTACAAGCAACCCGCCTGGTTATTTTGACTCACTGATGACCCGACGGGCGGGTCAGACGGATGACAAGGCCCAAGGCCCAGAAGGCCGGTTTATGTTAATGGTGGGCCGGTTTAAGAGGAAAGGCAAGAAGGATATTTCCCTTACAAGGAGTCAAGACCC
This sequence comes from Aegilops longissima, assembly GCA_021605205.1. NCBI lineage: Eukaryota > Viridiplantae > Streptophyta > Magnoliopsida > Poales > Poaceae > Aegilops > Aegilops longissima. Next base: position 330,863,273 of record CM038682.1, read on the forward strand.
GGACTTGTATCCGGTTTGTATTAGAGATAGATTTGTCCTAATCCTAATAGGACTCCACATGTAACCCGCCCCTTCAACTTATATAAGGAGGGGCAGGGCTCCCTAAAGAGGGACAAGTTACAAGCAAGAAGAAACAATCTTAGGGCTAGACACAAAGAGGAGAGACGGTTTGCGGCAACTCCCTCATGATGATAATGAGACCTAGCCTCAAACAGCATGTAGGGTTTTTACCGGATGATGTTTCCCGGGGTCCAAAGCTGTCTAAATCCTCGTCTTTTGTGTTGCGTCTCTCGATTCCGCTCAACCCCTCTCAAGCTACCACATAGATGCGCTGGCCTCGCGACTAAGTCCTTACACTAGGACATCTGACGTGACAATTCCACGACAGTTGGCACCCACCGTGGGGCCCGCGCACGGTGGTGTTGAGTCCTTGAAGGGATCTCTCCAAGGGATTGAGAAATTCGCAAAACTTTCGGGTAAAGAAAGATTCAGCATGGAAGGATTTATATCAACTACAGGTGTATCCATCAAGATCAAAGAAGTTTTTAGCGGTGGCATATACAAAATTTAGATGCAAAAGAAACTAGGGTTTCAGCTTATGCGCCGCCGCACGTGTTTGTGGCGAATCGGCCAGGTCAACAGATCAATGTTAGCTGCTGGGACTAATCCGAGATTGATTGGCATAGATCAATTGTTGCTACTTGTCCGGTTTAAAACGAAGGAAGGGCCACGACCCGGGAGCAAGTTGTACTCAGACTTGGGCTCCTCCGTTGACTCGCCGTGTGGTCAAACTTTGCCTCGTAGCCAGCTGGTAGCTGGTCTCTTCCTCCACCGGCAGCCCGTCACTGCTGGAACGGCCTCAAGGCTCCGCCTCCAATTTCCGATCCGCCGGTCATCCCTGTTCCAAGCCGGTTTATCCCGGGATTGAGAAGTTCGCTGTTGGCCGGATGAAAAATTCACATCGGCACCAAGTTCGTCGGCCGGAATAAAAAAAGTTTTAGTAGCGTTCAACAAAAGCGAGCACGGAGGAGATCAAGAGCAGTTGCATGAAGAGATGCCGGGTGATCAAAAACATGGCGATTTAAGTCTACTACCGATGAGGAGCAACCGCGGTGCTGTGTTGATTGGAAGTATAGCTGCTACATCTGTTTGGAGGAGTCAAAGGTTATCATCATAGAGTCCCAAAAGACATTGGATAGAAATTGTGCCTTATCGGCTCGTGCATATACAAGTAAAAGAGAAATTCCAAGTCGTCGGGGGCTCGAGCAGCATGTCATGATCCTGATTCAGAATCCGATCACAACCTGGATTCAATCGCCAACGCGTGTCCTCCGAGGCTCCGACCTTGAGTCACCCTCTGGCACGGCCGTGTCGTTCCGCCCGGCGCCCCCAGTCACACCCGCAGCATCACCTGCAAGCCGGACACCGTCAACCCGTTGTCTTCATGGCCCTGCCACCGGCCGCCGCCGGCGCCTCTGCAGCCACTGCCGCCTCGATGCTCCGCTTCCGTGTTGCTCTGCTGTCAAAGTTGCCACCTCTATTATGGTTGCCCCGGGGTCACCAGCTGCCTTGCCACGTCCTTCTCCGCCTCCACAAGCAGAGGGCCGCTCCTACTACGTGTCCGGCGCGCGGCTCCCCGCCGCCTCTCCGCATCACCAGCTTCGCCCCTGCGCTGGCCTCCCACGCCGGCGTCGCATCCCCGTCACCAATCTGAGCGGAGCTTCTCCCCCTCGCGCCCCTCTGTGTCCATGCCCGCCGGCTCGGCCTCGCCCTCCTCTGTGCCTGTTGTGGGCCGCGCGCCTCTTCAGCTTCGACGGCCGCGTGCGTGCCGGCTTCACCTCGCCCACGGCGACTTCTCCACGCTCAAGTGCGTGCCCCGCGTCGCTCCGCTTCGACCGGCCCCGGCCAAGTTCGGTCCGGATTGACCCGCCCTCTGCTTCGACTACGAGTCACCAAGGCCCTGAATCGCCGGCTTTGTGTTGTTTCAGCTGCAGCCGCTGAGTCGCCCCCATGGTTTTCAAAATTGCCTCCAATGGCCGTACTTCAGCCGGCCCTATCGCTGCAAGCCGCCGCGTCTTCAGGTTGCCGCGCCGCTAGCACGCCCTCCTCCATCGGTGAACCGGACACCTTCTGCTGAAATCGAGGTACCTTGAACTGGACAACCGGGCCTGGTGAGTCGCCTCCAAGCGCACGACTGAGTCGCCATCGAGCACGCTTCCGCCGGATCACCCCCGTTTCCGTCGAACCGCCGAGCGCCTTGAGTCTCCTCTGCTGCTTTTCACGAGCGAGCTACAGTGTGCCGAATCACCTGAATCCGAGCGCGCCGGGTTTCCGCCATGTCCCAACCCCGGCCAGCCTCGCTATTACTCCGAGCTGCTACAACTCCGCCGGGTCATACACGCTTGATGTCTCGAATAGATCGGCCTCCGAGCCAGTTGCCTCCCGCACGCTTTCCGTCTTCGGTGTGCCGGTGGCTCCTGCGTCTTCGTTCGATGCGCCATGAACCGCTGTGCCAAGTCACCGGGTTACCTTCTGCCCGCTTTAGCTACCGCCCCGCCGGATTACCACTGCATGCTTCAGCTGTTGCTCCGCCGGGTCACCTCTACTGACCTGCTAGTCCATCCCGCTTCAGCTGCCGCCCCATCGGGTCACGTCGCCGCGGCCGGCGCCGGTTCCGCCATCGAGCCACCGTCCCGCGCCGTCCGCTCCCATGACGAATCGCTGCCGGACTGCGTCCGCGCCTGCGCCGTCCCGCGATGGCCCGGTGCTCTGCCTCGCCTCATGGACTCCCCAGTCGACTGCCGCCCAGCTCCGATCGCGCGGGCTGTGACTCGCGCCGCCGCACCTTGGACTCGCTTCCTCCATTTCCGTAAATCGCCATGGGTCCGCTCCCGCCTCTTCTACCTCGCCGAATCGCCGTGGTCCGCTGCTACCTTAAACCGCCGCGTCTGTGACCCGCTGTGACCCCCTATGGTCTCGAACCGCCAGTTGCCCCTCTCCTCTGGGCCGCTTCGTCTCCAACCCGCACGGCCATGGCTTTGACCCGGACCCGCCTCCAGACCCACCTGCTCCACCCTCTCTTGGCTCGCCACTCCTGCTTCACCGGTTGCTCGCCGCGTCCACTGTTGTCTTCGCAAGTGCGACTGAAGACAGGGGAGGAGATGGGGTGCTGGGTGTCCGTAGGAAGATTGGAGTAAAAGTCAAGGGCTGTCAAACCAAAAAAAGGCAAACGTGACTCGGAGGGTCCGTCTGAATCGACCGGTGCAGTGTTTTAAGCCGCCACCGCGGTTGCGATGAACGGATCATTCATCATCCAAAGTCGTTTGCCATCTGCAAACTTCAGGTGTTATCCATCTCAAATTTGTTTTATTAACACATATTATTTCTATCAAAGAACACATTACTTTGATTTGTATATTTTTATACAGGAACATTATTCACTACAAATGTGGTTTATACCACGGATATGGAGCACAGATTGATAATATTCTGCCTGCGGATAATCCGGGACATATCATATGATGAATGGACACGCGCAAGCTGTTGCCCTTGCGGTCCGGTCCACATCAGCTTGCTGGGATCATGTCTGTTCGTTGTCAATGGGCGTGTGCAAATCGCCGCCCCCGAGGCCTGGTCTACATCAACACATCGGGCTGCATCTGTTTGCATGAGCTATTTTATTGAATAAAAAGCCAGTCACTGCTTGGGTAGCCCGGTTTTCTTTCAGCACATTGAAGGCAAGTTATCATCGGCCGCTGTCTACGCTGGATAGTTCAATGGCATGCGCAAAAATCACTGCCACTACAGTTTGGTTAACTTCAAACAGCCAGTTGAAAGGAACCATTGGCCGAGTTGCTGACACGGCTCATACGGGATCATTTATAACCCGCCGCAGTCACCTCAACCTTCTGTGGATTTATATCACGTTATCAACACCAAAGATATATACCTTCTGCTATGGTCAATACGGAGAATCTCAAGACAACTCCTTGAGTCATCTTAAGACTTGGGGGCTACGATGATATGACGCAGCAAGTCTTGCCGATTTCAAAGAAATTCAAGCGCCTGTGATGTTGAAGGGAAACCCGGTCCCGGAGGACACTGTCATATTGAAAGGCCGTCAGAAATATTCTGGCTCACAAGGATGCTTCCAGTTTATAGTCCGGTTTAAGAAAAATCCCATCTCCCACATAGCGCTGAAGCCCTTAGTGTCTGGTTTAAATCCAGTTTAAGAGGAAACTATCTCTTGCAAAGCTCTGAAGCACTCAAATCCGGTTTAACAATGTCCGGTTCAAAAACGAATTAACTTCTCGCAAGTTCGAGTTTAAAGGCCGTCAGAAAATTTCCGGCTGAAAATGAAGATTCCGGTTTAAAATCCGGTTCAAGGGAAAGATGTCTCCCACAAAGATTTGAAGCTCTCAATATCCGGTTTAATGTCTGGTTCAAGAAGGATTTATCTCTTGCAAAAAGTTAAAGAGGACCTGCTACCATGATGCGTGGTTCAAACATGGGTATCATGCCTTATTGGCTTATCATTTATTGATCACTTGGGGGCTTGGTCATGTCTGAACCATAGTCACACCTCTTGATCGGCGCAATGCCACAGTATCACTTGGGGGCTTTGGTTGTGTCCGAACTATAGCAACGCCATTTGGTAGGCGAAAAGCCACAACATCACTTGGGGACTTGGTCATGTCTGAACCATAGTCACGCCTCTTGATCGACCTAGTGCCACAAAGATCACTTGGGGCTTTGGTCGAACCCAACCATCGCTACACCTCTTGATCGGCGTAATGCCAATGCATCATTTGGGGACCTGGCTGACTCGAACCATAGCTACGCCTTTTTGGTGGCATGGTCTTGTCCGACCATGGTAATGCCACTTGATTGGCTCAAAGCCTCATTTGCAATGGTTTTATCTTTGCCTTTGCTTCTGTTTTTCTTTTGATAAAATATTTTTTCTGCTATGCGTTTTCAACCAACATTATTAAATCCGGTTCAATTGTCGATTCTGATTGATGTAACACGATTAAATCATAATCCGGAGACTATCAGCCCGGTCTGGTTTCGACTATAAGTCGCCAGCATATATTTGGATTGCGCCATTGGAATCATGTGCTCATAAATCATTGGATTATATTATTCAAATCTTCAAATAGCCAACATGGCTGGATTTTATTATGGTAATCAGTAACCAGTATTATGATTAAGGTTTTCAAAGTCGCTTTAGCGCAATGGCTATCATATTATTAATGGATATGATTTATTCTACGATTGAAGGAATAGTCCCGAGTCGCTGAAGGCTTACAACCCGGCACTTGGGGGCTACATTATTTAAATTGAGATTATATCAAATATGCAAGTCTCATGTCGCTGCGAGCATGCACCATGACACTTGGGGGCTAATGCAAAGTCATTTTTTGTTCATTTTATTGAAGACCCGACTCATCATATCATAATGACCCGGTCCTTGGGGGCTACACATCACTGCTCAAGTCTACATGATTATATTTACAAAGTCTCTGCTCATTATTGCATAATGAGCCGGCCCTTGGGGGCTACACTGATTGAACTTTTTATAAGTAATTACAAGTCCCAGGTTGCTGCAAGCATGACAACCCGGTACTTGGGGGCTACATATATGAAGTATTCAGTTTTTACTAGAGATAAACAACATGGATTTCTTCAAAGTGGTAGTAATTATATGGAAACAAGTCTCAAATCATCACTTTGTTCTACTCAAGACTTGGGGGCTACAGGTAATATGGATATAAGGGAGAAAATCTTCAAATTCTCAGTTCTGAGCAAACCAGATTGACACGGTGTCTGCAACAATTATAACCTAGTGTCGGTAACAATTATGACTCGGTGCCATCAATATTTATAAACCGGCGATTTTGGCAATGATAAACCGGCAAGTTCTACATTTTCAAACAGGCTGATATCAGTTGAATATTTGAAGACCAATATTTTTTCAAATCAGAGCATTTGAAGACTGATTCAAATGGATTCTTTATTTACGAAATATCTTCGGCAAGCAAATTGGTTATGAAGCTGGTCTATTGACTCAGATTTTTTAGAAGGAGGAAATGACAAGGACTTAAGGATGATCATATGCTGGTTTACAAGAATTCTTAACCCGGAGCATAATCTATCAAATTTGTTCTTGTGTTTGTTATGCAGATCGCTTTAACATGGATAAATCCAAATCAAACTGGGGCTAATGTCGGGATATACTTCATGGCGTAAACCGGCCGGAAGTGTAACCCGGTCGGACTTGGCGGTTTATCTGAAGACCCCGCTGACACTTGGCGAGTTACTGACCTGGCGGTTTACAAGCACCCCGCCTGGTTATTTTGACTCACTGATGACCCGACGAGCCGGTCAGACGGATGACAAGGCCCAAGGCCCAGAAGGCCGGTTTATGTTAATGGTGGGCCGGTTTAAGAGGAAAGGCAAGAAGGATATTTCCCTTACAAGGAGTCAAGACCCGGACTTGTATCCGGTTTGTATTAGAGATAGATTTGTCCTAATCCTAATAGGACTCCACATGTAACCCGCCCCTTCAACTTATATAAGGATGGGCAGGGCTCCATAAAGAGGGACAAGTTACAAGCAAGAAGAAACAATCTTAGGGCTAGACACAAAGAGGAGAGCCGGTTTACGGCGACTCCCTCATGATGATAATGAGACCTAGCCTCAAACAGCATGCAGGGTTTTTACCGGATGATGTTTCCTGGGGCCCGAAGCTGTCTAAATCCTCGTCTTGTGTGTTGCGTCTCTCGATTCCGCTCAACCCCTCTCAAGCTACCACATTGATGCGTTGGCCTTGCGACTAAGTCCTTACACTAGGACATCTGACGTGACAATTCCACGACAAGACCCATCCGTTAGCATAGCATATTGATCGTTCAGTTTTATTGCTATTGCTTTCTTCATGTCAAGATAGAAGTATTAAATATGCAGAGGTATTTAGTATGAAATGTTGAATAATAATTTTAGTGATTTTCTACAGTATAGAATGATAATGTTTTTGCATTGATTTATACTAACTTATCTCACGAGTTCTTGTTGAGTTTTGTGTCGATGAAGTTTTTGAGATTTAGGAAAACCGTGATATGAGAGGAATGAAGAAGACACAAGAGCTCAAGCTTGGGGATGCCCAAGGCATCCCAAGATAATATTTCAAGAAGTCTCAAGCATCTAAGCTTGGGGATGCCCCGGTAGGCATACCACCTTTCTTCTTCAACAATTATCGGTTAGTATCGGTTGAGCCTAAGTTTTTGCTTCTTCATATGATGTGTGAAATTCTTAGAATATCATTTTATTTTGTTTTTGCTTGTTGTTTTAATAAAGTACTTAGATCTGAAAGTTTTTAAATAAAATAGAGTCCTCTAATAGTTGCCAGGGAGGCTAAGTAAGCGGCATGCACATCCCGTCAATGAAGCTCTTTTCTTTGGAATTGCTCTAGTGCTTCACTTATATCTTTTTGAGCATGGTGTGCTTTAGTATTTTTGAAGAAATTCTCTCTTGCTTCACTTAAATTAATTTGAGATAAATAAATATTATTCTCATGATCTTCACTTATATTTGTTTGAGCTTATCAAAAGCAACATATGAAAATTAGTTCCAAAATGATAGATATCAAAGAAGGATATAATAAAAACTTTCATGAAGATCATTGGACAAAATAAACTTGATTCCTTGTAATAATTTTGAGATATGATGATGTGATATGTGAGTCATGTTGATGAGTAATTATGCTTTAGTAAGAATATTGGTGTTAAGGTTTGTGATTCCCTATGCAAGCAGGAAAGTCAATAGTCATGCAATGAAATTACATCCTACTTGTGGTGTATTATTCGGTGTTAATTATGCTTAATGCTCGCTTATGAGATTATTTGTTTCTTGGTTGGTTGCTTCTCAATCTTTTGCTAGCCTTAATTTTGCACTAAGTATGATCACTACTTGTGCATCCAAAACCTTTAAACCAGTTTTGCCACATGAGTCCACTATATCTACCTATATGCGGTATTCTTTTGTCGTTCTAAGCAAATTTGTATGTGCCATCTGAAAGGATCGATATGGTTGACTAGAGGGGGGGGGGTGAATAGGCAACTAACAATTTTTAAGCTTTTCTTTACCAATTTAAACTTTGCAATAATAAAGGTTGTCTAGATGTGCAACTAGGTGGACAACCTATATGATGCAACAACACAAGCACACGAGCAAGCAAGGATAAGAACACAAATAAGCTTGCACAAGTAAAGGGATGAGATAACCAAGAGTGGAGCCGGTAGAGACGAGGATGTGTTACCAAGTTCCTTCCTTTTGAGGGGAAGTACGCTCATTAGAGCGGTGTGGAGGCACAATGCTCCCCAAGAAGCCACTAGGGCCACAGATTCTCCTCACGCCTCACACAATGCGAGATGCCGTGATTCCACTATTGGTGCCCTTGAAGGCGGCGATCGAACCTTTACAAGCAAGGTTGGGGCAAACTCCACAACAACCGGAGGCTCCCAACAACAACAACAACCCCACGAAGCTTCACCACAATGGAGTATGGCTTCGAGGTGACCTCAACCGCCTAGGGTGCTCAACACCCAAGAGTAACAAGATCCGCAAGGGATAAGTGGGGAATCAAATTTCTCTTGGTGGAAGTGTAGATCTGGGCCTTTCAACCAATCCCGAGCAAATCAACAAGTTTGATTGGCTAGGGAGAGATCGGCGAAAATGGAGCTTTGAGCAACAATGGAGCTTGGGGGAAAAGAGGTAGGTCAACAAGGAAGAAGACGACCCCTTTATATAGTGGGGGAACACATCCAACCGTTACCCCACTAAACAGCCTCGCACAGAGCGGTACTACCGCTATGGAAGGGCGGTACTACCGCCGAGGGCGGTACTACCGCTCCCTACCAAGCGGTACTACCGCTACTGAAGAGAGAGGCAGGCCATCGCCCCAGAGCGGTACTACCGCTGGAGTAGAGCGGTACTACCGCTAAGAGCGGTACTACCGCTCCTACTTCCGCAACTAGTGCCGCAAAACCCGACACGAGAAAACATCGTCTCGAATCGAGGCGGTAGTAGGCGCGGTACTACTGAGGTAGTATAGCCGAAGCCCGCGAGCGGTACTACCGCTCAGCGAGCGGATATTATTGCTGGGAGCGGTACCACCGCTCTGGTGAGCGGTACTACCGCTTGGAGGCTTCGCGGTACTACTCACTGAGATCGCGGTACTACCGCTGGCACAGGGCGAAACATGAACGAAAGAGAGAGGGGCAGCTCCAAAGATGCGAAAGGAAGACGACGGGTGTGATAAGGATGTGTACGTGTTGATTCCACCCTAGTCTTACTAAAGCGGATCCCCTCTTAATAGTACGGTGACTCCTACGGAAACTAGTCCACCAACAACGAACCGCAGGAGCTACACCGCCTTGAATAAAAACACCGAGGGAGGAAATCGTCTCGTGCCAATGGATGATCCTCTGAAAGAACTTAACGCACACGATTAGTCCGCAAAAGCATTGTCATCAATCACCAAAACCACTAGGGAATAAATATGCCCTTACAATCTCCCCCTTTTTGGTGGATTGATGACAATACGGGATTTGCATAAACACGATATATAGTAAGCATACAAACCCGACGGTCCTAACATGTAGTTGGGCTCCCCCTCGATGTGTGCTATTTAGATAAGTGCTTTGGACTGCACAGCACACATACTCGGATCAAAGCTCCCCCTACATTTTAGAGACCAATAAACTAAGCATGGTGTATGAGAGCAGCATAGATGATATAACAAGGAAAGCACGCAACTCATGAGCTAGATAGACATAGATAATGATACTGAAAGGGTAAGGTAGCATATGTCTCACACCATATGACTCGAACTTAAGACTTACACGAACTTAGGTCTCACAGACAAACCAAAGCAAAGCAAACCAACCAAAACACGAACAAGACAAGACACACGAAACGAAAGAGACACAACTCGCAAATCCCTAAGCTCTCTCCCCCTTTGGCATCGAGACACCAAAAGGAGAGGGAGCGCTGCTACGGCCCCAGGTGAGAGCAAATGAGGGACACATGCATCAGAGCCCAGCAGAATCATCGGCACCACCGTCGTCAGTCTGGAAGTGCTCGGTCTCAGAATCGGTCCATGGGCAGTGCTGCTGAATCCACTCCTCCTCCTCGAAGCTGGTCCTCGATCCACTCTGGTCAGAAGCGCCTAACCGACGATGAGCTCCTTGTGACGACCTCGGGCCTTCTTCTCAGCCACGTGAGCCATGTAATCGACCGTGAGACTCCATGCGAAGAGCTTTACCTTGGCCTTGAGCTTCTTGGCCCAAGATGGCTCTGTCCCGGAGGGCACGAGTCATCATCCTCATCCTCGACCTCAAGATCAACCTCCTCTTCAGTCTCCATAGCAGCAGCAGATGACGAAACACCAGTCTTAGGGGCTTGAGTGCCCCAGTTATCCTTCTTCCTCAGACGCTTGACATCGTGAGAAACCAAGTCTCCAAGCTCCAGCGCCTCCTTGGGATAGACATGATCCTGTGCCTTCTCAATGAGCAGCATAATGAACGGACCATAAATCGGGCATTTGCGCCGGAGATGGCGTAAACCAGCTCAGCACCACATAACATGAGAGATATCCAAGGACTCTCCGTGCTCTGCCCTTCTCCCACCGATGAAGATAAGCATGTCCACAAGATAAGAGTGAACCTGGTCCAGATTCCCGATGCAAGGGAAAAGAGTTTCTCTGAAGATACGGTGAAGTATATCCAGATAGGCAGGCAGCTCATAGGTCTCCTTCTTTGTCTCATGGTTGATCTTCAGAGTGCAGTAGGGCCACAGAGCTTGCTTGTGAGTGGCAGTGGCTCGAAGGTGGGGGTGAAAGCCGACAGCAGACTCAAGTCCAAGATCTTCCACCCCAATCAACTGCATGAAAGCTTTCCACTTGATCGACAAAGAACTTGCCATTTGTCATCCAGGTCAGAGTCCTGTCCTCATCAATCCCAAGGTGAACCGTGGCATAGAACTGAGCCACAACAACAGCATCATAGTCCTTGTTGAATTGCATGATCCCGAGAATGTTCAGCTGAGTGCACATCTCAAGAGCTTCACCAAAGTAGTCAGGATCACTCTTCATATGCTCGATGTCGATGGAGTGCACGTTGACATAGAGATTCTTCTTGGTCTTGAGAACATCAAAATAGATGGCAAACTGGAACCTGTTCCATAACGGACGGTTGACCAAAGTGGGATCTTGGGCGACCTCATACGGTTTCGTCGGCGCCTTGCCCGTAACTCCTTGGGCTGCATTTACGCACAGTTTTGCCCGGCTTTGACTTGACCCCATCTTCTTCTCGCATTTGGGGAGGAGGTGGAGCACTAGAAGATCCTCCGGCAGGCTCAGAGGTGCGGTAGCGCTTGGACGAAGCACGACTGGGGTTGACACGACGAGCTTGATGCTCAGGAACCTCATCACCTAGAACCACACACACGAAACACGCAAACAACCAGAAGAAACGAGTATAAGCCACAAAAGCGAACAACGAGGATCACGGAGAGGTAGGAGTAGGATGGAATCCGGTAGAGGGCGGTAGTACCGTGACTCTTGAGCGGTAGTACCGCTCCAAGCGGTAGTACCGCTCTAGGGAGCGGTAGTACCGCTCACAGCGGTAGTACCGCTCGGGGAGAGCGGTAGTACCGCTCGAGGCGGGGAAACAACCGTTTCCAACTACCGTGGTCAGATCCGATACTTCCGTCCTACCAAATTCAAAAATACTCCAACCAAACACTAATCCAAACTGCCTAGAAGCATTCTCCATCCTACTCAAGCCTAGATTTGGCCAAAAATCTAAGGATGCAACCGCTAATGCCCCTAAGAAGCTAGATTGGAAACCTAGACAAAAAGAACAAGTGAACGGGGGCAATACCGGCATCCATGGCAAGAGGACGAGGTGGGGATCGACTCCACCGAAGGGAATGGAGAGGGATGGCCCGGAGAGGGAGATCCGCCGGAGCCCTCCCGCGGCGCCGGTTGCTGGAGAGAGACAGACGAGGGGGTGAGCGAATGGGTATGGGGGAGAAGAAACTCCCCCTGCCCCCGATATAACCCCCGCCCACGCCTCCCAGCGGTAGTACCGCGCTGGAGGGCGGTAGTACCGCTTGGAGCGGTAGTACCGCTACCAAAGAGCGGTAGTACCGCCAAAGAACTAAAAGGAAGGCCTCTTAGGCAAACAAAAGAAAGAAAATACACCGAAAGGAACGGGAAGGCAACGACAAGAGAGAGACCAGCAAAACAACACACACAAAACACGAACCGGAACCCTCTCCTTCAAAGCAAACAACACAAAAGGAGCGAGCTCAGGCCTCTCTCAAGAGAGGGCGGTGGCCGGAGCCACCTATGTTTGAGTCCATTGGTATGGCACCGCGAAGAATTATCCTTGGGTCCATGACCGAAACTCCTCTTTGAAGCACAAGCACCATCAACAATGGCTAAAGTGAAAGAGTTGATCATTTTATGCATAAAAGGGGGAGGGAGAGTTCATTGAGAGAACAACACTCCCCCTATGTCCATGCCTACACCTAAACTAGACATCACATTGAGTGTGGTGGGGGTTGCACGGGTTCAAGTCACATTGCTCAAATCAATGATATTTAGCTCATGCCTTAACTCGCGAAATCTTGCTTCATCCAAGGGCTTCGTGAAAATATCTGCAAGGTTATCATGAGTGTTGACATACTTGAGCTCGATCTCCCCTCGCCTAATGTGATCCCGGATGAAGTGATAACGAATCTCAATGTGCTTCGTCTTGAAGTGTTGCAACGGGTTGAGAGAAATCTTGATGGCACTTTCATTATCACACCAAAGAGGCACTTTGTCACAATTGACACCGTACTCCTTTAAAGTTTGCCTCATCCATAGGAGTTGAGCACAGCAACTACCCGCCGCCACATACTCCGCTTGGTGGACGAGAGAGACACATAACTTTGCTTTTGGAAGACCAACTTACCAAAGAGCAACCAAGAAATTGGCACCCTCCGGAAGTGGACTTCCTATCCACTTTGTCTCCCGCCCAATCGGAATCCGTAAATCCTTCAAGTTTGAAGTTTGCTCCTCTTGGGTACCATAAGCCAAAGTTTGGGGTATGAGCCAAATATCGAAGATTCGCTGACCGCCACATAGTGACTTTCCTTCGGTGCGGCTTGAAACCGTGCACACATACCCACACTCAACATGATATCCGGTCTAGATGCACAAAGGTAAAGCAAAGATCCAATCATGGAGCGATATACCTTTTGATCCACCGCTTACCATTGGGATCAATGTCAAGTTGGCACTTGGTGGGCATTGGTGTAGTAGCCGCTTGACATCACTTAGCTTGAATCTTTTGAGCATGTCTTGAGTGTATTTGGCTTGGTTGATGAAGGTTCCTTCTCTTCTTTGTTTGATATCGAAACCAAGGAAGAACTTCAACTCACCCATCGAAGACATCTTGAACTTGGAGGTCATGAGAGCGGCAAATTCCTCATTGAAAGCTTTGTTAGAGAACCAAAGATAATATCATCAACATATAGTTGGCATACAAACAACTCCCCATTGACCTTCTTAGTAAAAAGAGGGGATCGATTTGCCCCACTTCAAAGCCACGATCTTGTAGCAACTCAAGAAGGTGGTCATACCATGCACGTGGGGCTTGTTTAAGGCCATAGAGTGCCTTATCGAGTTGATACACATGATCCGGAAAGTAGGGGTCCTCGAACCCGGGGGGTTGCTTGACATAGACCAACTCATTAATGGGACCATTAAGAAAAGCACTTTTCACATCCATTTGTTGCAACTTAAAGTTGTGATGGGAAGCATAAGCAATCAACAAACGAATGGATTCAAGACGAGCAACGGGAGCAAAGGTTTCACCGTAGTCGATACCCTCGACTTGGGAGTAGCCTTGTGCTACCAATCTTGCCTTGTTGCGAATGATGTTCCCATGAGCATCTTGCTTGTTCTTGAAAATCCACTTGGTTCCAATGACGTTGTGGTTCTCCGATGGCCTTGGTACCAATCTCCACACTTTGTTGTACTCAAAGTTGTTGAGTTCTTCATGCATGGCATTGAGCTAATCCGAGTCTTCAAGCGCCTCATAGACCTTTTGAGGTTCAACACAAGAGACAAACGCGTGATGTTCACAATAGTTTGCCAATTGTATACGAGTGCTTACCCCTTTTCTTAGGCTTCCAACCACATTCTCCATGAGATGGCCTTTGGTAGTGAGTTTGAAGCAATCTTGGCGGCACGACGCCTAATTCCTCCTCGGAGGTGAGATGAGGAGGGGTCACTTGATCATCTTGAGTGCCGTCTTGAGCATGACCTTCATCTTGAGCATGCTCGAGGGAGAGAACTTGACCTTGGGCATCATTTAAAGTGATATCATCGTCTTGAGCACGATCTTGCCCTTGGTCTTGTTCTTGAGGTTGAGGGCCTTCACTTTGTTCTTCGGAAGCGTGTGGGCCTTGGGTTGGTGATGGCTCCACTTGAGTGGAGCATTGTCCTTCTCCTTCGGCCACAAGGGGTTCCTCAATGGGTAGGATAAAGCCAACTCCCATTCTTCTTATGGCTTGGGGAGGAATTTCATCACCTACATCACAAGTGCTACTTTGCTCCACTTGGGAGCCGTTATTCTCATCAAACTCCACGTTACACGTCTCCTCAATAAGTCCCGTGGATTTATTGAGGACACGGTAAGCATGAGCGTTTGTAGCATAACCAACAAATATGCCCTCATGAGCTCTAGCTTCAAATTTAGACAAACGAACATCTTTCTTGAGAATGAAACACTTACACCCGAACACCCGGAAGTACTTGAGATTGGGCTTGTTGCCGGTGAGTATCTCATAAGGAGTCTTGTTCAAGCCTTTGCGGAGATAGAGCCGATTGGATGCATGACAAGCGGTGTTGATGGCTTCGGCCCAAAAGTTGTATGGAGACTTGAACTCCGCCATCATGGTCCTTGCCGCATCCATCAACGCCCGGTTCTTTCTCTCCGCCACACCATTTTGTTGAGGGGTATATGGTGCAGAGTATTGATGCTTGATTCCCTCATCACTAAGAAACTCATCCAAGGTGTAGTTCTTGAACTCGGTGCCGTTGTCACTTCTTATAGTCAAGATCTTTGCATTATGTTGACGCTGAGCTTCATTTGCAAAGTCGATGACGGTTTGTTGGGTCTCACTCTTCCTCTTGAAGAAATATACCCAAGTGTATCTCGAATAGTCATCCACGATCACCAAGCAATACTTTCTTCCTCCAAGATTATCAAATGATGGTGGCCCAAAGAGATCCATGTGAAGGAGCTCTAAGGGTCTCTTTGAGTATATGATAGTTGTGGGAGGGTGAGCCTTCTCATGAAGCTTTCCTTCAATACAAGCACTGCAAGCACGGTCTTTGGCAAAACTAACATTTGTTAGTCCACGAACATGGTCCCCCTTGAGAAGACTTTGCAAAGATCTCATATTGACATGGGCTAAACGGCGATGCCAAAGCAATCCCACGTCAACTTTAGCCATTAGGCATGTCGCGGTCTTAGTGGGTCGCCCAAAAGTTAATCACATAGAGACCGCTTTCGACATGCCCAACAAAGGCTACTTTAAGAGTCTTGCTCCACAAGAGGGCCACGTATCAATGTCAAAGAAAGTAGCAAAACCCATGACTGCAAGTTGACGAACGGAAAGCAAATTGTATGCAAGGGACTCAACAAGCATGACTTTCTCGATCGTAAGATCATGAGAAATGACAACCTTGCCGAGACCCAATACCTTAGAATGTGATGCATCACCCCACTCGACATTGGTGGGCATAGATGGAATCTCTTGCACATCCACCACCATGTCCTTGCTCCCGGTCATATGATTTGTTGCTCCACTATCAAGCAACCATGATCCCCCACCGGAAGCAAACCCCTACAAGAGATCAATGCTTGGTTTTAGGTACCCATTTGGTAATGGGTCCTTTGATGTTAGTAACGAGGGTCTTAGGAACCCAAATAGACCATTCAATGTACTCATAATAAGAACCAACAAATTTAGCATAAACATGCCCGTCACTAGCACGGCACAACACATAAGAGGGGTTAAAGTCGCCGGCTATGTTCATGGGGATGACGTTGTCCTTCTTCGCATTGCCACCCTTTGCACGGTTCTTCTTCTTCTTGGAAGCACCCTCTCCCTCCCTCACAAAAGTTTGCTTGAGAGGGGAGGTTGCTTGGTCTTGTCATTCTTCTTCTTGTTCTTGGGCTTGGGTGCGAACCCAATCCCTCCTTAGCCACAACTTCCTTTTGATTACTCAAAAGGTCGTTAAGGTTCTTCTCACCTTGAATGCATGTGACAAGGCCCTTTTCAAGTTGCTCCTTCAACTTAGCATTCTCTCAACAAGATGCACATGCTCACAACAAGGGTTAGTAGCATTTGCATTATCAATCAATATCATATGAGGAAAGGTGGCTTTCTCCTTGGTTAGCTTCACTTGGAGTTGATCATGAGACTCTTTGAGACTAGCATGAGCACCCTTCAAGACTTTGTGAGCCTTGTCGAGAGTGTCAAAGTCCTTGTTGAGTCTAGCAAGATCAACTCCAAGCTTTGCCTTCTCGAACTAAGCACACGAGACACAACAAGAGCATGATCAAGGTCTTTCTTTAATTTAGCGTGATCATCGCTGTGTGGCTCCTCAAGAGCCAAACGAAGGCCACGCTCTTCCTCAAGAGCATTGGAAAGATCCAAATCTCATCGGCATAGTCACGACTATGCCCTTCCATTTTAGAGATGGTTTCTTCATGAGTCTCGATCATGACATTGGCTTCACTAAGTTGTTCCAAGAGAGCAACGGTGCTTCTTGGATTTGCCCTTGAGTTTACTCATAAAGATCTCAAATTCATTTTCCTCTACATTAGTCCCCTCATGTTCATCAATGCAATCCGTCAAATAAGAATGATTGATGATGGTAGTTTTGATGTTGGGGGTTACCTTGTTGGTGGCTTTAGCCATGAGGCACTTGGCGGTGATGTTTTCATTGGGTGAACCGAAGAGAGACACCCGAGGAGTCATTGCAATGGCCACGGAGGCCATGGCAACCGGTTCACCATCCTCATCATCATCATCATCCTCATTGTACTCTTCTTGAACCACCAAGGCTTTGTGAGGAGTCTTCTTTGGAAAGTTGCTCTTGTTGGGGAAAGACTTGACCTTGTCCTTACGGATGAGCTTGCCACCATTGTCTTCCCTCTTCTCATATGGGCATTCCGCAACAAAGTGACTCACATTGCCACAATTGAAACACGTCCTCACACGTTGCTTGCCCTTAGAGCCACTTGAATTGCTCTTGTTGAAGTTGGGCCTTGAGTTCTTCTTGCTCCAAAATTGTCTTGAAGCAAGGGCCATGTGTTCATGATAATCATACTTAGTATCTTCGAGGTTGCTCTCTTCTTCTTCCTCCTCTCCATCTTCTTCGACACAAGTCTTGGCCTTCAAAGCGAGGTTGGGCTTCTTTGCTCTTTGGGAGCGAAGCACCGCATCGTCGGCGGTTTTGTCCAATATGCTCATAGCCACAAACTCATCCAACACATCACTTGAGAACAAAGTGTGGAAGTCCGGTCGTTGAGGGATGACGGAGGACATGGCTTTGTGGTATGGCATCATTGCCTTGAGAAACTTGCGCTTGATCCAGTTGTCATCAGTGTCCTTACTTCCATGATCTCGGAGGGAGACGGCAAGCTTTGTTACTCTCCGATAGAGCTCACGAGGTTCTTCTTCTTCCTTCATTGCAAACTCATCGGCTTCGTCTTGGACCACTTCATAATTGGAACGTTGAATGCTTGCGCTTCCTCGATACATGGAAACCACCTTGAGCCAAGCATCTTTGGCACGGATGTAAGGCGGAGATGAGGGAGGTCTTCGGAAGGATTGCTTCTTGGATGATGAAGAGAGCATTCTCATTGAATTGATGGTCCACGACCTCTCTAGGAGAAAAGTTGCTCGGATCATGCGGATAGAAACCTTCTTCAATGATTCTCCAAAGGTTAGTGTTCACATGATTTAAATGACGCTTA
Organism: Aegilops longissima; assembly: GCA_021605205.1. NCBI lineage: Eukaryota > Viridiplantae > Streptophyta > Magnoliopsida > Poales > Poaceae > Aegilops > Aegilops longissima. The sequence goes on from CM038682.1 coordinate 330,881,380, forward strand.
AAACGATAAACCCAAGAATCAAAATCCTCCTTTTATCAATCTTAGGTGGTGGACCGCATGATTCAAATGAGTGGAAGGAATCGTCCACCATAAACGGGAGGTTGCACATGGGCGAAGATGCGGTGCCATTCTTACCACTAGACGAGGGGCTTTCTCACTAGTAGCTTCCCCTTATCGAGTTAGCATCCGCCCCGTGTTGGCGGATCACCCACTTTCACGGGTGCGGTGGAAAGTTTAAGCCCTTCTAGGAATTCCTTAAACATGTCCTTGACCTCGCTCGTCATGGAGTTTTTCAATGTGTCCAACGCCACATTGAATTCCTCACGAGATCGAGGTATTCCCATCTCCGTAGATGATGTCGGATTCGACCGGAGTGCTCCCCACATCATCTACGACGTCAACTCATACTCTCTGGACGGTAAAGTCCTTAAAAAGAGATGAGGCTCGATACCAATTGAAAGGATCGATATGGTTGACTAGAGGGGGTGAATAGGCAACTAACAATTTTAAGCTTTTCTTTACTAATTTAAACTTTGCAATAATAAAGGTTGTCTAGATGTGCAACTAGGTGGACAACCTATATGATGCAACAACACAAGCACACGAGCAAGCAAGGATAAGAACACAAATAAGCTTGCACAAGTAAAGGGATGAGATAACCAAGAGTGGATCCGGTGGAGACGAGGATGTGTTACCGAAGTTCCTTCCTTTTGAGGGGAAGTACGTCTCCGTTAGAGCGGTGTGGAGGCACAATGCTCCCAAGAAGCCACTAGGGCCATCAGATTCTCCTCACGCCTCACACAATGCGAGATGCCGTGATTCCACTATTGGTGCCCTTGAAGGCGGCGATCAACCTTTACAAGCAAGGTTGGGGCAAACTCCACAACAACCGGAGGCTCCCAACAACAACAACAACCCCACGAAGCTTCACCACAATGGAGTATGGCTTCGAGGTGACCTCAACCGTCTAGGGTGCTCAACACCCAAGAGTAACAAGATCCGCAAGGGATAAGTGGGGAATCAAATTTCTCTTGGTGGAAGTGTAGATCTGGGCCTTCTCAACCAATCCCGAGCAAATCAACAAGTTTGATTGGCTAGGAGAGAGATCGGCGAAAATGGAGCTTTGAGCAACAATGGAGCTTGGGGAAAAGAGGTAGGTCAACAAGGAAGAAGACGACCCTTTATATAGTGGGGAACACATCCAACCGTTACCCCACTAAACAGCCTCAAGACAGAGCGGTACTACCGCTATGGAAGGGCGGTATTACTACTGAGGGCGGTACTACCGCTCCTACCAAGCGGTACTACCGCTGAAGAGAGAGGCATGCCATCGCCCCAGAGCGTTACTACAGCATGGGAGTAGAGCGGTACTACCGCTAAGAGCGGTACTACCGCTCCTCCTGCCGCAACTAGTGCCACAAAACCCGACACGAGAAAACATCGCCTCGAATCGAGGCGGTAGTAGGCGCGTACTATCGAGGTAGTATAGCGAAGCCATGAGCGGTACTACCGCTCAGCGAGCGGCATTACCACTGGGAGCGGTACTACCGCTTGAGGCTTCAAGGTACTATCACTGTAGATCGCGGTACTACCGCTGGCACAGGGCGAAACATGAACGAAAGAGAGAGGGGCAGCTCCAAAGATGCGAAAGGAAGACGACGGGTGTGATAAGGATGTGTACGTGTTGATTCCACCCTAGTCTTACCAAAGCGGATCCCCTCTTAATAGTACGGTGACTCCTACGAAACTAGTCCACCAACAACGAACCGCAGGAGCTACACCGTCTTGAATAAAAACACCGAGGGGAGGAAATCGTCTCGTGCCAATGGATGATCCTCTGAAAGAACTTAACGCACACGATTAGTCCGCAAAAGCATTGTCATCAATCACCAAAACCACTAGGGAATAAATATGCCCTTACAATCTCTAATTTTCAAAATAAAATTCTCTTTTGTGTTCTCGTACCGCTCACGAGGCGGTGAGGGGTGGCCGATATTTTCCATGCTAGATGTGTTATTCTCACGATGAGTGTTTATTCACTTGTCATTGCACGAGAGTAAGGCAAAGGTATTAGGGATGCCCAGTCCCGAAATGAAAAATGAATTTACTTTATGTTGTCAAATAATAAATTCCTTGGGAAGTGTTGGTATGGAGGGCAACCGTGGATTCGGCTAGCCATGGAAAGTGAAACTATGGTGGAAAAAGGAATAAACTTTATTTTTTGTTTGGGAACCGCCTATGATATATCTAGCATGGAAAGTGTGGGAACTCTAAGTCGTTTTCATTGGTGGGAAAAGTATGCCTCTAGAAATGTTTTTATCTCTAAGTTTTTTGCTTTGAGCTCTGGCAGCCCTACTTCCATCTATGATGGGTCTTTCTTTTACTTTATGCAATTTTTATTTTTAATTTGAGTCTCCATCTTCTCTTATAAAGCACCAACTAGGGGGCACTATGATCGTACTTGAGTATTGGGTGTAGCTAATATGCGAATGTGTTTCATGAATCGATCAATAATTGAGCATGATGGGCTAGGGATAACTTATTTTAGCGTTGATATTTTGAAAGATATGGTTGCTTGTTGATATGCTTGAGTATTTAAGTCTCATGTCAAAACTAGACTATTGCTTTGAATCATTCAAGTCCAAATGTCCATGCTACAAAAGAAAAGAATATATGATGAATATGACAGGTAGCATTCCACAACAAAAAATTCGTTTTCAATTGCTACTTCATCATGATAAGTTTTATGAGAAAGAGTTGTTGTTATGATGCTAGGAAAAGTGATTGGAATTATTATTAATCAAACTTATGCGGTTTGCTAGCATTCACACTTCATAAATTGTTTCTTTTATCATTTACCTACTCGAGGACGAGTAGGAATTAAGCTTGGGGATGTTGATACGTATCCAACGTATCTATAATTTATGAAGTACTCATGCCATGTTTACAATAATTTTATATGGTTTTGGTATGCTTTGCATGAAACTAACCCGGACTGACGATGTTTTTAGCAGAACTACCGTGGTGTTGTTTTTTGGGCAGAAATGAAAGTTCTCCAAATGAGCTGAAACTTTTTGATGATTTTTTTTGAACAAAAGAGACCCCCGAAGCTTCATGGAAGGACCAGAAGGTGAAGGTGTAGGGCACAAGACACAGGGGTGCGCCTGGTGGGACCGGCTTGCCCCGGTGGGTTGTGCTCACCTCGAGGCCCATCTTCGCGTGAAACAAACGCCAAAAAAGCCTATAAATAGAGAAACCATCAGAAATAACCCTAGATCAGAAGTTCCGCCGCTGCAAGGCCTCTGTATCCACGAGATCCAATCTAGACCCCGTTCCAGCACCCTGCCGGAGGGGGAGATCATCACCGGTGGCCATCTTCATCATCCCGGCGGCCACCACAATGAGGAGAGAGTAGTCCACCCTCAGGGCTGAGGGTTTGTACCAGTAGCTATGTGTTTAGTCTCTCTCTCTCTCTCTCTCTCTCGTGTTCTTGAGATGTCACGATCTTGATGTATCGCGGGCTTTGTTAATGTAGTTGGATCATATGGTGTTTTCCCCTCTATATTTTGTTGTGATGAATTGAGTATTTCCCTTTGAGATTTCGTTCTTATCGGATTGAATACTTTTATGGATTTGAGAGCACTTGATATATGTCTTGCAATTGAATACTCATGGTGACAATGGGGTATCATATTGATTCACTTGATATTTTTTGGCACTCAACTCACGGATTCTCGAGGTGACATTGGGGTAAGCTATGCATAGGGGTTGATGCACGTTCTTGTCTTTGTTTCTCCGGTAGAAATCTTGGGGCACTCTTTGAAGTTCTTTGTGCTGGATTGAATATTATAAATCTGAATTTGCTTTGGTGTTATTTTAGTATGAACTCTAGGGTAGATCGAACGGAAAGAATAGCTTTGTGTTATTTTAGTATGAACTCTTGAATAGATCGAACAGAAAGAATAGCTTTAAGGTGGTTTCGTACCCTACAAAACATTCCGTCTTATGTTCTCTGCTAGATAGGAACTTTGGAGTGATTCTTCATCGCACTTCGATGGATGGTTATATGATCCAATTATATTTGCATTGCTGAGAGATTGCACTAGCGAAAGTACGGACCCTAGGCCTTGTTTCTAAGCATTGCAATACCGTTTGTGTGCCCATTTACTATTTGCTACCTTGTTGTTTTTATTTACTCAGATAATAAAAATATATTTCTACCATCAATATTACACTTTTATCACCATCTCTTCGCCGGACTAGTGCACTTATACAATTTGCCATTGTATTGGGTGTGTTGGGGACACAAGAGATTTCTTGTTTTTGGTTGCAGGGTTGTTCGAGAGAGACCATCTTCATCCTACACCTCCCACGGATTGATAAAACTTAGGTCATCCACTTGAGGGAAAATTGCTACTGTCCTACAAAACTCTGTGCTTGGAGGCCCAACACGAGTCTACAAAAAAAAGTTGCGTAGTAGACATCACTTACCACCAACGTCTTATTTTGATTCGGCGGTATTGTGGAATGAAGCGTCCCGGACCAACCTTACATGTCCACGCACGTGAGACCGGTTCCACCGACTGACATGCAACTAGTTTTGCATAAAGGTGCCTGGCGGGTGTCTGTTTCTCCTACTTTAGTTGAATTGAATTTGACTGCGGCCGGTCCTTGAAGAAGGTTAAAACAGTAAAACTGATAAATCGCCATTGTGGTTTTTGCCATAGGTAAGAACGGTTCTTGCTAGAAACCTGTAGCAGCCACGTAAAACTTGCAACGAGAAAGTAGAGGACGTTGAGAGAGTCCTGGATTAGGGGGTCCTCGGACAGCCGGACTATATCCTTTGGCCGGACTGTTGGACTATGAAGATACAAGATTGAAGACTTCGTCCCGTGTCCGGATGGGACTCACCTTGGCGTGGAAGGCAAGCTTGGCAATACGGATATGTAGATCTCCTCCCTTGTAACCGACTCTGTGTAACCCTAGCCCCCTCCAGTGTCTATATAAACCAGAGGGCTTAGTCCGTAGGATAACAACAATCATACCATAGGCTAGCTTCTAGGGTTTAGCCTCTACGATCTCGTGGTAGATCAACTCTTGTAATACTCATATCATCAAGATCAATCAAGCAGGATGTAGGGTATTACCTCCATCGAGAGGGCCCGAACCTGGGTAAACATTGTGTCCCTGCCTCCTGTTACCATCCGCCTAGACGCACAGTTTGGGACCCCCTACCCGAGATCCGCCGGTTTTGACACCGACATTGGTGCTTTCGTTGAGAGTTCCACTGTGCCGTCACCGTAAGGCTTGATGGCTCCTTCGATCATCGACAACAATGCGATCCAGGGTGAGGTTTTCCTCCCGGGACAGATCTTCGTATTCGGCGGCTTCGTTCTGCGGGCTAACTCGCTTGGCCATCTGGAGCAGATCAATAGCTATGCCCCTGGCCATCAGGTCAGGTTTGGAAACTTGAACTATACTGCCGACATCCGCGGAGACTTGATCTTTGACGGATTCGAGCCCATGTCAGGTGCGCTGCACGATCACGATGAGCATGATTTAGCTCTGCCGTCGGACTGTGTTCGGGAGATCACACCTGCAACTACTCCGGCCCTCAATCCGGAACAAATTGCGCCATCTGTGGACGGGTGGATGGACCCCGCCATGGAGGCCGCACAATCAATGGCGATAGCGCCGAATACTGACTTCACCTCCTATGAGACTCGTGTTGCCGAACCGTTGGATTCGTCCCCGGCCACGGACTCCGAGCCGCTTGTGTGCGTGCCCATCAAATCCGATTGGGCACCGATCATGGAGTTTACCTCAGCTGATATCTTTCTGCACTCGCCTTTTGGCGACGTACTAAACTCGTTGAAGTCTCTCTCCCTATCGGGAGACCCTTGGCTGAACTATGTCCGGCTAGAATGGGATGCGGACGACAAATAAATTCGCGCCCCACCCACCACCCACTTAGTAGCCACTGTCGACGATTTAACCGACATGCTCGACTTCGGCTCCGAAGACATCGACCATATGGACGACGATGCAGGAGACGAACAAGAACCACCGCCCACAGGGTGATGGACTGCCACCTCATCGTATGACATATACAAGGTGGACACCCCCAAAGAAGGGGATGGCGATAAGACAACGGAGGATAATCCCTCCAAGAAGCAACCCAAGCACCGACGTCAGCGGCGCCGCTCTAAGTCTCGCCATAGCAAAAGCAGCGACACCAACACAAGAGACAATAACGCTCCGGATAGTGCCGAAGGCGACGATAATCCCCTCCAACCAGACCTCGAGTGGGAGGATGAACAAGCTAGCCCTCCGGAACAGGCAGCAAACGGAGAATCAGAGGATGACAATTACTTGCCTCTCTCCGAAGATGAAGTGAGCCTCGGCGACGAAGAATTTGTCGTGCCTGAGGATCCCGTCGAGCATGAGCGCTTCAAGCGTCGGCTTATAGCCACAGCAAACAGCCTGAAGAAAAAGCAACAAAAGCTTCGAGCTGATCAAGATCTGCTAGCGGATAGTGTAAGGGAACGTAGCAGAAATCAAAAAATTTCTACGCATCACCAAGATCAATCTATGGAGTTATCTAGCAACGAGGGGAAAAGGAGTGCATCTACATACCCTTGTAGATCGCGAGCGGAAGCGTTCAAGAGAACGGGGTTGATGGAGTCGTACTCGTCGTGATCCAAATCACCGATGACCGAGCCCGAACGGACGACACCTCCGCGCTCAACACACGTGACGGTTGGGGAAAACGCCTCCTTCTTGATCCAGCAAGGGGGAAGGAGAGTTTGATGGAGATCCAGCAGCACGACGGCGTGGTGGTGGAAGCAGCGGGGATCTCGGCAGGGCTTCGCCAAGCTCTACGGAGGAGGAGGAGGAGGTGTTGGAGAGGGAGAGGGTGGCGCCAGGGGCTAGGGTGCGCAGCCCTCCCTCCCCTCCACTATTTATAGGGGTCCAAGGGGGGGGCGCCGTCCCCTCTAGATCCCATCTAGAGGGGGGTAGCGGCCAAGGGGGTGGCTTGCCCCCCAAGCCAAGGGGGGCGCCCCCTCCCCTAGGGTTTCCTGCACTAGGCGCAGGGGGAGGCCCAAGGGGGGGCGCACCAGCCCACCAGGGGCTGGTTCCCCTCCCCACTTCAGCCCATGGGGCCCTCTGGGATAGGTGGCCCCACCCGGTGGACCCCGGACCCTTCCGGTGGTCCTGTACAATACCGTGACCCCGAAACTTTCCCGATGGTCAAACTGGACTTCCTATATAATTCTTCACCTCCGGACCATTCCGAACTCCTCATGACGTCCGGGATCTCATCCGGACTCAACAACCTTCGGGTTACCGCATACTAATATCTCAACAACCCTAGCGCCATCGAACCTTATGTGTAGACCCTACGGTTCGGAGACACGCAGACATGACCGAGACGACTCTCCGGTCAATAACCAACAGCAGGATCTGGATACCCATGTTGGCTCCCACATGCTCGTCGATGATCTCATCGGATGAACCACGATGTCGAGAATTTAATCAATCCCGTATACAATTCCCTTTGTCAATCGGTACGTTACTTGCCCGAGACTCGATCGTCGGTATCCCAATACCTCGTTCAATCTCGTTACCGGCAAGTCACTTTACTTGTACCGTAATGCATGATCCCATGATCAACCACTTGATCACATTGAGCTCATTATGATGATGTATTATCGAGTGGGCCCAGAGATACCTCTCTGTCATACAGAGTGACAAATCCTGCACTCGATTCGTACCAACCCAATGACACTTTTGGAGATACCCGTAGTGCACCTTTATAGCCACCTAGTTACGCCAGTGACGCTTACACACCCAAAGCACTCCTACGTTATCCGGAGTTGCACAATCTCATGGTCTAAGGAAATGATACTTGACATTTGGAAAAGCTCTAGCAAACGAACTACACGATCTTTGTGCTATGCTTAGGATTGGGTCTTGTCCATCACATCATTCTCCTAATGATGTGATACCGTTATCAATGACATCCAATGTCCATAGTCAGGAAACCATGACTATTTGTTGATCAACGAGCTAGTCAACTAGAGGCTCACTAGGGACATGTTGTGGTCTATGTATTCACACTTGTATTACGATTTCCGGATAACACAATTATAGCATGAATAATAGACAATTATCATGAACAAAGAAATATAATAATAACCATTTTATTATTGCCTCTAGGGCATATTTCCAACAGTCTCCCACTTGCACTAGAGTCACTAATCTAGTTACATTGTGATGAATCGAACACCCATAGAGTTCTAGTGTTGATCATGTTTTGCTCTAGGGAGAGGTTTAGTCAACGGATCTGCTACATTCAGGTCCGTATGTACTTTACAAATATCTATGTCCCCATCTTCAACATTTTCACGAATGGAGTTGAAGCTACGCTTGATGTGCCTGGTCTTCTTGTGAAACCTGGGCTCCTTGGCAAGGGCAATAGCTCCAGTGTTGTCACAGAAGAGAGTGACCGGCCCCGATGCATTGGGTATGACTCCTAGGTCGGTGATGAACTCCTTCACCGAGATTGCTTCATGCGCTGCCTCCGAGGCTGCCATGTACTCCGCTTCACATGTAGATCCCGCCACGATGCTTTGCTTGCAACTGTACCAGCTTACTGCCCCACCATTCAAAATAAACATGTATCCGGTTTGTGACTTAGAGTCATCCAGACCTGTGTCAAAGCTAGCATCGACGTAACCCTTTACGATGAGCTCTTCATCACCTCCATAAACGAGAAACATGTCCAGTGTTCCATGCCGGGATTACTTTGGTACCTTCCTACCAAACTTACGGCAAGGTTTACATCAGGTCTGGTACACAGCATGGCATACATAATAGACCCTATGGCTGAGGCATAGGGGACGACACTCATCTTTTCTCTATCTTCTGCCGTGGTCGGGCATTGAGCCGTGCTCAATCGCACACCTTGCAATACAGGCAAGAACCCCTTCTTGGACTGATCCATATTGAACTTCTTCAATATCTTGTCAAGGTACGTACTTTGTGAAAGACCAATGAGGCGTCTCGATCTATCTCTATAGATCTTGATGCCCAATATATAAGGAGCTTCTCCAAGGTCCTTCATTGAAAAACACTTGTTCAAGTAGGCCTTTATGCTTTCCAAGAATTCTCAGATCATTTCCCATCAACAAGATGTCATCCACATATAATATGAGAAATGCTACAGAGCTCCCACTCACTTTCTTGTAAACACAGGCTTCTCCATAAGTCTGTGTAAACCCAAACGCTTTGATCATCTCATCAAATCGAATGTTCCAACTTCGAGATGCTTGCACCAGCCCATAGATTGAGCGTTGGAGCCTGCACACCTTGTTAGCATTCTTAGGATCGACAAAACCTTCCGGCTGCATCATATACAATTCTTCCTTAAGAAAGCCGTTAAGGAATGCCGTTTTGACATCCATTTGCCATATCTCATAATCATAGAATGCGGCAATTTCTAACATGATTCGGACGGACTTCAGCTTCGCTACGGGTGAGAAAGTCTCATCGTAGTCAACCCCTTGAACTTGTCGATAACCCTTAGCGACAAGTCAAGCCTTATAGATGGTCACATTACCATCTGCGTCTGTCTTCTTCTTAAAGATCCATTTATTTTCTATGGCTCGCCGATCATCGGGAAAGTCAGTCAAAGTCCATACTTCGTTTTCATACATGGATCCTATCTCGGATTTCATGGCTTCTAGCCATTTGTCGGAATCTAGGCCCGTTTCAAGAGGTAGTACTTCATCAAGCTCTACTTTCCTCCCACTTAATTCTTTCGAGAGAAACTCTTTCTCCAGAAAGGACCCGTTCTTGGCAACGAAGATCTTGCCCTCGGATCTGAGGTAGAAGGTATACCCAATGGTTTCCTTAGGGTATCCTATGAAGACGCATTTTTCTGACTTGGGTTCGAGCTTTTCAGGTTGAAGTTTCTTGACATAAGCATCGCATCCCCAAACTTTTAGAAACGACAGCTTAGGTTTCTTCCCAAACCATAATTCATACGGTGTCATCTCAACGGATTTCGACGGAGCCCTATTTAAAGTGAATGCGGCATTCTCTAAAGCATAGCCCCAAAATGAGAGCGGTAGGTCGGTAAGAGACATCATAGATCGCACCATATCTAATAGAGTGCGATTACGGCGTTCGGACACACCATTTCGCTGAGGTGTTCCAGGCGGCGTGAGTTGTGAAATGATTCCACATTTCCTTAAGTGTGTGCCAAATTCGTGACTCAAATATTCCCCTCCACGATCTGATCGTAAGAACTTTATTTTCCTGTCATGTTGATTCTCAACCTCACTCTGAAATTCCTTGAACTTTTCAAAGGTCTCAGACTTGTGTTTCATTAAGTAGACATACCCATATCTACTCAAGTCATCAGTGAGAGTGAGAACATAACGATAGCCACCGCGAGCCTCAACACTCATTGGACCGCACACATCAGTATGTATGATTTCCAATAAGTTGGTTGCTCGCTCTATTGTTCCGGAGAATGGAGTCTTGGTCATTTTACCCATGAGGCATGGTTCGCACGTGTCAAACGATTCGTAATCAAGAGACTCCAAAAGTCCATCTGCATGGAGCTTCTTCATGCGTTTGACACCTATGTGACCAAGGCGGTAGTGCCACAAGTATGTGGGACTATCATTATCAACATTACATCTTTTGGTGTTCACACTAGGAATATGTGTAACATTACGATAGAGATTCATTAAGAATAAACCATTCACCAGCAGGGCATGACCATAAAACATATCTCTCATATAATTAGAACAACCATTATTCTCAGATTTAAATGAGTAGCCATCTCGAATTAAACGAGATCCTGATACAATGTTCATGCTCAAAGCTGGCACTAAATAACAATTATTGAGGTTTAAAACTAATCCCGTAGGTAGATGTAGAGGCAGCGTGCCGACGGCGGTCGCAACGACCTTGGAACCATTCCTGACGCACATCGTCACCTCGTCCTTCGCCAGTCTCCGCTTATTCCGCAGCTCCTGTTTTGAGTTACAAATATGAGCAACGTCACCGGTATCAAATACACAGGAGATACTACGAGTACTGGTAAGGTACACATCAATTACATGTATATCACATATACCTTTAGTGTTGCCGGCCTTCTTGTCCGCTAAGTATTTGGGGCAGTTCCACTTCCAGTGACCACTTCCCTTGAAATAAAAGCACTCACCTCGTGCTTGGGTCCATTCTTTGGCTTCTTCCCGCAATCGGCTTATCAAGCGCGGCAACTCCCTTGTCGCCCTTCTTGAAGTTCTTCTTACCCTTGCCTTTCTTAAACTTAGTGGTTTTATTCACCATCAACACTTGATGTTCCTTTTGATCTCCACCTCCGCTGATTTCAGCATTGAATATACCTAAGGAATGGTCTATTCCATCCCCCGCATATTGAAGTTCATCACAAAGCTCTTGTAGCTCGGTGGAAGCGATCAAGGATCCTGTCACGATCAAGGCATCCGGGAGATTAACTCCCGGTGAGTCAGCGGTTGTGCAACCTGCACATTTTGAGTATGTGCTCACCGACAAAACTATTATCCTCCATCTTACAACTGAAGAACTTGTCGGAGACTTCATATCTCTCGACCCGGGCATGAGCTTGGAAAACCATTTTCAGCTCTTCAAACATCTCATATGCTCTGTGTTGCTCAAAACGCTTTTGGAGCCCCGGTTCTAAGCTGTAAAGCATGCCGCACTGAACAAAGGAGTAATCATCAACACGAGACTACCAAGCGTTCATAACGTCTTGGTTCTCTGGGACGGGTGCTTCACCTAGCGGTGCTTCTAGGACATAATCTTTCTTGGCAGCTATGAGGATGATCCTCGTGTTCCGGACCCAGTCCATATAGTTGCTGCCATCATCTTTCAGCTTGGTTTTCTCTAGGAACGCGTTGAAGTTGAGGGCAACATTAGCGTTGGCCATTTGATCTACAAGACATATTGTAAATATTTTAGACTAAGTTCATGATAATTAAGTTCATCTAATCAAATTATTCAATGAACTCCCACTCAGATAGACATCCCTCTAGTCATCTAAGTGAAACATGATCCGAGTCAACTAGCCGTGTCCGATCATCACGTGAGACGGACTAGTCAACGTCGGTGAACATCTTCATGTTGATCGTATCTTCTATACGACTCATGCTCGACCTTTCGGTCTTCTGTGTTTCGAGGCCATGTCTGTACATGCTAGGCTCATCAAGTCAACCTAAGTGTATTGCGTGTGTAAATCTGGCTTACACCCGTTGTATTCGAACGTTAGAATCTATCACACCCGATCATCACGTGGTGCTTCGAAACAACGAACCTTTGCAATAGTGCACAGTTAGGGGGAACACTTTCTTGAAATTATTATAAGGGATCATCTTATTTACTACCGTCGTTCTAAGCAAATAAGAAGCAAAACATGATAAACATCACATGCAATCAAATAGTGACATGATATGGCCAATATCATATTGCTCCTTTGATCTCCATCTTCGGGGCGCCGTGATCATCTTCGTCACTGGCATGACACCATGATCTCCATCATCATGATCTCCATCATCGTGATTTCATGAAGTTGTCACGCCAACGATTACTTCTACTTCTATGGCTAACGCTTTAGCAATAAATTAAAGTAATTTACATGGCGTTATTCAATGACACGCAGGTCATACAAAAAATAAAGACAACTCCTATGGCTCCTGCCGGTTGTCATACTCATCGACATGCAAGTCGTGATTCCTATTACAAGAACATGATCAATCTCATACATCACATATAGCATTCATCACATCTTTTGGCCATATCACATCACAAGGCACTTGCTGCAAAAACAAGTTAGACGTCCTCTAATTGTTGTTGCATGTTTTTACGTGGCTTTATAGGTTTCTAGCAAGAACGTTTCTTACCTACGTAAAACCACAACGTGATATGCCAATTTCTATTTACCCTTCATAAGGACCCTTTTCATCGAATCCGCTCCAACTAAAGTGGGAGAGACAGACACCCGCTAGCCACCTTATGCAACTAGTGCATGTCAGTCGGTGGAACCTGTCTCACGTAAGCGTACATGTAAGGTCGGTCCGGGCCGATTCATACCACAATGCCGCCGACGCAAGATAAGACTAGTAGTGGCAAGAAAAATTGACAACATCGACGCCCACAACTGCTTTGTGTTCTACTCGTGCATAGTAACTACGCATAGACCTAGCTCATGATGCCACTGTAGGGGAACGTAGAAGAAATCAAAAAAATTCTACGCATCACCAAGATCAATCTGTGGAGTTATCTAGCAACGAGGGGAAAAGGAGTGCATCTACATACCCTTGTAGATCACGAGCGGAAGCGTTCAAGAGAACGGGGTTGATGGAGTCGTACTCGTCGTGATCCAAATCACCGATGACCGAGCGCCGGACAGATGGCACCTCCGCTCAACACACGTGCGGTTGGGGAAGACGCTCTCCTTCTTGATCCAGCAAGGGGAAGGAGAGGTTGATGGAGATCCAGAAGACGACGACGTGGTGGTGGAAGCAGCGAGATCTCGGCAGGCTTCGCCAAGCTCTCACGGAGGAGGAGGAGGTGTTGGAGAGGAGAGGAGGCGCCAGGATATAGGTGCGCAGCCCTCCCCCCCACTATTTATAGGGGTCCATATGCCCGCCCCTCTAGATCCCATCTAGAGGGGGTGCGGCGGCCAAGGGGGTGGCTTGCCCCCCACCCCTAGGGTTTCCTTCCCTAGGCGCAGGGGGAGGCCCAAGGGGGGCGCACCAGACCACCAGGCTGGTTCCTCCCACTTCAGCCCATGGGGCCCTCCGGATAGGTGGCCCCACCCGTGGACCCTGGGACCCTTCCGGTGGTCCCAGACAATACCGATGACCCCAAACTTTCCCGATGGCGAAACTAGACTTCCTATATATAATTCTTCACCTCCGGACCATTCCGAACTCCTCGTGACGCCCAGATCTCATCCGGACTCAACAACTTTCGGGTTACCGCATACTAATATCTCAACAACCCTAGCGCCACCGAACCTTATGTGTAGACCCTACGGGTTCGAGAGACGCAGACATGACCGAGACGACTCTCCGGTCAATAACCAACAGCGGATATGGATACCCATGTTGGCTCCTACATGCTCCTCGATGATCTCATCGGATGAACCACGATGTCGAGGATTCAATCAATCCCGTATACAATTCCCTTTGTCAATCGGTACGTTATTTGCCCGAGACTCGATCGTCGGTATCCCAATACCTCGCTCAATCTCGCATCGCAAGTCACTTTACTCGCATCATAATGCATGATCCCGTGATCAACCACTTGATCACATTGAGCTCATTATGATGATGCATTAGCGAGTGGGCCCAGAGATACCTCTCCGTTATACGGAGTGACAAATCCAGCCTCGATTTGTGCCAACCAACAGACACTTTCGGAGATACCCGTAGTGCTCCTTTATAGCCACCCAGCTACGCCAGACGCTTATACACCCAAAGCACTCCTACGGTATCCGGAGTTGCACAATCTCATGGTCTAAGGAAATGATACTTGACATTTGGAAAAGCTCTAGCGCATTTAACTACACGATCTTTGTGCTATGCTTAGGATTGGGTCTTGTCCATCACATCATTCTCCTAATGATGTGATCCCGTTATCAATGACATCCAATGTCCATAGTCAGGAACCATGACTATCTGTTGATCAACGAGCTAGTCAACTAGAGGCTCACTAGGGACATGTTGTGGTCTATGTATTCACACTTGTATTATGATTTCCGGATAAAAAATTATAGCATGAATAATAGACAATTATCATGAACAATGAAATATAATAATAACCATTTTATTATTGCCTCTAGGTCATATTTCCAACAGATATATGGACTGAAGTCCTGGCAGCCGAGGAATACGGACTCGAGCGCCCAACCAAGAGTTACCCGAAGCGCAAGTTGCTACCTCAACTCGAAGAGGAAGCATTAAAACCTACATCACTAGCGTATGGTGCGGCTGATCGACCGCTTCGTGGCCGAGACAGAGAGGCATATCAGCCCGAAGGCCAGCCCACACCCCGCCGCCATTCAAACAAAAATACCAAGGCCCGGGGCAATACGCGGGACCTGCGAGACGTATTGGAAAACAAAACAAAACATGCAAGGTCGATCTACGGATCACGGGGTCATGCCCCACCTCGGTCAAGAGAAGCCAAAATCCATGGCAGCCCTCACGACACTTATGACCCGCTTTTGCACGGGCGAAGATAGCTGGTTGGCTCGTAGTAAGAATACAGCAAGCAAACCTGGCACATCAAAGGCCAGGGATAGCAACGGCGAACAACGACGCAACAAACGCAAGCGCCGCAAATATGGTGAAAACGCCAAAGATACGGCAGTAAATGCCGGATTCAGGGACTCAATGTCCGGTCAGCGAAGGGGCCACTCAAAAATAATAACTCGGTTCCATCTAGTTTGGACTGCATACTCGATCGCCAATGCCAAATTCATGGCACCCCAGGAGCGCCAGCCACCCATACCAATAGAGAATGCTGGGTCTTCAAACAACACGACAGGGCAAGCACCAAAAACGGAGAAGGGGGGTCCCAAAGCGATGATGGCGACGAAGAGCCCAGATCACCGAACACGGGAAGGCAAAAGAAGTTTCCCCCGCATATTCAATCGGTGAATGTGGTAAATACCACCCAAATTACCAACTCGGACCGGATACACACCCTTAGGGATGCCGACTTAACGGAACTAGCCGTCCCACAATATAAACTAGGGCCGGTCACCTTCAACCGCACGGATCGTCCGGTTAACGCCAATCATGGCAATCCAACCGCACTAGTCCTCGACCCAATAATAGATGGGTTCCACCTCACTCGAGTCCTTATGGACGGAGGCAGCAGCCTAAATCTTCTTTACCAGGAAATGGTGCGCAAGATGGGCATCGATCATTCGGCGATCAAACCCACTAAAGCCACTTTCAGAGGCATTATACCAGGTGTGGAAGCCAGCTGTACAGGCTCCATTGCCCTTGAGGTAATCTTCGGATCACCGTAAAATTACCGCATCAAGAGTTAATCTTCAAAATCGCCCTTTCCGCGCAGTGATTATCGCACTGCCGGACGAACCGCTGCTCGCCGATTCAACGCGGTGCCACATTACGCCTACCGTAAGCTCAAGATGCCCGGTCCATGTGGCGTCATCACAGTCAACGGCAAGGCCGAACCTTCCCCCGGCACAAACAAATACACCACTGCTTTAGCAGCAGAAGCAACGAGCAGCACCTTGCAGCCGAACCTTGAGTTGACGTCCAGGCTCCTGGACACCGTCAAGGGACTCTGAACTGCTTCGCGGAAGGATAGCCCGGCTCGTCCAGAGCTCAATTAAACACTCCAGCAAAGGCCAGGACAGGCCGAGCTCAGCGGCTCAACCACTCTCCGGCATGCAAATATTTCTTACATTTCCTTCGCAGGTTCACCTTTGCGCCGACCAGGACGGGCCATACGGAGGCAGCTTGAACGCGCAAGGGAATCCTTAGACATTCCCCGCAATGACCATCCGGCTATATCACGGATCCGCACTCAGCTTCTTCCCCCCTGGTCTTAGCAGGTTCTGCAATCATATTCCCTTTCTATCACATTACTTGTACTCATACGCATAGACGTACTATTCAAATACAACATGTGGATTTATATAACGTTTACCTGCTGTTATTTCTTATCGAAATTCTTTTGTCAAGTGGCATCCGCACACAGCGATATGCCTTAAAATATGCCAGGGGCTTCATTTTACCCATAACATGGCAATAAAGTCCGAACACCTTCATGGAAGCTATAGCATTATATGCATCAGCTCTGAATCATGTCTTGGGTCAATAGTTGGGTTTGCCCGGCTCCCATGTTTTGGTACCTTACGTCCCGCTTATATCGCTAAGGTAGCACCGGAGAACTATCGTGATTGTGTCCCGTTCTTCCGGATGAGCACCTCAAAGAGAAAGCCAAAACTCGATCATCATGATACAGCGAGAGCTGGTCACCTGTTCGAGAGGTCGTGAAATCTTTAAGCATTTCTCCCGCATAATGCCATAACCAATGCAGCGTGCGATGGATCGGTCTTTTCTCCGATCAGGTGCTTACAGATCCCCTAGTACGGTCTTCCGAACACCAGGGGCTGCGCCTACCTTACTAAAGCTCCTATGGCAAAGTGAGAGTGATAAAGCCCTATAGTCTGATTGCCTCGTTCACAGTCGAGCACCTCCTTCAAGGACCCAAAATGGGATAAAGAGTGCTCAAGTTTATCCCAACACCCCGCATTTCTTACGTAAAGGTGTTTACGACCGCCAACTCTCGATTTAACATATAAAACGGCCGCACAGGAGGGTAAACTTTTATATAACAAGAAATAAATCAATGACCTTGTCCAAACATTACAAAGGACAGCATGATTTGCATTCATGGGAATATAATGTCCTTGGTACATAGCTCCACTGCAAGGTAGGATCCTTTCCGGACACTCTCATAATACAATTCAGGCTTGCAGTGCTCCTTCCCCTCTAGCGGTCCTTCGGTCATCAGCTTTTCAGCATCCATCTTCCCCCAGTGCACCTTTGCGCGGGCGAAGGCCATTCGCGCACCTTCTATACAGACCGACCGCTTGATGACGTCAAGTAGAGGGCAAGCGCTTACAAGCCGCTTCACGAGCCCGAAGTAGCTGCTTGGAATCGGCTCGGCAGGCCTTAGCCAGATTACCAAATCTTTCATGGCTAGTTCCGCCGCCTAATGCAGTTCGATCAGCTATTTCAGTTGATCGGCAAAAGGCACCGGATAATTAGGCGCCAAATACTGCGACCAGAAGAGCTTATCTGCGGTGTTCCTTTCTTCAGCTCGGTAGAATTGGGTGGCATCTGATATGCTGCGAGGTAGCTCGGCAAATACCCCTGAGAAATCCGGATTCAAAATTAGAAACATAGTTTTCCCCTCAAATACTTGCATGGAAAAAGCCTTACCCGCCGCGATCTTTCTCGCCTCTTGGATCCCCTACAGGGCGCTTTGGGTTTGCCCCCGGGCATCGCTCGTGGCCTGATGCGCCTTGGTGAGTTCAGATTTTATCTTTGTTAAACTCTGCTCCAAGGTCTCGCATTTCCTTACGGCCTCTTGCAGCTCCTGCTCAGCTTTAATAACCCTGGCCTCGTGCTTCTCACGAAGAGTCCGCTCTGTGGCTGCCTTTTTCTCGGCCTCGGCCACGGCCTTTTTAAGGGCCTCGACTTCGGTCACAATCCCTAGCACAAATTATGCAGCTTATTTCATACTGAAAATTCATTCGCAATAAACGCGAGCAAAGCTTGTGCATTCCTTGTTTATCTCTCAACTGCATTCTCAATTGGCCAAGTTCTTCTATGGCCTGCTCCAGACTTTGACTCAATTCGAAGATCTCTGCAGTACGAGAGGCAGCAGCCGCTACAGATGCCTGCTTATAACAGAAGAGAAATCAATATCATTCAATGAGTCATAAATTTGATCCCCTGTCCGGTTCTTTCTTTCACCGAACAGTGTATCAGGGGCTACTATCTATACTATGACACTCTTCGACAACTCATAAAACATACCTCAAAGCCTCTTATAAGGCTGATATAGGCTTTGTTCACTGTCGGGCATGCTCGGGAACGGGGTCCCTGACTTGCTCGCTCGAGGCCTCATGGGCGTGGCTCAAGGAGGCCCAAGACGCCCATCTTCATCAACGCAGCTCAAGACCTCGCGAGGGGCCAAGCCTCACGGGCGGACGACAAGGAGCTTCTCGAGCACGACCTCATCAGGCTGGCTCATGAGGATGCGGAGAATTCAAGGCAGGATACCTCGTGAGGTGCCCATGACGCAAGCCATGACGACCGAGGGCGCCAGTCGGGCGCCAGCCCGCGCAGCGTCCTCCTGTCCTCTTTGGTGCAAAGGGAGCAAGCGCAGCGAGAGCATCAAGCAAAGGCATCCGCTTTGTGCAACAAGACCAAGAACAGCCCAACGGCAGGAAGGAGTCATCGTGGAGCCCAAGCAAAGGCCATCACCAGAGCCTTTGGCGGCGAGGACCAACTTTAGTCGATAAGTGTACCCGCTGCTCCCTTCAAAATGGCCAATTGTTGACGCCCTTCCCGCTCAATATTTGGGAAGAGGCCCAGGGCCTTCGCCTATAAATAGGACTAGCCACCCACAGGGTAGAGGCAGCTGGAGAGAGATCTGAATACTCATCTAGAAACCAGTAGCTAGAGCGACTGAGCACCACCTAGCAGTTCATTGCACCCGCCAAGAACAGACCCTCCCGAGGCTGTTCTTCCTTGTATTGTTCCTCATCGGCCCAAGAGGCAATCCACCACACCACACACTGGAGTAGGGTATTACACCACAATGGTGGCCTGAACCAGTATAAATCTCGTGTCTCTTGTGCTGTTCCGTTTAGTAGTTTAGGTCCCAGCGATTCGGCGAGGTGCGAGACGGTGGAGGGTTGATCTCCGCGCACCCCAAAGGTTCGAACCTCAAGGGTCTGCCAGAATCTGCCTTCGTCGCTTCATTCTTCCCGACCACTGCAACCATGTCCGACGCCTGCCGGGCCGCCGAGCGCCGAGCCGCCCTCGCTTCCATGTCGCCAGACAGCCCCGCCGGCGGGCGCCCTCGTCGTTCCTCGTCACCGGCGCTAACGCCGCCACCGCCCGGCGGGAACGAGCAGCAAGCATCATCCCAGCACTCGCCCATGAGGCGGACGGCCGCACCGCCACGCCGCGCACCCTCGCTGGTTCTTCATCACGCGCACTTCGCGGCGCTATGGAGGCCCGAGCTGCACTTTCGTCGCGCAACGAAGCTCCTGCGCTACCGCCTCTGCCGATGGCGTTTACGAAGAATGGCTCGACCGAAGTCGCCGAGCTCGTCCATGCTGCAGAGGCGCCAAGACCGTCCGGCTCGCTGCACCGCACCCGCCTCGCTGGCGATGAAGCTCCTGTGGCGCCACCCGCCTCCTCCTCAAGAAGGCGCCCTGTACCCAAGGCGCGCGGCCTCTGGGCGGAACCAGCTCCCCTAGGCGCCGGCGCGGCAAGAGCAGAGCTGTCAAGAAGTCCTCGCCCACAAGAAGCCGCCCGGCGCCCCCGCCCGGCAAGACGTCAGACCTGCGCTGCCCCCAGCCAAGGCGCAGGGAGGCCCGCAAGACCAAGCTCTCGTCGTCCGAGGCCCCCCGCTGCCACGGGCGGGCTGCCGCGCTTTCACCTCCGAAGCTGCGAGGCCGTGTGGCCCGCCAAGTTCAAGCTGACCTGCCTCGCCACGAAGGCACAGCTGACCCTACGGAGTTCCTCCAGCTCTCTGAGCTGGGCATCGAGCTGCCAACGGGATGAAAAGGTCATGGCGAACTGGTTTCCTTGGCGCCAGGGACGGAGCCCGCACTGCTCCTGAACCGCCCTGTGCACGATCTCTTCTCGGGCCGAGATGCGCACCCGCTTCATCGCCAACTTCCGTGGTACTCGCGACCGCCACCCGCCATGAGCGACATGCGCCAATCACAAAGAGCTGGGGAAACCCCGCAAAAGTACATCCAGCGCTTCAACAACGCACGCCTCAAGATCCCTGTGGTAACGGAGGAGGCCATCATCTCGCCTTTCTCCGACGGCGCGGCGCGACATCAAGATGAAGGAGGAGTCATGGCGATGCATGAAGATCTGTGCACCTCCTCGAGCTGTTCAACTTGGCGACCAAGTGTGCTGGGATGATGAGGGCGCCTCCCTCCTCGAGCTGCCCGCCGCAGATCCCAAGAAAAGAAGTCCAAGGCCAAGGACGTGAAGCGCAAGGGGGCTGCCGACTCACGGCCGAACCAGACACCAAGCGAGGCAGAGATCAGCCCGAGTCCTCCAAGGGCAGCCGGTACTACGTGTACCACGACCTCCACACCCACAACACCAATGAATGCCAAGAGCTCCGGGCCGTGTGCGAAGGAAGGGTCGGCAGACGCCCCGAGCGCAGCGATCGGGCTACGCCAAGGAGGAGGAAGGAATGCAGACGCTGGAAGACATGCGCTCGCGCCAAGGGTGGCGCGACCAACCTCGCGAGGACCACTGGCAAGACCTGGCCATGAGGGAGGCTGGAGGATCAGCCTCGCGAGGATAGTCCGCAAGGGAACGCAGGCCTCCCTCCACCGCCGCCGCCAAGGAGAATTGAAGACCGCCATCGACGAGGGGCTGGGACTTCAGAACTGCGGCGATCGTCAGATCCCTGGCGGAGCTCAAGCCCCAGCCTCTCAACAAGATCTTCAAGCAGTTCGCCACTGGTGAATGCAGTCCTCCCAAGCTCGAGGCCACGAGCCCTCTCAGTGGTCGGCGGCGCCATCACGCTCAGCTCAGCGGATCAACTCAAGTGCGCAGCCACAGCCGAGTTCTCCCGATGCTTTGTTCCCCAATCATCAAGAACGCGCTTGGTCACCAAGACCCTCATCGACGGCGCAAGCAGGGCTCAACATCCCGTCTGTGGAAACATTCAACAATCTTCAAGTGCCTTATACCAGCTTCAGCCAACCAAGCCTTTCTCCGAGTCACCGACGGCTCCACGGTCCCGATCGGGCAGGTCCGCCTTCCTGTCACCTTCGGGCTCGCGACAACCACCAGACCGAAGCTCATCGACTTCGCGTCGCCCACATTCGCCTGCCAGACAACGCCATCCTCGTACCCGGCGCTGGCCAAATTCATGACCGTAACCCACCACGGCTACAACGCCCTCAAGATGCCAGAAGCGGCAGGGTCATCACGGTGCCCCGTGAAGAGAGAGACGCAGTTGTCCTCCCCGGAGCGAGCCTTTCAGCCGCATCGCTAGAAGACCTGCACCACAAGCAGCAGGAGGCCTCACGAGGCCGCACCTAAGAAGAAGAAGACATCGACCGCCCGGCTCTCAAGAGGCAGGCCCCTCGGGCCTGCACCAGCCGGGGGAGCCTCCTTCCATCGCATAGAGCGCGCCTGCGCCTCCTCAGCCGGGCTCGGGGCTCTCCCCGAGGGCCGCCACCTCGCCAAGGTCACGAGGGAGGCGCTTGGGCACCATATGGAGGCGCTTCAAGCACGCTTCCCGCAAGGTGAGCAAGGCAGGAGGGCCAACCTCAGGAGTTCGCTGCAAGGCCATTCAGAGCTACAGGAGTCAAGGGTCATGAGGGGCAGCCGCCGCCTGCCCGCTGTGGCCCACCATTCAGGCGAGGATGGTGGGTTGCGCGTCTGCATCGACATAGTAGGGCTCAACCGAGCCGCGTCTCAAGAGCGCCTCTGGCCCTCGCGAGTGGGACGTTGCGAGGGTCCGCCCCACAGCTACGTGTGCATGCCTTATGGCCTGCCAATCGCGGCAGCTGCGCACCAGCGTCTCATGAGGGCCATCCTGGAGGCTCAATAGGTCAGGCACGCTGCAGCCCTGGCGGAGATGGAGATGGCCCGCGAGGAGCCGCCAGCGCCTCCGGACCCTCCCGAGGCCCCCAGGCCTGCGGGCTCGTGAGGATCGGCTCCCGCAGCCCACCGAGTCTGCTACACCAACACCCCTTCGTCCTCAACATCACCAGGTGACATCTTTAAGTTTTATTCCTACTGGGAGCGCCTTCAGGTCAGATTATTCCCAGGCCGCGTGGGTCCGTCCCTGCGGCATGTATCCCTTTTATTTCATGTCATTAGCCTATCCTGTTGGGGGCGCCCCTCGAGCTGCATCATCCCCAAACCGCTCGGGCCCGTTAGTTGCTTGGAGAGAGATCTCCAAGGAGCACGAAGCGACCTCGCCACGCAATCTCTTGTCGGCCAAGGCACGGACCTAGCGCCGCACCAGGAAGCATTGTCCTGACCCTCGATATAAGTCACCTTCCGAACACACTAGTTATCGCAACACCATCCCCACACTCAATGCAACCCCGTGTTAGAAACGCCGCTCTCCTTTCTCATCAATGATGGCTGCTTGAGCGCCAAGGGGACCTCCGAGCATTGCGACTGGGGCTCTACCGACTGGGCCGCCACCTCCTGGCCTTGACCACGGCATCGCGACCGACATACCAGCGACGGCTGAAGCCGCTTTGGGACTGGACCTGTCGGCGCAGAGAGCATCAAGCCTCACGAGGTCCGGAAGGAAGAAACTAAGCTAAGGCGGAATAAGCATCTCGTGACCGCTTCACAATAAGGATCATATTGACAAACGAGGCTACAAACATCTTACAAGCCCCTCTGGGTACATTCTTGGCTCCTCGCAGAACAAAAGACGCGAATCCTAAGGAGTCCTACCTATAGGGACCGCCATGGCAGACGCCATCATCAACAAGGGGCCGTCCCGCACCGCGCCAAATTTATCCAGATCAGGGGCGGCGACGGCCCGACGAGCCCGCCTGCCCGTGAACGGCGCAGGCTTGGGGCTCAGAGGCTGTCGCCGCTGCCTCCGAGTCACGAGGAGCTCGGCGGAGTCGCTGATCCTCCGGCGCCCTGTCGCCGAGGAGCTGCCAAGGAGTGGTCGGCCGGCCTCGCCTCACTGCAGCAGGACCTCGACCACCTCTCCCGGCAGCACTCCAGCCGACGACCCTCCGCGTCGAAGACCTTGAAGGACACCACCGGCACCATCGTACTCTGTGTGGATCGTGAGGGCGCCTTCGTCCCTGCAGACCAGGCGACCTCGCCCCAGCCTCGAGTCATGAAGACCTCGCCTGGGCAACCATCGCGACCTCCCGCCTGTCACGAGGGTGCCGCAGCCTGCGTCTTTGCAGCCAGAGTCCTGGGGTTCCTTCACGGACGACGGAGGCGAAGAAAGAAGGAAGACGAATCCAAGATTTAGGAGGCGTGGCGACGTGAAGCACGAACTCCGGCGAGAGCCTCGGCGTGGACTCTGGGGGAAGACGACACCTTCGGACTCCACCGGCTGCCGGGCGGCGCCGCTGTGGCGCCTGCGTCGCCTCCTTCAGAGCCACCAATTTATGCTGCACAAGGAAGAGGGAACCCTGGTGGCGGCCGCTCGCACCAGGGCATGGGCGCCTCCTGGCGAGTGCTCCTGCCCTGACACCAGAGGGCAAGCCGCTTCCTAGGGGGGAGCAGGTCAGGATCCTCTTGAGGAGCCTTTCCCTTCTCTTCCGTGGAGAACGGCGGATCGGAGCCATGGCAACTAGACGAAACGAGGAGGAGGAGAAGCGTATGATAGACTAGAAGGGCGCGCCTGCCTGCACTTATAGCCGCGTATAGGCCAACCGTCGGCCTCCACGATCACCGTAATCATAGCCGACTCTGCATGCAGGGACTTGTCGAATCCGGGTGGTTACCGAGGCATCATGGGGAAGCAGTGCGCACGCGTCCAATCAACCGCCACGCGGCGCCCAAGGCCGGAGGCTGTTAGGGCCCGCGACGCTTTGCACTTGCTGCTTTCCTCTCTGCTCGCCAAGTTCGGCGCCGCCAGGCCTGGGCTATTGTCGGCGCTTCGGGAACGGGGTCCCAGACTTGCTCGCTCTGCGGCTCGCGGCGTGGCTCAAGGAGGCCCAAAGACGCCCATCTTCATCAACAAGAAGCTCAAGACCTCGCGAGGGGCTGAGACTGCGGGCGGACGACAAGGAGCTTCTCAGCACGGCCTCATCAGTCTGGCTCATGAGGAGGCGGAGAGTTCAAGGCGTGGTACTCGCGAGGTGCCCATGACGCAAGCCATGATTTACCGAGGGCGCCAGGCTGGCGCCAGCCTGCAGCAGCCCTTCTTTCCTCTTTGGTGCAAAGGGAGCAAGCGCAGCGAGAGCATCAAGCAAAGGCATCCGCTTCGTGCAACAAGACCAAGACCAGCCCAATGGCAGGAAGGAGTCATCGTGGAGCCCAAGCAAAGGCCATCACCAGAGCCTTTGGCAAAGCGAGGACCAACTTTAGTCAGATAAGTGTACCCGCTGTTCCCTTCAAATGGCTAATTGTTGGCGCCCTTCCCGCCAATATTTGGGAAGAGGCCCAGGCCTTCGCCTATAAATAGGACTAGCCACCCACAGGTAGAGGCAGCCGAGAGAGATCTGAATCCTCATCTAGAAACCAAGAGCTAGAGCGACCGAGCACCACCTAGCAGTTCATCGACCCGCCAAGAATGCACCCTCCCGAGGCTGTTCTTCCTTGTATTGTTCCTCATCGCCCAAGAGGCAATCCACCACACCACACACCGGAGTAGGGTATTACACCACAATGGTGGCTCAACCAAGATAAATCTCGTGTCTCTTGTGCTGTTCCGCTTAGTAGTTTAGGTCCCAGCGATTCGACGAGGTGCGAGACGGTGGAGGGTTGGATCTCCGCGCACCCCAAAGTTCGAACCTCAAGGGTCTGCTGAACCCGAACCGGCTACGCCCACTCTCGCTGATCGAATCTTTCAATCACCGCACCCATAAGGGCACGGTGTTCATCAATGATGGAGGCGTTTTTCAACACCACCAACAAAGCATCTAACACTTCTGGCTGGATAGAGGTCGCCGATGGAACAGGCACGCCCCCTCCAGCCGAGGGAGGCTGCCTCCTTGATTCTGGAGTATAGGTCTCTGGAATCGCATCCGTCTGGGAGCCGAACTCAGATCGCCTCGCCGCCGCCTCCCATGGGAATCTTTTCCCCACGTGTCCGCCCCGAGGTTTGACCTCCGTGCACCGCCATGTTTTTCCCTTCCTCCTTGGCCGGGTCCTTCGGGACGAAGCCTCGTGTTATGCACTGTTTGGAGGAAGCACTACAAAAATATACACTTCGTGATGATACGTGTTTGTCATAGTAAGTCGCGTTTTTGTCATGCATGTACATCCATGATGATTTTATGAAAGAATCAAGATAGTCATACTGTCTGTCAGAGAAGTGTTCCATGACATTACCAAAATTATCATCACGTAGTGTCCACTTCCATGACGATAAATCGCGCGTCACGTAAGTGCTTTTCGCCAAGGGTGACCGACATGTGGCATCCACCATAACGGAACGCCGCTAAGCTATCGGGTCGGGTTTTGATCCGATAACCCATTAACAGCCCGACCAATGGGGATTTTCCACGTAAAATCATTATTGGCTGGAGGAAACACGGTCGGCTCATCATCGGGATGTATGTCATCCACTCACCGGATGTAGGCGCCTATGATACGCCGACACGCGGCACAGCCCAACAAAGGCCCATTCCTATGAAAAGGCTGGCCCATTTGACTTGGTCAAAAGCTGGCGGGCCGGCCAATGGAAAGCCTGTTAACGGCCTGTTAGCATATAGCCCATTTACAGCCCGCTAACCCAAGGCCCGCTTACCTACGCCAATTAGGCCCAAGAGCGCTATCTGGGCCATCCAATATGATTCCAGCCCGCTTTCACTTCGCCCATGACGCCTTTTCGCCCATATGAGGCCCTTGGTAACTCTTGGCCCATTAGCGCCCGTCTTTGGCCGGCCCTTAATGAACAATGTATTACTTTACACCCATTAACGGCTCATGGTGAAACGGCCCGTAATGAACAAAGGTAACACTTTATACCCATTAACGGGCCGTTATTCTGCTTGGCCGCTTCCAGCCCAAGTTAACTTTCGCCTTCCGAGGGCCCATTTATTCTGGGCTCATTTGCATCATTCGGTTACTTACGCCCACATCGCTATTTTTCGCTAGGGCCAAATTCAGCCCGTCGTTACATATCGGCCCGCTTGTGGTCCGTTAGTCTGTTGGGCCATTTTCATAGCATCACCAACACGCCTATTAACGGCCCGCTATGGTCAGCCCATAAAACATACGATTTCCATTATAGGCCTGTCTTACTACTGAAACGCCCGGATTCGATGCGCCTGTGTTTGCCGCTTATTCGCCGTCATTGCCATGTCATGTGCTTGCGTGTTGCACTTTGCCATGTCATCATCTCGCATTTCATATCATGTCGCCATGTGCATTTCATTTTGCATACGTGTTCGCCTCATGCATCCGAGCATTTTCCCCGTTGTCCGCTTTTGCAATCCGCACTCCTATGTCTCCCGCGCCCCTTTTACCTCTTTTCGTAAGCGGGTGTTAAACGGTCTCGAATGGCCCAAGGTTTGCTAAGCGGCCTTGGTATAGCACCGTAGACCGCTGTCAAATTTTGTGCCATTTGAGGTCGTTTGGTACTCCAACGGTTAACCGGTAACCGCAAAGCTCTCTTTGTTGCAGCCCAACTCCCTTTGAAAGTGGCCCAAAACCCATCTAACTCCCTCCATGCTCTCGCCGCTCGATCACGATCACGTGGCAAAACCGCACCTCATTTGGACTCTCCTAGCTCCCTCTACCTATATATATGTGCTCCCCTCCAAAATCGCGCAGAAACCCTAAAATTTCCCTCACAGCTGACACGTCCGCCCGAGCGGACAGATCCCGCCGCCCGCTCCGGCCATTCCGGACGCGCCACGTGTCGCGCCGCCGCCACCCTCCGCCGCCCGGCCGGAGGCCCTCCTGCCCGGTCGGCCACCATTGCTGCCGCGCCTCAAGCCTCCGGCCCGTGTGCTCCACCGCCCATCGCCTCGGGCCGGCGCGCTGCCTGAAAGGCCGCCGTCCCGCCTCGCTCCGCCCGCGGGACGGACCCGCACCGCCAGCGCCGCCTCCGCCACCGCGGCCTTCTCGCCACCGCCGCCCCAAGGCCTCCCCCTGCCTCGACGACCAGCTGGCGCCCTCCCGGCCTCATAGGCCTGCCCGGCCACGGCAGCTGGCCACAAGCCTACCCTTCCTGGTCCGCCCGCCGTCCGCCGCCTTCCCTGCCGGAGTCCGGCCAGATCCGGCCCGGACCCGACCTCCCCGGCCTCGTCGGCGTCCCCCTCCTCTCCGGCGACGCATCTCCGGCGAGATCCGGTCTGCCTCGATCCGCGCGCCTCAGTTGACTTCTTTCCTCTCCCCCGAAATCTGCTAAGTCCTGATATTTTCATCTCATGTGCCCATGTTCATCATGCCATAACTCTGCATCCGTAGCTCCGTTTCGTGCGTGTAATATGTCAAATTGTTCGTCTCAACGAGTACATAATTTCATCTCATTGCATCATTTTCATTTGAGCTCATCTTGATACCCGAAATGCTGTTGGAAGAGGGCTATGTGATGTTAGTTTCAGATTCTTATCAGTACATGCACTTTTGTCATTTTTGCCATGATTGATGTGTGCACCCTATGAACTTGAGTCCGACATGTGTTTTGTAATATGCCATGTCATCTTTACAGGGGTGTATGTCATGTATTTTTTTGATCTCTGTGGTGACTAGCACAAGCATGCAAACTAGGCTTCATGATGTTGCTGATTTCAGCCCTGCTCATTGATATTTTTATGCCATGTAAACTTGATGCTACCGAGAGATCCATGCTTATTTTGAGATACTTCAGTAAGGATGTTTTGTTCTAAATGTCATGCTCTAGCCATCCATGCCCTTGTTTGCAATTATGGAGTGCCATAGCTTGAGTCAATCGAGCTCTACTTTTGCTATAAAATGTTCCTGGCAGGTTGTTTACATGTTATTCAATTTTGCCAAGGTTGTTGTAGTTGATCCGTGTATGCTATGATATTGTTCTTGCCATGTATAGCCTCTATGCCATGTCTTCTTACTGTTGGTTGCCTTGCCATGCCATGTATTTCTCTGTGGTGAGTGGTTCAAGCTCACCAACATGCCTACTTATTGTTGTTCCTGCCATGTATGAATCTGTAATATAACTTGCTATGTTTACATGGGTGCCATCATATCTTCTGATCCTTTTTGGATTATGGTCAGTAAGGGACATTTGATCTATGCATTTAGTAGCTTCATGCCATGCCTTTGTTTGCCATTTAAGTTCCTGTAGCATGTTGTTTCATAGCTCTAAACATTGCAACCTGATGTTATTTTCTGCTAGTCTGAAACTGTTATTATTTGCAATCTTGCCATGTCATTTTGAGCATGTTCTAGTTGTTTCTGGAGAGAGCTCAGTGTTCATGTTTTGTAATGCTTTACCTGTACATCATGCCCATGCCTTTTGTTTTCTTTTTGAGGTCCTGTAGCATGTTGTTTTGATGCTTGCAATATGTCTAGTTGCTGTTTTGGGCAGATTGTTGTTATGACTTGTATAGGGTGTATGTGTTGAACCGTTGCTCCGTTTTGAGTGTGCTCTATATGAAACTTGCTTGATTTTGCATGTAGTTTCATATTATCATGTTGCATCCTTGTTTTGAGGTGTTTGCTTGATGTTTGTATGCATTTTGCATCAATGCCATGCTTATCTTGTTTTGCTCATATCTTCTATGTCGTAGTTCAATCTAATGAACTTTATATGTAACTTGACTAGAATTTCGTAGATCATCGTGGTGCATCTTAACTTGCTGTTTAACAACTTGAACATAATGTTTATTCAGATCTGGACCAATTTCGAAATTTGCATATGAGGACTTACCGAATTGTTATATGTTGTTCCCGCCTCATTTAAACTTGCTTTGATGTGTTACTCTTGTTTGCATCATCTCTTGCCATGAGTAGCTCCATGTAGCCTTGTCATGCATCATGCTTGTTGTGCATCATGTCTTGTCTATGTGTAGTGTGTTTACTATGTTGTGTGCTTCTTCTTGTTAGTTCCTGCTTGCTATGATCGTGAGGATTCGCTCGCTCACGCTTGGTTCGGCTTCATCCGCTCATCCTCTTCATGGACTTGTTCTTCTTCCTAGCGGGATTTCAGGCAAGATGACCGCTACCTGGATCTCACTACTATCATTGCTATGCTAGTTGCTTCGCTTCTATCGCTATGTTGCGCTACCTATTACCTGCTTATCAAGCCATCCCAAATTGTCATGTCGCCTCTAACCTTTTGCACCTTTCCTAGCAAACCGTTGTTTGGCTATGTTACCGCTTTGCTCAGCCCCTCTTATAGCGTTGTTAGTTGCAGGTGAAGATGAAGTTTGTTCCTTGTTGAACATGGAGATGTTGTTCCTTGTTGGAACATGTTTACTTGTTGGGATATCACAATATATCTTATATTATTAATGCATCTATATACTTGGTAAAGGGTGGAAGGCTCGGCCTTATGCCTGGTGTTTTGTTCCACTCTTGCCGCCTAGTTTCCGTCATATCGGTATTATGTTCCCGGATTTTGCGTCCCTAACGCGGTCGGGTGATTTATGGGACCCCTTGACAGTTCGCTTTGAATAAGACTCCTCCAAAGAAGGCCCAACATTGGTTTTACCATTTGCCTCACCACCACCTACATTTCCCTTGGGAGTAATTAACCCAAGGGTCATCTTTATTTAGCCCCCGGCCAATGCTTGTCTAAGTGTTGGTCCAAACTAGAGTGCTTTTGGCGCCCCCTCAAGGAAACTTGAGGTTTGGTTTTAGTTGTACGGACTGCTCATCCGGTCGTGGCTCGAGAAGAGATACGCAGCTACTATCGTGGTGTCGGCACGCCGGAGGTCTTGTTGGTCTTGTTTTATTGCTGTCGAATGTCTTGTAGCCGGATTCCGAGACTGATCGGGTCTTCCCGGGAGAAGGAATATCCTTCGTTGATCGCGAGAGCTTATCATGGGCTGTTGGGACACCCTGCAGGTATAAACTTTCGAGAGCCGTGCCTCATGTTATGTGGCAGATGGGAATTTGTTAATATCCGTTGTAGTAAACTTGAAGCAAACTCTTCTAAAATACACCACCCGTGTGCGTGAACTGTGAGTGTCTCTTTTCGGGTTGATCGAGAGGAGAACACGGTTTCGTGTTATGATTGACGTAAGTAGGAGTTCGTGATCACTTCTTGATCATTACTAGTTGACGACCGCCTTTGTTTCTCTTCTCGCCTCATTTGCGTATGTTAGCCACCATATATGCTTAGCCGCTGCTGCAACCTCACCACTTTATCCCTTCCTTTCCCATTAAGCTTTGCTAGTCTTGATACCCATGGTAATGGGATTGTCGAGTCCTCGTGGCTCACAGATTACTACACCAACAGTTGCAGGTACAGGTTTTGTGATGATCATGATGTGAGAGTGATGTTTGCTTGTATTGGAGTTCTTCTTCCGCTTCTTCTTCGATCGTGGGATAGGTTCCAGTCGGCAGCCTGGCTAGCAGTGGTGGATATTGTTTGAGTTTCGTTATGTTTCATCCGTAGTCGGATGTTGATCTTGTATATGATGTTGATGTATTCTTATGGCATTTGTGCCTTATGTATGTATCCCCATCTATTATGTAATGTTGATGTAATGATATCCACCTTGCAAAAGCGCTTCAATATGGTCTATCCTTGGTGGGACCGTCGAGTTCCTTTTGGATAGGGTCGCATATTGGGCGTGATAAGTTGGTATCAGAGCCTCGACCGACCCTAGGAGCCCCCTTGATTGATCGTGTAGTTTGGCCGATGTTGAGTCTAGAATAATTTTTTTTCGGAGTCTAGTTATATCGGAGAGTAGGAATTCTTTTTACTCCTCAGCCTCTTCATCGCTCTGGTGAGGAATCTTGACGTAGGTGTTTTGAATTACTCCTCTTCCCCTTCAAATTTTTCTTTAGGTTCGCGTAGTTGGTTTTCCGGTAGTTGTTCCTCAGCTCTTTTAGTCGGTGCATCTCTCGTCAAGTTGACTCAAACCTCTTTGTCTTTCGCGAGATCGACCCTCAGTTCTTCCTCCACGACGTTGTTTTCCCTGTCCGAAGTTGTCTTTGTTTTTCCCACCCGCCCTCCCTTCTTCTTTTCCGAACCGGAGTCCGTAATTGAGTATCCATCCTACTCGTGTGAAGTTTTTGCTCTCTCTCCTCAATGATTTCAAACGGTGTTTTCTCTTCAAGATATCCGTCGTTTCCCCTCCCGAGTTGCCTTTGTTTTCCCGCCCACCCACCCTTTTTCTTCCCGGAGTCTGACTCTCTCTCAACCAGCTATCTCATTCGTGCGGAGCCTCTTCAGTCTTCCCTCAATTATTTCAACCGGTGAATTCTCGTCTCGTTCGTCATTCTTCATCCCTTTCTTTTTTGTGCACGCAATTCAAGTTTTTTCGGTTAATCATATTCTTTTCCTTCAAGTGTTCTCTTTGCTCATTCGCCTCTCGCCAGCTTTATCCTTCCGAGTGTCAAGACATATCAGGAGATTCGTATGTGTTCTAATTAATTCGAGGTTGTCACCTCACCAAATATTTCAGTTCTTCCGTGCATCATCTATCTGTTCAACAACCCTTTTCAACGGTGTTTTTCTCTTTAGTGGGCCCTAACCCACAGTGTCTTTCCTGTGATCTTACCTGACTCTTCTAATTATCCCGGAGTTATTCTCAAATTCTTTTCGAAATTTGACGTAAGTATGAATTTCATCAGTCAGATGCCTTTCCAAGATCAATTTCAAATCATTTCATTGTTGGCTCAACCTCTCTGTTTTTTCTTTCTTCCGGAGTACCTCAGTAATTTTGGTGGTGTTTATCATCGTCCTTAAAGACCGAAGAAGAGTTCATTCTAAATCTTCTCCATTCTCCCGGAGATTCATGGTGATAGCTCGATGTTATCCTATCTAATTGTTTCTAGTCATGCAAATTCTTTTCATCCATCCGGAGCATTTCAGGAGTTGCTTTTCTGTTCTGGTCATCCGGAGGCCATCCTTTCGGAATATTTCTTCGTTCCAAGTTTTCAGCTTCGTTCATCTCAATATTCTTCCGGTGCTTCGTTCAAGTATTCTTCAATCAGTTCGCGATCTCTTCGTTCTCTTGCATTTTAATTCCCTCAAGTATTTTCGTGCTTTCCTAATTCTTCCCGGTGATTATTTCTCTTTCGGCAGTCATTTTTCGAATTCTTACGGTGGTTCGTTCAAGACTCATTTTCCTTGGTTATCATTTTAATCCATTCGCTCTGTCCAATCCTACTGGTGGTTCAAGAAGACTTTCTTAAGTTTTGTGCTATACCCCCCTTAATCCTTGTCAAGAAGAATAAGTAGTTTGCAAAATCCATTGTTTGTCATCAATTTAATTTGATGAAGGATAAGCATACAATAAATCTTATTCTTATTTCATCCAAGTGAGTAATCCCTTCCTTCGGAGTCTGTTCTTGAGGAATAAATTCTACTTCCAAGTGTTTTCATCTTTTCTTATCCGGAGTTCAGTTTCCTCGGCCATTTCGTCGGAACCTCCATCGGAATCATCGCAACGCTCATCTTATTCTTTCGTCCTTCATTCTATCTCATCATCCTTCCGTTACCGGAGTTCTTCATGGTGGTTCTTCATGATTTAATTCTTTCTTCAAGAGTTTCATCAATATTTTGGTGGAATTCAAATATCTTTTCTTCTTGCATCTCTAAGTGTCATTAATTCTCCGTATTCTTTTTAAGTGGAGTTTTGCATTTCTTTGTTCTTCTTACCTATCCAATTATTTCCGTTTGTGGCCGATTATCACCTTATGATCTTGAGATGTTATCCATAAGTCCTCAACAAGCTTATTCTTTTCGTTGTTGATTGTCTCAACAACTCCGTTTAAACCTTCCTTCTAAAGATGCTTTCAATTTCATTCGGGGCACAAGTTGTCATATTCTTATCCGTTCTTTTCATTCAACTTTTTCAATTCTTTCCGGAGGTTTTGTGTCATGCCTTCATCAAGTATCATTCCATCCTCTCAAGTTCATGTTCTATTCTTTCCTTGTTCAACCGGAGTTGTTTCATAGTCTATTTGATTCCGTGAGCTTTCAATTCTCGTCATTCTCGTCGTTCCTCTCTTCTTCTCGAGTGCTCTCGATTCTTTGCTTCTTCTCTTCAGTTCTTGTTTCACCTCATCCCTTTTTCCCTTCCGTCTCGGTCCTAAGATCTCGGGACGAGATCTCTTGTTAGTGGAGGAGTGTTGTAACGCCCCGGATTCGATGCGCCAGGTGTTTGCCAGTTATTTGCCGTCATTGCCATGTCATGTGCTTGCGTGTTGCACTTTGCCATGTCATCATCTGCATTTCATATCATGTCGTCATGTGCATTTCATTTTGCATACGTGTTCGTCTCATGCATCCGAGCATTTTCCCCGTTGTCCGTTTTGCAATCTGGCACTCCTATGTCTCCCGGCGCTCCCTTTTAC
This sequence comes from Aegilops longissima, assembly GCA_021605205.1. Lineage (NCBI taxonomy): Eukaryota > Viridiplantae > Streptophyta > Magnoliopsida > Poales > Poaceae > Aegilops > Aegilops longissima. The sequence continues at coordinate 330,915,381 of CM038682.1, forward strand.
CTCTTTTCATGTGCGGGTGTTAAACGGTCTCGAAATGGCCCGAGGTTTGCCAAGCAGCCTTGGTATAGCACCGGTAGACCGCCTGTCAAGTTTCGTGCCATTTGGAGGTCGTTTGGTACTCCAACGGTTAACCGGATAACCGCAAAGCTCTCTTTTGTTGCAGCCCAACTCCCCTTTGAAAGTGGCCCAAAACCCATCTAACTCCCCTCCATGCTCTCGGTCATTCGATCACGATCGTGTGGCCGAAAACCGCACCTCATTTGGACTCTCCTAGCTCCCTCTACCTATATATATGTGCTCCTCCCAAAAATCGCGGTACAAACCCTAAAAATTTCCCTCCGCGCCGCCGGACACGTCCGGCCCGAGCCGGACAGATCCCGCCGCCGCTCCCGGCCATTCCGGACGCGCCACTTGTCGCGCCGCCGCCACACTCCCGCCGCCCGCTGGGAGGCCCTCCTGCCCGGTCGGCCGCCATGACCATGCCCGCGCCCAAGGCCCCGGCCTGCAGGCCTGGCCGCCCATCGCCTCCCCGGCCGCCCGAGCCGCCGCCGTCCCCTCTCGCTCCCATTGTCGGACCCCGCCGGCCCTGCCCGCTGCGCCTCCGCCGGCCACAAGGCCTCGCCACCGCCACCGCCTGCGCCTCCCGCCTCCAAGGACCAGCAGCGCTCAAGCGCCTCACACGCCCGCCCGGCCACCGGCAGGCCGGGCCGCGCCGCCACTGCGCGTCCGCCCAGCAGTCATTGCCGTCCGCCGCCCTCACGGAGTCCGCCAGATCCGCCCGACCACCTCCTGGCCTCGTCGGCATCCCCCTCCTCTCCGGCGACGCATCTCCGGCGAGATCCGGTCTGCCTCGATCCGCGCGCCTCGGTTGACTTCTTTCCTCTCCCCCGAAATCTGCTAAGTCCTGATATTTTCATCTCATGTGCCCATGTTCATCATGCCATAACTCTGCATCCGTAGCTCCGTTTCGTGCGTGTAATATGTCAAATTGTTCGTCTCGACGAGTACATCATTTCATCTCATTGCATCATTTTCATTTGAGCTCATCTTGATGCCCGAAATGCTGTTGGAAGAGGGCTATGTGATGTTAGTTTCAGATTCTTATCAGTACATGCACTTTTGTCATTTTTGCCATGATTGATGTGTGCACCCTATGAACTTGAGTCCTACATGTGTTTTGTAATATGCCATGTCATCTTTACAGGGGTGTATGTCATGTATTTTTGTGATCTCTGTGGTGACTAGCACAAGCATGCAAACTAGGCTTCATGATGTTGCTGATTTCAGCCCTGTTCTGCTGATATTTTTATGCCATGTAAACTTGATGCTACCGAGAGATCCATGCTTATTTTGAGATACTTCAGTAAGGATGTTTTGTTCTAAATGTCATGCTCTAGCCATCCATGCCCTTGTTTGCAATTATGGAGTGCCATAGCTTGAGTCAATCGAGCTCTACTTTTGCTATAAAATGTTTCCTGGCAGGTTGTTTACATGTTATTCAATTTTGCCAAGGTTGTTGTAGTTGATCCGTGTATGCTATGATATTGTTCTTGCCATGTATAGCCTCTATGCCATGTCTTCTTACTGTTGGTTGCCTTGCCATGCCATGTATTTCTCTGTGGTGAGTGGTTCAAGCTCACCAACATGCCTACTTATTGTTGTTCCTGCCATGTATGAATCTGTAATATAACTTGCTATGTTTACATGGGTGCCATCATATCTTCTGATCCTTTTTGGCTTATGGTCAGTAAGGGACATTTGATCTATGCATTTAGTAGCTTCATGCCATGCCTTTGTTTGCCATTTAAGTTCCTGTAGCATGTTGTTTCATAGCTCTAAACATTGCAACCTGATGTTATTTTCTGCTAGTCTGAAACTGTTATTATTTGCAATCTTGCCATGTCATTTTGAGCATGTTCTAGTTGTTTCTGGAGATAGATCAGTGTTCATGTTTTGTAATGCTTTACCTGTACATCATGCCCATGCCTTTTGTTTTCTTTTTGAGGTCCTGTAGCATGTTGTTTTGATGCTTGCAATATGTCTAGTTGCTGTTTTGGGCAGATTGTTGTTATGACTTGTATAGGGTGTATGTGTTGAACCGTTGCTCCGTTTTGAGTGTGCTCTATATGAAACTTGCTTGATTTTGCATGTAGTTTCATATTATCATGTTGCATCCTTGTTTTGAGGTGTTTGCTGGATGTTTGTATGCATTTTGCATCAATGCCATGCTTATCTTGTTATGCTCATATCTTCTAGGCAGAGTCTCAATCTAATGAACTTTATATGTAACTTGACTAGAATTTCATGTAGATCATCGTGGTGCATCTTAACTTGCTGTTTAACAACTTGAACATAATGTTTATTCAGATCTGGACCAATTTCGAAATTTGCATATGAGGACTTACCGGAATTTTTATATGTTGTTCCCGGCCTCATTTAAAATTGCTTTGATGTGTTACTCTTGTTTGCATCATCTCTTGCCATGAGTAGCTCCATGTAGCCTTGTCATGCATCATGCTTGTTGTGCATCATGTCTTGTCTATGTGTAGTGTGTTTACTATGTTGTGTGCTTCTTCTTGTTAGTTCCTGCTTGCTATGATCGTGAGGATTCGCTCGCTCACGCCGGTTCGGCTTCATCCGCTCGTCTCTTCATGGACTTGTTCTTCTTCCTAGCGGGATTTCAGGCAAGATGACCGCTACCTCGGATCTCACTACTATCATTGCTATGCTAGTTGCTTCGTTTCTATCGCTATGCTGCGCTACCTATTACCTGCTTATCAAGCCATCCCAAATTGCCATGTCACCTCTAACCTTTTGCACCTTTCCTAGCAAACCGTTGTTTGGCTATGTTATCGCTTTGCTCAGCCCTCTTATAGCGTTGTTAGTTGCAGGTGAAGATGAAGTTTGTTCCTTGTTGAACATGGAGATGTTGTTCCTTGTTGGAACATGTTTACTTGTTGGGATATCACAATATATCTTATATTATTAATGCATCTATATACTTGGTAAAGGGTGGAAGGCTCGGCCTTATGCCTGGTGTTTTGTTCCACTCTTGCCGCCCTAGTTTCCGCCATATCGGTATTATGTTCCCGGATTTTGCGTCCCTAACGCGGTCGGGTGATTTATGGGACCCCTTGACAGTTCGCTTTGAATAAGAATCTCCAAAGAAGGCCCAACATTGGTTTTACCATTTGCCTCACCACCACCTACATTTCCTTGGGAGTAATTAACCCAAGGGTCATCTTTATTCAGCCCCGGGCCAATGCTTGTCTAAGTGTTGGTCCAAACTAGAGTGCTTTGGCGCCCCTCAAGGAAACTTGAGGTTTGGTTTTAGTTGTACGGACTGCTCATCCGGTCGTGGGCTCGAGAAGAGATACGCGCAGCTACTATCGTGGTGTCGGCACGCCGGAGGTCTTGCTGGTCTTGTTTTATTGTCGTCGAAATGTCTTGTAGCCGGATTCCGAGACTGATTGGTCTTCCCGGGAGAAGGAATATCCTTCGTTGATCGCGAGAGCTTATCATGGGCTGTTGGGACACCCCGCAGGTATAAACTTTCGAGAGCCGTGCCCGCGGTTATGTGGCGATGGAATTTGTTAATATCCGGTTGTAGTAAACTTGAAGCAAACTCTTCTAAAATACACCACCCGTAAAGCGTAACTGTGAGTGTCTCTTTTCGGTTTGATCGAGAGGAGAACACGGTTTCGTGTTATGATTGACGTAAGTAGGAGTTCAGGATCACTTCTTGATCATTACTAGTTGACGACCGCCCTTTGTTTCTCTTCTCGCCTCATTTGCGTATGTTAGCCACCATATATGCTTAGCCGCTGCTGCAACCTCACCACTTTATCCCTTCCTTTCCCATTAAGCTTTGCTAGTCTTGATACCCATGGTAATGGGATTGCTGAGTCCTCGTGGCTCACAGATTACTACACCAACAGTTGCAGGTACAGGTTTTGTGATGATCATGATGTGAGAGTGATGTTTGCTTGTATTGGAGTTCTTCTTCTGCTTCTTCTTCGATCAGGGGATAGGTTCCAGGTCGGCAGCCTGGGCTAGCAGGGTGGATACTGTTTGAGTTTCTGTTTATGTTTCATCCGTAGTCGGATGTTGATCTTGTATATGATGTTGATGTATTCTTATGGCATGTGTGCCTTATGTATGTATCCCCATCTATTATGTAATGTTGATGTAATGATATCCACCTTGCAAAAGCGTTTCAATATGCGGGTCTATCCTTGGTGGGACCGTCGAGTTCCTTTTGGATAGGGTCGCATATTGGGCGTGATAAGTTGGTATCAGAGCCTCGACCGACCCTAGGAGCCCCCTTGATTGATCGTGTAGTTTGGCCGATGTTGAGTCTAGAATAAATTATACCCACTGGGCATTATGGTTCGGCACAGGTTATAATAAAGCATACACAAACAGCAAATTACATACACTGGGCAAATACAGCTCATACATCAAGGACGCGCATCAACTTAACTCCATTTGAACTATAATCTCTTGTAAAATAGGATTGGCCGGATTCAGATAGCACAAATGTCGATGCAAAATCTCCAATTCCTTCATGGTTACCTCGGTGTCTTGTTTCATTTTTTGACTCCTGCATCTAATACCTGCATGTCCAGCCTCAACTTGTTGATTATACGCTGACAATCATGTACACGTTGTCTTGCCACCTCTAGTTGATGCTCGAGAACATCAGACATTCCAATTCCAATCCATAATAATTCGTAACGGCCATGCCGCATTGCTCAGAGATTTTTGTGTTGATGTCACTTCATCCTGAAATGTTTCTGTAAGTACACATGACTAGGGCAAAAATATAGTTACAATAGTGAAGCGAACAAGACACTATTTTGAACTACATGGCAAAACAGGACTAACAATAATGTTACACGTCACTTTCACACAAAAAATGTTACACTTTATGAAGCATGAGTAGGTGATATTTTAAAATTATAAAAAAGATAGTCTGTGCAGCCTGCATACAGAAATGCCTCTTAGCTCACCAGAGGAGCATGATGTTGGGGCCCAATCGAAAACACAGACAAGTTACAAATTTAGACAGCACGTTGCATATAAGTAAGCAAGCAGTTGGCCATTCTATACCTCAATTAAAGTCTTAGGGAGCATAATGAACAGCAAAGGGTTTCATACAAACATACTACAGCAGGCCAAACTATGCAATCATTAGCGTAGTATAAACTAGATTGTGAGCCTCATGCAATAATAGTTGGTTAATAGACTTCAAAGCTTCAGCACACTTCGCAGAGTAATTAAATGGTAAGGCATTTAATTATGTCAACTAATAGTGATACAAGTACCGAACATCGTGCATGATTATTTGGGCATCTCATTAACGAGGACAAATAAAGCAATTGAAAAGAGAAAATTAACTATGCCTCAAACAAACAAGGAATTGAACTGTTGAGTTGCATACAAAGACTTACCTTAGCAGGTTAAAGAGGCTCAACAGCAGCTCCTACTTCTCTTGCAAGGCTCCTTCCTAACATCTTGTACTTGGAAATCCTCAATCTTATCTTCATTGCACCCCTCCGCAAGGTGACACAAACTAGTTACTCGCCTCCTTGGAAGATAAATATGCATACTTTCTAGTCTGTGAACACAAAAGGATGAGATTATAACAAAACAACACCACATAATGAAACATGCCGATCTCTTGCACTTGCACACAATGAAATGAGCATTTACTATGTCTCGCACTATGTAAAAACTAGGTATACCTTCGAACTGGATCTCCGTGTACTCTTGGAGAGCCTCTCAGAGTGTACAACCAAACCTTTATGTCACCTATGAGTTAGACAAGGCCCCACTACAGCAGCCCTCGGTGTTTAAATCGTTGACAAGCTCATAGAGTGTTAGGTCAAGAACAACAAGTAATCAAAGCAAACAGTCCTAGTATGGCTGGCTGATGCAAACAAGCAATTGAATGATGTGTGAACAAATCTTACATATCAAGAAAAGAAGCAAAGAAGGAGGCTTAAAGACCATCACTTGATCGACCAGATTTAAGGGCATTTAAACATCATGTGCAACGATGAACTAACATAAACATTGCATATTCCAGATTCTAGAATGGAATGCACATGTATTAGGTTATGCCATGTATGATGATGCCTAAATGTACAGATAGCAGTGTAGGAGTGATTCATCATTGCACGCACAATTGAATTGTAGGTTAAGGGCCGCCTCGATTTACTTTTTCAGGGCATATTGTCAAAATAAGCCATAAAAGATGTAAAGAAGTTATTTTTGAGTTATGGGCTTGGGCTTAACTAATTTCGATTTGGAGGGGGGTGTTTCGAGTAGAACCTCACTCAAAATTGAAGGGAAGGGGAATAGTGAAATGACTCTGTTGGCTGCCTATATTACACTCAAAATGCAATCACGACGCCTGTGTCACACCTCGACCTCAAGTAAAACAAACATGCAAGCATTCATTGCCCTGCCCGCTTGCATCTCCTCTCCCTTTCCTCTACTCGATCCCCGCCTGCAAGACTAGGGTTCCTCCAAGGAGCCGTCGACACCGGTCCCATCTGGCCTGGTCCTCGACGATGCTATGTCCAACTAGGCTACATGGCCATGGTAGGGGCAAATCTCCCTGCTGCTCCTCCCTCGCGCTGCCCTCATTCTCATGGTCTCCAAAGAATGCTCCATTGTGGTTCGTCCAACGACTACTCCGGCGGGCATCGCACAACTATGGCTGATGCCACACTACGCAGAAGGCACCTTATTCCCTCCCTCCTCCTGTGGCATGGCCTTGAGGTGTTGTTGAAGGATGAGCTCATCCAACAAGGTGAGGATCTCCTCTGATTTTTGCAAAATTTTCATTCTGATCCACTATACAGTGAATTGCTATGAGCTGCTTCTGCTGCTGCTATATGATGCATTGCTATGAGCTGCTCCTGCTGCTGCTATATGATGAATTGCTATGAGCTGTTGCTGTTGTACGATGAGTTGCTATGAGATGCTGCTGCTATATGATGAATTGCTATGAGCTGTTGCTGCTGCTATATGATGAGTTGCTACAAGCTGCTCCTGCTGCTACTATATGATGAATTGCTATGAGCTGCTCCTGCTGCTGCTATATGATGAATTGCTATGAGATGCTCCTGCTGCTGCTATATGATGAATTGCTATGAGCTGCTCCTGCTGCTGCTATATGATGAATTGCTATGAGCTGCTGCTGGTATATGATGAATTGTAGACTGCTGGTGCTGTATGATGAGTTTCTATGAGCTGCTGCTGCTATATGATGCTTTCAGGTGGTGCTGCTATATGATAATAACCAGCCACTTGGACCACCGAATTTCAATAAATAATTGTTCTTCATTTAAATGTGGGTCATGCGTTCTTTGTTTAAATTAGGCAATGGGATCTCTATGGAAAACATTGACCAAAGTAGATTGTGCCAAGTAGATGGTATCTTTGTATTTGCATTTTGAGCAAATAGTGATGGTATGTTTTCCTATCATATTAATTACTGCACTGGGTTCAATTTGTGATGTTTGCAAGTCAAATTAATTTCCATATGGGCAGCAAAATGAAATATATATAATGCAATCTAGACTTTCCACTGATCATACCAAAGATAAGCTGAAAACACAATGAAAAGAACTGGTTGGCTTATTACATGGAGCTTATATTCACAGTGCTTATTTTCTTAGGATAACTCGTAATAACTGCCGCTAAGAAACTTGGCTAATAGAACTGCATACAAATAACATGTCACGATGATTGCAATGGAGGAGTGACGCACCATAGCACACTGTATGGCTCACCGCTACCTCTCCTTTTTTGCGATGTTCCATGAAATTGCCACATACATCTTGTACTTTTTCATTGTGTAACCCTATTTGCAAGTTGACACGGCTAATTTCAGACATCTCTACATGATACTACATTGCATATCCCTTATGCATATTTGAACCACCAATTAACGATTGTGTGCGTACCATAAACTAGCCATGACTCAGATGTCGGACTAGCAGTGCACTCTAAGGGAGCCTAATGTAGTGCACTAGAATTCCTACATGCCACCTATGATTTTGTGTAATGTATTGCCTTGTTCCTAAATATATGTCTTTGTAGAGATTCCAAGATGGACCACATACAGATGTATATAGATGCATTTTCGAGTGTAGATTCACTCATTTTGCTCCGTATGTAGCCTATAGTGGAATCTCTAGAAAGACTTATATTTAGGAACGGAGGTACGAGGTAGTATCATGTATGACATCTACATATCTAATTTAGTAATTTAGCAGCCAGTAGTAGAAATCATTGTCTCGCACAAAGGGATTATCGGTCGAAAATCCTAGCAAAGCACGGCGAGCAGCATGTATAATACAAGAGAGAGAGACGCGCTTACAAGATCATAGCAATGCCTCACCAGGATCTTGGTTGGCCAAGCTGTTAGATCCGTAAGAAACATCGCCCTCGTAGTTTTTGCCACCTGCATAACAGTAACAAATGACCGTTAGTATATTTGAAGTACATCGGGCGGTGATGCTGGACGGTTTAAAGGTGACAAGTACCTAGGCCGTGGCGGGTGCTTGGCATCTCTCGCACGGTGGGAATCAGTTTAGAAATGTCGAGGGTGATGACGCTACGCTGGCTGTCGTGGTCCGTAAGGAGATCTAGAACCATCGAGTAGGGTGTTTGTGGAGCGGCTCCGTAGGGTGGACTACGTGTGGGCGGCGGATCTGTGGCCGTGGACGAGGGCGAGGTGAAGCTGCTCCGATTGTTGGGTTAAGGATGGTGTCGATGACGCGATCTACGGCCATGGACGGGCTTCGGTTGCCCGTGGTTAGGTTAAGGATGGTGTCGACGGCGCGAATCTGCGGCCGTGGGCGGGCATCAAAAGCTGCTCCGGTGGTTGGGTTAAGGGTGGTGTTGACGATGCGGATCTGCGGCCGTGGACGGGCGCCGGTTACTCCGTAGGTCGGATGAGGGTGCGAGGAAGCGGATCTGAGGCCATGGAGTTGTGAGTTGGCAAAGCGGCCCCTGAGGGTTGAGAATGGTATAGGCGGCTACTCCGGTAGGGTTGACGATGGTGTTGGCGGCGGCTCGGTAGGGGTTGAGGAAGGTGTCGCCTGCGGCCCGGTAGGGTTGAGGAAGGTGTCGGCGAAGAGGATCGAGGTCATCGACGGGGCGCTGATGGGCGGCTCCCGGGTGTGGACGGCTGCCTCCGGTGGGGAGTACGAATGAGCCGCTGCAGATGCGCGGCGGTCGACGAGAGTACCGTCGAAGCAGATCCGGCACCATGGACAAGGCCGACGCTGAATGGGCTGTGGTACAGTGGTGGATGAGCAGTCTACTTGTTTCTAGGGAGGTGGGAGGGTAGATGCGCCGCGTAGCAGATCCGTGAGGTGGACGCCACTGGCAATGAATGGGCTATGGTACGCCGTGGATGAGCAGCCTAGGGTTTCGAGAGGGAGGGAGAAAGGGCGATGAAGTGCGGACGGCGTGATGTAAGATGCTCTGTGCTGTGGAGTTAGTCGCTTTTATGGGAGGGGAGAGGAAATGGGGTGCCGTAGTGGGGGAACTGGAAGTTACCAAAGCAGCCTCGACCTATCATGTAGATGAGGGCGGTATTGTAACTGTTGGTCTCCGTGCACCAAGGACAAAAGGGGGATTTCGCATGCTAAAGACTAAGGTGGTGGAAATTTTAGAAGGAGGCGGGAGATTTTGCCGCCCGCAGGATCGTTCGTATCCAGTTTCAACTAATTTTGGACCGTGCTAACGGGAAGTCATGCTAGATTGTGTATACGGGGCACGGGTCAGCAGTTAATAACTGGTGTGAAGTCCACCCCAGAAAAAAACGAATAACTCGGGATGATGCGCCGATAACTTGGACGTTCACATGGGCGCGGCCAATCGTACGGGTGTAGTAGCGCGTTCACAAAAAAAGGGATCAAACGCTCAGCCTATGTATTTCTCGTGTAAATAGATAATTTAGTGCGATTGGTTATTTACTTTAAACATAATGCATTGACCTTTTAGTGTAGAGGCGCACAAAAAGAAATGGATATTGTAGTTAGCTACTTAAAAGTGTTAGCTCATATGATTACATAGCCTCCATTTCATAAATTATGCATCTGTTGAATTCATATATGAATATTACATATATTACTTCAAAATATAAACTTAAATCATCCAAGACTAATGAATTTGAATGCAATAGTAACAATGGTGCATGTACATGATAGCTACATTGGTTGTTTGAAGAAACATCACTGTAACTTTGGCATGCACAACTGAAAAGGTTTATTTAAATAGAAAAAATGTGATATGTGAGTGTCCAATCTTTATAGCGTTGAATCGATATTGTACCTTTGGCCACGATACGAAGTAGATATTGACTTATGTTCAAGCGATGCATGTCCACGATCGCTAGATAGTGATACATGAATGAATTGTGCAATGTCTCTCACACGCATACATATCTCATTTCCCTGTGGGCATCGGAATCACACACGCGCACTTCTTGTATTTCTCTCCCTCCGTCAGGGTTAAATTCGTCTTTCCACCACGTCCTACAAGTCTCTCACACAGAAACACACACGCTCTCTATGTCTAACACGTCCACCCCTTTAATTCCGCCCACCCACATCCACTAATGTCTCAAAGTATAATAATGTCTCTCACACATATGCTATCTACCTATCCCTTAATATAGCTAGATATGTGTCACACAAACTCCTTCTCCCTACTAGCAAGAAGCCAATGCGTTGCACGGAACATCAAGTGCATTTGTATGAGAAGTTTATTTTGTGGGAGAAAAGGATGAACGAGGGAATGCCTTATTTGCAAATGCGGAGAGGGGTGTGGGTATCTTTTTGCAAAATTGCCATATTTTCTTTCCTGTCCGTCGGATATAAATTGGATGGCCTATATTGCAGGATGGCAGGAACACCATCATCACCAACTCTGTTTTTTTACAAGATACAAGAGTAGAGATATGTGAGTGTCACTGCCCCCCCCCCCCCCACACACACACCCACAATTCCCAACACCGAAGGAGTAGGATGACACCTCGATCTTGATACTAATCTATCGACTGGCTTCTCTCTCAAATATACACACACACATACACTACCCGACACCGAAGGAGTAGGGTGACACCTCGATCTTGATACTAATCTATCGACTGGATTCTCTCTCAAACATACACACACACACACACACACACACACACACACACACACACACACACACTACCAGGCACCGAAGGAGTAGGGTGGCACATCGATCTTCATAATAATCTATCTACTCCTCTTTAAAACACACACACACACACACACACACACACACACACACACGCTAGTTGTGCCTCTGTGCCTACCGCGCACACTCTCGATACGTCTTTCTCTCCCTCCCCCCCCCCCCAACAATGACAGCAGAAGGGTGACAACTCGATCTGATCACAACTCGATCCATCTTTCTTCTTGCCTTCTGTAACCACCACTGCGATCGCATCATCGTGGCCTTAATTTTATTGTGCTGTTGCATTCTCGCTCCAAATAATACCGACATGTGCGATCCCTTTGCTTAAGACTACCCACAAGGGGAGTAACATAGGTAGTAACATCACACATATCTAGATAGAATAGATGATGTGGCAAGTAATAAATGAAGAAAGAGAGGTATGTGATAACATAGCTAGTTACTACTAATATGAGTAACGCCACACATATCAAGGCAACATGCGCCTATAGACTAATAAATGAAGTGTTGCATGTTACCACACATATGTTACTCCTCATTATAGAGGTAGTAACATAGAGTAGTAACATGCCCATGTTACTACTCTATGTTACTACCCATTGTGGCTAGTCTAATTATATGCATCACTGTAACTAGTACTCCATCCGTCAATTTATAAGTTGTGCTTACCTTTTCCATCAACTTCGTGCAACGCGCGGGCATCTTGCTAGAAACACTAGAATATGTCTATATAATCCGTATGTGATAGTCCATTTGAAATCTCAAAAAAGACAAATATTTAGGTACAGAGGGAGTAATATATTAGGAGTATATCAAAACAATAGTGATTTCTTTCAAGTTTGTGAACAAATACTACTACTATTCTACTACTTTGGATCCGTCGCAATGCACGGGCACATTGCTAGTAAAAGGAAAAGGCATGTCGCGTTCGCGTCGCACCCCCACACGCCCGGGAATCGGGAGTACAACACGGCCCGTCCGGCATGACACATAGCTTAGGGAAGGCGTGTTGCCTAGCATTTTCACTTTCATGTGGGACCGCCGTTGAGCAAACCGACACCCGCCCACTCCGGGTTGGAAAATGAAACAAGGGAAGATCTAGCTGTAGCACGGAAGCCAAGAAATTTTGTGTCGACGGGGCTCGTTGATAGAGTAGGAGCATTCCATACTAGTACTACTCCTACTAGTACCAAGTTTGTACTCCTAATACTATATTACTAGTACTACCACTATACAAGTAGTAGTAGATACGTGCACGGCACAACATCGTAGGAACAAAAAACGGAAGATCTTGTTTTGGGTGATTTATCTTTTTTAATCAACGTAGTATGAATAATATGATGTGGGGGCACCCATGAAGCTTATGTGGCTTGGTTGCATGGCTACGGAAGGTTAGAGAAAATAAATAGATAATGTGTTTAGAGTGCACTCCACTAAATAGATATACTTTGGATCCATTGCAATGGACCGCACATCTATATCTATACCCCTATATAGTGTGTGAAAAACTTTGAAAGTTGGTCGTTGGATGAAGCCAAACCGACGATACAAAGATGGCAAATCCGAGCACTCTCGGCCGTTGGATATCATCCACCGATTCTCGCCACATGTATAATCTAGAAGACTCCATGGTTGAACTTAATTCATGACTAACTTTGCCACAACTAAGCTTAGGCAAAGTTATTAGTTCTTCAAAATGAGAGCCACAAGTTGGCAAGCCTAAGGGAATCTTGCCACATCTTTTGTGTGTATGTCATGTGGGGCCTTAGTGTGGCTTGCCTAAGGTGTGGCTTGAACCAAACACTTACCTAAGTTAATCAAACTTGCCTAACCTTACATTCCACCAGATTTTGCCACATGTTAGAATCCAGAAAACTCCACATGTAGAAACATAATGCACAAACCACCAGAAAGGTACGCGTGCAATGCACGTGTACCTTACTAGTACTAGTTGGTAGTAGTAAGAAACAAATTCCAGTTTTGGCACGAGCTCAGATCAAGGGAGCACCACAAGGCCTGCCAGAGGAGTTACATTTCCCTCTCGAGGCCCACGGACCGAACTTCAGTGGCTTAGTGCCCGGCCTATGAGTCAATGACATGCGGACCTTAAATGCGGCTGGCCCATATGTCATTCTCATGGTGGTGGCGTGGTTCGCGACTCACTCGTTCGAGATGAACCGGCCGGTGGTGGCGTGGCTGTGGCGAGGGTGCCACAGCTGGGCGTCGGGGCGTTACGAGGCATAGATGGCCACACCGGCAGGTACTACCTGTAGTACATAAGTACTCCAGCTGAGGATTGATGCCCGGGACGAAATGTGTCACAGCCGCTGGATGAAACTTCGATGGTGCGGGAGTACGGATCGGAGCAGAGCAGCAGAGCAGGCAAACCACGTCCAATCGGGTGTGTCTGTGGTAGAAAGTTGATGGTTGCCGCAGTTCAGCTGGCCCGCATGTCATGCACACAAAGGCAGAGGAGCGGTGGGGCCGAGAGGGATGAGGGGCACGAACAATCCTACCATTCTGTCACTGACATGTGGGACCCATAAGCATGGGTCCCACCTGTCAGCGAAGGAAAGGCAGGGCAAGGCAGTGATGCCACGTCAGAGGATCGATGTCCACGTCGGGGGACGTCGTGCCGTGGGTTGGAGTGGCATCGTGGGAATCGCGTGTGGGTGTGGTAGTGGTAGAAACAAGAAACGTGATGGTCTCCGTGGTTCAATTTCCATGGACAAGCTATCGTGTCTGCTGACATATGTATATCAAAACTAGAGTGTTTATATTTCAAGCATGTGAACAAGTATTATTCTACTAGTTTGGATCCATTGCAACGCATCGGCCAGCACATTGGTAGTAGTAGTGTCCATCTCTATCTCTAGAGGCCTTCCTCGCTCATCCTTTTCTCTCACAAGATAAACTACTCATACAAATGCATCTTGATGTTCCGTGGAACGCACGAGGATGTTTCCTTGGGGGTCTCTCCAGCGCGGCGTGGCCGTAGTTGCAAGTTGACGCCCCTTGAGATGCCGACGTTGAGGGGCACACGAATTTCCTCCGATGAGCAGGTAAGATGAGTTTGATCACATAGTAAATGCATTCTAAAGACTACTTCTGTGTCCATTTCCTAATTCTCCCCCTGCCCACTGTTTCATAGGCTAGGATCGGTGCGAGTGGAGATTGGCTTGCATATGTACGGGAGGGTACCAACATCAATTTGCACAACATTTACAACGGTGACACTGTTCCCGTAGAACCTTTGTCCAACATTGGGATCAGCCATGCAACGGGCCACCGCATGAATTGGTACGATGGAACCATGGTGAGATTGAATAAGATAGCATGAACCTTGCACATGGCGGTCAAAGGCGGACCATGCTGTCTGCGGCCGATTTGTTGTTGTACGAGTAGGAAGACGTTGTGCTCCTTTCTAACCGCATCTTCGCGGTGACAAACCAGGGGACTTATTTTGTATGGGACACATCCTACGATATACACCCTCTCTCCTAGTTTATTTGTTTTGAATCTTTTTGTTTTATAAGTTTTAAATTCAAATTTAGAGCTCCCCATCACATATTGAGATTACAATGTCCATTAAATCGCTAGTGCATGTACAATAAAGAAACAAATCTCGAGTTTGGCACGAGTTCGTGTTATGGAGCACCACAAGCCTCGGCGCAGGAGTTACATTTCCTCTCGTGGTCGCTGGACTGAGCTTCAGCATTACATTACACCTACCTTTGAGTCAATAACATGTGGACCCGATAGGTGACTGGTCCACATGTAATGCTCCCAAGGCGAGGGGCAGTGGGGCCAAGAGGGTGAGCCGCAGGTCGGGGACGTGGTTTCATGGGTTCGAGCGGCGCGTGGGAATCAAGGGTGGCTGTGGTAGAAACTTGATGCTCGCTGCATTTTAGGTGGCCCACATGTCATGCACACAAAGGCCGAGGTGCGGTGCGGCCGAGAGGGGTGAGGCGACGCCGGGGGCGTGGTGCCGTGGGTTGAGAGGCATCGAGGAATCGCGAGATGAAACGTGATGGTCGCCAGAGTTGAACTTCCATGGACAAGATGTCATGTCTACTGACACATGCACTGCATACCAATCAATAGAAGGAGTAGAGAAAGCTATATATGTGGATAAATAGTTCCTTATAGTCAAGCGGACCCATGCTACTACTGCTCCAAAGACATGCACACCATCGAAATAGTCCATCTATATCAATATACACCGAGAGGGAATAATTTTTTACAAGAGAGGAAATAGTTCATCCATCCATGATGCCTCCTCGCTGGTGCAGCGCTTTTCTTCTTCTTCTTCTTCTTCTTCTTCTTCTTCATTCTCTGTGGAGACGGCTTCGCAACAAGCTCTTTGGACCTTGCAGCTATCTCAAACTCACACGGCATCGAGGGCAACATATTTTATCCGCCAGACGTCAAGGGATAATTCTCGCATCCAGATGACCTTAATGCCACCGCCTCATCACCCTTCCAAGATTTGTACCGAGCACAAAATTTTCTACGCCGAATAGGTATGGTGTCTGCTTAGCACAATTTTCACAGTGAATTTTGATTCTCGCTTGTAGGTCAGCGATGCTTTTCAAATCAAGGTTGTACGGCTCCAGCTTCTGCTTGTCCCTTCGATGGCTGCCCCACGTAAGTATACGCCCTCCCGAGACAAGAAATCGTGAAGCTCACCTAGTATGGAGGGCGAGTGTATGATGTGGTACACCAAAACATCATCTTCGAGGCACAACCTGAAGGGACGGCGGCGCTACCGGATCTTCCTGTGGGCACGCCTCCGTAGCGAGACCGATGACCCTCGCTCTACCTTTTTGAGGGAGTTGATACACTGTTGATCCACTTCCAACAACCCTTGGGTGGACGGTGACGGTGGCAACTATTCGCATCGAGCCTTCGACGAGGACATGTTGGACGCTAAAACCTGCATCTCGATCTCTTTCGCCATTTGGAACCGCTGAACGGAGGGCTATGGTTTGGAGAATTAGGATTAGATGGCTAGTCTAATCAAGTAGTAGATGATTATTTAAAGAGGTTAAAACAATGTGAACGCAGTGGGGTTTGGATGCAAATGAAGACGAAGGGAGGTGAAGAAGCCGAGGCGAATCAGTTCCTCGATGGAGAAGTAAATGGGAGAAGTGGCGTGCAGCGGTTGATTAGACGGCTAGGTAGACTAAACGAGAAGGCTATGCGGGTAGATCGAGGAGTCGCACTGTTCGTGTACGTGCTCATCCTTCCCGATAGGTGGGACCTATGCAAACAGATAAAAATGTGTCGTAGTTTTTTTTTGAGCGTGAGTGGGAGACACAACATTCTCTCGTTAAGGAATACTCCTCCGCTTAGGTGAGTATAAGTCACCTTATGAAAATCAGGTTTTCCCAAAACCTTTAGGCGTGAGCCTTAACTTCCGCCGATCCCTCCCAGCCTCGTTAGCCAGCGTTTCTTCCTCTGCTGCGCTGCTTCTACCTTTCCATTTTACCTCTTCTCAAGTGTGGAACGATCGCATGTCGCCCTTGATGCACCGTAATCCACCATCGCATGCATCGCGGCAGGGCGCTGATTGTGCATGCACAAGAATTTGGTTCTTCTCGCAATATGGATGATACCGAATGATGAAGTGAACAGCATGCTAGCACGGGACACCTATTTCCGCTTATACAATCTTGGAGTGTGACGCCTTGATAATTAAGCTACAGTAATCCTCTATTAATGATACCTTGTCACCATCATTATTTTGCTAAACCTCACTTGTTTCTGCATACGTGTCAAATTCAAATTCAAAACAAGTCAAATTCTTATTTCTTCGAGCTATCAAGTAAAAATGTTTGATGGGTTGAAAATATTCGCTAACTAATTGTCATGGATCATTCAACATCATTTGAGATATTTAATTTCCCTTGGAAATTAAAACAGTTCCAAATCAACTTTTTCTTATACTTTTCCATTTGTGAAAAATCCAAATCAATTCAAACTCCTCTCAAACTTTTTGTGGTAGTGCCAAATATTGTAATGTATTTATGTGGCCAAGTTCCACATTTTTACAAAGACCAATTGGTAGCTCAAAATATTGCAAACAGATTCTGCAACAGAGTAAAAATAAAATAAAAAGAGAAGGGCCTATTCTACTTGGCACTTTGGCCCAACTAGCCAAATGGCCGGCCCAGCCCACCTCCCCTCTCCTTCAACCTGCTACAGGGAGACAGGGGATCGTGGCGCCAATCCGCCGGCCATGTCGTGCGTGGAGGCCATCCCCCGCCTCCCCGATGGCTACAAGGGCACCCCAAGCCCCCCCCCCCCTCTTTCCCCCGGGCGAACCCTAGACGCCTCTCCTTCCTCTCCCCCGTGCTGCGACCTCCTCTGCTCGCCCCGCCCGAGCGACACCGTCGCCATGCCGCCTCCACATACGCGGCCACCAGCCTCCCCAAGCCCTGAGACCGCGACCAGGAGGACAGCCACCATCAACTTCGTCCATCCCGTGCATCAAATCGAGTGGATCCGCACCGAATCGCCGCCATCGAGCTCGTCCTCGAACTTCTGCACCGACGGCCGCCATTGCCGATTCGCCTCCGCCGCCCCACCCGGCTTCCCGAGCTCAGACACGACCTCCCAAAGAGCCCCTGCCTGTTCCCTCTTCACCTCCCCTTGTTCCTTGTCTCGGTTGGTTGCCATAGATGCCCCCTGCGTGTTGTTCGCCATGGACGGAGGCGGCTCCTCGAGCATGCTCGCCTCGCTCTGTCAGCGCGTCCGCCGCGCGCCAACGCGGGCTGCCGCCGCGCCAGCCACCTCATGGATCGCCCGCCTTGCCCCTGGCCCCTCGCTTCTCCTCCGTGCCACTTGCCGCCACCACAGCCACCCGCGCATCTGGTCAGGGTCAGCGTCACGCCGGAGGTCACAGACCCGCCCTCCTACTCCGGCCGTCACGATGGCCATGGCTCGCCGCCGCCTCAGCTAGCCCTACCATTAGTCCGGCCGGCCACAGCAGTGGCTGCCGGGCGCTTTGTGCCATGTGAGCCACCATGGGCCACCACCTCCTGGCTGCCCTCTGTTCGTTAGTGGGGATAACCCTCCCCGACACTAACCCACTCCCCAATCAACATCGACCCGTGGGCCCAAGGCCACTAACTTAATCTGAGGCAATAACTTATTTTAATAAAAACTATTAAAGTATGTGTCACTTACACACGGCCCCACCAAATGTCAGTTTGACTAGTCAACATCAACTGCTGATCACGACTCAGCCCCTCCCGGACCCACTTGTCAACCTGTGTACACTTTTGTGTACACGCTGCTGTGTGCACTTAGCAATTTTGCATTTGTTTTGGATTAAAATTAATTCCTATATATAAATAAAACTTTGGAAAATAATAGAAAATAAACCGTAGCTCAGATGAAAATGTTTTCTACATGAAAGTTGCTCAGAACGACGAGACGAATCCGTATACGCCCTCGTTCGTCTGTCACACATCCCTAGCATAGCAAACATGCAACCTTTCCTCTCGTTCATCTCGTTCGATAGACGCCCGACCGGAAAACTTTCTGGATGTTTCTCCCATCGCCAAGAAAGCCTAGCACCGCGTTAGAATACCTCTAGCCCCGCTTGTAATCATGTTGTGCATATGTTTTCCTGTATTTACTGTTTCTTCCCCCTCTTCTCTCCGGTAGACCCCGAGACCGCCGCTGATGCCGCTGTGATCAACTACGTCGACGATGACCCCTTCTTCTTGTCTGAGCAACCAGGCAAGCCCCCCCTTTGATCATCTCGATATCACCCATTCCATTCTCTCATGCCTGCATTAGATTTTGCTACTGTTACTATTTGCTCCTAATCTGATGCATAGCCTACTTTTGTAACCTGCTTATTGTTACCTTACCTGCTTATCCTAAACTGCTTAGTATAGGTTGGTTAGAGATCCATCAGTGACCCCCGCCTTGTCCCGACCGCCTACTGGATTATCGAAGACCCGATCAACGGATCAAGACCAGGCCCCGCACCACACATCACTTTACCCTTAGTTGCTCGACTCTGCTGGTTACTATCGAGTGCCGAGGGTGAGACCTCTACAAACACTTCAGATGTTAACCTCAGAGTGTAGTTATTCGGTCGTGGTCATCGAGGGTGATTTCTCTTAACCACTTCGATACGACTCGTCGTGCAACCCTCAAGTGTGGACCTCGAGGGTGAATCCTCTTACGTTCACCTTGATGATTACATCGAGTGGAATTCACCGGGGGTGATTCCTCGGGTTTTCCCCTTGATGTTTAGACACACAGTTACTATGGTTACTATGACTTTACATTGAACCATGTTACTAAAGACCGGTCGACCCTGAGGGGTACCCGCGCGAGCATAATTGCGAGTGATGTGGAGACGGCTTGACCTGGAGGGTGCCCGCGAGATAATTACGAGGCGTGGCCGGCCAATCCTAGCCCTTGCCGCAAGTCCTCGAGACGGGGCAACGGGGTCACATCTTTCGTGAGTCTCTGCTTGTTACCGCGCATTCCTAATCCACTACGATTTGGATATTTGATCCGAGGGGCCTCTGGCCTGATAGCACTAACCATCATGTGGGCATAGTATGGGCGCTCTCGTCGATGCATCAGCCGAAGCTTAATAGACGCCAAGAATCGAGCGACGCTGCGCCGGGTTGGACTACGTGGCGCTTACCGCCTTGTTGAAGGAGGTAGCTAGGTCTGCTCACCGCCGCCTCGCAACGTCTTGTGAGTTCCCGGGAGATGGCCCATGACCCTCGGGGCATAGGTTTAGTCCGGCGTCTGGCCTCTCTATTAAGCCTAGGTCGGGTTGCGGCGTATTGTTTGGCCGAGGCCGGGCATGACCCAGAAAGTGTGTCCGCCGAGTTAATCGAGCGTGGTGGGTAAGTTGGTGCACCCCTGCAGGGAACAAAACATCTATCGATAGCCTGTCCTACGATAACGGACACTTGGAGTTGTATCCCGATCGATACAACTAGAACTGATACTTGTGATGAGAACTGGATGGGGATGAGTAATGGATTGTGATGATAACTGGATAGTATGGTTCGGGATTACTTTCGCAGGGAGTCGAGAAAGGATCTCGCCGAGGTTGATAACACTACTACTATTTTACTTTATGCTACTCTACTCCCTCCGTTGTCGCAAGATGATGGTTTCGAAGATGCTAGTATTCGATAGGACTAGGCCTTCTCTTTATTCTCGCATTTCTGCAAAGACACCCACATATACAGCCTTCCTTTGATAATGTTGCATATGTAGTGTAGATCCTTGCTTGCAGTACTTTGATGAGTACTCACGGTTGCTTTGCTCCCCTTTTCCCCTATTCTTCTTCTTTCCGGTTGATGCAACCAGATGTCGGAGCTCAGAGCGAGATGCCACCGCCGATGCCTACTACTACGTGGAGACCGACGATGACCAGAGTAGTTAGGAGGCTCCCAGCAGAGGCCTTGCCTTTCGATCGTAGATGCTTTTGTGCTAGCCTTCTTAAGGCAAACTTGTCTAACTTATGTCTCAGATTTCAGATATTGTTGCTTCCACGACTCTTGTGTTTTCGAGCTTATGTATTCAAGCCCTCGAGGCCCCTGGCTTGTAATATAAAGCTTGTATTTTTTTATTTTTTTATTTGTGTCTAGAGTTGTGTTGTGATATCTTCCCGTGGGTCCTTGATCTTGATTGTACACATTTGCGTGCATGATTAGTTTACGATTGAATCGAGGGCGTCACATGGAGTACTCATTTTCCTACTACTACTACTAGTAGTAGTAGTAGTAGTAGTAGTAGTAGTAGTAGTAGTAGTAGTAGTAGTAGTAGTAGTACAGCTGTGGTACACTTGATGGTCAAAATACTATTCATCCGGTCCTCACAGAGAAGTGACAACACCCTGCGCCTGACACTAGTCCAGGCGAGGCGGCGTATTCGAGTTACCAAAGTCAGCCTCACCCTGTGCATTGTGCATCCGTCACCTTTGCCGATGTACAGACACATGGCGCCGCCTCGCCTCCCTCTCCACTCCCATAACACCACTCCATCTCCATCTCCTTCTCCGCCTCCGTCTCCATCTCCATCTCACTGTGCCCTCGTACCGCCGCCTCTCTCGCCTCCCCGGTACCACTATTCCTCGCTAGCCGCTCCAAAGACCGACATCCTTCTCCCCGTAAATCAAGCCCCTTCCAAACTCCACCATGGCGAGAACGCGAACCGCGCAACATCCATATGAGCCGCGATTGGAGCAATATCCCCAAAGGACATCCTTGACCTGTGTTGTTCGTGGTATGGATATGTTGACCGCCTCAGGGCTGGCTGCATGCTCGAGGAACATGCACACGCCATCGTCAAGCGAGGCCTAAGCTTTTCAAGACACCCCGCTTGCTGCTATCTGGTCTTGCGGGATTGGCTCACCATGATACGGAGGCGCGCATGATGCCCCTCGACTTCAATCCGATCTCCATTAGCCAAACTTCTTTGCGGTATATAGTGTGTCTCGCACATCATTTCCTCCACATCGATCCGATCACCATCGTCAAACTTCTCGGCAGGTATGTACTAGGTCGGCATGAACTCCCATCGATGGCTGCCTTGAGAGAAGGCGTAAAAAGTTGGTGCTCGTGAACTTCCGCACCTCCCATGAGATTATCCTTCCTCCGTTGGAATATATAGAGTATTACCATCGCGTCCAAGTCATCTAGATTACTACCGCTTAGACGGACCTTGTTTTTAGAAGATTGTAATCTGCCAAGTGCCCACACGACATGCAATTACGCAGACTTCAAGCTAATTGCCTTGTTCGATCGCAGACTCGCCTATCTTTACGCCGGTGCCTTCTTTAGTGGAGACAACTCGCTCGCAGTGGATCATCGTCAAAGCTGATACACACTTCGTGATGCTATTGAACACAATGGCATCATCTACACGATCGACAAAGCATATGGCACCACGTATTGCCGGACGGCGCGTAAGTTGTTTCCATCTCATGTTAATGATGACGCCATGACACTGCTTTGAACTTTTTGTGATGATTGTCATATCCTGTTTGAGCAGAATTTTAGTAGAACTATGGCAATATATTAGAGACGACGAAATCAGCTATATTTGGAATGAGTTAATTCATGCGATTGTGACCATGTCATTACAGCCAATTTGTACCTCTGAATAATCAAACGGTTAGGAATATATGAATATTATCCTTATTTTACAAGAATCTATATACTACTACTAAATATGAGTGTGTATCAATGGCCATGTTAGTTTCCTCATTTTCATGATGTAGAAACATGCACCACACTCGTTGGTTTCATCTAACCATACATTAGGGAAGTAAATGTGCATATGGAGAACTCTATATTTGGAAGTAGTGAAATCTCGCAATGCTTACCATGTGTACATACCTATATTCGCCCTTCAAAGAATCAATGGCTAGAATAATATCCTCACAAAAAATTTGCCCACAAAACACGAGTATATAACAATGCATGGTTTGTTAGTTACCTTGAAGAATTTGTTTGTGAGGACAGAACATGATTACATAACACAGCGCTTGACGACCAGTTTGCCGGCAAAGTGCTGATGGTAACCATCAACACGACCGGCCTCCCGTCTCGCCGGATGACCTTGTCAAAGCTCTTGGCATTGCGCACGGCATCCAAATAAGTGACTTGCTCGTTGAAGTCTGTCCGCCACCGCTGATTTCTTCGTCGGGTTCGGACAACTTTCGATCGCAATGGTGTGTTCAATCTTCCCGCGCTTGTTCCGTGATGGCGCTCGGTGAGCTTTGATCGGTGGCACCTGTGATGGGGCTCGGTGCCCTCGAGCTTGAGTTTTTAACAAAGCTTACCTTCCATGGCATGCCTCGACGTGCTTGGAACAGCGAGTCCATGAACGAGCTTATCAACGACCTTGGAGGTGAGCTCGTAAGTATGTTTGTTCCTCCGCATAGCTGGGCTCACGGTTATGGCAAGGATGAAGAAGCCGCCCACCATACCAAGGTGATTGGTGTTAAGATACCGTGCAGGAACCGGGTTGTACTATTCGCCGCCACCAAGGCCGCCATGACCACGTTAGGGATGTACCAGACGAGTGTTCGTGCATGTCGAAGAAGTGGTCAATCCATCAATCGAAGTCCTGCCGCCGCCGCTGGTGCCGTGGTCTGACGACGATGTCCATTACAGAGTCAACGCCGACTTTCCCGTGTTGCTCGGAATGATGGATGGCATGGGCCTACTCTATCGCGCGGTGGAGGCCATCGCTTCTGGGAGAAGAGGCAGGCTGGCTGCTGGATGTGCTCTAATTTGAGGTAACAACTGAATCTTGTCGATAGTACTAGCTAAACCGAGCTATGGGTCTGAAGCAGCGATATGCCAAGACATTTGATTGTGACCTGTTCTAATTTTGTACCTGAACTTTTTTAGAAGGGGCAGACGTCAACTTAGTGTGCTAGCGTAACTTATTGTGTTGTCTGCATGCTTTTTTTGCACAACATTCAAGATATTTCCCCATCATTTATAAAGACGATGAACCATTATGTACGACTTCATTGGTTTCAACATAGCCCTTCCCATAGCGATCCACTGCTTCCATCCTGATTGTGCCGCCTACGTGAAATTTGTGTATGCAAGTTCAGTGTGCTATGATGTTCTATATGATTGTGTCAACTATATAAGTTTTTACTGAGCATCAGCAATGCATATGGCTGAAAGATGTATTTACGAGCATCGACCGATGGGTCTCTCTCTCTCTATCTCTCTCTCTCTCACACACACACACACACACACATGCACACATGCACAAGTGGGACCCGTTGAATTATTTATTTGCTCGTGACAGCTTTTAATTAGGTTCCACTGTAATCTAACTTTTTTCTTAAGTTATTAACTGAGCTCAGTGACTTCAAAAAGTTGTACAGAAGCCTTTTTTCAACATCAGCAAAGCAACTGGGCTGACAGTTGTACACAATATCCGGGTCAACTTGTTATCCGCCCCGCTGGGTTGCAAAGTTTCCTAGGAGGTATGCATTAGGCTTAACAAGAAAATGGACTTTAAGAAATAATAAATGGGATGTAATTATAATAACTAGGCAATTACTATGCACCAAACACGTAATTAGTTTGAAAATATATTATTTTGGAATTTGGAAATTTTAATTTCATTACTTGTTATGCTGCAACATTTCGCTTGGATTTTAACGTAATACAACTTTATTTTGAAATTATATTTAACCTGACTAGAAATTTCGGATAAAAATATTTGGATCCCATCAAAATGTGGGAATTTTTTTGAATTCTGTTTTGAGCGGTTGTTTGAAATTATTAATCGTTGTCCTAGCTAGAAGTTGGGATGTACTTTTAACAAACTGTAAATGGGCTGTAGTAAATTCTATTAGAATTAAAAATGGGTTGTACATTCTTACAAATCGCAAATGGGCTATATGTTCTCTGCCAAATCGAAGTTAGGGCCTACTAAGTTGACGCTACCAAGGGCTTTGTCAACTTAGTCAATATAAACGATTCTAGCTGCAGTGATCGTGACGATGTCCATCCAACGGTCAGAGTGCTTCTTCAACCTCTGGTCCTCTTGCTCCAGCCGCCCAAAGCAGCGCCGGTCGTGTCGCGTGCTCCTGCCTCCCGTGGCCGGCTGTGATGTCGCGGAGGCCTCACCGCCCCGTACTACTCCCACCGCTGGCCAAGCCATCCCTCTACTCACCCACACCCCCTATTATTCTGCGGCGACGGCAACCTCATACCGCAGCCGAACCAGTGAACCCTCTTACTCCTCTCCACGCGGGCTTCCACTGCCGCGTCTTCCCCGGCTCCGTCGCCCCTTCCTAGGCCTCGCTGTCGTCCGCACCACCGCCTGGTGCTCTCGGCGGCGTGGTCAACGTGGTCAATGACCGACTTCCATCGGAGGAGTACATGGAGAGGTCGACACCGGGTCCAGCGGCCGCAAGGAAGTGCCTCCTTATTACGCCGCAAAATAATTATTCCTCCACCGACAGCGGGGACCCATCGGACGGGCCACCTTATTTCACAAAAAAAACGTTTCCCCCCTGACTGCTGGGACCCACCGGACGGGCCAGCGTATTTCGCGAAAAAAACGTTCCCCCCACTATCAGCTTACGCACAAAAAAAAGGAATACTCCCCCTGCTAGCTGGGACCCACCATGGTGGGAGGCTGACTTATGGGCCTGCTAAGTTGATCGACGGGGCCTTTGTCAACTTTAGTCAATATGAATGATTCTAGCTCCAAAGGACCGTCGATGTCCATCCAACGGCCGTAGTACTTCTTCAACCTCTGGTCTTCTTGCTCCAAAGAGCCCAAAGTAGCGCCGGTCATGCCGCATGCTCCTCGCCTCCCATGGCCGGTCAGTGCTGCCACGGAGGCCTCACCGCCTCTACTATTCCCACCGCTGGCACAGCCTCGTGGCGACGGTAGCCTCACACCGCAGCCAACCAAAGTGAACCCTCGTACTCCGCTCGCTGGCTTCCATCGCCTGTCTTCCCGGCTCCCGTCGTCCCTTCCTAGGCCTCGCCGTCGTCCACCGCCTGGTGCTCTCGGCGCCGCGTGGTCAACGTGGTCAAGGAACGACTTCCATCGGACGTGGATCAGACGTGGAGAGGCCGATACTGGGTCCACGGCCGCAGAAAGGAAGTGCCTCCTTATTACGCTAAAAATAATGATTCTCCACGACAGCCGGGACCCACCGGACGGGCTATCAGATTTCGCGAAAAACGCTTCCCACGACTATTGGGACCCACCAGCTACATCTTCGCACGCAAGGAAGTGCGTCCGCAAAAAACAAAGCGATTCGCCCCGACGATCACTGGGACCCACCAGCGACACCTTTGCACGCAAGGATGTGCGTCCGGAAAAAACGATTCGCCCCGACCGCCGGGACCCACTAGCTACATCTTCGCACGCAAGGAAGTGCGTCCGGCAAAAACGATTCGCCCCGATTGCTGGGACCCACCAGCTACATCTTCGCACGCAAGGAAGTGCCTGACTCTCGGGACCCACCTGGTCGAAGCGTACGTAGCGTTGTCATTCTGGTCGCGAACGTGTACGTACATATATACTAGTGGATGTAGAGGTGCGCACGTGTCGTAGTAGAGGCGCGCACATAGCATGTACACGTATGTATAGAGGCGAGGGTGCAAGAAATAAAATACGCCACGTCACGTACATACGGGCAGGGGTCTCGACGCCTACTCGCGCGATACGTTACATGGCTGGGTTGGAACGGAGAAACAGCGCGCCGTCGTGTTCATGGGGAGCCAACCGGCTGGGTCGGAACGGAATGCATGGTCGTGTTCATCGGGAGGGCTTGGGCGGAACAAAGCGATGGAACGAGGCTCTGGCGTATCGCACAACGGAGGAAACGGACCTCCCACGTCGAACGGGTCCCGTTGATCGGGAGGGTGTGGCGATCGCAAAACGGAGGAAACAGACCTCCTATGGTCGAAACGGGGGGTCCTGTTGATCGGGAGGGGTGTGGCGTACCAAAACAAAGGAAACAGGCCTCGTACGGTCGAAACGGGGGTCCTGTTGATCGGGAGGGTTGTGGCGTACCACAAAACGGACAAAACGGACCTCCTACGGTCGAAACGGGGGTCCTGTTCATCAGGAGGTGTGTGGCGTACCGCAAAACGAGACTCCACGGGATACTGTTCATCTCCACCGTCGACCTCCTCCAGCCTCCACGGGCTACCGTCGACCTCCTCCAGCCTCCACGGGCTCCCTCGCTCATCCAGCCTCCACCGCACGCTACTCCACCGCCACTTGCTCAACCACCCTCCATGGGCACCCCTCCACCGCTCTCTGCTCATCCATCCCTCCACACCACGGGTCCTGCTCAACCACCCCTCCACGGCCACCCCACCGCTCACCGATCATCCAGCCCTCCACACCACGGGTCCCGCTCAACCACCCTCCACGGTCACCCAACCGCTCACTGCTCATCCAGCCCTCCACACCACGGGGTCCTGCTTCATCCACCCTCCACGGCCACCCCACCGCCTCTGCTCATCCAGCCCTCCACACCACGGGTCCTGTTCATCTAGAGGCAACGCCACCGCCACCTCGCTCATCCACCCCCCGCAGCGCCACTATTCATCCAATCGATCGGCTTCATTAGCTTAGCAGCAGAGCGGCGAATCGCCGATCGGGTTCAGCTTTACCCATCGATCGATCGCTCGGGTTCAGATAACGCGAGCTGCAGTCAATCGCCGGGTTAAGTTAGAGCCCAACGCCGCCGGGTTGATTAGAGCCAACGCCTACATGTGTACGAGAAAGCGCGCATCGCCGCCCCGACCTCCCACCGTAATCGGAACTCCCAAATCCCCCTCGCTTCTACCACGGTTTTTCCGTCATGGACGGCCCAAAGAATGTCATGCAGCTGCGTCTCGCCCGCCTGTGATGAAAAGCCCATTTTCATCATGATTTTTGCCATAGAAGTAGGAGCCCACCACATCTATGGTGATACCGGGTTTTGTCACAATTATCGTCATAGAAGTGTCATATGTATGACAGAAAAAAAATTCGTTCGGCCCAAAATGTCACGGATGTGTCCTTTTTTTGTAGTGAAGGGGCCTTTGGGGGCGTCCCGCTCTCCATAGCATTTGAGCTCAGCAAGTCCTCTCATGAGGATTGTTTGGTACGGGACCTCACCGGACTACAAAAAATATGGCTTAGGTTAAAATACTAAGCCACGATGAGTCCGGACGCCTAAAACGTACTCGGATTTTATATACTTACGAGTTCACCAGGGGCTGGGCCCTGGGATCCCATGCCGGGACGCTGTCAGCGGCGGCAGTGGACTCCTCTGGAAGAGGAGCCTTTTCCCTTTTGGGCAGCTCGGCCTCCAAGTGTACAGAGGCCGTCCCCTTCTTTCTTCCCCCCGCAGGGGATTCATCTTCCTCCTCCTCCTCGTCCTCTTCGGAGACGGAATGGGCATTGGAGCCTTCGGATATTGTGTCCGAAGTGCCTCCACGACGAAGGCCGCCCTGGGTCTTTTTGGCCTTCTTCTCGGCCGTCTTCTTCGGCACCTTGTAAGGTGCCGGGACCAGCATCTTCGTCCGAAGTGGGATGGCTGGTTCTTCGGGCAGCGGGGCCGGATAATGGATCTGCTCCGCCTTCTTCGTCCAGCCCTACGAGAGTTGTATAAAACACGTTAAGCGCTTCCTTTGGGTTACGCGGATAGAAAAGTTTGATAACTCACCGAACTTGCAGGGCGGGACAGTTGGTACCCACGGTCCTCGGCGGAGTCCGGCCACGATTTGCTGGACTTGAAAAGAACCTTCCAAATGTCCTTGTGCGAGGAGCCGAAAAGCTCTCGCAAGGTTTGGTCCCTGGCCGGATCAAATTCCCATAAATTGCAAGTCCGGTGCTGACAAGGCAAGATCCGACAAACTAACATCACCTGGACCACATTGACAAGTTCAATGTTCTTGTCTCCCATATCTTCAACGCGCGTCTGGAGCACCGACAGTTCGTCGTACGAGGACCAGTCCAGGCCTTTCTTGACCCAGGATGTAAGCTGCAGGGGGCGCCGGATTGGAACTCGGGAGAGGCGGCCCACTCTGTGCCGCGCGGCTCAGTGATATAAAACCACTGTTGTTGCCACTCATTGACAGAATAATTAAAGGTTCCCGTTGGCCATATGACGTTGGGCATCTTGCTCACCATGGCGCCCCCGCACTCGGCGTGCTCGCCGCCAACCACCTTGGGCTTCACATTAAAAATCTTCAGCCATAAACCAAAGTGCGGTGAAATGCAGAGAAAAGCCTCGCACACGACAATGAATGTCGAGATGTTGAGGAAGGAATTAGGGGACAGATCGTGAAGATCGATCCCATAATAGTACATGATGCCGCGAATGAACGGGTGGAGGGGAAACCTAGCCCGCGGACGAAGTGAGGGAGGAATACAACCCTCTCGTGGGGTTCCGGAGTAGGGACGATCTGTCCCGCCGCTGGGAGACGGTGCCTCGATTTTCTTGGCTGTGCACCGCCTCCCAAGCTTTTTGATATCCTTCTCTCGGACGGTAGAGGCCATCCATTTGCCTCCCGCCCGGATCCGGACATCTTCGGAAGACCTTTGTGGGCAGAGAAGACAAACGCTACTGGAGCTTGAGCGAAGGGAATGAATTGGGTAGTAGAAAGCATGGGTGCGAAGGGAGTCCTTATCCCTTATAAAGGCAGCAGGGATTCTGCGCCTTCCCACTTGCCTGGCAAAACCTCTTATTCCCCAAGCGTCGTAATTGATGGCGTGGTTGGGTTACCCACACCCGTATTGATGAGAATCCCGTGATGAGGGGACATGATCTCTGCTTCGACAAGACGTGCCAAGGAAACCGCCTCGCAATACGTGTTGTGGCTGGTTGTGAATAACGGTTCTAATAATGACCGGGCCGTGGGGTGATGTCATGCTGCAAAATGCGTCAGCAGATTAGATTTGTGGAAATGCTATTCTCTCTACGGTGGTATGTGGAATTTGTTTTGCAGAGCCGGACACTATCCTTGTGTTCAAAATCTTCTATGGAGTATTCGGAGGAGGAACCCGCCTTGCAATGCCGAAGACAATCTGCGCGCAGGACTCATCATCATTGAAGCCTGGTTCAGGGGCTACTGAGGGAGTCCTGGATTAGGGGGTCCTCGGACAGCCGGACTATATCCTTTGGCCGGACGGCTGGAGTATGAAGATACAAGATTGAAGACTTCGTCCCGTGTCCGGATGGGACTCACCTTGGCGTGGAAGGCAAGCTTGGCAATACGAATATTTAGATCTCCTCCCTTGCAACCGACTCTGTGTAACCCTAGCCCCCTCTGGTGTCTATATAAACCGGAGGGTTTAGTCCATAGGACAACAACAATCATACCATAGGCTAGCTTCTAGGGTTTAGCCTCTATGATCTCGTGGTAGATCAACTTTTGTAATACTCATATCATCAAGATCAATCAAGCAGGAAGTAGGGTATTACCTCCATCGAGAGGGCCCGAACCTGGGTAAACATTGTGTCCCCTGCCTCTTGTTACCATCCGCCTTAGACGCACAGTTCGGGACCCCCTACCCGAGATCCGCCGGTTTTGACACCGACAGACGTCTAACTTGTTTTTGCAGGGTATGTTGTGATGTGATATGATCAAGACATGATGTGATATATGTTATTGTATGAGATGATCAAGTTTTGTAAAGTTATCGGCAACCGGCAGGAGCCTTATGGTTGTCTCTTTATTGTATCAAATGCAAACGTCATGTAATTGCTTTACTTTATCACTATGCGTTAGCGATAGTTGTAGAACCAATAGTTGGCGAGACAACCACGATGCAACGATGGAGATCAAGGTGTCGAGCCGGTGACGATGGAGATCATGATGATGCTTTGAAGATGGAGATCAAAAGCACGAGATGATGATGGCCATATCATGTCGCATATTTTGATTGCGTGTGATGTTTATCGTTTATCCATCTTATTTTGCTTAGTATGGCGGTAGCATTATAAGATGATCCCTTCACTAAATTTCAAGATAAAAGTGTTCTCCCTGAGTATGCACCGTTAATATAGTTCGTCGTGTTGAGACACCATGTGATGATCAGGTGTGATAGACTCTATGTTCACATACAACGGGTGTAAGACAGTTTTGCACATGCGGAATACTTCGGTTAAACTTGATGAGCCTAGCATGTACAGACATGGCCTCGGAACACTGGAGATCGAAAGATCAAACGTGAATCATATAGTAGATATGATCAACATAGAGATGTTCACCATTGATGACTACCCCATCTCACGTGATGATCGGACATGGGTTAGTTGATTTGGATCACTTATCAATTAGATGACTTGAGGGATGTCTATTTAAGGGGGAGTTCTTAAGTAATTTGATTAATTGAACTTAAATTTATCATGAACTTAGTCCTGATAGTATTTGCAAATTTATGTTGTAGATCAATAGCTCGCGATTTAGCTCCCCTATTTTGATATGTTCCTAGAGAAAACTAAGTGGAAATATGATGGTAGCAATAATGCGGACTGGGTCCATGATCTGAGGATTATCCTTATTGTTGCATAGAATAATTATGTCCTTCACGCACCACTAGGTGATAGGCCTATTGCACGAGCAGATGCAGACATTATGAACGTTTGGCAAAGCTCGGTATGATGACTACTTAATAGTTTAGTGCGCCATGATTTACGGCTTAGAACCGGGACTTCAAAAACGTTTTGAACGCCACGGAGCATATGAGATGTTCCAAGAGCTGAAATTGGTATTTTAGATTCATGCCCATGTCGAGAGGTATAAGACCTCTCACAAGTACTTTGCCTACAAGATGGAGGAGAATAGCTCAGCCAGTGAGCATATTCTCAGAATGTCTGGGCACTACAATCACTTAAATCAAGTGGGAGTTAATCTTCCAGATAAGATAGTGATTGATAGATTCTCTGGTCACTATCACCAAGCTACTAGAACTTCGTGATGAACTATAATATGAAGGAAATATGCCCTAGAGGCAATAATAAAGTTATTATTTATTTCCTCATATCATGATAAATGTTTATTATTCATGCTAGAATTGTATTAACCGGAAACATGATACATGTGTGAATACATAGACAAACATATAGTCACTAGTATGCCTCTACTTGACTAGCTCATTAATCAAAGATGGTTATGTTTCCTAAGCATAGACATGTGTTGTTATTTGATTAATGGGATCACATCATTAGGAGAATGATGTGATTGACATGACCCATTCCGTTAGCCTAGCACTTGATCGCTTAGTATATTGCTATTGCTTTCTTCATGACTTATACATGTTCCGTAACTATGAGATTATGCAACTCCTGCTTACCGGAGGAACACTTTGGTGCTACCAAACGTCACAACGAATCGGGTGATTATAAAGGAGTACTACAGGTGTCTCCAAAGGTACATGTTGGGTTGGCGATTTCGAGATTAGGTTTTGTCACTCCGATTGTCGGAGAGGTATCTCTAGGCCTTCTCGGTAATACACATCACATAAGCCTTGCAAGCATTGCAACTAATAAGTTAGTTAAGTAGATGATGTATTACGGAATGAGTAAAGAGACTTGCCGAGAACGAGATTGAACTAGGTATTGATACCGACGATCAAATCTCGGCAAGTAACATACCGATGACAAAGGGAACAACGATGTCGTTATGCGGTTTGACCGATAAAGATCTTCGAGAATATGTAGGAACCAATATGGGCATCCAGGTTCCGCTATTGGTTATTGACCGAGAATAGTTCTAGGTCATGTCTACATAGTTCTCGAACCCGTAGGGTCCGCACGCTTAACGTTACGATGACAGTTTTATTATGAGTTTACAAGTTTTGATGTACCAAGTTTGTTCGAGTCCCGGATGTGATCACGGACATGACGAGGAGTCTCAAATGGTCGAGACGTAAAGATTGATATATTGAAGCCTATATTTGGATATCGGAATGGTTCCGGTGAAATCGGTATTTTATCGAACACCGGGGTTACGGAACCTCCGGGGATAATGGGCCTTAGTGGACCATGAGGGAAAAGAGGAGGGCTGCCTAGGGCAGGCCGCGCCGCCCCCCCCTAGTCCGAATAGGACAAGGAGAGGGGCGGCGCCTTCCTTCCTTCCCTCCTTCCCTTTCCTTCTCCAACAAGGAAGAGGGGAGTCCTACTCCCGTGGGAGTAGGACTCTCCAGCGCACCTCCTTGGCCGGCCGCCCCCCCCTCCTCCTTTATATACGGGGCAGGGGGCACCCCAGACACACAAGTTGATCTTCGGATCGCTCTTAGCTGCAGCGGTGCCCTCCTCCACCATATTCCACCTCGGTCATATCGTCATGGAGTTTAGGCGAAGCCCGCGCTGGTAGAGCATCATCATCGCCACCACGCCGTCAGGTTGACGGAACTCATCCCCGACACTTTGCTGGATCGGAGTCCGGGATCGCCATCGAGCTGAACGTGTGCTGAACTCGGAGGTGCCGTCTGCTCGGTACTTGGATCGGTCGGATCGTGAAGACGCACGACTACATCAACCGCGTTGTGATAACGCTTCCGCCACGGTTCACGAGGGTACGTGGACAACACTCTCCTCTCGCTGCTATGCCATCACCATGATCTTGCGTGTGCGAGGAAAATTTTTGAAATTACTACGCTCCCCAACAGTGGCATCCGAGCCTGGTTTTATGCGTTGATGTTATATGCACGAGTAGAACACAAGTGAGTTGTGGGCGATATAAGTCATACTGCTTACCAGCATGTCATACTTTGGTTCAGCGGTATTGTGAGATGAAGCGCCCGGACCGACATTACGCCAGACGCTTACGCGAGACTGGTTTCACCGCCGAGCACTCGCTGCTTAAAGGTGACTTGCGGTGTCTGCTCTCTCACTTTAGTTGAACTGAGTGTGGCTACGCCCGTCCTTGCGAAGGTTAAAACAACACCAACTTGACAAACTATCGCTGTGGTTTTGATGCGAGGTAAGAACGGTTCTTGCTCAGCCCGTAGCAGCCACGTAAAACTTGCAACAACAAAGTAGAGGACGCCTAACTTGTTTTTGCAGGGCATGTTGTGATGTGATATGGTCAAGACGTGATGCTATATTTTATTGTATGAGATGATCATGTTTTGTAACCGAAGTTATCGGCAATCGGCAGGAGCCATATGGTTGTCGCTTATTGTATGAAATGCAAAGCCATGTAATTGCTTTACTTTATCACTAAGCGGTAGCGATAGTCGAGAAGCAATAGTTGGCGAGACGACAACGATGCTACGATGGAGATCAAGGTGTCACGCCGTGACGATGGTGGTGATCACGACGGTGCTTCGAGATGGAGATCACAAGCACAAGATGATGATGGCCATATCATATCACTTATATTGATTGCATGTGATGTTTATCCTTTATGCATCTTATCTTGCTTTGATTGACGGTAGCATTTTAAGATGATCTCTCACTAAAATTATCAAGACGTGTTCTCCCGAGTATGCACCGCTGCCAAAGTTCGTCGTGCCTGCACACCACGTGATGATCGGGTGTGATAAGCTCTACGTCCATCTACAACGGGTGCAAGACAGTTTTGCACACGCAGAATACTCAGGTTAAACTTGACGAGCCTAGCATATGCAGATATGGCCTCGGAACACGGAGACCGAAAGGTCGAGCGTGAATCATATAGTAGATATGATCAACATAGTGATGTTCACCATTGAAAACTACTCCATCTCACGTGATGATCGGTTATGGTTTAGTTGATTTGATCACGAATCACTTAGATGACTAGAGAGATGTCTATCTAAGTGGGAGTTCTTAAGTAATATGATTAATTGAACTTAAATTTATCATGAACTTAGTACCGATAGTATTTTGCTTGTCTATGTTTACTGTAGATAGATGGCTCGTGTTGTTGTTCCGTTGAATTTTAATGCGTCCTTGAGAAAGCAAAGTTGAAAGATGATGGTAGCAATTACACGGACTGGGTCCGTAATTTGAGGATTATCCTCATTGTTGCATGTAAGAATTACGCCCCGAAGCACCACTGGGTGCCAGGCCTGCTGCAGAGCAACGCCGAAGTTTTGAACGTCTGCGAGCAAAGTCGATGACTACTCTATAGTTCAAGCAGCCATGCTTTACGGCTTAGAACCGGTCTTCAACGACGTTTTGAACGCCATGGAGCATATGAGATGTTCCAAGAGTTGAAGTTAATATTTCAAGCAAATGCCCGGATTGAGAGATATGAAGTCTCCAATAAGTTCTATAGCTGCAAGATGGAGGAGAATAGTTCACAAGGAGCATATAC
Organism: Aegilops longissima; assembly: GCA_021605205.1. Classification (NCBI taxonomy): domain Eukaryota; kingdom Viridiplantae; phylum Streptophyta; class Magnoliopsida; order Poales; family Poaceae; genus Aegilops; species Aegilops longissima. The sequence continues at coordinate 330,950,432 of CM038682.1, forward strand.
TCAAAATGTCCGGGTATAATAATCACTTGATTCAACTGGAGTTAATCTTCCGGATGATAGTGTCATTGATGAATTCTCCAATCATCGCCACCAAGCTACAAGAGCTTCGTGATGAACTATAATATGCAAGGGATGAACAAAACAATTCCCGAGCTCTTCGCAATGCTAAAAGATGTGGAGGTAGAAATCAAGAAGGAGCATCAAGTGTTGATGGTCAACAAGACCACTAGTTTCAAGAAAAAGGGCAAAGGGAAGAAGAAGGGGAACTTCAAAAAGAACAGCAAGAAAGTTGCTGCTCAAGAGAAGAAACCCAAGTCTGGACCTAAGCCTGAACCGAGTGTTTCTACCGCAAACAAACTGGTCATCGAAGCGGAACTGCCCCAAGTATTTGGCGGATAAGAAGGATGGCAAGGTGAACAAAGGTATATGTGATATACATGTTATTGATGTGTACCTTACTAGAGCTCGTAGTAGCACCTGGGTATTTGATACTGGTTCTGTTGCTAATATTTGCAACTCAAAACAGGGACTACGGAATAAGCGAGCACTGGCAAAGGACGAGGTGATGATGCGCGTGGGAAACGGTTCCAAAGTCGATGTGATCGCGGTCGGCACGCTACCTCTACATCTACCTTCGGGATTAGTTTTAGACCTAAATAATTGTTATTTGGTGCCAGCGCTGAGCATGAACATTATATCTGGATCTTGTTTGATGCGAGACGGTTATTCATTTAAATCAGAGAATAATGGTTGTTCTATTTATATGAGTAATATCTTTTATGGTCATGCACCCTTGAAGAGTGGTCTATTTTTATTAAATCTCGATAGTAGTAATACACATATTCATAATGTCGAAGCCAAAAGATGCAGAGTTAATAATGATAGTGCAACTTATTTGTGGCACCGCCGCTTAGGTCATATCGGTGTAAAGCGCATGAAGAAACTCCATACCGATGGACTTTTGGAATCACTTGATTATGAATCACTTGGTACTTATGTAACCGTGCCTCATAGGCAAGATGACTAAAACACCGCTTCTCCGGTTCTATGGAGAGAGCAACAGATTTGTTGGAAATCATACATACAGATGTATGTGGTCCGATGAATGTTGAAGCTCGTGGCGGATATCGTTATTTTCTCACCTTCACAGATGATTTAAGCAGATATGGGTATATCTTCTTAATGAAGCATAAATCTGAAACATTTGAAAAGTTCAAAGAATTTCAGAGTGAAGTTGAAAATCATCGTAACAAGAAAATAAAATTTCTACGATCTGATCGTGGAGGAGAATATTTGAGTTACGAGTTTGGTCTACATTTGAAAAATTGCGAATAGTTTCGCAACTAACGCCACCGAACACCACAGCGTAATGGTGTGTCCGAACGTCAGAATCGTATTTTTACTAGATATGGTGCGATCTATGATGTCTCTTACCGATTTACCGCTATCGCTTTGGGGTTATGCTTTAGAGACGGCCGCATTCACGCTAAATAGGGCACCATCAAAACTGCTAAGACGACTCCTTATGAACTATGGTTTGGCAAGAAACCAAAGTTGTCATTTTGAAAGTTTGGGGCTGCGATGCTTATGTGAAAAACTTCAACCCGATAAGCTTGAACCCAAATCGGAAAAATGTGTCTTCATAGGATACCCAAAGGAAACAGTTGGGTACACCTTCTATCACAGATCCGAAGGCAAGACATTCGTTGTTAAGAATGGATCCTTTCTAGAGAAGGAGTTTCTCTCGAAAGAAGTGAGTGGGAGAAAAGTAGAACTTGATGAGGTAACAGTACCAGCTCCCTTATTGGAAAATGGTTCATCACAGAAATCGGTTCTTGTGACACCTACACCAATTAGTGAGGAAGTTAATGATGATGATCATGAAACTTCAGATCAAGTTTCTACTGAACTACGTAGGTCAACTAGAGTAAGATCCGCACTGAGTGGTATGGTAATCCTATTCGAAGTCATGTTACTTGACCATGGTGAACCTACAAACTATGAAGAAGCGATGGTGAGCCCAGATTCGCAAAATGGCTGGAAGCCATGAAATCTGAGATGGGATCCATGTATGAGAACAAAGTATGGACTTTGGTTGACTTGCCCGATGATCGGCAAGCCATTGAGAATAAATGGATCTTTAAGAAGAAGACCGACGCTGATGGTAATGTAACTGTTTATAAAGCTCGACTTGTTGCGTAAAGGTTTTCAACAAGTTCAAGGGGTTGACTACGATGAGACTTTCTCACCAGAAGCGATGCTTAAGTCTGTCCGAATCATGTTAGCAATTGCTGCATTTTATGATTATGAAATTTGGCAAATGGATGTAAAACTGCATTCTTGAATGGATTTCTAGAAGAAGAGTTGTATATGATGCAACCAGAAGGTTTTGTTGATCCAAAAGGTGCTAACAAAGTGTGCAAGCTCCAATGATCAATTTATGGTCCGTGCAAGCCTCTCGAGTTGAATAAACGCTTTGATAGTGTGATCAAAGATATGGTTTTATATGACTTTTGGAGAAGCCTCGATTTACAAGAAAGTGAGTGGGAGCTCAGAGCATTTCGATATTATATGTGGACGACATATTATTAATTGGAAATGATATAGAATTTCTGGATAGCATAAAAGGATACTTGAATAAAAGTTTTTCAATGAAAGACCTCGTGAAGCTGCTTACATATTGGGCATCAAGATCTATAGAGATAGATCAAGACGCTTAATTGACTTTCACAAAGCACATACCTTGATAAAGTTTTGAAAAGTTCAAATGGATCGTGCAAAGAAAGGTTTTTACCAGACATAAGGTGTGAAATTGAGTCGACTCAATGCCCGACCACAGCAGAAGATAGAGAGAAATGAAAGATGTTCCTATGCTTCAGCCATAGGCTCTATCATGTATGCAATGCTGTGTACCAGACCTGACGATGCTTAGCAATAAGCTTGGCAGGAAGGTACCAAAGTAATCCAGAGTGGATCATCGGACAGCGGTCAAGAACATCCCGAAATACCGAAAAGGACTAAGGATATGTTTCTCGATATGGAGGTGACAAAGAGCTAGTCGTAAATGGTTACGCCGATGTAAGTTTTGACACTGATCCGGACGATTCTAAATCGCAAACCGGATACGTGTTTTTATTAAACGGTGGAGCTGTCGGTTGGTGCAGTTCTAAACAAAGCGCCGTATGGGGATCTACATGTGAAGCGGAGTACATAGCTGCTTCGAAGCAACAAATGAAGGAGTCTAGATGAAAGAGTTCATTTCCGATCTAGGTGTCATACCTAGTGCATCGGGACCAATGAAGATCTTCTCGTGACAATATCGTGCAATTGCCTTGGCAAAGGAATCCAGATTTCACAAGAGGACCAAGCATATCAAGAGACGCCTAATTCCATTCGGGACCAAGTCCAAGTGGGAGACATAGAGATTTGCAAGATACATACGGATCTGAATATTGCGCACCCATTGACTAAGCCTCTTCCTCGAGCAAAACATGATCAGCACCAAGACTCCATGGGTGTTAGAATCATTATCGTAATCTAGATTATTGACTCTAGTGCAAGTGGGAGACTGAAGGAAATATGCCCTAGAGGCAATAATAAAGTTATTATTTATTTCCTCATATCATGATAAATGTTTATTATTCATGCTAGAATTGTATTAACCGGAAACATGATACATGTGTGAATACATAGACAAACATATAGTCACTAGTATGCCTCTACTTGACTAGCTCATTAATCAAAGATGGTTATGTTTCCTAACCATAGACATGTGTTGTTATTTGATTAATGGGATCACATCATTAGGAGAATGATGTGATTGACATGACCCATTCCGTTAGCCTAGCACTTGATCGCTTAGTATATTGCTATTGCTTTCTTCATGACTTATACATGTTCCGTAACTATGAGATTATGCAACCCTGCCATCGGAGGAACACTTTGGTGCTACCAAACGTCACAACGAATCGGGTGATTATAAAGGAGTACTACAGGTGTCTCCAAAGGTACATGTTGGGTTGGCGATTTCGAGATTAGGTTTTGTCACTCCGATTGTCTGAGAGGTATCTCTAGGCCTTCTCGGTAATACACATCACATAAGCCTTGCAAGCATTGCAACTAATAAGTTAGTTGTAGATGATGTATTACGGAACGAGTAAAGAGACTTGCCGGTAACAAGATTGAACTAGGTATTGATACCGACGATCAAATCTCGGCAAGTAACATACCGATGACAAAGGGAACAACGATGTCGTTATGCGGTTTGACCGATAAAGATCTTCAGAGAATATGTAGGAACCAATATGGGCATCCAGGTTCCGCTATTGGTTATTGACCGAGAATAGTTCTAGGTCATGTCTACATAGTTCTCGAACCCGTAGGGTCCGCACGCTTAACGTTACGATGACAGTTTTATTATGAGTTTATGAGTTTTGATGTACCAAGTTTGTTCGAGTCCCGGATGTGATCATGGACATGACGAGGAGTCTCAAATGGTCGAGACATAAAGATTGATATATTGAAAGCCTATATTTGATATCGGAATGGTTCCGAGTGAAATCGGATTTTACGGAACACCGGGGTTACGGAACCTCCCGGGGATAATGGGCCTTAGTGGGCCCATGAGGGAAAAGAGGAGGGCTGCCTAGGGCAGGCCGCGCGCCTCCCCCCTAGTCCGAATAGGACAGGAGAGGGGGCGCACCCCTCTTCCTTCTTTCCCTCCCCCTTCTCTCCTCTCCTAACAAGGCAAGTTGGGGGAGTCCTACTCCCGGTGGGAGTAGGACTCCTCCAGCGCACCCTCCCTTGGCCGGCCGCACCTCCCTCCCTCCTTTATATACGGGGCAAGGGGCACCCCAGACACACAAGTTGATCTACGGATCGCTCTTAGCCGTGTGCGGTGCCCCTCCACCATATTCCACCTCGGTCATATCGTCGCGGAGTTTAGGCGAAGCCCCGCGCCGGTAGAGCATCATCATCGCCACCACGCCGTCGGTCGACGGAACTCATCCCCGACACTTTGCTGGATCGGAGTCCGGGATCGCCATCGAGCTGAACGGTGCTCAACTCGGAGGTGCCGTGACGCTCGGTGCTTGGATCGGTCGGATCGTGAAGACGACGACTACATCAACCGCGCAGTTAACGCTCGCTTACGGTCTCACGAGGGTACGTGGACAACACTCTCCCTCTCGCTTCTATGCCATCACCATGATCTTGCGTGTGCGTAGGAAATTTTTGAAATTACTACGCTCCCCAACAAAGGGCATCCGAGCCTGGTTTTATGCGTTGATGTTATATGCACGAGTAGAACACAAGTGAGTTGTGGGCGATATAAGTCATACCGCTTACCAAATGTCATACTTTGGTTCGGCGGTATTGTGAGATGAAGCGCCCGACCGACATTACGCAGACGCTTACGCGAGACTGGTTTCACCGCCACGAGCACTCGTTGCTTAAAGGTGACCGTGGGTGTCTGCTCTCTCTCTTTAGTTGAACTGAGTGTGGCTACGCCCGTTCTTGCGAAGGTTAAAACAGCACCAACTTGACAAACTATCGCTGTGGTTTTGATGCGAGGTAAGAACGGTTCTTGCTCAGCCCGTAGCAGCCACGTAAAACTTGCAACAACAAAGTAGAGGACGCCTAACTTGTTTTTGCAGGCATGTTGTGATGTGATATGGTCAAGACGTGATGCTATATTTTATTGTATGAGATGATCATGTTTTGTAACCGAAGTTATCGGCAATCGGCAGGAGCCATATGGTTGTCGCTTATTGTATGAAATGCAAAAGCCATGTAATTGCTTTACTTTATCACTAAGCGGTAGCGATAGTCGAGAAGCAATAGTTGGCGAGACGACAACGATGCTACGATGGAGATCAAGGTGTCGCTACGGTGACGATGGTGATCACGACGGTGCTTGAGATGGAGATCACAAGCACAAGATGATGATGGCCATATCATATCACTTATATTGATTGCATGTGATGTTTATCCTTTATGCATCTTATCTTGCTTTGATTGACGGTAGCATTTTAAGATGATCTCTCACAAAAATTATCAAGAAGTGTTCTCCCGAGTATGCACCGCTGCCAAAGTTCGTCGTGCCTGAGACACCACGTGATGATCGGGTGTGATAAGCTCTACGTCCATCTACAACGGGTGCAAGCCAGTTTTGCACACGTGAATACTCGAGTTAAACTTGACGAGCCTAGCATATGCAGATATGGCCTCGAACACGGAGACCGAAGGTCGAGCGTGAATCATATAGTAGATATGATCAACATAGTGATGTTCACCATTGAAAACTACTCCATCTCACGTGATGATCGGTTATGGTTTAGTTGATTTGATCACGTAATCACTTAGATGACTAGAGAGATGTCTATCTAAGTGGGAGTTCTTAAGTAATATGATTAATTGAACTTAAATTTATCATGAACTTAGTACCGATAGTATTTTGCTTGTCTATGTTTATTGTAGATAGATGGCTCGTGTTGTTGTTCCGTTGAATTTTAATGCGTTCCTTGAGAAAGCAAAGTTGAAAGATGATGGTAGCAATTACACGGATCGGGTCCGAATTTGAGGATTATCCTCATTGCTGCATAGAAGAATTACGCCCCGAAGCACCGCTGGGTGCCAGCCTGCTGCAGAGCAACGCCGAAGTTGTGAACGCCTCGCAGAGCAAAGCTGATGACTACTCTATAGTTCAAGCAGCCATGCTTTACGGCTTAGAACCGGTCTTCAACGACGCTTTTGAACGCCATGGAGCATATGAGATGTTCCAAGAGTTGAAGTTAATATTTCAAGCAAATGCCCGGATTGAGAGATATGAAGTCTCCAATAAGTTCTATAGCTGCAAGATGGAGGAGAATAGTTCTGTCAGTGAGCATATACTCAAAATGTCTGGGTATAATAATCACTTGATTCAACTGGGAGTTAATCTTCCGGATGATAGTGTCATTGATAGAATTCTCCAATCACTGCCACCAAGCTACAAGAGCTTCGTGATGAACTATAATATGCAAGGGATGAACAAAACAATTCCCGAGCTCTTCGCAATGCTAAAAGATGTGGAGGTAGAAATCAAGAAGGAGCATCAAGTGTTGATGGTCAACAAGACCACTAGTTTCAAGAAAAAGGGCAAAGGGAAGAAGAAGGGGAACTTCAAAAAGAACAGCAAGAAAGTTGCTGCTCAAGAGAAGAAACCCAAGTCTGGACCTAAGCCTGAAACTGAGTGTTTCTACTGCAAACAAACTGGTCACTGGAAGCGGAACTGCCCCAAGTATTTGGCGGATAAGAAGGATGGCAAGGTGAACAAAGGTATATGTGATATACATGTTATTGATGTGTACCTTACTAGAGCTCGTAGTAGCACCTGGGTATTTGATACTGGTTCTGTTGCTAATATTTGCAACTCAAAACAAGGACTACGTAATAAGCAAGCACTGGCAAAGGACGAGGTGACGATGCGCGTGGGAAACGGTTCCAAAGTCGATGTGATCGCGGTCGGCACGCTACCTCTACATCTACCTTCGGGATTAGTTTTAGACCTAAATAATTGTTATTTGGTGCCAACGTTGAGCATGAACATTATATCTGGATCTTGTTTGATGCGAGACGGTTATTCATTTAAATCAGAGAATAATGGTTGTTCTATTTATATGAGTAATATCTTTATGGTCATGCACCCTTGAAGAGTGGTCTATTTTATTAAATCTCGATAGTAGTAATACACATATTCATAATGTCGAAACCAAAAGATGCAGAGTTAATAATGATAGTGCAACTTATTTGTGGCACTCGCCGCTTAGGTCATATCGGTGTAAAGCGATGAAGAAACTCCATACCGATGGACTTTTGGAATCACTTGATTATGAATCACTTGGTACTTGCAAACCGTGCCTCATAGGCAAGATGACTAAAACACCGCTTCTCCGGTTCTATGGAGCGAGCAACAGATTTGTTGGAAATCATACATACCGATGTATGTGGTCCGATGAATGTTGAAGCTCGTGGCGGATATCGTTATTTTCTCACCTTCACAGATGATTTAAGCAGATATGGGTATATCTTCTTAATGAAGCATAAATCTGAAACATTTGAAAAGTTCAAAGAATTTCAGAGTGAAGTTGAAAATCATCGTAACAAGAAAATAAAATTTCTACGATCTGATCGTGGAGGAGAATATTTGAGTTACGAGTTTGGTCTACATTTGAAAAAATGCGGAATAGTTTCGCAACTAACGCCACCCGAACACCACAACGTAATGGTGTGTCCGAACGTCAAATCGTATTTACTAGATATGGTGCGATCTATGATGTCTCTTACCGATTTACCGCTATCGCTTTGGGGTTATGCTTTAGAGACGGCCGCATTCACGCTAAATAGGGCACCATCAAAACCGCTAAGACGACTCCTTATGAACTATGGTTTGGCAAGAAACCAAAGTTGTCGCTTTTGAAAGTTTGGGGCTGCGATGCTTATGTGAAAAACTTCAACCAGATAAGCTTGAACCCAAATCGGAAAAATGTGTCTTCATAGGATACCCAAAGGAAACATTGGGTACACCTTCTATCACAGATCCGAAGGCAAGACATTCGTTGTTAAGAATGGATCCTTTCTAGAGAAGGAGTTTCTCTCGAAAGAAGTGAGTGGGAGAAAAGTAGAACTTGATGAGGTAATCAGATCTAGCTCCCTTATTGGAAAATGGTTCATCACAAAATCGGTTCTGTGATACCTACACCAATTAGTGAGGAAGTTAATGATGATGATCATGAAACTTCAGATCAAGTTTCTACCGAACCACGAGGTCAACTAGAGTAAGATCCGCACTGAGTGGTACGGTAATCCTATTCTAGAAGTCATTTTACTTGACCATGGTGAACCTACAAACTATGAAGAAGCGATGGTGAGCCCAGATTCCGCAAAATGGCTGGAAGCCATGAAATCTGAGATGGGATCCATGTACGAGAACAAAGTATGGACTTTGGTGACTTGCCCGATGATCGGCAAGCCATTAAGAATAAATGGATCTTTAAGAAGAAGACTGACTTTGATGGTAATGTAACTGTCTATAAAGCTCGACTTGTTGCGAAAGGTTTTCGACAAGTTCAAGGGGTTGACTACGATGAGACTTTCTCACCCGTAGCGATGCTTAAGTCTGTCCGAATCATGTTAGCAATTCTTGCATTTTATGATTATGAAATTTGGCAAATGGATGTAAAACTGCATTCTTGAATGGATTTCTAGAAGAAGAGTTGTATATGATGCAACCAGAAGGTTTTGTTGATCCAAAAGGTGCTAACAAAGTGTGCAAGCTCCAGCGATCAATTTATGGTCTGGTGCAAGCCTCTCGAGTTGAATAAACGCTTTGATAGTGTGATCAAAGATATGGTTTTATACAGACTTTTGGAGAAGCCTCAGATTTACAAGAAAGTGAGTGGGAGCTCAGAGCATTTCTGATATTATATGTGGACTACATATTATTAATTGGAAATGATATAGAATTTCTGGATAGCATAAAAGGATACTTGAATAAAAGTTTTCAATGAAAGACCTCGGTGAAGCTGCTTACATATTGGGCATCAAGATCTATAGAGATAGATCAAGACGCTTAATTGGAATTTCACAAAGCACATACCTTGATAAAGTTTTGAAAAGTTCAAATGGATCAGGCAAAGAAAGGTTTTTACCTATATTACAAGGTGTGAAATTGAGTCAAACTCAATGCCCACCACAGCAGAAGATAGAGAGAAAATGAAAGATGTTCCTATGCTTCAGCCATAGGCTCTATCATGTATGCAATGTTGTGTACCAGACCGACGATGCTTAGCAATAAGCTTGGCAGGAAGGTACCAAAGTAATCCAGAGTGGATCATCGACAGCGGTCAAAAACATCCCGAAATACCGAAAAGGACTAAGGATATGTTTCTCGATATGGAGGTGACAAAGAGCTAGTCGTAAATGGTTACGCCGATGTAAGTTTTGACACTGATCCGGACGATTCTAAATCGCAAACCGGATACGTGTTTTTATTAAACGGTGGAGCTGTCAGTTGGTGCAGTTCTAAACAAAGCGTCGTGGCGGGATCTACATGTGAAGAGGAGTACATAGCTGCTTCGGAAGCAACAAATGAAGGAGTCTGGATGAAAGAGTTCATTTCCGATCTAGGTGTCATACCTAGTGCATCGGGACCAATGAAGATCTTCCGTGACAACACTGGTGCAATTGCCTTGGCAAAGGAATCCAGATTTCACAAGAGGACCAAGAATATCAAGAGACGCTTCAATTCCATTCGGGACCAAGTCCAAGTGGGAGACATAGAGATTTGCAAGATACATACGGATCTGAATATTGCAGACCCGTTGACTAAGCCTCTTCCTCGAGCAAAACGTGATCAGCACCAAGACTCCATGGGTGTTAGAATCATTACTGTGTAATCTAGATTATTGACTCTAGTGCAAATGGGAGACTGAAGGAAATATGCCCTAGAGGCAATAATAAAGTTATTATTTATTTCCTCATATCATGACAAATGTTTATTATTCATGCTAGAATTGTATTAACCGGAAACATGATACATGTGTGAATACATAGAAAAACATATAGTCACTAGTATGCCTCTACTTGACTAGCTCATTAATCAAAGATGGTTATGTTTCCTAACCATAGACATGTGTTGTTATTTGATTAATGGGATCACATCATTAGGAGAATGATATGATTGACATGACCCATTCCGTTAGCCTAGCACTTGATCGCTTAGTATATTGCTATTGCTTTCTTCATGACTTATACATGTTCCGTAACTATGAGATTATGCAACTCCTGCTTACCGAGGAACACTTTGGTGCTACCAAACGTCACAACGTAATCGGGTGATTATAAAGGAGTACTACAGGTGTCTCCAAAGGTACATGTTGGGTTGGCGATTTCGAGATTAGGTTTTGTCACTCCGATTGTCGGAGGGGTATCTCTAGGCCTTCTCGGTAATACACATCACATAAGCCTTGCAAGCATTGCAACTAATAAGTTAGTTACGGATGATGTATTACGGAACGAGTAAAGAGACTTGCCGTAACGAGATTGAACTAGGTATTGATACCGACGATCAAATCTCGGCAAGTAACATACCGATGACAAAGGGAACAACGATGTCGTTATGCGGTTTGACCGATAAAGATCTTCGAGAATATGTAGGAACCAATATGGGCATCCAGGTTCCGCTATTGGTTATTGACCGAGAATAGTTCTAGGTCATGTCTACATAGTTCTCGAACCCGTAGGGTCCGCACGCTTAACGCTACGATGACAGTTTTATTATGAGTTTACAAGTTTTGATGTACCAAGTTTGTTCGAGTCCCGGATGTGATCATGGACATGACGAGGAGTCTCAAATGGTCGAGACATAAAGATTGATATATTGAAGCCTATATTTGATATCGGAATGGTTCCGGGTGAAATCGGATTTTACCGAACACCGGGTTACCGGAACCTCCCGGGGATAATGGGCCTTAGTGGACCATGAGGGAAAAGAGGAGGGCGGCCAGGCAGGCCGCACGCCTCCCCCCTAGTCCGAATAGGACAAGGAGAGGGGGCGCCTCTTCCTCCTTCCCTCCCCCTTCCTTCTCCAACAAGGCAGAGGGGGGAGTCCTACTCCGGTGGGAGTAGGACTCCTCCAGCGCACCCACAAGGGCCGGCCGCCTCCCCTCCCTCCTTTATATATGGGGGCAGGGGGCACCCTAGACACACAAGTTGATCTACGGATCGCTCCTTAGCCGCAGCGGTGCCCCTCCACCATATTCCACCTCGGTCATATCGTCATGGAGTTTAGGCGAAGCCTCGCGCCGTAGAGCATCATCATCGCCACCACGCCGTCAGTGTCCGACGGAACTCATCCCCGACACTTTGCTGGATCGAGTCCGGGATCGCCATCAAGCTAAACGTGTGCTGAACTCGGAGGTGTCGACGCTCGGTACTTGGATCGGTCGGATCGTGAAGACGACGACTACATCAACCGCGTTGTGATAACGCTCGCCACGGTTCACGAGGGTACGTGGACAACACTCTCCCCTCTCGTTGCTATGCCATCACCATGATCCTTGCGTGTGCGTAGGAAAATTTTTGAAATTACTACGTTCCCCAACATAATATGCAAGGGATGGAGAAGACAATTCCCGATCTCTTCGCAATGCTCAAAGCTGCAGAGGTAGAAATCAAGAAGGAGCATCAAGTGTTGATGGTTAACAAGACCACTAGTTTCAAGAAAAAGGGCAAGGGAAAGAAGGGGAACTTCAAGAAGAATGGCAAGAAAGTTGCTACTCCCGGGAAGAGGCCCAAAGCTGGACTCAAGCCTGAAACTGAGTGCTTCTACTACAAAGGGAATGGTCACTAGAAGCGGAACTATCCCGAATACTTGGCGGATAAGAAGGATGGCAAATTGAACAAAGGTATATTTGATATCCATGTTATTGATGTGTACTTTACTAGTGTTCATAGTAACCCCAGGGTATTTGATACCGGTTCAGTTACTAAGATTAGTAACTCGAAACAGGAGCTGCAAAATGAACAGAGACTAGTTAAAGGCGAGGTGATGATGTGTGTTCGAAGTGATTCCAAGGTTGATAAGATCACCATCGCACACTCCCTCTACCTTCGGGATTAGTGTTGGACCTAAATAAATGTTATTTGGTGTTTGTGTTGAACATGAATATGATTGGATCATGTTTATTGCGATACGATTATTCATTTAAGTCGGAGAATAATTGTTGTTCTGTTTACATGAATAAAACCTTCTATGATCATACACCCAATGTAAATGGTTTATTGAATCTCGATCGTAGTGATACACACATTTATAATATTGGTGCCAAAAGATGCAAAGTTGATAATGATAGTGCAACATATTTGTGGCACTGCCGTTTAGGTCATATTGGTGTAAAGCGCATGAAGAAACTCCATACAGATGGAATTTTGGAATCACTTGATTATGAATCATTTGATACTTGCGAACCATGCCTCATGCGCAAGATGACTAAAACTATGTTCTTCAAAACAATGGAACGAGCCAATGACTTATTGGAAATAATACATACTGATGTACGCGGTCCGATAAGTGTTGAGGCACGCGGCGGGTATTGTTATTTTCTGACCTTCACGGATGATTTGAGCAGATATGGGTATATCTACTTAATGAAACACAAGTCTGAAACATTTGAAAAGTTCAAGGAATTTCAGAGTGAAGTGGAGCATCATCGTAACAAGAAAATAAAGTTTCTATGATCTGATCGCGGAGTTGAATATTTGAGTTATGAGTTTGGCCTTCATTTAAAACAATGTGGAATAGTTTCACAACTCACGCCACCTGGAACACCACAGTGTAATGGTGTGTCCGAACGTCGTAACCGTACTTTATTAGACATGGTACGATCTATGATGTCTCTTACCCATTTACCACTATCGTTTTGGGGTTATGCGTTAGAGACATCTGCATTCACGTTAAATAGGGCACCGTCTAAATCCGTTGGGACGACACTGTATGAACTGTGGTTTGGCAAGAAACCTAAGCTGCCGTTTCTTAAAGTTTGGGGTTGCGACACTTATGTCAAAAGGCTTCAGCCTGATAAGCTCGAACCCAAATCGGAGAAGTGCATCTTCATAGGATACCCTAAGGAAACAATTGGGTACACCTTCTACCACAGATCCGAAGGCAAGATCTTTGTTTCCAAGAATGGAAATTTCTAGAGAAGGGGTTTCTCTCAAAATAAGTGAGTGGGAGAAAAGTAGAACTTGATGAGGTAATTGTACCTTCTCTCGAACTGGAAATTAGGTCATCTCACAAAACCGTTCCAGTGATGCATACACCAACTAGAGAGGAAGCTAATGATGATGATCATGAAACTTCAGATCAAGTTACTACAGAGCCTCATAGGTCGACCAGAGCATGATCCGCACCAGAGTGGTAGGGCAATCCTATTCTGGAAGTCATGTTACTAGACCATGATGAACCTACGAACTATGAAGAAGCTATGATGAGCTCAAATTCCGATAAATGGCTTGAGGCCATGAAATCTGCGATAGGATCCATGTATGAGAACAAAGTGTGGACTTTGGTGGACCTTCCCGATGATCGGCAAGCCATTAAGAATAAATGGATCTTCAAGAGGAAGACGGACGCTGATGGTAGTGTTACTATCTACAAAGCTCGACTTGTCGTAAAAGGTTTTCGACAAGTTCAAGGTGTTGACTACGATGAGATTTTCTCACTCGTAGCGATGCTTAAGTCTGTCCGAATCATGTTAGCAATTGCCGCATTTTATGAAATATGGCAAATGGATGTGAAAACTGCATTCCTTAATGGATTTCTTAAAGAAGAGTTGTATATGATGCAACCAAAAGTTTTTGTCGATCCTAAAAGTGTTAACAAAGTGTGCAAACTCCAGCGATCCATCTATGGACTGGTGCAAGCATCTCGGAGTTGGAATATACGCTTTGATAAGGTGATCAAAGCATATGGTTTATACAGACTTATGGTGAAGCCTGTATTTACAAGAAAGTGAGTGGAAGCACTACAACCTTTTTGATAAGTATATGTGAATGACATATTGTTGATCGGAAATGATGTAGAATTTTCTCGAAAGCATAAAGGAGTGTTTGATAAGATTTTTTCAATGAAAGACCTCGGGGAAGCTACTTACATATTGAGCATCAAGATCTATAGGGATAGATCAAGACGCTTAATAGAACTTTGATGAAACACATACCTTGATAAGATATGAAGAAGTTCAAAATGGTACAGTCCAAGAAGGGGTTTTTGCCTGTATTACGTGAAGATTGAGTAATACTCAAAGCCCGACCACGGCACAAGATAGAGATAAAGAATGAAAGTCATTCCCTATGCCTCAGCCATAGGTTCTATATGATATGCCATGTTGTGTACCACACCTGATGTGTGTCTTGCCACTTATCTGGCAAAGAGGGCACAAGAGTGATCCAGGAGTGGACCACTGGACAGCGGTCAAAATTATCCTTAGGTGCCTTAAAGAGGACTAAGGAAATGTTTCCCTGTTATGGAGGTGATAAAGAGTTCGTCGTAAAGAGTTACGTCGATGCAAGCTTTGACACTGATCTAGATGACTCTAAGTCTCAATCTAGATACGTATTGAACGTGGGAGCAATTAGCTAGAGTAGCTCCATGCAGAGCATTGTAGACATAGAAATTTGCAAAATACATACGGATCTGAATGTGACAAATATGTTGACTAAACTTCTCTCACAAGCAAAACATGATCACACCTTAGTACTCTTTGGGTGTTAATCACATAGCGATGTGAACTAGATTATTGACTCTAGTAAACCCTTTGGGTATTAGTCACATGGTGATGCGAACTATGGGTGTTAATCACATAAATATGTGAACTGTTGGTGTTAAATCACATGGCGATGTGAACTAGATTATTGACTCTAGTGCAAGTGGGAGACTGAAGGAAATATGCCCTAGAGGCAATAATAAGTTGTTATTTTATATTTCCTTATATCATGATAAATGTATATTATTCATGCTAGAATTGTATTAACCGGAAACTTGATACATGTGTGGATACATAGACAAAACACTGTGTCCCTAGTAAGCCTCTACTAGACTAGCTCGTTAATCAAAGATGGTTAAGTTTCCTAACCATATACATGTGTTGTCATTTGATGAATGGGGTCACATCATTAGGACAATGATGTGATGGACAAGACCCATCCGTTAGCATAGTATATTGATCGTTCACTTTTATTGCTATTGCTTTCTTCATGTCAAATACATATTCCTTCGACTATGAGATTATGCAACTCACGTATACCGGAGGAATGCCTTGTGTGCTATCAAACGTCACAATGTAACTGGGTGATTTTAAAGATGCTCTACAGGTATCTCTGAAGGTGTTTGTAGGGTTGGCATAGATCGAGATTAGGATTTGTCACTCCGAGTATCGGAGAGGTATCTCTGGGCCCTCTCGGTAATACACATCATAAGAAGCCTTGCAAGCAAAGTTGAGTTAGTTGCAGGATGATGTATTACGAAACAAGTAAAGAGACTTGCCGGTAACAGGATTGAAATGGGTATGAAGATACCAACGATCGAATCTCGGGCAAGTAACATATCGATGATAAAGGGAATAACGTATGTTGTCATTAGGGTTCGACCGATAAAGATCTTCGTAGAATATGTAGGAGCCAATATGAGCATCCAGGTTCCGCTATTGGTTATTGACCGGAGAGGTGACTCAGTCATTTCTACATAGTTCTCGAACATGTAGGGTCCGCGCGCTTGACGTTCAATGACGATTTAGTATTATATGAGTTATGTGATTTGGTGACCGAATGTTGTTCGGGGTCCCAGATGAGATCACGGACATGATGAGGAGTCTGGAAATGGTCGAGAGGTAAAGATTGATATATAGGACGATAGTATTCGGATACCAGAAGTGTTCCAGAGGGTACCAGGTACATATCGGGTCACTTGAAGGGGTTCCGGACACCCCCGACAAAAGATATGGGCCTAATGGCCAAGAGGGGAAACGCAGCAGCTAGCACGGGCTGTTGCGCCCCCCATATGGGCCGAACTAGAGGAGAAGGAAAGAGGGGAAGATAGTAGGAAGGGGAGGGATTCAGCCTCCCCCTTCCTTCCCTCCTCCCTCCTCCTTCCTCCCCCCTCCGGAACTTATGGAAGGGGGGAGGCCTGATACGTATCCAATGTATCTATAATTTTTTATTGCTCCATGCTATTATATTATCTGTTTTGGATGTTTAATGGGCTTTAATATGCTCTTTTATATTATTTTTGGGACTAACCTATTAACCGGAGGCCCAGTGCCAGTTGCTACATTTTTTCCTATTTCAGTGTTTGGCAGAAAAGGAATATCAAATGGAAAGAAACCTTCGCGAGGATCTTTCTTAGAACAAACGCAATCCAGGAGACTTGGAATGAAAGTCATAGACGCAACGAGGTGGCCACGAGGCAGGAGGGCGCGCCCCCACCCTCGTGGGCCCCTTGTAGCTCCACCGAGCTACTTCTTTCGCCTATATATACTCTTATACCCTGAAAACATCCAAAGGAGCCACGAAACCACTTTTCCACCGCCGCAACCTTCTGTACCCGTGATACCCATCTTGGGGCCTTTTCCGGCGATCTACTGGAGGGGGATTCGATCACGGAGGGCTTCTACATCAACACCATAGCCTCTCCGATGATGTGTGAGTAGTTTACCATGCACCTTCGGTCCATAGTTATTAGCTAGATGGCTTCTTCTCTCTCTTTGGTTCTCAATACAAAGTTCTCCTCGATGTTCTTGGAGATCTATCCGATGTAATAATTTTTGCGGTGTGTTTGCCGAGCTCCGATGAATTGTGGGTTTATAACCCACAAGTGTAGGGGATCGCAACAGCTTTCGAGGGTAGAGTATTCAACCCAAATTTATTAGTTCGACACAAGGGGAGCCAAAGAATATTCTCAAGTATTAGAAGTAGAGTTGTCAATTCAACCACACCTGGATAACTTAATATCTGCAGCAAAGTATTTAGTAGCAAAGTAATATGATAGTAGTGGTAACAGTAACAAAATAGTAATGAAAGAAAAAGTGATATTTTTGGTGTTTTGTAGTGACTGTAACAGTAGCAACGGAAAAGTAAATATGCAGAGAACAATATAGGAAAAGCTCATAGGCATTGGATAGGTGATGGATAATTATGCCGGATCCGGTTCATCATGTAACAATCATAACATAGGGTGACACAGAACTAGCTCCAATTCGTCAATATAATGTAGGCATGTATTACGAATATAGTCTTACGTGCTTATGGAAAAGAACTTGCATGACATCTTTTGTCCTACCCTCCCGTGGCAGCGGGGTCCTAATGGAAACTAAGGGATATTAAGGCCTCCTTTTAATAGAGAACCGAAACAAAACATTAGCACATAGTGAATACATGAACTCCTCAAACTATGGTCATCACCGGGAGTGCTCCCGATTATTGTCACTTTGGGGTTGCCGGATCATAACACATAGTAGGTGACTATAGACTTGCAAGATAGGATCAAGAACACACATATATTCATGAAAACGTAATAGGTTCAGATATGAAATCATGGCACTCGGGCCCTAGTGACAAGCATTAAGCATGGCAAAGTCATAGCAACATCAATCTCAGAACATAGTGGATACTAGGGATCAAACCCTAACAAAACTAACTCGGTTACATGATAAATCTCATCCAACCCATCACCGTCCAGCAAGCCTACGATGGAATTACCCACGCACGGCGGTGAGCATCATGAAATTGGTGATGGAGGATGGTTGATGATGACGACGGCGACGAATCCCCCTCTCCGGAGCCCCGAACGGACTCCAGATCAGCCCTCCCGAGAGGTTTTAGGGCTTGGCGGCGGCTCCGTATCGTAAAACGTGATGATTTCTTCTCCTTGATTTTTTTCTCCCCGAAAGCAAATATATAGAGTTGGATTTGGCGTCGGAGGAGCTCCAGGGGGCCCATGAGGTAGGGGGCGCCCCCCACCCTCATGGACAGGGTGTGGGCCCCCTGGTCTTCATGTTTGGCAAGGATTTTTTTATTATTTTTAACTAGATGTTCCGTGGAGTTTCAGGTCATTCCGAGAACTTTTGTTTTATGCACATAAAACAACATCATGGCAATTCTGCTGAAAACAGCGTCAGTCCGGGTTAGTTCCATTCAAATCATGCAAGTTTGAGTCCAAAACAAGGGCAAAAGTGTTTGGAAAAGTAGATACGAGGAGACGTATCAACTCCCCCAAGCTTAAACCTTTGCTTGTCCTCAAGAAATTTAGTTGACAAACTGAAAGTGATAAAGAAAAACTTTTACAAACTCTGTTTGCTCTTGATATTGTAAATATGTAAAGCCAGCATTCAAGTTTTCAGCAAAGATTATAACTAACCACATTTGCAATAATTCTCAGGTCTAATGATTACTCATATCAATAGCACAATCAACTAGCGAGCGATAATAATAAATCTCGGATGACAACACTTTCTCAAAACAATCATAATATGATATAACAAGATGGTATCTCGCTAGCCCTTTCTGAGACCGCAAAACATAAATGCAGAGCACCTTTAAAGATCAAGGACTGACTAGACATTGTAATTCATGGTAAAAGAGATCCAGTCATAGTCATACCCAATATAAATTAAAAGTAATGAATGCAAATGACAGCTGTGCTCTCCAACTAGTGCTTTTTAATAAGAGGGTGATGACGCAATATAAAAGTAAATAGATAAGCCCTTCGCAGAGGGAAGCAGGGATTTGTAGAGGTGCCAGAGCTCGGTTTTGAAATAGAGATAAATAATATTTTGAGCGGTATACTTTCATTGTCAACATAACAACTAAGATATGGCGATATCTTCCATGCTACTACATTATTGGCGGTTCCCAAATAGAATGGTAAAGTTTATACTGCCCCTCCACCAACAAGCATCAATCCATGACTTGCTCGAAACAACGAGTGTCTCCAACTAGCAACAGTTCCAGGGGGAGTTTTGTTTGCAATTATTTTGATTTAGTTTGCATAAAGCATGGGACTGGGCATCCCGATGACCAGCCATTTTCTCGTGAATGAGGAGCGGAGTCCACTCCTCTTGAGAATAACCCGCCTAACATGGAAGATAAGGGCAGCCCTAGTTGATACATGAGCTATTCGAGCATACAAAACAGAATGTTTATTTGAAGGTTTAGAGTTTGGCACATACAAATTTACTTGGAACGGCAGGTAGATACCGTATATAGGAAGGTATAGTGGACTCATATGGAATAACTTTGGGGTTTAAGGATTGATGCACAAGCAGATTCCCGCTAGTACAAGTGAAAGCTAGCAAAAGACTGGGAAGTGACCAACTAGAGAGCGACAACAGCCATGAACATGCATTAAAATTAATAAACATTGTATGCAAGCATGAGTAGGATATAATTCACCATAAACATAAATATCGTGAAGGCTATGTTGATTTGTTTCAACTACATGTGTGAACATGTGCCAAGTCAAGTCACTTAAATCATTCAAAGGAGGATACCACCCCATCATACCACATCACAACCATTTTAATAGCATGTTGGCACGCAAGGTAAACCATTATAACTCATAGCTAATCAAGCATGGCATAAGCAACTATGATCTCTAATTGTCATTGCAAACATGTTTATTTGTAATAAGCTGAATCAAGAACAATGAACTCATCATATTCACAAAAACAAGAGAGGTCGAGTTCATACCAGCTTTTCTCAACTCAGTCAGTCCATCATATATCATCATAATTGCCTTTCACTTGCACGACCGAACGATGTGAATAATAATAAGAGTCCACGTGCATTGGACTAAGTCGAATCATGAGCATTCAATAAACAGAGAAGACAAGGCAATATGGGCTCTTGGTTAAATCAACAATAATGCATATAAGAGCCACTTCAACAATTTAATTATGGTCTTCTCCTATCGACCCCCAAAGAAAAGAAAAGAAATAAAACTATTTACACGGGAAAGCTCCCAACAAGCAAAAAGAAGAACGGGAAATCTTTTTGAGTTTTCTTTTTAATTATTACTACTACAGCAAGAAGCTAAACTAGCTAGAAGTTATTACTAATTTTTTTGGTCTTTCTTAAGGTTTAACAAACACACAAGAAGAAAGCAGGAAAAAGAAAATAAACTAACATGGATATTACAATGAAAAAGTATGAGCACCGACATCTAGCAATGAGTGTGTGTGAACATAAATGTAATGTCGGTGGGAAATACGTACTCCCCCAAGCTTAGGCTTTTGGCCTAAGTTGGTTCATTGCCAGGGATGGCCTGGCGGATACCCATAGGTGTAGCTGGGGTTGTATTGCGATGAAGAAGACTCTGACTAGCATTAGCTGGGCAGCCACCTCCGGATCCCAAGAATAAACAGACTGTCGTGGAGGCTCATATTGTGGTTCCGGTTCCGGGGCTGGTGCAGGATTCCGGTAGGCTTGAACGGCAGCCCATGTAACGAGATATGGTCCTTCAAAATTAAACAAGGAAGGAGAAGGCAAGGTAATAGTCTCAGGATGATGTTTATGAAAGAATAATTTGTATTTAAGCTTCCCTTCCCGACTCTTAACAATAAAGTCATGCGCTAGCATACTCTTATAATCTAAATAAGCACTAGGCAGCAATTTTTCTTCTTTCTCATAAAGCCTAATGGGTATGTTAAAATGTGCAGCTAGGCGTGAAGCATAAATACCTCCAAAGATGGGGCCCTTAGTATGATTCAGACTTAACCGTTTAGCAATAATTCCGCCCATACTAACAGTGTTATCACGGTATAAACCATGGAACAAAATAATAATATCAGGAACACTAAGGTTTCCACAGTTTCCACGACCAATCAAGCAACGACTAGCAAATATGGCAAAGTAGCGTAAAACAGGAAAATGTATGCTAGTGATTCTTGCATCAGAAACCTTCCTGGTTTCTCCCACAGTGATGGTGTTAATAAATTCTTCCACATCTTTATGGTGTGGTTCATCTAAGGTACCCTCAAAGAGTATTTTGCAAACCTTGCAAAATTCAGCTAATGGCATCTTCTTAACAACATCATATAAATGAAACTCTACTGAAGGAGGCAATTCCTTAGGAAAATAGTAGAAGTTTTGCACAAAAGTATTGGTGAGTAAGAGATACTGATGACGTTGGTCGCGGAGGAAGTCGGTGAGGCTAGCATTCTCAGCCAATGAATAGAAATCCTCATAAATCCCGGCTTGTCTCAAGAAGTCATCGGAAGGCCATTCACATGGCGGACCTCAAAAGATCTTGAGGCAAATTATATTTGGGCCTCTGTGCTTCTTCATTTTGCTTTTCCTTCGAGCTTCGGCTCGATGATCCCCTCAAAAGTCTCTTCATTATTTTCTGAAATATTCTGAAATCTTTAGTAACTTCAAACAAAAGTGAACCAACTTCAATAAAAATGATAGAAACTACTCCTACAAGTGCCTAGAGGCTATATCAAGCATTAAGAACATGGTCACCTAGGCAGCACAAATTTGCAAAGAATAAAGCACCAGAGCATAAACTAATTGGACCAATGGAGGAGTCACATACCAAGGAACAATCTCCCCAAGCAGTTTTGTGAGAGGTGCTTGGAGCAAGGAGATCGAAAATCAAAGCAAAGTGAGCTAGAACTCGTGCTTGGGCTGGTTATTCGTGTTTGTGGGAGGAAGAAGAAGAAGATGGGTGCAAGAATAAGTGGAGGAGGGCCACCGTGGGCCCATGAGGCAGGGGGCGCGCCCTGGGGGGTAGGGCGCGCCCTCCACCCTCGTGGCCAGGTGGCAGCTCCCCCCGCGGTGCTTTCAGTACCATAAATCCTCAAATATTCCCGAAAAAATCATATTCAATTGGCATGGCGTTTGGATGTAGCGACCAGACCTCAAACAGTCCAATCTCTGTGCTCAGGTGTCATCCCTGGATCAGTAATGCTGACACCACACAGTACTTGAAGGATTTATAACAGAGTAGCAATCACACACTTATTACATCGAATGTCTCAAGAGAGAACTTATTACAATAAAAATGGCTTAAGGCCATCTAAAACGATAACAGCGGAAGGCTTGGAAGATAAGCGAGTCCATCAACTCCAACGGCATCACTAAGTATAGAACCACGACCTAAAGGCACCTTACTCGTCGTCTGAAAAGTCTGCAACATGAAACGTTGTAGCCCGAAAACGGGTCAACACATGGAATATGCTGGCAATGTAACACATAGAGAGTAATGAAAGAATAAGCTATACTACATGCATATATGGCTGGTGGAAAGCTCTATGGTTACAGCTTTATGCCAAGCCAATTTTTCCTCTACCGCAAAGGAATAAATTTTATTTAACTATCATGGTGGTTGTTAAACATTGAGAATGGTTGACAGCATCCTCAATCCCAATTAAGCATCATCATTAAAACCCAACAAAATTAATTAAAGTAACATGATGAGATTCACATGATAATCCAAGTACTAGATACTCAAAACGTCCATAACTGGGGACACGGCTAACCGTGATTAGTTTGTACACTCTGCAGAGGTTTGCACACTTTTCCCCACAAGACTCGATCTCCTCCGTTGGATTTCTCGCACTACATGGTGTTTGAGAAACGGATGACCGAGACATAGTCTTTCAGAAGAGCTAGCACCTTACGATCGGGTAGACCGTACCAACCTACATCCCCTACATCAGCGAACGAGCGAATGCGTTCGTTAAAACAAACGAACGAGCGAATGCTCACTAAATAAATAAACTGGAAAAAATCGATCTATAAAAAAATGAAACTAAAAAAATAAACCACGGTTAAAAAAACCGGGCGGTTTTCTGAGGAAAACCGCCAGCGACGGCGGCTACCTCGGGCGGCGGGTCCGTGAGGCGACGGGCGGCTCCATGAAGCGGGCAAGGCAAAGCGGCGCGCGACAAGCAAGGGCGGCGTGGAACGAGGCGGCGCGACGCTAGGGTTTGGGTGCGCGGCTACGGCTGGTGGGCTGGCTCGGGGCCCAAGCGGTGGCTTATAAATCCCCGGCCAGGTGGAGTCCTGGCCGGTTACGGCCCAAGGTCGGTTCGACTTTTAAAAATAATATTTCCGCGTGAAAAACTAACGAAAGAAATACTAAACGGACTCCAAAAATCCCGAATAAATTATCCCGACTTCTAAAATCAAGCGGACAAAGTGAACATTTATTTGGGGCCTAAATGCAATTTTGAAAACGCATATTTTCCTAAATTCAAATAAAATAGCGAAAACTCCAAATAAAATCTTATTTGATTTTATTATTAAATCCTCAATATTTCTTTATTTTGGGGAAGTCATTTTATTCCCTCTCTCATATTATTTTGTAATAGAAATAATTGAAGATAAAATTATTAAAATCAAATGATCCTATTCTCAAAATTTGAGAAAACTCAAATATGAAAATAACGAAATCCCCAACTCTCTCCGTGGGTCCTTGAGTTGCGTAGAATTTCTAGGATCAAAACCAAAAGCAAACAAAATATGATATGCAATGATGATCTAGTGTATAACATTCCAAATTGAAAATTTGGGATGTTACAAACCTACCCCCTTAAGATGAATCTCGCCCTCGAGATTCGGGTTGGCTAGAAAATAGGTGAGGGTGGTCTTTCAAAGAAATCTTCCTCTCGCTCCCGGTGTGGCTTCATCCTCCGTGTGGTTGCTCCACCGAACTTTGCAAAACTTGATAACCTTGTCATGGGGTGACTCGGCCGGCAAACTCAAGAATCTTAACTGGTTTCTCCTCATAGGTCAAATCGTTATCCAACCGAATTGCCTCCAACGCACGCAGTATCCTCAATATATATCAGCCATCTCCGCGTGGCATTTCTTTAGCCGAGAAACATGGAACACATCATGAACTCCTGACAATCCTTTGGGCAATTCCAACTTGTAAGCCACTTCTCCCATACATTCCACAACTCGGTATGGTCCTACAAAACGTGGCGCTTAACTTTCCTTAACACCAAAATGCTTAATTCTCAAGTGGAGATACTCAAGATAAACTCGGTCTCCGACTTCAGAAACTGCCTCCTTGCGCTTAGAATCATGTAGCTCTTCCGCTCGACTGGGCTACCTTGAGCCTATCACGAATCAACTTCACCTTCCGCTCGCACTCCTTAATCAAATCCGTCCAAAATCGGGCGGTCTCCAACTTCGCCCCACGACAACCGTGTCCTGCACCTCCTTCCGCATAAGGCTTCGAAGGGCCATCTTCAAACCGGATTGATAGCTATTGTTGTAAGAGAACTCTGCATATGGCAAGTTGTCATCCCAACTTGATCCATAATCTAGCGCACAGGCTCTTAGCATATCCTCCAAAATATGATTGACCCTCTCGGTATGTCCATCTGTCTGTGGATGAAAAGTTGTGCTGAACTCTAGCCTGGTACCCAAAGTTTCGTGCAACTGATTCCAGAACTTTGAGGTAAACTGGGTTCCTCTATCTGATATGATGCTCCTCGGAACTCCATGCAAGCATACGATTCTGGTCATGTATATCTTCGCCAACTTAGCACTGGTGTAAGTGGTCTTTACCGGATTAAATGAGCTACCTTTGTCAATCGATCAACTACAACCCAAATTGAGTCATAGCTCGAACGAGTCCCGGTAATCCCGTGATAAAATCCATGTCTAACTTATCCCACTTCCATTCGGTATCGGCAATGGTCAGAATAATCTCGCTGGCTTCGATGCTCGCCTTTACTCTCGACATACATCACAAACTGCTACATACTCCGCAATATCTTTCTTCATTCCGGTCCACCAGAAAGTATCCTTCAAATCCAAATACATCTTGGTATTTCCTGGGTGAATCAAATATGGTGTATCATGGGCCTCTTGCAGAATTAACTTCCTGATCTCCGGGTCATTTGGCACATAAACTCGGTCCTCAAACCATAGGGTATCGTGTTCATCCTCATGAAATCCCTTAGCCTTTCCTTTTCTCATTTTCTCCTTTATAGAGGCAATCTCCTTGTCAGTCTTCTGAGCTTCTCTGATTTTATCCATCAAAGTCGACTGAATCTCCAAAGCTGCTACATAGCCTCTCGGAACTATCTCCAAACATAGTTCACGAAGATCCTCGGCTAACTCCTTTGGCAACTCTCCTGTCATTAGTGTATTGACATGGCTCTTACGGCTCAATACGTCAGCTACTACATTAGCCTTTCTGGGATGATAATGCAATCTCATATCATAATCCTTGATGAGTTCCAACCATCTCCTTTGTCTGAGGTTTAACTCCTTCTGAGTGAAAATGTACTTCAAACTCTTGTGATCCGTGTACACCTCACAATGGTTTCCAATGAGGAAATGTCTCCATGTTTTCAATGCATGCACTACGGCTACTAACTCCAAATCATGCGTGGCATAATTCAATTCGTGAGGTTTCAGTTGTCGTGAAGCATACGAAACAACTCTTCCCTCTTGCATAAGCACGACTCCAAGTCCTCGACATGAAGCGTCGCAATACACCTCATAATCCTTGTTCTGATCTGCCAGAATCAACACTGGTGAGGTAACCAAATGTTTCTTCAAATCCTGGAAACTAGCCTCACACTCCTCAGTCCATATGAACTTGGTATCCTTCTTCAACAACTCCGTCATAGGCTTTGCAATCCTTGAGAAGTTCTCAATAATCTCCGGTAGTATCCTGCGAGTCCAAGGAAACTCCGGATCTCTCCAACTGTTGTTGGTGCTTCCCAATTTGTTACAGTGATAACCTTTGTGGGATCAACTGCTATTCCTTCTCCGGATATAACATGTCTGAGGAATCCCACTTCCTTCAACCAAAACTCACATTTGCTGAACTTGGCATACAACTGATGTTCTCTGAGCTTCTCAAGTACCAATCGCAAATGTTCTTTATGCTCCTCTTCATTCTTCGAGTAAACCAGAATATCATCAATGAACACTACGACAAAATTATCCAAAAACTCCATAAACACTTTCTTCATCATGTTCATAAAATAGGCAGGTGTGTTAGTCAGACCAAATGACATAACGGTATACTCATACAGCCCATACCGTGGTAAAAGCTGTCTTAGGTATGTCCCGCTCTCAATCTTCAATCGATGGTACCTCGATCGCAAATCGATCTTGGAAAACACTTTAGCCCTTGCAATCGATCAAACCGATCATTGATCATCGGTAGTGGGTACTTGTTCTTGATTGTTACTTCGCTCAATCCACGATAATCAACAACCATCCTTAATGTTCCATCCTTCTTCTCCACTAGAAATATCAAGCGATCCCCAAGGCGAAGAACTTGGGCGAATATACCCTTTATCCAATAACTCCTTAATCTGCTTCTTAATCTCCTCCAAATCTTTTATGGGCATCCCGTATGGTCTCTTAGATATTGGTCCTGTGCTCGCAAAAGCTCAATCAAAAACTCGATGCCTCTATCCGTGGCATGCCCGCAACTCTTCCGAAATACATCCGAAAATCCTTTACTACCGTACTTCCTCCCGCACAACTCCCGATAAGGAATTTACTTGAGTCATTTTCGCACATGCCGTGATACATACTTGATCCTTCTTCCTTCAAGGCGTCAGAAGCAAGATTGTCTTACTAGCGCATTCAATGTTCCTTCATACTTTGATAACCAATCCATGCCTAATATCACATCCAATCCTTGAGATTCCAATACTATTAGGTCCGAGGGAAACACATAGTTACCAATCCTTAATGGTAATCGATCACACCATTAACTAGCCATATACTCGCTTCCAAAGCGGTTACTAACATGGGTAACCTAAGGGCTTGGGTTGGTAGGTTATACTTATCCACAAATCCCTTGAGATGTATGAATGCGATGCACCAAGATCAAAAAGAACGAAAAGATAAATGACTTAACCAAAACTTACCTATTATCGCATCAAAGTTGAGCTTCAACCTCCTCCACGTTAATGTGGTTCACCCGTCCCCGCTGAAAGGGTTCGGCTTCTTCCTAGAGCTTCCATTGCCATTCGCCTTCGGACATTCATTGGCATAATGTCCGGTCTTCGACACTTAAAATGATGACTTGGCTTAGGTCTCTCTTGGTGGGGTTGATGGGGTGGTACGGTTCGCCGCTGCTTCCTCCATTCCCATTACCATTCTTGGGGCCATTATGGTTGTGCGAGCTACCTCCTCCATGGGTATGCTGAAAATGAACTCCGGTTTAGGGGTAAGACGGGTTTCTGCGAGCTCCGTAATTGTACTTCCCATGTCCATACTTCCTCTTGCGGTTTTCAATTTGTGTTGCTTCCTTCAATCATAAGAGCACGATCTACCAACTCCCGGTAGTTGTTGAAGCTTGCTACCATCAACTGCATGCTCACTTTGTCATTCAGTCCTTCCAAACTTCTCCCTTAGTCGCATCCATAGCAACGCTATCCGGGGCATAACGTGCTAGCTTACTAAAGTCATCCACGCATCGCCAACTGTCCGTCCTCCTTGGCGCAAGTTGCGAAACTCACGCTTCTTCATGGCCATAGCTCCTGCTGAAACATGGGCAGTACGGAAAGCTTGCTGAAACTGATCCCATGTGACAGTATCCACAGGGTAAGTGGCTGTGAAATTCTCCCACCATGCGGCTGCGGGTCCTTCAAGCTGATGAGCGGCAAATTTCACCTTTTCCCCATCTATACATCCTGCAGTGGTCAACTCCCTCCCTGTCTTACGGAGCCAATCATCTGCCACTATCGGCTCGGTGCTACTGGAGAACACCGGCGGATTCAGCCTAAGAAAATGGGTTAAGTGATCAACAGGTGGTGGCGGTGGTGGGTTGTTGTTGTTGTTGTTCCCCTGGTTCTGGTTCTGGACTAGCAACTGCATCAAAGCATTCTACTGCTGGATCAATTGGGTGAGCTCCGGTGGGAAAGCAAATCCATTGTCACGTCTCGG
This sequence comes from Aegilops longissima, assembly GCA_021605205.1. Taxonomy (NCBI): domain Eukaryota; kingdom Viridiplantae; phylum Streptophyta; class Magnoliopsida; order Poales; family Poaceae; genus Aegilops; species Aegilops longissima. The sequence continues at coordinate 330,978,902 of CM038682.1, forward strand.
AGGCATCTGAGGGTTTAGAAAAGATGAGAATTAAGAATAGAATGAGGTCTAAAGAGAAAACACTACCCAAACGCACATGAGGCAAATGCACACAAAATCACTTCATTCAATCAAATAAGGCATACAATCAGTCTAGAACTATCGTAAAAGTGCTTGGACTATGCTATGTACATGGTGGAACACTACTACTGTTATGGTGGTCTACTAGAAAAACTGCTCCGATGAAGACTCCATGATATCTCGCTCCGCTTCGTCTTCAAGTCATCATCACTAGGATCGAATCGTGTCGCCGATGATGATGTAGTTGTGCGGACAAGTGCAATCGTCATCTTCTCCTCCAGGTGCTGAATTCCCCATGAGTTCTTCAATCTTCTCCTTAAGGTCGCCGTTTTGTCTCACTAAAGCGACGATCTCCTCCATGTAATCCTTGCGAGTGGCCTTCAGTTCTCCTTCTAGCTCGATAATTCTAGCCTTTGCTTTCTTCAACTCCGTCATGTCTGCGCACATCTGGTTCTCTTGGCGTCGAATGTGCTGGTTTAACTCCTGGATGAAGGCTGCAATGGATCTATCCTTCTTGGTGCTAACTATCTCCCATTGTTCATCTCGGCACCCACAAATCTGGTAGATAGTATCCTTGAGGTCATCTTGGTAGACTTCTCCAATGCATCCCATGGTGATGTGAGCTGCCATGCTCTTTCCTGCACTCTGTGCTGGTGCATTAAAAGTACATTCTATGGGCTCCGTGGATCAAAAGTGACGTTCTTCCCGGAACTTGAGCTTGAATCTTCCAATGCTCCTCTTCGGGTAAAGTGGCGTTGTAGGTCCCGTGAAGCTTGGTATTCCGATGTTCAGTACTTAGTGACTTCCTTCGTGTGTCGCCCAAAGGGTGTATCTTCATCCGTCAAGTGAACTTGATCCTCGCCTGTCCATCCTAAAAGACTAGAAAAGATGAGGAGTCGGAAATGAGAAGAGAGTAGTGATCTAGGGCTTTAGCTTAGTGGTCGTGTCCTACAATCGGTGTGTGCTCGATACCATCTTGTAGCGACTGCACCTCAAATACCGATCTCTCAAGCCAGTGTCATCCTCGGATCAAGAATGCCGACACCACACAAGATTTGAAGGATTTATAACAGAGTAGCAATCACACACTTATTACATCGAATGTCTCAAGAGAGAACTTATTACAATAAAATGGCTTAAGGCCATCTAAAACGATAACAATGAAGGCTTGGAAGATAAGCGAGTCCATCAACTCCAACGGCATCACTTAGTATAGAACCACGACCTAAAGGCACCTTACTGTCAGTTCTAAAAGTTCGCAACATGAAACATTGCAGCCGAAAATGGGTCAAGACATGGAATATGCCGGCAATGTAACACATAGAGAGTAATGAAAGAATAAGCTATACTACATGCATATATGGCTGGTGGAAAGCTCTATGGTTACAGCTTTATGTAAAGCCAATTTTTCCCTACTCCAAAGGAATAAATTTTATTTAACTATCATGGTGGTTGTTAAACATTGAAAATGGTTGACAGCATCCTCAATCCCAATTAAGCATCATCATTAAAACCCAACAAAATTAATTAAAGTAACATGATGAGATTCACATGATAATCCAAGTACTAGATACTCAAAACGTCCATAACCGGGGACACGGCTAACCATGATTAGTTTGTACACTCTGCAGAGGTTTGTGCACTTTTCCCCACAAGACTCGATCTCCTCCGTTGGATTTCTCGCACTACATGGTGTTTGAGAAACGGATGACCGAGACATAGTCTTTCGAAGCGCTAGCACCTTACGATCGGGTAGACCGTACCAACCTACATCCCCTACATCGATAGTCTACCACTGTAAGAGTTCGCACGACTTAGTCAACTATGCTAGAGCCCTTAGTAGCTTGTGGCTGCACACGGAAGTTTCTAGTATGAATAGTCTCATGATCCCTTTGAGCCTGGGTGGCGGTCCAAAAGAAACAGGCAATCCTGGAATACCCAGGTACCTCAATCCACCCAGATGTGTGTTTAAGTTGCCACGTTAGATAAACCATTTATTAACAATCTCACATCTGTCATGGATATCGCTCACCCAATCCACTTCTACTAGCATAGCATGGCATAAGAAGCAAACGTAGAAGTAACTCCCAAAGGTTTAATAGTAAAATGGGTAATAGGTACTACCTCATCTACTTCCCATCCCACAATTTAATTAGATCCTAATCATGCAATGTTTGAGGATTGATCTAATGCAAAAAAAAACTGGGCAGTAGAAAGGTATGATCAAAGTGTTACTTGCCTTGCTGATGATCCGCGAAACCTAGAGATTCGAAGTAACATGCGGCGCACTCCGGGTACTCTATCACAAACAAACAAACAAGCATACAATATGTACTCATCTAATGCACAGGTAAAACTCAAATAAGAGATCTAACCAGAAAGTTCAACTTAAGAACTCCGGTTTGCAAAAAGAATCAAATCAAACGAAGCAACAAAAGTCAAACGGCAAAAAAAACAACTTCGTTTTACTAATCTGGACTTAAGTCAAATTTTACAGAAGCAAAAACATGTTTAAGTTGGTTAAACAGAAAGAGGGTTTCGAGACGAAACTCCAGGCGCTTGAATCGCCTGATTCCGATAAACGAGCGAAAAGTTGTACTAAAACAAAAATCGGATCAGAAACCGCGATCAGAAATAACCGCGGAAAATCCGAGAAAAAGAAAAACGATGAGCAGATTAACGAACGAACGTTCGTTATCTGGATCTAAACGATTAACGCGTTTTAAACGAACGAACGAGCAAACACTCACTAAATAAATAAACCGGAAAAAAACCAATCTATAAAAAATGAAACTAAAAGAATAAACCGCGGTTAAAAAATCCGGCGGTTTTAGAGGAAAACACGGCGACGGCGGCGGGTCCGGCGAGGCGGCGGGCGGTTCGGCAAGCGGGCGGGCAGCGGCGAGGCGGCGAGGCGGCGGGCGGCGGGCAAGGCGCGGGCGCAGGCGGCGGCGAGGAGGCGGCGGCGACGCAGGCGAACGAGGCGGCAGAACGCTAGGGTTTGGGCGCCGGGTGGCATGGGCTGATGGGCTGGCTCGGGGCCCCGGGCGGCGGCTTATAAAGCCCCGGCCAGGCGGAGTCCTGGCCGGTTACGGCCCAAGGTCGGTTTGTACTTTTAAAAAAAAAATCTACGCAGAAAAACTAACGAAAGAAATACTAAACGGACTCCAAAAATCTCGAAATAAATTTTCCCCGACTTCTAAAATCAAGCCGGACAAAGTGAACATTTATTTGGGGCCTAAATGCAATTTCGAGAAATGCATATTTTTCCTAAATTCAAATAAAATAGCGAAAAACTCCGAAATAAAATCTTATTTGATTTTATTATTAAATCCTCAATATTTCTTTATTTTGGGAAAGTCATTTTATTCCCTCTCTCATATTTTTTTGTAATAGAAATAATTGAAGATAAAATAATTAAAATCAAATGATCCTATTCTCAAAATTTGAGAAAACTCAAATATGAAAATAACGAAATCCCCAACTCTCTCGGTGGGTCCTTGAGTTGCGTAGAATTTCTAGGATCAAAACCAAAAGCAAACAAAATATGATATGCAATGATGATCTAGTGTATAACATTCCAAATTGAAAATTTGGGATGTTACATTGGAGGACTTTTATTTTCAGGGTATTTTTAAATTGCACGGATAAATTAGGAAACTGACAGAAAAATACTATTTTTACTTTATTTCAACTAAATAATAAAAAGTATAAAGAGGGTACAGAAGGTTGTGCTTCTAGTTTCATCCATCTCATGCTCATCAAAAGGAATCCACTAACAAGGTTGATCAGGTCTTGTTAATAAACTCATTCCGAATAATCATGAAGCCGGAGAAATTTCGAATAACACTAAGTTACCTCAAGGGGGATATGCACATCCCCAATAATAAGAATATCATATTTCTTCTTGACAGTAGGAAGAGGAAATTCAAAACCTCCAAATATAATCGATGTAATTTTTCCAATAGAGTTGATACTATGAACTTGAGGTTGCTTCCTCAGAAAGTGTATCGTATGCTCATTACTATTAACATGAAAAGTGACATTGCCTTTGGTGCAATCAATAACAGCCCCTGCAGTATTCAAGAAGGGTCTTCCAAGAATAATAGACATACTATCGCCCCGGGAATATCAAGAATAACAAAGTCCGTTAAAATAGTAACGCTTTGCAACCACAACAGCACATCCTCACAAATATCGACAGTGTATAGCAGTTGATTTATCACCATTTGCAAAGATATTTCAGAAGTGTCAACTTATTCAAATCAAGTCTACGGTATAAAGAGAGGCATAACACTAACACCGCTCCAAGATCACATAAAGCAGTTTTAACATAATTTCTTTTAATGGAGCATGGTATAGTGGGTACTCGATCTCCAAGTTTCTTTGGTATTCCACCCTTAAAAGTATAATTAGCAAGCATGGTGGAAATCTCAACTTCCGTATCTTTCTCTTATTAGTAATGATATTCTTCAGATACTTAGCATAAGGATTTGTTTTGAGCATATCGCTTAATCGCCACATAAAAAGATAGGTCTAATCATTTCAAAGAAAGTGCTCAAAATCCTCATCATCCTTTTCTTGGATGGTTTGGGAGGAAAAGGCATGGGTTTCTGAACCCAAGGTTCTCTTTCTTTACCATGTTTCCTAGCAACAAAGTCTTTCTTATCATAACGTTGATTCTTTGATTGTGGGTTATCAAGATCAACAGCAGGTTCAATTTCTACATCATTATAATTACTAGGTTGAGCATCAACATGAACATCATCATTAATATTTTCACTAGGTTCATGTTCATTACCAGATTGTGTTTCAGCATCAGAAATAGATATATCCTTTGGATTCTCAGGTGGTTCAGCAATAGGTTCACTAGAAGTTTGCAAAGTCCTATCATTTTCCTTTTTCTTCCTTTTGGAAGAACTAGGTGTATCAATATTATTTCTCTGATAATCTTGCTCAGTTCTCTTAGGGTGACTGTCGGTGTCAAAACCAGCGGATCTCGGGTAGGGGGTCCCAAACTGTGCGTCTAGGCGGATGGTAACAGGAGACAAGGGACATGATGTTTTACCCAGGTTCGGGCCCTATTGATGGAGGTAAAACCCTATGTCCTGCTAGATTAATATTGATGATGTGTGTTACAAGAGTGGATCTACCACGAGATCAAAGAGGCTAAACCCTAGAAGCTAGCCTATGGTATGATTGTTGTTCGTCCTACGGACTAAAACCCTCCGGTTTATATAGACACCGGATAGGGTTAGGGTTACACAGAGTCGGTTACAATGGTAGGAGATCTACATATCCAGATCGCCAAGCTTGCCTTCCACGCCAAGGAAAGTCCCATCCGGACACGGGACGAAGTCTTCAATCTTGTATCTTCACGCCTTGAGTCCGCCGATGATGATAGTTCGCTATCCGGACACCCCTAGTCCGAACTCCTCAAGAGCCCTCGAACCAGGCTTCAATGACGATGAGTCCGCGCAGATATTGTCTTCGTGTTGCAAGGCGGGTTCTCCTTCAATCTTCATGTTCCCGCCGAATAGTGTCCGGCTTCTTTAGGAATGTTATGCCCTTGGCTCCTACGCCCAATAATGGCCTTCTTCCACGTGTCGCATTTAATGCGAAGGGCTGGGATATTTTGCATTTTACCCCTAGTCCGCTTAACGAGCCGCCTATAAGAGAGGCGAGGATCTAGATCCAGCTCACACCGTCCTCCATTCGCAAGTTCTCATCAAAGCGCCTCTGACAGAAATCCATTCCATCATGGATAGCCGACGCGGCTCCTCCTCTCGCGCTCCCATCCCTAAGCCAGAGATTGGGGAGATGCTCAGCCCCACAATGAGCTAGTGGTACTCTGTGCCGAGGGATATCTTCCCCAGCTTTCATGGTTCCGGTTCGAGCGGACTAGCCACCTACAAGGGTGGAAAGCAAAGCGAGGGCGTCCCCAACCCTTCCAAAGGGAAGCGGGTATGCTTTGTCCCCTATTTAATAAGGGGACTCGGATTTGCCATACATCCGCTTTCTCCGGGGCTCATAGAGTTCTACGGACTCCAACTTCACCACCTTACGCCCGCCTCCATTTTGCACATCGCGGGCTTCGTAGCTTTTTATGAGCTGTTCTGGGCATCGAGCCCCATTTTGCCCTGTGGAAGAGATTTTTTGTCTCGCACTCCATTCTCATGAGGGGTCGATATATCAAGTGGGCGGAGCCAAAATATGGCGATCGCCGGACCGGATATCTATCCGCACTCAAGAAGGCGCCCAAAGACCGGCCTTCGAATGGTTCTACATGGAGGACGCCCTCTGCGGATCCAGTCCGGATCGGCCTCCGGAGTTCAACAATGCTCCCTTGAAGAAAAGCCCGAGCTGGCGCTCATGAGCCCTCAACGGAAGATGATAGGAGCGCCCATTATCCGATGGGCCGGATTAGGTTATCGCCCACTCGGATTGACCATGATTGGAGTCATGGCCACGTGCATTATGCGAGGGTGCATCCACTCCAATATAGGGGCCACCCTATGTGGGATTTCAACGGGGAAGACGATGCCACCCGTCATGGCCGCAAAGGGCTAGGCTCGGCAGCCGATCTGGCAAAGATCATGTCCGGCTTGTACAAGGGAGAGGAGGAGGACTTCCTCCGTAAGAATCCGTTGAATGGATTTTCTATGAATAACCCTCGAGCTGGGTAAGCGGATGTTCATCTACCCGATCCGCACCCTTTTTTAAAGTCAAGTATCTTACTCTACGATTTCGACGCAGAGCTTCACGGACGTGGAGGGCATACGGCCTAGCTCCACAGCCCGAGGATCCGAACGATCCTTGATCCGACCTCGAAGAGGATCCGGACATAAAGGTGGAGCTGATTGACGGGTGTTCCACCAACGTAGCATAGACAATGCCCTAGTCGCCATTACAGCTGACTACCCCGGTTTGTTCCCGCCTCCCGTGTGATCGTGACCAAGGTCTTGACACCATTATTTGATCCGCGCTCAATTCGACCATCCCATACCGATGGTGCATCGCAGAGGTGCCTTTAAGGTGGAAGCCGACCACGCGGCCGGACAACAAGGGTCAGTCCGGCCCAGCAGGAGGAAGAGGAGCGCGACGCGAACAGAAACATCGCCGCAACGTTAAGGAGCACCGCTATTTTTAAGGGAAGGATCCCTAGGAGGTATATTAATGCTCATAACCTTTCCAGGAAGAGCGCTCGCCGGACAGTGTCCGGAGAGGTTGCCAATCAAGCCTCTGTCGACCATGCTCCAACGCATGGTCCGGGAGGGGAGGTGAATACAAGGCGTGAGCCGGACGCTCCTTCGACGGAGGATGCCGACAGGCTGTCCGCCACCCGGTCTGAGGTGGAGAGCGCCATGAATCACAGGCGTCGTCGGACAGTTCTTCGTGACGCGTGTTTCTCCCCGGAGGCGTTAAATGCCTTTAAAGCGGGAAACGTGCACCTCCGTGCCGCTCAAGATGGGTTAACCAGAGCCACGGAGCAGTATGTGAAAGACATACGGGTAAGTAATTTTAATAGTTATATATGTCAGTAGCCCCCGAGACTTAAAATAGTTGAAATAACTGATTTAAGGATCAATTATCATGCAGGGTCTTACGGAGAAGAATACCCATCTATCCCAGGAGCTCCAAGAGTGCAAGGCCCAACTTGAGGCCGCACTGGCCGCCACAGGGGGAGCCACAGAGACCCCCGCTGGTAAGACGTACTTTGAAAAGATAATTATTTAGCAAAGTGTGGCGTGAATCTGACAATAATATGGCAGAGGTCGCCGGACTAGATCCGGACAGGCAACAGCTACTGCGTAAGCTAAAGGCCGGCGAGAGGGTGCTTATGAAGGTGCAGCAGGAGAGAAACAAGCTCCAAGATGCCCACACCCAGCAAGGGAAGAGCTGAAAGGTGTTCGGGCCCACTGTCTGCCCGTGAAGGAGAATCAGCGGCTTCGTCGCGCATTTATAGTAGTGCTTGAACGAATTCCTTTGAAAAGAAGAATTCGGCGAGGAAGTCGATTGACGTAAATATGTCTTTAGGTGTGCTCACAGTGTCGCCTGCAGAGGAAATGCCTCGAGTCAACGGGTGACCAACTTCCCGAGCTAGTGCAATTGCTCGAATGTGTTCGGCAGCGATGAGTGGCGCTGCTCATGTTTTATGGCCATCCGCCTCCCTACCCGAGGGCCTTGGTGGGCTTGTTGAGAAGCTTCAGGAGCACGGCGACGCCTCCGCTTGTGGAAGATATCGGCTGCTGTCGAGCGCCAGGAGGCTGGGCCATGGTGAAGACATCGCATTCAAGTCCGACCCAAACCACATGGCCGAGGTCGGACTGCGGGGCCTGATGGGAAGGAGATCCTCGTGAGTTTGATGTACGGCCAAGTAGAACTGCCACGAAATATTCCCAACAGATCAAATTAGACAGCTGTTAGATGGGATTGAGGAGGAGTACAATCGGTCGGTTTGAAGATGTAATTTGAAATGACATGTAAAATGCCTTCTAGCCGGATTGTAGATCGTTTGTCTTTGTGGACTGCTTCGCTTCAACCTCGGGACCCAACAGTCCGAGTGTGTCCGAATACCCTTACGGTTATAAAAGAACCGGCGATGCATGGAGACAAGGCGTCGGGGTCATAATTGCTTTATCGCATAAGTGCCCAACTAGTTATGTTATATTACATGGTTAGTAAGAAACATCTTCCAGGAGAATAGTTCCGTTAAGGGTTCCTTTCCACAGGAGGCATGCCCTAAAGTGCAATGCCGGATCGCGAAAATAGCGAGAAAAAGGCATCAGGGGCAGATAAATAAGTAAGTAATAAATCATCTTTCAAGTCACCGACCAATATTCTCTTAAGAACGCTAGCTTTGGCTTCACCCACCGAGGTACACATCCGGCTGACCCGGCAAGAATAATCGCAGAGGTGCTCCTTTACCTCCTAGCCGAACAATCGGGAACGAGGGGTAAGCACAGAGCCGTGCAACCCAGCTTGGCCAAAACTTAAGTCATATCGATGCATATAATGGTGAATAAAAGGTACATGCGAAGTATGACACATGTATTGGGCATGAAGCCCGTATGAATAAGCTTCATTAAAGAAGCCCCTGTATAATGAGTGCCAGGAGCACATCAAGTGTGTGCGGACAAAGCGCAAATGGGCCCATAAAAGGTATTGAGAGAAAAAGAAAAAAAAGTGGGAAGAAGGAGGAGGACGAGAGACAGTAGAAAAGGGGTGGACGGGGGAGTGAGACGAACCCGAGTCCGGCGTTAAGCGAGAATCTTCGGAGACGGGCTGCGCTCCATGGGTTCGGCTTGAGTCGGTTGTCGATCGTTACGTGACGGTATGCTCCGCCGGTCAGACTTGGTCGATGATGAAGGACCTTCCCACTTGGGCTTAAGTTTGTCCTTTTTCTTGTCCGGCAGCGAGAACAAGTTCGCCAACATTGTAAGTTTTGGCCCGCATTTCTCGCTTTGATATCTTCGAGCTCGCTGCCGATAAAATGCGGAACGAGCCTTTGCCACGCCCCGCCTCCTCCTCTAAGGCGTCCAAACTGTCTTGCCGATCTAACTCGGCTTCTCTTTCTTTGTACATGCGCACGCCGAGGTGAGTCAGAATTATATCGCAGGCGAACGCCTCTGCCAGATACCATGAAAAATGGTGTGAATCCAGAGTTCGGTTTGGCGTGGTCCGCAGCCCCAGTACGGAGTCGAGCTCCTCTACCTAGTGCGTGTTAGATTCCTTGAGGGACCGCACTAGTCCGGGTTTGATGCCGCCATTATTAGACCATTTGCTCGCCGACTTGACCGTTAGTTTGGGCGGTGATAGATCAAGCGTAATCGAGCTTAATGCCCATATTTTTGCACCAGAGTTTAACCTCGTCGGCCGTGAAGTTCGTGCCGCTATCGCGATGATGCTGTGGGGGGGCCAAAGCGGTGGTACCGGATATGAAGTCTATCACCGTCCGGATTCTGCCGCTTTAACCGCTTGGCCTCAATCCATTTGGTGAATTTGTCCACCATGACCAATAAGTATTTGTGCTTGTGGGTTCCCCTTTAAGGGTCCAACCATGTCAAGCCCCTAGACCGCGAACGCCGTGTAATGGGTATAGTTTTGAGGGCGGTAGGTGGCATGTGGCTCGATTAGCAAAGAGCGGCAACCGCCGCATCGTTGGACTAAGTCCCGAGCATCTGCCGGGCTGTCGGCCAATAAAATCCTGTCGGAAGGCCTTGCCTACAAGGGCCCGGCTGCAGCGTGGTGCCCGCCGAGTCCGGCGTGAATTTCAGCCAGAGATTTCGCCTTCCTCTTCGGAGATACACCTTTGAAGGACTCCGTTGTGCTTTTTTATAAAGTTCTCCTCATGGACCTTGTAGGCTTTAGATCGCCGAACTATGCAACGGGCCTCATTTTGGTCTTCGGAAGTTCCTGCCGCATTAAGTAGGCGAGGAATGGTTCTGTCCACGGGCAATTACTGCCATTATTTCGTGAGTGAAGGTGTTATTTCGCTGGTGAGCCACCGATTGTGTCGTAATGGTCTGAGTTAGGTGATGCACCGGCTCGGATTGTTATTTCCGGACTTCTCTTCCCATAATACGGATGGCTTGAAGAGCCGCTCCAGAAGATGTTTGAGGACGGCGCCTCGCTTTCACGCCGATGCGTGCTAACACGCTCGCTGCTTGGTTATTATCCCTGCTACATGGTGGAATTCTAGTCCTTCAACCGAGCTGACATTTTTAGGACGGCGCTATGTAAGCTGCCATTTTGGATCTTTACGCCAAAGTCTCCATTTACTTGGGATATAGCAAGGTTTGAATCCTCACACCTCTAGGCGTTGAATGCCCATGGAGATTGCCATCCGGAGGCCATGTAGAAGGGCCTCGATTCGGCTGTGTTGTTGGAGTCCATGTACATTATTTGAAGTACGATTGATTGTGTCTCCGCTGGGGCGCCAGCCCCAAAGCCAGCCAACATTTTGGATCCGTCGAAATGCATGATCCAGTTGGAGTACGCGCCGTACTCTTTAGGGAGTTCGGCTTCGGTCCATTCGGCGACGAAGTCAGCCAGAACCTGCGATTTAATAGCTCGCCGTGGTTTGTAGGTTATGTCAAATGGTAAGAGCTCGATAGCCCATTTTGCAATCCTGCCCGTTGCGTCGCGATTGTTTATAATATCGTTGAGAGGTACTTTAGAGGCCACCGTTATTGATCACTCTTGAAAGTAGTGTTGTAGCTTCCGGGATGCCATGAACACCGCATACGCTATCTTTTGATAATGTGGGTACCAGGATTTGCATGGAATTAGAACAGTGGATACGTAGTACACTGGTTTTGAAGAGGTAATTTGTGCCCTTCGCTTTCGCTCAACGACGAGTACTCGCACCGACAACTTGATGTGTTGCTGCGATATATAATAACATAGGTTCGCCCGGTTGGGCGCGCCGTAACCGGATTTGTTGCCGTGATGGCCTTTATTTCTTCGAGTCCGTTCGGCAGCATCCGCCCATTCGAAATGTTCGGCTGCGCGGGAGGAGGCGGTAGAGGGCGAGCCTTTTCTCCCAAACGGAAATGAAGCGACTTAAGGCCGCCACGCATCCGGTTAGTTTTGTATCTGCTTGAGGTCTTTTGGAATATCCAATTGTGACAGAGCTCGGATTTTAGTCGGTTTGCTTCAATTCCTCAACCGGATACGATGAAGCCCAAGAGCTTTCCGCTGGTACGCCAAGACGATTTTTCCGGATTGAGCTTAATGTCATATGCTCGGAGGTTGTCGAATGTCACCTCAAGTCTTCTACTAGAGTTCCGACATGTTTGGTCTTGACGACCACGTTGTCTACGTATGCCTCTACTGTTTTGCCTATCCGGGTAGCCGACATGTTTGAATCATGCGCTGATATGTTGCGCCGGGCGTTTTGAGTCCGAAGGGCATTGTGTTGAAGCGAATGGCCCATATGGAGTAATGAATGCCGTTATGCCTGGTCTTTCTCCGCCATCTTGATTTGATGGTATCCGGAGTATCGCCGAGGAAGCACAATGAATCGTGTTTGCGGTAGCATCGATGATTTGGTCGATGCGAGGGAGGGGAAAGGGTCCTTGGACAGCCTTGTTAAGGTCTTTAAAATCGACGCAGAGCGCCAGATTTGTCCTTTTTGGTACCACTACTAGATTGGCTAGCCAGTCCGGATGCTTTATATCTCGATGAATCCGGCTTCTAAGAGTTTGGCTAGCTCTTCTCCCATTGCCTGTCTTTTGGGCTCGGAAAATCGCCAAGAGCTTGTTTGATCGGCTTGAATCCTTTTAGGATATTTAGGCTGTGCTCGCCACTGCGTGGGATTCTGGCATGTCTCAAGGATGCCAAGCAAAATGTCCCAATTTTCCGAAGGAATTCTCGTAGTCTTCTTCGACATCGACTTAATTGTGCCCCAATGGAGGCCGTCTTTGTGGGGTCCGTTGGATGGACCTGAAGTTTGACTATCTCGCTGCTGGTTTAAAAGAGGTGGATTTGGACCTCTTATCGAGTATCACATCGTCCCTATCCACCGTGGAGCGCAGCGTAGCTAGTTCCTCTGCCGCTAGGGCTTGGACAATGCCTCTAGGGCCAGTCATGGCTGTCTTATTTTCAGCGCTGAGTGCAGATCCGGATCATCGGCGAGTGATTATCCCATTGGGTCCGGGCTTTTGAGCTTCATGTACCCGTAGTGGGGTATAGCTTGGAATATTGTGAATGCCTCTCGCCTAACAAAGCGTGATATCCGCTGCGAATGGGGCCACTTGAAACGTGACCTCCTCGGACCTGTAATTGTCCGGTGAGCCAACACTACATCTAATGTGATTTTTCCTGCGTGGCGCATTTCTCGACTAGGGATTATCCTCCGAAGGTTGTGCTGCTTCGCTCAATGCGGCTCCATCAATTTCCATTTTTGAAGGGTTTCTCATAGATGAGGTTTAATCACTGCCGCCATCCATGAGTACCTTAGTAAGACAAAAACCGCCCACTATCGGACCGAGGACCAATGCGGCTGGTGCTCTAGCTGTTTGGAATTTAGGTTCGTCATGGGCGTTGAACGTGATAGCCGTGTCGCCCATGGATTTGTTGTTGCTACTTGGTAGACTTCGGCGAGGCTGCGGATTGTTCGCTTCACATGTTATTTGATGCGAAAGTCTCAAGACTGTTAATACCGTCTCGGTATCGCTGGGTTGGTTGCCGGGGCTAAAAAGCTTATGCCACTTTTGGCCACCTGCCGAGTATCCAACACGCCGAAGGTTGTGTGTTGGAGTGGCGCCCTCCGTCTTGGGATTTTGCAGGTCCGTTGAGCCAACCCTCCAAAGACGGTTCCGCACCCTTTAGGGGTTTTGGTTTTTGGTATTCAACCCGGTGCTTGATAATGATGCACCCTTTTGTTTCGGACTAGGATGTATTCGGGCCGGATTATCCCAAAATTTACTTTCGGTTTTCCAGCGCTCTCTATCGCACAAGACTTTTGTACTATGGTCGCCAAGTCAAGAAAGCGTGTAATTTCGCGACGACTTATGGCGTTTAGGATTCCCTTGTCCATGCAATTATTGCAGAAAATTGGGATTGCGTCCTCCTCTCGGCAGTCCTTTATCCTGTTCTTAACCAGGAGGAATTTGGCCCAGTAATGATGTACTGTTTCAGCGGGCTCTTGCCGAATTCGAGAGAGATCGCTAATGTTTGGGTGGGCGGGTGGAACTAGATCCGAACCCTGTCCAATTCAGGACTCAAGGGCGAGAAGTTTCGAACTTGGAAGTTTGGATTTTGAGTGTTATCCAATGAGTCCAACCCGCCGCCTGACTTTAAGTTCAGGGCTTGGTCGACGTCCGTCCCTCTGCCGGAATCCGGCATGGAGGGATCGGGAATATCCGGATGCAACTAGTCCTTAGGATACAAGAAGAATCGCCGCATTGCTGCTCTATCACAGCAACATGATGGGTAGCCTGGGGAGAGTTGATCTCTCTCAGATCGGTTTTAGGCCCGATCCGGTCGTAGTCTGTGGCGATTCCTGTGGCAGCGATGCGATCCAAGAGCTCGCTTATGGAGGAGAGCTCGATCGATCTAACTGTTCGGCAAGTTCAACTAACTGGAGATTGGTTTCGATGACTCGAGAGGTCATCATCGGCGCGGTGGCGGATGGCGGTCATAAGAAAACCACCTAGTCAAGAGTCGCCAGCGCCAAGGCTCCTTTAGCGATAGTATCGCCTCTAAAGACGAGATGAGGCATCCTACCGACGGCGACGACACGGAGGAACTCTCAATGAAAGCACCAATGTCGGTGTCAAAACCGCGGATCTCGGTAGGGGGTCCCAAACCGTGCGTCTAGGCGGATGGTAACAGGAGACAAGGGACACGATGTTTTACCCAGGTTCGGGCCCTCTTGATGGAGGTAAAACCCTACGTCCTGCTAGATTAATATTGATGATGTGTGTTACAAGAGTGGATCTACCATGAGATCAAAGAGGCTAAACCCTAGAAGCTAGCCTATGGTATGATTGTTGTTCGTCCTACGGACTAAAACCCTCCGGTTTATATAGACACCGGATAGGGTTAGGGTTACACAGAGTCGGTTACAATGGTAGGAGATCTACATATCCGTATCGCCAAGCTTGCCTTCCACGCCAAGGAAAGTCCCATCCGGACACGGGACGAAGTCTTCAATCTTGTATCTTCACAGTCTTGGAGTCCGGCCGATGATGATAGTTCGGCTATCCGGACACCCCCTAGTCCGGAACTCCCTCAGTGACCTTCAGGATACAAAGGTTCCTGAGTCATTCTACCAGTTCTAGTAGCCACTCTAACAGCATAATCATTTTTCTTACTATTCATTTCATTGAGCAAATCATTTTGAGCTTTAAGTACTTGTTCTACTTGAGTGATAACCATAGAAGCATGTTTGCTAACAAGTTTAAGTTCACATCTAACATTAGCCATATAATCACCCAAGTGTTTAATCATATAAGTATTTTGTTTTAATTGTCTACCAAAATATGCATTGAAATTTTCTTGTTTGACAATAAAATTATCAAACTCATCAAAGCATTGTCTAGCAGACTTATAGTTAGGAATATCACCTTCATCAAATCTATAGAGAGAATTTACCTTTACTACCTGTGTCGGGATATCAAGACCTGGAGGTTCTTCAATAGGTAATGGATCAAGATCATATGTTTCTTCAACAGGCGGTAAATTAAGACCATGTATTTCTTCAATAGGAGGCAAATTCTTAACATCTTCAGCTTTAATACTTTTTTCTTTCATATATTTCTTTGCCTCTTGCATATCTTCAGGACTGAGAAATAGAACAACTCTCTTCTTCGGAGTTGGTTTAGGAATAGGCTCAGTAATTGGCTCTGGAGCTGGCTGTGGAGGTGCCCAATTATTTTCATTTGTCAACATATTATTCAATAGAATCTCAGCTTCATCCAGTGTTCTTTCCCTGAAAAGAGAACCAGCACAACTATCGAGGTAATCTCTGGAAGCATCGGTTAGTCCATTATAAAAGATATCAAGTATTTCATTTTTCTTAAAGAGGATGGTAAGGCAAAGCATTAAGTAACTTAAGAAGCCTCCCCCAAGCTTGTGGGAGACTCTCTTCTTCAATTTGCACAAAGTTGTATATTTCCTTTAAGGCAGCTTGTTTCTTATGAGCAGGGAAATATTTAGCAGAGAAGTAATAAATCATATCCTGGGGACTACGCACACAACCAGGATCAAGAGAATTAAACCATATCTTAGCATCACCCTTTAATGAGAACGGAAATATTTGAAGGATATAAAAGTAGCGAGATCTCTCATCATTAGTGAACAGGGTGGCTATATCATTTAATTTAGTAAGATGTGCCACAACAGTTTCAGATTCATAGCCATGAAAAGGATCAGATTCAACCAAAGTAATTATATCAGGATCAACAGAGAATTCATAATCCTTATCGGCAACACAAATAGGTGAAGTAGCAAAAGCAGGGTCAGGCCTCATTCTATCTCTAAGAGATTCCTTACTCCATTTAGCTAACAAACTCCTGAGCATATTATCTTTGCAAGCTAAAATAGCTGCAGAAGCTTCTTTATCAAAAATATACCCTCAGGAATAACAGGCCTATCTTCATCATCACTTTCATCAACAGTATCAGTTTCAATAATTTCTTTCTCTCTAGCCCTAGCAATTTGTTCATCAAGAAATTCACTAAGGGGCACAGTAGTATCAAGCATAGAAGTAGTTTCATCATAAGGGTCATGCATAGCAGAAGTGGCATCATCAATAACATGTGACATATCAGAACGAATAGCAGAAGCAGGTTTAGGTGTTGCAAGCTTACTCAAAATGTAAGGTGAATCAAGTGCGAGCTAGATGGCGTTCCTTACCTCCCCTCGTAGTTGAGGGATAAATTGTTATCTTAGCGTCTTTCAAGTTGTTCATAGTGACCAGCAGATATAAATCCCAAGTGACTCAAAGAATAGAGCTATGCTCCCCGGCAACGGCGCCAGAAATTATTCTTGATAACCCACAAGTGTAGGGGATCGCAACAGCTTTCGAGGGTAGAGTATTCAGCCCAAATTTATTGGTTCGACACAAGGGGAGCCAAAGAATATTCTCAAGTATTAGCAGTTGAGTTGTCAATTCAACCATACCTGGATAACTTAATATCTGCAGCAAAGTATTTAGTAGCAAAGTAATATGATAGTAGTGGTAACGGTAACAAAAGAGTAATAAAAGCAAAAGTGATATTTTTGGTGTTTTGTAGTGATTGTAACAGTAGCAACGGAAAAGTAAATAAGCGGAGAACAATATAAGAAAAGCTCGTAGGCATTGGATCGGTGATGGATAATTATGCCGGATGTGGTTCATCATGCAACAATCATAACATAGGGTGACACAGAACTAGCTCCAATTCGTCAATATAATGTAGGCATGTATTCCCAATATAGTCATACGTGCTTATGGAAAAGAACTTGCATGACATCTTTTGTCCTATCCTCCCGTGGCAGCGGGGTCCTAATGGAAACTAAGGGATATTAAGGCCTCCTTTTAATAGAGAACCGGAACAAAGCATTAGCACATAGTGAATACATGAACTCCTCAAACTATGTCATCACCGGGAGTGGTCCCGATTATTGTCACTTCGGGGTTGCCGGATCATAACACATAGTAGGTGACTATAGACTTGCAAGATAGGATCAAGAACACACATATATTCATGAAAACATAATAGGTTCGGATCTGAAATCATGGCACTCGGGCCCTAGTGACAAGCATTAAGCATAGCAAAGTCATAGCAACATCAATCTCGAACATAGTGGATACTAGGATCAAACCCTAACAAAACTAACTCGATTACATGATAAATCTCATCCAACCCATCACCGTCCAGCAAGCCTCACGATGGAATTACTCACGCACGGCGGTGAGCATCATGAAATTGGTGATGGAGGATGGTTGATGATGACGACGGCGACGAATCCCCATCTCCGGAGCCCCGAACAGACTCCAGATCAGGCCTCCCGAGAGGTTTTAGGACTTGGCGGCGGCTCCGTATCGTAAAATGCGATGATTTATTCTCCTTGATTTTTTTCTCCCCGAAAGCAAATATATGGAGTTGGAGTTGGCGTCGGAGGAGCTCCAGGGGGGCCACGAGGTAGGGGGGCGCGCCCCCCACCCTCGTGGATAGGGTGTGGGCCCCCTTGTCTTCATCTTTGGCAAGGATTTTTTATTATTTTTATCTAGATGTTCCGTGGAGTTTCAGGTCATTCCGAGAACTTTTGTTTTCTGCACATAAAACAACATCATGGCAATTCTGCTGAAAACAACGTCAGTCCGGGTTAGTTCCATTCAAATGATGCAAGTTAGAGTCCAAAACAAGGGCAAAAGTGTTTGGAAAAGTAGATACGACGGAGACGTGTCATGGGTTTATGATCAAGATTATCTATGAACAATATTTGATTCTTCTCTGGATTCTTATATGCATGATTTGATATCTTTCCAAGTCTCTTCGAATTATCGGTTTAGTTTGGCTTACTAGATTGATCTTTCTTGCAATGTGAGAAGTGCTTAGCTTTGGGTTCAATCTTGTGGTGTCCTTTCCCAGTGACAGCAGGGGCAGCAAGGCACGTATTGTATTGCTGCCATCGAGGATAAAAAGATGGGGTTTATATCATATTGCTTGAGTTTATCCCTCTACATCATGTCATCTTGCCTAATGTGTTACTCTGTTCTTATGAACTTAATACTCTAGATGCATGCTGGATAGCGGTCGATGTGTGGAGTAATAGTAGTAGATGCAGAATCGTTTTGGTCTACTTGACACGGACGTGATGCCTATGTTCATGATCATGCCTAGATATTCTCATAACTATGTGCTTTTCTATCAATTACTCGGCAGTAATTTGTTCACCCACCGTAATATATGCTATCTTGAGAGAAGCCAGTAGTGAAACATATGGCCCCCGGGTCTATTTTACATCATATTAGTTTATCATCAACTTGCCAATTTCTATCGCCGTTTATTTTGCAATCTTTACTTCCCAATCTATACAACAAAAATACCAAAAATATTTATCTTATTTTCTTTATCAGATCTCACTTTTGCAAGTGGCCGTGAAGGGATTGACAACCCCTTTATCGCATTGGTTGCAAGGTTCTTGATTGTTTGTGCAGGTGCTAGGCGACTTGCGTGTAGTCTCCTACTGGATTGATACCTTGGTTCTCAAAAGCTGAGGGAAATACTTATGCTACTTTGCTGCATCACCCTTTCCTTTTCAAGGGAAAACCAACGCATGCTCAAGAGGTAGCAATAAGGATTTCTGGCACCGTTGCCGGGGAGATCTACGCTCAAGTCAAGACATACCAAGTACCCATCACAAACTCTTATCCCTCGCATTACATTATTTGCCATTTGCCTCTCGTTTTCCTCTCCCCCACTTCACCTTTGCCTTTTCTTCGCCCTCCTTCCATCCAATCTTGTGTTACCATGTTCCTTCTTTTTGCTTGCATCTTTGCTTGCTAAAAGTTTATGGAGCCTTGTCCCCTTGGTAATATTTTTAAGAGATCCAATTATGATGAACCAATTTCTAGTGATTTGAGTGCACTAGATTATCTTTATGAGGTTTTCTTGAAATTCGTGAATCTGAAAATTGTGATGA
Organism: Aegilops longissima; assembly: GCA_021605205.1. Taxonomy (NCBI): domain Eukaryota; kingdom Viridiplantae; phylum Streptophyta; class Magnoliopsida; order Poales; family Poaceae; genus Aegilops; species Aegilops longissima. The sequence continues at coordinate 330,998,102 of CM038682.1, forward strand.
AGAAATTTATGAAGAGATTCACGATAGCTCCTTAAATAAAAAGCATGATTGCAATTATTTTACTATAAATTCTCTTGATGTAAATTGTGCTAATAATATGCAAAACCCTGAGCTTGGGGATGCTAGTTTTGCTATGTCTACTACTTGTTGCAATGATCATGATTGGGGTGATTCTTCTTATGATCTTGAAAATTTATTTAAGCCCCATGATGAATATGAGATTGATAATAGTGTTTGCAATAATATTGAAAGTGGGTTTGGAAGAGTGTCAACTTTAGATCCCACATATTTGGAGAATTTTCAATCTTATGGTATTATTGATATAAGTGGGTTTAGAGAGGTCATGACTTTAGTTAATCATAATCCCACTATTTTGGAAGAGTGTCAACTTCGCATGCATGTGGATCATGTCGTGAATATGTTATGTGATAGCTATTTTGTTGAATTTTCCTAGGATCCTACATGAAATTATTTTGAGAGAGGAAAATATGGTTGTAGAAATTTTTATCTTACTAAATTACCTCTTGTCATGTTGAGATTGCTATCGTATCTTTCTTCTTCCTTGCATATGCTAATTTTTGCTTGCTATGATAATTTGTTTTATTATAAAATGCCTATGCATAGGAAGTATGTTAGAATTATATGTTTATATCACGTGTTCTATGATGCTCTCTTTGTTCTTTAATTCTTGTCTATGATGTGAGCATCATTAAAATTATCAATGCCTAGCTAAAAAGGCTTTAAAGAAAAGCGCTTGTTGGGAGGCAACCCAATTTTATTTTTGTTTTTACTTTTTTGTTCCTGTTTAGTAATAAATAATTCATCTATCCTATTTTTATATGTGGTTTTATGTTTTAATTAGTGTTTCTGTCAAGTAGAACCTTTGGGAAGACATGGGTGAAGTCTTTGCGATCTTGCTGTAAAAAAACAGAAACTTTAGCGCTCACGAGATTAGCTGCAAGTTTTTACTGGAGAGTGATTTTAGGTTGATTCTTTTTGCAGATGATTAATAGATAAATTCCTCACTTCCACCAATTTATTTCAGGATTTTTGGAGTTACAGAAGTATTCGCTTGATACAGATTACTACAGACTGTTCTGCTTTTGACAGTTTCTGTTTTCGTGTGTTGTTTGCTTATTTTGATGAATCTATGGCTAGTATCGGGGGGTATGAACCATAGAGAAGTTTTAATACAGTAGGTTTAACACCAATATAAATAAATAATGATTTAATTACAGTAGCTTAAAGTAGTGGTTTGTTTTCTTACACTAACGGAGCTCACGAGATTTTCTGTTTAAGTTTTGTGTTGTGAAGTTTTCAAGTTTTTGGGTAAAGATTTGATGGATTTTGGAATAAGGAGTGTAAAGAGCCTAAGCTTGGGGGTTCCCAAGGCACCCCAAGGTAAAATTCAAGGAAAACCAAAAGCCTAAGCTTGGGATGCCCTGGAAGGCATCCCCTCTTTCGTCTTCATCTATCGGTAACTTTACTTGAGGCTATATTTTTATTCACCACATGATATATATTTTGCTTGGAGCGTATTGTATGATTTGAGTCTTTGCTTTTTAATTTGCCACAATCATCCTTGCTGTACACACCTTTTGGAGAGACACACATGAATCGGAATTTACTAGAATACTCTATGTGCTTCACTTATATCTTTTGAGCTAGATAATTTTGCTCTAGTGCTTCACTTATATCTTTTTAGAGCACGGTGGTGGTTTTATTTTATAGAAATTATTGATCTCTCATGATTCACTTATATTATTTTGAGAGTCTTTTAGAACAGCATGGTAATTTGCTTTGTCTATAAAATTAGTCCTAATATGATAGGCATCCAAGATGGGTATAATAAAACCTTCCATATATAGTGCATTGAATACTATGAGAAGTTTGATACTTGATGATTGTTTTGAGATATGAAGATGGTGATATTAGAGTCGTGCTAGTTGAGTAATTGTGAATTTGAGAAATACTTGTGTTGAGGTTCAAGTCCCATAGCATGCACGTATGGTAACCGTTGTGTGACAAATTTGAAGTATGAGGTGTTGTTTGATTACTTTCCTTATGAGTGGCGGTCGGGGACGAGCGATGGTATTTTCCTACAAACCTATCCCCCTAGGAGCATACGTGTAGTGCTTTGGGTTTGATGACTTGTAGATTTTTGCAATAAGTATGTGAGTTATTTATGACTAATGTTGAGTCCATGGATTATACGCACTCTCACCCTTCCATCATTGCTACCCTCTTCGGTACCATGCATTGCCCTTTCTCACCTCGAGAGTTGGTGCAAACTTCGCCGGTGCATCCAAACCCCATGATATGATATGCTCTATCACACATAAGCCTCCTTATATCTTCCTCAAAACAGCCACCATACCTACCTATTATGGCATTTCCATAGCCATTCCGAGATATATTGCCATGAAAATTTCCACCGTTCCGTTTATTATGACACGCTTCATCATTGTCATATTGCCTTGCATGATCATGTAGTTGACATCGTATTTGTGGCAAGTCCACCATTCATTATTCATACATGTCACACTTGATTCATTGCCCATCCCGCTACACCGCCGGAGGCATTCATATAGAGTCATTTTGTTCTAGTATCGAGTTGTAATCCTTGAGTTGTAAATAAATAGAAGTGTGATGATCATCATTATTAGAGCATTGTCCTGTGTGAGGAAAAAAAGAGAAAGGCCATAAAAAAAGAGAAAGGCCAAAAAAAGAAGGCCCAAAAAAATGAGAGAAAAAGAGAGAAGGGACAATGTTACTATCCTTTTTCCACACTTGTGCTTCAAAGTAGCACCATGATCTTCATGATAGAGAGTCTCTCATTTTTTTTACTTTCATATAATAGTGGGAATTTTTCATTATAGAACTTGGCTTGTATATTCCAATAATGGGCTTTCTCAAATGCCCTAGGTCTTCGTGAGCAAGCAAGTTGGATGCACACCCACTTAGTTTCTTTTGTTGAGCTTTCATACATTTATAGTTCTAGTGCATCCGTTGCATGGCAATCCCTACTCCTCGCATTGACATCAATTGATGGGCATCTCCATAGCCCGTTGATTAGCCGTGTCAATGTGAGACTTTCTTATTTTTTGTCTTCTCCACACAACCTCCATCATCATATTCTATTCCACCGATAGTGCTATGTCCATGGCTCGCGCTCATGTATTGCGTGAAAGTTGAAAAAGTTTGAGAATACTAAAGTATGAAACAATTGCTTGGCTTGTCATCGGGGTTGTGCATGATGAGAGCATTTTGTGTGACGAAAATGAAGCATAGCCAAACTATATGATTTTGTAGGGATGAGCTTTATTTGGCTATGTTATTTTGAGAAGACATATTTGCTTGGTTAGTATGCTTGAAGTATTATTATTTTTATGACAATATTAAACTTTTGTCTTGAATATTTCGGATCTGAACATTCATGCCACAATAAAGAAATTACATTGAAAATTATGTTAGGTAGCATTCCACATCAAAAATTTTGTTTTTATCATTTACCTACTCGAGCACAAGCAGGAATTAAGCTTGGGGATGTTGATACGTCTCCAACGTATCTATAATTTTTGATTGTTCCATGCTATTATATTATCTGCTTTGGATGTTTAATGGGCTTTAATATGCTATTTTATATTATTTTTGGGACTAACATATAAACCGGAGGCCCAGTGCCAGTTGCTGCTTTTTGCCTATTTCAGTGTTTGGCAGAAAATGAATATCAAACGGAATCCAAACGGAATGAAACCTTCGCGAGGATCTTTCTTGGAACAAACGCAATCCAGGAGACTTGGAGTGGAAGTCAGAGACGCAACGAGGCGGCCACAAGGCAGGAGGGCGCGCCCCCCACCCTTGTGGGCCCCTCGTAGCTCCACTCGCCTACTTCTTTCGCCTATATATACTCTTATACCCTGAAAACATCCAAGGAAGACACGAAACCACTTTTCCACCGCCGCAACCTTCTGTACCCGTGAGATCCCATCTTGGGGCCTTTTCCGGCGATCTGCCAGAGGGGAATTCGATCACAGAGGGCTTCTACATCAACACCATAGCCTCTCCGATGATGTCTGAGTAGTTTACTACATACCTTCGGGTCCATAGTTATTAGCTAGATGGCTTATTCTCTCTCTTTGGTTCTCAATACAAAGTTCTCCTCGATGTTCTTGGAGATCTATTCGATGTAATACTTTTTGCGGTGTGTTTGCCGAGATCCGATGAATTGTGGGTTATGATCAAGATTATCTATGAACAATATTTGATTCTTCTCTGAATTCTTATATGCATGATTTGATATCTTTGCAAGTCTCTTCAAATTATCAGTTTAGTTTGGCCTACTAGATTGATCTTTCTTGCAATGGGAGAAGTGCTTAGCTTTGGGTTCAATCTTGCGGTGTCCTTTCCCAGTGACAGTAGGGGCAGCAAGGCATGTATTGTATTGTTGCCATCGGGGATAAAAAGATGGGGTTTATATCATATTGCTTGAGTTTATCCCTCTACATCATGTCATCTTGCCTAATGGGTTACTCTATTCTTATGAACTTAATACTCTATATGCATGCTAGATAGCGGTCGATGTGTGGAGTAATAGTAGTAGATGCAGAATCGTTTCAGTCTGTTTGACACGGACGTGATGCTTATGTTCATGATCATGCCTAGATATTCTCATAAATATGTGCTTTTCTATCAATTGCTCGGTAGTAATTTGTTCACCCACCGTAATATATGCTATCTTGAGAAAAGCCACTAGTGAAACCTATGGCCCCCGGGTCTATTTTACATCATATTAGTTTATCATCAATTTGCCAATTTCTATCGCCGTTTATTTTGCAATCTTTACTTTCCAATCTTTATTTTGCAATCTTTACTTTCGAATCTTTATCTTATTATCTTTATTAGATCTCACTTTTGCAAGTGGCCGTGAAGGGATTGACAACCCCTTTATCATGTTGGTTGCAAGGTTCTTGATTGTTTGTGCAGGTACTAGGCGACTTGCGTGTAGTCTCCTACTGGATTGATACCTTGGTTCTCAAAAACTAAGGGAAATACTTACGCTACTTTGCTACTTATGCTCAAGAGGTAGCAAGGCCGGATTGGGGAGGCGCCCAAGTAGGATTCCTCCTACTTGGGGCGCCCCCTTGCTGCTCCCGTCCCTCTCCCACCTATATATAAATGGGGAGGGGGCGCCTAGAACACACAACAACATCTGTTAGCCATGTGCGGCGCCCCCCTCCAAAGATTACACCCTCGGTCATATTCTCGCGGTGCTTAGGCAAAGCCCTGCGCGGATCACTTCACCATCACCGTCACCACGCCGTTGTGCTGACGGAACTCATCTACTTCCTTGACACCTTACTGGATCAAGAAGGCGAGGGACGTCATCGCGCTGAACGTGTGCAGAACTCGGAGCTGCCATACGTTCGGTACTTGATCGGTCAGAACGAGAAGAAGTTCGACTACATCAACCGCGTTGTCAAACGCTTCCACTTTCAGTCTACGAGGGTACGTAGACACACTCTCCCCCTCTCGTTGTTATGCATCTCCTAGATAGATCTTGCGTGAGCGCAGAAATTTTTTGTTTTCCATGCAACGTTTCCCAACAATAGTCTCACATCAACTAGGCGTATTAACGGGCTATGGAGATGCCCATCAATAGATACCAATGTGAGTGAGTAGGGATTGCCATGTAACAGAAGCACTAGAGCTATAATTTTATGAAAGCTCAAAATGAAAAACTAAGTGGGTGTGCTTCCAACTTGCTTGCTCATGAAGACCTACGGCGTTTTGAGGAAGGCCATCGTTGGAATATACAAGCCAAGTTCTATAATGAAAAATTCCACTAGCATATGAAAGTGACAACATAGGATACTCTCTATCATGAAGATCATGGTGCTACTTTGAACCAGAAGTGCGGATAAAGGATAGTAGCATTGCCCTTTCTCTCTTTTTCTGTTTTTTGGCTTCTTTGGCCTCTCTTTTTTTCCTCGCATGGGACAATGCTCTAATAATGAATATCATCACACTTCTATTTACTTACAACTCAAGAAGTATAACTCGATACTTAGAACAAAATATGACTCTATATGAATGCCTCCGACGGTGTACCGGGATGTGTGATGTCTACTACGCAACTTTATTCTTATAGACTCGTGTTGGGCCTCCAAGCGCAGAGTTTTGTAGGACAGTAGCAATTTTCCCTCAAGTGGATGACCTAAGGTTTATCAATCTGTGGGAGGTGTAGGATGAAGACGGTCTCTCTCGAACAACCCTGCAACCAAATACAAGAAAACTCTTGTGTCCCCAACACACGCAATACAATGGCAAATTGTATAGGTGCACTAGTTCGGCGAAGAGATGGTGATAAAAGTGTAACATGGATGGTAGAAATATATTTTTATAATCAGAATAAATAAAAACATCAAGGTAGCAAATAGTAAACGGGCACAAAAACGGTGTTGCAATGCTTAGAAACAAGGCCTAGGGTTCGTACTTTCGCTAGTGCAATCTCTCAACATTGCTAATATAACTGGATCATATAACCATCCCTCAAAGTGCGATGAAGAATCACTCCAAAGTTCCTATCCAGCGAAGAACATAAGAATAAATTGTTTGTAGGGTACGAAACCACCTCAAAGCTATTATTTCCGTTCGATCTATTCAAGAGTTCTTACTAAAATAACACAAAGCTATTCTTTCCGTTTGACCTATCCTAGAGTTCGTACTAAAATAAAACCAAAGCAAATTCATATTCATAATACTCAATCCAACACAAAGAACTTCAAAGAGTGCCTCAAGATTTCTACTAGAGAAACAAAGACAAGAACGTGCATCAACCCCTATGCATAGATTACCCCAATGTCACCTCGGGAATCCGCGAGTTGAATGCCAAAACATATATCAAGTGAATCAATACGACACCCAATTGTCACCACGAGTATTTAATTGTAAGACATATATCAAGTGTTCTCAAATCCATAAAAGTATTCAATCCGATAACAACGAAATCTCAAAGGGAAGCTCAATTCATCACAAGATAGAGAGGGGAAAACACCATATCATCCGACTATATTAACAAAGCACGCGAGAACACGAGAGAGAGAGAGAGAGAAACTAAACACATAGCTACTGGTACAAACCCTCAGCCCCGAGGGTGGACTACTCCCTCCTCATCATGGTGGCCGCCGGGATGATAAAGATGGCCACCGGTGATGATCTCCCCCTCCGACAGGGTGCCAGAACGGGGTCTAGATTGGATCTCGTGGGTACAGAGGCCTTGCAGCGGCGGAACTTCTGATCTAGGGTTACCCCGAAGGGTTTTGGAATATTTGTGAATTTATAGGGCGAAGAGGGGGTGAAGGAGGCCACCGATGCAAAGCAATATGACAATGATGAAGCGTGTCATAATAAACGAAACGGTGGAAAGTTGCATGGCAATATATCTCGGAATGGCTATGGAAATGCCATAATATGAAGGTATGGTGGATGTTTTTAGGAAGGTATATGGTGGGTGTATGGTACCGACGAAAGTTGCGCGGTACTAGAGAGGCTAGCAATGGTGGAAGGGTGAGAGTGCGTATAATCCATGGACTCAACATTAGTCATAAAGAACTCACATACTTATTGCAAAAATCTATTAGTCATCGAAACAAAGTACTATACGTGCATGCTCCTAGGGGGATAGATTGGTAGGAAAAGACCATCGCTCGTCCCCGGCCGCCACTCATAAGGAAGACAATCAAAAAATATCTCATGCTCCAACTTCGTTATATAACGGTTCACCATACGTGCATGCTACGGGAATCACAAACCTCAACACAAGTACTTCTCCAATTCACAATTACTCACTAGCATGACTCTAATATCACCATCTTTATATCTCAAAACAATCATAAGGACTCAAACTTCTCATAGTATTCAATGCACTTCATATGAAAGTTTTTATTATATCCCTCTTGGATGCCTATCATATGAGGACTAAATTTATAACCCAAGAAAATTACCATGCTGTTTAAAAATACTCTCGAAATAATATAAGTGAAGCATGAGAGTTCAACAATTTCTATAAAATAAAACCACAGCCGTGCTCTAAAAAGATATAAGTGAAGCACTAGAGCAATATTGCCCAGCTCAGAAGATATAAGTGAAGCACATAGAGTATTCTAATAAATCACGATTCATGCGTGTCCCTCTCAAAAGATGTGTACAGCAAGGATAATTGTGGCAAACTAAAAAGCAAAGACTCAAATCATACAAGACGCTCCAAGCAAAACACATATCATGTGGTGAATAAAAATATAGCCTCAAGTAAAGTTACCGATAGACGAAGACGAAAGAGGGGATGCCTTCCGGGGCATACCGAAGCTTAGGCTCTTGGTTGTCCTTCAATATTACCTTGGGGTACCTTGGGTATCCCCAAGCTTAGGCTCTTGCCACTCCTTATTCCATAGTCCACCAAATCCTTACCCAAAACTTGAAAACTTCACAACACAAAACTCAACAGAAAATCTCATAAGCTCCGTTAGTATAAGAAAATAAATCACCACTTTTGGTACTGTTGTGAAATCATTCTTTATTTATATTGGTGCAATATCTACTGTATTCCAACTTTTCCATAGTTCATACCCCCCGATACTAGCCATAGATTCATCAAAATAAGCAAACAACACATAGAAAACAGAATCTGTCAAAAACAGAACAGTCTGTAGCAATCTGTAACTCTCGGATACTTCTGTTACTCCAAAAATTCTGAAGACTTATTACAATCTGGGAAATTTGTGTAACAATCCAGTGCAAAAAGAATCAGATCAAAATCACTCTTATGTGAATTATGAAAATTATTTTCCTGGGAGCAAAAGTTTCTGTTTCTCAGCAAGATCAAAACAACTATCACCGTAAGCTATCCCAAAGGTCTTACTTGGCACAAACACTAATTAAAACAAAAAAACAACATCTAACCAGAGGCTATATGAAATATTTATTGCAAAACAGAACCTAAAAAGTAAAAACAAAAATAAAATTGGGTTGCCTCCCAACAAGCGCTATTGTTTAACGCCCTTAGCTAGGCATAAAACACGAATAGATCTAAGTATTATCATATTTGGCATGCAAGCCATAAGTGGCTCTCATAATAGATTCATAAGGCAATTTAATTTTATTTCTTGGAAAGTGTTCCATACCTTTCCTTAACAGAAATTGAAATCTAATGTTTCCTTCTTTCATATCAATAATTGCACCAATTGTTCTAAGGAAAGGTCTACCAAGAATAATAGGACATGTAGGATTGCAATCTATATCAAGAACAAAGAAATCTACGGGCACATGATTCCTATTTGCAACAATAAGAACATCATTAATCCTTCGCATAGGTTTCTTGATAGTGGAATCCGCAATATGCAAATTTAAAGAACAATCATCAAATTCACGGAAACCTAACACATCACATAAAGTTTTTGGAATCGCGGAAACGCTAGCACCCAATCAAACAAAGCATGGCACTCTTAATCTTTAATCTTAATCTTAATAGTAGATTCCCACACATCATAAAGTTTTCTAGGGATAGAAACTTCCAATTCAATCTTTTCTTCAAAATATTTCATCATAGCATCAACGATATGTTTAGTAAAAGCTTTGTTTTGATTATAAGCATGAGGAGAATTCAACATGGATTGCAACAAGGAAATACAATCTATTAAATAACAATTATCATAATTAAATTCCTTGAAATCCAAAAGAGTGGGTCCATTGCTCCTTAAAGTTTTGACCTCTCCAATCCCACTTTTATCAATTTTTGCATCAAGATCTAAAAACTCTGAATCATTGGGACGCCTTTTAACTAAAGTTGACTCATCTCAGGTACCATCTTTATCAAGATTAATATTGGAAAACAAAGATTCAATAGGAGTCACATCATTCACTTTAATATCTTCATCATTATTTTCATGGAAACTAGAAGAACACGCTTTTACAAACCAATCTTGTTTAGCACGCATCTTAGCGGTCCTTTCTTTGCACTCATCAATGGAGATTCTCATAGCCTTTAGAGATTCATTGATATCATGCTTGGGTGGAGTAGATCTAATTTTCAAAGAATCAACATCAAGAGAAATTCTATCCACATTCATAGTCAAATCATCAATCTTAAGCAATTTTTCTTCAACCAAAGCATTAAAATCCTTTTGCGAACTCATAAATTCTTTAACACGATTCTCAAAATCAGAGGACATCTTATTATAATTTTCATAAGGATTGTTGTAGGAATTACCATAATTATTAGAGGAATTACTAGGAAACGGCCTAGGATTAAAACTACCTCTATAAGCGTCATTACCAAAATTGTTCCTACCAACAAAATTCACATCCATAGATTCATTATTATTCTCAATCAAAGTGTACAAAGGCATATCATTAGGATCAATAGAAGCACTCTTGCTAGCAAATAATTTCATAAGTTCATCAATCTTTCCACTCAAAACATTATTCTCTTCAACCGCATGCACTTTTTTACTAGTGGAAGATCCTTCAGTGTGCCATTGAGAATAATTAACCATAAAATTATCTAGGAGTTTAGTAGGTTCTCCTAAATTAATTTCCATAAAAGTTTCTCCCGCAGCCGAATAAAAAAGATTTCTAGAAGCAAAATTCAATCCGGCATAATTTTTTTTGTATAATCATCCACAAATTCAAACCATGAGTAGGGCAATTTCATATCATCAATTTCATCCTCTCCCAAGATTGTGCAACATGCTCATGATCAAGTTGCTTAAAATTCATAATCTCGTTCCTAAGGGAGATGATCTTAGCGGGAGGAAAATGAAGGAAATATGCCCTGGAGGCAATAATAAAATTGTTGTTTATATTTCCTTATGTCATGATAAATATCTATTATTCATGCTAGAATTGTATTAACCGAAAACTTGATACATGTGTGAATACATAGACAAAACAAAGTGTCCCTAGTATACCTCTACTAGACTAGCTCGTTAATCAAAGATGGTTAAGTTTCCTGACCATAGACATGTGTTGTCATTTGATGAACGGGATCACATCATTCGGAGAATGATGTGATAGAAAAGACCCATCCATTAGCTTAGCATAATGATTGTTAAGTTTTATTGCTATTGCTTTCTTCATGACTTATACATATTCCTCTGACTATGAGATTATGCAACTCCCGAATACCGGAGGAATACCTTGTGTGCTATGAAACGTCACAACGTAAAAGGGTGATTATAAAGATGCTCTACAGGTATCTCCGAAGGTGTTTGTTGGGTTGGCATAGATCAAGATTAGGATTTGTCACTCCGTGTATCGGAGAGGTATCTTTGGGCCCTCTCGGTAATGCACATCACTATAAGCCTTGCAAGCAATGTGACTAATGAGTTACTTACGGGATGATGCATTACAGAAGGAGTAAAGAGACTTGCTGGTAAGGATATTGAACTGGGTATGATGATACCGACGATCGAATCTCGGGCAAGTAGCATACCGATGATAAAGGGAATGACGTATGTTGTTAAGCGGTTTGACCGATAAAGATCTTCGTAGAATATGTAGGAGCCAATATGATCATCCAGGTTCTGCTATTGGTTATTGAACAGAGATGTGTCTCAGTCATGTCTACATATTTCTTGAACCCGTAGGGTCCGCACGCTTAACGTTCAATGACGATTTGTATTATGAGTTATGTGTTTTGGTGACCGAAGTTAGTTTGGAGTCTCGGATGAGATCACGAACATGACGAGGAGTCTCGAAATGGTCGAGAGGTAAAGATTCATATATTGGAAGGTTATATTCGGACATCGGAATGGTTCCGAGTGATTCGGGTATTTTACCAGAGTATCGAGGGGTTACCGGAACCCCCCAGGGGAAATATGGGCCTTAGTGGAGAGAGAGGAGGGCTGCAAGGGGTGCCCCCCCCCATGGCAGTCTGAATTGGACTAGGGGGAGGGGGCGGCGCCCCCTTTCCGTAGGACTCCCGCAATGGCGCGCCCCTCCTGGCCGCCGGCCTCCTCCTCCCCTCCTTTATATACGGAGGCGGGGGCACACCAAGAATTCTCTTAGCCGCGTGCAGTGTCCCCCTCCATAGTTTACTCCTCCAGTCATTGCGTCGTAGTGCTTAGGTGAAGCCCTGCGCGGATCGCATCTCCATCACCGTCACCATGCCGACGTGCTGACGGAACTCTCCCTCGTCCCTCAACTGGATCAAGAGTTCGAGGGATGTCTTCGAGCTGAACGTGTCCTGAACACGGAGGTGCCCTACGTTCGGTACTTGGATCGGTTGGATCGTGAAGACGTTCGACTACATCAACCGCGTTAATCTAAGGCTTCCGCTTTCGGTCTACGAGGGTACGTGGACACACTCTCCCCCTCTTGTTGCTATGCATATCCTAGATAGATCTTGCGTGAGCGTAGGAATTATTTTTGAAATAGCAAGCTGATACGTCTCCAACGTATCTATAATTTATGAAGTATTCATGCTGTTATTTTATCATTCTTGAGTGTTTTACAATCATTTTATAACAAATTTATATCATTTTTTGGGACTAACCTATTGACCCAGTGCCCAGTGTCAGTTGTTATTTTTTGCTTGTTTTTTACATCGTAGTAAATCAATATCAAACGGAGTCCAAACAACGCGAAACCTTTTTTGAGATTTTTTTGGGGCCAGAAGACATCCATTGGGCCAGAGCTGCACCAGGGGGGTGCCCCGAGGGGGGCACAACCCACCAGGGTGCGCCAGGCCCCCCTGGCGCGCCCAGGTGGGTTGTGCCCACCTCGGTGGCCTCCCGCACCCCTTCTCTGCACTATAAATTCCCAAATATTCCGAAACCCATCGGGGTTAACCTGGACCAGAAGTTCCGCCGCCGCAAGGCTCTGTAGCCACCAAAAACCCTGTTCTGGCACCCTGCCGAAAGGGTGAATCATCTCCGGTGCCCATCTTCATCATCCCAGCGGCCACATGATGAGGAGGGAGTAATCCACCCTCGGGGCTGAGGGTTTGTACCAGTAGCTATGTGTTTGATCTCTCTCTCTCTCATGATCTATATCATGGGCTTTGTTAATATAGTCGGATCATATGATGTTTCTCCCCTCTATACTCTTGTTGTGATGTATTGAATCTTTACCCTTTGAAGTTTTGTCTTATCGGATTGAATATTCAGATATGAAAATACATGATATATGTCTTGCGGTGTGAATACTTGAGGTGACAATGAGGTATCATATTGATTCACTTGATATATGTTATGGCATTCAACTCGAGGATTCCCGCGCTGATATTGGGGTAATCTATGCATAGGGGTTGATGCACGTTTTTATTATATTTTCTCCGATAGAAACTTTGGGGTCCCCTTGTGGTTCCTTGTGTGGATACTATGAATATGAATTTGCTTTGTTGATATTCTAGTACGGAATCTAGGATAGATCGAACGGAAAAAATAGCTTTGTGTTATTTTAGTACGAACTCTTGAATAGATCGAACGGGAAGAATAGCTTTGAGGAGGTTTCGTACCCTACAAACAATTCCTATCTTTTGTTCTCCGCTAATAGGAACTCGGGAGTGATTCTTCGTTACACTTTGAGGGATAATCATATGATCCAACTATGCTAGCATTGTTGAGAGGTTGCACTAGTGAAAGTACAGACCCTAGGCCTTGTTTTTAAGCATTGCAATACCGTTTTTGTGCTTGTTTATTATTTGCTACCTTGCTGTTTTTATTTATTTGGATTATAAAAATATATTTCTACCATCAATATTACACTTTTATCACCATCTCTTCGTCGAACTAGTGCACCTATACAAATTTCCATTGTATTGGGTGTGTTGGGGACACAAGAGATTTCTTGTATTTGGTTGCAGGGTCGCTTGAGAGAGACTATCTTCATCCTACGCCTCCCACAGATTGATAAACCTTAGGTCATCCACTTGAGGGAAAATTGCTACTGTCCTACAAAACTCTGCGCTTGGAGGCCCAACACGTGTTTACAAGAATAAAGTTGCGTAGTAGACATCAAGCTCTTTTCTGGCGCCGTTGCCGGGGAGGTGAGTGCTTGAAGGTATATCTTTAGATCTTGCAAATGAATCTTTTAGTTTCTTGTTTTGTCACTAGTTTGGTTTATAAAAGAAAACTACATAAAATGGAATTTAGGTTGCGTCATATTATTGATCATCTTTATAATGTCTTTCTTGAAAATGATGGATCGGAAAATTGTGCTCAATTGTTAGAAGAAGAAGTCAATAAAATATTTGGCACAAAATATTTGAATGATGAGCATGATTGCAATGTTGTTAGTATGAATTTTTTGAATATCCATGATGCTAATGATATGCAAAGCCATAAGCTTGGGGATGCTATGTTTGATGAAGATGATATTTTTTGTCCCCCAAGTTTTGATGAGAAAAATTATTATGATGAAAGCATGCCTCCTATTAATGATGATTATATTGATGAAAGTGGGTTTGGAGAGGTCATGACTTTATTTAATGATGATTCCACTATGTTGGAAGAGGTTTCAATTGATTATGACAACAAAGTTCCTATCTATGATGATTATGGTGATGACATGTATGCTATAAATAATAATGATAACCATGAAACTTGTCATCATGATTTTAATTTTCAATCACATGATAGTTATTTTGTTGAGTTTGCTCCCACTACTATTGATGAGAATAAATTTTCTTATGTGGAGAGTAACAAAATTTCTATGCTTATGTGTCATGAAAAGAATGCTTTATGTGATAGTTATATTGTTCAATTCATTCATGATGCTACTGCAAATTACTATGAGAGAGGAACATATGCTTTTACATATTGCAATAATATCAAGTTCCCTCTCTTTGTGTTTAAAATTTTGAAGTTGTGCTTGTTTTGCCTTCCTATGCTAGATGATTCTTGTTCCCATAAGTTGTTTGCTCACAAAATCCCTATGCATAGGAAGTATGTTAGGCTTAAATGTGTTTTCCATGTGTTTCATGATGCTCTCTTCATGTTTCAATTCTTATCTTTTATGCGAGCATCATTGAACTCATCATGCCTAGAGAAAAAGGCATTAAAGAAAAGCGCTTGTTGGGAGACAACCCAACACTTTTACCTACTGTATTTGTGTGTTCACATTATTAAGCTAATGTAGTAATCATGTTTTATTGCTCTTGTTTCAATTAAGTGCCAAGTAAAGCCTTGGGGATCATGTTGGTTGATAGTTGATTTGACCCTGCTGAAAAACAGAAACTTTTGCGCTCACGACAATAAGTCTCACTTTTAACAGAAGAGTGATTTTGAGTTGATTCTTTTTGCAGGAGTTTAATATACAAATTTCTCACGTGGTCCAATTTTTTCATAATTTTTGGAGTAGCATAAGTATGGTAGTTATCCAGATCATCACAGACTGTTCTGTTTTTGACAGATTCTGTTTTCAATGCATAGTTTGCTTGCTTTCTAGTTTCTATGGCTTATATTGCTCAATATAAATTATGGAAATGATATGCTACAGTAGGAATTGTGTGAGAATAATTGTGAATCTTATCCTTGACAGTACCAAAAGTGAAATGGTTTGCTCTTTATCATACTAACCTATCTCACGAAGTTTTGTTAAGTCTTGTGTGATTGAAGTTTTCAAGTTTTGGGTGAGATGTAGATATGAGGAGAATAAGGAGTGACAAGAACCTAAGATTGGGGATGCCCAAGGCACCCCAAGGAAATATTCAAGGAAGATCCAAGCAACTAAGCTTGGGGATGCCCCGGAAGGCATCCCTTCTTTCGTCTTCAACATTATCGGTAACCTCACTTGGAGCTATGTTTTCATTCGTCACATGATATGAGTTTTGCTTGGAGCATCAATTTATTTTGTTAGGATTTGCTTGATGTTATCTAGAATAATGTTTTACATCTTTCTTTTCAATAAAAATGTCAAGGATAGCCTTTGCCATGCTTATCTTGCAAGTATACATGTTGCTGTTTGAAAACAGAAAGTTTATCGATGTTGCAAAAATTCCCGAGGAAAGTCAGAATGTGATAAAATGTTGAAACTTTTTTCATAATAAGCTCTGATAAATTTTCTACAGTATGGTAGAATTTCATAATGTCTGGAGTTGAATAAGTATTGATACTCTTGCATTCTTTACAGACTGTACTATTTTGGCATATTGCTGTTATGTTTGCATTGTTTGCATATGTTTGCTTGTTTAATGATTCTATTTGAGGATAGAAGTATTAAATATGCAGAGGCATTTAGTATGAAATGTTGAATAATAATTTTAGTGATTTTCTACAGTATAGAATGATAAGGTTTTTGCATTGGTTTATACTAACTTATCTCACGAGTTCTTGTTGAGTTCTGTGTGGATGAAGCTTTTGAGATTTAGGAAAACCATGATATGAGAAGAATTAAGGAGACACAAAATCTCAAGCTTGGCGATGCCCAAGGCATCCCAAGATAAGTTTCAAGAAGTCTCAAGCATCTAAGCTTGGGATGCCCCGGTAGGCATCCCACCTTTCTTCTTCAACAATTATCGGTTAGTATCGGTTGAGCCTAAGTTTTTGCTTCTTCACATGATGTGTGCTATCCTTGAAATGTCATTTTATTTTCATTTTGCTTGATGTTTCAATAAAATACTTAGATCTGAAACTTTTAAGAGCGAGTCCTCAATTAGCTACCTATTTACTTAACTACTCGCATGATCTTCACTTATATCTTTTTGGAGTAGTTTGCCATTTACTCTTGTGCTTCACTTTTATCCTGTGAGTAAATTGTTGAATAAATTGAATGTCATGAAGTTGAAATCATATCATGCCTAGTGGTAACTTCACATTTGGGTTTAGAAAGTGAAACCTTTTGAGGCTTGACAATCACAATATTGGTCATACGAGCAATTCACGAATAATTAGTATAAGGAAGAGAACTTTCACATGCAAATACACTATCATGGAAATATTTTGTGATTGTGAGCCACCATCAAAATATTATATGCCAAAATTGTTGACGTTGGACAAGGAAGACAACGTAATGGTTTATGTTTGTTCATATTCACATAGAAGTCATATTGTAATAGATCCTTCAACATGTGGTGCTTGCCCCCCCATCTTTGCTAGCCAAAAATTCCGCACCAAGTAGAGATACTACTTGTGCATCCAAAAACCCTTAAACCCAAATCTTATTTTCAAGAGTCCACCATACCTACCTAAGGATTGAGCAAGATCCTTCAAGTAAGTTGTCATCGGTGCAATAAGGCAATAAAAATTGCTTCTAAAAGTGTTAGATCATTTAGTGTAAGAGAAATTGAGCGTTATACTAACTTATGATGGCAAAGCAATAAAAGTGACGGACTGCATAATAAAGGTTGCTATCATAAGGGGCAATATAACGTGACGTTCTTTTGCACCAAGGGATTGAGCATACAAACGAATAAGCGCATGGCAACCTCTGCTTCCCTATGCGAAGGGCCTATCTTTTAAATTTTCAGTATTTATTTTTATGCAAAGAGTCAAAGTTATTCTCTCTATTCCTTTTTATTTTTTTCTCTTTTGGCAAGCATCATGTGGTGAGGGAAGATCTAGGCACATATGTCCAGTTGAATATGGGTAGCATGAGTTATTATTGTTGACATCACCCTTGAGGTGAATACGTTGGGAGGCAAAACAATAAGCCCCTATCTTTCCATGTGTCCGGTTGAAATGTTTTGCTCATGTGTATGCGGTGAGTGTTAGCAATCATAGAAGACTATATGATAGTTGATTATGTGGCACTCTTACTTAAACTCTATTGAATAAGTTGAATTGCAATTGCTTGATGACTAAGAACATAGGTTGTTGAGTTTCCAGAGAGTTCATTGTTTGAACCTTAACATGTGAATTGGTTACCACTATAACATGAGATGTTTCATAAGAAAGAATTGTTGTTATGATGCCAAGAAAAGTGATTGAAATTGTCATTGATCAAACTTATGCACTTTGCTAGCATTCACACTTCATAAATTATTTCTTTTATCATTTACCTACTCGAGGACGAGCAGGAATTAAGCTTCGGGATGCTGATACGTCACCAACGTATCTATAATTTATGAAGTATTCATGCTGTTATTTTATCATTCTTGGGTGTTTTACAATCATTTTATAGCAACTTTATATCATTTTTTGGGACTAACCTATTGACCCAGTGCCCAGTGTCAGTTGTTGTTTTTTGCTTGTTTTTTACATCGCAGGAAATCAATATCAAACGGAGTCCAAACAACGCGAAACCTTTTTTGAGATTTTTTCGGCGAAGACATCCATTGGGCCGAGCTGCACTGGGTGCCCGAGGCGCCCAGGCCTCTCGCGCGCCCAGGTGGGTTGTGCCCACCTCGGTGGCCTCTCGCACCCCTTCTTTGCACTATAAATTCCCAAATATTTCGAAACCCATTGGGGTTAACCTAGATCAGAAGTTCCGCCGCCACAAGGCTCTGTAGCCACCGAAAACCAATCTAGACCCTGTTCCGGCACCCTGCCGGAGGGGGGAATCATCTCCGATGGCCATCTTCGTCATCCCCGCGGCCACCACGATGAGGAGGGAGTAGTCCACCCTCGGGGCTGAGGGTTTGTACCAGTAGCTATGTGTTTGATCTCTCTCTCTCTCTCTCGTGATCTATATCATGGGCTTTGTTAATATAGTCGGATCATATGATGTTTCTCCCCTCTATACTCTTGTTGTGATGAATTGAATCTTTACCCTTTGAAGTTTTGTCTTATCAGATTGAATATTCAGATATGAGAACACATGATATATGTCTTGCGGTGTGAATACTTGAGGTGACAATGAGGTATCATATTGATTCACTTGATATATGTTATGGCATTCAACTCGCGGATTCCCGCGGTGATATTGGGGTAATCAATGCATAGGGGTTGATGCACGTTTTTATTATCTTTTCTCCGATAGAAACTTTGGGGTCCCCTTGTGGTTCCTTGTGTGGATTGAGTATTATGAATATGAATTTGCTTTGGTGATATTCTAGTACGAACTCTAGGATAGATCGAACGGAAAAAATAGCTTTGTGTTATTTTAGTACGAACTCTTGAATAGATCGAACGGAAAGAATAGCTTTGAGGAGGTTTCGTACCCTACAAACAATTCCTATCTTTTGTTCTCCGCTAATAGGAACTCGGGAGTGATTCTTCGTTACACTTTGAGGGATAATCATATGATCCAACTATGCTAGCATTGTTGAGAGGTTGCACTAGTGAAAGTATGGACCCTAGGCCTTGTTTTTAAGCATTGCAATACCATTTTTGTTCTCGTTTATTATTTGCTACCTTGCTGTTTTTATTTATTCAGATTATAAAAATATATTTCTACCATCAATATTACACTTTTATCACCATCTCTTCGTCGAACTAGTGCACCTATACAATTTTCCATTGTATTGGATGTGTTGGGGACACAAGAGATTTCTTGTATTTGGTTGCAGGGTCATTTGACAGAGACTATCTTCATCCTACGCCTCCCACGGATTGATAAACCTTAGGTCATCCACTTGAGAGAAAATTGCTACTGTCCTACAAAACTCTGCGCTTGGAGGCCCAACACGTGTCTACAAGAATAAAGTTGCGTAGTAGACATCACATGCTACGTTCCCAGAAGAAAATACTTGGAAATAAAAGCATCTTTACACTTATTCCATGAACGAATACAATTTTTAGGCAAAGATGAAAACCAAGTTTTAGCACGATCTCGTAGTGAGAACAGAAATAACTTCAATTTAACGCTATAATTATCCTCATCTTCTTGTTTTGCATATCACATAAATCAACGAAATTGTTTAGATAGGATGCGGCATCTTCACTAGGAAGGCCAGGAAATTGATCTTTCATAACAAGATTTAGCAAAGAAGCATTAATTTCACAAGATTCCGCACTAGTGGCGGGAGCAATCAGAGTACTAATAAATCATTATTATTAGTATTGGAAAAGTCACACAATTTGGTATTCTCTTGAGTCATCATGACAAAGCAAGCAATCTAACACACGAGCAAACGAAAAGATGAACGCAAGAAGGGCGAAGAAAAGGGCGAATTTTTTCAAAAATCATTTTAGAAGTGGGGGAGAGGAAAACAAGAGGCAAATGGCGAATAATGTAATGCAAGAGATGAGAGTATATGATGGGTACTTGGTATGTCTTGACTTGGCGTAGATCTCCCCGGCAACAGCGCCAGAAATTCTTCCTGCTACTTCATGAGCTTGCGTTGGTTTTTCCCTTGAAGAGGAAAGGGTGATGCAGCAAAGTAGAGATAAGTATTTCCCTCAGTTAGAGAACCAAGGTATCAATCCAATAGGAGACAACGCAGAAATCACTAATACCTGCACAAACAATCAAACAACTTGCACCCAACGCGATAAATGGGTTGTCAATCCCTTCACGGTTATTTGCAAAAGTGAGATCTAATAGAGATAGATGAAACTAAACAAAAGATAAAGTAGATATTTTTGGTATTTTTGGTTTATAGATCGGAAAGTAAAAGATTGCAAAATAGTAGACTGGAAACTTATATGATGGAAAATAGACCCGGGGGCCATAGGTTTCACTAGTGGCTTCTCTCAAGATAGCAAATAATACGGTGGGTGAACAAATTACTGTCGAGCAATTGATAGAAAAGCGCAAAGTTATGACAATATCTAAGGCAATGGTTATGAAATATACGCATCACGTCTGTGTCAAGTAGACCGAAATGATTCTGCATCTACTACTATTACTCCACACATCGACCGACTCCTGCTTGCATCTAGAGTATTAAGTTCATGAAGAACCGAGTAACGCATTAAGTAAGATGACATGATGTAGAGGAATTAACTTAAGCAATATGAGGAAAACCCCATCTTTTTATCCTCGATGGCAACAATACAATACGTGCCTTGCTCCCCTACTGTCACTGGGAAAGGACACCGCAAGATTGAACCCAAAGCTAAGCACTTCTCCCATTGCAAGAAAAACCAATCTAGTTGGCCAAACTAAATCGATAGTTTGAAGAGAATTATAAAGATATCAAATCATGCATATAAGAATTCAGAGAAGATTCAAATAATATTCATAGATAAGCTGATCATAAATCCACAATTCATCGGATCTCGACAAACACACCACAAAAGAAGATTACATCGGATAGATCTCCAAGAACATCGAGGAGAACATGGTATTGAGAATCAAAGAGAGAGAAGAAGCCATCAAGCTACTAGCTATGGACCCGTAGGTCTGAGGTAAACTACTCACGCTTCATCAAAAGGGCAATATAGTTGATGTAGAAGCCCTCTGTGATCGAATCCCCCTTCGGCAAGATGCCGGAAAAGGCCCCTAGCTGGGATCTCACGGGTATAGAAGGTTGCGGCGGTGGAAAAGTGTTTTCGTGGATGCCTCTAGTAGTTTGGGGATATATGTGAATATATATGCAAAAGAATTAGGTCAGGGGAGTCACGGGGGGCCCACAAGGCAGGGGGCGCGCCCTCCGCCTTTGTGGCCGCCTCGTGGCTCCTCCGACTCCATCTCCAAGTCTCCTAGGTGTCTTCTGGTCCAAGAAAAATCATCGCGAAGGTTTTATTCCATTTGGACTCCGTTTGGCATTCCTTCTCTGCGAAGCTCAAAAACAAGGAAAAAACAGAAACTGGCACTGGGCTCTAGGTTAATAGGTTAGTCCCAAAAATAATATTAAATAACATATTAATGTTTATAAAACATCCAAAACAGATAATATAATAGCATGGAACAATTAAAAATTATAGATACATTGGAGACATATCACATGGAAAAATATCAGCCACCCCCTACTGTTTCATGAGCGGTACGAGCACACAAAAAGGAAATTTATTTTGAAGATTAGAGATGGCACATACAAATTTGCTTAGAACGACACGGAAATACCGCATATAGGTAGGTATAGTGGACTCATATGGCAAAACTGGGCTTAAGGATTTCGGATGCACAAGTAGTAATCCCACTTAGTACAAGTGAAGGCTAGCAAAAAATTGAGAAGCATCCAACCAAGAAACGAAAAATCTCATAAGCGAGCATTAAGCATAACTAACACATAATAATGCAGCACAAGTAGGATGTAATTTCATTGCATAACTATTGACTTTCATGCTTGCATAGGGAATCGCAAACCTTAACGTCAATATTCTTACTAAACCATAATTACTCATCAACATGACTCACATATCACTATCATCATATCGCAAAACCATTACAAAGAAACAAGTTTATTTTGTCCAATGACCTTCATGAATGTTTTTATCGTATCCTTCTTTAATATCTATCACTTTGGGACTAATTTCACTTGTTGCTTTTGATAGATCAAATAAATCTAAGTGAAGAACATGGGCATAAAAAATTTCTTGTCTCAAAATAATTTAAGTGAAGCATGAGAGAATTTCTTAAAAAATTTACTAACTCTCAAATAAATATAAGTGAAGCATAAGAGCATTTCTTCAAAAATATTAAAGCACACCATGCTCAAAAAGATATAAGTGAAGCACTAGAGTAATTCCATAGCTCAAAAAATTTAAGTGAAGCACATAGAGCAATT
The DNA here is from genome assembly GCA_021605205.1 of Aegilops longissima. Classification (NCBI taxonomy): domain Eukaryota; kingdom Viridiplantae; phylum Streptophyta; class Magnoliopsida; order Poales; family Poaceae; genus Aegilops; species Aegilops longissima. The sequence continues at coordinate 331,020,654 of CM038682.1, forward strand.
CTAACAAATCATAGCATAATTTTGGCTCTCTCAAATAGGTGTGTCCACCAAGGATAGATGACACAAACTACAAGAAAAGACTCAATAATACAAGACGCTCCAAGCAAAACTCATGATATGTGACGAATAATATAGCTCCAACTAAAATACTGATGGTCGTTAGACGAAAGAGGGGATGCCACTCGGGGCATCCCCAAGCTTAGTTGCTTGTTCCTCTTTGGATGATAACTTGGGGTGCCATGGGGCATCCCCAATCTTAGGCTCTTCTTACTCCTTATTCCTTCATCCATCGTGATCTCACCCAAAACTTGAAAACTTCAATCACACAAAACTCAACAAAACCTTCATGAGATCCGTTAGTATAACAAAGCAAATCACTAATCTAAGTACTGTTGCAAACCCATACATATTTTATTTTTGTATTATATCTACTGTATTCCAACTTTACCATGGCTTATACTCTCCAATCCAAACTATAGATTCATCAAAAATAAGCACACAACGCAAAGAAAACAGAGTCTGTCAAAAACAGAACAATCTGTAGCAATCTGAAAACTTCGAATACTTTTGTAACTCCAAAAATTCTGAAAAATTAGGACAACGCGGGAAATTTGTATATCGTTCTTGTGTACAGAAATCAGGATTTTATCGCGCTTCTGTGATTAGCGCAAAAGTTTATGTTTTTCAACAAGATCAAATCAACGATCACCCAACATGATCCCAAAGGCTTTGCTTGGCCCAAACACTAATTAAAATATAAAAAACACAACAATAACAGTAGCATAATTGCGCAAACACTCAAGAACATAAAGAAAAAGATAAAAATAAATTTTATTCACGGGGTTGCCTCACAACAAGCGCTATCGTTTTATGCCCCTAGCTAGGCATAATGCATAGATCCAAGTGTTGTCGTTTGTAGTTTTGGCAACTTTTGTAAGGGATTTCTCAAGCCCGGGAGGCTCTTTACGCATCCCTAAATTCTTAGGAAAGGAAACCATCTTGAGATCTAAAATATCCAACCGTTTATTGCAAAGAGTAATCCAAGTATTCATGCGATTGAGGTTTCCCCTAATATGTTTGAGAGGTTCATTATATTTTTGCAACTCGACCATATGTTTATGCAGATCACTCAACTTGTCAAAAATTTGGACCCCTTCTTGAGTAAAAGAAATCCCCTCGTTGGTTGCCTGGACTCCCAAGATTCCCTCTAGGATCTCATAAGCAGCATTAGCATCAAGTTTGATGAAATTCTCTTTAGCGGCAAAATCCAAAAGTTGTCAATGATGCAAAGCTAATCCTATTTAAAAATTTCGAAGCAAAATCCTTGCATCTCATGTAAGATTGCTAATGCGATAAAATTCCATTAATCTATACCAAGCATCTTTCTAAATTTCTCCTTGTTTTTGCTCGAAGTATAGAACTTCAAAAGATGGTGACAAAGAAGGGGTAGTTATCCTAGCCATAAAGACAAAGTAGGAAAGCAAAGTTCACTCATAAATAGATCTGACGAGAAAACGACGAATGAAAAAGAGGGCGAATAAAACGGCAAATTTTTGTGAAGTGGGGGAGATGAAAACGAGAGGCTGATACGTCTCCAACATATCTATAATTTCTGATGTATTCATGCCATGTTTATAATATTTTTTACATGATTTTGGTATGATTTGGTTAGAACTAACCCAGACTGGCGCTATTTTCAGTAGAACTACCGTGGTGTTGTTTTTGTGCAGAAATAATAGTTCTCGGAATGCGCTGAAAATCAACAGAGCTTTTTCCTCGAAAACATAAAAAATACTGGAACGAAGAGTTACCGGAGGGGAGTCCCGTGGGCCCCACGAGAGTGGAGGGCGCGCCCACCCCCTAGGGCGCACCCCTGTTCCTCATGGACTCTCCATGGGCCCCACTGACTTGTTCTCGATGCCAACCTCTCCTATAAATCCCCAAACCTCCAAAAAATAACCTAGATCGGGAGTTCCGCCGCCGCAAGCCTCTGTAGCCACCAAAAACCAATCGGGGCCCTGTTTCGGCACCCTGCAGGAGGGGGATCCGTCACCGGTGGCTATCTTCATCATCCCGGCGCTCTCCATGACGAGGAGGGAGTAGTTCACCCTCGGGGCTTAGGGTATGTACCAGTAGCTATGTGTTTGATCTCTCTCTCTCTCGTGTTCTTGATTTGGCACGATCTTGATGTATCGTGAGCTTTGATATTATAGTTGGATCTTATGATGTTTCTCCCCCTCTACTCTCTTGTAATGGATTGAGTTTTCCCTTTGAAGTTATCTTATCGGATCGAGTCTTTAAGGATTTGAGAACACTTGATGTATGTCTTGCATGTGCTTATCTGTGGTGACAATGGGATATTCACGTGATCTACTTGATGTATGTTTTGGTGATCAACTTGCGGGTTCAATGACCTTGTGAACTTATGCATAGGGGTTGGCGCACGTTTTCGTCTTGACTCTCCGATAGAAACTTTGGGGCACTCTTTGAAGTTCTTTGTGTTGGTTGAATAGATGAATCTGAGATTGTGTGATGCATATTGTATAATCATACCCACGGATACATGAGTTGACATTGGAGTATCTAGGTGACATTAGGGTTTTGGTTGATTTTTGTCTTAAGGTGTTATTCTAGTACGAACTCAACGGAAAGAATAGCTTCGTGTTATTTTACTACGGACTCTTGAATAGATCGATCGGAAAGGATAACTTTGAGGTGGGTTCGTACCCTACAATAATCTCTTCGTTTGTTCTCCGCTATTAGTGACTTTGGAGTGACTCTTTGTTGCATGTTGAGGGATAGTTATATGATCCAGTTATGTTATTATTGTTGAGAGAACTTGCACTAGTGAAAGTATGAACCCTAGGCCTTGTTTCCTAGCATTGCAATATCGTTTTAGCTCACTTTTATTACTTGTTACCTTGATGTTTTTATATTTTCAAATTACAAAAACCTATATCTACCATCCATATTGCACTTGTATCACCATCTCTTCGCCGAACTAGTGCACCTATACAATTTACCATTGTATTGGGTGTGTGTTGGGGACACAAGAGACTCTTTGTTATTTTGTTGCAGGGTTGCTTGAGAGAGACCATCTTCATCCTACGCCTCCCACGGATTGATAAACCTTAGGTCATCCACTTGAGGGAAATTTGCTACTGTCCTACAAACCTTTGCACTTCGAGGCCCAACAACGTCTACAAGAAGAAGGTTGTGTGGTAGACATCAGAGGCAAATGGCAAATAATGTAAATTGCAAGGAGATGAGATTTGTGATTAGGAACCTGATAGATGTTGATGATGTCTCCCCAGCAACGGCGCCAGAAATTCCTTTTGATGCGGCTTGAACTACGTCGGTATTTCCCCAAAGAGGAAGGGATGATGTAGCACATCTACGGTAGGTATTTCCCTTTGTGATAAGACCCAAGGTTATCGAACCAGTAGGAGAACCACACAACACTATGTAAACAGTACCTGCACACAAAGAACAAATACTTGCAACCCGACGCGTAAGAGGGGTTGTCAATCCCTCTCGGGTAAAAGATAGATTGGTTTGTAGTAGATTGGATAAATAGATCTCGCGGAAACACAAATAAAATAAATAACAAGAAATTGCAGCAAGGTATTTTGGGGGTTTTAGAATAATAGATCTGAAAATAAAGTCGAATAAAAATAGATCTCAAAGCAAATATGATAAAGAATAGACCCAGGGGCCGTAGATTTCACTAGTGGCTTCTCTCGATAGAAATAGCGTACGGCGGGTAAACAAATTACTGTTGGGCAATTGATAGAACTTCAAATAATTATGATGATATACATACAATGATCATTATATAGGCATCACGTCCAAGATTAGTAGATCGACTCCAGCTTGCATCTACTACTATTACTCCACACATCGACCGCTATCCAGCATGCATCTAGTGTATTATTTCATGGAGAAACGGAGTAATGCAATAAGAACAATGACATGATGTAGACAAGATCTATTCATGTAGGAATAGACCCCATCATGTTATCCTTAATAACAACGATACTTACGTGTCATGTCCCCTTCTATCACTGGGATAGAGCACCGTAAGATCGAACCCATCACAAAGCACCTCTTCCCATGGCAAGAAAAAATCGATCTAGTTGGCCTAACTAAACCAAAGATTCGAAGAAGAAATACGAGGCTATAAGCAATCATGCATGTAAGAGATCAAAACTCAAATAACTTTCATGGATAAAATAGATCTGATCATAAACTCGAAGTTCATCGGATCCCAACAAACACACCGCAAAAAGAGTTACATCAAATAGATCTCCAAGAGACCATTGTATTGAGAATCAAAAGAGAGAGAGGAAGCCATCTAGCTACTAACTACGGACCCGAAGGTCTACAATGAACTACTCACGCATCATCGGAGAGGCACCAGTGAGGATGATGAACCCCTCCATGATGGTGTCTAGATTGGATTTGGTGTTCCTAGAACTTGCGGCGGCCGGAATTGTGTTTCGTGGACTCCCCTAGGATTTTTGGATTTTTGGGGTAATTATAGATTAAGGAGGCGGTGCGGGAGGCGGCCGAGGTGGGCACAACCCACCAGGGCGCGCCTGGGCCCCCAGACGCGCCCCAGGTGGGTTCTGCTCCCCTCAGAGCCCCCCTCTGGTACTTCCTTGGCCCATCATGTGTCTTCTGGTCCAGAAAAAATCTTCAAAAAGTTTCGCTGCGTTTGGACTCCGTTTGGTATTTATTTTGTGCAAAGTAAATAAACAAGCAAAAAACAGCAATTGGCACTGGGCACTGTGTCAATAGGTTAGTCCCCAAAAATGATATAAACTTACTTTAAAATGATTGTAAAACATCCAAGAATGATAATATAACAGCATGGAACAAACAAAAACTATAGATACGTTGGAGACGTATCAGGGCGCCACCTCCCCCTGCCTTCCTCCCGCACTCAAACATGGAAGGGGGGCGCAGCTTGGTGTAGGAGCCCAAGTGGGATTCGGCCCCACTTCGGGCGCCTCCTGGCTGCCTCCCCTCTCCCCCACCTATGTATATGTGGGAGGGGGCGCCACACATAACCACGACAATATCTTAGCCGAGTGCGGCGCCCCCCTCAACAATTTCTTCCCTTGGTCATATTTTCAGAGTGGTTTGGTGAAGCCCTGCAGAGATAGCATCACCACCACCGTCACCACGCCATCATGCTGCCGGAACTAATCCACTACTTCGTCGTCTTGCTGGATCAAGAAGGCGAGGACGTCACCGCGCTGAACGTGTGCTGAACACGGAGGTGTCGTACGTTCGTACTCGATCGGTTGGATCGCGAAGAAGTTCGACTACATCAACTGCGTTAATAAACGCTTCTGCTTCTGGTCTATGAGGGTACGTAGACACACTCTCCCCTCTCGTTGCTATGCATCTCCATGGATAGATCTTGCGTGTGCATAGAATTTTTTTTGTTTTCCATGCAACGTTTCCCAACAATATTTAGCTCACCCGACTCAAGGCCGAGACGCCCAACAAAACCTACTTCAACTTTAATTGCCCATGAGAGTCATTAGATTATACTTCGTGAGAACAATAACCTATGAGGAGATAAAATCGAACTAGGGCGCTCTAGGGGTCACACCATGGGAGACACGCGAGGAGCAGGACCCCGTGGAGGAGCGCAAGGTTGTCTCCCTAGGGGTCCTACTACAAGCCGCCAACAAGGGGTTGCATTGGTCGCCATCATGGATGAAGAAACATCGGATGGGTCGAATGTCCTACCACGAACGGAGATAACCTAGTTGGCATGCCGAAGATGTTGTGGCATTGGTGTCCATGGTGCACTGCGGGACGATGTCGTGCGCTCTGTAACAAGTATTGCGACACGTAACAAGGTGTTGTCCTATCCTATGTTTGTGTGGAACGGCTATGCACAATGGAGTGCTACCCTCTCATATCTCTCTCTCTCCATAACTTTCTTTGGACATGTGGGTTGGCGACGACGGTGGTACCATCTGATGAGTGGAAATTGGTTCGTCGTCCATGGGGCATGTGTACATGGTACATGCGGTTCATAGTGTATCCTCGAGTCTACATCGACAGCCGTGTCGACCAGTCTGTGCCTGCCACCAATGTGCAACTCTCCTGGGCATCACTGGGAAACAACCCTCTTTGCTTGACCTGCTAGCACCCGGAGTTGAACTGGGATTCTCTGGCATGTGACATGATGGGTGGCGTGTTATGTTTTTTCCCCGCTGCAATGCACATGCATGTTTGCTACTCAATTTAAGAACCAACACTATTCGGAACATGCATGTCAACACACAATTTCCAAACTATCAGTAGATTCAGAAGCTGCCCCACACGCTCTTCCAATCTGCATTAGCCTGAACCTCCAACCACATGAAGAGTTGACACCATGTGGTTATCGTCAGTCATCATCCTATTGGCAAACGTAGTAGAAAACAAAAAAATTCGCCCAACTATCACCCAGGAAGACTATGAAAATGTAATAAACAGTTTGGATCATATTGTTACCGACTCCGAGTTGTAGCGGAATAAGACGAGTCGGTGTATATCATACTTGAAGTCCCTCTAACCGTAGATGAACGCTCCCTCTAACCGTCCATGAACAATCCCTCGAACGTAAGACCAAAAGCACAACCTCTCCACAGCTTCCAAGCATACGGTCTTCACGATCCGGCATCGCTTCGCCGTCCAGAGCTAATCGTCGTCAGAGAATTAGAGAAGAGAACTGCGCAGGGCTTCTCTATTATGAGGATTTAGAGAGAACTAGACGAGAACTAGATCAAAAGAGAAACTACATGAGGCTTCAAAACTTATGTTCTAGGGGCTAGCCATGCCCTTCTATTTATAAGTTGAGCCATGGGGTCGCAAGTTGGGGAGGGGGCCGCCCCAAAGTCGGTTTGGAATGGAAGGACGAGACCTCCTCGGCTTCCAACACGAAACGCCAAGGTTCCTGGCGTTTCCGTAAACGCCAAGGACCTCGGCGTCTGGCCCAGGACCAGACGCCAGGGACCCTTGCGTCTGGCCCTGTCCTCCACAAAACCCCTTTTGCACTGACCTCAAGCCTTGTGGGCCTTACCCGTTGGCCTAGCTGAAGTGTCCTCACACCATAACATTTCTGGAAACATCTGAAACTCTTTTGGAATTCACTTGAAACTATTTCTTATGTTCCCGAAACTATTCTGAGAATATTTTCTCATAACTCTTACTCCACTAACACTCTACAGATCGTGATTCCCTTAAACTTGTGACCCTATAGGTTCGGTAAAACATAGACATGAATGAAACCCCTTTCGTCCAATGACCGATAGCTGAACCGTGGACATCCATATTGATCCCTATGAATACACGAATTTGAGTGAAGCTTTGGTTATCATGTGCCATTGCTTTTGCTTCGTGATACTTTACAAAACCCGAGGTGAGATATATAGGGTATCCTCTTGAGTCATTCTCATGCTCACTATACCAGTCTCCTTGTTATCGTTTTGTTCTTATTTCTTGTTGACATGTTTCAGCATCCCTGTGACCTAGTCAACTGTGTCTGGCCAGGCAATTATGGATGTCGTCACACCTAGAGGGACCTAAGAATATCTCTCCATTGTTGGAGGAGCAAATCCCATTCTTGAGCTATCTAGCCCTTGTCAAACTTTTCGATTAACCTATAAGTTGTCGTTATGATCACCGTGTTACAGATGACGTTGGAGCAACCCCAAAGTCCATCGTACAGTAAGAGGTGACTACGATACTCTCATGGTCTAAGGAACTAGATCACACGTTAACTCTATGTGTTATAACAATTAACTTGTGACGATTGTATCTCAAAGTATAACAAACAAGTTTGGGTCGATTCAATATAATCGTTCTTCCAACGTCATATTCTAAAAGTTGTTTTAAGACTATCGTTACACTTAATGATATCCTAAGATCCGGAAAACATGATCACCAACAAACACTTGAGCTAGTTTTAGAGGCGAGTCTAGGAATCATATTTTACCATTTATGATTCTACATGTGCATATGAGTTTTCCACTAAATCGCATATTCTAGGATCATATCAATTATAACATAGAATATAAACTCTTAATTATAAACATGGAAATATAACAATACAATATTATTGCCACTAGGGAATATTTCCAACACATTCCACTTCACCGCTTGATCTTCGTGTGAAAATGTTAAAAAAATGGACCAAGAAAGGGAGAATAAGAATGTCTTTCACCTCTAGTGCTATACGGAAGCTGAACATAAGGGGGCATCGCATGGCACGACCAAACCTGGCCTAAACATGGTGCCCAAAGAGAGAATGTGATGCCTGGCCCAAATAGAAGTTACAACACAACACTAAACTACCCTATCCAAGAGAAAAAAACCCTAACCAAGACGTTGTCCCTAAACTCAGAATACAGTACCAAAAACACCACGAGCAAGCAAGATGGCGCCTTCATGAAGGGGGGTGACGCCATGATGTCGTTGTTGTTCGGTCTGAGGAACTGGACCTGGGGTTTCCCGCGGTGCTCGAGCAGGAGAACAGAGAAAAGGCCGCGGCAACACCTCTAGGAAGGGGACGACACCCGCAGGTGTCGTCGTTGCCAGCATCAGCAAGCCGAGCAGGGATTTCGCCATGGCCAATGTCCGAACAATCCCAAGGCCACCGCGACAAGATCCAAAGAAAAGAACATGTCGTAAGCTAGGTCCACCATCATCGGAAGGGGGGCTATGCCCACCGCCGAAGTGGCAACTGGAACCGTATGAAGCGCGAGCATTGTATCTGTTGAATGATGTGATGGAAGTGCGAGCATTGTATCAAATAATGGGATCACACCATTAGGAGAATGATGTGATGGATAAGACCCATCCTCAGCTTAGCATATGATCGTTCAGTTTATTGCTACTGCTTTTTAAAATGCCAAATACATATTCCTTCGACCATGAGATCATGCAACTCCCGGATACCGGAGGAATACCTTGTGTGCTATCAAATGTCACAACGTAACTGGGTGATCATAAAGATGCTCTATAGGTATATCTGAAGGTGTATGTTGAGTTGGCGTGAATCGAGGTTGGGATTTATCCTCCGTATGACAGAGAGGTATCGCTGGGCCCTCTCGGTAATACAACATCACAAGAAGCTTGCAAGCAAAGTGACTAAGGAGTTAGTTACAAGATGATGTATTACGGAACGGGTAAAGAGACTTGCCTGTAATGAGATTGAACTAGGTATGGAGATACCGACGATCACATCTCGGGCAAGTAACATACCGACGAACAAAGGGAACTACGTATATTGTGATAAAGGTTCAACCGATAAAGATATTCGTAGAATATGTAGGAACCAATATGGGCATCCAGGTACCGCTATTGGTTATTGAACGAAGAAGCATCTTGGTCATGTCTACATCATTCTCGATCACGTAGGGTCCGCATGCTTAACGTTCGTTGACAATATAGTATTATATGAGTTATGTATGTTGGTGACAGAATGTTGCTCGGAGTCTCGGGTGAGATCACGGACATTAAGAGGAGCTCTGGAATGGTTCGGAGGTAAAGATTGATATATAGGATGATATGGTTGGGCCAAGGGGTAAGGCCCATGAGGCTTTAGGTCGGTGCAAAAGGAAGTTTTGCGGAGGTCAGGGACCAGACGCCAAGGACCATGGCGTCTGGCCCTGGGCCAGACGTCAAGGACCGTGGCGTCTGGTACTGGAAACCAAGAAGGACTCTTCCTTGCATTCCAAACCGACTTTGAGGAGGCTCTTTCTCCAAGAAATGACCCCCGGGCTCAACATATAAATAGACGAGCAGGGCTAGCCCGCGGGGGACACCACGATTCACCAAGCCGTGTGTCGGCTCCCCCTCTCTCTAGTTCGTACTCTATCCTAAGTCCGTTGTGCTTGGCGAAGCCCTGCGGAAATAGTTTCACCACCATCGTCACCACACCGTCGTGCTGTCGGAACTCATCTACTACTTCGCCTCTATTACTGGATAAAGAAGGCGAGAACGTCATCAAGCTAAACGTGTGCTGAACGCAGAGGTGCCGTACGTTCCCCAATAGTGGCAACATGATCCAGGTCTATGCGTAGATGATATGCACGAGTAGAACACAAAGGTGTTGTGGGCGGTGAGGTTCATATTGCTTCCCACCAATGTCTTATTTTGATTCGGCGGCATTGTGGGATGAAGCGTCCTGGACCAACCTTATATGTCCACACACATGAGAACGGTTCCACCGACTGACATGCAACTTGTTTTGCAAAAAGGTGGCCGGCGGGTGTCTGTTTCTCCTACTTCAATTGAATCAGATTTGACTACGGCGGTCCTTGCAGAAGGTCAAATAGCAACTTGATAATCACCGTTGTGGTTTTGCGTAGGTATGAACGGTTCTTGCTAGTTGCCCGTAGCAGCCACGTAAAACTTGCAACAACAAAGTAGAGGACGTCTAACTTGTTTTTGCAGGGTATGTTGTGATGTGATATGGTCAAGATATGATGTGATATATGTTGATGTATGAGATGATCATGTTTTGTAATAAGGTCACGACTTGCATGCCGATGAGTACGACAACCGGCAGGAGCCTTAGAGTTGTCTTAAATTATTATATGACCTGCGTGTCAATCACTAAGCACCATGTAATTGCTTTACTTTATCGCTATACGTTAGCAATAATTGTAGCAGCAATAGTTGGCGAGACGACCCCGACTCAACGATCGAGATCAAGGTGTCACGGCAATGACGATGGAGATCATGCCGATGCTTTGGAGATGGAGATCAAAAGCACAAGATGATGATGGCCATATGATGTCACATATTTTGATTGCATGTGATGTTAATCCTTTATGCATCATATTTTGCTTAGAACAACGGTACATTATAAGATGATCCCTTCACTTAATTTTAAGATAAAAGTGTTCTCCTCGAGTATGCACTGTCGCTAAAGTTCGTCGTTTCGAAGCACCTTGTGATAATCGGGTGTGATATACTCTACGTTCACATACAATGGGTGTAAGCCAGTTTTGCACATGCAGAATACTTTCGTTAAACTTGATGAGCCTAGCATGTACAGACATGGGCTCGGAACACTGGAGACCGAAAGGTCGAACGTGAGTCATATAGTAGATATGATAAACATAGATATGTTCACCATTGAAGACTACCTCATCTCACGTGATGATCGGACATGGGTTAGTTGATTTGGATCATGTATCACTTAGACAACTCGAGGGATGTTGATTTAAGTGGGAGTTCATTAGTAATTTGATTATTTGAACTAAAATTTATCATGAACTTAGTCTTAATAGCTTTTGCATATCAATGTTGTAGATCAATGGACCGTGCTACCGTTCCCTTGAATCTTAATGCGTTTTTAGGGAAAGCTAAGTTGAAAGATGATGGTAGAAACTACATGGACTAGGTCCGTAACTTGAGGATTATCCTCATTGTTGCACAGAAGAATTATGTCCTTGATGCACCCCTAGGTGACAGACCTGCTGCAGGAGCTGAAGCAGATGTTATGAACGTTTGGCAAGCTCGACCTGCTGACTACTCTCTAGTTCAGTGTGTCATGCTTTACGGCTTAGAACCGGGACTTCAAAAAGCGTTTTGAACGCCATAGAGCATATGAGATATTTCAAGAGCTAAAATTAATATTTCAAGCAAATACCCGGGTTGAGAGATATTAAGTCTCCAACAAGCCGACGAGCCCAGGAAGCCGGAAAGAGCGCAACTTCTAGAGTGCCGGGGGTCAGAGCCATCAAAGCGCTGATGAGCCCAAGAAGCCAGACAAAGCGCAACTTCTAGAGCGTTTGGGTCGGAGCCACTATAGGAGGAACGCCACCAAGCTGGACACCGGAAAACGCGGGTCCATGCCTACCGGGGCCGCAACAGAGATGGCCAGATCCACCGTGTGCACGTCGTCGCATCGTCGACGATGAGGAGATACGCACCACCACCAAGCAGAACGGCTGCAGGCCTGAGTGGGCCCAGATTGGATCTACCTGCAGCACCAGTGCACAAACCATCCACGGGCACCACGCACGACCACGGCCCCATGTGCGCATGCCCCAGAGAAAGGAGGCGCATCATGCATGTCCATGGCTGGTCCATGCACACACGCCAAAGAAGGAAGACGCACCACACACGGGCAGCGCGCCCACGCGCGCTCCGTGAGATGCACGGGCAACGCGCACACGCAGCAGAGACTGGATCCCTCCACTACAAAAAATACACTTCAGTGATGATACGTGTTTGTCACAGTAGGTCACGTTTTCTGTCACGCATGTACATCCATGACAAATTTATGACAGAATCAAGATAGTCATACCTGTGTTGTTGTAGAAGTGTTCCATGACATTACCAAAATTATCATCACATAAGTGTCCACTTCCATGACGATAAATTGCGCGTCACAGAAGTGCTTTCGTCAAGGGTGACTGACACGTGGCATCCACCGTAACGGAACACCGTTAAGCTATCGGGTCCGGTTTTGGATCCAATAACCCGTTAACAACCCAGACCAATGGGGATTTTCCATGTGTAAAATTCGGATTGGCTGACGGAAACACGTGTTAGCTCCGCGTTGGCATAGGTGTCACTCATCCAATGGGCGAGATGCGCCTATGATATGTTGACACGTGGACAGGCCCAAAAGTGGCCCATAAAGTTTAAATGGGCCGACCCAACTAAAGGCCCACAAGATTTTGCGGTCCATAATGGGCCAGCCCAGCAAAAGGCCCACGAGATTTTGCGTATCATAATGGGTCGGCCCAGCTAAAGGCCCATGAGATTTTGCGGGCCATAATGGGCCGGCCCAGCTAAAGGCTCGTGAGATTTTGTGGACCATAATGGGCCGGCCCAGCTAAAGGCCCAACATTCTCAGTTAAGGCCCGTACGGCTAGTGTCAAATTGGCCCATCAATGGCCTGTCCTAAACTTGTCATCATCGCAGCCCATGGTCACTTCTGGCCCGTTAACAGCCCGCTAAGTATATGGGTCGAATTACGGCCCGGTGTATTTTCGGCCTGTTAAAGGTCCTGCTTCATTTGGGCCCATTTACAAGCCATTGAAATTTTCGGCCCATAAAAGACCGTGAAGGGTCATATTCGGCCATGTCTGACATTCGTCCTGTTAGAGGCCCACTATAGATTTGGGCCACTTTCGGCCTGTTGTGATTTTCGGCCTGTTAACGTCAGACAAAATCCATGGGCCGTATGTGGCCCAACGTCACATTGGGCCCATTAACGGCCCATATAAAAATGACGATAATCTAGCCCGACCGAACTTCCGGCCTGTTAAAGGCCCGTGTATTAGGTCGGCGCATTTACGGCCCGTCCAAATTTCGGTCTGTGAAAGATCTGCATCGTAAATGGGCCCAATCTCACTTTCGGTCTTTTAAAGGCCCATGTTTTTTATGGGCTTGAGATGTTTACGCCTGTTAAAGGCCCACTATGGGCACAGGCCTACCAGAAAAATATGAAATCTTATGCTGATTTAGGCCCAGATATTTTTAGTGGGCTACATGCAAATTTCGGCCCATAATCGTTTTTAGCCCAATTGGAATGGGCCCGACGAATGTTGGCATGTTGGTCTCCTAGGAAGCTTTCGGCCGAATACATTACTAAGATAAACCTACACTATACAAAAATAGCGTCGTAATTATTGCAGCTTTTGGCAGCATCATAAATGTTGTATCACAACAAAAGGCCTGTTGTCATAAAGTTTACAGTCTTTGCAGATAAAAGCACCATCAGATGTATAGAAGCGCAGATCATTTGACCTGAATGCTAATGTTTCAGGCTGTAGAATCTGATGGAGCAGCACGATCTTCACCTTTTTTCCGCCATTGCTCTTGAACAACGAAGCAAATGTCTGATAGTTTGGTTTCAAAACCATTCATATCTTGACGACATTTGTCAACCACTATTCTTGTTTCCAAAACAACGTCCATTAGGGATTGGACTTGTGTCTGGAGCATAGATATATCACTCATCTAGCAGGAAGATTTTGTTCAAGAGGTGATTTGGACGAGGTTACCTTGACAACCAACCCGAATTACGCAGAAGGTGCTTTTGCAATTGTTAGTGGAGAGATCTTGACCTTCGCAGCAAGAGGTGACATTGTGCCTGTGGTAGCCTCGTCACCTTCTGTGGTTGTGGCTGTTCAATCATTTTTCCATAGCTTCCGAAAGTTTGAACTTGTAGATTAGTGTACCGATAAGTTACTAATGAGACAAAAACAAACAAAGTAGGTTACATGTTTATACATAACTTATTTTGGTGAACTACGATAATACATTAGCATGTATTGTAGTGCCAACTACATAATAAAATCACTTCGGAACATATGTCCATGTAGCATGCCTACTGTATTGTCTATTTCCTCACATTCCTTGACATCTAAGGATAAAGAGACATGGTTTAAAGTAGGATGAACATAGTATGACATCATTCATATCATGGGCAAACATATGTAAAACAAACGGGCTATTTTATCATTGTGTGCGCACGTGAACATAACAACTAGAATACAGATCAAGACCAAAAGAATATCCTTCATCTCTTTTAAACCATGTAAGGTGAAATGATATGTTAAGACAAGTATGTATAAAAGCGAACAGAGTAACTGACATTGGCTGCAAACCAAGTAGTTAAATGAACACATCACAGTACCAATCAGTTCAAAGGCAGGAGGAGTAAGGACTTACAACAGTGGCTTGAACTAGTGTGCTCATGCCCTTCATCTTGCTGGTGTGGCCATCCTTGAAGATTTGCACTGCATTCAGTTCAGGTTCTTTTTGGTCCGCACAGGCTTTCCTCTGTATTTGGAACAAGTCAATATAGATACGATAATATGGCACAGAAAAAAGAAGGTAGTAGCAACTATTTACAAGAGCCTCGCGGTGTGCAATATAGCTATGAGATCCTGTTGTCTGTTGGAATTTCACTTTAGAACGGTTGGTCTTGTTCTTAAAACAGTTAGCCTAGAAGAAGATACACTTGTAAGGCACATACATAAATACAAGTTCAATATGTGGTCTAATCAAATACATATAGCCTACCTGATACTTTGGATCAGACCAGTGTTTAACGAGCGTTGTCCAGTCTTCATCTGTAATATATTCCACTGGAGATGTTTGGGTGATTTCATTGTTAGCCTTGCCTTCAAAGTGAGATTCTCTAATGTGGTACCGATACTATCGCAGAGCAGACTGAAAAACATGAGTGCATGCTTGTTTGGTTGCATCACCTTTCGGATCCAACTTGAACCTCATCTATTGAAAAAAGAATGTGAGTCTTATTAGGAGGAAGCTAGAAAGTATGGGACAGAGCAAGACAATATTACTAATTGCGATGAATAACATTACTTACGGATAAATGGTCAAGGAAGGTGTTAAACTGGGTATTGTCTTTCTCATTCTGTCTTTGGATCCACGTTGGGAGGATACGTGCATGACACCTAACGGCAACGGCTGCCTCTGATACTAACTTGGCTGACTCAGTAGCATCACGTGGCCTTTTTAAACCTGCCTCAAAATGGATCTCCATTCTTCCTCCTTTAGATTTTGTTAATCATCAAGCATTATCCCCGATGTCTGCTTCGCTTGCGTCGTGGTGCTAGTTCAACAATGAATATGGAAAGTGTTAGTGTACATCAAACTATGAGAGTACATATAAAGGAGCATGCAATCGCAACTTGACTCGGTCAGTACCGCCTTGGTGTTGATGCTCATGAGGTTCATCTGATCTTGCCAAGTCTGTTGTGTCGCAGATGCTTGAAGTAGTGTTAGGTGTGAAGGCAGCTTGGGAACCGCCGCCCGAGCAAACGAACGAGTAACTCATTGAGATGTTGGTACAGTTCAAGCGGATGCTGCAACTGGTGGAGCAGGTGATACTGTGTTTGTAGATTTAGCCAGTGGACTTGGACCTTCTACTGCACTATAAGTACCAGCAGAATCTGGACGGCAGATCCTTTTCCGTTTCACCCGACGAGCAACACCACTCCCTACTATATTATTTTCCTTGCTCTTTTTTGACTTTGCCATGTCAAGCCGTACCCACAACACAAAATAATAAAATTGCTCTTCAGAACTCATTGATGCATGATA
The DNA here is from genome assembly GCA_021605205.1 of Aegilops longissima. NCBI lineage: Eukaryota > Viridiplantae > Streptophyta > Magnoliopsida > Poales > Poaceae > Aegilops > Aegilops longissima. The sequence continues at coordinate 331,036,761 of CM038682.1, forward strand.
TAGACAAGCAATACTTTGATGTAAGACAACCGTATGAGGATGGAATATGTAAGAAAAATAGGACGACATGACATATTCACAGCTACGATGTGTAAACTAAGCAGAAGGATTTTCAAGAAAATAGAAGTAATGCAAGCTAGACACCATATGAAAGATGCAACCAATATTACTCTGCCAAGTTAAAAGTGTCTTGTCATAAGTGGCAATTCGAAAAATTAGAAGCAGTACAACGTAGAAATCAATGCAAGATGCAACCACTATCAAACTGCCATGTTAAAAGTGTCCAATCATGAGTGACTGATGCGGGATACACAACGGCAGTACTTTGATGTAAGAACATGGTATGATAGATAGATGCAGTGTATTCTAGACACAGAACGCCATGTTATATGCACATGTATAACGTATGAACTCAGCAGGTGCAATTTAATCAAAATAGAAGAAATACAGGCTAGACAACATATGCAACATGAAACCAATTATCACACTATCAACTTAGAGCAAGCACCTGCGATGGTGGAGTATGGGAGATGAACTCATCATGTAGACTTGGGACTTCAACTTCATTAGCAGTAGCAGTGGCAAATCTAGAGAGTCTCTGTTTGTGTTGGTGCAGAGGACCACCAACATCCCTTAACTTACTATTTTCCTTCCTATTTTCTGATATTGCCTTATGAAGTCAAAACCACAAGAAGATGAATAAAATTAGCTCTGCATAACTGGTTGATGCATGATACAGACGAACGCTACTTTGATGTAAGGAAAGCGCAAGATAGGAGGATGGAATATATACAAAAAAGACAGCATTTCTGTCGGTGTACAAAAGTAGGGGCTCTGCTTTTGACCCCTTTACTTGTGCACGGGCAGTCAGAGCCTCCCGCCACGACCATGCATAGACATGGCAGGAAAGGGGAGCTGGAGAGGAGCCAAAGCCATGAAGACAAATGAAGCAGCACAGGGAACAAGGCCACAAAGATCGGATTGGCAAAGCAGGTTTTCGGTAAGGACCCTTGCCAGGGCAGCCTCAGCGGCCCCGGCAAGACCCTTGCTGGGGAGCCCGCCCGCGCCAGCCGAGCGAGCCACCCTTGAGCCCACCAATGCTCAGACAAATGCGTTGGGACGGGGCTCGGGAGGCACCTCCATGGTGGCATGCAGATCTTTGTGAAGACATAGAATGCTCAAGATCAAATGAGGACAAGAGGGCAACCATCCTCACCAAAGAAACCCACAAGACCCCCAGCAAGACCCTTGCCGGGGAGGCCAGCGTGCCACGGCAAGACCCTTACCGGGGAGGCCAGCGTGCCACCGCAAGACCCTTGCCGGGCCACCCGGCAAGGCCCTCGCCAAAGCGCACCAGCTGGACCACTGCCAGGCCCGCCCCAGATAAGTCTTCGTCGCCGTTCGCATGCGGCTGCCGACCCAACCAGCTGGGCAGGCACCTGCGTGGCGGCATGCAATCCTTCATGGAGGCTCCACCACCGCACCACCTCAACTGCCTGCCTGCCTACATGGCAACGCATGCGTCGCTGGCCAGGGCACGTGTCGAGGCAAGGAGGAGCGGCGACGGATGGGACGGGCCTCGCTCCCGTCCCCAATAAAGCGAAGGGACACCTAAGCCTCACATTAAAGGCATTTTGTCCGGTAATACGAGGGATAACCTCGCAGCACTGTACCCTTTCCACCTCCTGCTTGCCACTGTGGCGACCCCTTTCCCTATAAAAGGAGGCCCGAGGCGACCAGGGAAAGGATTCGGCTCTTTGGAACCTCGCAGCACCTAGAGCTAGTTCAAGAGCTCAAGAACACTAAATACATCCACCAAAGCAGGACTAGGGTTTTACGCATCCTCGCGGCCCGAACCTGGGTAAAATCCCTTTGTGTTGTCTGCTAGTCCCACTCTTCTCACGACCCCCACGCCCCGCAACCGTAGAAGGGATTCCAGTGATCCCATAGGTGTCGTCTCCCACCGACATCTTTGGAGCGCCAGGTAGGGGGCGCGCGCAATTGTGAGAATCTGGTCCAGCAGTCGACCTAGTTGTTCTTCATCACCCAGGCCCCTGTGGAGAAGGCGGCCAAGGAGGCGGCGCCGCCCGTGGCGCGGAAGACACCGAGGCAGCGACGAGAGAGCTAAGTCATGCTGAACTTTAAGTTCATCTCTTTAAACATAAGGTTATTATCCTCGACGGTTCGGCCTATGTATGGAAAGCCTGTACGCAGAGGGGCCCTCCTGCGATCGGCAACGCCTTTGTTCTGTTTCAAGTCCGCTCAACAGTTCAAGCGGCCGCGTCGAGAGCGGCAGGGTAGCCTTTTGCCATCAGCAACGCTCTCGGTTCTGACTCGAGTCAAGCTCGACAGATCGAGCGGTCGTACCAGGGGCGGTAAGGTGCTTTGCCTGGCGACAAGCACGCCCGGCAGGCCAATGAGGATCTGTCCTCAAAACGCCGCCCTGGGTTTATGATACGTCTCCAATGTATCTATAATTTTTGATTGTTCCATGCTATTATATTACCCCTTTTGGATGTTTATGGGCTTTATTTTACACATTTATATCATTTTTGGGACTAACCTACTAACCGGAGGCCCAGCCCATATTGCTGTTTTTTTGCCTATTTCAGTATTTGGAAGAAAAGGAATATCAAACGGAGTCCAAATGGAATGAAACCTTCGGGAGCATGATTTTTGGAACGAACGTGATCCAGGGGACTTGGAGTGCAAGTCTAGAAGCTTCCGAGGAAGCCACGAGATAGGAGCCCCCCCCTATAGGGCGCGCCCCCTTGTCTCGTGGGCCCCTCGGGCGGCCACCGACGTACTTCTTCTTCCTATATATACCTACGTACCCCGAAAACATCCAGGGGCACCACGAAACACAATTTCCACCGCCGTAACCTTCTGTATCCGCGAGATCTCATCTTGGAGCCTTCGCCGACACTCTGCCGAAGGGGGAATCAAGCACGGAGGGCCTCTACATCAACATCCTTGCCCCTCCGATGAGTTGTGAGTAGTTTACCACAGACCTACGGGTCCATAGTTATTAGCTAGATGGCTTCTTCTCTCTTTTTGGATCTCAATACAATGTTCTCCCCCTTTCTTGTGGAGATCTATTCGATGTAAACTCTTTTTGCGGTGTGTTTGTCGAGATCCGATGAATTGTGGGTTTATGATCAAGTTTATCTATGAATAATATATGAATCTTCTCTGAATTCTTTTATGTATGATTGAGTTATCTTTGCAAGTCTCTTCGAATTATCAGTTTAGTTTGGCCTACTAGATTGGTCTTTCTTGCCATGGGAGAAGTGCTTAGCTTTGGGTTCAATCTTGCGGTGTCCTTACCCGGATGTAAAGGGTTGCAAGGCACGTATTGTATTGTTGCCATCGAGGTTAACAAGATAGGGTTTATATCATATTGCATGAGTTTATCCCTCTACATCATGTCATCTTGCTTAATGCGTTACTCTGTTCTTATGAACTTAATACTCTAGATGCATGTTGGATAGCGGTTGATGTGTGGCCTAATAGTAGAAGATGCAGGCAGGAGTCGGTCCACTTGTTATGGACGTGATGCCTATATACGTGATCATGCCTAGATAATCTCATAACTATGCGCTTTTCTATCAATTGCTCGACAGTAATTTGTTCACCCACCGTAATACTTATGCTATCTTGAGAGAAGCCACTAGTGAAACCTATGGCCCCCGGGTCTATCTCTTATCATATTTGCTTTCAATCTACTTGTATTTGCATCTTTACTTTTTGCATCTATATTATAAAATACCAAAAATATATTTATCTTATCATACTATCTTTATTAGATCTCACTTTACATGAAGTGGCCGTGAAGGGATTGACAACCCTTTATTGCGTTGGTTGCGAGTTCTCGCTTGTTTGTGTAGGTGCGTGGGACTTTTGAGGAGCCTCCTCTTGGATTGATACCTTGGTTCTCAAAAGCGACGGAAATACTTACGCTACACTTGCTACATCACCCTCTCCTCTTCGAGGAAAACCAACGCAAGCTCAAGATGTAGCAAGAAGGATTTCTGGCGCCGTTGCCGGGGAGGTCTTTGCTCAAGTGAAGACATACCAAGTACCCATCACAAACCCATCTCCCTCGCATTTACATTATTTGCCATTTGCCTCTCGTTTTCCTCTCCCCCACTTCACCCTTGTCGTTTTATTCACCCTCTCTTTCCCAATCTCCCCCTCTCTTTGTGCTTGCCCTTCCGTTTGCTCGTTTGGTTGGAATAGATGCTTATTTATTGCTAAACAGAGAAGTTAAGATCTATGGATCCTCATATGCTTGCTAATCTTTTTAAGAGATCCAATTATGATGAACCAATTGCTAGTGAGTTTTGTGCACTAGATTATCTTTATGAAGTTTTGCTTGAAATTCATGAATCTGAAAATTGTGATGAAGAACTTTATGAAGTGATTCACGATAGATCTTTGAGTAAAAAGCATGATTGCAATGATGTTACTATAAATTCTCTTGATGTCAATTGTGCTAATAATATGCAAAACCCTAAGCTTGGGGATGCTAGTTTTGCTATGTCTACTACCTGTTGCCATGATCATGATTGGGGTGATTCTTCTTATGATCTTGAAAATTTATTTAAGCCCCACGATGAATATGATATTGATAATAGTGTTTGCAATAATATTGAAAGTGGGTTCGGAAACGTCATGACTTTAGTTAATGTTAATCCCACTATCTTGGAAGAGTGTCAACTTTGCATGCATGTGGATCATGTTGAGAATATGTTTTGTGATAGCTATTTTGTTGAATTTTCCTATGATCCTACATGTAATTATTATGAGAGAGGAAAATATGGTCGTAGAAATTTTTATCTTATTAAATTACCTCTCGTCATGTTGAGATTGACATGGTCTCGTTCTTCTTCCTTGCGTATACTAGTTTTTGCTTGCCTTGCAAATTTGTTTGCTTATAATATGCCTATGCATAGGAAGTATGTTAGACTTAGATGTGTTTGTCACGTGTTTCATGATGCTTTATTTGTGCTTCAATTCTTGTCTTTCATGCGAGCATCATTAAATTTATCAATGCCTAGCTAGGGGCGTTAAACGATGGCGCTTGTTGGGAGGCAACCCAATATTTTTCCTTGCTGTTATTTAATAAATCTTGCATCTATCTTCTGTTTAGATGTGTTTTTATCTTTTAATTAGTGTTTGTGCCAATTTAAACCTATAGGATCTTCTTGGATGATAGTTATTTGATCTTGCTGTAATTTCCAGAAACATTCGGTTCACAAAAACAATTGTTAAAAAATCACCAGAACGTTATAAAATAGTGATTCCAATTGCTGCTGATCAATAAAAAAATTGCCTAGGTCTTCCTATTTTGGCTGAATTTTTTGAGTTCCAAAAGTTCGCGTTAGTTACAGATTGCTACAGACTGTTCTGTTTTTGACAGATTCTGTTTTTCGAGTGTTGTTTGCTTATTTTGATGAATCTATGGCCAATAAAATAGTTTATAATCCATAGAGAAGTTGGAATACAGTAGGTTTAACAGCAAATTAAATAAAGAATGAGTTCATTGCAGTACCTTATGTGGTGGTTTTGTTTTCTTTCACTAACGGATCTTATAAGATTTCTGTTGAGTTTTGTGTTGTGAAGTTTTCAAGTTTTGGGTAAAGCTTTTATGGACTATGGAATAAAGGGTGGCAAGATCCTAAGCTTGGGGATGCCCAAGGCACCCCAAGATATTCAAGAATAGCCAAAAGCCTAAGCTTGGGGATGCCCCGGGAAGGCATCCCCTCTTTCGTCTTTGTTCATTGGTAACTTTACTTGGAGCTATATTTTTATTCGCCACATGATAAGTGTTTTGCTTGGAGCGTCGTGTATTATAATCCAGACATCACGTTTTTCGATTCGAGTTTTGGCAGGGCAGGCAATCTGCGAATTTAGTCTTTGCTTTTTAGTTTACCACAATCATCCTTGTTGTACACACCTTTTGGGAGAAGCCTATTTGATTAGAATTTGCTAGAATACTCTATGTGCTTCACTTATATCTTTTGAGCTTGATAGTTTTTGCTCTAGTGCTTCACTTATATCTTTTAGAGCACAGTGGTGTCTTAATTTTGAAGAAATTTCTAGTATCTCATGCTTCACTTATATTATTTTGAGAGTCTTTTATAACAACATTGTATTTGCTATGGTTATAAAACTGGTCCTAGAATGGTAGGCATCCAAGTTGGGTATAATAAAAACTATCATAGAAAGTGAATTGGATGCTATGATCAATTTGATACTTGATAATTGTTTTGAGATATGGAGGTAGTGATATTAAAGTCATGCTAGTTGGGTGATTACGAATTGAAAGAATGCTTGTGTTGAAGTTAGCAAGTCCCGTAGCATGCACGTATGGTTAAAGTTGTGTAACAAATTTGAAACATGAAGTGTACCCTGCTTGTGCATCCTTATGAGTGGCGGTCGGGGACGAGCGATGGTCTTTTCCTACCAATCTATCCCCCTAGGAGCATGCGTGTAGTACTTGATTTTTGATGACTTCTAAATTTTTGCAATAAGTATATGAGTTCTTTTGACTAATGTTGAGTCCATGGATTATACGCACTTTTACCTTTCGCCTTTGCTAGCCTCTTGATGCACTGCATTGCCCTTTCTCACCTTGAGAGTTGGTGCAAACTTCGCTGGTGCATCCAAACCCCGTGATACGATACACTCTATCACACATAAACCTCCCTATATCTTCCTCAAAACAGCCACCATACCTACCTATTATGGCATTTCCATAGCCATTCCGAGATATATTGCGATGCAACTTTCCACCGTTCCATTCACCATCATCATGACATACTTTACTTTTGTCATATTGCCATTGCATGATCATGTAGTTGACATCGTATTTGTGGCAAAGCCACCATGCATTATTTTTCATACATGTCACTCTTGATTCATTGCACCATCCCGGTACACCGCCGGAGGCATTCATATAGAGTCATATCTTGTTCTAGTTTCGAGTTGTAATATATATGTTATAATCAATAGAAGTGTGATGATCATCATTATTAGAGCATTGCCCAATAAAAAAAAAGAGAGAAAGGCCAAAAAAAGAAAGGCCCAAAAAAAGAAAATAAATAAAAAGGGCAATGTTACTATCTCTTTTTCCACACTTGTGCTTCAAAGTAGCACCTTGTTCTTCATGTAGTGAGTCTCATATATTGTGCTTCAAAATAGCACCATGTTTTTCATATAGTGAGTCTCATAAGATGTCTTTTTCATACTAGTGGGAATTTTTCATTATAGAACTTGGCTTGTATATTCCTACGATGGGCTTCCTCAAATGCCCTAGGTCTTCGTGAGCAAGCAAGTTGGATGCACACCCACTAGTTTTCTTTTGTTGAGCATTCATTTGTAGCTCTAGTGCATCCGTTGCATGGCAATCCCTACTCCTCATGTTGACATCAATTGACGGGCATCTCCATAGCCCGTTGATTATCCTCGTCAATGTGAGACTTTCTCCTTTTTTGTCTTCTCCACACAATCCCCATCATCATGTTCTATTCCACCCATAGTGCTATATCCATGGCTCACGCTCATGTATTGCGTGAAGGTTGAAAAAGTTTGAGATTATTTAAGTATGAAACAATTTCTTGGCTTGTCATCGGGGGTATAGAAGTTGGGAACATCTTTGTGTGACGAAAATGAAGCATAGCCTAACTATATGATTTTGTAGGGATGAACTTTCTTTTGCCATGCTATTTTGAGAAGCCATGATTACTTTGACTAGTATGCTTGAAGTATTACTATTTCTTTTGTCAATATGAACTATTATTTTGTATTCATTTGGATCTGAACGTTCATGCCAAAATAAATAAAATTACATTATGAATTATGCTAGGTAGCATTCCACATCAAAAATTCTCTTTTTATCATTTACCTACTCGAGGACGAGCAGGAATTAAGCTTGGGGATGCTTGATACGTCTCCAACGTATCTATAATTTTTTATTGTTCCATGATATTATATTACCCCTTTTGGATGTTTATGGGCTTTATTTTACACATTTATATCATTTTTGGGACTAACCTACTAACCGGAGGCCCAGCCCATATTGTTGTTTTTTGCCTATTTCAGTATTTCGAAGAAAAGGAATATCAAACAGAGTCCAAACGGAATGAAACCTTCGGGAGCGTGATTTTTGGAACGAACATGATCCAGGGGACTTGGAGTGTAAGTCAAGAAGCTTCCGAGGAAGCCACGAGATAGGAGGCCGCCCCCCCTACAGGGCGCGCCCCCTGTCTCATGGGCCCCTCGGGCAGCCACCGACGTACTTCTTCTTCCTATATATACCTACGTACCCCGAAAACATCCAGGGGCACCACGAAACACAATTTCCACCGCCGTAACCTTCTGTATCCGCGAGATCTCATCTTGAGCCTTCACGGCACTCTGCGGAGGGGAATCAAGCACGGAGGGCCTCTACATCAACATCCTTGCCCCTCCGATGAGTTGTGAGTAGTTTACCACAGACCTCGGGTCCATAGTTATTAGCTAGATGGCTTCTTCTCTCTTTTGGATCTCAATACAATGTTCTCCCCTCTCTTGTGGAGATCTATTCGATGTAAACTCTTTTTGCGGTGTGTTTGTTGAGATCCGATGAATTGTGGATTTATGATCAAGTTTATCTATGGATAATATTTGAATCTTCTCTGAATTCTTTTATGTATGATTGAGTTACATTTGCAAGTCTCTTCGAATTATCAGTTTAGTTTGGCCTACTAGATTGGTCTTTCTTGCCATGGGAGAAGTGCTTAGCTTTGGGTTCAATCTTGTGGTGTCCTTACCCAGTGACAGAAAGGGTTGCAAGGCACGTATTGTATTGTTGACATCGAGGTTAACAATATGGGGTTTATATCATATTGCATGAGTTTATCCCTCTGCATCATGTCATCTTGCTTAATGTGTTACTCTGTTCTTATGAACTTAATACTCTAGATGCATGCTGGATAGCGGTCGATGTGTGGAGTAATAGTAGTAGATGCAGGCAGGAGTCGGTCTACTTGTTATGGACGTGATGCCTATATACATGATCATGCCTAGATAATCTCATGACTATGCTTTTTTATCAATTGCTCGACATAATTTGTTCACCCACCGTAATACTTATGCTATCTCGAGAGAAGCCACTAGTGAAACCTATGGCCCCTGTGTCTATCTCTTATCATATTTGCTTTCAATCTACTTTTATTTGCATCTTTACTTTTTGCATCTATATTATAAAATACCAAAATATATTTATCTTATCATACTATCTTTATTAGATCTCACTTTACAAGTGGCCGTGAAGGGATTGACAACCCCTTTATTGCGTTGGTTGCGAGTTGTCGCTTGTTTGTGTAGGTGCGTGGGACTTTTGAGGAGCCTCCTCATCGGATTGATACCTTGGTTCTCAAAACTGACGGAAATACTTATGCTACACTTGCTGCATCACCCTCTCCTCTTTGAGGAAAACCAACGCCAAGCTCAAGACGTAGCAGTTTACGTGACGGCAAGCTTACCCAGTTGGCGTGGGATGGGCATACAAAGGAAAATCAGACATGAAAATAACATGCATAAGTTTCAGGGGCATTACAGAGTGATATTACACAAATTGCCGCCGCGGTTCTAACTAAAGATAGCTTTGTCTTGGTCATGAACCCGCGGCAGCGACAGAGAACGGGATGCCTAGTCCCGGCGCTGGCCCTCAACCCTCTTGATTTTGTCGATGCGGCTGAGGATGGGCCGGATACGCTCGTTGAGCGCCGCGATGTTGGCATCCTCTGGCAAGCTCTTCAGCACCGCTCCGAAGTCGAGGTCTAGGTGCCAGTGCGCAATCTTGGTGAGCACCCTGGTCATGGTCCCCCGGCAGAGTATCCGGAATTCCTCGGCCAGGGAGGCCGCCCGGTTGGAGTGAAGCCGCTTCAGGGCATCGACAACCTTCTCAAAGTATATGGTCAGGTTGGCGTTGGGGCTCAGGTTCGCCTCTGGGGCGTACCCCATCTCCGGCATCCCCATGATGCCCAGTTGATCGGCGGCCGAGTTTGCGACGGCGGCAAGGCGCCCGAGCTAGCGTTTCTCGCCCGCCTTGTAGTCCTTGAGGTTGGCGGTCTCGTTCTTCAGCAGCTGTTTCTCCGTCTCCAGCTCCTTGGCCAGGATCCCCTCCAAAGTCATGGCCCCCAGCAGCGTCTCCTCGAGCTCTCCCAACTTCAGCTTGAGATCTGCGATGGAGGCGTTGGCCTCGGAGAGCTCTCCGGACTTGCTAATGATCTCTCCCTGCGCCACCGTCAGAGCACCATTGAGCGTGTGCTTCTCCTGGGCCAGATTCAGAGCTTGATCCTCCAGCTCCTTCACCTTGCCGGCATGGGCCTGAGCCAGGGCGTTGAGTGCCTCCTGATGCCTCCGCTCCAGCTCTTGGGTCCACTGCAGAACGAGCTTGTCCACCTCTTTGTCCTTGCCACGGAGCGTGGTGGCAAGTTTCTCCTCGCGCTCGGCAAGGTCCTCCTCCTGAGTCTTCAGGGCGGCCTCGTGCTGGGACCGGACGGCTTCGGCTTCATCGGCCAGCCTCTTCGCCGTCTCCTGGGCCTTCTCGATGTCGGCCAGCTTCATGGCGAGCTCCACCTCACGGTTGGCCAGCTCACCCCGGGCGGCCTTCAGCTCGTCATGAACCTGGCGGAACCAGTCTTGTGCCTCGGTGATGCGCCCCCCAAATTCCTCCTCCATCCTCTCCACCACCGCCGTCCTGGACTTGACCTTGTCCAGGCGAGCGCGGTGGAGCGCCTGGAGCTTCCGGAAGCTGGCGCCCATGGCCTGGAGCAGCTGCTCCTCCCGGCAGCCAGCGCTGCCGACGCCCGGCTCGTCAACAACCTCAAGCCCGGCGGTGGCAAGCGCCTCCTCGTCGAACACCTCTCCCTCAAAGGGAGCCCTGGTGCTCGACGCGCCAAGGAGATGGATGAAGAGGTCGACGCTGACCCTCGGGTACCTGCCAGAGCCCGAGGCAGCGGAGGAGGAGGGCAGATCGTCAAACGCCCCCTCCTCGGCAGCGGCCTTGCCGGCTCCCTCAGCAGGCCCCTTGCCGGGCTCCTCGGCAGGCCCCTTGGCGGCGTCTTCGGCGGCGCCCCTGGCTCCCTCTTCAGCAGCAATCTTCTCTGCCTCCGCCGCGGCATCCGCGGCGACGTCCTTGATGGTGGCGTCGACCTCCTCTAAGGAGAAGTCTGGACGCCACGAAAGAGATAGGGCAGAGCCAAGGTCGAAAGTCAATAAGGGAAAAAGAAGAACGCAAGCGGAGGTGGAGAGCGAGTGGTTTACCCATGCCGGGCCGAGAGGCGGAAGCCCTTTCTCCGCCAAGGTCCGGCGTCGAGGCAAAGCCACCGGCGCCTGCGTTCCCCTCCCCCTCCGCCGTGTGTGCAGCCTCGGCGTTCGGTGTCCCTGCCAGGGACGCCCCTTGGGGCGGTGTAGTCGACGGGGGCGGCACAATCGGAGAAGCCCCCTGTGGCACTCCTTGGTGCTGCTCCCCTCCTGCATCCACGACACGGTTAATGCTGAAGCTTCACGCGCGACACATGTTGATTGAGGGTGAGCGGTGGACTCACGCTGGAGGCTGGGCCGGGGGCTGCTCTCCGGACTGCTCGACACCACCAGTGGCGTACTGGAGGTACCTGCCGGGGGCTGGCCGCTCGCCGAAACCCTGGCCGTCTTGATCCTCTAGGCCAGAATCTCCACATCCCTGCAAGACGAAGACAGGTAAGCACGCCGTCAGGAGGGGGGGAGGGGTGCAAGGAATGAGGGAGGAAAGCAGAGGCTTACTCCTCCTCCTCTTCCTCCTCATCCTATGTTGCTTTCCTCTTCCGCTCTGGGCTGAGAGGCCCGAGCTCTCTCTCCGGGCTGAGAGGCCCGAAGTCAAACAAGTCACCCCCAATCCCTGCACCGATGTTTGCCGACAAGGGGCGAGGCGATGGCGTCCGGGCGCGCTTGGACGACGGAGAAGCAGGCGTCCTCTTCTTCGACGCCACGGCTCTCGCCGTTTTCTTTGCCGCCACCGCCCTCATCTGGTGCACGGGCGCCTCCTGGGCTTGCCGCAGCTGCACAGCCCGGTCGAGGCGGACCGGCTCACCGGAGATGGCCCGCCGCAGGACCCGCCTCCTTCCGGTGGTCGGAGGGTCGGCGGTTGCGGTCCTCCCCTCCTCGCCCTCCTCTTCCGACGACCCGTCGGCGGCGTCCTCGACGAGGGGAGCCCCGGTGTCGACACCGTTGGCCTCCCCAGCGGTTGTTGCCCACCGGGCGAGCTCCACCTCCTCCGCCTCCGCCGCGACCTTGTCCACCACGCCGCCGGCGCTGCCGGCCTCCTTGACGAGCCTTGCCTCCTCCTCGGCAAGCCTCGCCTCCTCCACCCTGGCGGCAATATAATCCAGCTCCGCCGGGGAAGTGTCCTGGACGAGCCGCGTCTCGTCGGTGACGTATATCTCGTGTAGAGTATCGAAGAACTCCTGCACCGCGAGCTCGTCCGGCTCGGCCCAATTCGGGTCGAGGCCGTGCGCGTTGAAGAGTGGCATCATGGCGATGATCTCATTCCGACGAGAGTTGTTGCTCAGCGGAACCACTCCCGCCGGCAGTTTGAAAACAGGCTCCTTGTCGACCTTGCCGGCCTTCATGACGGCCCTGGCGAGCTTGCCGGACCGCTCGACCTCGCCCGCGTCATCGACCTCGAGTTGAAAGATTCGCTGGCAAATATGGGTGTGCAGCATCACCGGCAGGTTGTTATCAAGGCCGGGACGAAGCCTCATGATGTCGGCGGCGTTCACATAGAGCCAGACCGGCCTCCCTTTGTCATGCAGAGGGGCAATCCGGCGGCGGATGAAGTGCGCCCCGATCATCTCGAGGGTGAGCCCGGCCTGGGTAAGCCGGAGAATCCTGGTAGTGGCGATCGTGAGCTTCGCGTCATCGGCGTCGACATCACCCCAATTGCCGCCACGGACCGGCGGCTTCTGGCGAACCTCGCAGAACGTTGGCGGGTTTTCTTTCTCAATCCAGCACCTCCGGCCCCGCCATTCTTCCCACCTCTCCTTCATGGCGTCATCCAAGTACGCCCCCTTGGCCCTCGGGATCCAGGCGACACAGCCAGCAATGGCGCCACCTGGCTGGATCCGAGGGGAGAAGTAATGGCGGAAGAGCGCCGCGCTGGGGTGCACCCCGACGAAGCACTCGCAGAGATGGGCGAAGAGGGCCATACACGCCACGGCATTCGGAGTAAAATCCAGGAGGTGGAAGCCGTAGGTGTGCATGATGTCCTTGAAGAAATCGGAGAAGGGGGGACAGAGCCCGCAAGAGAAAAAGTCGACGAAGAAGGGGTACCGATGCGGAGAGGGGGCAGCGCTGGCAGGGACGACGGTCGTGGCCGGATGCCCCGTCTTCTCTCCCCCCGTCTTCACACCCCACAAACACTTGAACATCTCCCGAAGCTCGGGCACGCCAACTGTCGAGGGGGAAAAGAAGGCGGATTGCGTCCGCTGCACCGCCAACAAGACCCTTCCAAAGGTTCGTCACTCCGACGTCCTTGGGCCCTCCTCTATCCCTGGTGGATTTGGGCGCCATGGCGACTGCGGGAAGCGGAAAAGCAGAGGACGGCGAAAGCACGGCGGCGATGGGCGAAAGCAAAGAGGCTCAAAAAAGGGGGGGCGGCGGTTCTGAGATTGGAGGAAGGCGCAGGGAAGGGATAAAAGTGAGCAGCGCGCCCGTGGTTATTCCTTTTTATGGGGAAGGCGCGGGCCGCCTCCTTTCCCATCAACTGCGATGCGACGCATGCATGCGGGCGCTGTCCCACGCATGCCTCCCACGTCATGCGCACGCGCACGACCCCCATGTCACACGTTCAACGCGGGTCGTGGGGAAGCGCAGCGGACGGAACAGTGGCCGTGGTAAAAATCCGCCCCAACTGCCCGCACACTGTTCTGGGCCTGGCCCAACAACGTGTTGCGCTTATGTGTGGCCCAGGCCCGGGGGATCCTGTCGCTATACAAAAGTAGGGGCTCTGCTTTTGACCCCTTTACTTGTGCAGGGGCAGTCAGAGCCTCCCGCTACGACCACGCATAGACATGGCAGGAAAGGGGAGCTGGAGAGGAGCCAAAGCCATGAAGACAAATGAAGCAGCGACAGGGAACAAGGCCACAAAGATCGGATTGGCGAAGCAGGTTTTCCCGGCAAGGACCCTTGCCGGGGCAGCCCGCCCGCGCCAGCCGAGCGAGCCACCCTTGAGCCCACCAATGCTCAGACAAATGCGTTGGGACGGGGCTCGGGAGGCACCTCCGTGGTGGCATGCAGATCTTTGTGAAGACATAGAATGCTCAAGATCAAATGAGGATAAGAGGGCAACCATCCTCACCGAAGAAACCCACAAGACCCCAAAGAAGACCCTTCTTTGGGGAGGCCAGCACACACACAGCAAGACCCTTGCCGGGCCACCCAACAAGACCCTTGCCGGGCCACCCGACAAGGCCCTCGCCAAAGCGCACCACCGGACCAATGCCAGCCCGCCCAGATAAGTCTCATTGTCGTTAGATGCGGCTGCCGACCCAACCAGTGGGCAGGCACCTACGTGGCGGCATGCAATCCTTCGTGGAGGCTCCACCACCGCACCACCTCAGCTGCCTGCCTACCTACATGGCACCGCATGCATCGCTGGCCAGGGCACGTGTCGAGGCAAGGAGGAGCGACGACGGATGGGACGGGCCTCGCTCCCATCCCCAATAAAGCGAAGGGACACCTAAGCCTCGCATTAAAGGCATCTTGTCCGTGTACGAGGATAACCTCACAGACTGCACCTTTCCACCTCCTGCTTGCCACCGTGGCGACCCCTTTCCCTATAAAAGGAGGCCCGAGGCGACCAGGGAAAGGATTCGGCTCTTTGGAACCTCGTAGCACCTAGAGCTAGTTCAAGAGCTCAAAAACACTAAATACATCCACCAAAGAAGGACTAGGGTTTTACGCATCCTCGCGGCCTGAACCTGGGTAAAATCCCTTTGTGTTGTCTCGCTAGTCCTGCTCTTCTCACGACCCCTGCGCCCCGCAACCGTAGAAGGGATTCCAGTGATCCCATAGGTGTCGTCTCCCACCGACAGTTTCATATTCACACGTACGATAGGAGGATGGAATATGTATGAAAAAACAGTAAGCGGAAGACATTAAATTAGAAGAAATGAAAGCTAGGCACCATATGAACATGCAACCAATATCACTCTATCAGGTAAAAAGTGTCTCGTCGTGCCATTTCAAGAAATTAGAAGCATTACAAGCTAGAAGACAATGCAAGAAGCAACCTACATCACAGTCCCAAGTTAAATGTGTCTTATGGGTAAGTGATAGTTGCAGGTATAAGATGTAAGCTACGCATATGCAATTCAACATAATCAGAAGCAATACAAACTAGACATCATACGGAAAACGCAACCACATATAACAGTTCCAAGTTAGAGCAAGCACCTGTGATGGTGGAGTAGGGGAGATGTGCTCATCATGTACACGTATGTTCTAGAAACAGGAACACGTGTCATATTCACAGGCATTATGTGTAAAGTAAGTAGATGCAATTCAACAAAGTTAGAAGCAATACAGGCTAGACATCATATGCAACATGCAACCACATATAATAGTGCCAAGTTAGAGCAAGCACCTGTGATGGTGGAGTAGGGGAGATGTGCTCATCATGTACATGTATGTTCTAGAAACAGGAACACATGTCATATTCACAGGCATTATGTGTAAAGTAAGCATATGCAATTCAACAAAGTTAGAAGCAATACAAGCTAGACATCTTACGCAACATGCAACCACATATAATAATGCCAAGTTAGAGCAAGCACCTGTGATGGTGGAGTAGGGGAGATGTGCTCATCATCTACACAGCTATGTTGACTGTCTAGCCTTGCATCGTCTTGCGAATCTTGTTGGGAGGATGGCGGAGTAGAATCTATAGAGAACCTCCGTTTCAGTTGCTCGGAAGGACCACCATCATCCAATGCCTTGCCAATTTCCTTCAGCTTTCTTGATTTTGCCTTGTGAGGTCAAACCGACAAGAAAAAGGAATATAATTCGCTCTTCAGAACTCATTCATGCATGATACTGACGAACATTACTCTGACGAAAGGCAAAGTCATGATACGAGGATGGAATATGTACGAAAAAATGGACTGCTTGACATATTCACACCTATGATGTGGTAACTAAGCAGAAGGCACTTCAACAAATTAGAAGCACTGCAAACTAGACATCATATGAAAGGTGCAATCAATATCACTCTGCCAAGTTAAAACTGTCTCGTCATAGGTGGCGTTCATCAAACTAGAAGAAATACATGCTAGAAATCATATTCAAGACGCAAACCAATATCACACTGCCAACTTAAAGGTGTTCCATCATAAGTGACTGATGCGGGATACACAAGAAGAGTAGTTTCATGTAAGAACATGGTGTGATAGATGATATAGTATGTACCAAAAACAGAAAGCGTGTCATATTCACACGTATCATGTGTAAGCTAAGCGATGCGCTTTACACTAATTAGGAGCAATACAAGCTAGACACCATGCAACATGCAACCAGATATCACATCGCCAAGTTAGATCAAGCACCTTGGATGGTGGAGTAGGGGAGCGGAGACTTGGACCTTGTAATGCACTATCAAGACAAGGAGAATCGGTACAGATGCTCTGCTTACGTTGTTTGAGAGGACCACCATCATCTCCTTCCTTACTTTTTTCCTTCCTCTTTCTTGATTTTGCCTTGTCAAGTCAAACCCACAAGAAAAAGGAATAAAATTTGCTCTTCGAACTCATTGATGCATGATACCGTGAACACTACTTTCATGTAAGGCAGCCGCATGATAGGAGGATGGAATATGTATGAAAAACAGGACGACGTGACATATTGACATGTATGATGTATAAAGTGTAAACTAAGCACAAGGTGCTTGAACTTGTTAGAATCAATGCAAGCTAGAAACAATATGAAAGATGAAACCAATATCACTCTGCCAAATTAAAAGGGTGCCCTAACAAATGTATTTGACCAAATTAGAAGCAATACATGGCAACAGTCTAGAAATAATATGCAACATGCAATGAATAAAGGTGACTCATCCTAAGTGATTGATGTAGTATACAAAAGAGAGGTAGTTTCATGTAAGAACAAGGTTAACACATAGATGTAGTGTGTACCAAAAATAGGAAGGCATGTCATATTCACAGGTATAATGTGTAAACTAAGCAGATGCAATTTACCCCTAATTAGAAGCATTACAAGCTAGACACCGTATGCAACATGCAACCACATATCACACTACGAAGTTAGAGCAAGCACCTGTGATGGTGGTGTGGGGGAATTGCGGCCATGCCCTAGAGAGCTACGTTGAGTATCTTCATTTAGCCTTGTTGTATCTTGAGAATCATGTGGGGAGGATGACACTGCACTCTTTAAACGAGTATGGCGTCTCACAGTAACCCACCCGGGTGACTGTCTCATCATAAGTGATTGACGAGGGATAAAAAAGAGCATTAGTTTGATGTATGAACATGGTTAATAGACATATGTAGTATGTATCAAAAACAGGAAGGCATGTCATTATCAAAGGTATAATGTGTAAAGTAAGCATACGCAATTTAACCAAATTGGAAGCAATACAAGCTAGACACATTATGCAACATGCAACCACATTTGACAAGAAGTTAAAGCAAGCACACAGGATGGTTGTGTGTGGCAATTGAGATCATCAAGCGCAGAGCTACGCTCTTCGCTCCAACTCATCGACATCAAGCATCCTTTAGAGCGCTGAAACGCTTAGTACTTATCTTTGAATTACACTGGAGCGACTTCTGTCTTTTCCTTTCAGCATTCATCAACACTGCGTTAGAGTCTGAAATACCCATGCATAAAAAAACAATAGTGTGAGTATGGGTGAAGTGTGTGCACAATTAGTACAGTGTAAAGGTAGCAGATAGCAGGTCGGTGAGAAATAAATGACGGGATACATATGATAGCTCTACAACATGCATGACACACTAAATTACTACATGATTCTATGAAAATAACATTCAACTGAAAACAAATAGGTCAGTCCATTTTTTCTGCAC
This sequence comes from Aegilops longissima, assembly GCA_021605205.1. Classification (NCBI taxonomy): domain Eukaryota; kingdom Viridiplantae; phylum Streptophyta; class Magnoliopsida; order Poales; family Poaceae; genus Aegilops; species Aegilops longissima. The sequence continues at coordinate 331,054,889 of CM038682.1, forward strand.
CGTTCGATGTACAAAGAACGGGCAGATCGCCTTCATCTACCTCCAGCCAGTCAGTGTTGACGATCTTCCTCGAAATGGCAGCGACCACCGGCCCAGTCTCCTGCCTGTGCCCTCTCCTCGAACTCACCGCACCGCCGTGCTTGGAACCGCCCCCCGACAATCCATTCAAGCCCCGCCGACCTCCAGATCGGGCGCAAGCAGCTCCTGCGCCCCACACCCCTATAATAGACATCGATGTGCCGCTTCCCTGGCGAACAGGCGGATTAGGTGCTCTGCGCGCCTAAGCGGGTGCTGCTTCTTTTAATTGCGGTTCGACTGACCCTGAATTGAAATCCAAAGTAGACTCTTGACCTCTAGCAAAGGTGAAATAGTAAAGGGAGGAAACCTTGTGCATTTAGTATCACGAAGAAGATGCATTAAGAAGCGCTCAACTAGTTTCTTTCGTGGGATGAATACGGTGTGAGTAGAGACGTAAGGTTTGCATGAATAAGGGAAGAGGAGTACCTCTTTCTGCTGGCAGTGTTGTGTCCTCCTCATGTTTTTCCAATGATCTTCTTGTGGTTCGTTGCAAACGAGAAGTTGTGGAGGACGGTGCAGCCTTGGAAGAACCCATGGCCAACTTGTTGAGTGTGGTGCCGTGTCCGTCTATCGGCGACGGGGAAGCAGATCCAAGGTGGCGAATGACGGTGTAGCGGGAACAGCTCCTGTGCGGTGGACGGTTGCGACAGTGGAGCGGCAGCAGTGAGGTGCAGGACGGCGTGGTCGGAGTAGTTCTGGTACGACGCACGTCGGCGTCGGTGTCGTGGAGGCAGCTCTACCTCGGCTTCAGCTGCTAAGTCCTTGAGGGCGTCGCGGTTGCGTTGGACGACGACGTCGGGGTACCGGCTCCGGCGTGATGGAGTTGGGCCGCGGTGGATTGGGTGCCATGGGGTGGAGGACGGAGGAGGCTGGGGTTTTGCGGCTGGTGGAGAGGGCGTTTTGGCACCCACGGAGTATGAATGGGGAAACGGAGGGAGGCGGGGAACTAAGGGGGAACAATGTTTGGTTTGGGACGCGCTTGTTTGAAATTTGGGGAAAGTTACAAACTTTGCCCCCATCTAAAATTTCGGACATATTGCGGGTTGGGGGTAGGATAGTAATCTCAGGTGTCCCAAATGTGGGTGGGATAGATTTCGGCCGAGCGCATGGGTGTTTAGGCGCCCACGGCGTATGAATGCTTCTCGGAGGCGGTTGAGACTGGAGTCTTGGTGAAGTTACAAACCTACCCCAGTTTAGACCTTTGGACATCAGGCCGATAGGCTACATAGGCCAGAGTCAGGATAGTAATTTCCTACCACCAAACGCTAGTCTCGCGCGGTTTCGGGTGACCAGAGGCCTATTTGGCGCTTCGTTCAATATTTGGGAGCAGAAGCATTAACGTTTTCGGTTCTCTTGAATTGAACATTCAGGATTTGTCAAACTTCACAAATCTTTACTCTTGAAAATCCTAAAGCTACCATTATTTTGGAATGGAGGTGGTACATTTGAATATACATTGTACACGAGTATATATTAAAAAATATGCAACTTACCTCAGTTCATGCATGGTTCCAGATATAATCTCCTTGGTTGCAAAAAAAAGTTAGACATGCGTATGAATATATATAGCATGTTCAAACGCACAACAAAGATTGATGCCCCCTTTTTTTATCTGATTTACAAATGTCATTATCTCGGGTTCAAATAGATGAATGCACTTCCTATGAATTCGAATCTTCGAAACCCCCTTTATGTTGAATTCAACATGTATTCTATTTCATAGCTAGCAATTTGGAATGTATCCATGCAAGTGACAAATGTATAAAGTGCTTCACACTAACAACATGGAGTGCACTAATTAATGTTTATATATGAATTGCAAAAGCATCCATTGCCTGTATTTCAAACTGCTCTCACTTTGTGGATCGATAATATGAAATAAACACATGCACATGCTAGAATTCAATAGAGTATGGATGTCTGATAGACCGATTTTCGTCCATACGCAATTTGCAAAATTCATGATCTCATCCAAAAATAATAATGCCATTTATATTTTAATTTAATGCGTAGAATCGCCTTTTACACGTAGATGCACTATGCCTCGGCCCGTTCTCGCAAACGCGCTATATATCTCTCTATCTACCGCATAAGTGCACACACTTTATATGCATTGGCATTTCTCTTTCACACATGCTCACAATCTCTCTCGGGGTGTCGGGGAGTCTCACGCACATGCTCTCTCTGTATCTCTCTCTCTCTCTCTCTCTCTCTCTCTCTCTCTCTTTCTGACTACTATGTACCACTCTTTTCACTAATCTCAGTTGGAAAACACTATTTCTCTCACATGCATATATACGCACGCACAGTCTCTACTAGCCCTCTATACGCACATATATGTGCCTACGTGTATCCCGCACGCACATTATCTTTAGGCCTCTCTCGTACACATTGCCCCCCCCCCCCAGACACACCTCTCTCTTAGTAGTTGGCAGATATGATTCCATCATATCTTTCGGTAGGATATCCCTGACTGTTAGGATGGATGGTAATACGAGGCAAAGTTTTACCCTAGTTCGGACCCTTGCAGTTGAGGAAAAATCCTACTCCTGGTACTGTATATTAGTGATAGGGGTGTGTACAAAGTACACGTGAATACCAGGCATTGTGCGTGTGTGTATACTATCGACGAACTAGCCCCAAGCTTCTATAACATACTGGGGGCCTAGGGTTACAAATCATATATAGTCGGCTTATAACCAGTGGGGATAGAGTCCTCCACGACTCTGGTAGCTAGCTTCGTGTTGTACGCCGAGTCCTCCACATGGGTCTTCATATAACGCGTCTCGATCCAACCTATGTGGCGCAGGATGGAACCGACCCATGAGTCCTCATGTTGACCCACCACAACTAGAAATGATGTGCCCACCACACCACACACGCAATCGGCCACTAAGAAAATAAGCATATACAATAGTACAATGTTATACATGAAAGTTAATTGCATGGTGCATCCAAAAATATTTGTTCTGCATTGTGAATGTTTATATATTCTCCTAAAATATTAGTCACGGGAAAGAGAAACGAAGGGCATATCTCTCATTGTCTCCACCGGACATCCCCTCTTTCTACACCACTTTCACGTACGCACACAAACTATTTCTCGGCCCTCTAAAAGTATGCATGCCTACGACACATTCACACATGACGGTCACTGCATTTCAAGCTAAAGCACTATACGGTCACTGGAGTTCAGAATATGCTCATTACGGTCACCGTTTACATTCTCATGGTGATCATACGGTATCTAGCTCACGATACGTCTCCGTATTTTCTTGATGACGCTGACGGACTTTGCATTTGATGTGTGCTCCATATTTTGTTGACGACACTTACGGTCATTGTATTTGAAGCGAAAGCACGATATAGTCACTGGACTTCAGAATAAGCTCATCACGGTCACCACATACATTTTGTCGTGCTAACCAACATGTGGTTGGATGGTTAGGACGACAGTGGTTCTCGAGCCCACCAGGATTAAAGTCCCGGTGCTCGCATTTATCCTGGATTAATTTCAGTATTTTCCGGGGATGTGCGTTCAGTGGGAGGAGACGTTCCACTTGACTATGAGGCACCTATGGTGACTTCGTAAAATCTCAAGATCATATGCTGGTCCACTCTCTCGAAGGTGCTCATAGGGGTAGGGTCTGCATGTGTGCGCTTATAGAGGTGAGTGCTTGCGCGTATATATGAGCCCTTGCGTCTGTACCGTGTTAAAAAAACACATGTCATGATTATACGGTCACTGGCTCACCCGTACAATTCCGTATTTTGTTGATGACACAATCAATTGACCAGTCAAACGTTCCACGTGGTGCAACTAGTGTTGCACCATCGGGGCACGTAACCATGGGGCCCACCTGTCAGCCCGTATATGAAAGAAAGAAATGGTAGTTTGAGTCTGTACTGTATTAATAAAATACATTTTAGGGTGATCATACGGTCACTGGCTCACCATACAGCTCCGTAATTTGTTGATGACATGATCAATTGACCTGTCAAATGGCCCACATTCAACAGCGCACATTACCATAGGGCCCACCCGTCAGCGCGTATATGAAGGACAGAAATGGTAATAAATTAGTGGTCGGTGGGTACTTGAAGTCGTGAGACCTCTAGTTGGCAGTCGCCGGAGGTGGGGGCGCGTTGATTGGGCGGTGGGGTGGGGATCGCCGGAGAAAAATCTCGGCACGGGGGGCCTAGAGGGATGGCCGGTGCAGCGGCGGACCGGCGGTGAGGAGTGGTTTCGGGGCGGGCAGGCGGCGGGCGCTGGCGGGCGCTTGGCGCGGCCGGGCGGTTCGGCTGGTGGTGGCTGGCGGCTCAGGGAGGTGGAGTTTGATGATAAACTGTAGGCCCTTTATTTCGTATCCAACGGATGGAAAATCTAATGATCAGAGATGAAAAAGTCAGTCGACTGACGTGTAGCCTCACCCGGCGTGTACACATGCACGCACGCAAGACACACACGCATGCAGGCGTGCAACACTGACACGTACACATAACGAACACACGCACGCATGCATGCGTGCAACACTGACGCGTACACATGTACTCACGAACACAAGCACGTACGCACACGTCCATGCAACACTGAAACGTACCCTTGCACGCACGCAACACTCGCACGCGTGCATGCACACAGCACACGACGCAAGACACACGCTCAACCTATACGTGCATGCACCCTTTGTTAAGGACATGGATTGTTACGGGTATTAATCAATCTTATCTGTGATAAGCAGAACATTGATGTTTGTAGCAGTCTTTATGAATCACAACGTATCGAACGGGCTATCAACATATAGGCTTATCTACATGAAAAGGATGACGTCACACTCAATGAACAATCATCGTTTTATGAAATGCCCGCTTCTGACTGCCCTGGTCCACCAAAGGTTCCTCTGTTGTGCGCTGCCTGCGTTGGGTCACTGACATGCAGGCCATGTATCCAAAGAGCCCACACGTCAGTGGAAGAACGACGCACTATCCTACGTTAGAGTCGAGGGCGCCACTCGCTGCACGCCCGGCTGAACACGCCTCCTTGTCGCATTCAAACGCCTCCATGAAACCCACCCATGTGGAAGCCGAGAAACCCACTCTGGACACACGTCCGTTCATGACCAAGCCGGCATTAAATGCAACGCCGGCCGAGCTCCTACCGTCCACCTTCTATTTAATCTCCTATTTAAACGAGGCCAAACGCCGGCCAAGAATCGCACACCTCCGCCGCTCCCCTATCTCCTCCTTCACCATTTTGTCCACTCTTACAATGGCTTACGAAGAGTAGTTATTCTGCATCCAAGCCGGCTGGGTGGCTCGCCGAGCCCGTCGGATACGAGCTATGCAGCTCGCTGATCCACCTCCCTCCCCTCGCCCGACGGAGCCAGTTGCCGCCCCAAGCCGGCGCGCGGTTCAGCAACTCGCCACTCCAGGCCAGCTCGACGAGGAGCGGCGCACGGGCGTTCTTGCTGCCGTCCACGCCGCCCCGTTTCTGTGGCCGAGACTCCCATGCTAGCGGCCGCGCCATGCAAGCAGCGACAGAAGCCGGGTGCGCGGAGAGCGACGAGTCGGTGGCCAGCGCCTCCGCGTCCGCCGCCATCATCGAGGAGAAGTAGAACACGGGAGGCCGCCGCCGCTTGGGTCCCATGAAGGCCACCACGGAGGTGACGCCGGCGTACACAACAGGTGTCTTGCCGGATCCTTTTGTTGCAAGGACCTTCGTTGACCCCGCATATACCTCCGAGGCTCCCGGCAGTCCGGTGATAGTGCTGCCGGACATGAGGAACACAAATCGATCGGCGGGAGACCATTTAGGCCAGGTATTATATACATGTGCTGTCTAGAACTAGCACCGCGTAGTTCATTTGAATGTAATGAAATCCGTCATGTTTGTATGAAAATCCGATATCTTATATGATTTCCGTCATTGTTTATATGAAATATCACCGTGTTTGCGTGAATTTCGTCCGGTTGATTGACTTGCTGTCATAATGTGTGCGGCTACGGTTGGATGGCGTAATTTGCGGGTCGCTGGTCGGTCTGCGGGCGGCTCGGGCAGCGTGGTGGGACAAAAAGAACACAGGTCGTGCGAGCTCGTCTCCAACGTGCGCGCTGGAGGATGCATGAGAACCCGAGCCATTCCTCGTTCATCGACAAATGGTGGCAAAGGCACCGGTGGACAAAAGGGTCGCCAATATTTTGGCTACCCCGGGCAAGATCCAAACAACCCCTCCCAACAGATTCAAATCCCTCGTTCGCCGTGGACTTTTGCCATGCGTTGTTTTCATGGACTAGCAACATGCCCGTGCATTGCAGGGAACATCAAGATGCATTTTTTTACAAAACACCTGTTGTGATTGACCCATGCAGGAGTAATCCCATTTTGTAAAAACTAATGATTGCTCGAGAATTTTATCGGATAAATGGTATCTCAAGAATTTTATCGGACTCCATTTTTGTATACAAGGCCACAAACCCATATTACAGGTACCAAGGCAAAAATTAATGTCTTCTAACTCAATGTTGCAAGCCACCTTGTTTCCTTGTTTGCCGTGTAAATTAATGTGCATTCTTCTCTTTCATGCACATCAAGTCAATGCTCACACTCCCGCATGCATGCAAGGGATAATTAATGTCCTCCTTTGCTAGTAGTACTATGAGGCAAACACCATTAATATTGCATCGATTAGTGTTAGTGGCCTTGTATATCTGCAAATTGTAATTTTGATAGTGGCCTTGTATATAAAAATGGAGGGAGAAAGATGAGAGATAAGGTGAGGAGGAGTGGGGCATGGTGGTGACTGGTGCTCGGACTGGGCGGAGGCATGGGGATGGACGGCGCATTATGTCTAGGTTTGTATCTCTATAGTACCTCTCACACACACACACACGTAGGTGGGGGACGTGCACGAAGAGAAGAGGTGCACGCACGGCGCACGTATTCTGCCTCTTTCCCAACCACACCCGCTGGTACACGTGGAGCTCATTTCTGACGAAAAGGCAGCCCACGTGGTAACTTGACACGTGTACTGGTTGTCCACTAGATGGAGGGAGGATCGTCTACCACGGGTGAACAAGCAAATTGCGACTTGACGTGTTATGTTAAAAAAGAGGCAAACCATGTGGGGCCTACCTTAGAGGCAAGGCTCTATCCACTAGAGTACTTCTGATGTGTCCCGTCAACTCGCAGAACGAGGAGAAGCTTGCTTAGTACGCCGTCTCTCCCGCCCACGGGCGTGGTGGCTCGCATGATGAGGTGAAGCTTGCTTACTACGCCTTAAGCCCGCTCCCTCGCCCACGCGCACGGTGGCTCACAGGACGAGGAATTTTTTTTACTACTCCCTCCGTTTACTCCTCGTCCCTCTACCTTGCTTAGAGAGATTATCATATTTTTTGGAATATATATGTCCTTTATTACTCCCTCCATTTACTTATACAAGGCCACTATAAAAAATACATTTTGCATCTATACAAGGCCACAAATAGTAATCGAGACAAAAGTTACTACTCCCTCCTTTCCAATTTATGGCTCAATTTCAAAATCTCTCCAACCAAGGTAGACGGTGAGTGGTCGAATTAATTTCGTACTCCTAGTTTGCACAAGTAATTAGTACGCTCGTTTTTCTCAAGAAGTTATGTTTACCGAGGCATTAATTAGAACAAATGCATGAATAACCACTAAATTTCCATGAACTTCTACATGCATCGGTGAGTTTTCTCTTGACACTGCTTGCATCGGGTGATCTAACGCACCTCGAAATCCAACAAGTGATGGTACTACTACTAGTAGTAGAATTGAGACTTATAAAACGGAAAAACGAATGTTTTTTAGATGATCCCTATAAACCCTAGTGGGTACGTACTCCGTAAAATCAGATTTTCCCAAAACTAAGTCGCTCAACCTTTATTTGCTTGTTTCCATTCCTCCCTCCTTGCCTCAAATAGACTATGCCAAACTCTCCTTGCCTGTCGCGCGGGAAAAGACCCGCCCTCGCCTTTTTTTAGTCTGGGTTTGTATCGATGGATCGCGCGAAGCAGCAAAAACCCAAGTCGTGTCTTGTACTGCTCCGTCGAAGCTCGCTTTCATGAATTATGTACTTCCTGTCGCCGACATGTGGGACATATAGCGACCGGGTCGACGTGTCAAGCACCAAATAATAGTGCAGAACAGCAGGGGGGCGCACCCCAGTCGTACTGCCCCAGTAGTAGTAGTAATGAGCAATGAGACGTCAAATCACAATGCCGCACCTTCCCAGACAGACAAAGCAACCATTATTTCACACTTTGGTTCGCCATCATCTCAAACCACGTAGTACTGCTTCTGCCTCAAGAGGGACACACGCATCGCCTTGGTACATCATGACACGTGGGACCGCATGACAGGCTATGCTCCCCCCGCCGATCGCTCGGTAAAATCAGCTTATTTTTACTACTATACTTCCTCTATATCGGTTTACATGGCATGCACGTCGTTCTAGGTTGAGAATTTTACTGGCTATATATGTGATGAACAGTATATGTTTAGAAACTACATCCGCTTAATAATCCAATGATATACTCCCTCCTTCCATCTATATAAGGCCTAATGCGTTTTTTAAGACTGTCTTTGACTATTGACAAGATTAATAGTACATGACATGCACAATGTGAAAATTATATCATTGAAACCTCCTTTTACACACGAATTTAACGGTGTGCTTTGTGTAAGTTGCATGTCATATATTATTTCTTTAATATTTGGTCAAAGTTAGCCTTGAAAAACGCATTAGGCCCTATATAGATGGAAGGAGGGAGTACTTTTTGTGACATAGTAACTCAGATTTAGTTAGTCAAATGGATGACCTAGAACTACGTGCACGCCCTATAAACCGAGACGTCTAAAAAGATGAGACAGAGAGGGTAGTTCAGTATGTATCTTTTTATATCAATATAGTCGGGATTCACCAAGGAGCAAAACCAAGTGGTAGGCTGCACCTGTCGTGTTGGCGTAGCGACTCAAGCGGTCGATCCACATGCCTAAATGGCGACACACTTAACAGGACCCCTTTGGCCGACATGTGGCTCATCCACCATCTTGTTCCACGTGCGATGCACCAATTTACAGTTTGGAGCAGCGGTTGGAATTGGAGGCACCCCGGTAGTAGCGCCGCAGTAGTAGAAAATGAGCGATGAGGGGTCAAATCACAAAGCCCCACCTTTCTTGCATTAAGCTGGACGGACGAAGCAACCATCATTTCACTCTAGGGTGCAAGAGCATAAAGGAAAGAGAAAACCAATGATGCGTGCGACAGCTACCTAGGGCACCCTAGGGTAGGGGTCTCCACTACAGATAATTTTTTTGAAAGCGCCTCCACTACAAATCGGCTTCTCCCTCGTCCTCTTGAAGAAAACCGATGATGTGTGCAGCGGTAGGGTTTGTAGGAGTACTACTAGGGCGTGCGGGGCCACATCATAGTAAACGGGAGAGGGATTGAGTTCGATTCGACGCCTTAAATATGTGTGGGCCGCTTGGTTTTAGGGGAACGAGGCAGCATTTTGGGTTCGGGGACCAGTGGAGATATAGTACATACAAATAATTATGGACATAGGTTCGACCGAAAGGTAATGATGCATGGGCCCTGCATTTTGATATACCCGGGGCCGCATGAAATTTTCTACTCTACTCAAAACTGGTAAGGTATGCATTGAACGCATGAGATTTCGAAACCAAATTATGAATAAATACACACTATAGCATGTAAAGCTTTGAGTCATATATGCATGATGTAGATGTTTGTTTACTTCTTATAGTTCATCTCATTCAAAATCAATTAGTTTTATAAAAATGTTAAGATTCATGGGGTTGTGCATTGTAAAGCATAAAGTAAAAAACAAATAATCGCAATTCATTTAAAAAATCAATTATGATAAGGAAGATTCTAGAACAAAGGAGAAGTGCTTGTGTTTTGAGGTTTGTGCATTATGCTTAAGTTCAACCATGGAGTCTTCTAAATTGTACATGTGGCAGATCTGGTGGAAGGTTGATGGTATCCAACGGCCAAGAGTGCTCGGATTTTCCATCTCTGACCGCTGTCGGATTAGCTTCATCCAAATGACCATCTTTCAAGTTATTCGCACACTATATAGTTCTTGTGCCATAGTTGCATGTCTTCGAAAAAAGCTACTAGTGGGTTGTACTAGCTATTTAGGAATAGAAGATGTATACATGGAAGTTGTAGGGAAAGAGATGACATGGAGTATCTCAATTCCTATGAGTAGGGATTGGAAAATAGATGTCATTTGGTTGACATCATAGGAACTTTTCTATTGAATCTAGAGATGACATGTATCTCAATTCCTATGAGGAGGGATTAGAAAAGAGATGTAATTTGGTTCATATCATAGGAACTAACTTTTCTATTGAATATATGCTAATGTTTATTTTCCTTTGAAATTATGGGAGTATAGGAATCCATTCACATGAACCAAGTGGCTCTAAAGCTATAGAAATGATATCATGTTTATTTCCTTTGAAATGTGGAGTATATGAATCTATTCCTATGAACCAATTGGCTCTAAAGGAAAAAATCCTATAAAAATCATATCATATAGAGTTCCTATGATATTCCTCCACACCAAAGGATGGTTAAAATTGCTGCAGGTGATACGATGGTCTTTGTTTGTAGACTCCTCCCCCATCTTTATAGTTACCTCTCGAAGATGAATGAAATGATATATACAGGGTATTCTACATGTGCAATTTGGTACACGAAAACTCGGTAAAAGTTTGCGAGGTTCGAATTTTCAATAAAGCTATATGCACTGCATTTTGGAACGGAGGGAGCATACGGCAGTTGCTAACACTCATGTGGAAGATTTGTGTGTAGGAGGAGTGGCTGTTCTGTTAAATGACATGGCAAAACTGACACTGTCGGATGCCGATCTAACGGTTCTCACGACGTTCGTCAGGAAAAGGCTTGTGGCGGACGTTTGTCGGATAATGATTTACGGACACATGCATTGCATTGATACGTGCCCCCCTCTCTCTCACGCACACGGACCCTCCCGAGTCCTCTCGCACCAACCGTCTATCTGCAGGTAGACGTCACACACATATGTGCTCTTCACACCCTACCCTCAGAACTTGTAAAAAACAAAAGACATCGCGCACATTTTATTTTAGCTCACACGTCACATACTTATACTATTACTCTTGTGGTGAACATTCTTTGGGCATAGTATATTGTACTCTCACGAAGAGAAGCGGTGCACGCATGCACTAGTTCTCTCACACCCACTCGCGGGTACACGTAGGAGCGCATTTTTTTGAAGCTGGTACAACAAAATCACTCCACTATATATATAAGCAGGAGCCTTAGCGCTTGCTTTACTAGGGTTCCTCTCGTTCACTCGCTCATGCTCTCTAGATCTAAGCAAGACATAGGTGGCTACACCCTCTCTCAGCTCACGGCTAGTCACAAATCCGGCCGGACAACCTCGACCGGGGTAGGGGTGTAGGTGCATCGTTCATGCTGTCGTCGGCGGCGAGGAAGAAGACCAACGGCTGCCCGCGCGTCCCGATCAGCGGCCATGTCGTTCTCTCTGAGAGAGCGCCGGCTCCGGAGGGCCTCCGACCCCTTCTTCCTCCCTACGGTATTGTGGCCAAGATGCGGCCTCCCGACGCCGTCTTTGCCACATGCCGACGACCCTCAGGTATATATTCCTTCAAACCTGCCTTGTTTCATCGCCCTAGCTCCCCACTTGGCTTCGTGTGGATCTTTTTCTACTTCCGTCCGTTGTTCCAAAGCCACCTAGACTTTTACTATTATTAGAGGTAAAGCTAGTTCATACAGTCGACTCTAAGAGTTGGTTCAAACAGGGAAGAAAGTGGGAAAGTTGTAGCATGAATCTAGGACTTGGTTCTAAGAGGAAACGGGGGAAAGTAGTAGATACTGGCTACCCAACCGGTCTCTTGGTTGAAAAGACGAAGAAAGCATGGTGGATGACGAAGGGTGGGGGGAAGTGGACCTATCTCTTGGTTGAAAAAGGAAAGGAAGTGACGGGTGTTGGGGGACAACGCAAATGAGAATGAGCGGGTCTAGATTTCCTGTGCTCGCATAGGAAAATGTCGCCAAGGAGATAAAAAATGGGACAAATGCAGACATGTTGCCTGAGTGTTTGCCGCTCTCGGCAACCACATCTGCCTCACCACTTTATGCCTCTGTTGTCCCTACGCCCATATCGCTACCGTTAATGTAAAATCACATGAAGCATTAAGCAGTGCCACCTAATGTCACTATAAATTGAAGCAATGCCACCACCATTTTATGAAGTGCTTCCGTCTTGCTTTATTTCCCATGATTTGTATTTTTGCAATTACACTTAAATCTCACACCGCTAACATTGCTTCATCCCAGTGGAGCTGTACAAATTTGATTGCACATTTACTGACCATGTGCTACTCTCATGACAGTAATACTAATGCTATTGTTCTGCATGTTAATCTAGTGGCAGTGTTGATGTGATGTGATGCTACTTACTTAAGGACACTTTCATACTGTCAATCTAGTGCCAATTATAACACAATAGATACTGCTGTTAATCATACGCCACTGCAAATATCTATCACTGTTTAAATAACCGTATTTCGTATTTGTGCAAACAGGGATGTCTGTCTCCATATCGTTTCGGGATGTCTGTCTCCGTATCGTTTCTATCCGCGCAATCAAAAGCACACACCTCAGTTTTAGTAGAACTGCGCAAAATGAGATGGCTATTGAGGGAGTCCCGGATTAGGGGGTGTCCGGATAGCCGGACTATCACCGTTGGCCGGACTCTTGGACTATGAAGATACAAGATTGAAGACTTCGTCCCGTGTCCGGATGGGACTTTCCTTGGCGTGGAAGGCAAGCTTGGCGATACGGATATGTAGATCTCCTACCATTGTAACCGACTCTATGTAACCCTAACCTATCCGGTGTCTATATAAACCGGAGGGTTTTAGTCCGTAGGACAAACAACAATCATACCATAGGCTAGCTTCTAGGGTTTAGCCTCCTTGATCTCGTGGTAGATCTACTCTTGTACTACCCATATCATCAATATTAATCAAGCAGGAGTAGGGTATTACCTCCATCGAGAGGGCCCGAACCTGGGTAAAAACATCATGTCCCTTGTCTCCTGTTACCATCCGCCTAGACGCACAGTTCGGGACCCCCTACCCGAGATCCGCCGGTTTTGACACCGACATTGGTGCTTTCATTGAGAGTTCCTCTGTGCCATCGCCGTCAGGAAGGATGCCTCATCCCGTCTTTAAAGATGATACTATCGCCAAAGGGGCCTTGGCCACTGGCCAGACTCTCCGGCTAGGTGGTTTTCTTATGACCGCCAGTTCGGCCGTCGCGCCGACGGTGACTTCTCGAGTCATCGAAACCAATCTTCACGCTAATTCGAACTTGTCGAACAGTTAGATCCGATCGAGCTCTCCTCCGTAAATGAGCTCTTGATCGCATCGCCGCTCGAGTCGCCATAACCACGACCAGATCGGGCCTAAACCGATCCGAGAGAAATCAACTCTCCCCAAGCTACCCATCATGTTGCTGTGATAGAGGAGCAATGCGGCGATTCTTATTCTATCTTACGGACTAGCTACGTCCGGATTCCCGATCCCTCTATGCCGGATTCCCGCAGAGGGACGGATGTCGATCAAGCCCTGAACTTAAAGTCAGGCGACGAGATGGATTCATTGGATAGCACTCAAAAATCCAAACTTCCGAATTCGGAAACTTCCCGGCCCCTGAGTTTTAAATTGGACGGGGTTCCGGATCCAGTTCCAGCCGCCCACCCAAACATTAGCGATCTATCCCGAATCCGCAAGAGCCCGCTGAAACAAGACATCATTATCGGGCCGATTCCTCCCGGTTATGGACAGGATAAAGGATCGCCGAGAGGAGGACGAATCCTAATTTTCTGCAATAATTGCACGGACAAGGGACTCCTAAACGCCATAAGTCGTCGCGAAATTACACGCTTATCGACTTGGTAACCATAGTACAAAAGTACTATGCGATGGAGAGCACCGGAAAACCGAAGTAAATTTTGGGATAATCCGCCCCAATACATCCCTAGTCTGAAATAAAAGGGTGCATCATTACCAAGCACCGGGTTAAACATCAAAAACCAAAACCCCTAAAGGGTACGGAACTGCATCGAGGGTTGGCTAAACGGACCTCGCAAAATTCATAGCACGAGGGCGCCACTCCAACTCATAGCCTTCGAGCATGTTGGATACTACGGCAGGTGGCCAAAAGTGGCGAAGAGCTCCTAGCTTCAGAATCCCAGCCCAGCAACACCAGTACGGTGTTAACAGTCTTCGAGACTTTCGCATCAAATAACATGCGAAAACGAACACTCCGCAACCTTGCCGAAGTCTACCAAGTAGCAACAATAAATCCATGGAGTGACACGGCTATCACCTTTAATGCCGCTGATTTAACCTAAATTCAACAGCCCGAGCACCAGCCGCATTGGTCCTCGGTCCGATAGTGGATTTGCTTTACTTTACTAAGGTACTCATGGATGGCGGCAGCGGACTAAACCTCATCTATGAGGAAACCTTCAAAAATGGAAATAGATCGAACCGCATTGAGTGAAGCAGCACAACCTTTAGAGGAATAATCCCTAGCCGGAAGCATGCTGCACAGAAAAATCATATCGACGTAGTGTTCGCTCACGGACAATTACAGGTCCGAGGAGGCCACATTTCAAGTTGCCCTGCTCAAAGAATGGATATCATGCTTTATTAGGGCGAGAGGCATTCACAATTTTTCAAGCTATACCCCATTATGGGTACATGAAGCTTAAAATGCCCGGACCTAACGGAATCATCACTCTCGCTAGTGATCCAAACATAGCACTCAGCGCCGAAAACAAGACAGCCGCACTAGCCCTCGAGGCACTATCCGAAGCCCTAGCGGCCGAGGAACTCATCGCGATGCGCCCACGGTGAACAGGGGCGATGTGATACTTGATAAAAGATCCAAGTCCACCTCTTTAAACCAGCGGATGAAATAGTCAAATTCCAAGTCCACCCAACGGACTCGCAAAGACGGCCTCCATTGGGGCACAATTAAACCTCGATGTAGACGCCAAGACTACGAGAAAATCGGGACATCTTTGCTCGGCACCCTTCGGACATGCCAGAATCCCACGCCGGTGGCCAAGCACAGCCTAAATATCCTCAAAGGATTCAAGCCACCAAACAGGCTCTTCGCGCTTTTCCAACCCAAGAGATGTGCCATGGAAGAGGAGCTAGCCAAACTTTTGGAAGCTGGATTCATCGAGAGATATAAAACATCCGGATGGCTAGCAAACCTGGTGATGGTACCAAAGAAGGATAAATCGCCTATGTGTTGATTTTAAAGACCTTAATAAGGCTTACCCAAAGGATCCCTTCCCCCTCCCTCGAATTGATCAAATTATCGACACTACAGCAGGACACGACTCATTGTGCTTCCTCGATGTACATCGGCTACCACCAAATAAAGATGGCGGAGCTGCACCAAGCTGCAACAGCATTCATCACTCCATATGGCCCGCTCGCTTCAATACAATGCCCTTCGGGCTCAAAAACGCCGCGCAACATATCAGCGCATGATTCGTATATGTCCGCAAACCAGATCGGCAAAACAGTGGAAGCATATGTAGATGACGTGGTCGCCAAAACCAAGCATGTCGAAACTCTAGTAGACGACTTGAGGCTCACATTCGACAATCTTCAAAATATGACATCAAGCTCAATCCGAAAATGCGTCTTGGCGTTCCAACCGAAAACTCCGGGCTTCATTGTGTCCGTAGAGGAATTGAAGCAAACCCAGCCAAGATCCGAGCTCTGTCAAAATTGGATATTCCAAAAGACCTCAAACAAATACAAAATTGATTTGGGATGCGAGCGGCTCTAAGCCGCTTTATTTATCGCTTGGGAGAAAAGGCGTTACCCTTTACCGCCTCCTCCGCCGACCAACACTTCGAGTGGATTTGATGCCGCCACGGCCGGACTCAAGAGATAAAAGCCATATTGGCAACAAATCCGCCGCGCCAACGTGGGCGAACCAATGCTATTATATATCGCCGCAACACATCAAGTTGTCAGTGCGCGGTGCTCGTCGTCGAACGAGAACGGACGGACACCGTTCCCTCTTCAAAACCGGTTTACTATGTGTCCACCGTCCAAACTCCATGCAAGTCCCGTACCCACACTATCAAAAGATAGCATACGCGGTGTTCATGGCATCCCGAAGCTGCGACACTACTTTCAAGAGTGTTCAATAACGGTAGGCTCCGGTACCTCTTAACGACATTATAAACAACCGCGACGCGACGGGCGGATTGCTAAATGGGCCATAGAGCTCCTTCCATTCGACATAACCTATAAGCCACGACGAGCTATCAAGTCGCAGGTTTTGGCCGACTTCGTGGCGAATGGACCGTCGAACTCCCTAAAGAGTACGGCGATACTCCAATTGGATCATGCACTTTGACGGCTCCAAAATGTTGGCGGCCTGGGGCAAGGCGTCCTCGACGTCCCCAACCGGGATACAGTCCAATACGCCCTTCGATAATGTATACGGACTCCAACAACGCAGCCGAATCGAGGCCCTTCGCACGCCTCCGGATGGCAGTCTCCATGGGCATTAAACGCCTAGAGGTGCGCGGGGATTCGAACCTCGCGATATCTCAAATAAACGGAGACTTTGATGCCAAAGATCCGAAAATGGCAGCATACTGCAATGCGGTCCTAAAAATGTCAGCACGGTTCAAAGGGCTCGAATTTCATCATATAGCCCGGGATAAGAACCAGGCGGCGGACATATTGGCACGCATCGGTGCAAAACGCGATGCCGTCCCGCCCAACATCTTCCTGGAATGGCTATTCAAGCCATCCGTACTATGGGAAGGGGAGTCCGGAAATAACAATCCGGACCCAACCGCACTGCCCGACGCCGAACACTCTGACACAATCGGCAGCTCTGCCACCGAGATAACACCCTCCGCCCACGAAATAATGGTGGTTATCGCCCCGTGGACGGAGCCATTCCTAGCCTACCTAACTAGGCAGGAACTCCCCGAAGACCAAAATGAGGCTCGCTTCATAGTACGGCGATCTAAAGCCTATAAAGTCCATGAGGGAGAGCTTTATAAGAAAAGCACAACAGGAGTCCTTCAAAGGTGTATCTCCGAAGAGGAAGGGTGCAACCTCGTGGCTGAAATTCATGCTGGACTGGGTGGGCACCACGCCGCAGCCCGGGCCCTTGTAGGCAAGGCCTTCTGTACAGGATTTTATTGGCCGACGGCCCGGGCAGATGCGCATGATTTAGTCCAACGATGCGTCGGTTGCCAGCTTTTTGCTAACCAAAGCCACATGCCACCCACCGCCCTCAAAACTATACCCATCACCGTTCGTCATGTCCGGGGCTTGACATGGTTGGACCCCTTAAGGGGGGAACCCACAAGCAAAAATACCTATTGGTCATGGTGGATAAATTCACCAAATGGATAGAGGCCAAACCTGTTAAAACGGCCGAATCCGGACCGGTGATAGACTTCATATCATGGGTAGTTCACCGTTACGGTGTCCCCCACAGTATCATAACTGATAACGGCACCAACTTCACGGCCGATGAGGTCAAATTATGGTGCAAAACATGGGCATCAAGCTCGATTACGCCTCAGTCTATCACCCTCAAACCAACGGCCAAGTCGAACGAGCAAACGGTCTAATCATGAGCGGCATTAAACCCGCACTAGTGCGGTCCTCAAGGAATCTAACACGACCGGGTTGAGGAGCTAGACTCCGTACTCGGGGCTGCGGACCACGCCAATCGTACTACCGGATTCACACCATTTTTATGGTGTACGGTGCAGAGGCAGTCCTGCCCTGCGACATAATTCATGACTCACCTCGCGTGCGCATGTATGAAGAAAGAGAAGCCGAGCTCGATCGGCAGGACAGTTTGGACGCATTGGAGGAGGAGCGCGACATGGCAAAAGCTCGTTCCGCATTCTATCAACAGCAGGCTCGAAGATACCAAAGCAGGGAAGTACGGGCCAAAGCTTATAACGTTGGCGAATTAGTTCTACGTCTGCCGGACAAGAAAAAGGACAAACTCAAGCCCAAATGGGAAGGTCCCTTCATCATCGACCAGGTCCTGATCGGCGGAGCATACCGTCTACGAAACGCATCGGATAACCGACTCGAGCCGAACCCATGGAACGCAGCCCGTCTACGAAGATTCTACGCCTAAGCGCCGGACTTCAAGTTCGTTTCCTTCCTCCGTCCACATTTTCTATTTTTTGCTGTCTTTTATTTCTCTCCTTCCTCCTTCTTCCCGAAGCCTTTAGAGGCTCGTTTGCGCTTTGTTCAACATATTTGACGCGCTGTACGCGCTCATTATACCTGGGGGCTTCTTTACCATAAGCTTATTTTATACGGGCTTCATGCCCAACACATGCGCCAAACTTCCGCATGTACCTTTTATTCACCATTATATGCATCGATATGACTTAAGTTTTGGCCAAGCTGGGTTGCTCGCTCTCGTGCTTACCCCTCGCTCTCGATTGTTCGGCTAGGTGGTAAAGGAGCACCTCTGCGATTGTTATCGCTGGTCACCGGATGTGTACCTCGACCGGTGAAGCCGAAAGCTAGCGTTCTTAAGGGAATATTCGGTCGGTGAACTGAAAGATGATTTTAACTATTTACCCATCTGCCCCGGATGATTTTCGCTTTCATAGCAGCTTTGACATGCACTTTAGGGCATGCATCCCAAATAAAGGAACCCTTAACGGAACTATTCTCCCGGAAGATGTTTCTTACTATCCATGTAATATAACATAACTAGTTGGGCACTTGTCCGATACAGCAATAATGACCCCTACGCCTTGTCTCCATGCATACCCGGTTCTTATATAACCACGAAGGTATTCGGACACACTCCGGACTATTGGGTCCTGAGGTCGAAGCGAAAAGGTACGCTATGACAAACGACCTACAATCCGGCTAGAAGACATTTTTCATGTCATATTTTTACAGTCAACTCGAGTCATTGTATTCCTCCTCAGTGCCATCTAATAGGCTATCTAATTTACAATCTTGCTGGGAATACTTGGCGACCAATTCTACTTGGCCGTACACTAAGCTTACAGGATCTCCGTCCCATCAGCCCCACAGTCCGACCTCGCCATGTGGTTTGGGTCACCAACCGTACCGCGTCTTTACCATGGCCCGAGCCTCCCAGCGCCTTTGACGGCAGGCGATATCTTCCATAATCGGAAGCGGCGCCGTGCTCCTTGAAGCCGCTCGCCAGCTCCCCAATGCCTTCGGCAGGGAGATAGATAGCCACAAGGCATGGCCGACGCTTTTCATCACCGCCGAACTCGTTCGGCGGTACCGACGCAGTTCGGGAAGAAGATCACCAAGAACTGGGCATCTCCTCCTCGGACGACCTGTGAGCAAACCTACATACATGTTTATGTTAGTCGCCTTCCTCGCCAACTCTTTCAAAGTTCGCCAAGCACTTATCGAAAATGCCGCGACGAAGCCGCCGATTCTCCTTTACGGAGTCGATAACCGGGCACGAACATCTTTTAGTTCCTCACCCAGTTTGGTGTTGGCATCTTGAGGTTATTTTTCTCCGCCGCACACTCGTAAGCACGCTCTCGCCGGCCTTTAGCTGGCGCAAGAGTTGTTGCTCGTCCGGATCTAGTCCAGCGCCATCTGCAATATTTTGTCGATTTACACACCCGCCGCACTTCATAAACTATTTATCTTTTGAAGCATATATTACCGAGAGGGGTCTCTGCGGCTCCCCAGAGCGGCTAGTGCGGTCTCAAGTTGGGCCTTGCATTCTTCAAGCTCCCGGGACAGTCGGGTATTCTTTTTGTAAGATCCTCAGATAACAAATGATCCTTAAATCAGTTATTCTAACTATTTTAAGTCTCGGGGCTACTTGCATATATAATCACAAATTTCCTTACAGATGTCCTTTACATACCGCCTCCGTGGCTCGCTAGACCATCTTGAGCGGCACGGAGGTGCGCATCTCCCAAATTGAAGGCATTCAAGGCCTCTTGGGAAAAACATGCGTCACAAAGAACTGTCCGGCGGCGCCTGTGATTCATGGCGCTCTCCACCTCGGAGTTGGTGGCGGACAATTTGTCGGCATCCTCTGCCGGAGGAGCATCCGACGCATGCCTCGTGCTCGCCTCCGCTTCCGGACCCGGCTTTGGAGCCTGGCCGGCGGAGGCTCGATTGGCAACCTCTCCAGACTCAGTCCGGCGAGCGCTCTTTTTCCTGAAAAGAGCACAAGCATTAGTACGCCTTCCAGGAATCAATCCTGGGAATATGGTGACACGCCATACCGTTGCGGCGGAGTTTCGATCTGGACCGCACTTCTTTTTAGCCTGCGGGGCCATACTGCCCCTTGTTGGCTAGCCGCCGCGGGCTCGGCTTCCTGCCTCAAAGGTACCCCTGCGAAACACCATTGTTATACGGTGATCAAGAAACTAGCATGGATGGGTCATTATCAGAGTATTGGGACCTCGGTCTCAGTTACCTGCGAGGCTGGGAGTATTCCGGGGTAATCGGCCGTAATGGCAACCGAGGCATTGTCGATGCTAAGTTGGTGGAACACCCCGTCGATCAACTCCACCTTTATATCCGGATCCTCTTCGGAGGTCGAATCGAGGGACCGTTCCGGATCCTCGGGTTGTGGGGGCGGGCTGTGTATCTTCTCCACAGTCCGGCGTAGTTCCTGCGCAGAAACCATAAAATGAGATATTTAACCACGGGAACATGGATCGGACAGGCCACAAAGATGTTTGCTTACCCAGCTTCGAGGATTATTCGAAGAAAACTCCTTCAGTGGATTGACGCGGAGGAAATCCTCCTCCTCCCCTTTATCCATGGCAGACAAGGTCTTCACCAGTTCGGTGACTGATCCCGGCCCTTTGCGGCCATGGCGGGTGGCATCATCCTCCCCGTTGTACTCCCACATGGGGTGGCCCCTATATTGAAGCGGCTGCACTCCCCTCGTAATGCAGATTGCCATGACTAGGGAGTCCTGGACTAGGGGGTGTCCGGATAGCCGAACTATCATCACGGTCGGACTCCAAGATTATGAAGATACAAGATTGAAGACTTCGTCCCGTGTCCGGATGGGACTTTCCTTGGCGTGGAAGGCAAGCTTGGCGATACGGATATGTAGATCTCCTACCATTGTAACCGACTCTGTGTAACCCTAACCTATCCGGTGTCTATATAAACCGGAGGGTTTTAGTCCGTAGGACGAACAATAATCATACCATAGGCTAGCTTCTAGGGTTTAGCCTCCTTGATCTCGTGGTAGATCTACTCTTGTACTACCCATATCATAAATATTAATCAAGCAGGAGTAGGGTATTACCTCCATCGAGAGGGCCCGAACCTGGGTAAAAACATCGTGTCCCTTGTCTCCTGTTACCATCCGCCTAGATGCACAGTTCGGGACCCCCTACCCGAGATCCGCCGGTTTTGACACCGACATTGGTGCTCTCATTGAGAGTTCCTTCCGTGTCGCCCACCGATAGGTCTGATGGCTCCTTCGGTCATCAACAACGACGCGGTCCAGATGAGACTTTTCTCCCGGACAGATCTTCGTGATTCGGCGGCTTTGCATCGCAGTTAATTCGCTGGCCATCCGGAGCAGATCGAATCCACCCCCGCCATACGGTCAGATTTGAAGCTTGAATTATACGGCCGACATCCACGGAGACTTGATCTTCGACGGATTCGAGCCACAGCCAGCGCCGCCGCTTGTCTCGATGGGCATGATCTAACTCTACCGCGAACAGTGGTCTCTCGAGGCCGCACTAGCGCCCGCCGAACATTGATTCGAGCCGATCTCGCCGATCGAGGATGGTTGGTTGACACCACCGGGGCTGAAATCTCCACGGCGATTAAGCCAACACAATCCCTGCCTTTGCGAAGACCGTGACTCCTGTGTGCCGGACTCCTCTCCGGACTCCGAACCCTCCGCGCCCAAATTAATCGAATCCGATCGGGCGCCGGTCATGGAGTTCATCGCCGCGACATCTTCCAAAGACTCGCCTTTGGCGACATCCTGAATTCACTAAAGTCTCTCTTTATCCGGAGAGCCATGGCCGACTACGGTCGAAGGTTGGGATGCGAACGTCAAGAAATTCAACGCCCACCCACCACCCACTTCAGAGCCATCGCCGAAAGCTTACACGACGTGCTCGATTAATTCAAGACATCGACGGTATGGACGACGATGTAGGAGACAACCATGAACCAGCGCCTATAGGACGCTGGACAACCACCTCATCCCACGATGTATACATGGTGGATACACCTAAAGGAAACGAAGACGAGGAACAACGGACGCCACGGCGATAAATCCTCGAAAAGCAAAAAACGGCAACGTAAACGCCAACCAAGTCCCGCCAACAAAGACCCAGCCATAGAGCAGGGCGAACCGTGGACGACGAGCATGCTATCGAGCAATCGTCCGAACAAGACAACTTGGATAAACAACCCGTCCTCAGCGAAGACAACAGTCCGGACGATCTCACGCCGGACAAATTGTTGGAGCAGAATAACCTCCACAAAGGCTCGCCGCCACCGCTGTAGCCTCAAAAAGCGTAGCGGAAGCTCAAAACAGCGGAAGATGCACTCGTAATCAGATGGAGCAGAGTATTCATAGACAAATACGGGCGACGATCGCCGAACAAAGAGCTACCCAAAGAGAAAACTATCGCCGAATTTGATGAGGAGGCCATAGAGCCCCACAATCAAAAAGTAAGAAGGCCACCAGTCGGATGGACGACCCCACGGCAAAAAGAGAGCGGCAAATGGCGCCAAGACACAAGCCGGCACGCGATCCGCATAAGGATTCACATCAAAAGGATGGCCCAGCTTAGGTCCGCCTATGGGCCGAGAAAGCAAGCTCTCCAAAGCAATGCAACACGCCAAATATCCAACATCACGGCACACCCAAATAGGGCGCCAGACATCCCCTATGTTTCATCGATGAGGTGTGGATCATGAATTTCCATCGGGATTCAAACCCGTAAACATAGAGGCATACGACGGAACAATGCACTGAGTCTCGGATTGAGGATTACATCCTCCACATACACATGGCTAGAGGAGATGATCTCCACGCCATAAAATACTTACCCTCAAACTCAAAGGGCCAGCTCGGCAAAGGCTTAAAAGCCTCCCGAAAATACCATTGGAAGCTGGGAAGAGCTCGAGGATGCGTTTGCAAATTTTGGGGGACCTATGTCCGCCCTCGGATGCGCATTTATCTAAGTCACATAACTCAACAGCCCGGAGAGTCAGCCCGAAATTTCGGAACAGGTTCCTTACTAAAAAGAACCAAATAGTCAATCTGTCGGACGCCAAGCCTTAGCAGCCTTCAAACACAACATCCGAGACGAATGGCTCGCTGAGACACCTCGCCAAGAAAAGCCAAGAACAATGGCCGCATTAACAAGCCTCATGACCCTCTTTTGCTGGAGAGGATAGCTGGCTAGCAAGATGCAGCACCAGCGACCCAAGTACATCCAAGTCGGGGATGGAACGGAAACCGCGGCGCAACAAGGACCAGCGCCAATTAAAGGGAACGGTCCAAAGAGCGCGGCGATCACGCCGGATTCAAAAGCTCACGGCAGAACAATAAAAACTGCCCTTAAGGACAATAGCGATGAGCTATCCAACTAAAACAAAATCTTGGACAAGATATGTCAAATCCACAGTATTCTGGGAGGCTCGCAAACCATACCCACGTAAATTGTTGGGTCTTCAAACAGTCCGCAGACTCAACGCCAAACATAAGGGCTCGACACACCAAGCGAAGATGATGACGAGCACCGCCAAGCAGAGCCCGGAAAACAAAAGAATTTCCCACAAGAAGTTAAAACAAGAAACTCACTTCACGTGATAAAAGGAAAAAAGAGCGGCGCCCATTAAGACGCCAAGACCGCACATACTACCCTAGCGGAGTACCAACACTGGTTGTCAAAACCAATCACCTTCGACCATCAGGACTACTCCGAAAGTATCCGGAACGCAGGATGGACTGCCTTGATATTGGATCCTATAATCGAGGGATTCCAATTTACACAAGTCCTCATGGATGGCGGCAGTGACATAAACCTGATATATCAGGACACAATCCGCAGGATGGGGATAGACCCAACCAAAATTCGCCATAGCAACACCTCCTTTAAAGGGGTAATGCCAGGCCCATATGCCCATTGTACGGCTCCCTACTGCTAGAAGTTGTGTTCGGTTCATCCGACAACTTCCGTCGCGAAAAGTTAGTCTTCCATGTCGCCCCATTTAAGAGTAGCCATCAAGCACTATTGGGACGCGAAGCTTTCGCCCGCTTTAACGCAATACCACATTATGCATCTCTAACACTTAAAATGCCCGGTCCACGCGGCATCATCTCATTGAAAGGGAGTATTAAGTGTTACTCGAGCACGGAAGAACGTGAGACTGCCTTGACAGCCCCACACCTATCCGGCTCGCTTAGTCAAAGAACCTGAATAGGTCATTCAAACCCGGACACGGCTAGACGAGTCCGGCGCTTACTAGCGCATACCCCATACAAGGGGCTGCATGCATGTACAACAAGAGACAATAAAGCTCAATTTTATTCACTTCTTCAATCATACTCTATTTATTTAATATAAAGTACATCTTTTGCACGATCCTTTTTCTTTTAAACTAAGTTCCTCTCTTTTACAGATGAACAACGTGCTACACCCGCCCGTGATACGGCACAACGGAGACACATGCGCAGACGCAGAGGGACCCGCTGCAAGGATTCTTTTGAGATTAAGACCTGCGTAAACCTTCTTTATCGTCTCTTGTTGGTATACATCCCCGGTTTCTTACTATAACCGAGGAGGAGGCTGGCGTTTGGCATTGGCCGCACCAGAATTTTTGCGCTGCACGGACACTGTGGACTCGTGGCATTATTCCGCCTGCTTTTATAAAGACCGAATACCTTAGGGAGTGTTCGCGTCTCGAGTTAGGCCTTATATGCATCAGCTCCGAATCATGTCTTTGGTCAAATGTTGGGTTTGCCGGTTCCTCGTGTTTTGCTGCCTTACGCTCCGCTTTATCGGCTAACGCGACACCGGAGAACTATCGCGATTGTGCCCGGTTCGCCGGCGAGCACCTTAGTAGAGAAAGCCAAAATCTGATTGTCATGATATAGCGAGAGACTGGTCAACCACTCGATGACTCACCGGAATGTTTAGAATTCCTCGGCATTAACGAAGGACCGGTTTTCAGTCAGACACATACGCACCCCGAATCCGGGAGAGTGCGGTGCCCCCAGGGGCTATATAGTAGCCCCACCCTCGAACTCCTATGGCTAAGTGAAGTGATAAAGCATTATAGTCCGGTTGCCTAGTTTGCTACACTACCACCTCCTTAATAGGACCAAGACGTTGGATTAAGTGTGAAAAGCGCCTTCTTTGAACACCCCGCTTTACGTGCGTGGGGGGTGGGCCCAGGACTGCCATCTTTCAAAGTTATATATACATATACATAAACGGCCGCCAGACAGGAGTAGTTTATTACTTGAACGCACAAGTATAAAAAGCTCTTATATTCTATTGAAACATTGTTTTCACAAATCATACATGTCATTTAAACATAATATCCTTCGAGCATCGCGTCTCTATTAAACGAGCGCCTGCAGACTTCCTCAAAGTAGTGCTCGGTAGGTACTCAGCTTTTGTCCGAATCTTGGGATGCAACGTCGGTGGCCTTCATCTCTGCCCAGTATGTCTTGACACGGGCCAAAGCCATCCGCGCCCTCAATACACGCCAACCGCTTCATTGCGCCGACACGCGTACCGCACCAAGGAACTGCTGCACTAAACCAAAATAACTCTTCTACTGGGTCCGCCCGCCACAAATGAGTCATGACATGCTTCATGGCAAGTCCGGATAATCGATTCAGCTCGCCCATTCGCCAACCGATCGGTCAACGGAAGAGGACGCCCGGACTATGGAATTGCGACCAATATAGCTCTTCCCTTCGTGCCCCTTCCGCCTCGGAAGTGCTCAATCGCGTCCATAACGCCGCCGCTAAGTCCAGATAAGCATCCTCCGAACTCCACAACTTGTCCAATCGAGCATACTTTGGATCCAGATATTTCCTCCGCAGCGAAACAGTTTTCCAGCCGTAATAGCCTCGGCCGACTCAGCTCCTCCTTGGCAGCTCTCAAAGCCGAATGGGCATCCTTGATTCGGCGGCGGCTTTTTCAGTTCTCTTGCTCCGCTTTGACGTTCTTTTCAAGAACCTCGCAGCGATCGGTCGATTCTTCAACTTTCGCCATATCGGCCATTTCCTCTTTGCTTCAGCGAGTGAGCAGCCCGCTCGCTTCTAGCTCTTCGCCGCCTTAAAGCGCCACATTACTATTTCGCTTGCTCTTTCGCTCGGGCGAGTTCGCCCGCAGCTCCTCCACACAGCGGCACCATCTCGCATTAAGCATACACGTAGTAAGGCATGGGCGCCAAGCTCCCTTACCAGTGTCCGCGAGAAGTCGTGATACCTTGTGACTCGTCAAACCGCTTATTGACCAGCGATGTCCGTGATCCGCCTCGTCAAGTTGCCGCTTTAGTTCGGCATATTCATCATCCGGCTAGCCACGGGACGCCCGCCACCTATTTAGGAGCGGCGATATGTTATAATCGAGATTACGATCCTCGACACGCTGTCAATTTTGACAACATACCGAGTCTCGGGGCTACTATCCGACGATTCTATATGCATAACTGTTAGAAGGTACATCACTTTTATGCCTCGAACCCGTCAAGAAGCTTCTAACGGCTTCATGCAATCCGATCTCATGGATGCAATTCTTTCAATCACCGTACCCATTAGCACATGGTGATCCTATGAGATAGCCGCCGCCTGAAAGCAGATCCTTCACTCCTCCGACAAGACACCACTTGGCGCGGACCTTTCGCCCCGCCGGACTTGGGGAAACCTTCATGACGACACCTCGTGGTCGTCCGCCTCACATGAGGGTGCGACAGTGGAGGCGTTGCTCTCCATCATCTCCGGAAGAAGATCCTCAAGACGAGCTCACGAGAAGGGCTGAGATCCGAACTACAAGGTACAATTTCGTTATCTTCGTAAATAAATACAGGATGTTCCTTCCTTACAAAACCCTTCCTTTTACTTACGGCTCATTGAGGGCAGATCCCTTGGGGAAATAGTGCGGCTGGGGTACTTCCCAGCGCGGACTCTCCGACGAAGATTTCTTTCCCTCTTCGAGGCCTTGACCTCCAGATCTTCAAGCGGTCCTCTTCTCTCCTTGGAGGGTGGGACTTTGATCCCTCCTCCTCAAAGGCCTCCTTCGTGGAGGCGCTTGCTTCCCGCCTCCTCGCCTTCTTTAAAAGGCGCGGCCTTCAACATCTTGGCCAAGATGGGATCCGCGTGTTCTCTAGGAGCGAGTCGGACACCTTATTAACTTTGCCTTGGCTATCCACTCTGTTCAAGAAATGGCTCCTTTAAAGGGCATGTATATGATAAATGAATGAACAGCCTGTCCGTTACTGGGACTACTTACTTGAGTATCTGGCGATTGCAGCTTAGTCCTGCGTCCTCGGTCAGTCCGGACACTTCTCTGGTGATCCAAGAACAGTTTATACATCTCCACAGGCGTCGTACCCATAAAATTTTGAGAGCTCGTGGTCCCTCCGGATTAAATTCCCACAGGGGAGGGGGCGACGTTTGCAGGCGTATACGCCAATCAACGTAACATGCGCCATCGCAACCAGATTGATCTCTCTTTCTTGGAGGTCTCGAATGCGGCCCTGCAACAAAGGGATGTCCTTGGACGGCCCCAGTCGAGCCCCTTGTTGACCCATGATGCCACCATGGTGGACTGGCGGAAGGCGGAAGCGCCACCCATTTGGTGCCCCTAGGAGCAGTGATATAAAACCACTCCGTTGCCACAAACCAAGCTCCTCTTGAAAGAGCCCTCGGCCACGGAGCATCAGACATTTGCTTATGACCGCCCCTCCGCACTCTGCTTGCTTGCCCTCGATCATCTTTGGCTCCACCTTGAAGGTCTTGAGCCACAATCCAAAGTGAGGGGTAATATGGAGGAAGGCCTCACATACGACAATGAATGACGAGATATGGAGGATGGACTCAATTCAAGTCATGGAAATCCAGCCCATAATAAAACATGAGCCCCGCACAAAGGGATCCGTCGGAAGCCTAAACCCTCAAGGAAGTGAGACCACGAACACCACGCTCGCCGGGCTCAGAGTGGGAATGACCTGCCTCGAGCAGTAGCCTATCTGAAATCTCGCCGGTTAGATACCGGCGTCTCGCAGCTTTAGCACATCTTCTTCTGTGAGGGAAGAAGACATCCATCGGCCGTGCTGGTCGGAGCCGGACATCGTTGAGGGTCCGAAGCGCCTAAATCTGAAACTTTGGGTGTTAGAACTCGAAGCGCTAGGCGAACTCGATGGAGGGTGTAAATAAGAAGAGGGCCTTGGTCTCATTATAAAGAGGTTGAATACCAAGAGCCCTCCCCGTGGTCGATTAGGACTCGCCTTTGATAAAGGAGGCGTGCCAACGGGCACGGTTGGGTTACCCACGTCCGTATTGATGGGAATCCCGGAATAAGGGGGCACGATCTATGCTTTGATAAGACGTGCGGAAACCGCCGCTAAACGCTACCGAGGTGGAACAAGAAAAAACCGATTCATATAAAGGCTGGCCGTGGTGTGATGTCACGCCCGCGGAATACGCCAGCAGATCTGTGCAAAAGTTATTCTCTCTACGGTGGTATGTGGAACTTGTTTTGCAGAGCGGACACTATCCTTGTGTTCAAAACCTTCTATGAAGTATTCGGAGGAGGAACCCGCCTCGCAATGTC
The DNA here is from genome assembly GCA_021605205.1 of Aegilops longissima. NCBI lineage: Eukaryota > Viridiplantae > Streptophyta > Magnoliopsida > Poales > Poaceae > Aegilops > Aegilops longissima. The sequence continues at coordinate 331,083,926 of CM038682.1, forward strand.
GAAGACAATCAACGCGCGGACCGTCGTCATTGAAGCCTGGTTCAGGAGCTACCGAGGAGTCTGGACTAGGGGTGTCCCGATAGCGAACTATCATCACGGCCGGACTCCAAGATTATGAAGATACAAGATTGAAGACTTCGTCCGTGTCCGGATGGGACTTTCCTTGGCGTGGAAGGCAAGCTTGGCGATCTGGATATGTAGATCTCCTACCATTGTAACCGACTCTGTAACCCTAACCTATCCGTGTCTATATAAACCGGAGGGTTTTAGTCCGTGGGACTAACAACAATCATACCATAGGCTAGCTTCTAGGGTTTAGCCTCCTTGATCTCGTGGTAGATCTACTCTTGTACTACCCATATCATCAATATTAATCAAGCAGGAGTAGGGTATTACCTCCATCGAGAGGGCCCAACCTGGTAAAACATCATGTCCCTTGTCTCCTGTTACCATCCGCCTAGACACACAGTTCGGGACCCCCTACCCGAGATCCGCCGGTTTTGACACCGACAACAGACCTTGCCATGAACATCATCGAGGATGTCCGGCAGCAGCTCCATCCTGTGAACCTTCATGAAGACAACCTTGTGGCCTTGCCACTCATAAACTGGAGGCATGCCACGTCATCTTCCCGCGTAAGCTTGACAAGAACAGTATGCCTCACAAACGAAGGAGTAGCTTTGAACTTCTTGTGCTTCAAGACACCCGGACAACACGCTCGACAACAAAGAGGTTGGAATACAACTCTTCATTGGTATAAGCGCAATTGGCTTCCGTGATCCAACAGCCTAAAACTCTGTTTTCCGGTCGTATATTCAGGTCATCCGCCTCATAGCGAGTGACGTGTACAACCACACAATCCTTGTCCGCATCGGGGCTCTAATTGAAATGAAACAAATTCTGAATTACTTTCCAAAGATAAGAAACACAAGTTATTTAAACCACTATGTATAGCATGGCATCGAAGCTAATAAAATTTTGCATTATTCATCACCACATACTTAGATGAAAAACCACAATCGAGATCGGCAAAGAAGAAAATCACCTTGGGCAGCTCAATGGGGGGGCACATCCTCGAAGGGGAAAACTGCTCTGCGGTGCCACGGGGTCTGTAACCTCAAACGGGCGTTGACCATCTCAAGAGTGGCCGTGGCGATCTGGGTCGGGCTCGGTGGCTGCCTCCATCTTCTTGGAGCTCTCTATCTCATGGGGATCAGCCTCCGATTCCGCTCCAATATCGACAGATCTTTGCCTCGGTTCTCCTTGGTCCATCATGAAACTGATGAATACTAGGAGACCACTGAAAGGAAAACACAATCGCAATGACAATGAAACAAAAATGAGAGTGAGTATCGGTTACTGCTTTGCAAAAGTTCTTTTTTTCTCTGAACGAAAATATACCAACATCACGGATCCGCTTACCTTCCCTTCGTTGGGAGAGAAGAACAGTGGCAGATGCAAGTGTTGCCTTTCTTGAAGACGGTGAGGGAGAAGGGGATTCAGCGAAGAGTGAAATGATGGTTGTTTCGTCCGTCAAACTTAGACTGCGGGGAGGTGGGGTTTTGTGATATGATGGCTCGTTATTGCCGCGCTACGACCGGGGTGACTCTCCGCCTGCATACCGCCTTCTAATTTGGTGGATGGCATTTGGGCCCGCGCGCTGCATGGCCCGCATGTCCGTGAACAAAAGTATAACGACATTCAGTAGAGGGAGACGTTTCGATGACCTAGGAGGAGCCAGAAGCGGTATTGTATCCACTGTATTAGTAGTAATTGTTTTTCTGGGTAGCTGTAGAGTGTCTCCACTGTACTAGTAGTAATTGTTTATCTGAGCCCAAGACAAAACAGCCCATCCACCCTAGTAAATAGTAAATCAATTCAAAAGTCCATATATTTACTGAATGAGAGGCGCTACCCACACCCAGCACACCGCCCCCCAAAAAACCTGGGTGTTCTTATTCCTCCTCACTCCCACCCACCTCATGTCACCGCCTCCTCTCGTACCCCCAAATTCCTCACCTCACTCCTCTGAAAACCCCACCTCCCTTCTTCCTCACTACTACAGAAAAACCCAGCTCCCTTCTTCTTCACGCCAGACTACAACTAGGCCCGTCATTCACATTACTCTGCTCAAATCCATGAGCGACGCGACGCCTCGAGGAAAATGGAGTCGGCTTACTCGGCGCCAAGAAGATGAGGCTCCCCAACCGGCGACGCTCACAGATCCCGCACCCGGCAGCTGGGAGAAGCGGCGACCCCGCCCCACAGGATCCCGGAACCGTAGAATCTCGGTGGACCGCATCAGCGATCTCCCAGACGCCGTCCTTGGGAGATCATCTCGCTTCTCCCACCAAGGATTGCTGCCGCACTCAAGTCCTCTCAATTCGGTGGCGCCCTCTATGGCGCGCCATGCCCCTTAATCTCGACTGTCGTCAGCTATCTCACTTCAATGATTTTGAAATCCCTAGAGCCATCATCTCCTCCCACCAGGGCTCCGTTCAAAGCCTCTGCATCCTGTCATGCTACCTGAGCAAGCATACCATGCCCTGCATGGTGGACGCCTGGCTGATATCCCCTGAATTCACAGAACTACAACTCCTTGAGTTATACTATTCCCCTGGAAATCACCTACCAGATACCGAACACCATCTACCTGTGCCCTCAGCACCGATGTCCATCTCGTGGTTTTCCTCCTCTCTCCACACATCCACCTTTGCGTTGTGCGACCTACCAGACCAATTTGGTACTAAACCTTTGACTCACATTTCTCAAGAAACTTTCACTTGTGCGGGTTCGTATATCGGAGGCCTCATTGCACAGCGTCATCCACTCCAGTTGCCCTGCCCTGGAGTGCTTGGTGCTTGTTTTCATAGTTAGAATCGGTTGTCTCCAAATAAAGTCGCCTAACCTTGTAAGAATTAGAATTTGTTTTGACGGAAGGCAGCTCATCATCCAAGATGCCCCTTCACTTCAAAGGTTGATCCTTGATTCTAGTTATTGACCGTTGCAAATAACCATCGTCTCTGCGCCTAAACTGGAGACCTTGGGTGTAATACATGATCTCTGTGCTCATATCAATATGGTTTTTGGCTCCACAGTTCTTCAAGTACATTACATTATCATCTACACTTGTAACCATAAGCTGCATTTTAAATTTCTGCGCATAAGTTATATGTCATCTTGGAGTACATATTTTGTACTAATATTATGTTCTATGCATGCTCAATGAAGAGTTTCTCCATGGATGGCCTATCAATGGTGCCAGATTCTGTCAAGATCTTATATATCCAAATGAATAGTTTTGATCTGAACAAGATTATTGGCTTGCTGCAATGCTTTCCATGTCTGAAGAAGTTGTATATAAAGGTGATAATTTCATGCACATTGGAAGCCCGCATATAGTGTACTAGAATTAACCGTTCAACTGTTGCTCTTTCGACACTCTTTTTTTAGACCTTAACTGTTTTCAATCTTCATGTATATTTAGGCAACAGGACGGGGTAAGAAAGTTATAACCAATCGGTGGATTTGTAAGCATCGGGATTTTCTCACTTCTCATGAGATTCGATTGAAAACAATAACGCTAGAACGATATGTAGCCAACCGTGCAAACACTAGATTTGTCACATTCTTCCTGCTAAATTTACTATTGTCCATCAGGCTTAAGTTTATCAGCAGCATGGTTTTGACGGATGGGTATGTGGAAGAGCAAAAAAAGGAGTTTCAGGTGGGCAAAAGAGCTTCCAAACGTGCCAGGCTTCTATTTACAACATATTGTGGTCATAATCTAGTAAATTTTATGACCCAGATGTTCATTCTATGGACCTGACCGATCCATTTGATCGTGATCGCCAAAAACAGTCTTTGAGTCGATGTTGTTGCCCTTTTCAACTGGGTTTTTGTAAACCTGATGAACAATTAACCTCGTGCTTTTATACAGTTTGTAAGTGGTGTTAGATGTTCTTACCCTTTTCAACTCGATCAGGATCGCTCATATTTTCTTTGAAGCAAGGCAAATGGCTTGCCGATCATTTAATTTAGTGTGAAATATTGTAACAACTAACAAATCCCAACCAAGGAAATAACATCACTCTCGCTGCTTGAGCTCACTGTGCATTCTGAAGCCAAGTGATTAGCCCCACCAAAGACCCACAAACTTATTTCCAACTAGCACATCAAATGGGCTGTAAATTTTCATAGGAAGGGCTGCATGACCGTGAAAGATTTGGATTCTGACATTTGGGACCCGCGAGGAAATAGCCTATCCAAGGTGGTGTCGACTCACTAGCCAGTCAACAAACGATTCCGCCTACCAGCCGTTGGATTGACATCCAACATCTGTCATGTATCTTCTATCTCTTGTCTTCTTCTTCCTCCAGCCACCCAAACTAAACCACCCCGTCGGCTCCGCCTGCTCCCGCCTCCCATGGCTGGCTGCGCCTCCGACGCCCTACCATACGTACCCTCCAATGTTGGCCAGTCCCTCCCTCTATTCCTCCACACGTCCTGTTATTCTACGGCAACGTCAGCCCCAACACGCACCCACACCCGAACCAGTCAACCTCGATTCCCCTCCACTGCGATCGACCGGCGATCTTCCACGGCTCTGTTCATTCCGTCGAGGCCTCGCCGTCGTCCTCTTCGCCTTGCGGCCTTGGTTCGCTTCGCCTTGTGCGGGCGCTGCCCTCTTTGCGTTGTCAACGTCGTCAACAACCGAGAGGAACAAGGAGATGATTGACGTGGAGAGGATGACGAGAAGGACCCACCAGCGTCATGGCGACGCAAGCAAGTGTCTCTATATTACAAGCCCAAAAATATGGTTCCTCCTAATGGTTGGACATCTGGGGCTCACGTCATTGTCAACGTAGTCAATAAACAAGAGAATTACACTACGAGCGGCTGACACCAGGGACCCAGTAGGTCGCGCAGTTTTTTTTTTAGGAACAAGCAGTTATTATTTATACAAGTTTTTGATAGAGGCGAGGGTGTCCCGATCTTTCGATGAGATGATAACTCTCGATTTGGTGGAGTCGACTTTGACGATCCGACTACAAACGTGCACGACGTTGCGCCTTAGCAATCGCTAAACCAATCTCCTTAGGTTACTGACGATGCCGAAAGCACGATCAGCCTGACCACGAAGGTCTATTCCTGCAAGCAATCGAAGAACGAGCAAGAATATGATAAAGCAATCTGAATATTGCGAATATATATGAAGTATTGATAATGGTGGGGATCCGTAAGCGGTCTTGGTCAGGTCGTTGGACACAAACGGCAGTACGAAGTTGCAATGGCTAACTTTTAACTAAACAAATCCCAAGGAAAAGCTACTAGATGGATCTACTTATATAGGAGCAAGGGGTGGCGGCCAAGGAGGTGGGAGGACGTCCCAAGGCAGCCTAAAACTAACCCTAGGTCGCATAAGGCCAATGGGCCCAAGCGGAGGTGACGTAACACCTTTGGACTTGTAGTTTGACTCGGATTCTGCTGCTGAAAGATCAGATTGTTTCGTCTATAACTCAACGCCCGGACGGATTTTAAGGTGATTCAATTGGGTTGGAAAATGCACGAAATCTATTTTCCAACAAAAAAATCAACCAATTTGGAGTCCGTATGAAAAAGTTATAGACGTTTTGAGTCGTATGTCTGCAGTCCGAATCTGAGTCCGAACGTGAGAGACTTGGACTCTATCTTCTCTTGGGCCAAAAGTGACGTGAGAGAACTTTTTGAACAGCAGTAAACATCTCTTTCTCCCTTATCTTCATATGTGGATTGTACAAATGTCCCATACACCTGCAATTAGACATGGCACAAAAGTTTGTGAAGTATTTTTGTCCTGGATAACATAAATATATTATTGAATAGTTTGCACTAGAAATCACCGAGAAATATGCATGTATGCAATATTTTGGTCTCATCCAAGGTAGTCATGTCCTCATCATCCTCCCTTTTTGAAAACAAAGCCGTCCTCGGCGTTGCTTAATCTGAAATGTGGCTAACAAAAGAGACAAGGTGTACATGTTGTATATGTATACGCCATCCATTTTACTTCCCTTGATTTTTGCATATATGACACATGAATAGATGAGTAACTTGCATAGTTCATAAAATCTAAAGCCAACAAATTAGCACAAGAACTAGAAGGCTTGAAAATACTGCAACTCAGTTTGCACATATAAGTGAAGCTCTTATTTATTTCAAGAGATTGACAATGTTCATCATTAAACCATCCCAACATTGGTGAATAAACCTTATTTGAATCAAATTTACATGCTACAACATGCTTAGATAAGCAAACATGCAATGAGTCATTCGACACAGAATCATCACCAAGATTAGAGGTCGTATCAAAATGATTAAACATTGATTCTTTTGCATCAATAGTTAATTCAATGGGTGCTCTCAAAATTGTTGGTATTTCAGTTGTTTGATCACATGGCAAAGTCAAATTATCAATATAATCCTCTAAAATAGGTGGTGTGATCAAAGTAGTGGGTAGCTCAACACATGATGTATTCAAGTTAACTAGGCATGCATCATTCTCATGTAAAAGTGGAAAATCTGTACCTTTGTCATTACCTCTTATAGTCAACTTAGATGATGCAGCACTCTCGATGGTGATGTGTCACATGGTGGAGATGATGTAGTCCTCGCAACAACGGATGTGGTTGTCATAGTACGCCTAGTAGTTGAATAAACATCTGTATCAACAGTTGGAATGTGCACCGTGCGCTTGTTCTCCTTGTGGGCAACACGTCGTTTTATTTCTGTTCAGCTTTGCAAGCAAGACGAAACAAATGGTCCATAGGATAACACTCTTCATGAATTAGTATCTCCTGAATATTATGGTTTAATCCTCCCCAAAATCTATCCATAAAATCTTCTTCACTTTCTTCTAAAAATGAGTGCAACAAGGTAGTTTGTAAATCATCATAATATTTTGTTACGTGTCACTACCTTGTTTTAAATGTTCCAGTTTTTTAATCATGCCACAGTATAATAAACATCGATTTAATCTATCTCTCATGACATGTTTTAAATCATCCCAAGTATTAGGTACATAATCAGGGTGTAACCGACAATATTCACTCCACCAAACTAGAGCATAACCAGTGAAAGAACCAACCGCAACCATAACTTTTTACGCTCATCAAAATTATGGGAAGCAAATATATTATTTATGTCTAACTCCCATTCAATATATAAAGGAGGTCTAAAACGGCCATTAAATGGTGGTATAGAAACATGAACCTGATCATGTGCATTTGGATGTTTGTGCACCTCTCGTGACGGTTGTGGTATTTGCATAGGTGGTGGCATGTCTCCGCGATCGACAAAGCCCATGAATTGACTCTGGATCCTGTCATGATTAGTAGAACAAGAAACAAAATCCAAAAATAATGTTCCTATAACTACTAGGATGTGGTGGTAAAACGCTCACAATAAAGCAAATATCAATGTCTTACAAGTTCTTACCATGCAGCAGCGGTGATCGGCAACCAGCGGTGTCAAGTAACTCGAATATTGAGTAAAGCGATTGCCGGGGAGCGTCACGATACACGGTGTAGAAATATGTGGAGCTGGGTTGGCTATATATGGTAGCAAAAGATTAGCAATAATCAATTCAAAGATGCAATGTTGAATAAACGCTCAATGACGGTACTGTGCTGGTCCTAGGCTAGACCGGACTAGAGACGCGAGCCTAGAACACTAATGAGGTCACGGCATAGCACAACTAGCATCAATGAAGGATACTAAGTAGCTCTTGACAGCAAGATATAAGTGAAGATCACAACGGCAAGAAGATAATGATGAAAAACAACTGCCAAGCGTGACATACAACAACTCTCTCTCCAACTTTCCTCTTGAAAAGTTTGAGCCAATTTTCTGATAAATTCTTTCAAAGAATGCTACTAAGTCAAGCTTTCCAATGCAAAAAGAATCACTCAATTCGAGTTGATATGAGGAGTCAAAGAATTCTAAAACTGGCCTGAAAAATTGGAACAAGCTGTGTTCACGAACTTCAGAGGGCAAAACACCTATTTAGAAGCCGATTTTGAGGTTTCAAATATTGAACTAGCTTCTGCAACTATTTAGATGCGCCTCGTCTCTAGCTTTAATTTGAGTACTCACGGAGTCAAAACGGACTTCAGATGAGGAAGATACACCTGTTTTACTGAACAGTGTGCAAAACAGATTCCAATCCGAATTCAGGTACGAGATTGATTCTAGATAGATCCGGTTTTTTTCCTCTCTTTTTTTTCTCACGCTTTTTTCTTTTTCTTCTCTCTCGTTTTTTTTTTTCTTTCCTTTTTCTCTTTTTTTCTCTATCTTTTTTTCTCCTCTTTCCAAGACAAACTGGATAAGATGCAGATTGGATCAAAGAAGATGTGAATGACCTCAACTATGATTATGACAATGAACAGTCGTAGCACGTGATGGAAATTAATGGATGGGATGGTGGACAGCGGAAGGATAATGATGCAGCGGCGTGACTAATGTGAACAGAACTCAAACTCTAAAGGAACAAGACACTAAGACCAGCAACTCGACACGACGATGCAACCGATAATTCAATAATGCAAACAATGAAAAGAAAATTGCAAAGGCTTGGACTGGCTAGGACAAATGATGAATAGATCTAACTTTTTTGTGGCTTTTTCTTGGACAATTGGTAAGAAAATAAATCTAATCTAGGATAATTGGAAATTCTCACCGAGCAACCTGAAAACCGATACCACTTGATAGAGGCGAGGTGTCCCGATCTTCGATGAGATGATAACTCTCGATTTGGTGGAGTCGACTTTGACGATCCGACTACAAACGTGCACGACGTTACGCCTTAGCAATCGCTAAACCAATCTCCTTAGGTTACCGACGATGCCGAAGCACGATCAGCCCGACCACGAAGGTCTATTCCGCAAGCAATCGAAGAACGAGCAAGAATATGATAAAGCAATCTGAATATTGCGAATATATATGAAGTATTGATAATGGTGGGGATCCGTAAGCGGTCTTGGTCTGGTCGTTGGACACAAACGGTACACGGTTGCAATGGCTAACTTTTAACTAAACAAATCCCAAGGAAAAAGCTACTAGATGGATCTACTTATATAGGAGCAAGGGTGGCGGCCAAGGAGGTGGGAGGACGTCCCAAGGCAGCCTAAAACTAACCCTAGGTCGTACAAGGCCAATGGGCCCAAGCGGAGGTGACGTAACACCTTTGGACTTGTAGTTTGACTCGGATTCTGCTGCAAGATCAGATTGTTTCGTCTATAACTCAACGCTCGGACGGATTTTAAGGTGATTCAATTGGGTTGGAAAATGCACGAAATCTATTTTCCAACAAAAAAATCAACCAATTTGGAGTCCGTATGAAAAGTTATAGACGTTTTGAGTCGTATGTCTGCAGTAGTCCGAATCTGAGTCCGTAACGTGAGAGACTTGGACTCTATCTTCTCTTGGGCCAAAAGTGACGTGAGAGAACTTTTTGAACAGCAGTAAACATCTCTTTCTCCTTATCTTCATATGTGGATTGTACAAATGTCCCATACACCTGCAATTAGACATGGCACAAAAGTTTGTGAAGTATTTTGTCCCGGATAACATAAATATATTATTGAATAGTTTGCACTAGAAATCACCGAGAAATATGCATGTATGCAATATTTTGGTCTCATCCAAGGTAGTCATGTCCTCATCATCCTCCCTTTTTGAAAACAAAGCCGTCCTCGGCGTTGCTTAATCTGAAATGTGGCTAACAAAAGAGACAAGGTGTACATGTTGTATATGTATACGTCATCCATTTTTACTTCCCTTGATTTTTGCATATATGACACATGAATAGATGAGTAACTTGCATAGTTCATAAAATCTAAAGCCAACAAATTAGCACAAGAACTAGAAGGCTTGAAAATACTGCAACTCAGTTTGCACATATAAGTGAAGCTCTTATTTATTTCAAGAGATTGACAATGTTCATCATTAAACCATCCCAACATTGGTGAATAAACCTTATTTGAATCAAATTTACATGCTACAACATGCTTAGATAAGCAAACATGCAATGAGTCATTCGACACGTAATCATCACCAAGATTAGAGGTCGATATCAAAATGATTAAACATTGATTCTTTTGCATCAATAGTTAATTCAATGGGTGCTCTCAAAATTGTTGGTATTTCAGTTGTTTGATCACATGGCAAAGTCAAATTATCAATATAATCCTCTAAAATAGGTGGTGTGATCAAAGTAGTGGGTAGCTCAACACATGATGTATTCAAGTTAACTAGGCATGCATCATTCTCATGTAAAAGTGGAAAATCTGTACCTTTGTCATTACCTCTTATAGTCAACTTAGATGATGCAGCACTCTCGATGGTGATGTGTCACATGGTGGAGATGATGTAGTCCTCGCAACAACGGATGTGGTTGTCATAGTACGCCTAGTAGTTGAATAAACATCTGTATCAACAGTTGGAATGTGCACCGTGCGCTTGTTCTCCTTGTGGGCAACACGTCGTTTTATTTCTGTTCAGCTTTGCAAGCAAGACGAAACAAATGGTCCATAGGATAACACTCTTCATGAATTAGTATCTCCTGAATATTATGGTTTAATCCTCCCCAAAATCTATCCATAAAATCTTCTTCACTTTCTTCTAAAAATGAGTGCAACAAGGTAGTTTGTAAATCATCATAATATTTTGCACGCAAGGAAGTGCCTCCTTATGACGCACAAAAAAAGGAATACCCCCTGCTAGCTGGGACCCACCATAGTGGGTGGCTGACTTGTGGGCCTACTAAGTTGACGGGGACAGAGGGCTTTGTCAACTTAGTCAATATGAACGATTCTAGTTCCAGTGACCGTACGATGTCCATCCAACGGCCATAGTGCTTCTTCAACCACTGGTCTTCTTGCTCCAGCCGCTCAAAGTAGCGCCGGTCGTGCCACCTGCTCCTGCCTCCCGTGGCGGGTGTGTCTTGCCATGAGGCCTCACCGCCCCATACTACTCCCACCGCTGACTGACCATCCCTCCACTCACCCACACCCTCGTTATTCACATGACGGCAACCTCACACCACACCAACCAAGAACCCTCAGACTCCTCTCGCGTGGGCATCCACTGCTGCGTCTTCCCCGGCTCCGCGTCGTCCCCTTCCTAGGCCTCGCCATCATCCACCGCCTTGGTGATCTCGGCGCGGCGTGGTCAATGTGGTCAACGACCGACTTCCATCGGAAGAGTATTGTACGTGGAGAGGCTGACAGCTGGGTCCACGGCCACAACCTAGTTTTTTTGTGATTTGCCAAGTAAGTCGCTTTGTCAGGCCTGTTGGACTACAAATCTTTCAAGACGAGGAGAGCTTCATTCGGCTGGCCGAGAAAATGGCCTATCAGTAATGAGAAATGGGTTGTATATTTTTAAAACACATCAAACTGACAATTAGTTTCAAATTTCTTTTTTTCATTTCGAGATTTTAAATTGCATTGATTTTTATGCGTGGACAATTTGTTGGATTTTATATTGATATACATTTATTTTTAAAATCAGTTTGAATGTGACTCGAAATTTTGGGATTAAAAACAGTTCGGATCGCACCGAAATATGCAATATTTCGTATAATTTTTTAACAGTGGCCACAGTATGGGTTGTAATGCTAACAAAAAGAATATGGGCTCCAAAAAGAACCTTAAGAATTAGCAAATGGGATGTAAATTATTAGAAATAATGGTAGATGGGTTGTATGATGTTTTCCACAGATTTGAGGCTTTCCTAAAAAAAGGTTGACGCAGAAGTGATTGTTGGATGTCCATCCAACGGCCGTTCTGCTTCTTCAATCTCTGCTCTTCCTGCTCCAGCCGCTCAAACAAGTGCTTGGGATCGCTGCGCTCTCTCCTCTGGCGGCGGTTTGTGCTGCCGTCAGTGCCTCACCGCCCATCGTACTCCCATCGCTGGCCTAGCCATCTCTCTCACCCACACTGCTGTTATTCTTCGGCGACGGCAGACGAACCAAGAAACCCTCGACAACAGATTCCCCTCCGCATGGGAAACAACTGCCGAGTCTTCCATGCCTCCGTGTCGTTCCCTTCCTAGGCCTCGTCGTCGTCCACCGCCCTGGTGCTCTCGGCGCGTCCTGGTCAACATGGTCAATGACCGACATGCATCTGAAGTGGATTGTACGTGGAGAGGCTGACAGTTGGGTCCATGGCCGCACGCAAGGAAATGCCTCCTTATTACACGCAAAATAATGATTCCTCCACCTGACATCTGGGACCCACCGAAAGGGCCTCTGTATTTCGTGAAAAAACGTTACTGCTTGACAGCTTGGACCCACCAGCTACATCTTCGCACGCAAGGAAGTGCCTCCTTATTACGCACAAAAATGAATACTCCCCGCTAGTTGGGACTCAGTATAGTGGCAGGCTGACTTGTGGGCCTACTGAGTTGATGGGGACGGAGGGCTTTGTCAACTTAGTCAATATGCACGATTCTAGCTCCAAAGACCAGATGATGTCCATCCAACGGCCGTAGTGCTTCTTCAACCTCTGGTCTTCTTGCTCCAGCCGCCCAAACCAGTGCCGGTCGTGCCTCGTGCTCCTGCCTCCCGTGGCCGGCTGTGATGCCGTGAAGGCCTCACCGCCTCCTACTACTCCCACCGCTGGTCAGGCTATCCCTCTACTCACCCACACCCCCTGTTATTCTGTGGCGACGGCAGCCTCACACCGCAGCCGAACCCGTGAACCCTCGTACTCTCCGCGTGGGCATCCACTGCCGCGTCTTCCCTGGCTCCGCGTCTTCCCCTTCCTAGGCCTCGCTGTCGTCCACCGCCTTGGTGCTCTCGGCGCGGCGTGGTCAATGTGGTCAACGACCGACTCCCATCGGAAGAGTACTTTACGTGGAGAGGCTGACAGCTGGGTCCACGGCTGCAGGAAGGAAGTGCCTCCTTATTACGCATAAAATAATTATTCCTCCACCTGACAGCGGGGACCCACCGGACGGGCCACCGTATTTCGCGAAAAAAGTTTCCCCACCGCTGGGACCCACCAGCTACATCTTTGCACGCAGGAAGTGCGTTCGGCAAAAAAATGATTCGCCCCGACCGCCGGGACCCATCGATACATTTTTGCCCGCAAGGAAGTGCCTGACAGTCAGGACCCACCTAGTCGAAGCGTACGTAGCGTTGTCATTCTGGTCGCGAACATATACGTACATACTGGTCGATGTAGAGGCGCGCACGTGTCGTAGTAGAGGCGCGCACGTAGCATGTACACGTACGTACATCGGCCAGGGTGCAAGAAGGTAAATACGGCCACGTACATACATACGGCGGGGTCTCGAACGCCTACTCGCGCGTACGTACGGCCAAGGCTCGTGTACATGGCTGGGTCGAAACGGAGAAGCATCGTCGTCGTCGTGTTCATGGGGAGCCAACCGGCTGGGTCGGAACGGAATGCGTCATCGTGTTCATCGGGAGGGCTTGGATGGAACAACCAATGGAAACGAGGCATGTCGTACCGCAGAACGGAGGAAACGGCCTTGTGTTCGACCGGCCACGTTCGAAACGGTATCCTGTTCATCGGGAGGGTCCGCGCATCGCAAAAGCGGAGGAAACGGACCTCCTACGGTCGGCACGGGGTCCTGTTGATCGGGAGGGGTGTGGCGTACCGCAAAACGGAGGAAACAGACTTGTGTTGGAGTGCTATGGTCGAAACGGGGGTCCTGTTCATCGAGAAGGGTGTGGCGTTCCGCAAAACGAGACTCCACGGGATACTGTTCATCTCCACCGTCGACCCCCTCCAACCTCCACGGCCATCGCTCATCCACCGTCGACCTCCTCCACCTCCACCGCGATCGCTCATCCACGGGCCCTGCTCATCCAGCCTCCACCGCGCTACTCCACCGCCATCGCTCAACCAGCCCTCTCCACGGGCTCTGCTCAACCACCCTCCACGGGCTACCGCTCATCCAGCCCTCCATCGCCTATTGTTCATCCCGCCCTCCACAGGGTGGTCCTGTTCATCCAGCCTCCACGGGTCCTGTTCATCCAGCCCCAACGGCTCAATCGATCGGGTCCCGTTCATCCAGAGGCAACACCACGTGGTCCTGTTCATCCACCCCACCGAACTGTTCATCCAAACCCCCCAAAGAATGCTCACTGCTCATCCAGAGGCATCGATCGGCTTCGATTAGCGGCAGAGCGGCGAATCGCCGTTCGGGTTCGATTAACACCATCTATCGATCGCTTCGGGTTCAAGAACGTAGCTCGCAGCGCAATCGCCGGGTTCGATTAGAGCCCAACGCCTCGCTCGATTCGCTTAGAGCTCAACGCCGCACTCACGCCGCAGCGCGCGTGTCTGAGAAAGCGCGATCGCCGCCCCGACCACCCACCGTGAACAGGAACACCCCGATATTTTCCTCGCCCTCGCTTCTACCATGGTTTTTCCATCATGGACGGCCCAAAGAATATCATGCAGTGCGTCTCCGCCTGCCTGTGACGAAAAGCCCATTTTCATCATGATTTTTTGTCATAGAAGTAGGACCCCACCACATCTATGATCATACCGTGTTTTATCACAATTATTGTCATAGAAGTGTCATAAGTATGACATAATTTTTTTTTGTTCGGCCCAAAATGTCATGGATGTGTCTTTTTTTGTAGTGCTCCATCATGGTCCCAATGGCCAAAATCGTCGCTCTCGTGCGCGTAGCCAGCGAGGAAGGACGCCGCCAAGGACAGGAGTGCTGGCTAGAGAGGGGAGGCACCATCGCGGAAGAAGGAGCCCCCGCCACTGAACCGCCTGCGCCGTCGGGAGGCCATGGCCTCGCATCTCGCCGCCACAGAAGTAGGAACGCCCCGCTGCCACCATGCTTGGACATGCGCAGACTTCTTCGGCATCCCCTTCGACGGCGTCGACACGAGTGGGGGCGGATCTAGGGGTGGTTGGTGACGCGGGTAGGGTCCCTCGAGTTGCTTCGGAGGCGGCGACGCGGGGGGGGGGGGGGCGACATGTGAACACAAACACAAAAAAAGAGTAGTCCGTCCAAAAAAGAAAAAAATATAAAAAGAAAGAAAAAGAGTGCGAAAACACGTTCCAAACACACATATAATTAAAACGATAAATCTTACATGGTTACGACTGAAATGCATTAAATACAATACTACTCTAATAACGACAGAAATAGAGTGACTAATACTTAACTATAATAATACTCATAAAACATGTGAACACAAACACACACACAACAAGTAAAGAAAGTAGTCCATCTAAAAAGGGAAATGACTAGAATCAACTGGCTGATCACGGCCCGCCGCACACGCAGCCGATATGAGTTTGATCCTACGATGGACGACCTCTAATCAACCGGCCAGGACCTTCATCATTGGACGCGTCTGCCACCTTTACAATTTTTCTGCAACATCATCTGTGTTGTAGAAGTCTTTCCACAACAACATCCATGCTGCAAAAAGGTTAAGATGGTTTTTTCCTGCAACATTATCTATGTTGCAGAAGTTCTTTCACAGCGACACTCACATGTTTCAAAAAGTCAAGACGGAAATAACAATTCTATCACAGAACCTGCATTTGCAAATGTTTCTGTAACAAAAGGTTTGTTATAAAGGGTTGTGAAAGCACGTTCCAAACACACGTGTAACTGAAGTGAGAAATCTTAATATTCCATAGTTATACAAGAAATCTTAATCTTACAGAGTTTTTTTTATAGTTAATATCTTCCTTTATTCCATCAAAACGATCGTATCACTTACAAGGAAGAAGAACAGCTCATCTGGTGGCGAATCCATCCAGACAGTAGGTGTAGAGTACTGAGAGCATCTCCACTCGCGCCCCCAACAGGCCCCCCAGGGTGAATTTTTTTAGCGCCGGCGCTGAAAAAATCACCCAGTCGCGTCCCAGGACGCCGAAATCCGCCGACTCGGCCCATTTTTGGGCCCGGCGATCCCAGGCCGAACCCAGCGCACTGGGGGCTCCGGCGGAATGGAAAACACATCTGGGCCACTTTTGTCAGGCGAAAACGCATCTTGGACGTCCATATTCGCCTCCCGCCCGCACCGCCTCCCGCCGCCTTGCTGATCCCGGCGCCGTCCACCCCCCACCGCCGCTAGACAGGACATTCGCTCGCCAGAAAAGAGAGAGGGTTTCGCCGCGCCATCCTCCACCCCGTCCCTGGGTGAGCTTTCCGACGCTCTGGGCGCGCAGGGCGGGATACCGGCGGCTGCGCGTCTACCACGCCCGCCAGGTGTTCGGCATTTGTCTACTCGGCGATGGACTCGGACGACGAGGAGGCGCTCGCGGCGCTGCTGGAGGAGGAAGCCGAAGCCGACGCCCAGGACAAAGAGCATCTCATGGTCCTCGCCGCCCTGGCCAGCCTGCTCGCGAGCAATGCAAAGCCTCGGCGAGGTGGCTCGGCGCCGGGCCAGATGAAGGCAAAGAACCGACATCGACTAGAAGGCTATTGCTTGCTCTACTCCGCCTACTTCTCCGACGCTCCACTACACGACGACAAAGTATTTTGGCGCCGTTATCGGATGAGCCGAAAGCTATTCCTCATGATTGTGAATTCCATCAGGGAGTTCGACAGCTACTTCAAATGCAAGAAGGATTGCACCGGCACACTTGGATTCACCTCACTCCAGAAGTGCACGACAACTATGAGGATGCTTGCATACGGAGCTCCCGGTGATTCACTGGATGACTATGGGCGCATGGCCGAGTCCACGACCATTGAGTGTTTCTACAAGTTCTGCAGGGCAGTGGTGGCAGTGTTTGGACCGCAATACTTGCGATCACCCAATGCTGAAGACACAACTCGGACCCTAGCACATAATGCAGCAAGAGGATTTCCTGGGATGCTTGGAAGCATCGTCTGCATGCATTTGAAATGGAAGAACTGTCCATTTGCTTGGCATGGGATGTACAAAGGTGCCAAAGGCGGTTGTAGTGTGGTACTTGAGGCAGTGGCCACACACGACCTCTGGATTTGGCACTCCTTTCGTATGCCAGGAACTCACAATGACATCAACGTACTGCAGTGCTCCCCTGTCTTTGCCAAGCTTGTTGAAGGTCATTCTCCTCTGGTGAACTTCGAGGTCAATAGGTGGCACTACAACAAGGGATACTACCTAGCAGATGGCATGTATCCAAGATGGTCCACATTTGTGAAGACTATTTCAAACCCTGTGCCAGGAGGCATGAACTCCCACTTTGCGAAGGTTCAGGAGGCTTGCAGGAAGGATGTCGAGCGGGCATTTGGTGTGCTCCAATCTCGATTTATCGTTGTCCGCACCTGCTCGCACTGGTCGAAAGATCAAATGTGGGAGATCATGACTTGCTGTGTCATCTTGCACAACATGATCATTGAGAGCGAGCAGGAAGAGCCAGTGTTTGACATCGAACCATATTACAGGCAGGATCCTCTTGCCCAAGTTGATCACCAGCTACCGGCAACTTGGACCGCCTTCCTCAATATGCGTAAGGAGATCCGAGACCCACAGGTGCATCAACAACTGCAGCAGGATCTGGTGGAGCACCTATGGAGGCCCAAGGGCAACGCCTAGCCCGACGTGTGATGAAATATGAGTTTTTATTTGTTGAACTATATAATTTGTATTGAGCTATTTGATTTTTATTGATTTTATGTGATGAACTATGTGATAAAAATAGCTTTTGTTCAATTTTTTTGCGAGAAAACTTCTGAACTATTCATTTTCAATCATGGCAGTACAACGAATACCTGAAATAATAAAAATTACATCCAGATTCTTAGGCCACCTAGCGACGACTACAAGCACTGAAGCGAGCCGAAGGCGCGCCACCGTCATCGCCCCTCCCTCGCCGGAGCCGGGCATAACTTTTTGTAGTAGACAGCCGGTAAGTCGCGTGCTAAGGCCCCATAGGACCAGCGCACCAGAACATCAACCGCCGCTGATGAAGTGTAGCGTAGATCGGAAGGATCCAACCTGAAACAGACAAACGTAGACGAACGACAACCAAATCCGAGCAGATCCACCAAAGATAGATCCGCCGGAGACACACCTCCACACGCCCACCGAGGATGCTAGACGCACCACCGAGACGGGGGCTAGACGGGAAAGACATTATTCCATCTTCAGGGAGCCGCCGCCGTCTCGCCTTCCTGAGCAGGACACAAACCCTAACAAAACTCAAAAACCATCTAAAAATGGAGCCCTCCCGTCGGCAAGGGTTGGGATCCACCGCGCCCCCATGGCCCTAAGGCCACGAGAGACGAGCCGGACCGACGACAACGCCAGCGGGAGGCAGGGAAACTCGAATCTTTCTTGGAGAGGAGCTTCTGTTCAATTTGTGCCGAAGCACGCCGAATACGGACCGAAATTGGTCAATTTGCGTCTATAGTGGGCCAATTTACGCCCAAAATGGGCTAAAAAGTGGGCCAATTTGTGCTGAAAGTGGGCCGAAATCGGCGCCCGGAGGCGGCGGCTGGGAAACAGATCACCCCCAAGCCGATATTTCAGCCGGCGCGCCCCCAGGGCGGCGCTTTTTCTAGCCCTTGTGGTGCCGAACGAGTGAAGATGCTCTTAGCTAATTTAGCTAGCTCATGAGCAGCCTAATTACAATCTCTATTACAATGCTTAAATAAGACATGATTAAAATCTAACCTCATGAAGAAACAGTCATCAATAATTGCACTTGCTACTGAATTCGAGTCACCTTCATTAAGAACATTGACAACCCCTTCATTATCTGAGGCCACTTCAATCTTGCTGCAACCGACCATACGTACCAAGTTCAGTTCGAATCTAACTATTATTACTTCAGCTGTGAAAGCATCATAACAAGAACTCAATCTTTCATTTGCAACAATAATAAACTTTGGGTCTGTCTAGGACACATCTAGATGTGACATAATTATGTCACATCTAACCTTGTGTCCACTATGTTTGTGGTTTATTTTTTGTTTTAGATTTCTTTTGTCCTTATTGCTGTGTTATTTATGGGAGTTTAGATGTAACATTGACAAACTGATAAACTTTAATCTTACAAGAGTTACGATCGAAACGCATACTACTCTGATACCGACACAAAGACAGAGTGACCGTACTAGTTGCAATACTCTCCGGCTCCAGCCCTTCGGAAAACCCGAAAAGACTCATTAAAAAACCCACCACCCCCACGGTGCCGCTGCCGACTCGCCCACGCAACTCCATCGGTCTCGCCTCGCACATCTTCCTCGCCGCCTCCTACCCCCGCCCCGCCCACCTCGCCGGAACCCTACCTCCTACCCCTTCGCGCCCCTGCCGGATCCGCCGATCAATCGGACTTGGCAAGCGCAATGGACTCCGACTCCGAGATGCCCGTCGCCAGCGACGAGGAGATGGTGGACGACGAGGACTACTACTACTACAGCGACGAGGGTGAGGGCGACGACGGGGACGCCAGCGGCGGCGGCGGCGCCTCCGGAGACGAGGATGTATCGGCTGGAGACTACGAGGGCCGGGAGGCCGAGGGGAGCGACGAGGCCGTCTCCACGCGCGAGCAGGTGAGCCGGTGAATCAATCCATATGGCCGGACACAGATCGGGCCCTTGCTTCCGTGGTGCTTTCGCCTTTTTGGGGATTGTTAGGGTTTGAGACCAGACGGGTTAAAAAAACACATCCACTCGGAAAGGTGAACAGTTCTTGGTTAGTTCTTGGCTGCTTTAGCGGTGAGCGGTGGCCTGTTGCCTGATGCTGAATGGAGCGGTTCTCTTTGGAGAACGGTTGCTAAAACTAAAGGGGTTAGATGCCCTTGCGGGGTGTGACGATTAATGAGATTTGCCATTTGAATGTGGGTGATTTTTCAAGGAGCATTGATGTTCATTGCCAAACTGTTAGCCTTTGTTAGAGCTGGCTTTGCCTGCTTGTAGCTGTCGCTTTTAGTTAGTCAATGAGTCAAGTCTTTTCCTTAATAAGGAGTAAGATAGCGAGTCAAGTTCTTGTCTACAATTCAGTGGGTCAAGGCAAGAAGTCTTGGGCTGTAACAAAGCCACTAAGTTGGTTCTGTACTACTCCCTCCGTATTATAGATAAGGGGGAAAGCTTAGCCAGCTGCAGCAATCACATCACCAAAAGAAAAGAAGGAAACAGGCTTTGGCTGTGCGAGGCAGCAAATCACCAAACAGATCGTAGTTCTTGTGTACTTGTGCGTTTTGTGAGAAACAACTGAGAGAGGGAGAGAGGGAGGGAGAGAAAAAGAGGGAGGGAGGGAGAGAGAGAGAGAGAGAGAGAGAGAGAGAGAGAGAGAGAGAGAGAGGGAGGGAGGGAGGAGGAGGGAGGAGCCGAGGATTCAGTTCCAACAGTCGCTGTTCTGTTGCAAATTGATGATTAAACCCAAATGATGCACGGGATAATGCTTGATTTACTTGTGATACTGTTCTGTTGCAAATTGATGATGAAACACAAATGATGCACGAGATAATGCTTGATTTACTTGTGATATGATTGGTGAATACCATATCAGTTAGTGGATTAGATTTGTCATTAGTAAGCAGTGAGATGGGTTGCAGGCTTGTAGCTCTGTCTATTTCTGTAGTTTGCTCGTTCTGTCTATGTAATGGATGATTATAGTTTGATCAGGGACGCACTGCTTCTACGGGCTCTGCCTAGTGTTCAGCAGGCAAGAGTTATGCTTGGGCACATCCAATAGCTGTACGAATTCATGATATATGTTAACCTTTAGATGCTTGATAATAGGATGCTGATTCGATAACTTTCTGTCCTGAGCTGGAGAACCAGTTGGATACTGTGTTTTTTCTCGAAAATCAAGTTGTTCTTTCTTTACATGATTTATTAAAAACTGGCATTGCGTTCCCCTGTTGCATTACTCTTCCATGTCATATTGCTTCATTCTATATGCTTGAGTTCTCTAAAAGAATTTTTGTTCCTGCTATCTACAGAGATACATTGTTTTAACCGAAAAGGATATATCTGAACGACAAGAGGAAGATATAAGCGAGGTATCTGCATTACTGATGATTCCAAGGGAAGAAGCATCTGTCCTTCTTCACCACCATAAATGGTCAGTTTGTTATCTCAGTCCAGTAACTCTTAGTAATATTTGGATTGTGCTATGCAATACACAGGCTACTCAACTGCGTATGTCACATCTAAACATAATATTCTATGGTTATAATCTCTTTCTAACTTTCTACCACTTCTAGAGATGCTCTACGAGCATACCACCTGATTGGTATTTCAAAAATTTGTAGTGTAGTTTTAGATAGAGCCCGCAACTGTTCCTGCAAAAATATCCTCTCGAGAATAATCCTATAATTGTGCCTTTTTATCTGTACATCTTGGCTCTAAAGTTCTAAACACCAGACATTGAGTTTTTTTTTGTGGCTTACGTTCTTTGAATTTACTCATTTCACCTTGATTGTAAAGTTTTACTTAAGGCAATTCGCACACTTTTCTTGCTTGGTGGTTGGAAATTGAAGAGTTGGATCTTTTGGTACTATTTGGCTACAAAGCATGGATACGGCAGAAACTGCCGAATTGCCGTCCTAGTACGGGGGGATACGGGGACACGCGCGGATACGCCGGGATACACGTATCCCGCAATCCCATCTTTTCCGAATTAAAAAAAGGGGGAAAGAAATCAGGATACGGCAGATACGGTGTGGACACGGTTGGGACTCGGGAGCCAGCCTCGCCGCCGCAGCCTAGGCTCGAGGCTGCAGCCGCCTAGGCTCGAGGCAACATATATCCAGTATTTCGTTTACCGAAAACATATATCAAGTACAAAATCTCTGATATAAAAATTATCATTAAATCTTTATTACATATTATTATTTTTGTATATATTGATATACCCTGCCGTATCCCCGAATGGCTGTTTTTGAAAAATGCCGTATCCCGTGTCCCCGTATGCGTATCCCCGTCTTTCCGTCCCCGTGTCCGTGCTTTTTAGCTATTTGGAAGTAATGTTGTTTATTTGTACTTGTTCTCTGTTGATACGTTTTAGTTCTCTATTCAGGGACATCAGCAAGGTGAGTGATGAATGGTTTTCTGATGAAGACAAAGTCCGTGGTATTGTTGGCTTACTTATGAATGGAACTGATTTTCATAACTTGAGGAAGGTATGTACTATTTGTTAAAAATTGGTACTTCTGTTTCCTATGTCGGATCAGGGTCATGATGCCCCATTGGCTCTGGATGTGTGTATACCATTTTCTAACCTCTGACAGTTGTTTTGGTTGCAGCTAACTTGTGGAATATGTTTTGAAGGGTACTCTTCAGATATGATGAGTTCTGCGGGCTGTGCTCATTTGTATTGCCATGAATGTTGGGAAGGTCTCTCTCTCTCTCTCTGTGTGTGTGTGTGTGTGTGTGTGTGTGTGTGTGTGTGTGTGTGTGTGAACGTCTTGTCACATTACTGTCTGTTCCCTGCTTCTGACTTTCTGAGTACCAGTTCTTTCATGCAGTTGTAGGTAAGCATGCATAGCACACTTACTACAAAATTATTTAATTTCGCCTTGTTGGCTTTCCCAAATTTATTTTGTTTTGGTGGCTGTGATTTGAGTAATGTTTGACATGTGTCTGTGCTTAAGACATGATGATATTATGAGTAGGACATAAAAGGATTACTTTTGATTTTCTTTAAAGAACCTGAAGGTTCGAAGTATTCTACTTTGCATCCTTTTGTTTTCGATAGATATGCATTAGGCACAGTTTGGTGATATATCCTGCTGTGAAGGTTAAGATTTAAAGGTTTCAACAGCACACAAGATCTTTCACGTGCGTGCAATGTTAATGTCAGTTAATTTTTGGTCCTATGATGCTACTCCCTCCGTTCCAAATTACTTGTCGCAGGTATGGATGTATCTAGATGTATTTTAGCTCTAGATACATCCATTTATGCGACGAGTAATTTGGAACGGAGGGAGTACTATTCAACTCTCCTGTTTCACACTTATCTCTCCGTTTCAGTCTTTATTATGTAACTTCTGATAATTAAGTCAAAATTTGTAGGTTATATCAGCGCTGCTGTAAGTCAGGGTCCGGGATGTTTGTCATTGCGATGCCCTGATCCATCGTGCAGTGCTATTGTTCTTCAAGGCATGATAAATAAATTAGGCAAACACGAAGATAAAGAGAAGTACGCACGATTTGCCTTGCGTGCATATGTGGAAAGTCGCAAGAAGGTAAGTTGTTCTTACAATTATTTGGGGGACTATCTTGTTTATACTTTATACTTGCAGGTACATTAGCAATTCTGATATTATGTACTTTTATGTTACACATTTATGTAATCTTAATTATTTTGTGCAGACGAAATGGTGTCCAGCTCCTGACTGTACATGTGCAGTGGAATTTGTTAGTGATGTAAACTATGATGTCTCATGTAACTGCACATTCCGATTTTGCTGGAATGTGAGTGCTACTGCTTCCATTTTCCTATCAACCTGTTGCTTCTGTTTTTCCTAGCGAATCTTTTATTGGTTCTAGTGATAATACATGCTTGGATTCACTAATGCTCGTTCTATGTTTCCAGTGCACAGAAGAAGCTCACAGACCAGTGAACTGTGAGACTGTTTCTAAGTGGATTCTGAAGAACAGCGCTGAATCTGAAAATATGAACTGGTTGGTTACTTGCTCAGTATAGCAATATTTGATGTGTTCTTATCCTTCACCTCAAATACTATGTTTGCGCTGCTAGTGGCCAGTTCAGATAAATAGATTATTATGTAAGCAGTTTCCTGATTTTGTGTGGACTGTAGGGCAGGTTGGTTGATACATGATCTGTTCACATTTTCCATTTTCTTACCTAATAATTTAAAAAACCAAACAGGGCCTCAGTGGTTTCTGGTTGCCTACTTTGTTTTTTTGTTAGTGGACACTTGGAAGCGGTTCATTCGTTCATTTATTCAATCGACGTGTTCTGCCATTTATTTGAAAAATCTGAACTGAGCAATAGAGGCACAAGTGAAGATACTGCTATATATGTTAGTAACAGCAGGAGCATATACCATTAAATTGGTTGGTGTATCAACATGATGAATGGGAGTTAGCCCATAAGTGCGCTAATGAGTATTTATGTTGCTTTAAATCATATCAGCTGGCTTAACATGTCATGGGTGCTCATTTTCAGGATACTGGCTAATTCTAAGCCCTGTCCAAAATGCCAACGACCGATAGAGAAGAACCAGGGATGCATGCATATGACTTGCACACCTCCTTGCAAATTTGAGTTTTGCTGGTATATTTCACTGCCCATTCTTGATGAAAGGCGTTGAGATTTACAGTTTATCATGTTTTCATGCTTGTCATTTGATTTTCTTCAAACATTTTAGGTTATGTCTGGGTTCATGGATAGAACATGGTGAGAGGACTGGTGGCTTTTATGCTTGCAATCGCTATGAATCGGCAAAGAAAGAGGGAGTTGTACGTTTTTTCGACTATGCATCTGTACCCTATTTTTATGGCCCTGTGTGGTTCTCTGTATTGTTTATTTCTCTTCCTTAACCTAATTAGTTATGTTGCAGTATGATGAGGCTGAAGCAAGGAGGGAAAGGGCTAAACACTCACTTGAGAGATATATGCACTACTATGAACGCTGGGCATCTAATCAGACAGTATGTTCAAGATACTTAAGTTTGGTGTCTATGAGTTTCTCTGTTTCTATGATTACCACACATGCAGCTTGCATTATTCTCCTGCTCATGAGTTACCTCTATTTTTTACCCGTCTCACGTACCTGGACAAGTATTGCATTATCCACAAATGCAGCTTGCATTATTCTCATGGTCATGAGTTACCTTTATGTTTTCTAACCTCCTCGCCTATCTGGACAACTATTGCGTTACTCATGCATTTTAGAATGTGCTATTCAGCTACATTACAAAGCCGCAGCTACAGCTGTCGGTGCAGTAATCTAACCAAAGAAGACAAAAAATGAGATACTAGATGGGAGACAGACTCTGGCATCACCGTACATGATAATTTCTCTGTACAGAAAAAAGTAGGCATATTATTCTACAAATGCAGTTAAGGTTCTAAGATTTTAGCTACCAATATGTCCAAAAGTTTCCGGAACACTTAGTCTCTCAAATTACAATTTTTAGGAATATCACAATTGAAAATCAGTCACATAATCATGCTTTAGGGTCTGAAAAGTCAAACACCTTACATTTTTTGGGTGGAGGGAGTATTACCAAAGTTGTAACTCCTGCAACCTTGTTTCATCAGACATCCTAAACAAATTAGGCTGGTAAAAAGGTCATCTTATGAAAGAACCATGTCAAATACAGACAACTGCCCTAACTCTCTTGAAAAACAACCAACACCCTTCAGCTGTTAGCATCTTCTCAGGACCATCTCTTTAGCTTCGTTGAGGCTTGTCCTTTTCGTGAGCTTCTTCTGATGAGTAAGTATTGTGTCCATGATTATACTTGGTTGGAGCACTAACCCAAGTCCCAATAAAACCAAATATTTTTTCAACTTGCATTGTCGTGTGTATTACCTGACCAGTTGGCAAACATTTTTTTTAATCTGTTGGGCATGTCTATGATGAATGGTTAGATGAAGTCTTTTTTCAACTATATTAAGTTTCTGTGGTGCTGATGTGCTGATGTGTCTATTGACAGTCGAGGCAAAAGGCAATAGCAGATCTGCAAAAGGCGGAAAAGGAACAAGTAAGGATCTACATTATGTTATTGGCACTGCCTTTAGTGCTCTAGATCTGAGTTTTTCTGTTTGTTCTTTCCTGATTTGCTCTTTTATGTAACGCAAATTTTGTTTCTCTTGTGTGCTAAAGCTTGCAAAGTTAACTGAGATTTATGGAATACCGGAGACACAACTGAAGTTCATTATTGAAGCTTGGTCACAGGTTTGATGTCATAGTTTTATGTTATGGTCAAACAGACTTTTGACACTTTGTACTCAGCAAATCTTCTTATATCTGATGATGCATCACTACACTGCATTACAGATTATAGAATGCAGGCGAGTGCTCCAATGGACGTATGCGTATGGCTATTATCTCGAGGATAAGGTCAAGAGTGGATTTTTTGAGTATCTGCAAGGTTGCTATTTCTGTGCATTTACGAAAGTCGTCCATAATTCTAAAGGTTTTTCACATGCTTGCAAAAATCTTAGAACTTCTGTAACCCTAAATGTTCACAGGTGAAGCTGAGTCTGGTTTGGAACGTCTCCATCAGTGTGCTGAGAAAGACCTGCTAGCGTTTTTGCCATTCTCAAAACATGATACTACTGAAGATCATCCTTCACCAGCTGAATTTGGTGAATTCCGTGTGAAGCTTGCTGGTCTGACAAGGTATTACAGACTTGCAGTCTTCACATCGTTGTGTTATCTAGTTAATATATGTTGGTTCTTCTTCCTTTAGTTTTCTCTTCTGCTCATCGGAGCTTATTCTCTCTTCGAAAGTTGAACTGAACTTGACTAAGGGCCAGTTCTTTTGCTGGCTTCTAGAATAAGCTGGAATTAGCTACCCCGTACCCAGCTTATTCTAGAAGCGCAACCAATATATCTTTTTAGATTAGCATGCACATCTCTTGGTGCTAAACATTTGGTAAAAGTGAGAGGAATTGTCTAGCATCGTTGTTTAGGGTTGGGAGAGTAGGTGCAGATAAAGAGAAGCTAGCAGTCTAGCACCCACGCTAAGCTAAATAAAGTACTTTTGATTAACTTTTGTGTAGTTTAAACGATAAATAATTTAAAATTCTTAGCACTACAGGTGGTGCTAGCAGATGTTGTAAAAGAAGTTTATAGGGTTGAATGGTGGGAGAAGGCTGATGTGTCGACCTAATTTTTTGGGTGCTAAGGATGCTGATGCTCTTTGAAATTGTTGATTCTATTAGATAACATTGCGAGAGCCCAATTTCATCAAAATAGTGGTACATGAAAGGCATTTGGATGGATGAATCAACTAGGCTTCTCTGATTCACTGGTCATGCTAATTCTGATTAGTGTTTCTCTGTGCAATGCATTTATGCAATGACATTTTGTCTGAGCAACATGTTTCCATGCTCATAGATGGCCATTGTAATGTGCTTATATGCTAATGTTGTGCTGCAGTATAACTCGGAATTACTTTGAGAACCTTGTTCGAGCATTGGAAGATGGGTTGGAGGATGTCCAGTGTGCCGGAGAGGCTGCAACCTCAAGCAAGGCCACCAACTCGAAGAAAGCAGGAGCTAAAGGCAAAGTGGCGAAGAAGCAGCCGTCCAGATCATCTTCGGACCATTCTGATGATACTTGGCCATGCGAGCGCTGCACATTTCTGAATCCCTCTTCTGCGGATGCGTGTACTGCCTGTGATAAGCAGCGGTACTAGTAGATTAATAAACTGCTCAAAAGGCAGTGACCCAAGAAGCTCAAAGCGCATGAAAACATGTGTGTGCTTATGCTTTAGAAGGTGAAGCAGAGCTCTCAACGGATGCAAAGGTGTACATAAGAAAGGTCGAAGGTCCGTCCTATGTTTTATGTAGATCCCAACGGATGGCATTGGTTACAATGTCAATGTGCTTTTGCCTGTGTGTTGTAAATATTGGTTACGAATAGGTGTAGTGTGGTGGGCTTCTTCTGCGGTTCCATCCACCTTGCTCCCTTCGTTTCTCCTAACTTAAAACATATTAGGTGAAACTTACCAAGAATTGTTTTATTAAAGAATTGTTTTATTAATATATGATTTCTTTTTGTGGGGAATGTGTGATCTATGTGATCTGAAATTGTTGTTTCCAAAACATTGCACTACTTCCTCTGTTACTAAATATAAGTGTTTCTAAAGATTCCAATATAGACTATATATGAAGCAAAATGAGTGAATCTACACTTTAAAAATTAAAATACTATATACATCAGCATGTGGTCCATATTGAAATTACTAAAAGGACATATTTAGGAATGGAGGGAGTAGTGAATTTATATCATATAAGCCAAGACAAAGACTTGTCTGAACGGAATGTAATAATTCACACTATGAAATGGGGGAGCACTGACCAGCTTGAGGAAGTGAACGGCCAACCAGTGGATTCTTTCTGTGCCTGCAAATCCTTTAGCGGGTGTCATGAAAATTATTGTTAATACTTGCACTTTTAGTTCATGTTTTCCAGCAGAGAAAGATATAGGGAAACGTTTAGGCATGGTGCGCCGGCCGAACGCTTCGGCCGGTCGCTCCACGCGCGAACGCTTCCAACGAATAAAGCTGTGACACGTGGGGTGCGAGTGTCCCACCCGCGATGCGTTGACCCACGACGTTGGTCTGCGCACGGCCGAACCCATCGCTAACCTTTCCCCATCTTCTCCGCTAACCCCACGCCGTCCAAACCACGGCTGCTGCCGAGAATGCCATGGACGACCTCCGCACCTCCTCCCTACCCCCATCTGCCCTCCCCCCCCCCTCTTGCAGATCTGCGGCGGCGGTCACACGGCAGTCGGCGTCACACATCTACTCGAAGATCACCGGTGATCCTAGTAGCTGCGTAGTGACCATGGTGGCACCTTGGTACGAGCGAGTGCTGTTTTGGGGAGTGCACGACGATGATGCGGTCCTGGCACCCATGGCCGCCGCTGTCGGGGGTGTCGTATACCGGCGAACCTGCAGGCGAGCCATTGCAGAACCTGCCACAGACCCCCGTGTGCTGCAACCGCTAAAAAAAAGCTTCAAACTCTATATGAAAAGCTTCAACCGTATATACAGAAAGCTGCAAAACCTTCAGTGCTATCGAGGAAAGCTACAACCGTCTACAGGAAATGCTACAACCTTTGACGAAAAAAGCTTCAACCGAACGATAGAGGAAGCTTTCACCCAGGCGCTGCTCAAAACGAAAAAAGTTTCAATCGTTTACAGAAAAGCTTCTGCCGTAGAGGAAAAAAGCTTCAACCTTTGAGAGAGAAAGCTACAACCAGACTCTGCACAATCAACAAAGTTGCAACCGTTCGATAGAGAAAGCTTTTGAAATCGTATGTGCAAAAAAAGTTTCAATCGTTTACAGAAAAGCTTCTACCACCGGCGACGGGATTTACTACAACCAATGGGAGCCATCCCACGGCGGCGGTGACCACGGCCCGACGGTGGTGCTGCAACCAGTTTTTTTTGCTACAATCAACCCTATTTTTTGCTACTAATGTCTTCGGATTTTGCTGGAAACAACCCATTTATTTGCTACCGGCGTCTTGACTTTGCTGCAACCGGTGTCTGGTTTTGCTTCCACCGTATCATGTTTTTGCTGGAACCGGTCTTTCATGTTTTTGGTTCCACCCCGTGCGAGTTTTTTGCTGGAACCAATGCCTCATTTTCTTTTTTTGTTTTCATGGTGTGTTTGATTTGCTGGAATCGACACTAGTGTTTGCTACCACCACTTTTTTGGTTGTAAGCGACGCGACTATGCCATTTTGATGCTGCAACCGGCGACGAGGATGGCCGACTGCACCGGAGTTGTGCCGCCGCACCGGAGCTGCGGTCGTCGCCATGGGGAGCTGCAACCGCGGGAGCAGGCTGCTGCATGCACGAAGACGGCGACGGCGACCGGCGACGAGGGCAGCGACGGTGACCGGGCAACCGACGACGAGGGCAGCGACGGCCGGAGAACGTGCGGGCTGTTCTTCAAGGCCGGGCGCGTCGTGCGGTGTTGGTTTGACTTTTTATTATGTGCGGGCGAGAGGTGAACGAAGACGAAGATTAGATCGTAATCAAACGGTTATTAGTAGGCCTATCAGACGGTTGCGGGCCGACCAGCCCAACGGTTGGGCCGGTGCGCTGGCGCAGATCGCTGCCGAAAGATATATGTACTCATATGAGATCTCAACTCTATGCACCAACCTGGTTGACAAGGCGGCGGGGAAGCTGGTTCCATGGTAGGGCAGGCTCATCATGTCCATGGAGAGAGCTGCTCTTGTTACGTCCGTTCTCACACCGCAAACTACCCACCACATCATGCCGTTTGTCGTTCCGGCCGGCACAATGTAGGAGATTAACAAGTTAGAGGGAACCCCAACTTTGTTGGCTGTGGTATGAATGGAAGGGTCCGAATAGGACGTGGGTTGGGCTTGGCAACCTCTGTGATGAGTCAGACAAGGACTTCTTCCACGCGGCTACCGTCATCACGATAGGGGACTGAAGGAAAACGTAATTTTGGCACTCCTTGTGGCTTCACGGGGAGAAGCAAAAATATATCGTCTCTAGCAAATTTGACAATTTTGCGTGGAGAAGTGCCACTATTCAGGACGCTACGCATAATCACATGTGTGTAGCATCTTCAATGGCTTTGCAGTGCTGCATCTTCAACAATTTCATGTTTTTTGGGAGAAAATTTAGCACACGCAACTCACTGAGGGACTTCAAAGACATTGTCTGCCAGTTTACGCCTCCGGGGTCTCGCTCAATATGACGCTGTTTGCTGGGGCCACCTCCACTAACATGAGAACCGTCGTGTGGGACAACTGGCCCCTTCAAAGTGTAAGGCTACGCTTGGATTGCCGTTTTCCAGCCATCTACACGTGTAAAGTATACCCCCGTAAAAATAAAACGGACGATCTACTTGGATCGTCGTTTTTGCATCGTAACTTTTACACCCGGTTTCACTTTACACTTGGATATCGCTGGTATTCCGTCGGTTTGCAAAACACTGCTATGTTCGTCGTTTTTCCTAGTCGCTGGTATTCCGCCATTCTTGCCCGGTCGTGATTGACTAGGTAGCCACAACCGAGGTAATTAAGCGCCGCAACGGCTCAACCGGAGCACGCCGAGGCCACCGCCACCACTCGCCGGAGGGCCGCCATCGTTCCCCGGAGACACCATCATCACCAGCGCAGTCGCCTTCTGCAGTCCTGCCACATCAGCTCCACCACCACGGCCCGCCATTGACGCCGAGCGTCCGCAGCCACCACCATGGGTGCTTGTGCGCCGCCGAGCTTCGAGTCGACGGCACCGCAGCGTCGCGCCGCTGCCGGAGCGCGTGCGCTCGCCGCCACTGCAACCAAACGCGCTGCAGCACCCAACGTCTGTCTCCACCACCACAGGTCCACGGCGTCCCTGCTGCCGCCGGATTGCCTTCGCCACTGCAGCAGGATCCTGCGTCCGCCGCGGCCGCGCTGTGACGACGCCTGGCGCTCGTTCTACTGGTAGCCAACGGCATAGCGCACGGGAGAGACTCTCCGAAACAAGCAAAAATCCGACGAACCAAGCGCAGCATATACATGTGGGGAATATCCGGTTGTATTTTACAAATCTCCTGTAATATACAGGGGTATTCATATACGGATGTAAAACTTCTACAGGGATTCCAATCGGGGCCTAAATTTCGCCTGGCTCATGCTCAGAACATGGTGTGGACTATGGACGGCAGACAAGCTTCAGAAGATACGGTGGCCTAACCACGGACTATCAGCTTTGTAAGAGAGAACCCGAGACGGCCGCACACTTGCTCGTCAAATGTAGGTTCATCATCACGGTGTGGGTGGCTTGGCATGGACGAGTTATAGATAGACACTTGGACCAGGATGCTTGCTTACTACGAGTAGTGGGAGAGGATGGTCCTTCACGCTGGACACCGATGCAAGGCGACGGCCACTCTTCTCATGTTGGTGGTATGGGTGTACGGAGAGGAATGTGAGGGTCTTCCAAGGTAAATCTTCCATGCCTTTCTACGATTGTGGCGCAAGGCTAAGAACCGGATGATTGCCGGGGCAAAGAAATTGAGTTCTAGCATATGTCGCATTTTTTACGTTTTTGTGCCATTTGTGGAGGAGTAACGGCCTCCAAATTCCATACTGTGTTTCAAGCCCATTCTTTATTAATGAGATGGAGTCAAAGCTTTTGACTCAGTTTAAAAAAAAAACTGCACTTAAGGATGACTTGTGATGAAGTAGCATTTTTTTGTGTGTGAGAAAATATCATTCATTCATTTCTTGTCACTGCACAACCCCAGGAACGTCCATTTGTTCGTGCCTAAGTTGATCTCGTTAACCCTGCAGCTTACATGCACAAAAAGAATCACATCTAGCGGTAGAACAAATTGAATTCACGAGGAGGAAGTTTCTTCTTTGCATAGTTTCCGGCTGAGGGTGCTGAAGTTGGCCCGCGAGAACTGGCGGGACGCGTTCCTCCAGTCCGCCCCAGACTTCATCATCAGCTCGAACTCCTGGTAGCTGATGCGTCCGTCCCGGTCGGTGTCGACGTCGCGGATGATCTCGAGGATGGCCTGCTCGTTAGGCCCCAGCTCCTGCCTCAGCTCGTCGATCTCGATGAAGCCGCTGCCGTCCTTGTCGAAGTAGCGGAACGCCGCCGCCAGGTACTTCTCGTTGGTCATCTTCTTGAGGTGCAGCGACACCGTCACGAACTCGTCGCAGTCCAGCGTCCCGTTGCCGTCCGTGTCCGCGGCCTCGAGCAGCATCCTGATCTCCGACTCCGGCACGCGCTGGCCGTTGATGTGGAGGCCCTCCATGAGCTCCTCCAGCGACAGGTTGCCGTTCTTGTCCTTGTCCATGAGGTGGAACATCTGCACGCACTTGTCCAGCTCCTCCACCGGCATGTTCCGCGCCACCACGCCCAGCGCCTTCTTCTTGAACTTGTTCATCGCCGAGAACTGCTGCAGCCGAGACCGCACCGCCTCGCCCAGCGACACGTTCGGCGCCGTGTCCGCGTTCTTCAGCCACGGGTGCTCTGCCAATCACAATCACAACAATGCTTGCGTTAATTCTACGTCCATCCACTCCACGTGCTAATTAGTAGTAGAAGTGCATTGGCGCAGTACCAAGAACTTGCGCGGCCGTGAGCCGGGTGGCGGGGTCGGGGTCGAGCATCCGCCTGATGAGGTCCTTGGCGTTGCCAGACACCCTGGGCCAGGGCTCCCGGTTGAAGTCGAGGCCGCCGCGGATGATGGCCTGCGCGATCTTCTCGTCGTTGTCCCCCCAGAAGGGCGGCACACCGCAGAGGAGGATGTAGAGGATGACGCCGGCGCTCCACACGTCCACCTCCTGCCCGTAGTTACGCTTGAGGACCTCGGGGGCCATGTAGTAGGCGCTCCCCACCACCTCCGTGAAGCGATCGCCGGGGTTGAAGAACACCGAGAGGCCGAAGTCGATCACCTTGAGGGGGGCGTCCTCGGATTTGTTGGCGAACAGGAAGTTCTCCGGCTTGAGATCACGGTGGATCACCCCGTTCGAATGGCACAACTGCCACATTGGTTGAGCAAACTTGGTTAGTTCGTCGCCTTCGTTGCGATATTGGTGCGCAAGAACGTCGATCGAGAAGCTTGTTGAGGTGTTCTTGAACGAATCTTGCATGCGGGTTGCGTACCTGGATGACGTTGACGATGGTGCGGAAGACCTTGGCGGCGGCGCGCTCGGAGTAGTGGCCGCGGGCGACGATGCGGTCGAAGAGCTCGCCGCCCTCGCAGAGCTCCATGACGAGGTGCACGGAGCCTTCCTGGTCCTCGCGGGCCTCCCGCAGCCGCACAACGGCCGCGCCGCCGCGGGCCGACATGCGCCGCATGATGGCCACCTCCCTCCGCACGTCGGCCGCGTGCGCCGCGGCCGCTGCGGCGGCGGCTCGCGGCGGCTTCCGCGCCCCGCCACCAGCGGCCTTGCGGTTCGCCCTGCGGCCGCCCCGGCGGCGGTGCCTCCGGATGGTCTTGCACGCGAGCGCCTCGCCCGTGGCGGCGTCCTTGCAGCGGCGCGTCACCCCGAACTCCCCGCGGCCGAGCTCCTTCCCGAGCACGTAGCGCCGCCCGAACTCGGCGGACGTCATCTTGGCCACGAGCTCCTCCTCCTCGGTGCCGCCGGCGGGGCCGTCACCATTGTTGCGCCTGGAGCTGCCGTGGTCGGCCTTCCTGGCGGAGCGGTCCGAGCCCGCGCGGGCGCTGCTGGTGCTGGTCCCGGTGGCGGCGTTGGCGGCGGCGGCGTCGCGTTCGGTGACGGGGAGGACGAAGGAGAGGTTGCCGAGGCGGCCGCGCAGCTTCCGCGAGCAGGCGTAGGCGGAGTAGCAGCCCCCCATCGAGCCACCTCCCTCGCCGAGCCCGCCGCGAAGGCGCCCCTGCCCTGCCCCCTCTCTTCCCCTCTCCCTGCCCTCCTCGCGTCGGAGCTGCGCGTGGGCGTGCCGCGTTTGTTGGCGCGTCGACGGGGGGTCAGCCGTGTCCCGCGCTGCGGCTCGCCGCGAGATCCTGCATGGCCGCCTACGCTAGCTATTCGTGGCCGCGGCGGCCCACGCGCGCGCTACTTATGCTGCCCAAGGGACGGGACGGGTGTGTACAGGTTGGAGTGCGGAACGCGGTCTCACCCGGGAAGAAAGGAAGAGTTAATACGCGCCACGATCGTGGCCGCGTAGGGCTGCGTGCCGCGCCATCTACGGCCGCTAGACGATGCACGTGGCAGCTGCGCCATATGCCTGCGAGAAGGAACCGACGGCTGTAGAATGTTCGTGCGCACTGATACCCGTCACGTCTCCTTGTCCTTGGGCAGCAAGATTCCATCAGGTTTGTGCTGTGAAGCAACGCCGGAGACGGTCTGGACGGTCGGATGCTGTGCCGTTGGGGAAGCCGGCTGGCCGTGCAAAGATTTTGCTTGTTCCACCGTTCATTTACACGGCACCGAGAGAGTGCGTACGGCGAGAAGATGGTACCTTGTCAAATGGAACAGGATTTATAGGTCTAAAGAGAAAGGGAGTTTGGGGATCTTGGTTCGGCTGCAGGCGCGTTTGAGGGCTTTTGAGGCATGTCCGGTCAAAAATCGTGACGGGCAGCCTTGCCAGATGTGTGGCGGGTTTGAGAGGTCCGGTTGTAGATGCTCTAAGTCTTATGGTCAAATGATGGTGGAAACTTAAGAGTCAAAATGGTGTGGCACAAGACATTGTGAAGAGTAGATACCTAGCTATCAAGATTGTGGCCACAACGAGTTCCAGATTTCCAGACTCCCTCTGTTAAGCTCTTATGAAAATCAAAGACTTATTATACATGGTTGGTAGAAAAATTAAAGTTAAACTTAGCTAGAGTTGGAAGGACTCCATTGATGGGCTGACCCTATTTTGTGTCCAATTTTCTCAACTTTTTTGATATCTGTGTCGATCAAGATTGTAATGTTAGTAAATTTTATACTGTTGACATATGTATCTTGTTTCGGAGAAGACTCAACACAGATATGTTGGGGCGGCGGCAAACCTTACGGGAATGTATTTCTAACATTCAATTATTTGATGAGAAAGACAGTGTAAACTGGGGGTTAAACAAGACAACTTGTTACACAACCAAATCCATGTATACGAGGTTAGAGAAACCTCCTAGTGCATGCAATTTCAAATGGATTTGGAAGGCTAAATTGCCTCTCAAAATTCAAATATTTCTATGGCAGTTGTATTAAGACACCGTACTTACTCGGCAAGTGATGCAACGAGGATATTGGTGTGATAATCCTAGTCGTTCCTTTTGTACAGAAACAGAGTCATCTCAACATCTTTTCTTCACATGTCCAGTGGCTCGGGTGGTCTGCCAATCCACCGGAGTGGTGCTTGGGACTGACTTGTGTCCGAACAATTACTGGCATTTTTTTGCATGGTGCTACACTTTTCTCCCTCGTGGGGAAAAGTTTATACTGTTGGCTTAGCGACTATATCTTGGGACATTTGGTTAGCTCAAAATCGAGCCACTTTTAAGAAAAAACTGATAAAAACTCCTTTTGAGATTGTTTTCTCCATGTGATCCTTCTTACTGTATTGGGCACGTCTCCAGCAGGGCGAAGATGTGGTAAAACTTTGTTCTGGTGTTGAGATAATCAGATCAAGCACGGTGAACTTGATGAGAATCTGCAATGCGTCCAGGCAGCCGATAGCAAGGGAGTGAAGAAGGTTGCAGGTCCATGGTGCTATGCTCTTGAAGTTAGCTGATCGTGATAGAGTCTCCCTTGATTTGGATCGAGTGATTCTCCCTTGATTTATGTCAGTTATGATTTGATCAACGAGATGATTTTTGTTCACTCTAGCTCGAACTCGTGATAGTCTCTTGGGGGGTTGAGTTTCTTCTTCCTCTTCTTCTTGATCATCTTGTGCTTGAGATGAAGGCGAAGGAGGTTGATGACGATCTTGTTGAACTTATTCTTATTGTCGAATGCACTTGTGGAATCCGATTCATTACCTTGAAGTAGCGGGTCCCGCTTCAGGAGAAGGAGCACTTTTTATATTTCCATGGGTTTCACATTCCCAGTAGCTAAGTCCTTGATTGCTTTCGAAGGTTCCTTATCACCTAAAACATCTACCAATTCCTGAACTTGGGGGCCATTAGATTCATCAAATTTCTCATCTATCGGTTCTTCAACCTTCCGAGTGAAATTGTTGAGGGCCCGATAAGTGCGAGAATTTGCTTTGTGACAAAGGAGAAAACCTTCATGCGACTTAGGAGCTAATTTGGAACAAACATGCTTACCATGAATGTAGCAGTTTTTAGCCAAATACTCCAAAGTATCCAACTTTTGGTTTGTTACAGGTTAGAAGTTCATACGTTGTATTGCCAAGTATCTTGTGGAAATAAATCCGGTTCGTGGCATGACAAGCCTTTTGAACCGCTTTAGGCCCAAAATGCTTCGGGGTCTTGTACTTGTCGAACATCGTTCTAGCCATCTCGATCAAGGTCCGATTCTTCCTCTCAATAACTCTGTTTTGTTGAGGAGTGCAGGTCATGGAGAATTCATGCGAAATGCCTTCTTCGTCAACAAATTTCTCAACCTTAGAATTCTTGAACTTGGTTTCGTTGTCACTTCACACCTTCTTGATCTTTACCTCAAATTGATTTTGTGCTTTTCTCACAAAAGCCTTGAAGATCTTTTGTACTTAAATGATCTAAAAGATCTTATATTAGTTTATAGAGGGAGTACATGCAATTTGTCATCGAGGAAGAAACCCAAGTGAATCTAGAATAATCATCAACAAGCCACGAGACACTTGTAAGCGTCGGGACCATATATGAAGTAGCTCGAGAGATCTTCTCTTCATCGAAAAAAAATCTTATGCGACCGGGTCGTACGAAGTCGATCGTGAGACCTCCTCTTGTGTGCAACGCGCAGTGACACCAATCTCAAAGCAGCAACCTTCTTGTTGCTCACTTACCCGTTTGCAAATCATGTTTCAAACTCCAAAACGCTCCCAAATTCTAGCAGCCGGTGTGATACTCCCGGCTACGCGCCATATCGCCGCCGGTGAGCTCGTCGACACCAAGCACTATTGGAAATATGCCCTAGAGGCAATAATAAAATGGTTATTATTATATTTCTTTGTTCATGATAATAGTCTATTATTCATGCTATAATTGTGTTATCCAGAAGCCGTAATACACGTGTGAATACATAGAGCACAACGTGTCCCTAGTGAGCCTCTAGTTGACTAGCTCGTTGATCAACAGATAGTCATGGTTTCCTGAATATGGACATTGGATGTCATTGATGACGGGATCACATCATTGGGAGATTGATGTGATGGACAAGTCCCAATCCTAAGCATAGCTCAAAGATCGTGTAGTTCGTTTAGCTAGAGCATTTCCAAATGTCAAGTATCATTTCCTTAGACCATGAGATTGTGCAACTCCTGGATACCGTAGGAGTGCTTTGGGTGTGCCAAACGTCACAACGTAACTGTGTGACTATAAAGGTGCACTACGGGTATCTCCGAAAGTGTCTGTTGGGTTGGCACGAATCGAGACTGGGATTTGTCATTCCGTATGACGGAGAGGTATCTCTGGGCCCACTCGGTAATGCATCATCATAATGAGCTCAATGTGACCAAGTGTCCGTCACGGGATCATGCATTACGGTAAGAGTAAAGTGACTTGCCGTAACGAGATTAAACGAGGTATTGGGATACCGACGATCGAATCTCGGGCAAGTAACGCATCGATTGACAAAGGGAATTGTATACGGGTTGCTTGAATCCTCGACATTGTGGTTCATCCGATGAGATCATCGAGGAGCATGTGGGAGCCAACATGGGTATCCAGATCCCGCTGTTGGTTATTGACCGCGAGGCGCCTCGATCATGTCAGATGTCTCCCGAACCCGTAGGGTCTACACACTTAAGGTTCGGTGGCGCTAGGGTTGTAGAGATATGAGTATGCAGAAACCGAAAGTTGTTCGAGTCCGGATGAGATCCCGGACGTCACGAGGAGTTCCGAATGGTCCGCAGTAAAGAATTATATATAGGAAGTCAGCTTTCGGCCATCGGGAAAGTTTCGGGGTCACCGGTATTGTACCGGACCACCGGAAGGGTCCTGAGGTCCACCGGTGGGGCCACCTATCTCGGAGGGCCCCATGGGCTGAAGTGGGAGGGGAACCAGCCCCTGGTGGGCTGGTGCGCTGTGACGCCCGGGTAATTACGCTACAGTAATCCCCGCTAATGATGCCACGTCACCTCGGTTACTGTGGATAAACTCGCGCTAGTTCGAAACCTGTTCGAATTCAAATTCAAAATCAAGCAAACAATAAAAGTTTTCAAATATTAGAACTAAAGTGTTCGGAGTGGGCCAAATAATGCATAGGTAATTGTGATGGAGAAATCACACTTTTATAAAATATTTAAATACTCTAAAATGATCAAAATAGTAGCAAAAGGAATTAAAAGCTTTTTAAATAATAAAGCATCGCAAACTATTTTACTTTATGTGCCAAGTTAAATGTGGTTGTGGCATATTTACATATACTAAATTAGGTACAACGTTGATATTTTACAAAAACTAAAATAATAGGAATCAATATTAAAACAGAAAAGAAATAATGAAAAGAAAAGATAAAAGAAGAAGAAGAATGAGAAAGAGAAACCCCCACTGGGCCAGACGGCCCAGCTTGCTTGCTGAGCCGGACCAAACCGGCCCAGCCGCCTCACTCCACCAAAACCCCGGTCAAACCCTAACCGACCGAACCCCCACTCCCTCATTCCTCTCGCCCCATCCGATCTGGATCGGGCGCTCGCCGACGACGACAGCGTCACGCCGGTGCCGCCTCGCCGGCCCGCCCTCGTCCCCGACGTCTCTCCCTCTCCTCCCAGCCGCCACACACCCAGCGCCCAGCCTCGGCGCCCCATCCCATCGCCCGTCGGCCTCGTCCCCCCCGCCGCCTCCCCCGGCGACCGTGTTTCCCGCTCGACGCCGGCGCCTCGCCTCGTTATCGACCCACGCCGCCGGATCGAGCCGCGCCCGCTGCCTCGACACCGCCGCCCGCCGCTTCGCTACCTCGCCGCCATGAGGACCGCGCCACGGAGCCCTCATCGTTTTCCACGAACGCCGTTGCCTCGCGGACCTCCTCGCTGGTCGGTTTCCTCCACGACGCCGCCCCCCGACTCTTCCTCAACACCCGCTGCCCGTCCCTACGAATCGCGGTGAGGCTCCGGCCTCGTCCTCTCCCTTCTCCCGTGTTGGGCGTGCTCGTCGCCGTGCCGTGCTCGCCTCCGCCTCTCCTCTCCCCTTCGCTCCATGCCGTGGACGCCCCACACATGCCGGAGCTCGCTCCGCCGTGGCCTCGCCTCGCCCGCGCGTCTGTCGCGCGTCCCCTCGTGGCGCTTGCGCCTCACCTTCCCTCGCAGATACGCCCATGGCGGCGCCCTCTCGGCGTTCTTGCAGCTTCCCGGCGACCGGATCGGCCCCACCGCTGCCGGGTCTCACCCGAGGCCGACGCCTGGTTGGCCCTGTCGGGCGCCCATCACCAAAACCAATTGCGCCTAGCGCCCGCACCCGAACGCCCAAACCCACTAACCCCCTGTGCCATTGACATGTGGGGCCTAACCCCAGAACAAAAACAAAAAGAAAAAGAAAAATAATAATAATAATAATAATAATAATAAATAATTAATTAATTAACTAAATTAATTAACTTAATTAATTAAGTTTAATTAATCGATCACTTAGTTAAACTAATTAACCTTGTTTAATTAACTTTGAGCCTATGATGATAGGCCCCACCGCCCTAAAACGCTTATTAACTAAAAAGAATAAGAAATAAAAATATTAAATAGTTAATTAATTAATTAACTAGATTAATTAACTTAATTAATTATGCTTAATTAACCTAATAACTAGTCAACCTAATTAACTACGGTTAATTAGCTAATAGATCCTGATGTGTGGGACCCACATGTCAAAGTTGACTTGGTCGCAGATCACGCCGATCGCTGATGTCGACATGACATCATGCTGATGTCATTAATCTGTTTTTCAATTAATTTAAATATTTAATTAAATTCCAGAAATTAATAAATACTTTAGAAAATCATATCTTTTAATCCGTAACTTCGGATTAAAATAATTTCAACATGAAAGTTGCTCGTAACGACGAGACGAATCCGGATCACGCAGACGCTCGTCCGCCACACACCCCTAACCTATCGAACCTGCAAACTTTCCTCTCCGGTTCATCTGTCGTCTGACAGACGTCCGAACCGGAAAACTTTCCTGATGTTTCCCCTTCGCCAAGATCGCTTAGCGCTGCGTTAGAACACGCCTAGCTCGCTCATTGTCCCGTTATGCACTTGCTCGCTATGTATTTACTGCTTTCTTCCCCTCTTCTCTCCTAGAGACCCCGAGACCGATGTTGATGTCCTCGTGATCGACTTACGCCACCGACGACCCCTCCTTGTCTCGAGCAACCAGCAAGCCCCCCTTGATCACCGGATATCGCCTACTCTTCTCTATCTGCTTGCATTAGAGTAGTATAGCATGTTACTGCTTTTCAGATACTCCTATCTTGTTGCATAGCCTTGTCCTTGCTACTTCATTGTTACCTTACCGCAATCCTATATGCTTAGTATAGGATGCTAGTGTTCCATCGGTGGCCCTACACTCTTGTCCGCTCGCCATGCTATACTCTCGGGCTGTGATCACTTGGGAGGTGATCACGGTATATACTATATACTTTACACTATTACATTACACGTGGTACTGTTCGGAGATGGGGCTGAAAGGACGGGTGGCTCCATCCCAGTAGCGGTGGGCCCGGGTTCCCGACGGCCCCGATCGTTACTTTATGGCGGAGCGACAGGCAGGTTGAGACCGCTTAGGAGAGAGGTGGGCCTGGCCTGTTCGGCGTTCATGGGTTACTTAACACGCTTAACGAGGTCTTGATATTTGATCTGAGTTGGCTACGAGCTTATACGCACTAACCATCTACGCAGGAGTAGTTATGGGTATCCCGCGTCGTGGTATCACCAAGCACTTCAGACGTCGGCGACGAGCGGCGCGCCGGATTGGACTGGAACGCTGTTAGGCTAGGTCTGCTCGGCCGCCAAGCGTCGCAGGTGTGTGCTCGAGGCGATGGGCCTGCACCCTGCGCGCTTAGGTTTAGACCGGCGTCTTGGCCTCTCTGTTGTGCCTAGGTGGGGCTGCGGCGTGTTGATCTTCCGCGGCGGGCATGACCCAGAAAGTGTGTCCGCCAAATGGGATCAAGCGTCTTTGGGTAAGATGGTGCACCCTGCAGGAAGTTAATCTATTCGGATAGCCGTGATCTTCTGTAATGGACGACTTGGAGTTGTACCTTGAGCTTATGACAACTAGAACCGGATACTTGATAAAACACACCCTTCCAAGTGCCGATACAACCGGTGGTCGCTCTCGCTCGTGGTTATGAGCGAGGATTGCGGGTAGGATTATTGCTATATGATGTTACTTGGGGACTTCCGTTGTCCTCTTACATGCATTGCAAGACCGGTGTCCGAAGCGTAGTCTTCGTTAAGACTAGCTATCCCCTCTTATTCGGCTTTCGCGATTCAGTCCATCGATATGGCCTTTACACATATATCCATGCATATGTAGTGTAGCTCCTTGCTTGCAGTACTTTGGATGAGTACTCACGGTTGCCTTGTTCCCCTTTTCCCTATCTCTACTCGATTGCTGCAATCGATGATGGAGCCAGAGGCGAGCGCCGCCGCCTATGACGACTACTACTCGAGGCGCCTACTACTACGTGCAGCCACGGCGATTTACCGGGAGTGACCTAGGAGGATCCTGCGGAGGCCCGCTCCTCTTCGATCTCAGATCCCGCTTTGTGCTAGCCATCTTATGGCAACTTGTTTAACTTATGTCGTACTCAGATATTGTTGCTTCCACGACTTCGCCTATGATCGAGCACTTGTATTCGAGCCCTCGAGGCCCCGGCTTGTATTATGATGCTTGTATGACTTATTTTATTTGTAGAGTTGTGTTGTGATATCTTCCGTGAGTCCACGATCTTGATCGTACACATTTGCGTGCATGATTAGTGTACGATTAAATCGGGCGCCTGAAGTTGGTATCGAGCCATTGCTGTAGGAATCCCCTTTCCAACTCCTTGGCCGAAGTTGAGTCTAGACTTTACAAAACTTTTACTTACATGGCTGTGCGGCCCATGGGCCCACGTCGCCATTGGGTGGTATTAGGATCTTTTACTCCTCGATCTTTACTCTGGGATTCTCAACTCTCTTCTATTCGGGTTAAACGATTTTGCTAAAACAAAACTAACTTTAGGTTCTCGCAAGTACTTTCTCCGGAGAGCCCTCACTTCAGATGATCGCCTCGCTAATCAAGATTCGAAGATACTCTCGATGTTCTCTCGAGACTTTGTGCCCATCACTTTTGCTATTCCTGACCACCGATAAATCCGTGGATAACTACTTACACTTGCCATTCTTACGATCATCCCCCATTGAATTTATTATTACAAGACACCCAAGTTTTCTATTGTTCCGAGAATACTTTGTGCCTCTTGCCTAGCAGTTCTTTGCCATATGAATACCCCTTCAAATAAATCCTCGCACTTGTCGAGTATCCGCCAACCCCAGCTTGTTCATGTGTTTCAAAAGTCTTCAAATTACTATTCGCCTTCCGAAAATCCTCTGAGCCTTTGGCTCTTGAAATTTTTGCTTGCTTGCATTATGGATAATCCCATAAGTCTCGTAGTCATATTGACATTCCTTGTCATTATCATTTTGGGTCTGTTGACTCAATATGTTTGCGAATACCCGCAATCATCATTGATCCTTATAAATTACCTTTCTGGCTGAGCTGCCATTCTTTTGACTGGAATTGGTTCTCGACCAATCCAATTGTCGTTGATTGTACCCTAAGGTTGTTCAACTTATCCATCCCTAATCAGAGCATTGCTTCTGATCCCTTGATTTGGGAATCATAATTCCTTTGCATTTGACAATTGAGTTAGTCAGTTGTTTCTATAATTTGATCTCCTTGCATTCTTCTTCCTCTAGTTAAGTAATCGATGCTCACGTCAGACCCTCGTGGACCATCAGTCCATTATTGATTTCACCCACAAGATCCTTCATATTCAATAACCTGTGAGACCTTCCCCGATACATAATGCCTTTGGTAAATTGCATCCTCTCGCTTTGTCAACCATGCTCTACCTCCGAGCTTGTGTTATTTACTCTTGAAACTTGTGGTATATGTTTCTAAGAAGCCCTATGGGTTGAACATATGCCTTCACTAAACCGTGTGAACCCGAAAGTTCTCACGAATCATACTCTTCTGGTGCTTCGCCAGATAAAATTTTCAACACTGCGACTTCATCGAACGTGAGAAGTGAATGAAGGGTTATGCATTGGAGAAGTGGAGTCGACCTTGAACCTTGCGCTCATGCCCATGGACACGATGTAGATCTTATCATTAAAGCTTCTCTTAAATAATTATTCCTTTGGTATAAGTTCATCTTATATCGTGGATCCGCCTTTGAAATCGTGGTTCCACCATGTCCTCTTTTAAATACCATTTCTCGTGCAAGTTTTAGCACTTGTCTTTTGTAGAGCATTACCCCGGTCCAACCTCTACTTTGATCTGTCATCGAGTATTACCCCCCTGGTATCTCAAGATTATCATGGAACTGCGTAACTTCTTATGAGTTCTTCATCAAGTGCTACCTTCCCACTGATTCCAATTTTTCACGGGCTCTGAGTTATTAAACACTCAAAGGACAACGATAACTGGACCGAGTCCGCTCTACGGTTCAACAACTCTTCAGTAAGCTTCCATAAGTACGAGTTTGTACCCGATCACGCCATTCCTAGCCTGTTTGGCTATATCGTTGTCGTGATGATTTTAACTGTACTACCCGTTCCTTCTTCACGGAGCACAATTTTCGACGAGGAACTAACCTTACGTCGATCTTCATCGACATATCATTTCGCCTTGAACAACAAGCTTGGTTTCGAGTTTGTGTCGTACCCTTGGTTCCAATAACCTCATTTCATCATTACTTTGACTTGATGTCGTCACCGATCGATTACATCTTCATGAACTCTCGCGACAAAGGTGTCGTGGTCATCAACATTCTGAGCTCATCCAGGATATCAATTGGATTCATGATGAGGAATACCATCCTTGCCCTCGATGATTTGTATTATCATCGACCACTTTATTGCCTTCCCACCAACACAAGCTTGTTCATGTTTGGTGTTATACCTTGAGTTCCTTGCTACCCAGCAATCGTTCTTCTTTACCTTGGAGTATTACCATCTGTTAATATCAAGGATGTTGTGAGGACTGCTCCACCTCTTAAGAAACTCTTGGTATTGAGATGCTTCTCAACATCACCATTCTTTCTTGGTCCCCGTGTTGCTTCCAACCGGTGTACCAACAAGTGCACGGTGCTGTTTGAATTCTGCCCTTCTAGCAAGCCTCTTGCTTTGAAGTGAAATTCTTAGACTATCGATTATTAGATCACCATTCTGACATTGGTCGTGCAACCCAACCCATATTTTGGGCGCACCTTACGACCAAGGTTTAATTGTGTATGTTTCCTCGAGCATACTTCCTTATATCATTTGATATGACAAATGTTATCTCCTTGTTCACTTAATTGTGGAAATCCATCTTTTGGGAATCTCGATGAATTACCATTGAGTTCACCAGACACCACCTTGTCCTCTCCTTGGGTTAATGATGGACTCTTGTTAGCGGAAATCACTACATAGTTCATTTCCCGAGAATCTTACAATGTCATCTCGTCAATTTGCGTTGCACCTCTTCTTCTCGGTA
Source organism: Aegilops longissima (assembly GCA_021605205.1). Taxonomy (NCBI): domain Eukaryota; kingdom Viridiplantae; phylum Streptophyta; class Magnoliopsida; order Poales; family Poaceae; genus Aegilops; species Aegilops longissima. The sequence goes on from CM038682.1 coordinate 331,128,902, forward strand.
TCCTAAGTCCGAGGTATCCCGACACCAATCGGATCTGAATCTCGGTCGATATGATGGTTGGGACAACTTTCAAGAGTAATGATGTTGGTCCTTTGATGACCCGTAGCATGATGTCATGCCTAGCACTTCCTACCGGAGGACCTATCATTATAGATTCCTTTTCAGCAGGGTTATCCATTCATCCATGAGGGAATTGTAATACTGATTCTACAAGTTATTCTTGATGGATCCTTCGTGATTCCAAAGTCGATCTTCACCAAGGCCATGTCAATGCTATCTCGAAGCATGTCTGTGATACTCGATTTTCAACAAGAACATTCAAGCCCAATGCTATATGTTTCTTGCTCAATTATCCAAACACCGTTGTATGGGTAATGTCATGAAATTTCTCTCCCTTACCTAAAGGGTTTTCTACATTATCTCCTGTCAGGATATCTTGCTCGCTTGTCCTTGGGAAGGATATACCCTTGAAATATGTGTTTAAACATATTTTCCTTTCCATTGTTCTTTAATCTGATGATCATATTTTCTATCCATTGGTTTGTTTAAACCTTTCCTATGATCTATATGATATAAGCAGTAATAATCCACCGCTTATGCAAGCACCTCGTGTTACAACACCGCCAAGAAGACCTGTTACTATTGTTGGTGACATTTCGGTAACCACCGACGGACGAGAACCTTGCCTATTGGTCCGCCTCGCTCAACGAAAGGAAAATGGTTCTCTTCGTCCCTCGCCCTTGGTGCCTATGTTGTTGCCGACATGACCCTCGGACTCTCCTCGACATGCCTTGCTTACATTTTCGTGCAAGATGTCACCAACCGTTCTACTTTTAACCACATGGTGGGCCCATAACCCAGTTTCACGGATCGAAACCCGACTCGTCCCAGTACACCCCGATTTCCAAAGTTATTCTCGCACGTGGCCTCGTATGTAATTCACGGGCCACCGTCATAGTGATCTATTCGGTATCGACGCGATACTTACTCTCGCTACTCGAACCCCTTTCTCACTCGTTCAGGCTTGAGCCGCTACCTACCCGCTTGAGCCTATTATGGTACCTTCGTACCTTACTCTCGAGGTATTTCATATGTTCAACTCGAGATATAATTTTATACTAATTCATGGGTTAACCCAGATTGTTTCCCTTAAAAGCATTATGTCGTAGTGAGCTGCCCTTACCTTTCGTAAGTACGATAGAGTTCCCAAGAAATGATGACCAGTTTATCATGGTGCATCGGAATAAAGGATTGAAGACATCAACGAAAGGATTAACTTCTTCGAGAAGATCCGTTAGATTATCTTAACCATACCTTTCCCCTTGTTCCCTCTTAAATCTCGGACGAGATTTCTTGTAGTGGAGGAGAATTGTGACCTTGGGTAATTACGCTACTGAGAATCCCGCTAATGATGCCACGTCACCTCGGTTCTCGTGGATAAACTCGCTAGTTCAAACCTGTTCAATTCAAATTCAAAATCAAGCAAACAATAAAAGTTTTCAAATATTAGAACTAAAGTGTTGAATTGGGCCAAATAATGCATAGGTAATTTTGATGGAGAAATCACACTTTTATAAAATATTTAAATACTCTAAAATGATCAAAATAGTAGCAAAAGGAATTATTTAAAAGCTTTTTAAATAATAAAGCATCGCAAACTATTTTACTTTATGTGCCAAGTTAAATGTGGTTGTGGCATATTTACATATACTAAATTAGGTACAACGTTGATATTTTACAAAAACTAAAATAATAGGAATCAATATTAAAACAGAAAAGAAATAACAGAAAAGAAAAGATAAAAGAAGAAGAAGAATGAGAAAAGAGAACCCCCCCACCTGGGCCAGACGGCCCAGTTGCTTGCCACGCCGGACCAAACCGGCCCAGGCCGCCCCCTCACTCCACCAAAACCCCCCGGTCAAACCCTAACCGACCGAACCCCCCACCCCCTCATTCCTCTCGCCCTCCCGATCTGGATCGGGCGCTCGCCGACGATCACAGCGTCCACGCCGGTGCCGCCTCGCCCCCCCCGCCCTCGTCCCGACGTCTCTCCCTCTCCTCCCAGCCCGCCACACACCCCAGCCACGGCGCCCCCCATCCCATCGCCCTCGGCCTCGTCCCCGACCCGCGCCTCTCTCCCCGGCGACCGTGCCCCCACTCCTCGGCGCGGCGCCTCGCCTCGTTCGACCCACGGCCGCCGGATCGAGCCGCGCCCGCTGCCTCGACACCGCCGCCCGTCGCTCGCTACCTCGCCCCGCCAGCGCGAGACCGCGCCACGAGCCCTCACTGTCTTCCCCGAAACGCCGTTGCCTCGCCAGACCTCCTCGCCGGTCGGTTTCCTCCACGACGCGCCGTCCCCGACTCTTCCTCAACACCCGCTGCCCCGTCCCTACGAATCACGGTGAGGCTCCGGCCTCGTCCCTCTCCCTTCTCCCCGTGTTGGACGTGCCGCTCGTCGCCGTGCCCGTGCTCGCCTCCGCCCCTCTCCTCTCCCCCTTCTGCTCCATGCCGTGGACGCCTTCATCACGCGCGGAGCTCGCTCCGCCGTGGCCTCGCCTCGCCCGGCGTCGCGTCGCGCGTCCCCATGGCGCGCTTCGCCTTCCTCACCTCCCGCCATCGCCATGGCGCCGCTCCTCTCATGCGGCGTTCTTCTTGCTTCCCGGCGATGACGGATCGGCCTCGCCGCCGCTGGTCTCACCTGAGGCCGACGCCTTGGGTTGGCCCTGTCGGGCGCCCAGCTGAAACCAATTGCGCCTAGCGCCTGCACCCAACGCCCAAACCCACTAACCCCTGTGCCATTGACATGGGGCTAACCCCGAACAAAAACAAAAAGAAAAATAATAATATAATAATAATAATAATAATAATAATAAATAAATAAATTAATTAATTAATTAACTAAATTAATTAACTTAATTAATTAAGTTTAATTAATCGATCACTTAGTTAAACTAATTAACCTTGTTTAATTAACTTTGAGCCTATGATGATAGGCCCCACCGCCCTAAAACGCTTATTAACTAAAAGAATAAGAAATAAAAATATTAAATAGTTAATTAATTAATTAACTAGATTAATTAACTTAATTAATTATGCTTAATTAACCTAATAACTAGTCAACCTAATTAACTACGGTTAATTAGCTAAGCGATCCCGATGTGGGACCCACCGTCAAAGTTGACTTGGTCGTGATCAACGCTGACTGCTGATGTCGACATGACATCATGCTGATGTCATTAATATGTTTTTCAATTAATTTAAATATTTAATTAAATTCCGAAATTAATAAATACTTTAGAAAATCATATCTTTTAATCCGTAACTCGGATTAAAATAATTTCAACATGAAAGTTGCTCAGAACGACGAGACGAATCCGGATACGCGGACCGTTCGTCCGCCACACACCCCTAACCTATCGAACCTGCAAACTTTCCTCTCCGATTCATCATCTCGACAGACGTCTCTAACCGGAAAACTTTCCGGATGTTTCTTCGCCAAGATCGCCTAGCGCTGCGTTAGAACACGCCTAGCTCATCTCATTGTCCTGTTATGCACTTGCTCGCTATGTATTTATCGTTTCTTCCCCTCTTCTCTCGGTAGACCCCGAGACCGATCTTCGATGTCCTGTGATCGACTACGCCACCGATTTAACCCTCCTTGTCTCGAGCAACCGTGCAAGCCCCCTTGATCACCGGATATCGCCTACTCTTCTCTATCTTGCTTGCATTAGAGTAGTATAGCATGTTACTGTTTTCGAGATACTCCTATACTGTTGCATAGCTTTGTCCTTGCTACTTACATTGTTACCTTACCGCAATCCTATATGCTTAGTATAGGATGCTAGTGTTCCATCAAGGCCCTACACTCTTGTCCGTCTGCCATGCTATACTATCGGGCTGTGATCACTTGGGAGGTGATCACGGTATATACTATATACTTTACACTATTACATTACCTGTGGTACTGTTTCGAGATGGGGTGAAAGGACGGGTGGCTCCATCCCGTAGCGGTGGGCCCGGGTTCCCGACGGCCCCGATCGTTACTTTATGGCGGAGCGACAGGCAGGTTGAGACCGCCTAGGAGAGAGTGGGTCTGCCTGTTCGGCGTCGCGGTTACTTAACACGCTTAACGAGGTCTTGGTATTTGATCTGAGTTGGCTACGAGCTTATACGCACTAACCATCTACGCGGGAGTAGTTATGGGTATCCCAGCGTGTGGTATCACCAAGCACTTCAGACGTCGGCGGACGGAGCGGCGCGCCGGATTGACCGAACGCTGTTAGGCTAGGTCTTCTCCGCCCTCCATAGCGTCGCAAGTGTGTGCTCGGGCGATGGGCCCGGACCCTGCGGCGCTTAGGTTTAGACCGGCGTCTTCCTCTCTGTTGTGCCTAGGTGGGGCTGCGACTTGTTGATCTTCCGCGGCGGGCATGACCCAGAAAGTGTGTCCGGCCAAATGGGATCAAGCGTCTTTGGGTAAGATGGTGCACCCTGCAGGAAGTTAATCTATTCGGATAGCCGTGATCTTCTGTAACAGGACGACTTGGAGTTGTACCTTGAGCTTATGACAACTAGAACCGGATACTTGATAAAACACACCCTTCCAAGTGCCGGATACAACCGTGGTCGCTCTCGCTCGGGGTTATGAGCGGGGATTGCGGGTAGGATTATTGCTATATGATGTTACTTGGGGACTTCCGTTGTCCTCTTCATGCTGCTGCAAGACCGGTGTCCGAAGCGTAGTCTTCGTTAAGACTAGCTATCCCCTCTTATTCGGCTTTCTGCAGTTCACCCCACCGATATGGCCTTTACACATATATCCATGCATATGTAGTGTAGCTCCTTGCTTGCAGTACTTTGGATGAGTACTCACGGTTGCCTTGTTCCCCTTTTCCCTATCTCTACTCGATTGCTGCAATCGACGATGGAGCCAGGAGCGACGCCGCGCCTATGACGACTACTACTGGAGGCGCCTACTACTACGTGCAGCCCACGACGACGCACTCAGAGTGACCTAGGAGGATCCCAGCAGGAGGCCCGCTCTCTTCGATCTGATCCCGTTTGTGCTAGCCATCTTATGGCAACTTGTTTAACTTATGTCAAGACTCAGATATTGTTGCTTCCACGACTCGTCTATGATCGAGCACTTGTATTCGAGCCCTCGAGGCCCCCGGCTTGTATTATGATGCTTGTATGACTTATTTTATTTGTAGAGTTGTGTTGTGATATCTTCCGTGAGTCTCGATCTTGATCGTACACATTTGCGTGCATGATTAGTGTACGATTAAATCGGGCGCCACATGCGCCTTGGGTCCCCTGCGCCTAGGGTTGGGAAACCCTAGGGGTGGGGCGCCCACCGCTTGGGGGCAAGCCACCCCTGGCGCCGCCCCCCCTGGAGATCCCATCTCCTAGGGGCACGCGCCCTAGGGGGCCTATATAAGAGGGGGAGGCAGCCGCACCATGCTCTTGGCGCCCCACTCCCTTGCTACACCTCTCCTCTCACAGACGCTTGGCGAAGCCCCGCCGAGATCGCTGCTGCATCCACCACCATGTCGTCGTCTTCGCTGGATCTTCATCAACCTCTCCTTCCCCTTGCTGGATCAAGAAGGAGGAGACGCCTTCCCCAACCGTGACGTGTGTTGAACGCGGAGGTGCTGTCCGTTCAAAGACTAGGATCATCGGTGATTTGGATCACGACGAGTACGACTCCCTCAACCCCGTTCTCTTGAACGCTTCCGCTTGATCTACAAGGGTATGTAGATGCACTTCTCTCTCTCGTTTCTAGATGAACTCATAGATTGATCTTGGTGAAACCGTAGAAATTTTTTATTTTCTGCAACGTTCCCCAACAGTGGCATCATGAGCTAGGTCTATGTGTAGTTCACTTTGCGCGAGTAGAACACAAACTTGTTGTGGGTGTAGATGTTGTCAACTTTCTTGCCACTACTAGTCTTATTTTGCTTCAGCGGTATTGTGGGATGAAGCGGCCCGGACCGACCTTACACGTACGCTTATGTGAGACAGGTTCCACCGACTGGCATGCACTAGTTGCATAAGGTGGCTAGCGGGTGTCTGTCTCTCCCACTTTAGTTGGAGCGGATTCGATGAAAAGGGTCCTTATGAAGGGTAAATAGAAGTTAACAAATCACGTTGTGGCTTTTAACGTAGGTAAGAAAACGTTCTTGCTAGAACCCTATTGCAGCCACGTAAAAGATGCAACAACAATTAGAGGACGTCTAACTTGTTTTTGCAGCAATTGCTTTGTGATATGATATGGCCAAAAGTTGTGATGAATGATATATATGTGATGTATGAGATCATGTTCTTGTAATAGGAATCACGACTTGCATGTCGATGAGTATGACAACCGGCAGGAGCCATAGGAGTTGTCTTAATAATTGTATGACCTGTGTGTCAATGATTTAACGCCATGTAATTACTTTACTTTATTGCTAAACCGTTAGCCATAGTAGTAGAAGTAATAGTTGGCGAGCAACTTCATGGAGACACGATGATGGAGATCATGATGATGGAGATCATGGTGTCATGCCGGTGACGAAGATGATCATGGAGCCCCGAAGATGGAGATCAAAGGAGCTATATGATATTGGCCATATCATGTCACTACTATTTGATTGCATGTGATGTTTATCATGTTTATGCATCTTGTTTATTTAGAACGACGGTAGTAAATAAGATGATCCCTCATAATAATTTCAAGAAAGTGTTCCCCCTAACTATGCGCCGTTGCGAAAGTTCGTTGTTTCGAAGCACATAGGGTGTGATAGATTCTAACGTTCACATACAACGGGTGTAAGACAGATTTACACATGCAAAACACTTAGGTTAACTTGACGAGCCTAGCATGTACAGACATGGCCTCGGAACACAAGAGACCGAAAGGTCGAACATGAGTCGTATGGAAGATACGATCAACATGGAGATGTTCACCGATGACGACTAGTCCGTCTCACATGATGATCGGACACGGCTAGTCGACTCGGATCATGTATCACTTAGATGACTAGAGGGATGTCTAATCTGAGTGGGAGTTCATTAAATAATTTGATTAGATGAACTTAATTATCATGAACTTAGTCTAAAAACCTTTGCAAATATGTCTTGTAGATCAAATGGCCAACGCTCATGTCCACCTCAACTTCAACGCTCCTAGAGAAAACCAAGCTAAAAGATGATGGCAGCAACTATACGGATCGGGTCCGAACCCGAGGATCATCCTCATAGCTGCAAAGAAAGATTATGTCCTAGAAGCACCGCTAGGTGAAGCTCCGTCCCAAAGAACCAAGACGTTATGAACGCTTGGCGTCTCGTCTTGATGATTACTCCCTCGCTCGATGCGGCATGCTTTACTGATTTAGAACTGGGTTCCAAAAGCGTTTTGAGCAACACGGAGCATATGAGATGTTTGAATAGCTGAAAATGGTTTTCCAAGCTCATGCCCGGTCGAGAGATATGAAGTCTCCGACAAGTTCTTCAGTTGTAAGATGGAGGAAAATAGTTCGTCGGGAGCACATACTCAAAATGTCAGGTTGCACAACCGCTTAACTCACCGGGAGTTAATCTCCGGATGACGCGATTATTGATGAATCCTTCGCCGCTTCCATCGAGCTACAAGAGCTTTGTGATGAACTTCAATATGCAGGGGATGGAAAAGACCATTCCTGAGGTATATTCAATGCTGAAATCAGCGGAGGTAGAGATCAAGAAGGAACATCAAGTGTTGATGGTGAATAAAACTACTAAGTTCAAGAAAGGCGAGGTAAGAAGAACTTCAAGAAGGACAGCAAGGAGTTGCCTCGCCTGCAAGACAGCTTGCCGGAAGAAGTCAAAGAATGGACCCAAGCCTGAGACTGAGTGCTTTTATTGCAAGGGAAGCGGACACTGGAAGCGGAACTGCCCCAAATACTTAGCGGACAAGAAGGCCGTCAACACTAAAGGTATATGTGATATACATGTAATTGATGTGTACCTTACCAGTACTCGTAGTAGCTCCTGGGTATTTGATACCGGTGCCATTGCTCATATTTGTAACTCAAAGCAGGAGCTGCGGAATAAGCGGAGACTGGCGAAGGACGAGGTGATGATGCGCGTCGGAAATGGTTCCAAGGTCGATGTGATCGCCGTCGGCACGCTGCCTCTACATTTACCTACGGGATTAGTTTTAAACCTCAACAATTGTTATTTAGTACCAGCTTTGAGCATGAACATTGTATCTGGATCTCGTTTAATACGAGATGGCTACTCATTTAAATCCGAGAATAATGGTTGTTCTATTTATATGAGAGATATGTTTTATGGTCATGCCCCGATGGTCAATGGTTTATTCTTAATGAATCTCGAACGTGATGTTACACATATTCATAGTGTGAATACCAAAAGATGTAAAGTTGATAACGATAGTCCCATATACTTGTGGCACTGCCGCCTTGGTCACATTGGTGTCAAGCGCATGAAGAAGCTCCATGCTGATGGACTTTTAGAGTCTCTTGATTATGAATCATTTGACACATGCGAACCATGCCTCATGGGTAAAATGACCAAGACTCCGTTCTCCGAAACAATGGAGCGAGCAACCAACTTATTGGAAATCATACATACTGATGTGTGCGGTCCAATGAGCGTTGAGGCTCGCGGAGGATATCGTTATGTTCTCACTCTCACTGACGACTTGAGTAGATATGGGTATGTCTACTTGATGAAACACAAGCCTGAGACCTTTGAAAAGTTCAAGGAATTTCATAATGAGGTAGAGAATCAACGTGACTGAAAATAAAGTTCTTACGATCAGATCGTGGAGGAGAATATTTAAGTCATGAGTTTGGTACGCACTTAAGGAAATGTGGAATCGTTTCACAACTCACGCCGCTGGAACACCTCAACAGAACGGTGTGTCCGAACGTCAGAATCGCACTTTATTGGATATGGTGAGATCTATGATGTCTCTTTCCGATTTACCGCTATCATTTTGGGGATACGCCTAGAGACAACTACATTCACTTTAAATAGGGCACCGCCTAAATCCGCTGAGACGACACCGTATGAATTATGGTTTGGGAAGAAACCTAAGTCGCGTTTCTAAAAGTTTGGGGATGCGATGCTTATGTCAAGAAACTTCAACCTGAAAAGCTCGAACCCAAGCCGGAAAAATGCGTCTTCATAGGATACCCTAAGGAAACCATTGGGTATACCTTCTACCTCAGATCCGAAGGCAAGATCTTTGTTGCCAAGAACGGGTCCTTTCTGGAGAAAGAGTTTCTCTCGAGAGAAGTAAGTGGGAGGAAAGTGGAACTTGATGAAGTACTACCTCTTGAACCGGTGAGTAGCGCAGCTCGGGAAGATGTTCCTGTGGTGCCAGCACCAACTGAAGAGGAAGTTAATGATGATGATCAAGGTACTTCGGATCAAGTTACTACTGAACTTCGTAGGTCCACGAGGACACGTTCCACACCAGAGTGGTATGGCAACCCTGTCCTGGAAATCATGTTGTTAGACAACGGTGAACCTTCGAACTATGAAGAAGCGATGGCGGGCCCAGATTCCAACTAATGGCTTGAAGCCATGCAATCTGAGATAGAATCCATGTATGAAAACGAAGTATGGACTTTGACAGACTTGCCCGATGATCAGCGAGCGATAGAAAACAAATGGATCTTTAAGAAGAAGAAGGACGCAGATGGTAATGTTACCATCTATAAAGCTCGACTTGTCGCTAAGGGTTATCGACAAGTTCAAGGGGTTGACTACGATGAGACATTCTCTCCGTGAGCGAAGCTTAAAGTCCGTCCGAATCATGTTAGCAATTGCCGCATACTATGATTATGAGATATGGCAAATGGACGTCAAAACGGCATTCCTTAACGACCATCTTAAGGAAGAACTGTATATGATGCAGCGGAAGGTTTTGTCGACCACGAGAATGCTAACAAGGTATGCAAGCTCCAATGATCCATTTATGGGCTGGTGCAAGCATCTCGGAGTTGGAACATTCGCTTTGATGAGATGATAAAGTGTTTGGGTTTATGCAGACTTATGGAGAAGCCTGCGTTTACAAGAAAGTGAGTGGGAGCTCTGTAGCATTTCTCATATTATATGTAGATGACATACTTTTGATGGGAAATGATATAGAACTTTTGGATAGCATTAAGGCCTACTTGAATAAATGTTTTTCAATGAAGGACCTTGGAGAAGCTGCTTACATATTAGGCATCAAGATCTATAGGGATAGATCAAGACGCCTCAGAGGTCTTTCACAAAGCACATACCTTGATAAGATATTGAAGAAGTGCAATATGGATCAGTCCAAGAAAGGGTTCTTGCCTGTATTGCAAGGTGTGAGATTGAGCTCGGCTCAATGCCCGACCACGACAGAAGATAAAGAAGAGATGAGTGTCATCCCTATGCCTCAGCCATAGGATCTATTATGTATGCCATGCTGTGTACCGGACTGATGTAAACCTTGCCGTAAGTTTGGTAGGAAGGTACCAAAGTAATCCCGCAAGGAACACCGGACATCGGTCAAGAATATCCTGAAGTACCGAAAAGGACTAAGGACATGTTTCTCGTCTATGGAGGTGACGAAGAGCTCGTCGTAAAGGGTTACGTCGACGCTAGCTTCGACACGGATCTGGATGACTCTAAGTCACAAACCGGATACGTGTATATTTTAAATGGTGGGGTAGTAAGCTGGTGCAGTTGCAAGCAAAGCGTCGTGGCGGGATCTACATATGAAGCAGAGTACATGGCAGCCTCGGAGGTAGCGCATGAAGCAATCTGGGTGAAGGAGTTCATCACCGACCTAGGAGTCATACCCAATGCGTCGGGGCCGATCGCACTCTTCCGTGACAACACCGGAGCTATTGCACTTGCCAAGGAGCCTGTGTTTCGAAGAAGACCAGCACATCAAGCGCCGCTTCAACTCCATTCGTGAAAATGTTCAAGATGGAGACATAGATATTTGTAAAGTACATACGGACCTGAATGTAGCAAATCCGTTGACTAAACCTCTCCCTAGGGCAAAACATGATCAACACCGAACTCTATGGGTGTTCGATTCATCACAATGTAACTAGATGATTGACTCTAGTGCAAGTGGGAGATGTTGGAAATATGCCCTAGAGGCAATAATAAAATGGTTATTATTATATTTCTTTGTTCATGATAATAGTCTATTATTCATGCTATAATTGTGTTATCCGGAAATCGTAATACACGTGTGAATACATAGACCACAACGTGTCCCTAGTGAGCCTCTAGTTGACTAGCTCGTTGATCAACAGATAGTCATGGTTTCCTGACTATGGACATTGAATGCCATTGATAACGGGATCACATCATTGGGAGAATGATGTGATGGACAAGACCCAATCCTAAGCATAGCTCAAAGATCATGTAGTTCGTTTAGCTAGAGCTTTTCCAAATGTCAAGTATCATTTCCTTAGACCATGAGATTGTGCAACTCCCGGATACCGTAGGAGTGCTTTGGGTGTGCCAAACATCACAACGTAACTGGGTGACTATAAAGGTGCACTACGGGTATCTTCGAAAGTGTCTGTTGTGTTGGCATGAATCGAGACTGGGATTTGTCACTCCGTATGACGGAGAGGTATCTCTGGGCCCACTCGGTAATGCATCATCATAATGAGCTCAATGTGACCAAGTGTCCGTCACACGGATCATGCATTACGGTATGAGTAAAATGACTTGCCGTAACGAGATTAAACGAGGTATTGGGATACCAACGATCGAATCTCGGGCAAGTAACGTACCGATTGACAAAGGGAATTGTATACGGGGTTGCTTGAATCCTCGACATCGTGGTTCATCTGATGAGATCATCGAGGAGCATGTGGGAGCCAACATGGGTATCCAGATCCCGTTGTTGGTTATTTACCGGAGAGGCGTCTCGGTCATGTCTGCATGTCTCCCGAACCCGTAGGGTCTACACACTTAAGGTTCGGTGGCGCTTAGGGTTGTAGAGATATGAGTATGCAGAAACCGAAAGTTGTTCGAGTCCGGATGAGATCCCGGACGTCACGAGGAGTTCGGAATGGTCCGGAGGTAAAGAATTATATATAGGAAGTCGTTTCGCCATCGGGAAAGTTTCGGGTCACTGGTATTGTACCGGACTACGGAAGGGTCCCGGGTCCACCGGTGGGGCCACCTATCCCGGAGGGCCCCATGGGCTGAAGTGGGAGGAACCAGCCTGGTGGGCTGGTGCGCCTTGGGCCCCTCTGCGCCTAGGGTTGGGAAACCTTAGGGGTGGGGCGCCCACTGGCTTGGGGCAAGCCACCCCCGCCGCCCCCTTGGAGATCCCATCTCCTAGGGCGGCGCCCCTAGGGGACTATATAAAGAGGGGGGGAGGAGGCAGCCGCACCCATGCTCTTGGCGCCCCACTCCCTTGCTACACCTCTCCTCTCGCAGACGCTTGGCGAAGCCCTCACGAGATCATTCTTTGGATCTTCATCAACCTCTCCTTCCCCCTTGCTGGATCAAGAAGGAGGAGACGTCTTCTCCAACCGTACGTGTGTTGAACGCGGAGGTGCTGTCCGTTCAGCACTAGGATCATCGGTGATTTGGATCACGACGAGTACGACTCCCTCAACCCCGTTCTCTTGAACGCTTCCGCTTGATCTACAAGGGTATGTAGATGCACTTCTCTCTCTCGTTGCTAGATGAACTCATAGATTAATCTTGGTGAAACCGTAGATTTTTATTTTATTTTCTGCAACGTTCCCCAACAAGCACACCACCCAGCCCAACGTGTTCCATCCCTTCGGTGGCCAAACTCACGACATTGCCCTAGCTACTCTGTGTTGTAACCAGCAGATGAGAGCTTGCGTTGCAACCAGCAGACATGCTCTGAACTTGAAGTTATACTTGTGTCAAAATGCAACAAGCATGTCAATGGGAAGTAGCCATGAACGGAGGGCCGGTGGTTAGGGACGCAGCGAGCGTCGGTGGTTGCCACGGCGCTGAGGAGCCTGGTCGTGGACGACGGGGAGAGCAGCAGGGACGGAGCTCCGGTGCTTCCGCGACAAAATGAGCTTCCGGCGGCACTGACTAGCGACAGAGGAAGCCAGAGGAAAGGAGATTCATGATTATTTTTAGCTTGCGGCGGCGGCAACGAGCAAGCATGAACGCCGAAGAAGAAAGGGGATCGAGATTTGGTAGGTGGGGACTAGCGCTTTGTTACTGTAATTAGAGGAGGATTAATTGGTTGGCTGCGTTGAGATTCATGTTTGCCAAGTGTCCATCAATGAACAAGGTATTATGATGGAAGTGTACGATCCGGGTCGTATAATATTAGTTTCCATCATCATCATATTATTGTTGTTGGCCGCACGCACCATGATCCATGTCATCCACAGAATATGAACCAGATGCGAGCTGATCTTACAGAGTGTATCATTGTCGTGCATAATAATTCTTCATGGGAATGTTCGTGCTGGATAAACATTATCAGCTGGCAAATTAAACAATCTTGATTTATGAACATTGCGTTTGCTTTGTAGCGAAGTATGTCCCGTTGTATGTTGCAAGGCACGAACAAATTCCTAGTAAATTTAAATGAGCCTATGCGGATTCCTAAAGAAACAGTGCAAAGCATCGTTGTATGCAAAGGTGCTCCTCTAGATCTTGGTATGAAGGCGGTCCCCCTCTTTTTTCGGCGTTGCCTCAACGCCGGAGGAGGACGATGGTGGGCGACGTTTGGGCGTGGCACAAGATTCCGCCGAAGTGAAATTCTAGTTTTACTACTTGTGAAGTCTTTGTTACAATATTGCAAGACATCTATGTATATCTTGTGTAATGACCACATGTGTACTTTTTGTAATATGTTTGTCTAATGAAATACTCCCTCCGTTCCTAAATAATTGTTTTTCTAGAGATTTCAATAAGTGACTACATACGGAGCAAAATGAGTGAATCTACACTCTAAAACATGTCTATATACATCCGTATGTTGTAGTCCATTTGAGATGGCTAGAAAGACAATTATTTGGGAACGGAGGGAGTATATGTGGTTATTAAAAAAAAACAGTGCACATGCCTTCCCGTGTTCAAAACTAATTTTCGAATGGACCGCACCGCAGGGGCTTACGTGTTAATTTCCTTGCTGTTCGCCGGGTCCTTCCTCCTTTTCTCCTCAAGTCGGCGCCGCAAAAGCCTCTTGCCTCGAAGGATTTCTTCTCCTCTGCCTCGCCGTCCGCGCGCTGTTCCCCACTACCGTCCGCGCGAAGGGAGACAAGGCGGCGACGAAGAGAGCCACCCCTCCTCAGAGGATGGTCGCGCTCGCGCAGCCACCTTCCGCGGTCAAGGGACCCAAAGGAGAGGCGGAGAGGAAACAGAGCGACGCACAGGGAAGAGGAGGAAACGGCGGCGGCGGTGCAGGTGGCGGGGGTGGAGGTAGAGGGAAGAAGCGGAAGAACAAGGAGGTTTTCATCTACGGAAACTACAGGAACTACTACGGCTACCGAGTGAGTTGAACCGCGCTTCTCCCCTCCACTCCGTGGCCTCTCTCTAACAAACGGTGAATCGTCATTGTGTTGTGCATGCCGTGGAGTTATTTGGTGAAATGATTTGCTGGAGATTGCTATGTTTCCTGGGACTGGGATGGTTTATAAGGACTAGGATTCTTAGTTGAAGGAGGTGGAGCTTTTGCTTAGGACACGCCCAAGCTGTTTGATGAAATGCGCTGATAGGTTTCGACATTGATTTGTGTCTCAAGAGCTTGCAGAACTCGAGTTTTGAAACTACTAGGACCCGTGGTTCCCATTTTTCTTGTATCGATTGGAAACTGGAGTGAGATGAATATACTGTTTTGTTTTATTGTAGTTTCCGGTAGACCAGCATAGACGTTATCTGTTGGGTATTTTGGTGTTAAAATTGCCTAGTTAGACAATCCAACTTTTGTGGTACTGTGTGTGACATGGCTGTCGAATTTTATGGGGCACAGTAATCACCACTGCTTTGAGCCTTTGACCCCATATTGGACATGTAGGATAATTTCTGATTAATAAATGCCCCACAGGTGTTGTAATGCTATTGGCAGAGAAGGAGTAAGCAAACATGGAGCCTAGTTGCACGTACTTGTTTTGACAGATCTGCTTATGCTAAATTCACCTGTGCAAAGGAGGCAGATAGACCGACAGAGGGTCTATTCATTAGATTGGACATTTAATTGGTCTATGCTGCACATGATAGTTCACTTAATACAACAAAAAGGTATTCAATGGCTGGATCAACCAATCTTAGCTGATATCTTAAATCTTTTGATGTTCAACAGATTGATCGTAACGTTGGTGAAGATCCCCGCCTTGAGATATTCAAGAAGGAGTGGTTTGCAGGCAAGGATTGTCTCGATATTGGATGCAACCAAGGTTTGGTCACAATAGGTCTAGGTAATGTTCTGGGGATAATAATTTTGTTCTTTTTTGTTTGGTTAATGATCTTCTGGTATTATTCACATGACTTTCAACTTCAATGTTATAGCTTCTGTTCTTGAATTACCAGACTACTGTTACTCTGCAGTTACATTGTTTTAGTTTCTCTTGTTGATTATGAAAGTCTTATCCAGATTAACATAAGCATTATTTAGCAAATTATTGTAAATATTCTTTGTTTTATTCATGTGGTCATGTTAGGATAATTTTAATCGAGTATGTGCCATCTATTTTATATTGTCACTTGTAATATGGTTGAGACCACCCTACATAAACATGTCAGCCACCTTTTGTTAACTTATTATTATTATGGTCTGCAATAGCATAGTTTCATTTGACAACCCTTGACCATATAAGAACCGAATGCCAATTAGCTGTAGCTGGTCTTCTGCTTCATTATTCTATGCAGTGATTAGTGGCTCTTCTGACGTTCATTTGTTAGAAATCAGTACATCACAGGTGACATGTACAAAAAAATTTGGGCAGATGCCACAATTGCAAGAGAGATATATACTGTAGAATGTTTTTTCTCTAAATAAATTTCCTGACAAACACAGTTGCTCATCTCTAATTTCTTACCTTGTGCAGCGATGAAGTTTGTGTGTCGAAGCATCCTTGGAGTTGACATCGATAAAGGTTTAAACTGTTATTGTAATATTTAATGAAGTAATATTGTATATTTGTAATTCAGATTTCATATTGTTTGTTTTTAGTGCATGAAACCTAGTAGCTGGAATCTTTTCAAAAAACAATCTGAAGATCTGATTGATGCTTGTCTCACAGCAGCCTTTATGTACATTTTGTGTTTTTCTGTATATAATGTGGTGTGCTGAGAACATTAATGCTCATTTCTGGACAATATAAAATGCAAATGAAAAAAAATTAGTCCTGTCCAACCGGTTATTGTATATCCCAGCTCAGTGTTGTTAGTAGTTCGTAATTATTCTATTGACACAATGCTTGTGAGGTGTGTTGTGTTTGCGAGTCTAAAGAAGTAGGATTTGGTGGAACATTTTTTTTAAATGGCATAAAATCCTTGGTGATGCCAACGCCTTCATGTGTACAAATTCAGTGTTTCTCTATTGATAACTGAACCTATCTTGAAATTATGAAACTCTGTATGAGATTTATAATGTTAATTTGTTTTTTAGCAGAATGTGCATTTATGACAGTCAAACTTGGATTTCTGTAATTTTCTGACGTTAGATGCATGGTTCGTAATTAAGTAATAATATTTGACAGATTACCAATAAATATCATCAACCATACTTGAATAGTTCCTTGTAGTTTCGGAATGTTTGTGTGTTCTTGCCTTGCCAAAGGTTGGCTGTGTTAGGTTTGTCAAATGAAACTGATTCTGATCTTAACCTTGTAGGTTTGATTGAAACTGCTAACTGGAATTTAAGAAGGATATCTCGAACAGGCAACGTGGCTCCGGAAAATGCCAAGGTTCATAACTCGTCAGACTCCACAACTCAGAGCTGTCGAGAAGAAGTGGTATCTGAGATGCCAAATGGAAATATTTCTAAACACGAACAACCTGATCTTTTTGAAATTGTCTCTTTTCGGTCTGAAAATTTTGTCCAGAGCACACACAGATATACAGAACAGTATGACACCATCATGTGGTAAGTTGCAAATTTACAAGAGAGACATGTCAGATTTTTTTGTATTAGTCACTGTCAAATTGAATGTCATCTTGTTTTTTTTATGCTTTTGTTCTCTTGCAGTTTGAGCGTGACAAAATGGATCCACCTGAACTGGGGTGATGATGGCATAATCACTTTGTTTGTGAAGATATGGAGTCTTCTAAGACCGGTATCTATTTCTCTTTTGCTGTCCCTAAATTGGATCTCTCTGGTAAGAGGAAAAACTAACAATACATTGTCTTCTTTCCTCTGGCTTCTCTTGTTTTGCAGGGAGGGATTTTTATCATGGAGCCTCAACCTTGGACCTCGTATAGGAAAAACAGATTAGTGTCGGAGGTAATTTCTGACTGATGCTACATGATTTGTTTTTGGCTTGAGATGGTGTAGTTTCAACTTTAAAGCTCGGACTCTGTTTGTGAAGGCCTGAAGGGTAGCCATGAGTATGTTGCATTGAACTGTTCTTTTGTTCCCTTGCTCGTTTCAAAGCTAGATGTACTTCTTGGTTTGAATTGCTTCCTGGTCTTTCATCATTTACGTTTTTTTAAGTCTTTCATCATTTACATTGGGGTCTTACTCTCACCTAACCTGCTTTTGTTTCCCCTGATCACACAATCTTATGCATCTTAGAATGATTAGTAAAAAATCCTGATCCATCGATGAAACAATTATTTCTTCTCAATCTTTCATGGGGTCAAGTTAACTCACATCGTCCTGTCCTTTTTTCTGCTGGATTTCAGGTTGCCAAAGAAAACTTCAATGATATCTGTATATATCCTGAGAAATTCCGGGAGATACTTCTGGACAAGGTGTGTGCTATATCGGCAACTAGTGCTATGTTCTTTTCCAGTTCCCTACAGCAGAGTTGTTGTAAACCATGCAGTGGTGCTTGCAGGTAGGATTCAGGTCAGCAGAGGTGATTACCAACAGATTGGTTGGTTCTGTCGCTGGTTTTGATCGCCCAATTGAAGTTTACCACAAATGATGGAATGAGATTGACACTTGCCTCTTACCCAGAGGCTCATGTGATGCTTCGGGTGCGTAAGTTTGGTGTCGAGCTTCACCGGTGCTTTCTTTGGTACAAATATGATGATCAAGGTTTCACATGACGCTAGATTAGCAGTTTGTGGAAGTGTCCTTTTCAACAAGCGCCCAAGGAATGATATGGATAGGGTGGTGGTGGTATTGCCTTCCCTGAAATTCTCGAGCCAAAAGATGGATGCATATGCTGTGTTTCATTTTGCTAAAGGTAGTTTTCGATAATTTTGTCAGACTTTAGGCAATTAGCCTTTGTGTAGATGAATTTTGTATGCCAGAGAAACCTTCCAGTAATATAAGATTTCTGTTCCTATGAACATCCTAGTTTTGTCGCGGTTTTACAATTGCTACCAGTTTATCGTATAAACAGGCATATCTTTGGGCCGATTAGATCAACTTTCAGACGCTATAGTTGCTTTGCTCAGCTCTGGAGCAGCCGAGGAGAATCGCCAATGTCTCTGTCCCTTGCAGCTCAAGCTTCACCCGAGCCCACTCCACGAGCAATCTGCAGAAAAAGCCATTGATCACTCACTGTCCGAAGATACAACCACATTCCAAAAGCTCCAAGGATCTCCCAAAACTAAAAGAGAAGCCCAAAGCAAGAAGATGCAACCACATTCCAAAAGCTCCAGGGATCTTCCAAAAATAAAAAAGAAGCCGAAAAGAAGGCACAGCATAGCAGAGGTGCAACCATCTCCATCCTCTTCCCTGCCCCAAGCCAAGCAAGGAATCCCTTCTCTCTCCCACCGCCGGTCAGGACCAGGACCTAGGGTCCTAGCGAGCTGGCTAGTTATTGTACTGTTCGTATTCTTTTCTCTCTCTCTCTATATATATATATATATATATATATATATATACGGCTACGCTATTGTGAGCGTGAGCGCATTTTTGGTTAATCTACGCGCCGGCCGCTGCTCCTAATCACGCGCGGGTGCGGGGGGCACGCGGGTCGCTCACAAGGCCAGATTTTGAAGGTAACTGTATGTGCAAAATAAAGTAACACGCTTTATTTCTGTTACCATGTGTTCCTCCGCTACGCCGGCTGCTGCTATTAATCACGGGCGGGTGCGCGGGTCGCTGAGAAGGCAGATTTGGTGGGTAACGGCATGTGCAAAATAAAGTAACATGTTTATTTATATTACCATGTGTTGCTTCGCTACGCGATGATCTTGCGTCAGGACTCATTGCCGGTAATAAAATAAGTATAGATGGTAATGGACTTATGTTTTTTACCGGCTCTAAGACATCATGATTTCATTTCTAAACATTACCAATAATAGATTAAGTGCAGATAGTAATGGACCTAGGTTTTTACCGGCGGCTCTAAGACATCATGATTTCATTCCTAAACATTGCCAGTAATAGATTAAGTGTAGATAGTAATGAATCTAGGTTTTTTTACCAGCAGCTAGATATGAAGGTTGCATCCCTAATCATTGCCAGTAGTAGATTAAGAGTAGATAGTAATGGAGCTACGATTTTTTACCGACACTAAGACATCAAACGTTGGTTTCATCCATAAAAATTGCCAGTAATAGATTAAGTATATATAGTAAGGGGCATTGGTTTTTTTACCGGCACTGACCCTAAATGTAGAAAAACCTTCGCAAGACATGCTAAAAAATTGGCAGTAGTAAAAAAATGGAGTGTGGATGGTATGAAAAGAACGGAAAATACGGATGGAGAAAACGACAGTTGCCGGATGTGTAGCATGAACAAGCGACTGGCGATGTTATCGGCGGCGGCGGATGTCGACTGGAGACTACGAAGGACGTGGTCGTGGCGGAAGTTAACGGCGGCGGTGGCGGTGGATGGCGATAGTGATGATGCGTGGATGTCGATAGGAACGAGGTATTAAAAAATAGAGACCGCCTAGTGACCAGTCAATGCACAATCGTGGGAACGTGGGTACGAAACGTAATTGAAGTTTATTATTTAAAAAAAAACTGTACGTGATGATAAATCGTTACTACTGAAACTAGGAATTAACACTTAGGCTGGGTCACTTTTACGATGTTACGATGGTGTAGGCGCGAGGGATGACTCTGTTAACTAAAGCATGGCGATGGTAACCTGTTACTATTTTTTTTGGGAGAAGGCTGGCAAAGCGACACCAGGGTGATGGTAATCCATTACTATTTTTTGTCAGGAGGCGGCCAGCAAAGCGCCACCAACAGTTTTGGTCGTAAGCTTTACGATCAACCTTTTCCCACGTCGCCCGCGCCTTTCGACCTGGTTAGCGCGCCGGCCTAATTAACGTGTTGGTTGGCTCGGTTGAAGTGGCCGGAGCGTAGGATAAGGTATAATGCGCGCAGCCACAGTTTAGCAAGCCTAAATTAAGCGTGAGTGTAGCTACACCCCAGTAACGGTACATACAGAATATAATAACAAACTATATAAAATATAGTAATTTTCGTAAAAATATAGTAAATTACAAACATATATATATATAGAGTAAAGCTGTTCTAAGCGTGAGTGTAGAATAACTTATTCTACACCCCAACGCCATGTACAAAATCTAACTTATTCTATGTATATAGGGCTGGACTATTTTGTTACTAGTAACAGAATAATATTCTATTACCCCGGCCCTATATAGACGCGTGTCACACAATTTCACAACTCCAGCCAAAAAACCCGCATCAGTGTGTTTGAAAAAGAGAAAAAGAAAAACAACCCCACCCCCGCACGACCCACTAACCCACGCCCCTCTCACTGTAACCACCGTCGCCGCTTCCTTCCCCCACGTCGGCGGCCTCTCTCCACCGCGCGCCGCCGTCCTCCTTCCCCGACGCCGGCCACCGCCCTCCACCACGCGCCGCCGTCCTTCTTCCCCGACGCCGGCCGCCGCCCTCCACCATGCGCCGCCGTCCTCCTTCCACGACGCCGGCCGCCGCCCTCCACCACGCGCCGCCCTCCTCCTTCCCCGACGGCGACCGCCTCCCTCCACTACGCGCCGCTCCTTCTTCCCCGGCGCCGGACGCCTGCATCCACCACGCGCCGCCCTCCTCCTTCCCCGGCGCCGGCCGCATGCCTCCACCACGCCCCGCCCGCCTCCTTTCCCTGCGCCGGCCACCTACATCCATCGCGCAGATCCCGCCGCAGCCCCAAAACCTAAACGGGCCGCCGCTGTCGTCCCGCACTGGATCGACCCGCCGCTATCGCTCTGCTGTCGTGTACACGCGGTTCAACGCCTCAGCCCCAGGCCGTTCACTGCCTCGCCGGCCTGCGGCTCCTCCATGGATGCCTAGCTCCTCTACTAGAGCCACCGCGGCCCACGACAACCCAAGGTGGCGGAGTTCGTTGCATCCATCAGTCCAACCCCATGGCTTCAGGGTGGCCGAGTTTTGTCGCGGCCGTCAGTTCGGACACCTGCGTCACTGCGTGCGCCGGCCCCCTCTTCCCCACCGCGCCACCGCCCCCTCTGCCTCACCGGGTCGCACCGAGTCCCCCCTCCTCCGCCTCCCCGCGCCGCCCCCAAGCACGACGCCGTCGACACAATTGCAGGGCCAACTTGCCGCTGACCACGCAATCTTCCTCAAGGAGCTCGTGTCCAACGAGACTGTAAGGAACAACTACTCGATTTTTGAACTTCTTACTCAGTCATGCTAGTACTGAGGGAAAATGGACTGAAATGTATTGCAAATTATCTCTCCGAGACCCTGACAATTATTCAGTCCACGCCGCCACGCAGTCCAACTGCATCCGCCATCTCAGTGCGACCTCTTATACCTTTGCAACTCTGCGTCCCGCCATCCACCGAGTAGTCCAACCTCAGGTGCGGCCTTGTCAGCAGCATGTTGGGGGTCCTCTGTTTCTCTTGTTGCTGCTCCAAGCCGCAACACCTCATGCCATCTTCATCTCTGCAGGGCCATGTTCTGAGAAAATCCCCTGAAGCGAAATTGTTGCCGATAGCCATTGACCATGAAGCTTCTCTGCCCTGCTGCTACTACTACATGAGGTGATCGTAGTGCTCAGTTATTTTCGTGTGATGCCGCTGCTTTAGCCAACTCTGAATGCATAGGTGCCGAGTGTGCTGCATTAGCCATTTTTATTATTAACACGTACATCTAGCTTGTCTTGAAGCTTCATGATGTGGAAAAAACATTAGGGAAACTTCATGTTCTACATAGATGGAGTTCTGTTCGGCTGCACTTTGTGTCATTTAGGTTGTTCTCTAGCTAGTATCTAACAAAAACGAATCAGTCACTTGAGCGTTTTAGAAGAAAAAACTAAAGCTGAAATATCCCTCATGTTTTGTCTGTGCTTACGTATGTAGACATGATGAAGCTCTGCTAAGTTAAATAGATTCAGTCGCATATATGTTTGTATGAAAGTACAAGCATCGGTCAGGACTTCTTTTACAATGTTGTTTATGCTGAGTTCCACTACAAAAATGTATACTTTTTCTCTGAAAAAAGTTACTAATATAAAGTTTCCCTTCCTGTCTATTATAATCAGTACTGATGGACATATGAGGTCGTGTGGCCACACTTTTTTTGAAGGCGTATCTCCATGCAATTGCACCTTTTTCCCTGGTCCTTTGAGAGGTGACTGACCTGTTGTCTATGCTGCTCTTTGCCTCTTTCAGTAACTGAACTGTTTTCATGTGGAACTATTGCAAACCAAACAGGCCCTAAGCTTGGTGCATATCACGAATAATGGCAGAACTAAGATATTGTGCACATTACAGTGTTGAGAAAGAGAAGTAGCTGGTTGAACACTCCAGCAAAGGTCAGGAATCCACTATGGAAGCTTAATCAGAGCTTGCCTTAGTATCTGAAATCTTGACTGTTGTAGTGGACCATGACATGAGTGTCCATGGTTGAAAAACCTTGACTGAACCATGACATTGTCGTATATGTGCTACTTTTAAGTTATGCATTGCTCAGTGTTTCAACCACAGTGGGCATTAGTGCTCCCTTTCTTAAGAATTATCATCAATTATAGGTTTTTTGCACCACAAAATTTTGATTATATTGATACCTAATAATAGCATGTGCTCATTTTTGAATTGAAACAAAAAGAGTCTCTCTAATAATAAATGGGCTCTCTAACAATAAGTTCTAAGGAAATAAATATAGAAGTTCATATTTCAAAACAAATGAAGTATTTTGGAAGTAAAACAAACTATTTCAAAGTACATAAATTATATTTAGGTATCTTTGTGTACTTCAACGTTACTGTACATGAACTTGTTCCTTTTACGTGAACTTGTACATTTGCCCATCCGACAAACAGTTTGAGTTGCACTTTTTTTGCTATATTTGATCTGTCATATTTCTCTAGTTCCATCTCGTACTTGAGTTCTTCTGACTGAGAGCTAGTAAGATCAAACATGAATTTACATCAGTTCAAAAAACAGATTGTTGGGAAATAAGATTAAGACCAGAAACCAGAAAAGATGTACAAAAAGAAAATTAAAAACTATTGCATTGGGACCTATATAAGAAAACAATTTCCTGATCACTACGAATTTAAATAAAAACTTGGAAAAGTTCGAAAAAAATCACATAGAAAGTCCGAACTCCAAAACCTGGCAAGTTCACGGTAAAAACAAAAATAGGCAGAAAAGGTACACCCCCATTGATTCATTCAAAATAGAAAAGTTGGGAAGCTCACGGGCATACCTCTAAAAAGATATCAATATAGAATTTCAAATAAATAAAAATGAGTAGTTCTATGTTAAAAATACAATATGTGAGTTCAGTATAGCAGTCCATTAGTTTAGTAGTTGGTACTACAATTTATTTTTCAGTGTACCTATAATGTCCAGTTTTTCTTTCAGTTCAATTCCTAGATTTCATTCAGTTCAATTCTTATGTAGGTACTTGGTGGTGGCATTGCTTCACTTCCCTTGTTATGTTCTCTTCGCCCAAGTTCCGAGAACCAAGAAAACAAATACTAGTGCTTTGCATGAAAATGTATGAGCAAAAAAAAACCCACAAAGGCCTTTGCGTAGAAACATCACCTCCACACCCCCTCCATTCGTGCGCAGTACATGCTTCTCCGGCCGCCGCGCCACCTGGATCCAACGAGGCTGCGTCACACCGGTCCCGGATCCGCCCGCTTCCAATGAGGCTGCGTCACCTGCCGGCGCACCTCTGCCTCGTTGTGGGCAGTGGATGCTCCTCCACAGGTCAACCTCCTGGTAGCGGGTAGTTCGATGCTCCCTGTTGCGCTACGATCGGCGCTCCCTCGAGCTCCACAAGAACTTCTTTCCGCCTGCGTCTGCACCTCTGAAAAGGTACTAATTCGAACACTGAAGCTGGTTCTTCAAACGATTAAACTGAAATTATTACTTCAACTACTGTTATTAAGTTCACACACTCGAAGCAGGAATCATTGTTTCTTATTGGAGAAGGCCTGGTGTTTAGTTGGTGTCTGTGTGGTACCTACACCGGCATTTTCCATCAAGACCTCCAGAAAAAGAGAGATCATCTCAAGGTGAAAACACGAAATCCTTTTACTGCTCTCTTTATTGTCTCACTCATTCATATTATTATATGTACACAAATCCATGTCATCTTGAATTTGTTACATCGGTGCGGGAGCAAAAACAGATGCACAAGTTCATCTTTTGTGACACTCAGTTTGAATTCCGATTTTAGTTCAGTGCAATTCTTATTTTTTTGTTCAGTTCATTTTCTTATTTTAGTATGGTGCCTTATTGAGTTTCTACTCTTCTGAATTTTGGTTACCACGCCCCAGTCTGGTGGTTCAGATATTCATTTTTGAGAAATATTGAAAATAAAAATTAAAAGCTCGTCCATCAAAAAGGTTCACATAGCATTATACTGTTTCACATGGTATTGTCCACTAAGTACATTTTCTATAGTTGGTTTCTGTACTAAACTCATTATTAGTTTGGTCTGTATTGTTTTGTCAGTTCATGAAAAAACACAAAATAGTTGGGTGCGTGCGCAAAAATATCATCAGTACACGTTTCAAAATTATGTAAGTTTAGATATATCACCTAAAAAGAGTTCAAAGAATTGCTGCAGTATTTTATCAGTACATGTCCATTAGCAAAAATTCATGTTAAAAATGTTTTCGTACTTCCATTTTACAAAAAAAGATGGCATTTGCCGCTCCAATTGTGGAGAAAATGCAGTGAAATATAAAGTGTCCTCTCAAAAGTTCATATATACTTGCAGAAAACATGATGCTCTTTAGGTGTTTGTTGTTAATGCAGAAAACAGTTTTCAATACCGAAGAATAACCCTAGCGAGAAGTTCATGTTTAGAAAGTTGGTAGGTTAATACAGAGAAACTTAACAAATATTATCCATTTTAGTGTTGATCTAGTATCATATATGCGTCAGTTCTAAATACTTTGTTCATTGTGATCAGAGATAATACAAAAAGCATATCCTTCAGTTCTGCAGATATTTTACAACTTCTCCGAACATGCATCCACCAATGTGCTCGGCGCCGTCCACAACTTCATCGTGTGAGAGCTTCTGCTCCAGATCCTCTTCCTCCATGGTCCCCGCACGCCGTGACGACCAGGTCTGCAACCGAAACTGAAGCATAGTGTTCTTGGAACCAAACTGAAGCAATGCAACGAGAAGTACAAAAACTTGGGCTGATGTACCTTGTCCTATACCCACTTCTTTGCCTCGATGTAGGAATCTGATAGAAAAAACAAGGTGTGTCCCTCTACATATTCAAGAGGAAAATTTGATTGCTGAAAATGCTTGTGTTTATAGAATTTAATTTTGCTATATGTTTATTATTTTAATTCAGTCCAGTATCTAATTTTAGTTCAGTTCAATTATCATTTTGGTTTAAGTTAAAGCCAATTCTTATTTTATTTTATCGTCTTGTGCTTCCATCCATTCTGTGGTCTAGAGCAGCTATCGTGGTGTTAATTTGTGTCTTCTGACTTGTGTAGTTTGATTTCTTGGCACACTGTCTTGTCCATGTGTGTGGCATTAATCACACGACGCGCTGCAGGGGCGGTCGCCGGCGGAGGGCGGAGTGTCGGCAACAACCACCTCTGCCCCATCCTGCTCCTCCTCATCGCGTGACCGTCTCCTTGGCCGCCCTGCACCTCGACGTCAAGCACTGCCCTCCCATGAGAGATCGGACGGACAAGGCGCTCCTGCCATATTCTTCCCCGTGGATTCAGCTCCTGTTCCCCGCCGGCAGTAGGAGACATGAGGTCACCTCCGGCGCTGCTGGTGGCGTGAAGGCCGTCAAATGGTAAATTCCTGACCCTTGTAAACTCAGTTGCTACTACAAAGCAGAAAGGATCTATGTAAGTTAGTTATGTCGTGCCTCTTGTGCTACAAGACTGCTAGTTCTTCAACTAAAAAAATATACGTTTCGCTTGGCATGCTTTCTGGATGTAGTATTACATGATATCATTCTCAAAAAAGTATAAATTTCTTCTATTGTCAGTTCAATTTTCTCTAGTATGTATGTTCTGGAGATGATGCATGTTTGTTTGCTTTTTATCATGATATATAGAAAGATGCTGGTAGCTCTAGTACATATACTACAGCAGTTCATCGACAAAAAATATATCAGTTCAATACATACTTGGAAAAAAGCTCAATACTAAGTGTTCTCTGCCTATCCTTACATTAGCTAGTCTTCATCATGTCCAGATAGTGCCTAGAAGAAGTTAACTCATGCATTTCCATAAAACTATGTACTGATAAATCAGAACTCATGCATTTCCATAAAATTCTGTAAGTTTCGTGTGTGTACTCCTACAAATCTGAAATACTTTTCCAATCATACTAGTACTGATGCAATCACCAAAAAAGTTGAAGAGAAATTCTGTAAGTTTGGTGCGTGTGCTGCTACAAATCTAAACTTCTTGTCTAGTCATTCTAGTACTGATGAAGATCGAGTTGACTGAAATAATGTAGTCGATTCCTGAGACCCTTACTAGTCCTATATATAGAAGTTGTGCCTGATAGCCATACATGACTTTTCTCTTTGTTTCCTGCTTGTTTTTGTAAAATTCTTTGAACTTATTTAGGTGATATATTTGGACCTTTCCTCGTCAGTACAACAACACGCTCCCCAGCCGGTCACGAGAAGAGCTGCGTGCAGGCCACCTTGTGCTCCGTCTTCGATCCGCCTCAGTCATCTCCCTCTCATCCTCTCTTTGCTCCGGGCGTGTGTGCAGGGAGTGGGAGCAGATAGAGCAGGGGAGTGGGAGGCCCTTCCATGGTGAATTCATAGGCATCTTCCATGGAGATTGTGAGCTTTGCTTGAGGATTTATGTTGTTGGTCTGTCCACTGTAGTTCGATATTATTATGTAACTTTAGATATATCACCTCCTCCGCTCCATGCAGATAAAGCAGTTTTGAAGCAATTCCCAGTGTCTTTAGCAGCATTCATGGTTAAAAAGCAACGACTACCTCCTCCGTTCGAGTTGAGCACTGGTCATCGTCCAAAGATGAGCACTAGGTGTCGTCCAAGTTCAGAGAGGGTTGTATGCAAGTACAAAAGTTTGTTTTAGTGAGAAAATGCGGCGTTTTGGCAATATTCTGTATGATTCATTTGTCCAACCTTAGAACTTGACGATATTCAGTCTATTTTTCTATGATGAGGGCACACATGAAGTCATGTGCAATGGTTATACCCCTAGTGGTTCAAAAATTCGTATTTTGTTTCTTCAAATGTGTTGTGCGCCTGTTTGATGAAGTAAAACAAAGTAAAATAGTGAAAATGTCATTAAAGACACTTGGAAGTACAAATGTAAAAAATAAATAAGTTCTGATTCTCGCCAGGTAGGAAGTTTGGAGAAGAAAACATAAGGCTTTTAAAGAAGGGAATGGCAATAACGTAAGTCCGTTCAACTATATAAACCATAAAGGTACGATGGTGATTACACCGTCAGTAAGGACAAGGATGAGAAAGAAAACTAAAAAATAAAACTAAAAGAACATCAAGTGATTATTTTTTGAGAAGTACAAACTCTTTAGTACCATAAATACCATAAAACTAAAATTAAAAATTGCATCAGTTCTTACTTAAGGGATGATAAATTTGCAAAAAAAAATTGTACCAGTAAAAGTTCGGAGGAAAAAAAGCAACTTAATAAATGGAAAAAACGACAAGTTCACAACTACCAAAATTGTATGCTCAAACATGACGTCTCAGATAAGTTTGGGAAAAAGCTCAAACAAAAGAAAAACCCATGGAAATTCAAATGGTAAAAGTTCAAATCGCAAAACGCGAGAAGTTCAAAACATCATTTCAAAAAAAATGAGTTCAAAAAAAGAAACACACAAAACATTTTCTTAAGAAAAATATCATTCAGCTCAATGAGATAAACCATGCAAGTTCGAGGACTATGATACCGTAAACCATTGAAAAGTTACGAGGAAAAGGTGTACCAAAAAAAAGAGTAAAGTTTAGTCTGTGAAAACACGCTCAGCATAAACACATACGGACATCAGTTCAAGTATTTTTTTTTCGGAACCATTCAAAATTACTTCGTGAAAAATATCTCCTCAGTACAAACACACACAGAGATCAGTACGAGTACTTTGTTTTTCCTGTCAGGAAAACAACACGAAGGGTCCATATTTCAAATTAGTCTTCACCAGTTGCGATTTTGAGAAAACGTTCAACACGGCTAAGTTTCACGTTTTCGATAGCTTTGCGTAGACGTTGAACTAAAATCTTTTGCCTCTATGAAAGTTTTACATTTGACAATTCTTTGTGAAATTTTGTTGCACACCTATCGAGAAAGTTTCCCAAAATATGAGTTGCCATTTTATAGCTCGTATGGTGCTCAGTCTCATGTCAAATACAGTAGTAAGTAACTACCATTAGCCCCTGATCAAATACTACTATAGTCGCTCCACCAGCAACAACATACTGCAGGATAATTAATTAGCAACGGAATCTCCCCAGCTCCTATTTGATGTTCCATTTTAGGTTCATGAATTTTGGAATAGTCCTTCCTGTAAATTGCACTTTAAGCATAGAAGATTCAGCTTCAGCTGCTCTTCAGATTCTGCCTTATGTTGCCAACTCTATAGGTCCTGCTAGCAACACTAGCCTGGAACCTCGTCTTGGCATCTTACATGAGATAAATGAACAAATTCAGGCATGCTGTGAGATGGCCATGATTCTGGTGCAGGCTCTAGTGCATGCAGAACTGGATGACCTTTCCCATATTGTGCAGAAAAGATAGAGCATATAGATTGATCTTCGAGAGACGACGAGGATGGGCAAATGGGCAACATGGCTACAGTTGCCGGCGACTGAGGTGAACCTGGACGGATGGTGGTGGTGGTGGCCGGTCGTTGTCGATGTCCGCTGGCCGGCAGGTCACCCCCTGTCGTCGGCCGCCCGCCATAAGAATATGGCTACTGGATGTTTTTAGTGCCATCTACCCAATCATCCATGAATTCAACAGATTGCCTGTCTATTCGGGCTGTAGTGCAATTACAGTAAGGAAGTAGAGAATGATGAATCCAGCTGCAGCCTAGCAAAGTTACAGAATCATCTAGGCGTCAAAGAATTGCAAAAGTATAGAACTACGAGGCATGGTGAGAGGAGGTCAAAGCCTGGTGTTGGTCGCTGCTGCAGTTCACCACCACAGACACCGCTGCCCCGGCACTGACCGCCCCCTCCCACTCCGGCGGGATCCGCCAACGCCCTCTGCCCTCCACTCAAAATCCTTTCGACCACATCACAGCTCGGGGCCTTGCCACTAGTACAAACGGGAAGGAGGAGGGGAGCGGAACACGGCGACTCCACGCCCCACCCCACGACCCGCCTCGCACCTTCTCCTCCCACCACCCAAGGTCTCTACCTTCCCAGCACTGGCCCCACCCCGGCCTCGACCTTCTCCTCCCAGGCCGCACAGAATCCTACCTCCCGGCGGTCGCGCCCCCAGCCCGGCCGCCCACAGGCCTCACTCTCCCGTCCGCCAAGAACTCGACCTCCCGACCACACAAGACGTCCATCCTCGATCTGCTTCAAGACGCTTTCACCTCTACATGCCGCCATGGACCTCCATCCCGGTGCGCCGGCGACCTCTCTCCACCATGCGCCGCCTCCTCTTCCCCATCAAGCCACCGCCTCTCCTCCTCACCGGTCGCACTGCTGCCCTCCCCCCCCTCATCACCGCCGCCAGGCTTCACCCATCACCACGGCTGGGGTAGGGCCTGGGTTGACAGGAGGGAGGCTGGCGGGTGGAGGGATCAGTCACAAGCATCTCGGTCGACGGCTGGAGTGGCCGGTTGAACGGGGGGAGAGAGCGGGAGGGGCTCTTATTTGCTCTTTTAATAAAAAACGATCAGTTCAACGAAATGACAGAATCAGTACAACGTTCGGATTCATCAGTTCAAAAAGGGTAACAGACTAATATTCTGTTACGCGTAACAGAATAGCCCAGATATATATATATATATATATTAGCACTATTCTAATCCCAGAATTAGAATAGTTATTTGGATCACGATCACCCCTATATAAGCCTGATTCGTTGTTCCCGAACTCCCGAACCCGCTGGAACAAAGAAAAAAAAAACAACGATCCCCACCGTCCCCCACTTCCCTCGACCCCCACCTTCCGCACTCCCTCGATCCCCACCTCCCACCCACCGACCCGTCGGCACCAGCCCCCGGAACCGCCGCCGCCGGCGCATGTAAGCCCGTGCGCCACTCTGCCAGATCCCGCCGTCGCTCGACCTCCTGGCGCCGCCTCCCCGCCTCCTCCTGGCACCAGCGCCGCCGATCTGCCTCCGCCCGGCGCACCGCCGCCCCCAAAGCCTCCTTCAGGCGCGCGGCCGTTGGCGCCCTTGCCTACTTCCGACGGCGCGAGGCCGCTGCCGCCGCCCTTCCCACCCCACCTTCTCCTGGCCCGCCGACGATCCTGTCTCTTCCTGTGCGAGGCCGGCACGTCGGGCCCCTGCCTACTTCTGCTGCGAGGCCGCCTCCTCCTCCTGTCACGTCGGCGATCCAAACTATTTCTGAGTCGAGGCCGCCGGCCCTACCTTCCTTCGCCATGAGGCCGCAGCTCTCCTTCTTCCCAGCACACGGCCCTCCATGTCCGGTGCGAGGTCGCCCCCGTCCTTCAGGGCCCGGTGGGTTTGGACTTCAGCGGCGGTGCCTTAACAAACAACTCGGGAGCACGGGAAGATCTTAGAAAAACTCGCCGGCCCTCGCTCCGGCGTGCTCATCTAGTCACGTCGATCCCGCTGCACGTCACCGACCACGCCGCCGCGATGAGGCCGAGATGCGCGTGCACTAAGAGAGAGACCTTCTTTCCCAGGAACGGCACAACTTTGCCCCCAGGTCCAAAAAGTGACCTTCTCCCCTTGTGCATACTGACCTTCCTCTCGCAGATCACATAGGGAGCGGGATACAGAGCACCGATCTCTCTCTTGTGTATCTGGATGAGTAGCAAAACACTTGGGTAGGATCCCTCATCCGACCAAAGTTCTTTCTTTTTCTTGTGTATCTGGAATTGATGTTCAGAAAGAACAGGCAATTTGTGCATAAAAAATGACAAAATGTTGTTCAAAAAGTGGTTGACTTCTTAATACAACGTATATGTAGCACCGACACGACGAACCTTTGTGTTCATACTCCGTTTCTCTTCTTATTACTTTGTGCTGAGATTTTGGTTTTGAAGAAAAAGATGCATGCTAACAGTCTATACAAAGAAGTTCAAAAAATATATCTACGTACTTCTAGAAAACCAAGAGAAGGAATTGGGTTCATGCTACGACTACAAAACTAAAAACTAAGAAGTTCAAATTGAAAAAAGGAAGGGGTTCGACTTTTATAAATATAAATATAAATAAATAAATAAATAAATATATATATATATCAGATTTTTTACATACTTATAGGAAACCAAGAAATTCCACATTAAAAAAATCGAGAAGTTCACTACATATAATAAAACGTACTTTCCCCATTTCCACAAAAAAACCTTGAAGTTCAAAATTAAAAACGGAGTGGTTCGATTTCCGGTTTGAATTATTTTCCCTTATAAATAATGAATTCAAAAAACCTTTCTCTAAGAAAACAAAAACAAAAACATAGAAGGTCAAACTAAAAAAAGAGAAGTACAAGTTTAAAAAATCATTTTTCTGTTTAAAAAAACAAGTGGTTAAAAATAAAAATGAACTTTTAAAATGGATATTTTTCCTTTCCAAATAAAAACCAGGAAGTTCAAATTGAAATAATAGAGCGGTTCGATGTTTATAAAAATGAAAATCTTCTCATTTCTAAACAATAAAACCAATAATAAAATTTATTAGTATTTTTTCATTTCTACAAATGAAATCAAGAAGTTCAAATTAAAAAACAAGGAGATTCAAGTATAATAACAAAAAAAGTATAAATAAAAAAGTAGTTAAAAAACAGGAAATAAAAAGTGAAGTTTCGCTGTTTCTAAAAAAAACTAGAAGTTCATTTTCAAATAATGAAGAGGTTCAAAATATTCATGACAAAATTCATTCCGGTGGTATATTATTTACCACAAGCACCAACACACACAGTTAAAGAAAAACAACACACATAGTTAGAAATTTTGTGTGTGTGTAAATTTGGACAAAAATAAACCCTAAAAATTCACAAAACCCCGAAAAGCCTACAAGTTAAAAGGCAAAACAGTAGTCAATTTTTTCCATCTCTGAAACTAAACCAAGAAGTTTAAATTAACATAACACATGAGTTTGATGCTTATTTTTTATAAAAAGAACATTGTTTTACGGTTCAAAAAATGGAAAAAGAAAGTATTTCAAATAAACAAAGCAGTCCAAATTATATAAAAAAGAAGTTCAATATTTATATAAAAAACAGGTTTTCTTCGTTACTAAAGAATAAAATTAAAGAAGTTCAAATTAAAATAAAAGGAGTAGTTTGATGTTTACGGAAAACTCAAATTCTTTCCATTTCTAGGAAAAATAAAAGTGTGAGGTTCAGTTTTGAAAACAAAATATTTGATGCTTATTTGAAAACATATTTTTTTTCTAAGAATAAGACTAAGAAGTTCAATTCAAAATAACAGAGAAGTTTGAAGTATATAAAAAACTCAGATTTGTTGCCGGAAGTTCACGTGCACCACCGTGCATGGTTCAGAATTTATATTGCGGGACGTTCGACCTCCAATTACATGTTTTAAAAAATGGCAAAAAATGACGTTTGACCTTCAATTGTGGGTAATTCGACGTACACACAAAAATGTGACAGAAGTTCATAATGAAAACAACGAGAAGTTCAAGTACTGCAAGGAATGCATTTCAGGTGAGAATAAAAAGTATAAAAAAAATAAAAGCTTAAAAAGTTTGTTGAAAGAAGTTCAAGTGCTCTATCGGGAGAAGTTCAAAAATTCTTGCGAGAGAGGTTCACCTTGTATTTCCATGTTCGATTTTTTTCGTATAAAAATCGAATACAATTCTTTACTCAAAAATATAAAAAGGTGAAGTTCATATTAAAATAATAGAGAAGTTCAGAGTTTATTAAAACCTAGGATTTACCTGTTCAAAAAATAAAAAATACAACGCCATTTTTTGTACTTTTAAAAACAACTCATAAACGAAAAAATGGTTGCTAGAAGTTCAAGTGCTTGGTGAGGAAAAGTTCAAAAAATTCTTGTGAGAGAGATTCACCGTATATTTAGATGTCCAAAATACGTAAAAAAATATGTTTTTTTTGTTTTAAAATAATTCTCTCAAATCTGAGAGAAGTTCAAAAGAGATAACAACTGGAAGTTCACGTACTACATGGTGTGTATTTCATACAAGAAAAATACAAATAAAGTGAAACAGAGTGAAGTTCAAACAGACATGCCCCAGAAGTTCAACTACTTCATGCAGTGCGAAAAATAGCATGTCAAAAAATAGCACGTCAAAAACAGAGTGAAGTTCAAACAGACATGCCCGAGAAGTTCAACTACTTCACGCAGTGCATTTCCATTCGCGATGAAGGCAGAAATCATGATCTTGTCATTTTCTAATTTACTTCAAAACGACAGGAATATCATTTGTGTAAGTTCAAGTCCTCGGTTAGAGAAAGTTAAAAAAATATTATGAGAGAGGTTTGTACAAAAAGAATATCATTTGTGTAACACTGACGAAAATGGATGGGAAAATTAAAAACAAAAAATATATCGCAGAAGTCCAACGTGAAAACAGCAGGATGTTCAACTACTACACTGAATGAATTTGACAAGAAAAACTTTTAAAACAGTCGCGAGTATGAAAAAATGATCAACACGGAAAAGTTGCGTGTTTATAGCCGCTTTCCATCGGTATATCACTTGCTTAATTCCAATGAGTGAATGAAGAGCTACGAGCAAAAAAGAGCACGTGAAAAACAGATTGAAGTTCAGGCAGAACTGCCACAGAAGTTCAAGTACCTCACGCAATGCATTTTCGATTTAATCTGCTTTCGCGATAAAGGCAGAACGAGTGATCTCGCCGTTTCTGAAATTACTTGAAAATGGCAGGGATTCAGAGAAAACCATCAACATGAAAAAGTTTCGCATTTTTCGTAGCTTTTCAACAGTATATTATTTGCCCCGTTCAGATGAAATTTGTAGAAATTACGGTGAAAATACGTTTTTAGCCATTTTCAAAATCAACGTAAAACCGTAAGGAATTTGGAGAAACAATATATACCAAAAAGTTTCACATTTGTCCAGGCTTTCCAACACCATATCATTTGATATGTTCGGACGTACGATTAAAAAAATATATCGAAAATACAAACTTGGTAGAACTTGTACCGTTTTCTAGATTAATCTTAAACCATTCAAAATTAGAAAAACTTTCAACATGAAAAAAATTGCATTTTCATAAGCTTTCCAACTGATATCATTTGTCCCAATTGGATTAGGCGTTTAGAAATGGCAACGAAAATACGAACTCGGTTGTTTGGTTTGCAATATTTTACAATTTTCCACATTACTCTTTAACCATAGGGAATTAGGAAAAACTTTCAGCACGTGGAAGGAGCAGTTTTACAGAAGCTTTCCAACGCTATATTATTTGCCTCATTCCGATAAACGGTTTAGAAATACGATCGAAAATACGATTCACGTTTTTTGTATGAAGAAAAAACGGTTTTCAAAACTGCTCTTAAACCACTTACATTTTGCCAAAATTTTAAGTTGGTTCATGATACTGGTGCCCACAGCTTTCCAACGGTATATCGCAAGCCCCATTTGGGCAATGTTGACGGAAGTTCAACCTAGCAGTTGGGGAAGTTCAGGTCGAACAACTCGGGCAGTAAAATTGCAAAAAACGCAATTTCTTCACGACCCGAGAGCAAAATTCGCCAGCGAGCGAGATTTCTATTTAAAACCGGTATTTAGTTGGTAAAAAACCTTTCTAGATTACACTAACATCATATAGAACACTACTAACCAAAATAATTCGCCGAGGAAGCCACGGTCGCAAAGATAGCCCGAAGGTCGAGTTCGTACAGAGGGAAGTTCAGGCGCGTGTACAAACAAAAATATGTCACATAAGTTCAACGTGAAAATAGCATGAAGTTCAACTACTACGCTGAATGAATTTCAGATGAAAAACTTTCAAAATCGTCGCGAGTATGAAAAAATGATCAACACGGGAAAGTTGCGTGTTTACAGCAGCTTTCCATCGGTATATCACCCGCCAATTCCGTGAGTGGCATGGAGAGCTACGAGCAAGGATGAAGATCTACGAGCAAAAAATCACGTGAAAAACAGAGTGAAGTTCGTGCATGCACCAAGAAGTTCAGTTCTTCACGCGTGCATTTTCAAGAATGCTTTTTGCGGTAGAGGCAGAACAAATGATCCCGCCATTTTCGGAATTACTTGAAAACGGCTAGGATCAGAGAAAACCATCAACATGAAAAAGTTTTGCATTTTCCGTAGCTTTTCAACGGTATATTATTTGCCCAATTCCGATAAAGTTCGTAGAAATTAAGGAGAAAATACGTTTTTCGCTATTTTTGAAACTAACTTAAAACCGTAAAGCATTAGGAGAAACAATACATACCAAAAAGTTTCGCATTTGTTCAAGCTTTCCAACGCCATATCATTTGCTGCATTCGGACGCATGGTTAAAAAATTAGCTCGAAAATACGAAGTCAGTAGGACTTGGACCATTTTCTAAATTACTCTTAAATCATTCAAAATTATAAAAAAACTTTCAAGATGAAAAAGTATCGCATTTTCATAAGCTTTCCAATGCCATAGCATATGCCTCCATTGGATTAGCCGTTTAGAAATGACATCGAAAAAACGAACTCAGCTGTTCGGTTTACAAAATTTTATGTTTTTTCAAATTACTCTTTAATCATAGGGAATTAGAAAAAACTTTCAACATGTGGAAGGATTGGTTTTGCATTAGCTTTCCAACGCCATATTATATGCCTCATTCCGATAAACGGTTTAGAAATGCGATCGAAAATACGATTCACGTTTTTTGTGCGAAGAAAAAACGGTTTTCAAAACTGCTCTTAAACCGCTTATATTTTGCCAAAAATTTAAGTTGGGTCATGATATTGGTGTCCATAGCTTTCCAACGATATATAGCAAGCCCGCTTGGGCAATGTTGCGGAAGTTCAACCTAGTTCACGGGAAGTTCAACGTACTACTAGCGGGCAGTCGTTGTGATCGAATATTATTACGATCCCGTGATCGTAATAGTGTTTATGTATATATATATATATATATATATATATATATATATATATATATATATATATATATATATATACCGCCAATCGTAATCTGGATAGTTGCCAGTGGCGGGTGCAAAAATCACGACCTCCACTGCTATTAACTTACCAATGACGGACGTTAGTTTATGCCCGCCACTGTTAACAATTCTCCATATTTGTCGTGAGACAAATGTTACCAGTGGCGATCACAAACTGATGCCCGCCACTGCTATTTGAGTTACCAGTGGTGGGCGGCAATACGTACCCGTCACTGTTATTTTGGGTCTTGCAATAAATCTATCCAAAAATAGCAGTGGCGGAATCTCATTTGGAGCCGACACTAGAACACAAATGACAGTGACAGGCTCTGTCTTGTTTCCGCCGCTGCGTTTAAGAGAGGGCCGCCACTGGCTAAAAGCCCACGGATCCCATCCAAACCGTATCTAGTATCTAACCCTAACCGTTCGTAAAAAAATAGTATCTAACCCTAACCCCTCCTATGCTTCTCCCTTCCCCAGTTCCCATCATCCCCTCCAGCCTCCGCCCCCAGATCCCCTTGTCACACCACAGAGCCTCTCCCCACCTCCTCCGATCTACCACGATGGCGCCCCCTCGCACTTCCCC
This sequence comes from Aegilops longissima, assembly GCA_021605205.1. Lineage (NCBI taxonomy): Eukaryota > Viridiplantae > Streptophyta > Magnoliopsida > Poales > Poaceae > Aegilops > Aegilops longissima. The sequence continues at coordinate 331,166,312 of CM038682.1, forward strand.
ACCGCGCCACTCCTTCCCTCCGGTTTGTGAATTAGTCCAGCGCTTCCTACACCGTTTTGTGCAATTCCTGCACTAATTCACGAAGCAGATCACCAGCTCTGTGATGTCTATTGCGCAACTTTATTCTTGTATACTTTGTTGGGCCTCCAAGAGCAGAATTTTGTAGGACCGCGACAAATTCCCCTCAAGTGGATGACCTAAGGTTTATCAATCTGTGGGAGGTGTAGGATGAAGATGGTCCCTCTCAAAGAACCTTGTAATCAAAATACAAATAGTCTCTTGTGTCCCCAACACAACCAATACAATTGTCAGTTGTATAGGTGCACTAGTTCGGCGAAGAGATAATGATAGATGTGTAATATGGATGGTAGATAATCTGAATAAATAAAAACAGCAAGGTACAAGTATTAAACAAAGAGCAATATATCAATGCTTAGAAACAAGGCCCGGGGTTCATAATTTCACTAGTGCAATCTCTCAACATTACTAACATAACTGAACCATATGAAAATCCCTCAAAGCGAGGCAAATAATTGCTCCAAAGTTTCTATTCCTATCGGAGAAAGTAGGATGAAATTGCGTAGGTAGTAAACCACCAGAAAGTTGTGTTTCCGCTCAGTCTACTGAACAAGCCTTAAGTGTCACGAATAGTTCTAGAGATCATACTTCGACAACACCATATGATACGCATCAATCAACTCTAATGTCACCTAGATACCCCAATGTCACCACAAGTATCCGTGAGTGAGACATGCATCAAGTGATCTCAAATCCAAAGTATTCAATCCGATAACAAAGAAACCTCAAAGAGCAAGATTCAATTCACCACAGAAAAGATAGAGGGGAAGAACACCATATAATCCAACTATATTAACAAAGCTCATGGCAGATCAAGATTGTGTCCTATCAAGATCACGAGAGAGAGAGAGATCACACATAGCTACTGGTACATATATATCCTCAGCCTCGAGGGTGAACTATTCCGTCCTCGTCATGGAGGCAGTGGTGATGATGAAGATGGCCTCCGATGATGGCTTTCCCCCTATGGCAAGATGCCTAAACAGGGCTCTAGATGAGATCGCTTTGGAACAGAGGCTTGCCACGGAGGAAAAACTCATCTAGGTTAACTTTCGGAGGTTTATCTATTTATTAGATTTTTAGCGTTGGAATCACACCAAAAGGACTTACGAGGGCCCCACAAGCTCAAACGGCACTCCCGACCCCTGGGGCGTGCCATGTGATCTTGTGGCGTCCTCGTGGGTCTTCTTATCCTTCCCCGAAGCTTCGGGGGGATCTCTTATGGTTTTTCTGTGAAACAAAGAAATAGGCAAAAAACGGGAACTATCATTCATGATGTATGGTAGAACCCTAGATGCCCAATCTTTCACGATTGGAGCGGACCCCACGATGAACACGATGAACATGAGGGGAAAACACGAGAGATATCACTCAAACCAACAAGATTCAATTACACATGTGCTAGATCCTCGAAACACAAAGAGATACACGATCCACGATCAACAAAGGACGATACAAGTAGCAAGTTCTTCTCTGTGAAGAGGTTCTTGAGGGGGTCTTCCCGTGAGGGGTCTTGAATCTGCTTGGGGGATCTTCTCCGAAGAGGTCGTGGACTCCAATGGAGAAGTAACCAAGTGGATAGGCAAAGCTCTATCTCTCAAATGAGCTAATACTTTGCTAACCCTAGAAAGAGGGAGGAGGAGGAATATATATAGTCTAAGTGGGCGAAGGGGTACATGGGCTTTGGCCCAACACACAGTCAACACACAGGCGTCGGACGTCCGACAGTTATCGGCCGTCCGGTGGCTCGTGAGGGTCCAGACGTCCGGTACTTGTCGGAAGTCTGGCGTTCTGGCTCGGGATGGTCGGCGTCAGATTTCCGGCCGGCGTCGGATGTCCGGGGCGTCTCGGACTTCTAGCGTTTTGGCTCGGACCCGCAGGTGTCGGATCTCCGGAGGGCGTCGGTCGTCCGGAGGCTGGAGGGCGTCAGACGTCCGGTACTTGTCGGTCGTCCGGCTGCTGGAGTCTTCGCTGGCTGGAACTTGGGCTGACCGCTAGATGCTCTAGGTGTCGGACGTCCGACGTGGACCGGTCGTCCGGTGGCTGTCAACTTCAGACAACTTCTTCTCTTGGTCCAGGTACTTGGTGCCCTCGCCATCTTTTCTGTTGGACGCAGTTGTCTTGTGGCCTTCCTCCAAGCACCTGATCACACATAGGGTTTCCGCTTGAGGTAGTAGCCATGTCTCATATGTAGGAAGTGGTAGTTCGGAGAGGAGCGAGTTCACCTTATCTTCGATAGCCTTTGCTCGAGCCCTTGTCATTGGTCCAAGTGGTGACGTGGTAGGTGTAGGTAGGTCCATGTGGATGACCTTGGGATGCTCCGCATCAACCCCCCCCCCTCTTGTGAAAGATCCGACCTCGGATCTTTAGCTTCATCACCATGGTAGGGAGAGAGATCTTTGACATTGAAGAAGTCACCCACATTGTACTTGTCACGCGGGAGGTCGATCTTGTAACCGTTGTTGTTGTAGCGTGCTAGCACCTTGAAGGGTCCGTCGACTCGAGGGAGAAGCTTGGATTTGCATTTGTTAGGGAAGTGGTCCTTGCGAAGGTGTAGCCACACAAGATCTCCAATGTTGAATATCATGGGTTGCTTGTTAATGTTGAGCTTGGTCGCGAGTCGTTGTACTTGGTGCTCGATGGTGTGCCTTGTATCTTCATGCATCTTCTTGAGATAGTTCACTTGTGCACTTGCGTCCATATTGATGCGCTCTTGTAGTGGTAGAGGGAGAATGTCCAATGGGGACAACGGGTTGAAGCCGTAGACGACCTCGAAGGGGGACTTGCCGGTAGTCGAATGTCTTGCGCGGTTGTAGGCGTACTCGGCGATGGGTAGACACTCCTCCCACTCCTTGATGTTCTTCTTGATCAACACACGTAGTAGAGTGGAGAGTGTCTGGTTCATGACCTCCGTTTAGCTGTCGGTTTGAGGATGGTATGCCGAAGAGAACAAGAGCTTGATTCCGAGCTTGGCGCATAAGGTCTTCCAAAAGTAGCTCAAGATGACGTCATGGTCTGAGACAATACTATTTGGCACTCCATGAAGTCGCAAGATTTCCCTACAAAAGATTTGCAACATGTGAAGCATCATCTATCTTGTTGCATGGGATGAAATGAGCCATCTTAGAGAATCGGTGCATAACAACAAACACAAAATCTTTGTCATTTCTAGTTCTAGGCAAACCAAGCACAAAATCCATGCTAATATCTTCCCATGGGTGATATGGAATTGGAAGTGGCATATAGAGACCATGTGATTGAGCTTTAGACTTAGCTTTGCAACATGTCGAGCATCGGTTGGTGAAGTGTGAGACGCCGCGGAACATCTTGGGCCAAAAGTAGTTCTTGGAGAGCGTAGCGTATGTCTTGTCGCGTCCAAAGTGTCCCATGAGTCCTCCTCCACGAGATTCTTGCAAAAGTAAGAAATGAAGAGAAGACTCGGGGATACATAGTTTGTTAGGTCTCATAAGATAATCATCTTTGATGTAATAGTGTTCCCAAGATGTATGCGTCAAATATTTGGCATAAGGAATAGCAAAAGTAGGATCATGCACATACAAGTCTTTTATGTGCTCAAAACCAATGACATTCAATTCAAGTTGGGTAACAAGCATGCATCTACGGGAAAGCGCATCCGCCATGTGACATTCTCTTTGCCTTTGATGTACTTGATGACATAAGGAAATGACTCAATGAATTCACTACACTTAGCATGACGTTTGTTCAATTTAGTTTGACCCTTAAGATACTTAAGTGTTTCATGATCGGTGTGGAGAATGAACTCATGAGGGCGGAAATAATGCTCCCAAACATGCAAGACTCTTAGTAATGCGTATATCTCTTTGTCATGGATGGGGTAATTGAGTTGCGCTCTGGAAAGTTTCTTGCTAAAGTAAGCTATGGGGCGCTTCTCTTGCATTAACACACCTCCTATGCCATAACCGCTAGCATCACAATGTATCTCAAATGGTTTATCAAAGTTGGGTAATGCAAGCAAAGGAGCATGTGTAAGCAAATTCTTAAGCTCATTGAATGTGGTATCTTGAGATGGTCCCCAAACAAAAGGTGCATTCTTCTTACTCAAGGCATGTGAAGGTAAAGTAATGGTGCTAAAATCCTTCACAAATCTACGGTAGAAACTGGCTAAACCAAGAAAACTTCACACTTGTTGCAAATTTGTTGGTTGGGGCCAAGTTTTAATAGCATTGATCTTAGATTCATCTACATGCACACCCTTAGAAGATATTACAAAACCCAAGAAAACAAGCTTATCAACACCGAAAAGGCATTTGTCCATATTAGCATAAAGGCGCTCTTTCCTAAGGTTTTGCAACACGGTTCTAAGATGGGTGACATGATCTTTGAGAGACTTGCTAAATACAAGAATATCATCGAAATAGACCACAACAAATACACCAATGTAGGGCCTAAGGACAAAATGCACAACTCGCATGAAAGTACCGGGTGCTTCGGATAAACCCATTGACATCACAAGCCATTCATATAAGCCAAATTTGGTCTTAAATGCGGTTTTCCATTCGTCACCTTCTTGTATGCGGATTTGGTAATAGCCACTTTTAAGATCAATCTTAGAGAAAATGGTGTGGCTCCGCTAAGTTCATCTAGCATGTCGTCTAAGCGTGGAATGGGGTAACGATATCTAACCGTGATAGAATTGATAGAACGACAATCGGCACACATGCGAAATGTACCATCTTTCTTGGGAACAAGGATTACCGGGACGGCACATGGGCTTAAGCATTCTCATACATGGCCTTTGTCGATGAGTTGTTGTACTTGCCGTTGGATCTCCTTGGTTTCCTCGGGGTTGACGCGGTAGGGAGCCTTGTTAGGAAGAGGTGCTCCGGGGATGAGGTCGATGCAGTGTTCGATGCCTCGAAGGGGAGGTAAACCCAGAGGTAGCTCGTCGGGGAATACATCTTGGAATTCCTGCAATAAAGAAGATAACACTAAAGGTAGATTGTGAGAGGTGTTAGTTTTTGGTGCCTCATCCTTGCACAAAAGGACATAGTGCATAACACTTGATGGGTTCTCACACACTTCTCTCATCTCACTTTTTGTGGAAAATAGCACTAAGTCTTTCTTGTCGCTCATCATGGAGGCACTCAATTTGGGCTTGTGGCGATCACTCTCTTTTGGGTGGTTCTCTCTCTCTCACTATTTTCTCCATGATGGTGGCTTTCTTGTCGGTGATCACTTGACTTGGTGACATAGGTCGTAGCACGTACTCCTTTGCCTTCATCTTGAAGCTATAGTGATTGGTACGCCCATTGTGGATGACGCCTTGGTCAAATTGCCATGGTCGTCCAAGAAGGAGGTGGCAAACGGACATCGGAACGACATCACACTCCAAAGTATCTTCATATGCTCCGATCTTGAAGGAAACTTGCACCATATGTTCTACTTGGATAGTGCCAAAGTCGCTTAGCCATTGGACCTTGTAGGGATGCATGTGCTTCATCTTGACCAATTGGAGCTTGGAGCATAGTTCTTCACTCGCCAAGTTATGGCAACTCCCTCCATCGATGACGACCTTCACGGACCTTCCATTGATGTCCGCCTTTGCGTGGAAGATATGGCATCTTTGGTCTTCGTCTTGGTGATATTGAAGAGTCAAGACCTTGGAGACAACAAGAGTGGGGCTCGAATCTTTGTCACAAAAGACTTGATCATCTTCATCTTCGTTCACTTGCCGGTGCATGGCCACTTTCTCAAGGGCGTCCAATTCCTCTTCACTCATGTAGTCATAGGTTCTGTCGTCGTTGAGGATCATGGTGCGCTTGTTGGTACACTCGGATGACTTGTGGCCTCTGCCGCCACATGTGAAGCACTTGATTGAACTTGTCTTGATGGTCTCATCGGTTGGAGTAGATGATGATGAAGCTCTCGGCTTGAAGTTGCTTGTAGTAGGAGGACGACTTGAAGATGTCGAAGTTTTCTTATAACTTGACTTGTCGGCGTTGCTTGTAGAAGGTTTGGTGTATGTAGGAGGTGTTGGAGTCGTTGAAGCTTGGTTGTTGGAGAAGCCGTAGCTCTTGGAAGAATACTTGGAGTACATGAAGTCATCTTGCACTTGACGTTCTGCCTTGGTACCTTGCTGCACTAGCTCAAGGAGGTTGGAGTAAGGTTGGAAGTCGACGATCTTCTTGATAGGATGATTGAGTCCATTCAAGAAACGTGCCATAGTTTGCTCATCATCTTCCGTGACATTGGCTCTTGTCATGGCAATTTCCATCTCCTTGTAGTTTCTTGAAGAGGTCGCGGTTGTAGTAGGTTGGCACAAAGCGCGCTCTCATGACATCCTTCATTTGATCCCATGTTGTGATGGGTTGGTTCACTTCTTGCCTCGCGGCGTTCAAGTACTTGCTCCCACCAAATGAGGACATAGTCTTGGAATTCAACGGATTCCATGGCAATCTTCTTCTCTTCCTCATAGTTGTGCAAACAAAAGATCTTGTCGACTTTCAATGCCCATGAAAGGTACTCTTCGGGATCATTGCTTCCGTTGAGCTTGGGCATGGTGAACTTGAGCTTGGCGTAGTGTTGCTCTTCATTGTGTTGGGTTCGAGGGTGATGACGTCCTTGACGATGATGATTGTCTCTCTCAACTTGGTCTTGACATGGAGGATTCCCATTGTTTTGTTGCTCTTGGCGAACTTGTGGTTCTTGTCGAGCTTGTGGAGGAGCTTGAGGAACTTGTTGGTGCAATCGTGCTTGATACATCCTCTCTTAAACTTCATCGTGAAGTGCCTCTTCTTGCTCACGAGTATGTCGGTTGCGTGCGGCTATAGCACGATTGGTGTTGAGGAGGGCACGTTCCGCCTCAAGGGCTTGTGCTTCACGCTGTTGTTGTTGTTGACGTTGTGCCTCGACATCTTGTTCGTCTTGGTGTTGGCGCGCTCGCTTTTCTTCGTGTTGGCATTGGCGTTGCCTTTCTTGTCCTTGCACAAAGGTAGCTTGATTTTGGCGATGTCGATGTTCTTGCACACAAAGTTGCTCTTGATGATCGGTGTCATGTAGAGGATTGCGGTTTGCTTGTTTGTCTTGGCACGCGACTTGGCGAAGAGTGTTCGACATCGGTGTACTTGAGTTGTCGGAGGAGTGTCGACTTGAGTGGCTCCGTCTTGAATATGATGACGAGGTCGAAGAGCGGTTGACCAACAAGGCGCAGATCTCATCAATTCTTGCATTGTTCTCTTGTTTTTGTTCGTCAAGCTTGTTGTCGAAGCAGTCTCTTGTACGTTGCTCGGAGAGTCGCAAGTCGGTGGTGAGATAGCCTATGCGGTCGCTCAATGTTTGTTGTTCTTGATGCAAAGCTCGTTGTGCACCGAATAGGTGGTTCTTGGTGACGTAGGTGTTCGAGTCGTCGTCTTGCTCGATGAAGAGTGAGTTGGTAGAATAACTTGGCCTATCCATCATTCCAAGCAAATGTGTGAGTGGGAGAAAGATAAGAACTATACCAAATGTACCTTGACCGATGATGAGGGTGGATTAATGATCACTCAAATGGGTAACAAGGAAATAGCACAATTGGTACCAATCTTGTCGGTTCTCACACCTACACAAATAAAGCTTATAGTGGAGCTCGGTTAGGATGGTGGCACAAAATTTATGCAATTGTTACTGAGACTCAATAATGTTGGAAAAGATTCGCAAATTCGCAAAAGTAACAAGTAGACCAAGCAAGTAGTGGTACACGGAAACACACACACAAATAGATAAATGGGGTCGTGCAACAAAAAATGAGCGAAAAATGTGGAATCCACAGAAAATGCTCTTGTTGCACAACACCAGAGAGACGCTAGCATGATTGCACGATAGGCGGATACGAGACTTGTGCACAACCTATAAAGCAAAAATGCAACAAATTCTATCCCAAGTATGCTATATGTATGGTGTTATGGTGTTCCGATGATATGATCCAACATGATCGAGTATGACAATCTTAATGTAGTATGATGCTATGGTTCTTTCTTAAAATCTCTTTGCTTATCGTTTCCTTTTTGCTTAAAAGCTTGTTTGGCTCTTTCTCTTTTGAGCTCTTTCTCATGCAAAATTTGATGAACCAAGATAGCAATTGCGTATATGCTATGACAACCTTGTGACACAAGATTTGATACCAAGATATGGAAACCAAGATGATGATATATGCGATGATCACTAATGTGCACAAGTAACATTGTCGGCAATACTCAAATGGCTAGTCTTGATGGGAAAGGTACGCAAAAAAGGGTTATAGGGTTATCAAAGCAATGGCAAGGAGTACACAAAGTGTCGTCGAGGTTACCGTCGAGGGTTACTCGTTTGTAAGCAAGAATGGATGACGGTGAAGTGGTCATTGTTGATGACGAGTCTGTTCGCAGGATGAGCGGCGGTGATGTTGATGTCGAACTGTCCCTAAGTTGCCGAAACGCGTTCGGAAATGGAAACCGCAACTCAAATTCTCAAAGAACAAAACGTGTCAAGAAAATCCGGAGTGCGTAGAGGGTAAGCAAAGGTGGTGGCGGAAAGCGGTGGTGGCTTGATAATTGGGGTTATCGGAGCATTGGAGCGGAGATTGGTATTGTGGTGCGTATGCAGAAGTGGAAGTGGAGCGGCAATGCGGAAGTGTGGTCGGTGGCTGAAAATTTTCGTGCGAAAATTTCAGTTTGTCAGGGAACATCAGACGTACGGTGGTGGTCGGACGACAGGTACTCGTCGGACATCCGGTCACGGTGCCTGGGCGATTTCGGGCACGGGATGAACTCAAGTTTTTGAGTTGGAGGTGGCAAAATTGGTCAAATTTGGGCGATTTTGTGGATGGAAATGGGGGAATTGAAGGGGAAAAGCTATATCCACTTGAGGCAAAGCAAATCCACGAATCAAATCCAACAAAACTTCATCAAAACCAACAAATCACAAAAAATTGGGGCTATTTTTGTGGGGATTTTCGAAACTAGGACGAAATCAACAAAATTAGGCTAGAAAAGAGGAGTAGGGGCTCCAAATTCATGATCAACGTGGCTCATGATACCAAGATGATGTAGGGTAGAATCCTATATGCCCGATCTCTCATGATTGGAGCGGATCCCGCGATGAACATGACAAACACGAGGGGAAACACGAGAGAAATCACTCAAACCAACAAGATTCGATTACACATGTGCTAGATCCTCGAAACACAAAGAGATACACGATCCACGATCAACAAAGGATGATACAAGTAGCAAGTTCTTCTCCGTGAGGAGGTCTTGAGGGGGTTTTCCCATGAGGGTCTTGAATCCACTTGGGGGATCTTCTCTGAAGAGGTCGTGGACTCCAATGGAGAAGTAACCAAGTGGATGAGCAAAGCTCTATCTCTCAAATGAGCTAATCCTTTGCTAACCCTAGAAAGAGGGAGGAGGATGAATATATACAGTCTAAGTGGACGAATGGGTACATGGGCTTCGGCCCAACACACAGTCAACACACAGGCGTCGGATGTCTGACAGTTACCGGTCGTCCGGTGGCTCGTGAGGGTCCGGACGTCCGGTACTTGTCGGAAGTCCGACGGTTTGGCTCGGGATGGTCGGCGTCGGATTTCCGGCCGGCGTCGGACGTCCGGGGCATCGATCGTCCGGGCGGTCTCAGACTTCTGGCATTTTGGCTCAGACCCGCAGGTGTCGGATCTTCGAAGGGTGTCGGTCGTCCAGAGGCTGGAGGGTGACGGATGTCCGGTACTTGTCGGTCGTCTGGTTGCTAGAGTCTTTGCTGGCTGGAACTTAGGCTGACTGGTAGATGCTCTAGGTGTCGGACCTCCGACGTGGACCGCTCGTCCGGTGGCTGTCAACTTCAGGCAGCTTCTTCTCTTGGTCCAGGTACTTGGTGCCCTCGCCATCTTGTCCATTGGATGTAGTTGTCTCATGGCCTTCCTCCAAGCACCTGATCACACATAGGGTTTCCGCTTGAGGTAGTAGCCATGTCTCATATGTTGGAAGTGGTAGTTCGGAGAGGAGCGTGTTCACCTTATCTTCGATAGCCTTTGCTCGAGTCCTTGTCATTGGGCCAAGTGTTGTCGTGGGAGGTGTAGGTAGGTCCATGGGAATGACCTTGGGATGCTCCGCATCAATTGGGCACTAAGTTAATAGGTTAGTCCATAAAAATAATAAAAAAGTGCACCCAAACCATACAAAATTACTGTAAACATGGCATGAATACCTAATAAATTATAGATACGCTGGGGACATATCTCTCTGCACTTACACAATTATTTGTGTGCATTACATTTATAAATTATGTTTATTTCCTTTTGTTAGGTATGAACATAACTGACGAAGAATGAGAAACTTTCCATATAGATGTTTGTACTAGGTATTTCATCACGTTAAACTTTTGAACCTGCAATTTGTGACCTATTTTATTGCAAACAACAAAACATGCTACTACCAAATTCAATTAGTGTGTCGTGTATTAAATACCTGTATTATGTCTTCCGCTAATTGTGACAATGACCTGGGGTGGGGTCATAAATTGATGATTTGGACCACTGCAAGGCAGATCCTTCTATGCTCTGGAAATCAAAATTATCTGTTTTTTCTACCAAATTGTTGTTGTTTTCCAGTTGTTTATATACCCGGGTCTATCTACAAATTTCTACTTCTAATACAAAATGCAACTCTTGATAATTTAGATGCTAGTAGTTCTTTCTTTATAGATGGTCGAACTTAGAAAGATTTTGACCAATACAATCCTAAATTGACTTACATTTTAGGTCTGAGGTAGTATGCGTGGATGCAAAATATCTACTGCCATTTTGCACTTGTTTGAAAAAATTGAGCTTAGTTTAAAGTGCATGCAACAGAAACTTTACAGAATGTCCTATACAGAAACCTCATTTACTATATACTACTCCTTCCATTCACTATTATAAGATGTTTTGGATATTTCAATGTTGACTACATAATTGAAGGTTGGGTGTGATGGCGTGTTTTTCTGCAATCTGCAGGGCTCATTGTGGAGCAGCTGGAGTGTATTCGATCGCTGCTGGATCTGGACTTGGCAACACGATCATTAGGCGAGTGAGTTGGCGTGAATTTTGCCAGTAGTGCTTGTTACTGGGTAACTGAGACTCGACTCACTCTAGGATGCAATGTCAACTTGTTGCTAGATAAGAATTTCCCATGTTCATAATTATTATAACCATGTCAAGGCCATATTTAGATTGGATTTTATTCTTATTCTATACATTGGATTTGGGTCTAGTACACCCTACACATGCTATTCTGATAATACCCACAGATGTTACTACACTTTCAAGAAACTTGAATTTATGGTTCACTTTAATAGCACTCAAATAGTTCAATTCAACTTATGTCGCTGCTCATACAAGTACATGATTATTCTAATTATAAACACCATGTTTGTTTCGCCCTTGGATGGTTGGTTTTAATTTGTCAGAAAACCAAATTGTTGTTTGGTTTGTACAATGTCATATGTTGCTCACCTTTGTTTTTATTTCTGATTGGTAATGTCTGGTTGTCCCCTAAAAAATTGTTTCCTTCTACATTATCCGCAACACTCTGTAGTTTTCTTATTATTACGCCATCTCTTGAGAATTTGTTCATGTGTTATTTAAATCATTGTCTTCTTGGATAATTTCCCACATACTGCTATCTTCTGTTTTGCCTGGAAACTTGATGAATCTTACCGCTGTTTGTCCAGGTCATGTCAAATTATGGTAACAACATTGAGCACACTCTCATGGTTGACATCATCCCTGATTGACATGTGTAAGTGTATCAGGCTTACTATTTATCCTATTTTCATGCTTCGTAGGTACACTTATTTTGATGTCTAGGTGTTGATAGTTAAGATTAGTGGTTTCCTAATCATACTAGTTCATATACATATATATTATCTTATTTTTGATAGTCTTTATATGTACTTACATGCTTTTTCATTCTATTTAGTTAGGTTTGGCAATGCACCAACCAAGGGTATCACATCCAATGACGGAGACAATCTAGAGTTCCATGCATATTTTATATTGTTATGAACTAAATTGTGTTTGAGGTGCTGCAATATTTTTGATCGTTATTCTGTTTTATCCTGGTATGTGTTAGGGGACTTTGTATGTTGGATTGGATATATATTTTATGGACTGTGTGTGTGAATGTCAAAATGTGATGTACATATTTCATGATGATATGTATGTCTGTATGAATATGTCTTGTCTGAATTGTAAAACACTGGTATGGCAGCGTCTTTTTTGCTGATCCTGGTATAGAGATCAGTGGCAGGCTTGAATTTGGCCTACCACTAGTAACAGGCCACCAGTGGCTGGACTCAGTTTGGACGGGCCTAAATCTAGGCAGAATTAAATCAAGGCCTAAATTAGTAGTGGCGGGCCTAAATCCAAGCCTGCCTAGGCCCAAAGCCCGCCATTAAAGCCCATTTGGCACCTTTCACTGGTAGGCCTTTTCCCAGTAGTAGTTGGATGCAATAAAATGTGCCATCATTGAAAAATGATCCACAATGACAAAGATTGAGTCTTTTTCTAGTCTAGGCAAGACAGGAACAAAATCCATGCTTATATCTTCCCAAGGTGCAAAGGGAATTGTAAGAGGCATGTATAATCCATGTGATTGAGATTTAGACTTAGCTTTGCGGCATGTGGAACAACAGTTGGTGTAGCGTGCCACATCACGGAACATCTTGGGCCAAAAGTACTATTTGGAGAGCGTTGCAAATGTCTTGTCGCGTCCAAAGTGTTCCATGGGTCCTCCAGCATGTTCCTCTTGCAAAAGCAATAAACGCAAAGAAGACTCGGTAATGCATAGTTGTTAGTGCGCATAAGATACCCATCTTTCATATAGTATCGCTCCCAACAATTGTTAGTTTGGCATAAGGAATTGCAAATGAAGGATCACGCTCATATAAGTTTTTGATATGCTCAAAACCAATCACATTTAATTCAAGTTGAGTAACTAACATGTATGTCGGATTTCGGGTTCCGGCAGACCCTCTAGGTTCGAACTCTGGGGTGCACGCGGAGATCTCGCCCTCTACCTACCAGCACCTCGCCGCCTCGCTAGAGTCTAAACTATGAAAGGAACAACACAAGAGACACAAGGTTTATACTGGTTCGGGCCACCATTGTGGTGTAACACCCTACTCCAGTGTGTGGTGTGGTGGATTGCCTCTTGGGCTGATGATGAACAATACAAGGAAGAACAGCCTCGCGAGGGTGAGGTGTTCTTGTGGCTAGGCTCTCGATCAGAGAGGATCGAGCTAGGATGAGGTGAGATGTCTGGATCTCTCCGAGATGTCTCTCAGATGCCTCTACCCTGTGGGTGGCTAGTCCTATTTATAGGCAAAGGCCCTGGGCCTCTTCCCAAATATTGAGCGGGAAGGGCGCCAACAATTGGCCATTTTGAAGGGGAACATCTAGTACACTTATCCTGACTAAAGTTGGTCCTCGCCTGTCAAAGGCTCTAGTGGTGACGTCGGCTTGGGCTCCACGATGACTTTCTTCCTGTTGTTGCGACGGTCTTGGTCTTGTTGCACCGAAACGGATGCCTTTGTTAATGCTCTCGCCTGCGCTTGCCCCCTTTGCACCAAAGAGGAAATGAGGACACTGCGCGGGCTGGTGCCCGCCTGGCACCCTTGGTCGTCATGGCTTGCGTCATGGGCACCTCGTGAGGTACTTCGCCTTGATCTCTCCGCCTCCTCGCGAGCCGGCCTGACGAGGTCGTGCCTGATGAAGCTTCCTGTCGTCCGCCCCGCGAGGCTTGGCCCCTCGCGAGGGTCTTGAGCTTGTGCTGATGAAGATGGGTCGTGCTAGGCCACCCTTGAGCCACGCCACAGCCGCAGCAGCAAGTCTGGTACCCCGCTCCCGTAACGCCGACAAGAGCCCCGGCCCAAGGCGTGCTCGACTTGGCTGAGCGAGAAGCGAAGGGGCAGTCTGGCGCGCCTGCTGGCCCTAACAGCTGCGGCCTTGGGCGCCGCGTGGCGGTTGATTGGACGTGGGCGCTCCTACTTCCCCACGACGCCTCGGCAACTGCACGAATTGACAAGTCCCTGCATGCAAAGAGGTCATGATTACCTGCGATCATGGAGGCCGGCGGTTGGCCTCCCCCGGCTATAAGTACGGAACGACGCGTGCCCTTCCACTCTATCTCCTCTTGCTTCTCCTTCTTCTCCGTCCTTGCTCCATTTTGCGGCAATGGCTCCAATCCGCCGGTTCTCCGCGGAAGAGAAGGGAAAGGCTCCTGTAGCGACCTGACCCAAAATCGGTCAAGTCTCTGTGTCTGTACCATCCCAAGATCATGCTGGTACTCACAGTACATCGATGAAATAATCAAAGTTCAATCACACCTGAATTTATTACACGATTCTCATATAGAGTCTTTATTACAAGAGAATAAATTCGGCTCAAGGCCAACTCATGAGAAATAAACTAAAATAAGCTGCGGAAGCGTAGACGAAATAGCGAGTCCATCCGACTCCAAAGGGCAATCGCCAAGCGCGGAGCGTAGCCTCACTCCTGATCGGAATAAACCTCTGCAACATAAGACGTTGTAGCCGTGTAGGTCAGCGTTTTGAATAAGCTGGCAAGTCATGAAGAGAATAACAATAATAAAATTACTAACACTATATGCATTTTGGCTGTGGGGCTCTAAGTTTCATCATTTTTGCGAAAAGCCAGTTTTTTCCTACTACAGTGGACTTGCTTGCAAATACTACAAAATTGTTGGTAGTTATTGAGATGGTTCCGCCAACCAATGTCTCATTCCCAAATTATTAAGTCATAACCCCCTCAAATTAATTTATTAGTTTTAGTGTTGAGATTTCCGAATACTTCCAAGTTCCAGAGGCTCAAATTGTCCGTAATCGGGACACGGCTAATCGATTAGATCTTTAACTCTGCAGAGGTTTATGACTTTACCCGCAAGAATCATTCCTCCTTTTAAGTCTTCGCACTTCATGGTGTTTGAAGACGGACGAATGAAACAGGTCTTCCAAAGAGTTCTTCTGCTCTGCGGTACCCATCCAATCCTACCGCTCTTCTACATCTCGTAGTACCGCCCAGCCAACGTCACAACTAGGGTTGACCCAGCCAGAGCCCATAATGGCTTGCGGCTGCACGTAAGCTTCCGTCAATGGGGCATCCATCCGTCTCGTCGTGGCTGGGTGAAGCTTTCCGCAAGATGTCATGGCGCTTCTCCATGCATCCCGGCCAGCCACTCGGTTCTCCAGGGTGCCCGTCAACCGTCCTCCACCCAGTAGTGAATTTCGAAGTCCATCTTGATCTTGTAGTTCATGGGGTTGTCATCATCATTGACTCTCACATCTTACTTATGAATTTCACTCAACCAAACCCGTCTACGAGCATAGCAAAATAAACTACTTCGTCCCGGGGTCATGGTAACAAGGGGATTGGTTCAACCTACCACATGATACTACTCAAGAACATAACTTCAAAATTTCAACTACTGCATGCATGGTGGGGTGGTATAACACTAATGCAATAAAATCATAGGTATTGAAAGAACATGATCAATGACTTGCCTTGCTGAAGATCCTCGTAAGCTAAAGACTCGTAGTAGCAAGCTTCAGACTCTAAACTCTACCGAGACAAACAATAATCACAATAAGCATATAGCATAGGATCACATAACACAAATAGCATAACAACATAACACACCAAAACAAACAATCAAAAACCCAAAGAAAAACTCAAAGAAATCCAACTCAAAGTTTTTCCTACTTCAAGCAACAACTAAAAATAGTTTTACTTAACAAAAATTTTCCTAACATAACCTAAACATGGGTTTATGTTAACTAAACAGAGAAGAATGCATTATGCAACTAGGAGCAAAAAGAATCAATTTAAAATCTATTACGAAACTCCTATTAGGCCTAATTCAATTTCTATTAAGAAAAATAAAATAAAAGTTTTATTTATTATAAATAAAAGTTCATGCTCTAAAGTGACAGAAACTAACCTAGAATAATCAACCACATGGGAAAAATAAATTTATTTGCTAATTAAAATAATAGGAAAACAGTAGCTAGTTGATTAATTAAGAATAACAAGATTCTGCTAGAAACTATTTTTTATTAATCCTAAAAGCTCAAATTAATTCCTACGGTTAGGTAATGTCAAAACAAAGTTGGGACAAAAAGAATCATATAAAAATAATTTTCCTAACTCATTTTATAACAGATTTACTATTCTGACTAAAATTAAAATAAAGCAATTCTAAATAATTTTAACATAGCTAATAATATTTTCTACAGAAACTATGGAAAATTTGCAAACCAACAAAAAAAGAATCACTTAAAAATATTAAGTAGAATAAAAGTTATGAATTTTTCAAATCTGAAACTATTCTGTTAAAACAGAAAATGAAAATAAAAGAAAACGGGCTAACTGGGCCTAACTAACGCACTGCGCGTAACTTAACTAAAACGGGCCTAGGGTTTAAACGAATCGGGCCGGCTCTAATAATAAAACCTAACTTAAAATTAAACCGGACTAAACCGGAGCGAACCGGTTTTATAAAAAGAACATACCCTTTGAGGGTTCTAATCTGGACCGTCTACGCGAGATCGGACGGAGGAGAAAAGCTCCGGTGGCTCACCGGAGTTCGACGGCGGCGGCGGCTCGGCGGGCGAGTGTCCCACGCCTCCGGTGGTCGGGAGGTCGGCGAAGTGGTTCAAGGGTGCGGGGCGACGAGGGGTGGTCCGTGGAGTCGGTGGAGCTCGGGGTGGGCTAGGGCGGGCGGCAGGTAAATGGCGGCGGGTGAGCTCGGGCTCCATGAGCGCGTGAGGAGGAGAAGGGATCCGCGAGGGGCGAGGGGGAATGGGGGTGGGGGGTACTTATAGGCGGGGCGAGGGGTTGAGCGAGGGGCAATCGGGAGGATCGAATCCGGATCCTTCGGATCCGTGGCGCGCGCGGCGAGGTGGCGGGCGAGGTTGAGGGAGGTGGGGCCCGCCCGCGGTGAGGGAGAGGAGTGCAGCTGGCTCGGTCGACCGACGCGAGAGGTTTCAGGCGAGGGGGGGGGCTGGCTCATTGGGCCGTCATTGGTGGCGGGGGCTGCCACCGGCGCGGTGAGTGGTGCGTGCCCAGTCTTTGGCTGGGCCACTGGATCTGGCTGGTGCCTGGCATTTTTCTTTTTTTCAAATTTTTATTTTTTTGAAAAACAAAATCAGAGATAAAATATAAACTATAAATATTTTATATAGGACATATATATACCAAAATGATCAGGGGAATATTCCCTATCATTTGAACATTTTTCCAGGCAAAATCCAAAGTTTATAAAAATCATTTTTCCAAAATTCAAATAAAACTCAAATTTGAATTTCAAACTTTTGGCAATGTTTTCCTCTGATATTTTTGGAGTGTCATGTTTACTCCTCTCATACTTTTGCTCAAGTATTTATCGAGCATAGTTTTTTGAAATGGTTCCCACTTGCCAAAGTTTGAATTCAAATTCCAAAACTCAAAATCATCTGAAACTTCAAATGGCACTCAAATTCAAACAGAATGCATAGATGCTTAACTATAATTGTAAAACATTCCAAATAGGAAATTTGGGATGTTACAAACCTACCATTTTAAGATGAATCTAGCCCTCGAGATTCAGGTTGGCTAGCAAATAGGTGCGGGTGGTCTCAAGAAGGTCTTCTTGGCGCTCCCTGTGTGGCTTCTTCCTGAGTGATGACTCCACAGACCTTGCAAAACTTGATGACCTTGTCTGCGGGTGACTCGCTGCGCAGTCTCGAGAATTCGGACGGGTTTCTCCTTATAAGTCAGATCACTATCAAGCTGTATGGCCTCTAGGGGCACTGCGTCTCGCAACGGAATATCAGCCATGTCGGCATGACACTTCTTCAGCTGAGAAACATGGAAGACATCATGAACTCCGGACAATCCTTCCGCAATTCCAACTTGTAAGCAACTTCTCCACGACGCTCGAGGATTTTGTACGGGCCAATGAATCGGGTGCTAACTTCCTTTGACACCAAACCTCTTGATTCCACGGTGAGACACACGAAGATATGCTCGGTCTCCCGCTTCGTAAGTTACTTCCTTGCGCATCGTCGGCATAACTCTTCCGTCTCGATTGTGCTATCTTGAGTCTATCCCGAATCAGCTTGACTTTCTTCGAATCTCGATAAGATCGGAACCAAAAGTGATCGATCTCCAACACCATCCCACAACAATGGTGTTCGCACCTCCTTCCGTGATAGAGCTTGAAGGGCCATCTTCAAACCGGATGATAATCGTTGTTGTATGAGAACTCTGCGTATGGCAAATTATCATCCCAGCTAGACCCATAGTCTAGCACACAAGCTCTCAACATGTCCTCCGTAATCTGGTTGACTCTCTCGGTCATCCATCTGTCTGCGGATGAAAAGTTGTATCAACTCCAGCCTCGCACTCCAAAGTTTCATGCAACCGATTCCAAAACTTTGAGGTAAACTGTGTTCCTCTATCGACACGATACTCCTCGAACTCCATGCGGACATACGATCCTGGTCATGTATATCTTGGCCAACTTAGCACTGGTATAGGTAGTCTTCACGGAATGAAGTGAGCTACTTGGTCAAACGATCAACCACTACCCAGATAGAATCATAACCTGAACGGGTCCCGGTAATCCTGTGATAAAATCCATTCCAAGTTTTTCCCATTTCCAATCGGGAATCGGCAAAGGTTGAAGTAACCTGTTGGCTTCGATGTTCTGCCTTTACTCGTTGGCAAACATCGATATCTTGCTACGTACTCGCAATATCCTTCTTCATACCGCCCACCGTAAACTTTCCTTCAAATCCAGGTACATCTTGGTGTTACCGGGGTGAATCGAGTACGGTGAATCATGAGCCTCCTGTAGAATTAGCTTCCTGAGTTCGGGATCATTGGGCACATAAATACGATCCTCGAACCATATAGCTCCGTGTTCATCCTTATGGAATCCTTTAGCTTTTTCTTCATTCATCTTTTGCTTTATCTCATCAATTTCCTTGTCCGACTTCTGGGCTTCACGAATCCTTTCGGCCAAAGTGGACTGAACTTCCAGAGTTGCAATATATCCTCTCGGAACTATCTCCATCGGAGATCTCGAGGTCATCGACTAACTCTGGGGTAATCCTCCTGCTGTAAGAGTATTCACATAACTCTTACGGCTCAAAGCATCTGCTACAACATTAGCCTTACCGGGTGGTAATGCAATCTCATGTCATAGTCCTTGATTAACTCTAGCCATCTCCTCTGCGCTCGAGGTTCAACTCTTCTGCGTGAAAATATACTTCAAGCTCTTGTGATCTGTAAACATCACAACGGTTTCCGATGAGGAAATGTCTCAGTCTTGAGTGCATGCACTACGGCCGCTAACTCCAAATCATGTGTGGCATAATTCATCTCGTGAGGTCGTGGCTGTCCGGAGGTATAAGCTACAACTTTTCCTTCCCGCATGAGTACTCCTCCAGTCCTTGACGAGAAGCGCCACAATAAACCCGTAATCCTTGTGTATGTCCGCAAAATCAGTCTTGGGGCTGTGACCAGACGTTTCTTCAATTCCTGAAACGGCTTCACAAGCCTCGGTCCAAACGTATTTGGCTTCCTCCTTCAACAGTTCAGTCATGGGCTTGGCAATCTTGAGAAGTTCTCAATAAACCTCCGATAATATCCTGCGAGTCCGAGAAAACTGCGGATCTCCTTGATCGAGGTGGGTGATCGCCAATCGGTGACTGATTCAAACTTGGCGGGTCAATGCTATTCCTTCTCCTGAAATAACATGTCCGAGGAATCCAACTTCCTTCAGCCAAAATTCACATTTATCTGAACTTGGCATACAACGATGTTCTCAAGTTTCTCCGTAACTAGACGCAAATGTTCCTTATGCTCTTCCTCGCTCTTGGAGAAAATCAGATATCATCGATGAACACCACGACAAACTTGTCCAGATATTCCATAAATACCTTGTTCATCAAATTCATGAAGTATGCAGGAGCATTAGTCAATCCAAATGACATGACGGTATACTCATATAAACCATACCGTAGTGAATGTTGTTTTGGGTATATCCTTTTCACGGATCTTCAATCGATGATACCACGATCAAGATCGATCTTGGAGAATACCTTGGCTCCAACTAGCTGATCAAACAAATAATTAATCATCGGCAGAGGGTACTTGTTCTTGATGGTCACTTGCTCAACGAACGATAATCCACAACCATTCTCAAGGTTCCATCCTTCTTCTCTACCAAAAGAACTGGGCTCCCCAAGGTGATGAGCTTGGCGAATATATCCTTTCTCCAATAACTCATTAATTTGATCCTTGATCTCTTTCAAATCGCTCGGAGGCATCCGATAAGGTCTCTTGGATATTGGGGCTGTGCTTGAGCAATAACTCAATCGAAACTCAATGTCCCCGTCCGTGGCATTCCTGGTAATTCCTCCTAAACACATCGGGAAAGTCTTGCACCACGGCACTTCCTCCCGAACAACTCCCGTGAGGGAATGCACTGATTCTTCATCCGCTATGCTCGGCTACATACTTGATCCTCTTCTGCCCGGGGTGGTGAGCGAATCGACTTCTTGACACGCCTATGTTTCCTTCAAACTTCGTCAACCAATCCATGCCTAGGATTACATCCAAGGTCCGGGTTTCCAATACTATGAGGTCTGGGAAATTTATGGTTCCCGATGTTGAGGGTTGCATGACAACCTAAGCCTGCCATCATTTCTCCTCCTGCGAACCGACGCGAAGGGGTTTCTAAGGGTTTTAGTGGGCAACCCATACTTTTCCACAACTACCCTTGATATGAATGAATCGCTGCACCGTAATCAAAGAGTACCAAACTGAACGTGAATTCAATAAAACTTACCAACCACGATGTTCGGCTGATCATAGACGCCCTCCACGCCAATGTGGTTCACCCGAGCACGAGGGAAAGGGTTGGGCTTCTTCGCGAGCCTCCATTGCCGCTTCCATTCCTCTGCTTGGCCTCCGGGCGCGGTGGCATAGTGCCCTGTTTTCCGGCACTTGAAGCAGGTGATGTGGCTCAGATCCTTCGGAGCCGGGGCAGAGCGATGGTTCCCATTACCATTTCCATTGCCATTGCCATTGCCTGACCTGTTGTCCTGGTTGCGATTGTTCCCATTGCCTCCATGGTTATGTCCTCCATGGTTGTGATGGGTATGCCCTCCTGAGTATGGGGCATAACGGGCTTCACGAGCTCCCGAGTTGTGCTTCCCTGGCTGTATTTCCGCTTGCGGCTTTCAATCTGCTGCTTCTTGCCTTCAAGTACGATGGCCTTGTCTACCAGCTGCTGGTAGTTGGCGAAAGTAGCCACCATAAGCTGCATTCCCAGCTCGTCATTGAGTCCCTCGAGAAACTTCTCCTGCTTTGCGGCATCTGTGGCCACATCATCCGGGGCATAGCGAGCTAACTTGCTGAATTCATCCACGTACTGTGCCACAGTACGATTCCCCTGGCGTAAGTTGCGGAATTCACGCTTCTTCAGACTCATGGCTCCAGCTGAAACATGAGCGGTGCGGAAGGCCTGCTGGAACTGATCCCATGTGATGGTGCCGATGGGATAAGTGGCGGTGTAGTTCTCCCACCAAGAAGCTGCAGGTCCATCAAGTTGATGTGCGGCAAAGCGCACCTTCTCTGCATCAGTGCACCCAACAGTGATTAACTCTCTTCCGATCTTGCGGAGCCAATCGTCGGCCACAATCGGCTCAAGGTCTGCTAGAGAACACCGCGGATTCAGCCTCGTGAATCGAGTCAAGTTGTCAACAGGGGTGGTGGTGGCGGTGGATTGTTGTTGTTGTTGTTCGATTCGATGAGCATCCGCATGATGGCATTCTGCTGCTGAAAGCAGCCGGGTGAGCTCCGCGGGAAGTTGAGACCGGGTCACGCCTGGAGGCATCTGGTGTTTTGGAGTGGATGAGAAAATTAGAATAGAACAATGGTCTAAATGAGAAATAACACTACCCATATGAATGCACAATCATAGACACACCAATCATTTATTCATTCCACTCAAACATGGTTCAATCTCGATTACAAAAGCTCACGACTAAATCGAAAATAACGACCTAACTGATCGACGAAAAAGTAAAATAACATGGTGGTCGACTAAATGTCTTCATCAATAATCCTTGCGTCCTCTGGTGCGATGTCCTCCGGTGTGGTGTCCTCTGTTGTGGCGCCTCCTCTTGCGGCTTCCTCTAGTGGAACTCCCTTCAAAATCCTGATCATTGCTCACGAGAGGTCCATCATCTCCACTCGGAAAAAGGTCCTCTCCCAAGTCCATCTTTTCCTCTATTAAGCAAGCTTCATCTTCGGTCGTCGACTCTCTCCATGAAGTCCGCGATTTCTTCCTCATGGCCAAGGAAGTCTGCGGTGCCTTCTCCTCCGGTTCAGCCACGGAACAACAGCCTCTGTGTACCTTCGAAGTTACGGGCGAAGTCCGGATCTCCCGCTTCTGAGGAGACACTCCAAGTCCTGGACATAAGAGAGAATGGAGTCGCCCTCACGGCACGGATGATATCTCCATTCCGTGCTCGCGAGAAACCATGGCGAGGTCCGATGGATCGAGCTCGCCCTGTACTCTTCTCGGAGATGTCCAAGTGCACGATAGATCGCCATGTCCTTCCGATGATCCAGCTTGAAGTCGGTGAACTCAAAGTCAATAGGCTCAGATGCCCTCCGAAGGTTCTCCTGGAATGTGCACCTCGATCCTCAGAAGGGTATCCGCTCGGAAGCACATTGGTAGGCTTCCGTGATCGAGGGCGAGCAATCTTCAGCTTCTTCACCATCTGGACCAGCTTCTGCCAAGGGCATCGCCTCATCGGGCTGGTAAAACTCCGTAGCAAACTGGGGTGAACTCGACGACCATCTAGAATGTTGAAAATCGGAGA
The DNA here is from genome assembly GCA_021605205.1 of Aegilops longissima. NCBI lineage: Eukaryota > Viridiplantae > Streptophyta > Magnoliopsida > Poales > Poaceae > Aegilops > Aegilops longissima. The sequence goes on from CM038682.1 coordinate 331,189,316, forward strand.
GGAGTCGAAATGAACAGGGAGAATTACGGAATGATAAGGATATAAAGTAAATAGTCTCTTCCTATGGCTTTCCGATCCTAGGGGTTACGCCCCACGGTCAGTGTGCTCGATACCATCTCAGAGCGACCGACCCAAAATCGGTCAAGTCTCGTGTCTGCATTCCATCCCAAGATCATGCCGGTACTCACAAGACATCGATGAAATAATCAAAGTTCAATCACACCTGAATTTATTACACGATTCTCATATAGAGTCTTTATTACAAGAGAATAAATTCGCTCAAGGCCAACTCATGAGAAATAAACTAAAATAAGCTGCGGAAGTGAGACGAAATAGCGAGTCCATCCGACTCAAAGGGCAATCGCTAAGCCGGAGCATAGCCTCACTCCCGATCGAATAAACCTCTCGCAACATAAGACGTTGTAGCCGTGTAGGTCAGCGTTTTGAATAAGCGGCAAGTCATGAAGAGAATAACAATAATAAAATTACTAACACTATATGCATTTTGGTGTGGGGCTCTAAGTTTCATCATTTTTATGAAAAGCCGCTTTTTCCTACTACAAAGGACTTGCTTGCAAATACTACAAAATGTTGGTAGTTATTGAGATGGTTCCGCCAACCAATGTCTCATTCCCAAATTATTAAGTCATAACCCCTCAAATTAATTTATTAGTTTTAGTGTTGAGATTTCGAATACTTCCAAGTTCCAGAGGCTCAAATTGTCCATAACCGGGGCACGGCTAATCGATTAGATCTTTAACTCTGCAGAGGTTTGCGACTTTACCCGCAAGAATCATTCCTCCTTTTAAGTCTTCGCACTTCATGGTGTTTGAAGACGGACGAATGAAACAGGTCTTCCAAAGAGTTCTTCTGCTACCGCCGTACCCATCCAATCCTACCGTTCTTCTACATCTCGTAGTACCGCCCAGCCAGGCGTCACAACTAGGGTTGACCCAGCCAGAGCCCATAATGGCTTGCGGCTGCACAGGTAAGCTTTCGGTCAATGGGGCATCCATCCGTCTCTTCGTGGCTGGGTGAAGCTTTCCGCAAGATGTCATGGCGCTTCTCCATGCATCCCGGCCAACCACTGGGTTTTCCAGGGTGCCCGTCAACCGTCCTCCACCCAGTAGTGAATTTCGAAGTCCATCTTGATCTTGTAGTTCATGGGGTTGTCATCATCATTGACTCTACATCTTACTTACGAATTTCACTCAACCAAACCCGTCTACGAGCATAGCAAAATAAACTACTTCGTCCCGGGGTCATGGTAACAAGGGGATTGGTTCAACCTACCACATGATACTACTCAAGAACATAACTTCAAAATTTCAACTACTGCATGCATGGTGGGGTGGTATAACACTAATGCAATAAAATCATAGGTATTGAAAGAACATGATCAATGACTTGCCTTGCTGACGATCCTCGTAAGCTAAAGACTCGTAGTAGCAAGCTTCGCACTCCGGAAACTCTACCGAGACAAACAATAATCACAATAAGCATATAGCATAGGATCACATAACACAAATAGCATAACAACATAACACGCCAAAACAAACAATCAAAAACCCAAAGAAAAACTCAAAGAAATCCAACTCAAAGTTTTTCCTACTTCAAGCAACAACTAAAAATAGTTTTACTTAACAAAAATTTTCCTAACATAACCTAAACATGGGTTTATGTTAACTAAACAGAGAAGAATGCATTATGCAACTAGGAGCAAAAAGAATCAATTTAAAATCTATTATGAAACTCCTATTAGGCCTAATTCAATTTCTATTAAGAAAAATAAAATAAAAGTTTTATTTATTATAAATAAAAGTTCATGCTCTAAAGTGACAGAAACTAACCTAGAATAATCAACCACATGGGAAAAATAAATTTATTTGCTAATTAAAATAATAGGAAAACAGTAGCTAGTTGATTAATTAAGAATAACAAGATTCTGCTAGAAACTATTTTTTATTAATCCTAAAATTCTCAAATTAATTCCTACGGTTAGGTAATGTCAAAACAAAGTTGGGACAAAAGAATCATATAAAAATAATTTTCCTAACTCATTTTATAACAGATTTACTATTCTGACTAAAATTAAAATAAAGCAATTCTAAATAATTTTAACATAGCTAATAATATTTTCTGCAGAAACTATGGAAAATTTGCAAACCAACAAAAAAAGAATCACTTAAAAATATTAAGTAGAATAAAAGTTATGAATTTTTCAAATCTGAAACTATTCTGTTAAAACAGAAAATGAAAATAAAAGAAAACGGGCTAACTGGGCCTAACTAACGCACTGCGCGTAACTTAACTAAAACGGGCCTAGGGTTTAAACAAATCGGGCCGGCTCTAATAATAAAACCTAACTTAAAATTAAACCGGACTAAACCGGAGCGAACCGGTTTTATAAAAAGAACATACCCCTTCGTGGGGGGGGGGGGTTCTAATCTGGACCGTCTACGCGAGATCGGACGGAGGAGAAAAGCTTTGGTGGCTCACCGGAGTTCGACGGCGGCGGCGGCTCGGGCGGCGAGTGTCCCGACGTCTCCGGTGGTCGGGGAGGTCGGCGAAGTGGTTCGGCGGGTGCGGGGCGACGAGGGGTGGTCTGTGGAGCGGTGGAGCTCGGGTGGGCTAGGGCGACGGCGGCGAGGTAAATGGCGGCGGTGGTGAGCTTGGCTCTCGGCGTGAGGAGGGAGAAGGGATCCGCGAGGGGAGAGGGGGAATGGGGTGGGAGGGTACTTATAGGCGGGGCGAGGGGTTGAGCGAGGGGCAACCGAGGATCAAATCCGGATCCTTCGGGATCCGTGGCGGCGCGTGGCGAGGTGGCGTGGGCGAGGGGTTGAGGGAGGTGGGGCCCGCCTTGGCAGTGAGGGAGGGGGAGGCTGGCGCGGTCGGTCGACCGACGCGAGAGGTTTCAGGCGAGGGGGGGGCTGGCTCATTGGGCCATCGGTCAAGGCCAGTGGGCTGCCATGCTCACATGGTGAGTGGGCGCCCAGTCTTGGCAGGGCAGTCGGCTGGCCGGTGCCTAGCATTTTCTTTTTCAAATTTTTATTTTTGAAAAACAAAACAGAGATAAAATATAAACTATAAATATTTTATATAGGACATATATATACCAAAATGATTAGGGGAATATTCCCTATCATTTGAACATTTTTTCAGGGGCAAAATCCAAAGTTTATAAAAAATCATTTTTTCCAAAATTCAAATAAAACTCAAATTTGAATTTCAAACTTTTGGCAATGTTTTCCTCTGATATTTTTGGAGTGTCATGTTTACTCCTCTCATACTTTTGCTCAAGTATTTATCAGGCATAGTTTTTTTGAAATGATTCCCACTTGCCAAAGTTTGAATTCAAATTCCAAAACTCAAAATCATCTGAAACTTCAAATGGCACTCAAATTCAAACAGAATGCATAGATGCTTAGCTATAATTGTAAAACATTCCAAATAGGAAATTTGGGATGTTACAGCTCCCCAAGAGGGTCCCGACTCGCTTCCGCTGAAGAAACGGCTAGCCCTACGCCGTCGAGATGAGGGCGCCCGGCAGGAGGTGTCGAGGCCTTGGTGCGAGCGGCCGCTGCCAGGGTTCCCGCTGCCCTTGTACGCCCACCTTGAGGGCCCTGAAGGAGTGGACGCCACGCGGCATGGACGACGCCGCCGTCGGCGTCGGCGGGTCACGGCGGTGCGCGTTGTCCCTCCTGGAGTCCATGCCGAGGGCTCCTCCCGAGAGTTTGTGCTCCATGCCGCCATGCCTCCTCAGTCTTGGATCCGCCTTCCTCCCTCCTTCGCCTTCGTGATGCCGCATGGGGGATACTTGTAGCTCTGGTTGCAGCACGCCGGCTGCAACACCCTCGCGACCGAAGTGGAGGTCGTGGTCGTCGCTCCAGGCAAGGTCTTCATGACTCGAGGCTGGGGCGAGATCGCCCGGGTCTGCAGGACGAGGGGCGCCCTCGCGATCCACCTGGAGTACGACGGTGCTTCCATGATGCTCTTCAAGGTCTTCGACGTGGACGGACGCCGGCTGGAGTGCTGCCCTGAGAGAGGTGGTCGGGGCCCTGCCGCGGCGAGGACCAGGCTCGCCGCTCGCCGATCGCTCCCTCGGCAGCTCCTCAGGCGGCGGAGGCGTCGGAGGGTCCAGCGACTCCGCCGAGCTCTTTGCGACTCCGGAGACGAGCGACGACAGCTACGAGCCCCCGAGCCTGCACTGCTCTCGGAGCAGGGTGGCCTCGTCAGGCCGCCGCCACCTCTGATCTGGATGAGGTTGGCGCCGGTGCTTGACGGCCCACTGTTGATGATGGCATCTCTTGCGGAGGCGCGTGTAGTTAGAGTTCTTTAGGATTTGTTCCCTTTGTTCCCTGCGAGGAATCGAAAAGCGCGCCCCGTGGGGGCTTGTAAGGTGTCTGTGGTTCTGCGTGTTAATATAATCCTTGCCATGAAGTAGTGCGAGATGCTCATTCCGTCTCAGCTTAGTTCTTCCTTTCGAACCTCACGAGGGCTTGGTGCTCTGCGCTGATAGGTCCCGGTCCCAAGGCAGGCGCTACGTCATTGGTATGCCAGTGTCGCGATGCCGTGGTCAAGGCCAGAGGTGAGCGCCCGGGTCCAGTAAGAGCCCCTGAGTCGCGATGCTCAAGAGGTCCCCTTTAGCGCTCAAGCAGCCATCGTTCGGCGAGAAAGGAGCGCGATGTTGCTAACACGAGATTGCATTAGGTACGAGGTCGGTGTTGCGATAGCCAGTGTTTCCAGAGGGTGACTTATCTTGGGAACCAGGAGTCGCTTCCTGGTGCGATGTTAGGTCCGTGCATCGGCAGGCGAGGGGTTGCCTGGCGAGGTCCCCGCATGCCTCTTCCCTCTCGCCTTTGCTCCCCTTTCTGCTCTACGTCCTCGGGTCCCGGCCCTCAAGCGGGTCTCAGCCGTCGCTGGTATGCCAGGTCGCGATGCCGTGGACAAGGTCAGAGGGTGAGGGCTGGAGAGCCAGTAGGAGCCCATGAGTCGCGATGCTCAGGTACCCCCCTTTAACGTGCAAGCGGTTCATGCGGACGAGAGTAAAGAAGACTCCGTGAGGGCCTCGCCTGGCGCTGCGCCTTGAAGGGATCCTGCAGGCTCACCACAAGAAGAACAAGAGTCCGCTATGACAAGTGACGGTCAGCCGTTGGTTGCTTTGGAGAGGTGACGAGGCATTGAAGGCCTGACGAGGTGGCGCTGTGTGGGGCTGCCGCGGCCAGAGCTCAGCCATTCAGGTTTGTCGGCATTGCAGGGACGGACCCATGCGCAAGCTTCGTGCCGTTGGGGGGCAGCTCCATCAGCAGTGTAAGTTGAGCAGGTAACTAGGTCAAGCACGTTAATCATGAAGGAGCAAGTTAATTTAGATAGATGTAGGGAAGGCAGACATCGCTGGGTCTCGCCCGAGCGACTTGGGGATGATGCAGCCCGAGGGGCGCCCCCAATAAGGTAAGCTAGAAACATGAAGTAAAAGGGATACACGCCGCAGGGATGAACCCACGCGTCCTGGGAATGATGCAGCCCTGGGGGGGCGCTCCCAGCTAGAAATGAAACTTGAAGGATGTCACCTGATAACGTTGAAGACGAAGGAATGTTGAAGTAGCGGACGTCATGGGCTGCGGAAACCGACCTTCACGAGCCCCCAGGCCCAGGAGCCTCGGGAGGCTCCGGAGGCGCTAGTGGCTCCTCGCGGACCATCTCCATCTCCGCCAGGACTGCGGAACGCCTGGCCTCTTGAGCCTCCAGGATGCTCCCCATGAGGCGCTGGTACATGGCGGCCGCGTTCGGCACGCCGTAGGGCATGCGAACGTAGCTGTGGGGTGGACCTTCGCAGCGCCCGACGCGTGAGGGCCAGAAGCGCTCCTAAGAGGCGGCTCGGTTGAGCCCTGGTATGTCGATGCAGACGCGCAGCCCACCATCCTCGCCTAGATGGGGAGCTGCGGCGAGTAAGCGGCGGCTGCCACTCATGACTCTTGACTCCTGCAGCTCCTGTGTGATCTGGCTGACGAACTCCTGAGGGTTTGGCCCTCCTCACCTCGCTCCTTCCTGAGGGAAACGTGCTTTGAAACACGCCTCCAAGTGGTGCCCAAGCGCCTCCCTCGTGACCTTAGCGAGGTCGGTGGCCCTCCAGGAGAGAGCCCCCGAGCCTTGCTTGAGGAGGGCGCCGGGCGCGCCTTCCTATGCGACAGAAGGAGGTGCCCCTGAGCAGTAGCGCGACCACAGGGGCCTGCCTCCCGAGCGGTCGGGCTGGCGATGTCTTCTTCTTCTTGGGAGTGGTCTCAGGGAGCCTCACGCTCCTGCGATCTGGGTCTTCAAGTGATGCGGCTTGAAAGGCTCGCTCCAGGGAGCACACTGCGTCTCTTTCTTCACAAGGCACCGTGATGACTCCGCCGCTTCCTGGCATCTTGAGGACGTTGTAGCCGGGATGAGTCACGGCCATGAACTGGGCCAGAGCTGGGTACCCGAGGATGGCGTTGTATGGCAGGAAAATGTGCGCGACATCGAAGTCGATGAGCTCGGTGCGGTAGTTGTCGCGCGCCCCGAAGGTGACAGGGAGGCGGACCTGCCCAATCAGGACTGTGGAGCCATCGGTGACTCCGGAGAAAGGCTTGGTTGGCTGAAGCTGATTGTAAGGCACTTGGAGATTGTTGAATGTCTCTACGGACAGGACATTGAGCCCTGCTCCACCGTCGATGAGGGTCCTGGTGACTTGCACGTTGCTGATGATTGGGGAACAAAGCATCGGGAGGACTCCGGTGTGGCAAGACTTGAGCCGATCCGCCGAGCTGAACGTGATGGCGCACGCCGACCACCCGAGAGGGCGCGTGGCTTCGAGCTCGGGGAGGACTGCATTCACTTCATGGGCGAACTGCTTGAAGATGCGTTGAGAGGTCAGGGGCTTGAGCTCCGCCCGGATGCAAGCGATCGCTGCTCCCGGAAGCCCCAGCCCCTCGTCCCGATGATGGTCCTCGTTTCTCCTTGGCTGCGGCGGCAGAGGAGGGAGGCCTGCGTTTCCTTCGGGCGATCCTCACGAGGTTGATCCTCCGTCTCCCTCGCGAGGCTGATCCCGCCAGCGATCCTCGCGAGGTCGGTCGCGCCACCCTTGGCGAGGGCCACGGTCTTCCGTCCCCTGTTTCTTCCTCCTCCTCGGCCGTAGCCTCGATCGTTGCGATCGGGCGCCGACCGATCCTCCTTCTCGCACGGCTCGGAGCTCTTGACATTCATTGGTGTTGTGGATGTGGAGGTCGTGGTACACACAGTACTGGCTGCCCTTGGAAGACTCGGGCTGATCTCTGCCTTGCTTGGTGTCTGGTTCTGCTGCGAGCACGGCAGCCCCTTTGCGCTTCACGCCCTTGGCCTTGGATTTCTTCTCTTACGGTTCATGGTGGCAGCTCGAGGAGGGAAAGGTGCCCTTCCTCAGCCCTGGCGCACTTGGTCGCCAAGTTGAACAGCTCCAAGGAAGTGCACAGATCTTCATGCATCGCTAGCTCCTCCTTCATCTTGACGTCGCGCACACCGTAGGAGAAGGCAGAGATGATGGCCTCCTCGGTCACCTTGGGAATCTTGAGGCGTGCATTGTTGAAGCGCTGATGTACTTCTGCAGGTCTCCCCGGCTGCTGCTTGATGCGGGCGATGTCGCCACGGCAGGAGGCCGGTCGCGAGTACCTTGGAAGTTGGCGATGAAGCGGGTGCGCATCTCGTCCCAGAGGAGATCGTGCAGAGCCGTGTTCAAGAGCCAAAAGGGCTCCGTCCTGAGTGCCATGGGAAACCAGTTCGCCATGACCTTCTCGTCCCGCTGGCGGCTGATGCCCAGCTCGTGAGCTGAAGGAACTCCGCAGGGTCGGCCGTGCCATCGTAGCGAGGAGGCAGGTCTGGCTTGAACTTGCCAGGCCACGCGACGCTGCGCAGCTCGGTGGTGAAGGCGCGGCAGCCTGTTATGGCCACGGGAGGCCTTTGGTGATGAAGAGCCTGGTCTTGCGGGTCCCCATGCGCTGCCGCTGGGAGCAGCGCGGGGTCTTGGCGTGCTGGAGCAGGAGCATGGTCGTGATGAGCCGGTGTAGGGAGCACTCGGGCAGCTTCTTGGGGGCGACGGACCTCTTGACAGCTCTGCTTTTCTTTGTCTTTGGCGCCGACGGAGTGGGTTCCGCCAGGCCACGCGCCTTGGGGCTGGCGCCTTCTTGAGGGGGAGGCGGCTGAGGCGCCCCCGGAGCTTCATAGCCCGCGCAGGGCGGGGTGCGGTGCAGCGAGAAGGACGGCGCGGGGGAGCCCCCTGCGGCGCGGACGAGCTCGGCGATGCGGTCGAGCCACTCTTCATAGACATCGTCGACAGGGCAGTAGCGCAGGAGCTCGTTTGCCGCAATGAGCGCAGCTCGAGCCTCCATGGGCGCGCGGAGCGCGCGGGACGAAGAACCAGCTGGGGCGAGTGAAGGAGTAGCAGTACGGCCGTCTCGCCTAACGGACGGATGCTGGGACGATGCTTGCTGCTCGTTCCCCGCCGGGCCGGTGGCGGCGTTGACGGCAAAGCGACGGAAACGGCGGGCGGCCGCCGACGGGGCCGTCTCGGGCGACGCGGTAGCGAGAGCGGCTCGGCGCTTCAGCGGGCCCGACGAAGGCGTCGACATGGATGCGATGGTCGGTGAAGAACAGGCGGCGGAAGATTTAATTCGGCGCACCCTACCGGCGCGCTAAATGTCGGATTCGGGTTCCGGCAGACCCTCTAGGTTCGAACTCAGGGTGCGCGCGAGATCTCGCCTCTACCTACCTGCACCTTGCCGCCTCGCTAGAACCTAAACTATGAAAGGAACAACACAAGAGACATAGGGTTTATACTGGTTCGGGCCACCATTGTGGTGTAACACCATACTCCAGTGTGTGGTGTGGTGGATTGCCTCTTGGGCTGATGATGAACAATACAAGGAAGAACAACCTCGTGAGGGTGAGGTGTTCTTGTGGCTAGGCTCTCGATCGGAGAGGATCGAGCTAGGATTAGGTGAGATGTCTGGATCTCTCCGAGATGTCTCTCAGATGCCTCTACCCTGTGGGTGGCTAGTCCTATTTATAGGCAAAGGCCCTAGGCCTCTTCCCAAATATTGAGCGGGAAGGGCGCCAACAATTGGCCATTTTGAAGGGGAACATCTAGTACACTTATCCTGACTAAAGTTGGTCCTCGCCTGTCAAAGGCTCTGGTGGTGACGCCGGCTTGGGCTCCACGATGACTTCCTTCCTGCTGTTGCGATGGTCTTGGTCTTGTTGCACTGAAACGGATGCCTTTGCTTGATGCTCTCGCCTGCGCTTGCCCCCTTTGCACCAAAGAGGAAATGAGGACACTGCGCGGGAAACATTCTATAAATTCACTCCATTTGGCATGCCATTATTCAACTTAGTTTGACCTTTAAGGTATTTGAGAGTCCCATGATCGGTGTGAATAAAAAATTCGCAAGGTCTAAGGTAATGTTCCTAGACATGCAAAACACGCACTAAGGCATACAACTCCTTATCATATATGGGGCAATTCAATTGAGCTCTGGATAGTTTCTCACTAAAGTATGAAATGGTCGCTTCTCTTGCATCAACACGCCACCTATACCATTACCACTAGTGGCACAATGCACTTCAAATGTATTATCAAAATTGGGTAACACATGTAATAGAGCATGTGTTAGCAAAGTTTTAAGCTCATTAAATGCGGCATCTTGTGAGGGCCCCCATATGAAAGGCGCATTCTTCTTACTCAAGGCTTGCAAAGGTGAAGCAATATGGTGCTAAAAATCTTTAACAAAGCGATGATAAAAACCGGCTAGTCCAAGGAATCTACACACTTGATTCAAGTTCATTTGTTGGGGCCAAGTTTTAGTAGCGTCAATTTTAGACTCATCTACTTCAACACCCTTAGAAGAGACTACAAAGCCTAACAAAATGAGTTTGTCTACAAGAAAAGTGCACTTCTTCATGTTCGCCATAAAGTTGCTCTTTTCTGAGAACTTGCAACACCTCTCTAAGATGGTTCATGCTACTTGTGAGCTGCATTGGGATTTCCTCAAAGAGGAGAGGATGAGGTAGCAGTAGAGATAAGTATTTCCCTCAGTTAAGAACCAAGGTTATCAATCCAGTAGGAAAACCACACAGAACCTCGTTGGCAGCACCAGACCCCACAAAAGCAAATACTTGCACCCAACACAAACAATGGGGTTGTCAATCCCCTCGGTGGTTATTTGCAAGGATCAAATCTCGTAGTGGTAGGTAAATAGATAAATTGCAAAAATAAATAAAATAAATAAAGATGCAGCAACGTATTTTTGTGTTTTTATATATGATAAAAGTAGTCTCGGGGGCCATAGTTTTCACTAGAGGCTTCTCTCTCGAGCACATAACATACGATGGGTGAACAAATTACTGTTGGAAAATTGATAGAAAAGTGCATAGTTATGACGGTATTCAAGGAGATGATCATGTTTATGGGCATCACATAGGAGACAAGTAGACCGACTCCTGCCTGCATCTGTTGGGGAACGTAGTAATTTCAAAAAAATTCCTACGCACACGCCAAGATCATGGTGATGGCATAGCAACGAGAGCGGAGAGTGTGTCCACGTACCCTCGTAGACCGAAAGCGGAAGCGTTATAACAACGCGGTTGATGTAGTCGTACGTCTTCACGATCCGACCGATCCAAGTACCGAACGCACGACACCTCCGAGTTGAGCACACGTTTAGCTCGATGACGATCCCCGGACTCCAATCCAGCAGGGTGTCGGGGATGAGTTCCGTCAGCACGACGGCGTGGTGACGATGATGATGCTCCACCGGCGCAGGGCTTTGCCTAAGCTCCGCGACGATATGACCGAATTGGAATATGGTGGAGGGGGGCACCGCACACGGCTAAGGAACGATCCGTAGATCAACTTGTGTGTCATGGGGTGCCCCCCTGCCTCAGATATAAAGGAGCAAGGGGGTGTGGCGGCCCTAGGAGGAGGCGCGCGGAGGAGTCCTACTCCCACCGAGTAGGACTCCCCCCTTCCTAGTTGGATTAGGACTTGGGGGGGGAAGAGGAAGGGCGCCCCTCTCCTTGTCCTATTCGGACTAGGGGAGGGGCGCGGCCTGCCCCGGCCGGCCCTCCTCTTCTCCCTCATGGCCCACTAAGGCCCATTAACCCCGGAGGGTTCCGTAACCCCGTGTTCCTAAGAAAATCCTGATTTCACCCGAACTATTCCGAAGTCCAAACATAGGCTTCCAATATATCAATCTTTATGTCTCGACCATTTCGAGACTCCTCGTCATGTCCGTGATCACATCCGGGACTCATAAAATTGTCATCGTAACGTTAAGCGTGCGGACCCTACGGGTTCGAGAACTATGTAGACATGACCTAGAACTATTCTCGGTCAATAACCAATAGTGGAACCTGGATGTTCATATTGGTTCCTACATTTTCTACGAAGATCTTTATCGGTCAAACCGCATAACAACATACGTTGTTCCTTTGTCATCGGTATGTTACTTGCCCGAGATTCGATCGTCGGTATCCAATACCTAGTTCAATCTCGTTACGGCAAGTCTCTTTACTCGCTCAGTAATACATCATTTCATAACTAACTCATTAGTTACAATGCTTGCAAGGCTTAGGTGATGAGTATTACCGAGAAGGCCCAGAGATACCTCTCCGACAATCGGAGTGACAAAACCTAATCTCGAATTATGCCAACTCAACATATACTTTTGGAGACACCAGAGAGTACCTTTATAATCACCCAGATTCGTTGTGACGTTTGGTAACACACAAAGTGTTCCTCCGTAAACGGAGTTGCATAATCTCATAGTTGCAGGAACTTTGTATAAGTCATGAAGAAAGCAATAGCAACATACTAAGCGATCAAGTGCTAAGCTAACGGAATGGGTCAAGTCAATCACATCATTCTCCTAATGATGTGATCCCGTTAATCAAATGACAACTCATGTCTATGGTTAGGAAACATAACCATCTTTGATTAACGAGCTAGTCAAGTAGAGGCATACTAGTGACATTCTGCTTTGTTTATGTATTCACACATGTATTATGTTTCCAGTTAATACAATTCTAGCATGAATAATAAACATTTATCATGATATAAGGAAATAAATAATAACTTTATTATTGCCTCTAGGGCATATTTCCTTCAGCCTCCCACTTGCACTAGAGTCAATAATCTAGATTACACAAGAATGATTCTCACACCCATGGAGTCTTGGTGCTGATCATGTTTTGCTCGTGAGAGAGGCTTAGTCAACGGTCTGCAACATTCAGATCCGTATGTATCTTGCAAATCTCTATGTCTCCCACTTGGACTTGGTCCCGAATGGAATTGAAGCGTCTCTTGATGTGCTTGGTCCTCTTGTGAAATCTGGATTCCTTTGCCAAGGCAATTGCACCAGTATTGTCACAAAAGATCATCATTGGTCCCGATGCACTAGGTATAACACCTAGATCGGAAATGAACTCCTTCATCCAGACTCCTTCATTTGCTGCTTCCGAAGCAGCTATGTACTCCGCTTCACATGTAGATCCCGCCACGACGCTTTGTTTAGAACTGCACCAACTTACAGCTCCACCATTTAATAAAAATACGTATCCGGTTTGCGATTTAGAATTGTCCGGATCAGTGTCAAAGCTTGCCTCGACGTAACCCTTTACGACAAGCTCCTTGTCACCTCCATAAACGAGAAACATATCCTTAGTCCTTTTCAGGTATTTCAGGATATTCTTGACCGCTGTCCAGTGGTCCACTCCTGGATTACTTTGGTACCTCCCTGCTAAGCTAATAGCAAGGCACACATCAGGTCTGGTACATAGCATTGCATACATGATAGAGCCTATGGCTGAAGCATAGGAACTCCTTTCATTTTTTCTCTATCTTCTGCGGTGGTCGGCATTGAGTCCGACTCAATCTTACACCTTGTAATACAGGCAAGAACCCTTTCTTTGCCTCGATCCATATTGAACCTTTTCAAGACTTTATCAAGGTATGTGCATTGTGAAAGTCCAATTAAGCGTCTTGATCTATCTCTATAGATCTTGATGCCCAATATGTAAGCAGCTTCACCGAGGTCCTTCATTGAAAAACTTTTATTCAAGTATCCTTTTATGCTATCCAGAAATTCTATATCATTTCCAATTAGCAATATGTCGTCCACATATAATATTAGAAATGCTACTGAGCTCCCACTCACTTTCTTGTAAATACAAGCTTCTCCAAAAGTCTCAGATAAAACCATATGCTTTGATCACACTATCAAAGCGTTTATTCCAACTCCGAGAGGCTTGCACCGACCATAGATTGATCGTTGGAGCTTGCACACTTTGTTAGCTCCCTTAGGTTCGACAAAACCTTCCGTTGCATCATATACAACTCTTCTTCCGAAATCCATTCAGAAATGCAGTTTTGACATCCATCGCCATATTTCATAATCATAAAATGCGGCGATTGCTAACATGATTCGGACAGACTTAAGCATCGCTTCGGGTGAGAAGGTCTCATCGTAGTCAACTCCTTGAACTTGTCGAAAACCTTTTGCAACAAGTCGAGCTTTGTAAACATAACATTACCGTCAAGTGTCGGTCTTCTTCTTAAAATCCATTTATTCTCTATTGCTTGCCGATCATCGTGCAAGTCAACCAAAGTCCATACTTTGTTCTCATACATGGATCCCATCTTAGATTTCATGGCTTCAAGCCATTTTATGAATCTGGGCTCACCATCGCTTCTTCATAGTTCGTAGGTTCACCATGATCTAGTAGCATGACTTCCGAATAGGATTACCGTACCATTCAGTGCGGATTTTATTCTGGTTGATCTCGAAGTTCAAGAACAACTTGATCTGAAGTTTCATGATCATTATCATTAACTTCCTCGCTAATCTGGTGTAGGTGTCACGAAACCGATTTCGTGATGAACTACTTTCAATAAGGGAGCTAGTACTGTTACCTCATCAAGTTCTACTTTCCTCCCACTCACTTCTTTCGAGAGAAACTCCTTCTCTAGAAGGGATCCATTCTTAGCAACGAATGTTTTGCCTTCGGATCTGTGATAGAAGGTATACCCAATTGTCTCCTTTGGGTATCCTATGAAGACACATTTTTCCGATTTGGGTTCAAGCTTATCAGGTTGAAGCTTTTTCACATAAGCATCGCAACCCCAAACTTTCAGAAACGACAACTTTGGTTTCTTGCCAAACCATAGTTCATAAGGTGTCGTCTCAACGGATTTTGATGGTGTCCTATTTAACGTGAATGCGGCCGTCTCTAAAGCATAACCTCAAAACGATAGCGGTAAATCGGAAATAGACATCATAGATCGCACCATATCTAGTAAAGTACGATTACGACGTTCGGACACACCATTACGCTGTGGTGTTCCAGGTGGCGTGAGTTGCGAAACTATTCCGCATTGCTTCAAATGTAGACCAAACTCGTAACTCAAATATTCTCCTCCACGATCAGATCGTAGAAACTTTATTTTCTTGTTACGATGATTTTCAACTTCACTCTGAAATTCTTTGAACTTTTCAAATGTTTCAGATTTATGCTTCATCAGGTAGATATACCCGTATCTGCTTAAATTATCTGTGAAGGTGAGAAAATAACGATATCCGCCACGAGCTTCAACATTCATCGGACCACATACATCTGTATGTATGATTTTCAACAAATCTGTTGCTCTCTCCATACAACCGGAGAACGGTGCTTTAGTCATCTTGCCCATGAGGCATGGTTCGCAAGTACCAAGTGATTCATAATCAAGTGATTCCAAAAGTCCATCTGTATGGAGTTTCTTCATGCGTTTTACACCGATATGACCTAAACGGCAGTGCCACAAATAAGTTGCACTATCATTATCAACTCTGCATCTTTTGGCTTCGACATTATGAATATGTGTATCACTACTGTCGAGATTCAACAAGAATAGACCGCTCTTCAAGGGTGCATGACCATAAAAGATATTACTCATATAAATAGAACAACCATTATTCTCTGATTTAAATGAATAACCGTCTCGCATTAAACAAGATCCAGATATAATGTTCATGCTCAACGCTGCACCAAATAACAATTATTTAGGTCTAAAACTAATCCGAAGGTAGATGTAGAGGTAGCGTGCCGACCGCGATCACATTGACTTTGGAACCGTTTCCCACGCGCATCGTCACCTCGTCCTTTGCGATGCTCGCTTATTCCGTAGTCCTGCTTTGAGTTGCAAATATTAGCAATGAACCAGTATCAAATACCAGTGCTACTACGAGCTCTAGTAAGGTACACATCAATAACATGTATATCACATATACCTTTGTTCACCTTGCCATCCTTCTTATCCGCCAAATACTTAGGGCAATTCCGCTTCCAGTGACCAGCTTGCTTGTAGTAGAAGCACTCAGTTTCAGGCTTAGGTCCAGACTTGGGTTTCTTTTCTTGAGCAGCAACTTGCTTGCTGTTCTTCTTAAAGTTCCCCTTCTTCTTTCCTTTGCCCTTTTTCTTGAAACTAGTGATCTTGTTGACCATCAACACTTGATGCTCCTTCTTGATTTCTACCTCCGCAGCTTTTAGCATTGCGAAGAGCTCGGAAGTGTCTTGTTCATCCCTTGCATATTATAGTTCATCACGAAGCTCTTGTAGCTTGGTGGCGTGATTGGAGAATTCTGTTAATGACACTATCATCCGAAGATTAACTCCTAGTTGAATCAAGTGATTATTATACCCGACATTTTGAGTATGTGCTCACCGATGTAACTATTCTCCTCCATCTTGCAGCTATAGAACTTATTGGAGACTTCATATCTCTCAATCCGGGCATTTGCTTGAAATATTAACTTCAACTCCTGGAACATCTCATATGCCCCATGACGTTCAAAACGTCGTTGAAGACCCGGTTCTAAGCCGTAAAGCATGGCACACTGAACTATGGAGTAGTCATCACTTTGCTCGCCAGACGCTCACAACTTCGGCGTTGCTCTCAGCAGGCACGGCACCGGCGGTGCTTCCAGATTTAATTCTTCCATGCAGCAATGAGGATAATCCTCAAATTACGGACCCAGTCCGTGTAATTGCTACCATCATCTTTCAACTTTGCTTTCTCAAGGAACGCATTAAAATTCAACGGAACAACAACACGAGCCATCTATCTACAAAGAAAATAGACAAGCAAAATACTATCGGTACTAAGTTCATGATAAATTTAAGTTCAATTAATCATATTAAAAACTCCCACTTAGATGACATCTCTCTAGTCATCTAAGTGATTACGTGATCCAAATCAACTAAACCATAACCGATCATCACGTGAGATGGAGTAGTTTTCAATGGTGAACATCACTATGTTGATCATATCTTCTATATGATTCACGCCGACCTTTCGGTCTCCGTGTTCCGAGGCCATATTTGCATATGCTAGGCTCGTCAAGTTTAACTGAGTATTCGCGTGTGCAAAACTAGCTTGCACCCATTGTAGATGGACGTGAGCTTATCACACCCGATCATCACGTGGTGTCCGGGCACTCTGAACTTTTAGCAACGGTGCATACTCGGGAGAACACTTCTTGATAATTTTAGTGAGAGATCATCTTATAATGCTACCGTCAATCAAAGCAAAATAAGATGCATAAAGGATAAACATCACATGCAATCAATATAAGTGATATGATATGGCCATCATCATCTTGTGCTTGTGATCTCCATCTCCGAAGCACCGTCACGATCACCATCGTCACCGGCGTGACACCTTGATCTCCATCGTAGCATCGTTGTTGTCTCGCCAACTATTGCTTCTACGACTATCGCTACCGCTTAGTGATAAAGTAAAGCAATTACATGGCGTTTGCATTTCATACAATAAAGTGACAACCATATGGCTCCTGCCAGTTGCCGATAACTTGGTTACAAAACATGATCATCTCATACAATAAAATATAGCATCACGTTTTGACCATATCACATCACAACATGCCCTGCAAAAACAAGTTAGACGTCCTCTACTTTGTTGTTGCAAGTTTTACGTGGCTGCTACGGGCTTAGCAAGAACCGTTCTTACCTCGCATCAAAACCACAACGATAGTTTGTCAAGTTGGTGCTGTTTTAACCTTCGCAAGGACCGGCGAGCCACACTCGGTTCAACTAAAGTGAGAGAAACAGACACCGCCGGTCACCTTTACGCAACGAGTGCTCGGCGGTGAAACCAGTCTCGCGTAAGCGTCTGCGTAATGTCGGTCCGGCCGCTTCATCTCACAATACCGCCAAACCAAAGTATGACATGCTTTGGTAAGCAAGATGACTTATATCGCCCACAACTCACTTGTGTTCTACTCGTGCATATGACATCAACGCATAAAACCAGGCTCGGATGCCACTGTTGGGGAACGTAGTAATTTCAAAAAATTCCTACGCACACGCAAGATCATGGTGATGGCATAGCAACGAGAGGGGAGAGTGTGTCCACGTACCCTCGTAGACCGAAAGCGGAAGCGTTATAACAACGCGGTTGATGTAGTCGTACGTCTTCACGATCCGACCGATCCAAGTACCGAACGCACGGCACCTCCGAGTTCAGCACACGTTCAGCTCGATGACGATCCCTGGACTCCGATCCAGCAGGGTGTCGGGGATGAGTTCCACAAGATGACGGCGTGGTGACGATGATGATGCTCCACCGGCGCAGGCTTCGCCTAAGCTCCGCGACGATATGACCGAATTGGAATATGGTGGAGGGGGCACCGCTGCACGGCTAAGGAACGATCCGTAGATCAACTTGTGTGTCATGGGGTGCCCCCTGCCCCAGATATAAAGGAGCAAGGGGGTGCGGCCGGCCTAGGAGGAGGCGGCGGAGGAGTCCTACTCCCACCGAGTAGGACTCCCCCCTTCCTAGTTGGATTAGGACTTGGGGAGGGAAAGAGGAAGGGGCACCGCCCCCTCTCTTGTCCTATTCGGACTAGGGGGGGAGGGGGCGCGCGGCCTGCCATGGCCGGCCCTCCTCTTCTCCCTCATGGCCCACTAAGGCCCATTAACCCCCGGGAGGGTTCCGGTAACCCCCCGGTGTTCCGGTAAAATCCTGATTTCACCCGGAACTATTCCGAAGTCCAAACGTAGGTTTCCAATATATCAATTTTTATGTCTCGACCATTTCGAGACTCCTCGTCATGTCCGTGTTCACATCCGGGACTCCGAACAACCTTCGGTACATCAATACTCATAAAATTGTCATCGTAACGTTAAGCGTGCGGACCCTACGGGTTCGAGAACTATGTAGACATGACCTAGAACTATTCTCGGTCAATAACCAATAGTGGAACCTGGATGTTCATATTGGTTCCTACATTTTCTACGAAGATCTTTATCGGTCAAACCGCATAACAACATACGTTGTTCCCTTTGTCATCGGTATGTTACTTGCCCGAGATTCGATCGTCGGTATCCAATACCTAGTTCAATCTCGTTACGGCAAGTCTCTTTACTCGCTCGTAATACATCATTTCACAACTAACTCATTAGTTACAATGCTTGCAAGGCTTAGGTGATGAGTATTACCGAGAAGGCCGGAGATACCTCTCCGACAATCGGAGTGACAAAACCTAATCTCAATTATGCCAACTCAACATATACTTTTGGAGACACCTGTAGAGTACCTTTATAATCACCCGATTCGTTGTGACGTTTGGTAACACACAAAGTGTTCCTCCGTAAACGGAGTTGCATAATCTCATAGTTGCAGGAACTTTGTATAAGTCATGAAGAAAGCAATAGCAACATACTAAGCGATCAAGTGCTAAGCTAACGGAATGGGTCAAGTCAATCACATCATTCTCCTAATGATGTGATCCCGTTAATCAAATGACAACTCATGTCTATGGTTAGGAAACATAACCATCTTTGATTAACGAGCTAGTCAAGTAGAGGCATACTAGTGACATTCTGTTTGTTTATGTATTCACACATGTATTATGTTTCCGGTTAATACAATTCTAGCATGAATAATAAACATTTATCATGATATAAGGAAATAAATAATAACTTTATTATTGCCTCTAGGGCATATTTCCTTCAGCATCTACTACTATTACTCCACTCATCGATCGCTATCCAACATGCTGATACGTCTCCAACGTATCCAAAATTTATGAAGGATTCATGCCATGTTTACAACAATTTTATATGTTTTTGGTATGATTTGGATGGAACTAACCCAGACTGACGCTGTTTTTAGCAGAACTACCGTGGTGTTGTTTTTTGTGCAAAAATAGAAGTTCTCCAAATGCAACGAAACTTTTTGACGGGTTTTTTTGGAACAAAAGAGGCACTAGAAGCTTCGTGGGAGGACCAGAAGGCGAAGGAGGTCAGCACAAGACACTTGGGCGTGCCAGGAGGCCCAGGCGCATCCAGGTGGGTTGTGCTCACCTCGAGGCCCATCTTCGCGTGATTCGAACCCTGAAAAATCCTGTAAATAGGGTAACCATTAGAAATAACCCTAGATCAGAAGTTACCCCGCTGCAAGCCTGTGTAGCCACAAAAAACCAATCCGGACCTTGTTTCGGCACTCTGACGGAGGGGGGAAATTATCATCGGTGGCCATCTTCATCATCCCGGCGTCCACCATGATGAGGAGGGAGTAGTCCACCCTCAGGGCTGAGGGTTTGTACCAGTAGCTATGTGTTTAATCTCTCACTCTCGTGTTCTTGAGTTGGCACGATCTTGATGTATCGCGGGCTTTGTTAATATAGTGGATCTTATTGTGTTCCTCCCTCTCTATCTTGTTGTGATGAATTGAGTTTTCCCTTTGAGATTTCGTTGTTATCAGATTGAATACTTTTATGGATTTGAGAGCACTTGATGTATGTCTTGCTAAGAATACCCATGGTGACAATGGGGTATCATATTGATTCACTTGATATGTATTTTGGCACTCAACTCATGGATTCCCGAGGTGACATTGGGGTAATCTATGCAGAGGGGTTGATGCATGTTCTCGTCCTTTGTTACTCCGGTAGAAATCTTGGGGCACTCTTTGAGGTTCTTTGTGTTGGATTGAGTATTATGAATCTGAAATTGTTTGATGCATATTGCATAATCAACTCACAGATACTCGCGGTGACATTGGAGTATCTAGGTGACATTAGAGTTGGTTGATGTGTATCATATGGTGTTATTATAGTACGGACTCTTAGATAGATCGATCCGAAAGGATAACTTGTGGTTATTTTCGTAAGAACTCTTGGATAGATTGATCGGAAAGGATAACTTTGAGGTGGTTTCGTACCCTGCAGTCAATTTCTTCTTATGTTCTCCGCTAGATAGGAACTTTGAAGTGATTCTTAACATTGTTGAGAGATTGCACTAGCGAAAGTACGGACCCTAGGCCTCATTTACAAGCATTGCAATACCGTTTGTGCTCCGTTTTATCAATGGCTACCTTGTTGTTTTTTATTGTTCCTATTACAAAATCAATATCTACTATCATTACTACACTTTTATCACCATCTCTTTGTTGAACTAGCGCACCTATACAATTTACCATTGTATTTGGTGTGTTGGGGACACAAGAGACTTTTTATTATTTGGTTGCAGGGTTGTTTGAGAGAGACCATCTTCATCCTACACCTCCCATGGATTGATAAACCTTAGGTCATCCACTTGAGGGAAATTTTCTATAGTCCTACAAAACTCTGCGCTTGGAGGCCCAACACGAGTCTACAAGAACAAGTTGTGTAGTAGACATCAAGCTCTTTTCTAGCGCCGTTGCCGGGGAGGTGAGTGCTTGAAGGTATGTCTTTAGATCTTGCAATTGAATCTTTTAGTATCTTTTTTTATGACTAGTTTGGTTTATAAAAGAAAACTACAAAAAAATGGAATTGAGGTGGTATCATATTATTCATCTTTATCATGTCTTTCTTGAAAATGATGGAGCGGAAAATTGTGCTCAATTGATAGAAGAAGAATTCAATAAAATGATTGGCATGAATGATGAGCATGATTTCAATGTTATTGGTATGAATTCTATGAATATCCAAAATGCTAATGATGATTGCACAATTCATGACAAAAATGTTTCTTATAAGCATGTCTATTTTTGTGGAGTGGAAAGACTTTGTGAAGACATGCCTTATAGGGATGATAGATTTTGTAAGAAGCATAAACATGATAGAACCAATTTTTTGCTAAAAGTGATAGATGGATTTGCTACAAAATTATGCTCTCTTTATCCTATTACTTGTGAACTTTGCAATAAAGTTGGTCACCTTAATTTCCAATGCACTTCAGCTACTCACTACTTCTGAGAAATTTATCCTCAACGTGCACAAGATCACAAAGCATGATGAGAGAAAGTTGCTCAGCAAACTCACCCGCTCCCTCCCACCTGCTCCCCCACACCGGCGGCCACTCTGGCCCCGACGTCCACTTCCCTCGGTGTCGGTCGCCCCGACCGTGCCGCCCAGCCCGTGGCCATAGCCATGGCTGATAACCCACAAGTATAGGGGATCGCAACAGTTTCCGATATGTAGGATTGTCGAACCCAACGAGGAGCTAAAGGTAGAACAAATATTCCCTCAAGTTCTATCGACCACCGATACAACTCTACGCACGCTTGACGTTCGCTTTACCTAGAACAAGTATGAAACTAGAAGTACTTTGTAGGTGTTTTTGGATAAGCTTGCACGAATATAAAGAGCACGAGAATAAAAACTAGGGACTACTAAGGTAAAGAAACAACTAAAGTAAATATAGCGAGTGTGGAAAAGTGATGGTAGGTGTGGCGAAATTGTCCCTTAAGCAATTGACTACTTTACTAGACCGATAGCAAGTATTATGTGGGAGAGGCCACTGCTAGCATGTCATCCCCTACTTGGAATTCTATGCACTTGTGATTGGAACTATTAGCAAGCATCGGCAACTACTAACATTCATTAAGGTAAAACCACCATAGCATTAAGATAAATTGGTCCCCCTTCAATCCCGTATGCATCAATTTCTATGCTAGGTTGAAGCTTCTGCCACTCGTGCCCTCCAATACATAGTCCTATCAACATACAACTAACCCTATGGTGTGATCCACGCGCGCGCTCATATGATGGGCACCAAAGGACAGCAACATAACCACAAGAAAATTAAATCAATCATAGCAATTCATCAACCACTGATAGGACAACGAAAATCTACTCAGACATCATAGGATGGCAACACATCATTGGATAATAATATGAAGCATAAAGCACCATGTTCAAGTAGAGGGTACAGCGGGTTGCGGGAGAGTGGACCGCTGTAGATAGAGGGGGGAAGGTGATGGAGATGTTGGTGAAGATGGCGGTGGTGTAGGTGAAGATCGTGGTGATGATGATGGCCCCCGGCGGCGTTCCGGCGCCACCGGAAGCGAGGGGGAGAGAGCCCCCCTCCTTCTTCTTCTTCGTTGACCTTCTCCCTAGATGGGAGAAGGGTTTCCCCTCTGGTCCATGGTCTCCATGGCGTGGGAGGGGCGAGAGCCCCTCCGAGATTGGATATGTCTCTCTGTCTCTCTCTGTTTCTGCATTCTATTTTCTGGCCCTTCACCGTTTCTTAAATTCCCGGAGATCCATAACTCCGATTGGGCTGAATTTTGGACACGATATCTATCCGGATATTAGCTTTCTTGCGGTGAAAGAAGGGCTCCAACCGCCTTACGGGGTGGCCACGAGGGTCAGGGGCGCGCCTGACACCCTGGGGCGCGCCCCCCTACCTCGTGCCCCCCTCGGGCACCGTCTCGCGATGATTCCACTTCCCAAAATTCATAAATATTCCAAAATAAATCTCCGTCAATTTTTATTCCGTTTGGACTCCGTTTGGTATGGGTTTTCTGCGAAACAATGTAAGTGCATCTAGTGCCCCTTAGTGATTTTGGTGCATTGAAGACTTATAGGTTAAGGGACTAATGTGTTTATGAGTGTACACAGGTCTATAAGTCTATGAGGAGTTTGATATTTACAAAGGAAAGTCGACCCTAAAAATGAAGTTCTTCGATCAAGACTTTGATATTCGAAGACTTTCGAAGACTTTGAAAGTGAAGAAATTGGTGTGACCTTGAAGACTTGGTATTCATTTGAGGAACATGAAGCGTGAAGACTTTTGTTTTCGTAGTTTCGTTTTCTCTTTCTTGAGTCATAGGAAACACCGTCTTTGTTAAAGGGGGTCGAGGAAATACTAAGGAAAAATTTCCATGTGATGCTCAACTCAAAATCCTACACCTACCAATCCCTTGAGTGAAGCCTTTGAAATCTCATACAGTTCATTCAATTTCTTGATGTGATGAGACGAAGTTCTTACGTCACGAGAATTTGTTCGACCGAGGAGTTAGGAATTCGCCAATGCGGATTGCCTACACAAGGAGGAACATGATAGCCCCGAGGAATTTGAGAGTCAAATTTCCGACCGTTCTTGTGTGTTGCGCGCCACTGTCCCAAAATATCTTATCCACCTAACGGTCATATCATTGAAGGGCATTTATGTCTTATCATGTCGGGCTGCTCCTAGGCTATAAATAGCCGCCCCTACAACCACTAGCTAGTTGGCTGCTCCGAGAGAAACTTGACACTTGTCATTTGAGAGCAACCCATCCTCCGAGGACTTTGGCGAAAATCATCGAGTGAGGAAAACCCAAAACCAAACCCCTAAAACCCAAAGTGATTGAGCATCATCAAGAGATTGATCATGCGTGGATCCGGCGCTTGTTACCTTTGAAGACTGTGCTTCTTCCAGACGGTTAGGCGTCATGGTCTAGAGCATCCAAGAGGAATTGTGGATCGCCGAGTGACCAAGTCTGTGAAGGTTTGGAAGTCGCCTGAAGACTTACCACGAGTGATTAGACGAGGTCTGTGTGACCTTAGTTCAAGGAGAATACGGTGAGGACTTGGTGTCCTGAGCTGCGTGCTCAGCGACTGGGTGTCCGGGACTGTGTGTCCTCGAGTTTAAATGCTCGGCCGCTCCAACCAGATGTACAACTGAGGCAGCAGTTGGAACTGGTCTACCAAATCATTGTCTTCACCAACCTAACTGGTTCTATTTCCTCAACTCTTTCATCTCCTCATTACTGTGTTGAGTGTTCATTCGTATCTGTGTTTGAAGACTTTGACTGAAGACTTTCTCAATTTCCTCAGTTCAATTTCTTCAGTCTGTTTGTCTTCATCTTGTGCTATCCTGTGTTTACGATTTCTGTACTCTTTGATTGTCTTTATTTCATCATGATGACCATGCCCTCATTCTCTTATGCTTACTTCTGAGTACTTATTCCGCTGCAAGTAGTTCTTCACTTAGGAATTTCCTCACCGGAAATTTCCTCATTGAAGAATTCATAAAATCGCCTATTCACCCCCCTCTAGTCGATATAACGACTTTCAATTGGTATCGAGCAAGGTACTCCTTGTTATGTGTGATTTTGGTTTAACCACCGAGTTTTAGTTATGTCGATCATGAGTATGATCAAGGTCTCAGCGGGTGTCCTACCTTTGATGGGACGGACTACCCCTCTTTGGAAGAACAAGATGCGAATGCATCTTGAGGCCATTGACAACGATCTACGGTATGTTGTGGAAAATGGTGTTCCCTCAGTCACACCTTCTCTGAATGCTGCCGATGTGAAGAGATTCAAGCAACTCGATTCTCAAGCGAAGAATATCATATGTGGCCATCTGAGCAAAGGACAATATGGAAGAGTGAGTGCTTTGGAAACTGCCAAGCTCATCTGGGACAGGCTGTCCAAAGTAAATGAAGGAGTCTCAACTCAGTGTGACTCTCGAGTTGATGTTCTTCGCAATCTCTTCAACCGCTTCAAAAGACTCGACAACGAAAATGTTCAACAAACCTTCGATCACCTCATTGACATCTCAAATGAGCTTCAAGCGCTTGGTGCCACTGACATCACCGACCATGAGGTGGTGAAGAAATTGTTGAGATCACTTGATTCCTCATTTGATACTCGCACCGATGATACAAGAGCGTCTTGACTACAAGTCACTTGATCCAGTGATATCCTCGAGAGGCTAAATACTCATGAGTTCCACTTGCTTGAAAGAGAGATCTCTATGGTTCTAGCTATGGAAAAACACGTGCCTCAAGGCCAACGCCAGTGCGAATCTGAGTGTGAAGACTCGGTAGTAGCCTTGGAGATCTGAAGAATTGAGCCAGAGCTAGCACCGCTCGTGAAGAAATTCCAAGTTCTCAAGACATGGTCGCTTTGGAAAATCCTCAAGGAGCAGTGATTCCTCATCCAGTGACTATAAGAGAAGACTTTGCCACAAATGCAAGAAACCTGGTCACTACATCCAAGATTGTCCTCAGTGGGAAAAGGAATTAAAGAAGAAGAAATACAAGGATTACAGTTCTGATGACGCTAAGAAGAAGAAGAAATCGTCAAAATCTTCATCATCAAAATCCTCAAAGCCTTCTTCTCACAAGAAGAGCAGCTCCAAAAAGGCTCGGGCATTCATTGGCAAGGAAATGGACTCTGAAGCTGAATCTGAGGAACATGAGGAAGAGGAGGCATCAGAAGAATCTGAGTCTGGTGTGGCGAGTCTAGCTCTCGCTACTGCTTTCGTCAGCAAGGCCATCTTCAACTCTGAAGAAAATGACCTCACCAACAAAGTTGATGAAGATAGTGATGACTACGCTCCCACCTATTGCTTCATGGCAAAGGGTGCCAAGGTACTCAAATATACCTCCTCTGAATCTAGTGAAAATGAATCTGATGAAGATCTAAAGCCCAGCTACTCAAAACTTGCTAAGATTGTTGTAAAACAACAAAGGGCTTTTGAAAAGGTTCAAAACATGCTAGATAAAAGTGATGATATGTTAGGTGAAGAAATGGATCGCACTAAAGCCCTGACTGAAAATCTTCAGAGACTTCAGTCTAGGTTTGACAGCCTTCAAGGTCATCATAACACTCTCTTGTCTGATCATGAGAAACTTTCTTATGAATTTCTTCAAAGAAAGCAAGATCTTGGGAAGCTAAGAGTGAGTTATGAAGATCTTCAGAAGGAGCGCGATTCATTACTTGCTCAACAAATCAGCGCTTCTCGTGAAGAATTTGTTCCTCCATGCTTAAAGTGCATTGAGCGTGAATCGCTAATTCTTCACCAATGTTCAAATGCTTCAACTGTTACAAATTCTTCACCGCCTCTGCTATCACTAATTCTCATCCGAGGACATTGCTAGTATCACCGACGATGCAGGGCTGAAGGAATTGTACATGACAGAGCATGTACAAAAGCCTCAAAGGGCATCGACTCTTTGTGATGTGCTTAAAAGCATATCCTCAACAGAACCCTAGGAAAGAGGGTATTGCCTTTGAGAGGAAACTCAATGCTGATGGAACATATTGGAAGCCCGAGCGGTACCCCAAAACCTCATGGGTTGCTGCAAAGGGACCTCCAGCTTGATCCATCTAACTTATCTGGCTTTACATGCGAATCTCCTCATTCTTCCGATGAGTCATTTGACTCAACTATAAACTGTTCAAAAATCAGAATGGTGAAGTATTTGCTAGATATGTTGGCACTAATCTGCAGGAACGGTTCCCCTATGAAGAAATCTGGGTTCCCAAGAAGTGCCTTGAAAGTCTTCAGTGAATGTCCTCATGACACCACCTGTGAAGAATAGGAACCCCAGTTCAAACTCTTCATATGGACCAAATTCTTCATATGGATCCAAGTCCCCATACGGACCAAATTCCTCACGTGGATCAAATTCCTCAAAAGGATCAAAGTCCTGATATGATTATCATCGTGCTAACAACTCTATTTCGCAGGGTAGAGCTAAGGGCTATGAATATGTGCATTATTCTTCAAACCAATATGTTCATAAGTCCTCGAAGAATTTCTCTGCTTATTCATATGCTTACCCTAACCCCTCTTATGTGAAATGAAATGGACTGGCCTCTATGCCACCATTCTCATATGGTGCTCGCAGAGTGATGAACTCTTTGCCACCCCTTCAGATGTGGGTGGTGAAGAAAAAGAACTAACCTCTTCTGCAGGGTCAAGTCTCTAGACGTGCTTTAAACGTCTGAAGAATTTGCTGGGGGCCTGACAAAAATGCCTGAAAGGACGCAGGCTAATCATGAAGAAGTGAACTTTCATTTCACACGTCCTCATACTACTTATCTCATTATCTTTGCTCGATGAAATTCATCGATGAACTTGATATCATATTCTTCACTGATGAAGTATATGAGATCGTAAGTTGCACTAATTCATCTGCAGGATGATCAACCCAAAGCCAATGAGTGGGTCCTCGATAGTGGATGTACAAATCACATGACTGGTGACAAGAATCTATTGATGGATACTCCCATATCACCGTCACATCTGAAGCATATCATCTTTGCTGACAAAGGCAAAAGTCAGGTATTGGGTCTTGGTAAGGTTGCGATCTCTAAGGACATACACATGGACAAAGTCATGCTTGTTGAGTCCTTAGGATACAACCTCATGTCAGTCTCAATGCTTTGTGATCTTGATATGGTTGTTATCTTTGGCAAGTATCATTGTGTTGTGATTATGGAAGCTGACAATTCCAAAGTCTTCGAAGGCTTTAGGAGAGGAGACTTGTATATTGTTGATTTCTCTACAGGACCACAACCAACCGTGTGTCTACTTGCAAAAGCTTCAGAAGGCTGGCTATGGCATCGGCGACTTGGTCACGCAGGCATGAGGAACTTGCACACGCTTGCAAAGAAGAAGCATGTCATTGGCATTGAGAATGTCAAATTCCTCAAGGATCACTTGTGTGGAGCCTGTGAAGCTGGAAAAATGACCAAGGCCAAGCATCCAGTGAAGACTATCATGACCACTACTCGTCCCTTCGAATTGCTTCACATGGACCTCTTTGGTCCTAATCATTACTCAGCAGTCATTAATGATGCATCTCTATATGGCTTTATTATTGTTGATGATTACTCTCATTACACATGGGTACACATTGTTACTTACAAAAATGAAGTGCAAGAAGTCTTCAAACGATTTTCCTCGAGGGCTTCAACTAACTTTGGTGTGAAGATCAGACACATCAGGAGTGACAATGGAACTGAGTTCAAGAATTCCGGTCTTGATGCCTATCTTGATGAACTTGGTATTACTCATGAGTTATCTGCTCCCTATACTCCTCAAAGAAAATGGCGTCGTGGGCGCAAGAACAGAACTCTTGTTGAGATGGCTCGCACTATGCTTGATGAATACAAAACGCCTAGTCGTTTTGGATTGATGCAATTGATACCGCATGCCACATCATCAACAGTGTATCTTCACAAATTCTTCAAGAAGACTGTCTATGAACTCCTCACTGACAAGAAACCCAATGTGAGTTATTTCAAAGTCTTCGGTGCTAAATGCTGGATTAGAGATCCTCATCACAGTTCTAAATTTGCACCGAAAG
Organism: Aegilops longissima; assembly: GCA_021605205.1. NCBI lineage: Eukaryota > Viridiplantae > Streptophyta > Magnoliopsida > Poales > Poaceae > Aegilops > Aegilops longissima. The sequence goes on from CM038682.1 coordinate 331,217,723, forward strand.
CACATGAAGGTTTTATGCTTGGTTACGGAAGGACTCGCACACCTACAGAGTCTTCAACATCGCTCTTCACAAGATTGTTGATACCAGAGATGTGCGGTTTGATGAAACTAATGGCTCGCAAAGAGAGCACCTACCTTCTGTGTTAGATGAACCAGCTCTGGGGAATCTATCAAGTTCAAAACAGCGAGGATGTCATTCCTCTTCAAGAATCTGCTGAAGAATTCATTCCTGACGCGAAGAATGTCGAGTGATGCACTGAAGATAATGTCAAGACAATGGTGCTTGAGGAAAATGATCAAATTCCTCGACGACAACCAGCTCATCCTCGCGTTGCAAAAGAAGTGCAAGTTGACAAGATCATCGATGACATTGAAGCGCCAGTCCTCTCACACGCTCAAAAGCTTCACATTTATCTAACTTTTGTGGGCACTATGCTTTTGTCTCTATCACAGAGCCCACTAAGGTAGATGAAGCATTTCTGAGCCCGAGTGGATTCAGGCCATGCAAGAAGAATTACATCAGTTCGAGCTCAACAATGTCCGGAACTGGTCAAACATCCAGATCCTCGCAAGCATAATATCATTGGCACAAAGTGGATCTACCGCAACAAGCAAGATGGAAATGGCCTTGTGGTGAGGAATAAGGCACGACTTGTAGCTCAAGGCTACACACAAAGTTGAAGGAATTGATTTCGATGAAACTTTTGCACTGTTGCTAGACTTGAGGCTATTCAGATATTACTTGCTTATGCTAACCATCATAATATCACTTTATATCAAATGGATGTAAAAGTGCATTCCTCAATGGTAAGCTTGAGGAAGAAGTATATGTTGCTCAACCCCAGGTTTTGAAGATCCAAAGAATCGACAAAGTCTTCAGACTCAACAAGGCCCTCTATGGTCTCAAACAGGCCCCACAAGCGTGGTATGATACATTGAAGGAATTCTTCGTGAAGAATGGCTTCACACCCGTTCACTCGACCCTACTCTCTTTACTAAATCATATGATGGTGAACTGTTTGTGTGTCAAATATATGTTGATGATATTATCTTTGGCTGTACTGACCAACGTTATAGTGATGAATTTGCCTATATGATGAGTGAAGAATATCAAATGTCTATGATGGGAGAGTTGAAATTCTTCTTAGGTCTTCAAATTCGGCAACAACACAATGGCATATTCATATCTCAGGAGAAATACCTCAAAGATGTCCTGAAGAAATTCGGCATGCAAGATTGCAAAGGTGTCAAAATTCCTATGCCCACAAATGGCCATCTATGCACTGATGAAAATGATATTGACTTCGATCACAAGGTATACCGCTCCATGATTGGTTCTCTATTGTACTTATGTGCATCTAGGCCAGATATAATGCTTAGTGTTTGCATGTGTGCCCGATTTCAAGCTACACCGAAGGAATCACACCATAAGGCTGTGAAGCATATTCTTGATATCTAGCTCACACACCAACACTAGGATTATGGTACCCCAAGGGCTCTACTTTTGATCTCATTGGATATTCGACTCGACTATCTTTGGTGATCGTGTGGACCGCAAGTCAACATCTGGTACTTGTCATTTCCTCGGACGATCTTTGGTCCATTGGTCCTCGAAGAAAGCAGAATCGCGATCACCGCATCTCATGGAAGCTGAATACATTGTCTGCTGGCTCTTGTTGTGCTCAATTGTTGTGGATGAAGCAAACTCTCAAGGACTACGGCATCAACGTGAAGAATGTGCCTCTCTCTCGTGACAATGAGAGTGCCATCAAGATTGCTCACAACCCAGTTCAAAGACTCGAAGACAAAGCACATTCAAATTCGTCATCATTTTCTTTGTGATCATTGTAAGTGCATCTAGTGCCCTTAGTGATTTTGGTGTATTGAAGACTTATAGGTTAAGTAACTAATGCGTTTGTGAGTGTACACAGTCTATAAGTCTATGAGGAGTTTGATATTTACAAAGGAAAGTCGACCCTAAAAATGAAGTTCTTCAATGAAGAATTTGATATTCAAGACTTTACAAGACTTTGAAAGTGAAGAAATTGGTGTGACCTTGAAGACTTGGTATTCATTTGAGGAACATGAAGCGTGAAGACTTTTGTTTTCGTAGTTTCATTTTCTCTTTCTTGAGTCATAGGAAACACCGTCTTTGTTAAAGGGGTCGAGGAAATACTAAGGAAAAATTTCCATGTGATGCTCAACTCAAAATCCTACACCTACCAATCCCTTCGAGTGAAGCTTTTGAAATCTCATACAGATTCAGTCAATTTCTTGATGTGAGAGACGAAGCTCTTACAGTCATTTGAGAATTTGTTCGACCGAGGAGTTAGGAATTCGCCAAAGGCGAATTGCCTACACAAGAGGAACATGATAGCCCTGAGGAATTTGATGTTCAAATTTCCGACCGTTGCTGTGCTGCGCGCCGGCTGTCCCAAATATCTTATCCACCTAACGGTCATATCATTGAAGGGCATTTATGTCTTATCATGTCGGGCTGCTCCCTAGGCTATAAATAGCCGCCCCCTACAACCACTAGTTGGTTGGCTGCTCCGAGAGAACTTGACACTTGTCATTTGAGAGCAACCCATCCTCTGAGGAATTTGAGCGAAAATCATCAAGTGAGGAAAATCCCAAAAACCAAACCCCTACAAACCCAAAGTGATTGAGCATCACTGAAGAAATTGATCCTGCGTGGATCCGACGCTTTTTACCTTTGAAGATTGTGCTTCTTCCAGACGGTTAGGCGTCAAGGTCTAGAGCATCCAAGAGGAATTGTGGATCGCCGAGTGACCAAGTATGTGAAGGTTTGGAAGTCGCCTGAAGACTTACCACGAGTGATTGGAAGAGGTCTGCGTGACCTTAGTTCAAGGAGAATACGGTGAGGACTTGGTGTCTGAGCTGCGTGCTTTCGATGATGGGTGTCCGGACTGCGTGTCCTCGAGTTTAAATACTCAGCCGCTCCAACCAGACGTATAACCGAGACAGCAGCTTGGAACTGGTCTACCAAATCATTGTCTTCACCAACCTAATCGGTTCTATTTCCTCAACCCTTTCATTTCCTCATTCTTGTGTTGAGTGTTTGTTCATATCTGTGTTTGAAGACTTTGATGAAGACTTTCTCAATTTCCTCAGTTCAATTTCTTGATCTGTTTGTCTTCATCTTGTGTTATCCTGTGATTACGCTTTACGTACTCTGTGATTGTCTTCATTTCATCATGATGACTATGCTTGTAATCTGCTATGCTTACTTCGAGTACTTATTCCGCTGCATGTATTTCTTCGCTAAGGAATTTCCTCACCAAAAATTCCTCGCTTAAGAATTTGTAAAATTCTCTAAAATCGCCTATTCACCCCCTCTAGTCGATATAACGCACTTTCAATTGGTATCGAGTAAGGTACTCCTTGTTACGTGTGATTTTGGTTTAACCACCGGAGTTTTAGTTATGTCGACCGCAGGTATGATCAAGGTCTCAGCGGGTGTCCTACCTTGATGGGACGGACTACCCCTCTTGGAAGAACAAAATGCGAATGCATCTTGAAGCAATTGACAACGATCTACGGTATGTTGTGACAAAAGGTGTTTCCTCGGTCACACCCTCTCCGAATGATGCTTGATGTGAAGAGATTCAAGCAACTCGATTCTCAAGCGAAGAATATCATATGTGGCCATCGAGCAAAGGTCAATATGGAAGAGTGAGTGCTTTGGAATCGCCAAACTCATCAGGGACAGGCTGTCCAAAGTAAATGAAGGTGTTTCAACTCAGCGTGACTCTCGAGTTGATGTTCTTCGAATCTCTTCAACCGCTTCAAAAGACTCGACAACGAAAATGTTCAACAAACCTTGATCGCCTCACCGACATCTCAAATGAGCTTCAAGCACTGGTGCCACCGACATCACCGACCATGAGGTGGTGAAGAAATTGCTAAGATCGCTTGATTCCTCATTTGATACTCGCACCGATGATACAAGAACGAGCTGACTACAAGTCTCTTGATCCTGCCGATATCCTCGAAGGCTAAATACTCACGAGTTCCACTTCTTTGAAAAGAGAGATCTCTATGGTTCCGGCTATGGAAAAACACGTGCCCTGAAGGCCAAGGCTGTATCTGAATCTGAGAGTGAAGACTCTGGTAGTAACCTTGGAGATCCTGAAGAATTTGGCCAGGAGCTAGCACTTCTCGTGAAGAAATTCCAGAAATTCACAAGACGCGGTCGCTTTGGAAAATCCTCAAGAAGCGGTGATTCCTCATCTAGTGACTATAAGAAAGACTTTGCCACAAATGCAAGAAACCTGGTCACTACATCCAAGATTGTCCTCGATGGGAAAAGGAATTAAAGAAGAAGAAGCACAAGGATTACAGATTACGATGACATGAAGAAGAAGAAGAAATCATCAAAATCTTCATCATCAAAATCCTCAAAACCTTCTTCTCACAAGAAGAGCAGCTCCAAAAAGGCTCGGGCATTCATTGGCAAGGAAATGGACTCAAGCTGAATCGAGGAAAATGAGGAAGAGGAGGAGTCTCAAGAATCCGAATCTGGTGTGGCTAGTCCGCTCTTGCTATCGCTTATGTTAGCAAGTCCATCTTCAACATCAAGAAACTGACTCACCGACAAACCTGATGAGGAAAAGGATGACTACGCCCCACCTATTGCTTCATGGCAAAAGGTGCTAAGGTACTCAATTTCACCTCCTCTGAATCTAGTGAAAATGAATCGATGAGGATCTCAAGCCCAGCTACTCTAAACTTGCTAAGATTGCTATAAAACAACAAAGGGCTTTTGAAAAGGTTCAAAACATGCTAGATAAGAGTGATGATATGTTAGGTGAAGAAATGGATCGCACTCAAGCCCCGATGAAAATCTTGAGAAGTTCGGTCTAGGCTTGACAGCCTTCAAGGTCATCATAACACTCTCTTATCGATCATGAGAAACTTTCTTATGAATTTCTTCAAAGAAAGCAAGATCTTGAGAAGCTAAGAGCGAGTTATGAAGATCTTGAAGGAGCGCGATTCATTACTTGCTCAACAAATCAGCGCTTCTCAAGAAGAATTTGTTCCTCCATGCTTAAAGTGCATTGAGCGTGAATCGCTAATTCTTCACCAATGTTCAAATGCTTCAACTGTTACAAATTCTTCACCTGCCTCTGCTATCACTAATTCCTCATCGAGGACATTGCTAGTATCACCGACGATGCAGATCAAGGAATTGTACATGACAGTATGTACAAAAGCCTCAAAGGGCATCGACTCTTTGTGATGTGCTTAAAAGCAGATCCTCAACAGAACCCTAGGAAAGAGGGTATTGCCTTTGAGAGGAAACTCAATGCTGATGGAACGTCTTCGGAAGCTTTGAGCGGTATCCCAAAACCTCATGGGTTGCTGCAAAGGGACCTTCAGTTGATCCATCCACCTTATCTGGCTTTACATGTGAATTTCCTCATTCTGATGATGAGTCATTTGACTCAAACTATAAACTGTTCAAAAATCAGAATGGTGAAGTATTTGCTAGATATGTTGGCACTAACTGCAGGAACAGTTCCCCTATGAAGAAAATCTGGGTTCCCAAGAAGTGCCTTGAAAGTCTTCAGGTGAATGTCCTCATGACACCACTAGTGAAGAAAAGGAACCCCAGATTAAATTCTTCATATGGACCAAAATCTTCATATGGATCCAAGTCCTCATACGGACCAAACTCCTCACGTGGATCAAATTCCTCAAAAGGATCAAAGTCCTCATATGATTATCATCGTGCTAACAACTCTGTTTCGCAGGGTAGAGCTAAGGGCTATGAATATGTGCATTATTCTTCAAACCAATATGTTCATAAGTCCTCGAAGAATTTCTCTGCTTATTCATATGCTTACCCTAACCCCTCTTATGTGAAACGAAATGGTTTGGCCTCTATGCCACCATTCTCATATGGTGCTCGCAGAGTGATGAACTCTTTGCCACCCCTTCAGATGTGGGTGGTGAAGAAAAAGAACTAATCTCTTCTGAAGGGTCAGGTCTCCAGACGTGCCTTAACGTCTGAAGAATTTGCTGGGGGCCTGACAAAATGCCTGAAAGGACGCAGGCTAATCATGATGAAATGAACTTTCATTTCACACGTCCTCATACTACTTATCTGATTGATACTGTCTGATGAAATTCATCTGATGAACTTGATATCATATTCTTCACTGATGAAGTATATGAGATCGTAAGTTGTACTAATTCATCTGCAGGATGATCAACCCAAAGCCACTGAGTGGGTTCTCGATAGTGGATGTACAAATCACATGACTGGTGACAAGAATCTATTGATGGATGCTCCCTTATCACCGTCACATCTGAAGCATATCATCTTTCCTGACAAAGGCAAAAGTCAGGTATTGGGACTTGGTAAGGTTGCTATCTCTAAGGACATGCACATGGACAAAGTCATGCTTGTTGAGTCTTTAGGATATAACCTCATGTCAGTCTCAATGCTTTGTGATCTTGATATGGTAGTTATCTTTGGCAAGTATCGTTGTGTTGTGATTATGGAAGCTGACAATTCCAAAGTCTTGAAGGCTTTAGGAGAGGAGACTTGTATATTGTTGACTTCTCTCAGGGACCACAACCAGCCATGTGCCTACTTGCAAAAGCTTCAGAAGGCTGGCTATGGCATCGACGACTTGGTCACGCAGGCATGAGGAATTTGCACACGCTTGCGAAGAAGAAGCATGTCATTGGCATTGAGAATGTCAAATTCCTCAAGGATCACTTATGCGAGCTGTGAAGCTGGAAAATGACCAAGGCCAAGCATCCAACGAAGACTATCATGACCACTACTCGTCCCTTCAATTGCTTCACATGGACCTCTTTGGTCCCAATCATTACTCAATTTGTCGTTAATGAAGCATCACTATATGGCTTTGTTATTGTTGATGATTACTCTCGTTACACATGGGTACACATTGTTACTTACAAAAATCAAGTGCAGGAAATCTTCAAATGATTTTCCTCGAGGGCTTCAACCAACTTTGGTGTGAAGATCAAGCACATCGGAGTGACAATGGAACTGAGTTCAAGAATTCGGACTTGAGGATTATCTTGATGAACTTGGTATTACTCATGAGTTATCTGCTCCCTATACTCCTCGGCAAAATGGCGTCGTGGGCGCAAGAACAGAACTCTTGTTGAGATGGCTCGCACTATGCTTGATGAATACAAAACGCCTAGTCGTTTCGGATTGAAGCAATTGACATGCGTGCCATCATCATCAGAGTATATCTTCACAAATTCTTCAAAAGACTGCCTATGAACTCCTCACGACAAGAAACCCAATGTAAGTTATTTCAAAGTCTTGATTGCTAAATGCTGGATTAGAGATCCTCACCACACCTCTAAATTTGCACCGAAGCACATGAAGGTTTTATGCTTGGTTACGGAAAGGACTCGCACACCTCTGAGTCTTCAACATCGCACTTCACAAGATTGTTGACATCAGTAGATGTGCGGTTCGATGAAACTAATGGCTCGCAAAGAGAGCACCTACCTTCATGTTAGATTAACCAGCACCGAGGATTCTATCAGGTTCAAAGGCAACCGAGGATGTCATTCCTCTTGAAGAAACTGCTGAAGAATTCATTCTTGTCTGCCAAGAACGTCGAGCTGATGCACTGAAGATAATCTCAAGAAAATGGTCTTTGGAAAATGATCAAATTCCTCGACGACAACCAGCTCATCCTCGCGTTGCAAAAGAAGTGCAAGTTGACAAGATCATCGATGACATTGAAGCGCCAGTCCTCTCACACGCTCAAAAGCTTCACATTTATCTAACTTTTGTGGGCACTATGCTTTTGTCTCTATCACAGAGCCCACTAAGGTAGATGAAGCATTTCGAGCCGAGTGGATTCAGGCCATGCAAGAAGAATTACATCGTTCAAGCTCAACAACGTGTGGGAACTGGTCAAACGTCCAGATCCTCGCAAGCATAATATCATTGGCACAAAGTGGATCTACCGCAACAAACAAGATGAAAATGGTCTTGTGGTGAGGAATAAGGCACGACTAGTAGCTCAAGGCTACACGCAGTTGAAGGAATTGATTTGATGAAACTTTTGCACTGTCGCTAGACTTGAGTCTATTCAGCATATTACTCGCCTATGCTAACCATCACAATATCACTTTATATCAAATGGATGTGAAAAGTGCATTCCTCAATGGTAAGCTTGAGGAAGAAGTATATGTTGCTCAACCCCCAGGTTTTGAAGATCCAAAGAATCCTGACAAAGTCTTCAGACTCAATAAGGCCCTCTATGGCCTCAAGCAAGCCCCTCGGGCATGGTATGATACATTGAAGGAATTCTTCGTGAAGAATGGCTTCACACCAGTTCACTCGACCCTACTCTCTTTACTAAATCTTATGATGGTGAACTGTTTGTGTGCCAAATATATGTTGATGATATTATCTTTGGCTGTCTTGACCAACGTTATAGTGATGAATTTGCCTATATGATGAGTGAAGAATATCAAATGTCTATGATGGGAGAGTTGAAATTCTTCTTAGGTCTTCAAATTCAGTCAACAACACAATGGCATATTCATATCTCGGAGAAATACCTCAAAGATGTCCTCAAGAAATTCGGCATGCAAGATTGCAAAGGTGTCAAAATTCCTATGCCCACAAATGGCCATCTATGCAATTGATGAAAATGGTATTGACTTGATCACAAGGTATACCGCTCCATGATTGGTTCTTTATTGTACTTATGTGCATCTAGGCCAGATATAATGCTTAGTGTTTGCATGTGTGCCCGATTTCAAGCTACACCAAGGAATCACACCATAAGGCTGTGAAGCATATTCTTGATATCTAGCTCACACACCAACACTAGGATTATGGTACCCCAAGGGCTCTACTTTTGATCTCATTGGATATTCTCGACTCGACTATGCTGGTGATCGTGTGGATCGCAAGTCAACATCTGGTACTTGTCATTTCCTCGGACGATCTTTGGTCCATTGGTCCTCGAAGAAAGCAGAACTGTGTATCACTATCCATCGCGGAAGCTGAATACATTGCTGCTGGCTCGTGTTGTGCTCAATTACTATGGATGAAGCAAACCCTCAAGGACTACGGCATCAACGTGAAGAATGTGCCTCTCTCTTGTGACAATGAGAGTGCCATCAAGATTGCTCACAACCCAGTTCAGCACTCAAGACAAAGCACATTCAAATTCGTCATCATTTTCTTCGTGATCATGTGTTGAAGGCGACATCTCCATCGAGCATGTGAAGATCAAGAACAGCTAGCTGATATCTTCACTAAGCCCTTGGATGAGAAGAGATTTAGCAAGTTGCGGTGTGAGCTAAATATCTTAGAATCTTGAATGTTCTTTGAAAAGGCACACATCCTAACACTTATGCAAAATTGATGACTTAGATGTGCAACACATGAAGAAACGTTTTCTTCAATCAATGAAGAATAACACTCTAAGTGTGAAGAAATTAATGAAGAATTTGATTCTCGAACCCTCGACAATTGTACAAGGTGTCTGAAATCATCATTCTTATCTGATGGGTCACGCCACCACCAAAGTTGAAAATCTTCAATTTGAGTTTTTTCAGTTTTGAAATTCTTCAGTTTTCAAATTCTTCAACTTTGCAAAATCTTCACTATTTCCGTCGTCTTTCTTCATTGGCTATATATATATATGGGGTTTATGTCCTCTACACATTCACTTATGGCTATTTCTTCAAGTCGCTTTTACGCTAAGTGAATGTGATCGGACCCTTTCCCTCTATGCTATACTCAACCCAATCCATTCACAAATTCTTCATGTGCGTTCTACTTTGAAACTCGTTCAAATTCTTCACTGTGTCCTTGACAGCTGAAGAAATTGCAACGGAACTTTAAAACGAATCTTATTCAAACCTTCATTTTTACCGCTCAAACCGTTCCGCATCCCACGATGCATTACTTTATTCACCCACGATCGTACACGATCTCCACTACACATCGTGGGTGACACATGTCGTGAGAAGGAAGCGGTCAGGCACGTTAGTCCTAAATCTTGGACGATCCGTTTTTCACCGTGTCTATAAATACCCTCTCTCCCTTCCTCACTCTTTTACTTCGCTCGACCTCTCTCTCCGCCGAGCTCCTCGAAACCCTAAGCGCCGCCGCTTCTCCATCGTCGCCGGTGAGGAAAAGCTTCATTGCCTTGACCTCGTCGCCCGACGATTGCGCGCCAACCGTGGAAAATCTTCACTCCGCCGTCGCCGTAGCTGATTTCCTCTGCCAAGTTAGGGCGGGGAAGATCTGAACGGACGAACTTCCCAACTGTTCATCTCAGTTCGTCGTGTTCTTCACTTCGGGTAAATTAAAAGTTACTTTTATTACTCGCTTTGATTCTCAAATCTTCTTCAAATTCTTCAAAGGTGTTTATTCTTCAAATTCCTCACACATATGAACACCTCAAATCTCTTGACTCGTTTCTCTAAGCAATGATTTTCTTCAAGATTCCTCAATTGTGTGGATCCTCGATCTATACAACTCGGAACCTAAGACAAAGAACGCTTAGTGAAATTCTTCAAAACTCATCTGGTCAAAATCCTCAAACTTGTTTTTTTTAAACCTTACGAGAACGCATATGACCTCTTCAAATTCCTCGCACCTATACTCTGTTCACAGTACAAATGTCCTCTGCTGAATCCTAGGTTCTCATCAACTTAACTCATTTGCAGCGTTCCTCGAAGAAAAACTGCACACTTCTTGAGAGAACTCAATTGTTCAATTTCCTCACCAAGAAAATGGCGATGGTAAGAAGCCGCAAAGGGAGGAAAGAAACCCGAGGTTATGACAGCGTTTGAAATCCACGAGGAAATATATGCTGACTATTGCACTCGGATGAAGAAAGAAAAAATCAACGCAAGGTGCGTATTCGTAAGATTGAGCGGAGATGGGCACGGAATGGAAGGAATACAGATATGTAACTCCTAAGTACATGAAGAAATTCGCTTTGAATCCTCCATGCCCAAGAGCTCCTTTGGCACCGCCAAATAGCTGATCCCACTAGCATCAAGCGCGTGAGGACTTTCTGATGAATGGGCTAAACGCCAAGCAAAATTGGCAAAGCAAGCAAAGGAAGCGGTGGAGAAATTCAATGAGGATTCTGCTGCTGCTCTCACATCGAGGTCTCGGTCAAACCGAGAAATCAATGCAAAAGAAGCCTGCTCATAAGCCAAGTGCTTCATCATCTGTGCCCTCACGGCCAAGTTCCTCGCCAGACACCTCCAAGCAAATTCCTCACACTTTGCTGCTCCACCAAAGTCCTCAACTGCTCGTCCCAAACCTTCAGTTCTGTGCACTGCTACTTGTCAAAGGACTGCTGGTTTCTCAATTGCCTCGAGCATCTCTGCAAGTTCCTCGGCTGCCCCAATTCCTCATCGGCCCGACTCTGCTGAAGACAAAAGCAACAATGGGCGTGGTCCTCGGCCTAGCCCAAGGAAGAAACAGCTTGTAGTCCACGTGCCATCGATGATGAGGCATCGATGAAGAACTTGAAGAAATCATCGAGACCGTCAAGTTAGGGCCGCTAGAGCCAAAGGTACATCTGTGCCCTTCGCTATTGGATCCAAGAAAGTCCTCGAATTTATTGATCTCGGCACAAGGATCCCAACACCCTCTGCTCGATCTTCATCGACACATGGTCAAAGTCATGCATCGACTCACTTCATAGCTGAAGAAAATGGAAGTTTGAGAAGGCGAGGGAAATCAAAAGGCTCAATACAGAAGGAGAAGTTCTCAAGAAAACGTTGTCAAGATGACACCGAGGAACTTCTCAAGTCCAAACTGAAATTCAAAACCTCAAAGCAAAAGTTTGATACCCACTATGCTGATTGGCAAGGAGTCAAGACCAGATTAAATCAACTGACGAAGAAATTCACAATGTTCTGTCCCAATGCAACATGAAAATCCTCAGTGAAGCCTCTGCTCAGCCTAATGAAGAAAATGCCAGCACCGCTGAAGCCTCTGCTCAGCCTCTTCAAGAAAATGCTGATTCCGTGGCTGATGATCCCATTCCACCCGCCGAAGAAACTGCCAGGCACCCACTAGTGGTGCGCTGAAGAAACTACTCAAGACATGGGAACGCATCGCCTCCTCTGAAACTGCACCAAATTCCTCGGCTCCTCCTGCGCCAACTCCAACTCCAATTCTTCCATCCGCTTACGATGTGAAGAAAACCAAGGCTGCGAACGAGCTGCTGTGAAGAAAAGGAAAGCATCACCGCGTCAGATTCTTGATTGCGAAGAAAATGAAGCCAATGACCAGCTCATTTGAAAACCCAATTGATGCTGTTCCAATTACCTCCATACCATCAAAGGAAGTCGTTCCTTTTGGAGAAGAATATGAGATCCCAATCGGATCGATGAAGAACATCAATCTGCTGCTTCATCGAGAGAATTGATGAAGAAATTGAAGTGGAAGCAATCCCTTCAACCCCAGCTTATTTCCTCATCGGACCATGAAATTCCTCAAGCTGGTAATCGAGGAAATTGAAAATGAAGATGTGGATATTGGATGCACCACTCCGGTGATCAATGATGACTTTTGGGAAAGTCAGCATCCCAATACTCCTCTCTTCACCCCGCTTCAACAAGTTCCTCACTCCCTGCACAAACAGTCCAAATGGACTTTGAAGAAAATCAACCCAATTTGGTTACGTGCATGAAGAAATTCCAGCCACTAGTCTTGATGAAACTGCTTCTTCTTGCTAATCCTCGATCGCACCTATTGAGGAACAAGAAATTCCTCAGTGAAGAACCTGAACTTGTGATTCCCGAGGTGGTGATGCAACCGATCGACACCCTCTCTGCCCAAGCAAAAGAATCCGTTCTCAACCAAACAAAAGTTCAAGGCTGAAGATTTCTTTGCCGAGCATGTGTTCTTCATCAATATAATCCTTATGATTCTGCTCGCATTAGGAAGAGGCGTTTACGGACTGCTAGTCAAGCAAACTTCTATTCCTCGGTGCTTTTCAACAAGGACAAAATCTTGATCATGCTCATATTCCTCATGTGGATATGGAGTCGCCGCCAGCTTTGAGCCATCCTCGGTGTTCTTCACGACGCAGACTTCTAAACTTCTGCCGATATCCGTGGATCGGAACGAAGAGCTAATTCTTGATTCTATGCAACCCCGCACATCACCGGAGACGCTCAAGATGTAACTTCATGGGTCTTGGATTGGATGACCGAAAATACTCACTACAAGGCACCAAAGAAGTGAATTGCTTCGTGCCCTCCCACTCGATCCTCCGATTGATGGTGCACGTCGCATCTATGAAGAAAAGGAACTTTCAAATCACTATATGCAAGTCTTGATGAAGCCTTTGAAGCCAAGGCAAGCCCCAAGGACCAAATTCCTCGTCAAGGAATTATTATATGTGCCTCGAACAGTCTATCGGATTACGACGAAGACTATGAGTCCTATCAAAGGTCACGACTCGAGCGATGAAGAAGTCGTTGGCATCATGAAGAATATGCTTTTCAACATCATCCATGGCGTTCCGTCAATTTCCATGATTTCTTCATGAGGACTCGCTAACATTGCCATGTCACCTTTTGAGTGAAGCCTTATGCACCTTGGATTATGAGATTCATCGGTCAAGATCTTCACTGAATTACAAGGTGATACTTTGAACCACTGCAGCTACCGCCCCGATTGAAGTCCTCAAGCGGACAATTACCTCGGTGATGAAAAGGGCAAGGCTATCTGCTGTGATAGATGAAGGCATTCGTCCATTGGATGGACAGTTTAGCAAAGCAGCATCCTACTCCACCAATGATGACTCGCCACACATGACTCAAAGAAGAAATACCTCAATCAAGCAAAGTCCTCAAGCTCTCGCACCTGTGGTGATGACTGATCGTGAATTACTCCTCGGTCTTCATCGGAAGGTTGATCGCAATCATAAGTGGGTCAAACGTCGGTTTGGTACTCTACTTTACAATTTGACCTCAACACACAATGCAAAGAAGAAAAACCACTACTATCTTCATGAAACCTTCAAGCGCTCTGGGCTGTTCTTTCACATGTCTACAATGAAGAAGAACTGCAATCAATGGGACTCAAGGAAGAATTTGACTGGTCTGCACCTCCTCCGAAGAAATTCAAGAAGGTCAAAGTTCCTTCCTTGGTGGCCAGCTCCTATTCTTCATCTCGCGACATCGATGAAAATGAAGATTTGGAAGACATTGCTGCTGGTCCTACTTCAACAACCGACCCCAACAATGTCAAGCGCTCCGTCTTCAACTTGAAATTCTTCAAGAGCGTTAGTCCTCGCCGATCCTTTTGGTCATTTGATGACAAAGGGGAGAAATTTGAGTTAGTCTTCAAGCGTGTCTAGTTTTTGTCTATATACAGTATTTTATTAAGTTACAACTCTCGTTCTTCTGAAACCTTTTATTGGATCGAGTTGTAATCTTAAACCCGATGGTGCTTTGATACTTTTGATGCATTATGCTTTTGCTCTATGCTCTGATTACAGTAGTTTTGATATTTGTTATGCTCTGATCCTCATGAGCTCGTTGAAAATCTTCATAGCAAATCGATTTGGGCTCTGATACTCTTGATGAGTTACATTGCATAACATCAAGCACCATATTTCATCATGCATTTCAAATTCTTCATACCATATGTTAAATGCGTGTATGAATTACAAGATATAGGGGGAGATCTCCATGATTCAATTCTTCAAATGTGCATTACCTCAAAAGAAAATTCCTCACTATGCACATCTTCAGGGGGAGTTCTTCTATATCTTGCAATCAAATTCCTCATTATCGGTATTTACACTTCATATGTTTATCCCGTTGAAAACTTAACCTATATTGTCATCAATCACCAAAAGGGGAGATTGTAAGTGCATCTAGTGCCCTTAGTGATTTTGGTGTATTGAAGACTTATAGGTTAAGTAACTAATCGTTTGTGAGTGTACACAGGTCTATAAGTCTATGAGGAGTTTGATATTTACAAAGAAAAGTCGACCCTAAAATGAAGTTCTTCAATGAAGAATTTGATATTCGAAGACTTTACAAGACTTTGAAAGTGAAGAAATTGGTGTGACCTTGAAGACTTGGTATTCATTTGAGGAACATGAAGCGTGAAGACTTTTGTTTTCGTAGTTTCATTTTCTCTTTCTTGAGTCATAGGAAACACCGTCTTTGTTAAAGGGGTCGAGGAAATACTAAGGAAAATTTTCCATGTGATGCTCAACTCAAAATCCTACACCTACCAATCCCTTGAGTGAAGCTTTTGAAATCTCATACGATTCAGTCAATTTCTTGATGTGAGAGAAGCTCTTACAGTCACGAGAATTTGTTCGGCCGAGGAGTTAAAATTCGCCAGTCTGAATTGCCTACACGATGAGGAACATGATAGCCCCGAGGAATTTGATGTTCAAATTTCCGACCGTTCTTTGTCTTCTGGCGCTGTCCCAAATATCTTATCCACCTAACGGTCATATCATTGAAGGGCATTTATGTCTTATCATGTCGGGCTGCTCCCTAGGCTATAAATAGCCGCCCCTACAACCACTAGTTGGTTGGCTGCTCGAGAGAACTTGACACTTGTCATTTGAGAGCAACCCATCCTCCGAGGAATTTGAGCGAAAATCATCAAGTGAGGAAAATCCCAAAACCAAACCCCTACAAACCCAAAGTGATTGAGCATCATCAAGAAATTGATCCTGCGTGGATCCGGCGCTTTTACCTTTGAAGATTGTGCTTCTTCCAGACGGTTAGGCGTCAAGGTCTAGAGCATCCAAGAGGAATTGTGGATCGCCGAGTGACCAAGTATGTGAAGGTTTGGAAGTCGCTGAAGACTTACCACGAGTGATTGGACGAGGTCTGCGTGACCTTAGTTCAAGGAGAATACGGTGAGGACTTGGTGTCTGAGCTGCGTGCTCGATGATCGGGTGTCCGGGACTGCGTGTCCTCGAGTTTAAATACTCAGCCGCTCCAACCAGACGTATAACCGAGACAGCAGTTGGAACTGGTCTACCAAATCATTGTCTTCACCAACCTAATGGTTCTATTTCCTCAACCCTTTCATTTCCTCATTCTTGTGTTGAGTGTTTGTTCATATCTGTGTTTGAAGACTTTGATGAAGACTTTCTCAATTTCCTCAGTTCAATTTCTTGATCTGCTTTGTCTTCATCTTGTGTTATCCTGTGATTACGCTTTCATACTCTGTGATTGTCTTCATTTCATCATGATGACTATGCATGTAATCTGCTATGCTTACTTCGAGTACTTATTCCGCTGCATGTATTTCTTAGCTAAGGAATTTCCTCACCAGCAAATTCCTCAAAGAAGAATTTGTAAATTCTCTAAAATCGCCTATTCACCCCCCCTCTAGTCGATATAACGCACTTTCAAAGTGATCATGTGTTGAAGGCGACATCTCCATCGAGCATGTGAAGACTGAAGAACAACTAGCCGATATCTTCACTAAGCCCTTGGATGAGAAGAGATTTAGCAAGTTGCGGTGTGAGCTAAATATCTTAGAATCTTGAATGTTCTTTGAAAAGGACACACATCCGACACTTATGCAAAACTGATGACTTAGATGTGCAACACATGAAGAAACGCGTTTTCTTCAATCAATGAAGAATAACACTCTAAGTGTGAAGAAATTAATGAAGAATTTGATTCTCGAACCCTATGACAATTGTACGCGGTGTCTGAAATCATCATTCTTATCTGATGGAGTCACGACACCACCAAAGTTGAAAATCTTCAATTTGAGTTTTTCCTCGCTTTTTGAAATTTTTCAGTTTTCAAATTCTTCAACTTTTCAAAATCTTCATTGTTTCCGTCGTTTTTTCTTCATTAGCTATATATATATATATATATATATATATATATATATATATATATATATATATATATATATATATATATATATAGGTTTATGTCCTCTGACATTCACTTATGGCTATTTCTTCAAGTCGCTTTTTCTGCTAAGTGAATGTGATCGGACCCTTCCCCCTCTATGCTATACTCAACCCAATCCATTCACAAATTCTTCATGTGCATTCTATTTGAAACTTGTTCAAAATCTTCATTGTGTCCTTGTCAGCTGAAGAAATTGCGAACGGAACTTTAAAACTGATCATATCCAAACTTTCGTTTTTGCCGCTCAAACCGTTCCGCATTCCACGATAGATTTATCTATTCACCCACGATCTAACACAATCTCCACTTCTCAGTACGTGGGTGACACATGTCAAGCGAATGAGAAGGGTCAGGCACGTTCGACCCAAATCTTGAGGCGAACAGTTTTTCACCGTATATATATACCCCTCTCCCTTCCTCACTTCCTTTACTCGCTCGACCGCTCTCTCTCGCCGAGCTTCTCAAACCCTAGCGCCGCCGCTACTCCATCGTCGCCCGGTGAGGAAAAGCTTCACTGCCTCGACCTCGTCGCCGATGTACTCGCGCCGACATGAAATCTTCACTCCGCCCGCCGTAGCTGTCTTCCTCCGCCAAGTTAGGGCGTGGAAGATCTAACTGACGAACTTCCCATCTGTTCTTCTCGGTTAAATCGTGTTCTTCACTTCGGGTAATTAAAAGTTACTTTTATTACTCGCTTTGATTCTCAAACCTTCCGAAAATCTTCAAAGGTGTTTATTCTTCAAATCTTCACACATATGAACACCTCAAACAAAATATGCTCTTGATTCGTTTCTCTAAGCAATTATTTTCTTCAAGATTCCTCAATTGTGTGGATCCTCGATCTATACAACTCGGAACCTAAGACAAAGATCACTTAGTGAAATTCTTCATGGCTCATCCGGTCAAATTCCTCAAACTAGTTCTTTTGAAAAACCTTCGAGAACGCATATGACCTCTCCAAATTCCTCGCAACTATACATTGTTCACAGTACTCATGTCCGTTCTTTGAATCACTAGGTTCTCATCAACTTAACTCATTTGCAGCGTTCCTCGAAGAAAAGTTGCATATTTCTTCAGAGAATTCGTTTGTTCAAATTCCTCACCTGAAGAATATGGCAGAAGGAAAGAAGCCACAGAAAGGAGGAAAGAGGCCTGAGGTCATGACTGCGTTTGAGATCCCTGAGGAAATATATGCTGATTATTGCACACTTGATGAAGCCGAGTTTGGCAAAGAAAACAAAAATCAGCGCAAGGTGCGCATTCAAAGGATTGAAAGGAGATGGGCAAGAGAATGGAGGGAGTACAGATATGTAACTCCAAAGTACATGAAGAAATTCGCTCTCAAGCCTCCATGCCCAAGAGCTCCATTGGCACCTGGTCAAGAAGCTGATCCCACCAGCATCAAGCGTGGTGAGGACTTTCCTGAAGAATGGGCCAAGCGCCAAGCCAAATTGGTAAGACAAGCCAATGAGGCTGTGAGGAAATTTAATGAGGACTCACATCTGCTGCTGCCATCGAGGCCTCTGTCAAGCCAAGAAAATCTATGGCAAAGAAGCCCGCACACAAGCCAAGTGCTTCACCAATGCCCTCACGGCCAAGTTCCTCACCAGCCCTCACGGCCAATTCCTCATGCTGCTCCTGCTCCTCCCAAATCCTCGGCTCCTACAATGTCCTCGGCAGCTCCTCCCAAGTCCTCGCGAGCTCGACAAAGTCCTCGGCACATGTGCATCGGCCACGTGCCAAGGACTGCAGCATCTCCATTGCCTCTGTGTTTCAACAAGTTCCTCACCTGCACCAAATTCTTCATCGGCCCGACTCTGCAAGACTAAGGCCACAAATGGGCGAGGTCCTCGGCCAAGTCCCAAGAAGAAACAGTCGCCTTCCAAGAGCCACTGAAGATGATGAGGCTGATGATGATGAACTTGCGGAAATCATCGAGACCGCCAAGAAAGGGCCGCTAGAGCCAAAGGCACATCTGTGCCCTTCTTTGTTGGATCCAAGAGCGATCCTAGACTACATTGATCTCTCGCACAAGGACCCAAACACTCCTATGCGACTTCAAGTTGACACCGCCAAAGTCACATCTTGACTCATTTCATCCAAGAGGAGAAATGGAAATTTGATACGGACAGAGAGATCAAGAAATCGCAGATCTGAAAGGAGAAACTGCTGAAGAAAACGTTGTCAAGATGACAATCAAGAACTTATCAAGATGCAGGTGACATCAAAGCCCTCAAATGACAAATTTAACTCCTATTATGCTGATTGGCAAGGAGCCAAAGTCGATTCGCCAACCTGACGAAGAAGTTCACCAATGTTGCTGCCCTAACGCAACATGAAATTCCTCAGTGGGAGCCTCACCAGCAGATGAAGAACATGCCAAAGACCGGCGATGAAGTTCAAAGGCTCTTGAAGACGATTGCTAGTTCCAGGCTGATGATCCCATTCCAGCCAGCCGAAGAAATTGCGGGGCATCCACTAGTGGTGCGCTGAAGAAATCGAACAAGTCGAGGCAAGCTGCATCGATTCCGAGGAAAATCAACCAGATTCCTCGGCTCCTCCTGCGCCAACACCAACTCCAATTCTTCCATCGCCTCGATGTGAAGAAGACCAAGGCTGTAGAACGAGCTGCGGTGAAGAAACGGAAAGCATCAACAAGGTCAAATTCTTCTACTGCGAAGAAAATGAAGCCAATGACCAGCTCCTTTGAAATTCCTATTGATGTTGTTCCAATTTCCTCAATTCCATCAAAGGACCTTGTTCCTTTTGGTGAAGATTATGAGATCCCAAGCGGATCGATGAAGAAGATCATTCTGCTGCTTCGTCGAGGCGGATTGATGAAGAAATTGAAGTGGAAGCAATCCCTTCAACCCCAATCATTTCCTCGCCTATGCCTCAGTTCACAGCTGAAGAGGCCGGTGTTGAGGAAATTGAAGAAGATGTGGATATTGGAGGCACAACGCCAGTGATGAATGATGACTTTTGGGAAATTCGGCATCCAAATTCTCCACTCTTCACCCCAATTCAACAGATTCCTCGGTCCCTGCTCCAACAGTTCTAATGGGCTCAAGAAACTCATCCCACTTCATCATCCATGAAGAAATTCCAGCCACTAGCGCCGATGAACCTGTTCTTTGTTGATCCTCGGGCACTTTTGTAGAGGAACAAGAAATTCCTCACCTGAAGAACCGAGATTGCGATTCCAGAGGTCGTGATGCAACTCACTGACACTCCACTGCCAAAGCCAAAGAATCCCTTCTCAACAAAGCAAAAGTTCAAGGCTGAAGATTTCTTCGGTGAGCACGTATTCTTCACTGATTACAATCCATATGATTCTGCTCGCATAAGGAAGAGGCGTTTCTGGACTGCCAGTCAAGCCAATTTCTATTCCTCAGTGCTCTTCAACAAAGACAAAGTCTTCGATCATGCACATATTCCTCATGTGGACATGGAGTCTCTGCCAGGCTTCGAGCCAGTCCTCTGTGTTCTTCACGATGCAGGACTTCTGAATTTCTGCACTGACATCTGTGATTGGAATGAAAAACTCATTCTTCAATTCTATGCAACGCTGCACATCACCGGAGACGCTGAAGACGTGAACTCATGGGTGTTAGACTAGATGTCTGAAAATACTCACTACAAGGCACCAAAGAATGAATTGCTTCATGCTCTACCACTCGGTCCTCCCTTGATGGTGCTCGTTGTATCTACAACGAACTGAGCTTTCAAATCACTATATGCAAGTCTTGATGAAGCCTTTGAAGCCGTGGCAGGCCCCAAGAACCAAATTCCTCGTCAAGGAATTATTGTATGTACCTCGGACTGTCTATCGGATTCTGACGAAGACAATGAGTCCTATCAAAGGCCACGACTCAAATGATGAAGAAGTCGTTGGCATCATGAAGAATATGCTATTCAATATCATTCATGGCGTTCCCGTCAACTTCCATGATTTCTTCATGAGGACTCTGGCGAATATTGATATGTCACCTTTTGAGCTGAAGCCTTATGCACTATGGATTATGAGGTTCATCAGGACAAGGTCTTCACTCAATTACAAGGCTGATACTCTGAACCACTGCAGCTACTTGCCCCCGATTGAAGTCCTCCAACGGACATTTACCTCAGCTGATGACAAGGGCAAGGCAACTACTGTGATCGATGAAGGCACTCGTCCATTGGATGGACAATTTCGCAAAGCTGCATCCTACTCCACCAATGATGACTCGCCACACATGACTCTGCAAGAAATACCTCACCAAGCAAAATCCTCAAGCCACAAAGACCGTGGTGATGATGATCATGAGTTACTCCTCAATCTTCATCAGAAGGTTGATCGCAATCATAAATGGGTCAAGCGTCAGTTTGGTTCAATTCTTCACAACATGACCTCTACACACAATGTAGTGAAGAAAAACCACTACTACCTCCATGAAACCTTCAAACGCACCTGGGCTGTTCTTTCTAATGTCTACAGCGCGGAAGAACTGAAGACGATGGGTCTCAAGGAAGAATTTGACTGGTCCGCACCTCCTCCGAAGAAATACAAGAAGGTCAAAGTTCCTTCCTTGGTGGCCAGCTCCTATTCTTCATCACGACACACTGATGAAAATGAAGACTTGGACGACACTGCGGCAGGCCCTACTATGACAACCGACCCCAACAACGCTGGCGCTCCTTCATCAACTTGAAATTCTTCAGGGGCGTTAGTCCTCAGTTTCGATCCTTTTGGTCATTCGATGACAAAGGGGGAGAAATTTGAGTTAGTCTTCAAGCGGGTCTATTATATGGGCATTTTTTTTGTTAAGTTACAACTCTCGTTCTTCTGAAACTTTTATTGGATCGAGTTGTAATCTTAAACCTGATGGTGTTTTGATACTTTTGATGCACTGTGCTCTAATACTCTTGATGCGTTATTTTGCATGCTTGTTCCTCATTAATGTTATCGCACGCATGCTGAATTTCATCAAGCACCATATTTCATCATGCATTTCAAATTCTTCATATTATATGTCAAATGTGTATGAATTACAAGATATAGGGGAGATCTCCATGATTCAACTCTTCAAATGTGCACTTGCCTCAATAGCAAATTCCTCACTATGCACATCTTGGGGGAGTTCTTCTATATCTTGCAATCAAATTCCTCAACATCAGTATTTACACTTCATATGTTTATCCCGTTGAAAACTTAACCTATATTGTCATCAATCACCAAAAGGGGAGATTGTAAGTGCATCTAGTGCCCTTAGTGATTTTGGTGTATTGAAGACTTATAGGTTAAGGGCCTAATGTGTTTATGAGTGTACACAGGTCTATAAGTCTATGAGGAGTTTGATATTTACAAAGTGAAAGTAGACCCTAAAATGAAGTTCTTCGATCAAGACTTTGATATTCAAGACTTTACAAGACTTTGAAAGTGAAGAAATTGGTGTGACCTTGAAGACTTGGTATTCATTTGAGGAACATGAAGCGTGAAGACTTTTGTTTTCGTAGTTTCGTTTTTCTCTTTCTTGAGTCATAGGAAAACCGTACTGTTAAAGGGGGTCGAGGAAATATTAAGGAAAAATTTCCATGTGATGCTCAACTCAAAATCCTACACCTACCAATCCCTTCGAGTGAAGCCTTTGGAAATCTCATACAGTTCAGTCAATTTCTTGATGGATGAGACGAAGTTCTTCCGGTCACGAGAATTTGTTCGACCGAGGAGTTAGGAATTCGCCAGTCGGATTGCCTACACATGAGGAACATGATAGCCCGAGGAATTTGAGAGTCAAATTTCCGACCGTTCTTTGCTACTCTGCCACCTGTCCCAAAATATCTTATCCACCTAACGGTCATATCATTGAAGGGCATTTATGTCTTATCATGTCGGGCTGCTCCCTAGGCTATAAATAGCCGCCCCCTACAACCACTAGCTGGTTGGCTGCTCCGAGAGAAACTTGACACTTGTCATTTGAGAGCAACCCATCCTCTGAGGACTTGGAGCGAAAATCATCGAGTGAGGAAAACCCAAAACCAAACCCCTACAAACCCAAAGTGATTGAGCATCATCAAGAGATTGATCCTGCGTGGATCCGACGCTTGTTACCTTTGAAGACTGTGCTTCTTCCAGACGGTTAGGCGTCATGGTCTAGAGCATCCAAGAGGAATTGTGGATCACCGAGGGACCAAGTCTGTGAAGGTTTGGAAGTCGCCTGAAGACTTACCACGAGTGATTGGACGAGGTCTATGTGACCTTAGTTCAAGGAGAATCTGGTGAGGACTTGGTGTCTGAGCTGCGTGCTTTCGGCCGATTGGGTGTCCGGACTGTGTGTCCTCGAGTTTAAATACTCAGCCGCTCCAACCGGATGTACAAGCCGAGGCAGCAGTTGGAACTGGTCTACCAAATCATTGTCTTCACCAACCTAACTGGTTCTATTTCCTCAACTCTTTCATTTCCTCATTACTGTGTTGAGTGTTCATTCATATCTTTGTTTGAAGACTTTGACTGAAGACTTTCTCAATTTCCTCAGTTCAATTTCTTGAGTCTGTTTGTCTTCATCTTGTGCTATCCTGTGTTTACGCTTTCTGTACTCTTTGGTTGTCTTCATTTCATCATGAGGACCATGCCCGCATTCTCTTATGCTTACTTCTGAGTACTTATTCCGCTGCAAGTAGTTCTTCACTTAGGAATTTCCTCACCGGAAATTTCCTCATTGAAGAATTCATAAAAATCGCCTATTCACCCCCCTCTAGTTGATATAACGCACTTTCAAACAAAAAACATGCAACAAACAGGAACTGGCACTGGGCACTGGATCAATATGTTAGTCCCAAAAATAGTATAAAAAGTTGCCAAAAGGTATATGAAAGTTGAATAATATTGGCATGGAACACTCAACAATTATAGATACGATGGAGACGTATCAGCATCCCCAAGCTTAATTCCTGCTCGTCCTCGAGTAGATAAATGATAAAAAAATATTTTTTGATGTGGAATGCTATCTAGCATAATCTTGATCATATGTCTAATCATGGCATGAATATTTAGACACGAGTATTCAAGGCAATAGTCTATCCTTTGACATAAAAACAATAATACTACAAGCATGGCAACCAAGCAATTATGTCTTATTGAAATAACATAGCCAAAGAAAGCTCATCCCTACAAAATCATATAGTCTGGCTATGCTCCATCTTCACTACACAAAATATTCACCTCATGCACAACCCCGATGACAAGCCAAGCAATTGTTTCATACTCTTGACGTTTCTCAAACCTTTTCAACTTTCATGCAATACACGAGCGTGAGCCATGGACATAGCACTATAGGTGGAATAGAATATGATGATGGGGGTTATGTGGAGAAGACAAAAAAGGAGAAAGTATCACATCGACGCGGCTAATCAACGGTATATGGAGATGCCCATCAATTGATGTGAATGTGAGGAGTAGGGATTGCCATGCAACGGATGCACTAAGAGCTATAAGTGTATGAAAGCTCAAACTGGAAACTAAGTGGGTGTGCATCCAACTTGCTTGCTCATGAAGACCTCGGGCAATTGAGGAAGCCCATCATCGGAATATACAAGCCAAGTTCTATAATGAAAATTCCCACTAGTATATGAAAGTGATAACTCAAGAGACTCTCTATATGAAGAACATGGTGCTACTTTGAAGCACAAGTGTGGTAAAAGGATAGTAGCATTGCCCCTTCTCTCTTTTTCTCTCATTTTTTTCTTTTCTTTTCTTTTTTTTCTTTTTTTTTCTTCTTTTTTTGGGCCTTCTCTTTTTTTTGGCCTTTCTCTTTTTTTATTATTATTTTTTCGTCCGGAGTCTCATCCCGACTTGTGGGGGAATCATAGTCTCCATCATCCTTTCCTCACTGGGGCAATGCTCTAATAATGATGATCATCACACTTTTGTTTACTTACAACTCAATATTACAACTCGATATTAGAACAAAGATATGACTATATGAATGTCTCCGGCGGTGTACCGGGATGTGCAATGATCTAGCGTAGCAATGACATAAAAAACGGACAGGCCATGCAAACATCATGCTAGCTATCTTACGATCATGCAAAGCAATATGACAATAAATGCTCAAGTCATGTATATGATGATGATGGAAGTTGCATGGCAATATATCTCGGAATGGCTATGGAAATGCCATGATAGGTAGGTATGGTGGCTGTTTTGAGGAAGATATAATGAGGCTTATGTGTGACAGAGCGTATCGTATCACGGGATTTGGATGCACCGGCGAAGTTTGCACCAACTCTTGAGGTGAGAAAGGGCAATGCACGGTACCGAAGAGGCTAGCAATGATGGAAGGGTGAGAGTGCGTATAATACATGGACTCAACATTAGTCATAAAGAACTCACATACTTATTGCAAAAATCTATTAGTCATCAAAACAAAGTACTACGTGCATGCTCCTAGGGGGATAGATTGGTAGGAAAAGACCATCGCTCGTCCCCGGCCGCCACTCATAAGGAAGACAATCAATAAACACCTCATGCTCCGACTTCGTTACATAACGGTTCACCATACGTGCATGCTACGGGACTTGCAAACCTCAACACAAGTATTTCTCAATTTCACAATTACTCAACTAGCACGACTCTAATATCACCACTTTTATATCGCAAAACTATTGCAAGGAATCAAACATATCATATTCAGCGATCTACAAGTTTATGTAGGATTTTATGACTAACCATGTGAATGACCAGTTCCTGTCATCTCTCTAAATAGATATAAGTGAATCAAGAGAGTTTAATTATTTCTACAAAAGATATGCCCACGCTCTAACAAGTATAAGTGAAGCAAATGAGCATTCTACAAATGGCCGTTGTCTATGTAAAGAGAAACAGGCAATCCAAACTTCAAATGATATAAGTGAAGCACATGAAGCATTCTATAAAGCCACACTCAAAAGATATAAGTGAAGTGCAATGAGCATTCTATAAATCAACCAAGGACTATCTCATACCAGCATGGTGCATAAAAGAAAAAAAAAGAAAACTAAATGCAAAAGACGCTCCAAGATTGCACACATCGCATGAACGAAACGAATCCGAAAACATACCGATATTTGTTGAAGAAAGAGGGGATGCCTTCCCAGCATCCCCAAGCTTAGATGCTTGATTCTCCTTGAATATTTACTTGGGGTGCCTCGGGCATCCCCAGGCTTGAGCTCTTGCCTCTCTTCCTTCTTCTCACATCGAAACCTTCTCGATCATCGAACACTTCATCCACACAAAACTCCAACAGAAAACTCGGTAACATCCGTTAGTATAATAAAGCAAATCGCTACTATAAGTACTGTTGCAAACCAATTCATATTTTGTTTTTGCATTGTTTCTACTGTAGTATAACTTTTTCATGGCTTAATCCACTGATATAAATTGATAGTTTCATCAAAACAAGCAAACTATGCATCAAAAACAGAATCTGTCTACAACAAAATAGTCTGTAGCAATCTGAACATTAACCATACGTCTGATACTTGAAATTTTTTGCCACAATTAGAAAAAATAAAAAAATTGTACAGCAAGACAGTGCAAAAATAATCAGAACCATTTGACGTGCCAGTGAAAAATTAAAATTCGCGCACTACAGCCAAAGTTTCTGTCCTGCACCGTACCAACAAGTATCGTAAACATCCTAAAGGCAAACCTTGGCACATTATTTTTATAATACAATGGAATTGTACAAGGGGATAATTATTTTTGTTGAAAAGTTTCTGTAATCTAGATTCACAAAGTTGCCGTGAGCATGAACAAAGTTCAAGGAGCTCTCCCACTTCAACAATGCTTGTCTTTCTCACTTTCACTTTCCTTTTTGAAAAGTTTTGGGTTCCCCTCTTTATTTTTGTTGTTTTTAAACTATATGAAAGCACTCAACAGAAATAAATGACTCTCTAAAACTTCCGGGTTGTCTCCCTGGCAGCGCTTTCTTTAAAGCCATTAAGCTAGGCATATAGTGCAACTAGTGAATCCACCCGGATCCCAAGGTATATCAAAGCCAATTTTAATTAACAATGATTTGTGATTTAGTAGTGAGCACAAATTAACATATATCATGTAATGACGAAGTCTAACTCTCTTCCTATGCATCGGCATGTCATAAAAGAACAATTCATGCACACATAGTAAAGGCCAGTGCATAGTATAAACATTTTCTTGCAATTTTATTGTGTTGGAAACATATAGAGGTGGAGATATAGTTCCTCTCTCATAATAATTGCAAGTAGGAGCAGCAAGCACATGCATATTATATCTATCAAAATCATCATGTGCAACGGTAAAAGGCAACCCATCAATATAATCCTTAATAAGGGCAAACTTCTCCGATATAGTATATTCGGAAGAATTCAAAAAGATAATAGGACTATCATGCGTGGGTGCAATAGCAACAATTTCATGTTTAACATAAGGAACTATAGCAAGTTCATCTCCATAAGCATAATTCATATTGGCATCTTGGCCACAAGCATAGCAAGCATCATCGAAAAGGGATATTTCAAAAGAATCAATGGGATCATAACAATCATCATAGCAATCATACTTCGGTAAGCACGAAGGGAAATTAAACAATGTATGATTTGAAGAGTTACTCTCGTTAGAAGGTGGTCACGGGTAGCTAATCCGCTCTTCCTCCTTTTGTTCTTCGCTCTCCTCCTCATCTTTTTCATCCAATGAGCTCACAGTTTCATCAATTTCTTCTTCCATAGACTCCTGCAAAATATTAGTCTCTTCTTGGACAGCGGAGTAGACCTCGATATAAGGTTTAACATAGGCATTAGAAGCATAATTATCATAGCAATATTTAAGTATGGCAAAATTTTCAGACTTGTAAAGAGTAGCATCATACTTTTTAATCAAAGAAGCAATTTCATAAGCACCCTTAAAAGCAACAAATTCTTCAATTTGTTGAACATCATAGTAATTATAAACACCCTTAGCATACGAAGATACGATTCCATTATCACTAAACTCACATTGGTAGGGAAGGTGTTTCTTAGGGTTTTCAGAACAACAAGTAAAATCATATAGATAACATAAATTCCAAGCATAGCATTACAAACGATGAATTTAATCCACTAAACGTTTCCTTTTTTCAGATATACGGTGTCGCACATAAGAAGCATGCTCATCTAAAGATTTGCCCTCAACTAAGCTAGTTGGGGTTTCAGCACGAGCACATAGGGATCGAAGATGATCCAAGTAATAAGCTTCAGCAGTGTGATAGATTTTGAGTGGTTCTTCAACCATTGGTTCAGTAGGTACAACTAATTTTTTTGGTATTTTGCGTTTCCTACGCATAACTAAAGATAGAAAACAACTAAGAACATCAAATAAAAATTACTTAGTGATAAAGCAAACAAGCACACACGAGAATATTCACCCCACGCTATTGCTCCCCAGCAACGGCGCCAGAAAAAGGTCTTGATAACCCACAAGTATAGGGGATCGCAACAGTTTTCGATAAGTAAGAGTGTCGAACCCAACGAGGAGCTAAAGGTAGAACAAATATTCCCTCAAGTTCTATCGATCACCGATACAACTCTACGCACGTTTGACGTTCGCTTTACCTAGAACAAGTATGAAACTAGAAGTACTTTGTAGGTGTTTTTGGATAAGCTTGCACGAATATAAAGAGCGTGAGAATAAAAACTAGGGGCTGCTAAGGTAAAGAAACAACTAAAGTAAATATAGCTAGTGTGGAAAAGTGATGGTAGGTGTGGCGAAATTGTCCCTTAAGCAATTGACTACTTTACTAGACCAATAGCAAGTATTATGTGGGAGAGGCCACTGCTAGCATGTCATCCCCTACTTGGAATTCTATGCACTTATGATTGGAACTATTAGCAAGCATCCGCAACTACTAACGTTCATTAAGGTAAAACCCAACCATAGCATTAAGATAAATTGGTCCCCCTTCAATCCCGTATGCATCAATTTCTATGCTAGGTTGAAGCTTCTGTCACTCTTGCCCTCCAATACATAGTCCTATCAACATATAACTAACCCTATGGTGTGATCCACGCAGCAGCTCATATGATGGGCACCAAAGGACAGCAACATAACCACAAGCAAATTAAATCAATCATAGCAATTCATCAACCACCAATAGGACAACGAAAATCTACTCAGACATCATAGGATGGCAACACATCATTGGATAATAATATGAAGCATAAAGCACCATGTTCAAGTAGAGGGTACAGCGGGTTGCGGGAGAGTGGACCGCTGTAGATAGAGGGGGGAAGGTGATGGAGATGTTGGTGAAGATGGCGGTGGTGTTGGTGAAGAACGCGGTGATGATGATGGCCCCCGGCGGCGTTCCGGCGCCACCGGAAGCGAGGGGGAGAGAGCCCCCCTCCTTCTTCTTCCTTGACCTTCTCCCTAGATGGGAGAAGGGTTTCCCATCTGGTCCATGGTCTCCATGGCGTGGGAGGGGCGAGAGCCCCTCCGATATTGGATCTGTCTCTCTGTCTCTCTCTGTTTCTGCGTTCTGTTTTCTGGCCCTTCACCGTTTCTTAAATTCCCGGAGATCCGTAACTCCGATTGGGCTGAATTTTGGACACGATATCTATCCGGATATTAGCTTTCTTGCGGCGAAAGAAGGGCTCCAACCGCCTTACGGGGTGGCCACGAGGGTCAGGGGCGAGGCGACACCACGGGCGCGCCCCTACCTCGTGCCCCCCTCGGGCACCGTCTCGCGATGATTCCACTTCCCAAAATTCATAAATATTCCAAAATAAATCTCCGTCAGATTTTATTCCGTTTGGACTCCGTTTGGTATGGGTTTTCTGAAACAAAAACATGCAACAAGCGAGGCGGCACTAGGCACTGGATCTATATGTTAGTCCCAAAAATAGTATTAAAAAGTTGCCAAAAAGTATATGAAAGTTGAATAATATTGGCATGGAACACTCAAAAATTATAGATACGACGGAGACGTATCAATGGCCTCGTCCCCTCCCCCCTGTGCCGCCGTCGGGCGCTCCCGCGAGGACAGATGTCTTGAGTCGAGCCTTTCTTCCGCCGGGTCGCTACTCACCTACCGCCAGGTCTTGTGCCGCCTGCCGTCGCCCCCTTCCCGGGCGCCCCCCTCCAGCTCACCGTCTCCCTCGCCGTCGCTGACGGGCCCGGATCCGCCGCCTGCCCCACGCCCACCCCTCCGATCCGAGACCTGCCGGACGCCCTTGGAGGTGGTGGATGCGCGTGCCTTGACAGGTTGTGGCAAGCCGTAAGCGGCCCCCTTCGCACGCGCAGGGCAGCCGCCGACGTGGCCCGGACGTGCGACCCCTCCCCAGGCTGTCCTGGCTCCGCGAGGGCGACTGTCTGCGGTGCCTGGGCTCCGGTCACCCCCTCAACGAGTGCAGGAAGGACATCTGATGCGCTCGCTGTCGATTCTTTGGCCACAAGGCCAAGTTTTGCACCCTCCCCCAGGCCGTCACGTCCTCCTCCGATGGTTCCCCCCGCCAATTAGAGAGTTTAGACCATCACTGTGCGGCCCAGCCCAGCCGAGGTGCCAGTCGTATCCCACCTCCTTCTAGTGGGCAGGAGGGCGTGTGGTCGCCGTGCGCGAGCCACCTCCTCCCTACCTGCTTCATCCCTGATGCGCCTAGGCGACACCACACACTTCCCTCCGACACCCCTGGCCTCATTCCCTCCTCCTCGTCTCTGTCTTGCAAGAACAGAGGAACCCGAGTGGAGCTCGTCGCCGCCGCTCGCCACCAACACGGCCACCGGCCTCCACACGTCTCTCCGATGTGCCAAGAAGCTCCGTCGTCGACCTCTACGCCGTCTCCGCCAAGCCACGCGAGCAGACGCGCCCTGTAGCAACTTCCCCAACCTCTTCTTCAAGCTTCGGCCGCCGAGATCGCCGGCGACCGTGTGCCCTCCCTGACGCCTCCCCGAGCTCGCCGTCTGTTCCCGAAGACTCCTCGTGAGCTCCTCTTTCTTCGCCCCCTAACCGCGTAGCTTCGCTCGCCCTGTAGCTTCGATCCCCATCGTGGCCGAATTCCGCCGCCGCATAAGCTCATCGCCGACGAGGCCCCGATGACCATTTGGTCCCGTGCTTATGCCCGTTGGCTTTGTGCGCGCCCGCTTAAACCGTAGGTGCTACCCGTTGAGCCTCTCGTGCACCACGTCATCGTTTTCATCGATGGCCGAGCTCCAGCAGCAGCCCAGCTCGACGGTGCGCCCGATTCCATCCACTCTAGCTCCGGCCAAGGACGCTGTTGGACTCGCCGCAACGCTAGCTTCCTGTAGAACCCACCCACGCGACCAACCATGGCCGGAGATGGCCTGCCGATGATCGCCGCCGTGCACCGCTTAGCACCGGCGATTAGTCGCCGGCTAAACCCCACTGTTAGCACTAATTAACTCCCCCGCTCTTACTGACATGTGGGCCCAGTGCCTAAATTAATTAGTTTAAATTCTCTGTTAGATTCGTACTAAACACAGAGGGCCCCACCTGTCACCTTTGACTTGGCCATGTCAGCGTTGAATGGGTCCCACGTGTCAGCCTCTGTACCTGACTCTGTGTCACTGACCAGTGGGCCCTACAGGTCAGGTTTGACCTGGACCAGCCGGTTGACCTACTGATGTCACTGATATGTCATGCTAACGTAGTAAATATTTTTTGGGATTTAAAATAAATCAGAAATGATTTATTTATTTCAGAAAATATCCAAAACTTCAAAAATTCATAGAAAATCAACGGTAACTCCAAATGGAATAATTTATATATGAAAAATTATCAGAAAAATCCAATCTATCCATCTGTACCATTTCCATGCATGCTAGAACAACTTATGGCTTCTGTTTAGGACAAATCAAATAAATGGCATTTGCATATCCACATATGGAGTTTGAATTTGAATCTTGGATTCAAACCAACTTCATTTAAATTGTTGCTAATTGCATTAGCTCAAACCACAGCATATTTCCATGTCATGATCATGCATCATATTGTTGCATTGCATTGATTGTGTTCCTTCTCTGTTGCCGGTATTTGTCCCCTCTCAGTAGACGTGGTCCCGACGATGAGATCGGTGACACCGATGAAGAACTATACTATCTTCAGAAGTGCCAGGCAAGCAACCCCCCCCCCCTTGTTCATTCTGATACAATCCCACTCTCTCACTCCTGCTCTCTTTTACTGCATTAGGACAACAACGATTAATCTGTTACATGTTGCGGTAGTTGAACCCCTTTCCTCTGCATGACCTGTCATTGCCACAGTAAATAGATGAAACCCACTAGCATGAGTAGGAGTTGTTTGAGCCCTGATGTGCCTACTCATTCATGCTTGTTTGTCATGCTTGCTACTGCTTAGAGTTGAGTCAGGTCTGATTCATCAGGGATGAATTGGAGGTGTGTGAACATTTCCTACTGTTGAGAGCTAAGTGTGTGAACACGATTTGGTAAAGGTATCGGTGAGAGGTCATGTAGGAGTACATGGTGAGTTGTTTCATTGGAACCGTCCTTAGGAACTGAGATCTGCATGTGTGATTTAAGATCAGCTACTACCACGCATTGGGATCCTTAATTGACTCTCTCGACTTATTAACCGCCCATGTCCTCTATCCAGGAGTTGCAAATTGTTTCTGGTGTTTGTAGTATGCTGGAGGCCGTGCGCAGCCCTGACCCGAGGGGTGGGCTGTGATGCGGTAGGCACGTGGTACGGTGTACCGAGACGCCCTTTGGTGCCTCGGGAACCCTACACACATCGTTCGGGGCCGTAGTGGAAACCTCGACCGAACTCCCTGCGGATGGAACCTGAATAGGCGATAAACCTGGACATGGACTTGTGTGGTTAGTCAGGTCGTGGCCGATACTCTCGCTAGGCTTCCGCTTCAAGGTTGCCGAGATACATGACGTGTACATGGCGGTAAGTGGCGAGAGCGTGTGTGAAGAAGTACACCCGGCAGGGTTAACATCATCTATTCGAATAGCCGCGTCCGCGGTAAAGGACTACTTGGTTGCTTATTGTCACAATCCTAGTCAGTGCATGCATTAGAGAGTTTGCATCATGTTTAAATTTCTCAGAAACTTGAAATGGGGATGACAGAAACCCCAGCACCACTTAATCCAACTAGGGTTACTGAAATTCTTTCTCCCTGATTTTTTTCTGGAAAAATAGGTATTTATGGAGTTGGAATCAGGGTCTGCGGGGCCACCAGGTGGGGACAACCCACCTGGGAGCGCCAGGAGGGGGCGCGCCCTGGTCGGTTGTGCCCACCCAGGTGCCCCCCTTTGGTGGGTCTTGGCTCGAGAAATTCTTATTATTGATATAAAAAATCCTCGCAAAGTTTCGTTCCATTCTGAGAACTTTTATTTATGCACAAAAACAACACCATGGTAGTTCTTCTGAAAACAGCGTCAGTCCGGGGTTAGTTTCATTCAAATCATGCAAATTAGAGTCCAAAACAAGAGGAAAAGTGTTAGGAAAAGTAGATACGTTGGAGACGTATCACTAACCATTCTTAAAAGACCATTCTTTTTAAATACAGTCTTCCACTCATCGCCCTCTTGTATGCGAATTCGATAATAGCCAATTTTAAGGTAAATTTTAGAGAATATGGTGGCACCACTTAGTTCATCTAGCATGTCATCAAGATTTGGAATCGGGTGTCGGTACGTAACAGTGATAGCACTTATGGATCGACAATAGGAACACATACACCAATTTCCATCTTTCTTAGGTACAAGGATAACCGAAACCGCACAAGGACTAAGGATCTTGCGTACATACACGTTGTCGAGGAGGTGTTGCGCTTGCCTTTGGATTTCTTTTGTCTCCTCGGGGTTGACGCGGTAAGGGGCTTGCTACCTCTGAGCTGCGTAGGGATTTCCTCAAAGAGGAGAGGATGATGCAGTACAGTAGAGATAAGTATTTCTCTCAGTTAATAACCAAGGCTAGCAATCCAGTAGGAGAACCACGCAACACCTCGTTAGCAATACCTACACACAAAATAACGGATCCTCGCACCCAACGCGAACAAGGGTTGTCAATCCCACGACGGTTACTTGCAAGATTAAATTGTATGGTGATAGATAGATAATTAAAACACAAAATAAAATAAATAAATAAAATTTTCAACAAGGTATCTTTGATTTCAATATATGATAAAAGGTAGACCGAGGGCCATAGTTTTCACTAGAGGCTTCTCTCTTGAAAATAGCATACGGTGGGTAAACAAATTACTGGCGGGCAATTGATAGAAAAGCAAATAATCATGACGATATCCAAGGCAATGATTATGTATATAGGCATCATGTCCGAGACAAGTAGACCGAAAGATTCTGCATCTACTACTATTACTCCACACATCGACCACTATCCAGCATGCATCTAGAGTATTAAGTTCATAAATAACGGAGTAACGCCTTAAGCAAGTTGACATAATGTAGACAAAGTAAACCCACACATGAATAAACCCATATTTTTATTCTCAATGGCAATGATACAAATACGTGGCATGTCCCCATCTGTCACTAGAATTGAGCACTACAAGATCGAACCCATCAGAAAGCACCTCTCCCATTGCAAAAATAAATCAATCTAGTTGGCCAAACCAAATCAATAGATCGGAGAGAAATAAAGCTATAACAATCATGCATAAAAGAGCTTAGAGAAAACTCAAATAATATTCATGGATAAATCTAATCATAAACTCACAATTCATTGGATCCCAACAAACACACTGTAAAAAGTCATTACATCGAATAGATCTCCAAGAACATCGAGGGGAACATTGTATTGAAGATCAAAGAGAGAGAAGAAGCCATCTAGCTACTAGCTATGGATCCGTAGGTCTGTGGTAAACTCTCACACATCATCAGAAGGGCAGCAAGGTTGATGTAGAGCCCCTCCGTGATCGATTTCCTCTCTGACAGAGTGCCGGAGAAGGCCTCCAGATGGGATCTCTGAGAACAGAAACTTGCGGCAGCGGAAAAAGTATTTCGGGTGGCTCTCTGATGTCAGGGGAGTATTTGAGAATTTATAGAGGCGGAATTAGGCCAACAGGTGCCACGAGGGGCCCACAAACCTGGCGGGCGCCCCCTCGTGGCTCTTCAGGTCTTCTCCCGAATCCTCTAGGGTCTCTTCTGGTCAAGAAAAAATCAATCCAATTTTTTTTCTCCGTTTGGATTCTGTTTGATATTGATTTCTTGAAAAGCTAGAAACATGCAAAAACATCAACTCGCACTGGGCACTAGGTTAATTGGTTAGTCCCGAAAAATGATATATAATTGCATATAGAACATCCAAGATTGATACTATAATAGCATGAAACAATCAAAAAATATAGATACGTTGGAGACGTATCAGGGCTTGTTTCGGTAATGGTGCGTCGGGAATGAGGTCGATGTGGTGCTTGATTCTGCGGAGTGGGGAACACGTCCGAAAATTCCTGCAATAATTGATACAAGGCAAAAGGAATACTTGTGAATTATTAGTCCTCGCGGCCTCTTATTTGAACAAGAGTACAAAGTGAACGATGCTCGATGTGCTCTCACTCACATCCCCAAGTCTCTTTTGGTGGCTAATAGCACTAAGTTTTTCTTGTGTTTCATCATGGAGTCACTCTTGTTTGGCTTGTGGCACTCACTCTCTTTTTAGTGTCTCTCTCTCTCACTAGTTTCTCCATGATGTTGAGAAGCTTGCTTGTCGGACATTACTTGACTTCATGACATGGGGCGAAGAACGTACTCCTTGCCCTTCATCTTGAAGCTATAGTGATTGGTTCCTCCGTTGTGGATGACTCCGTGATCGAATTTCCAAGGACGTCCCAAGAGTAGGTGGCACACAGACATAGGAACAACATCACACTCCAAGGTATCCTCGCAAGTGTCGATCTTGAAGAAAACTTGAATGGTATGCTCTTGTATGGTGCCAAAGTCACTTAGCCATTGGACCTTGTAAGGATGGGGATGCTACTTCTTTATCAATTGTAGCTTGGAGCAAAGTTCTTAATTTGCCAAATTGGGGCAACTTTCGTCGTCTATGATGACCTTGACAGATCTTCCTTGGATGCCCGCCTTTGTGAGGAAGATGTGGCAACGTTGATCTTCATCTTGTTGCTGTTGAAGTGTCGAAATCTTTGAGACAACAAGAGCGGGGCTCGAATCATTGTTACAAAAATCTTGAGCATATTTTTCTTCATTCACTTGGCGGTGCATGTCCACATGCTCCAAAGCCTCCATTTCATCTTCGCTCATAGAGTCATAGGTGTCGTCATCATTGGCAATAATTTCCCATTTTGTGGGGCACCCACATGTCTTGTGGAGATGGCCTTAGCAAGTGAAACATTGGATGGAACTTGACTTGGCGGTAGCATACATTAGAGGTGTTGTAGAGGAAGAAGCTCTTGACTTGTAGTTGCTTGTTGGAGGACGACTTGAAGTAGTCATCGGTTGCTTGGATCTTGAAGTACCACCGCTAGAGGGTGTAACGCGAGTAATATGCGCCGGAGTTGGAGTAGCTTGAGTGTTTGAGCCATAGGATCTTGACGAGTACTTGGAGTACTTGTAGTCATCCGACACTTGTCGCTCCGCTTTGGTTGCTTGGTGGACAAGCTCAAGGAGATTGGAGTACGGTTGGAAGTCGGTGATTTTCTTGATGGGATGGTTGAGTCCATTCAAGAAGCATGCAAGTTTTCTCCTCAGTTTCCTTGACGTTAGATCTTATAATGGCTATCTCCATTTCTTGGAAATAGTCTTCAACTGACTTTGTGTCATGCTTTAGAAGTTCGAGCTTCTTTAAGAGGTCGCAATTGTAATGGGCAGACCCGAATCTAGCTCTCGTGACTTCCTTCATTTTGTGCCAAGTAGTGATCGGTCGATGCCTTATTCGCTTCTTCGTTTAACAACTTGTTCCCACCAAATGAGAACGTAGTCTTGGAACACAAGCGAGGTCATGGCGATCTTCTTTGTTCATAATTGTGGAGCCAGAATATCTTGTCCACTTTTAATGCCCATGAAAGATAGTCTTCGGGGTCCGTGCCTCTGGATAACTTAGGCATGGTAAACTTGAGCTTGCCATAGTGTTGCTCATTATATCTACTAGATCATTGATGGCGCGTGTTGTTGTGCCCGTCTATTTTGAATGTTTTATGTTAGAGAGATATGACTTTTCTGTAAATACATGGAGACAATATAAACTATGGAAAATGCTAAAATAGACTAAAATAATTTGTTTCATGAATGTTTCTCTTTTTATGAAAGATAGATACTCATGCCAATAGTAAGTTATAACCTAAGAGATAATAGCATCGTGTACTAAGCAACACTTTACTTTTTTGGTGATGCATCTGACCTTTTCTTAAGCAAGGAGGTTGAAATTTTGCATAATAATAACATAAAACGATGAAGCATAACTGCTCAAACTCCTCACATGTTTCAAATAGAATACATGCTAGATTTCATGTGGAATCTTATCATTTAAATAAATGGTTGTATGATTCTCCTAGAATAATCTTCGATAATTTTGCAGCACCACAAGAAGCAATTGATATGTGTTTTTTACCTTTTGTTGACATCATCTCATAACAGACCAATCATCGATAGCCATTTTTTTTAAATCTTAGTATACCTCAACGTGCCATTGCTTGTTCTAGTTGACCATGATAGCTTCTGATTCCAGCTCTTCCTGATCTGCAACTTTCTTAATTGTATCATGAATCTCTAGGATCGTACCGTTTGGATCGCACAAGTAGATGTGCACACCACCGTCCAAAGGTTGAAACTTTAATCCTTGTACCCATCGATCGTGTACCCTGAACACCGAATGTCCATCTTGTGACCAGTCTTGTTCTTCTGCTCCTTATTTAGTGCTTTGACAAACCTACAAATTCAACATGCTCAACTATATTCTACCAGCACAATAAACACACCTACTTTATTCAAGTGGCACACTCAATATCAATAATTATCTACAATGACAAAAGCATTTAACAAAATACGTGTTGGGCATGTGTAAGATAAAAAATGAACCAATGTATCAAGGAAGAGGTATAGTAACCTGAATTTGTCTGGATGTTCCTTAAGTTAGTATGAAAATTCTTCTCTTCATCTAAAAGGTTGTCAGGATTAACCACACCAAGAGCCAAAACAGGCCACAAACTCTGTAATTTGGGGAGATCTCCGCTGAACATACATGCTTAGGTATCCATGGTAGGGAGCAAGACTGTGCCGGTAGCAATCATAATAAGGGTTGCATTTGGATCATGCTCAGGTGGGAGCATTATTGGGACCTGACCACACAAGAACTACCATATTGGCATGTGTGGCAGTCATGATGACCTTTAGTTCAGCTTTTCAAGTTAGCAATGCACAGTCATGATGCTACCACTATACCTTGAAAGAGGAACTTCAATTTTTTTGTAGTGCGCCAAGATTTAGGCTGAACCAAACCATCAAAGGAAGAAGTCCATACAAAGATTAAATATGTGGACTGTAATGGAAATATATTGTGTAAAATAGCAATTGTTTTTATTGTTAGGATGGGCAAGCCCTCCATCAAAGGAAGCACATCACCACACTATCAATATTTTTGACAATATAGATCCTAGTAGTGGCTGCTGGATAGCACAAATCATTCCATTATTCAGTGCATACTAAAATAATCATCTTCGTGACATTTCCAGTAGCATTTAGAAGTCCCCTTGGGCAGTGGCTGCATTTGAAAAAGGTCAAATATTTCATGATATGCTGGAGCCAGTACTTAAATTGGAAGGTTATGCTGGAACCAAATCACATTCGTGTTGGACCAAGGTAGCACCCAAGATGCCTGCACAAGACGAGGCATACGCAGAACATACATATGCTCAAAAAAAATTATGTGTAACCAATTGAAGATCCAAGTCAAATCACTGCCATTTACTTGGTTGCATATTCCAATCTCTCACCATATGGTGTGAACACAAAGAGAGAACTCATCCTTGCTATGAAGCATTTGAAAATAGCAAATTGCGGATATAGAAGGCACTATCTTGCTCCTGCTACTCAACGTGACATAGAATGCATAAGAAGAAACAGATGCTTGTGCTATGGAAGATTCAGAAGTACCATTAAATATATAGGAAAAACATGAAAGGGCAAGTCGTACTGTACAACTCTGTTGTATACTGGAAATTAATTTATACGTGCGATTACTATGGTTTCTCGAGAGGTAGTGGAGCATCATGGCAAAGGGCCTGAAGGGCAGGAGCACGTTGATCTTGTCCTTGAAGATGATGATGTGACTGTGTTTACTCGTCTGAGTAATAATATGCCTTACAACACAATGAAGTTTCTTATAAAAATATACACAACGAAGTGCAAGCAGGCTCTGACCATGATACTGGCAGCATCGGAGGAGGACCATCAGAACTTTGCGGCACACAGGGTGATCGTCGGCGTTCAGGACCTGCATGCCGACTGGGAGCAAACCCCTCTTCCTCTCCATCTCCATCAACCCCTTCCTGGCCTCCATCATCATGGCGTCCAAAAGCATCCCAATTTACACTAATTCAGAGCAACTGAAAAATCAAGAGCAAGAAGAGTAGAGCGCTCCACACCAAAACCACCTGAACACCCCGCAAAAAAACCACCTGAACACAACCAAAATTACTCGCGAAAGAAGAGAAAATCAGGGGCAAAAAATCGCAGGTGGGTATGGAGTTCGGGAGTGCCCGCGTCTTCTTGGCCGGAGGAGCCGTGCTGGTCACCGTCTCCTCCTTCCCCTGCTATAACCCTCGCTCATCCTTCTCCGACACCTCCACCATTTGCACAAATCCTAACCTATACGAATCAAGAGGAGGCACCTATTTGTTCAGAAATCCGCGACGAAGCACTAGTCATACCTCTAGCGCGAGACGAACGGATCATGGACCAAGATCTTGTTGACAACATGGTGAATTGCCTGGGAAGGTGAAGACGATGTTAACTGGTTCGAGGGTGGCTCAATTCCCCGTGATGTGTTCAGCGACTCTCCTCGATCGTCCTTGCCTTTTTGGTAGCCTCTCCATCTCTCTCTTGCGGTGACGACAACAGCGGTGAGATTGGGAGAGGAGGGGTAGGGACGTAGGGTACAGCCGTACAGGGAGGAGAGGGGAGGGGAGAGGACGGGGAGCATATCTGTACCGTTCTTTAGGGATCGGATGTTAAACTCGTACCAGCAAAGGAGGGGCCTCCAATTTTTTGCCAGGAATAGCGGCCCACACCACCAGAGCAAGAAGCACATCGGACGTCCAAGAATGATCGGGATAGCGATTTGACGGCCAAAATCAGTGATGGCCTGAGAAAGCTCCTAGGGTGCACAGTTATAATGTTTCTAAATTGTTGTAGTGGTGGTGTCATTCTTGGCGTGGAGGAGGGTCAATGTCGCCTTGCTCCTCATGATCATCTTGACATTTAAGGCGAAGAATACGTGCCCTTTGCCTCAACTATTTTCATTCTTTGCGTAGATCTTGTTCTTGTTCATGCACTCTCCTATTGCGCTCATGCAAGGCATGAGTGGCCTCATAGAGCTCGTTGTTCTTTATTCGCCAGCTACTCATGGCATTATTGTTCTTGCCGTAGGGCATCATTGTCTTGCTCTTCTTGGCGTTGATGTTGTCATTCTTGATCTTGCTCTAGTGCAACTTGTTCTTCACGACGACATAGTTCGCGCTCACATAGGCAGTCTTGTAAACCATTTCCATGGAATTGATTTTGAGGAGTTTGACGATTTTGACATTTGTCTCAAAGATGAGTACGAGTTCGTAGTAGACTTGCATCGGGAGAGGTGTCCGAAGAGTGGTTGCTTGAGTGTCTCTGTCGTGATGAGTAAGAAGATGAAGAAGACTTGAGAGTGACCATCATTCCGCGAATCTCATTCATTTGAATGGCCAACTTGGTGTCAAGATAGTCCCAATTCCTTGCTTTGAATTTACGCAAGTTGGTAGCAAATTTGTTGATGCACTCAAGGCTTCATTTGCTTGATGCATAGCTCCTTGTAGGACAAAGTGGTGAGTTGGCGACGAAGTTGTTGGCATCTTTGTTGTTGCTGAAGAGAGGGTTTGAAGTGCTTGGCCTTTCCATCACAAGACTCAAGCAAACATGAGTGGGAAAATGAGAAGAACAATACCAAGTTACCTTTCCCAAAGTTGAAGATGCATCCAATGATCACTCAATATGGAAACGTGAAAGTAGTAGAATTGGTATGGGTTCCACCTACACAAGTAATGCTTTTATAGGAGCTTGGTTAGGATGAGTGGCACACAATTTAAGCAAGTGTTAGTCAAGATATTAATAATGTTGAAGAAGATTCACAAATTACAAGTAAGACAAATAGATCAATAGCTATAGTGGCACACGTAACACACACACACACACACACACACACACACACACACACACACAGGCAGATAAGTGGGGTTGTGCAACCAAGGAATGAGCACAAACTATGTTTCCATGGAAAAAGCTCGTGTTGCACAATACAAGATAGACGCTAGCACGATTGCTCAAATGGGAGAGATGCGTACTTGAGCACCAACCTATAAGAGAAAACATGTCATCTTTCTATCGCAAGTATGCTATATATGTATGATCCAAGATGAAGCTCACACAACAATGATCCAAGATGATCAATGATATCAAGATTAGATGCAATGTGGCTTGATGCTATTGCTATTTCTTAGACGTTCTTTGTTTTTCTTTTCCTTTTACTTCAAATATTTTTCTCTCTTTTCTTTTTTGTATGATGCTTTGACCACTTATGCAAGATGTTGGATCCAAGATAGCAATGATGTATGCACGGGAGTAACTTATGACACAAGAGATGATAACAAGATATGTGCACACAATTGAAGCTATGCGGAGTATGTATCACTAAAGTGCACAAGTAATGGGGCCCAACAATTGTCGAATGGATGGTCTCGACGGGCAAATGCAAAAGGCTCGGGGTTATAATGAATAGTCAAGGAAATGTAAAATGATGTCATCGAAGTTACCGTCTTTGCTCACAGTCGTGGTGTCAAAAGGTGGAGTGGTCGTTGTCGATGTCGAGTCTGTGGCGATGATGAGTGGTGGTGTTATTGATGTCAAATCGTCCATAATTAGCCAAAACACCTCAGGAAATGGAAACTGCAACTCAAAATCTCAAGAAAATAGGTCAAATTGGGTTGGTAGCGGAATGTGGGGTGTATATGGTCGAAGTGGGGGTTTTGCGAAAGGTTATGGTGGTGGGAATAGGCTAGGGTTTGCGGAAGTTGTAGTGGAGGCCGTGGTTTTTATTTTATTTTGAATTTTCAATTTCGACAAGGGTAGCCGGATGATCTGGGGTGGTATCTGGATCATCCGGGATGGTATCCGGACAGTCTTGGTAGGTAAATTCGTGGAGGATTTGGCTCAGGATGAACTCGAATGAGGAAGAAATTTTTTGGGATGATTTAGGGTGGAATTCATGGTGGGAAAAGTATGGGATGGTGGGTGCTACTTGTGATAGGCGTTCGAATTCCCAGAAGAGGAAGGTCGAAGTAGTGTAGTAGCAAAAAGTATTTCCCTTAGTTAAGAACCAAGGTTTATCGAACCAATAGGAGACACCACACAGACAAGATAAGCGGAACCTGCACACACACAAACACACACACACACACACACAAAGCAGATGCTTGCACCCAATGACAACAAGAGAATTATCAATCCCCTTGTTCTCGCCAATTGCAAGGATTAAATCTGATAGTGGTAGATAGATAAAATAAAATAAAAATAAAGTAAAAACAACGAGCAATTTTTAGGGTTTTAGTAAATATGGAAAATGGACCGGGAGCCAGAGGTTCACTTGGGGCATTTCTCTCATAAGCATAGCAATGGTGGGTAAACAAATTATTGTTGGACAATTGATAGAATAGTGATGATTCTTCATGGCATGATCAACATATAGGCATTACATCCAAGACAAGTAGACCGAATAATTCATCTGCATCTACTACTATTACTCCACCACTCGACCGCTATCCAACATGCATCTTAAGATATTAAGTTCATAACAAACAGAGTAATGCTTGGATCATGATGACATAATGTAGACAAAGTAAGATCAATTAATATGTTCGAACTCCATCATTTTACCCTTAGTAGCAACAATACAGTACGTGCCTTGCAACTCTTTCTGTCACAAAGCAAGGACACCGCAAGATTGAACCTACTATCGAGCACCTCTCCAACTGAAGATAAATCAATCTAATTGGCCAAAGAAAATAGATGGATCTGAGAGAAATACAAGGCTATAAAATCACATGTATATAAATCTTAGGGTAGACTGAAATACTTTCAAGAATAATCTAATCATAAACCCACAATTCATCGGATACCAACAAAACGCACCGCAAAAAGATACATCGAATAGATCTTCGAAGAGATCATTATATTGAAGATCAAATAGAGAGAGAGAGATAAAGCCATCTAGCTACTGCTATGGACCCGTAGGTCATGTGGAAACTACTCAAATTTCATGGTGGAAGCAGCAAAGTCTATGAAGATTACCTCCCCAATGGTTTCCCCCTCTAGCAGAGTACCGGCAAAGGCCTCTAGATGGGATCGCAGAAGAACGGAGGCTTGCGGCGGTGGAATAATTGTTTTGGGTCTCGCTCTGGTGGTTTCTGGAATTTAGGGAATTTATAGGCCAAGAATTAGGGCAAACCCAGCCACGTGGGACCCACAAGCTCACTTGGCGCGCCCCCTGGGGGACCGCCACCTGAGCTTGTGGCTCCCTCGCCCATCGTCTGGTGCATCCCCGAAGCTTCTAGGGTCTCTTCTGGTCCAGAAAAAATCACCATAAAATTTTCATTGTGTTTGGACTTCGTTTGGCATGGCTTTTCTACGAAACAAAGAAATAGGCAAAAAACAGAAACTGACACTAGGTAGTAAGTTAATAGATTGGTCCACAAAAGTGGTACAAAATGGCATATAAAGCATACAATATTGGTAATATAATAGCATGAAACAATAAAAAAAATACGTCAAAGACGTATCAGTGGGTGAAGGCTAGATCCACTTGCCAAACAACAAAATCATGGATCCAAATCAACAAAATCTCAAAAAACCAACGAAATGCAAAAAAATCGGTATGGCTATTTTTGGTGGGGAATTTTGAATTAGGGCAAAAATCAACAAAAATAGGCTAGAAAGTGAGGGGTTGGGAATCCAAGATGTGAATCAACCGTGCTCTGATCCAAGATGATGTAGGGTGGAACCCTAATTTAGAGATCTTATCACGCTTGGATGTTGGAGAAGGATGGAGTCAAGAACAAACATAAGAGGAGGAACACTCGATGACAAAAAGTCGTCACACATCCACAAAATCCACAAATCTCATACAAGTTCAAGGGATCCAAATGTAACAAAAGGAAATAGTAAAGGTAGTTCTTCCCAATCGCTAGAGGAATTGAGGTCTGAAGAGGTAGTCTTCTCCAACACCTAAGGGAGGAGGCCTTGATATCCACTAGGGGATCTTTGCCAAAGGAGGTTCTAGATCTCCTAGTAGAGGGGTAGATGAACAAAGCTCTCTCAAGATCTAATAATATGCTTTGCTAACCATAATAGAGAGGAGGGGTCGTCTTTTTATAGTCCAAGTGCAAATAGGGACGAAGGAAAAGAGTACATGGACACTTGAGCCGATTTGCGTGCAGGCAAGGCCGGATGTCCTGGTAGGTACCCTGATAGAGGCGAAGGTGTCCTGATGCTTCGATGAGAGGTATTGTTTTTGGTGGAGTAGACTTTGACGATTTGACTACGAACGTGCAAAGACGTCGCGCCTTAGCAATCGCTAAACCAACTCTAAAAGTTTATTGACCACGATGGAGCACGATCAACCTGACCACGAGGG
This sequence comes from Aegilops longissima, assembly GCA_021605205.1. Classification (NCBI taxonomy): domain Eukaryota; kingdom Viridiplantae; phylum Streptophyta; class Magnoliopsida; order Poales; family Poaceae; genus Aegilops; species Aegilops longissima. The sequence continues at coordinate 331,262,517 of CM038682.1, forward strand.
TATATATCCTGCACGCAAACGAAGAACAAGTAAGAAACTGAGATTGCAATCTATGTATTGCGAATTTAAGAGGCAATCTTTACTAATCAAATGGGGTTCTGTGACGTCTTAGTCTGGTCGTTGAACACAAACGAAGGACACGTGTTACAACTATGGAGAACTTTAACTAAACAAAACTCAAGTCTAATCGGTGCTTTAAGGGTCGTATTTATAGGAAAAAATAAAGGGGATTTCGTCCACCCTTGGCAAGGTGGGACTAAGACACCTCCTGAGTCATTTTCCCTACCATACGGACTCTAAAAATATCCTATGAAGTATTATTTCAAAATTACATGGGCCTGGCCAAAAAATAAGGTGGCACAACACCTATATTAAGCTATGGACAAAATTTATGAAAGGTTGTCTTCTATATTTCGTCCATGTCCTTGTATGTCATCATGGTGTCTTCAAAGTATTGAAAACTCCACTAGAAACTCTGTTCTTGTTCCCCTTGCGCGCCCCATCATCTCCATACTTGATCATGCTCCAATGTTCATCCTTCTTGTCCTTGCTAGACCCTTCATTCGTAAGCAAAACAAATGTATCCAATTTAGGAAACATCATATTCTCATGAACATTAGAATCATTACGAAGAAACGAAAGTACCTAATAATTTAATTGGATGACCCGAGCATCATCCAGATGATCCGGCTAGCTACCTGGATGGTCCAGCTGAGTCGTGGCCTCTAGGGATGCCCGGACGTCTAGGGTGGTAGCCGGATCGTCCAGCATCACGCGAAGCCTATGGGTGCCTTCTGGTGCCACAATTGTATAGTCTTGGACGGTGTCCAGATGTTCGTCTGTTGCCCGGATGATCCAGGATCCTGTCCGGATTATCCGTCTGTCACCCAGATGATTAGCTCGGACACTTGTCTAGAGAGCTGCGATGTCCGACTTTGTCTGGTGCGTCCGCGTTGGAGTTTGGACATCCAACTATCTTCAGGCACCAACTGTCTCCATCTTCCCCTCCTTGCTCTGCTTTCATCTAAACTTATCCTTGGTCCTTAGCTTCTTCATGGCTGCTTTCTTGGTACCTGGGTATGCGAAGTGCCTCCGCTTGAGATACTAGTCATGTCTCGAATGAATCAAAGGGAAGCTCAATAAGGAGAGAGTTAACCTTGGTATAGCTCTTGCACTCACTCTTCTCATCGGTCCACTTGGTGCTTGGAGAGTTGGTATAGTGTCCATAGGGATGACCTGCTCCCCGACATACACATTTGCAGATCAAGCTAGATACACACAAGATCCAACTAGATTACTCTATCACTTGTATTGAAAATCCTCGAACGAGTCTTGATTTAAACATACAACAGGAGTAGGGTGTCATCTCTAAGACAAAAGGTGTGATCTTGGGTACGTAAATCCCTGTGTGAATCCCGTCCTAGATCCTCATTGTATGCCTCGCTGCACAAATCCCCCGAATCATGAGTATTGCTGCGAAATTCCCGCGAGAAACAGATTATACATGTGCACTCAAACTTTAAATATGAATGAACCAACGCGAGTTCCTTAAAAAAAGGTGCAAATGCCTGCCCATACTCAAAACTAAAATTTGAATGGACCTCATGGCTTACGTGTAATTTCCTTGCTGTTCATGGGCAAAGGTGGCCAAATGGGTCGGTCCTGGCGTGGTGGCCCAATAGCCCGCTACCTGACACGACATGTTTATAATCAAGTTGTGCTGGCACGTGACCCGTCTAGTGCCGTGCCTCGGCCGCGAGGCTGGGTACGAGTGCTGGCACGGCACAAAACATTTATTTATATATATATTAGCTCCCAAAACAGCCCAAGAAGGCTAGCTAAACATGTCGGTGGGCCAGACCGTTTACTTGTTGTGCCGTGCCTTTTTTTAGGGAGTATGGCATGAGTGCTGGGGCAGATCCTATATGACGCTCGTGTGCGTCCGTTCGTCGCTGCTTCGCTGAAGCGAAGCGAGAGAACGAGGCGCACGGGCTGGCCCACTTCGAGCGAGACCTTGTTTTGGGAACCTTCTAGTAGGTTCTCTGAACTGTTTTTTTTTTCTTTTGCTAGTTTTTCCGTTTATACCTATTTCTTTTGCTAGTTTTTTCGGTCCTAAATAAAAAACCTGTTTCTTTTTTTTACCTTTTGTTTCTTTTTTCTATTTCTGTTTCTGCTTCTTTTCTTTCATTTGATCCTTTTTCGTTTTGCTTTTATACTTTGTTTCCAAGAAAATGGTTTGAAATCCCAAATTTTGTTCACGATTTCAAAAATTGTTCATCGATTCAAAATTGTGTTCACCTTTTTCAAAAATTGTTCAGCGTCTATCACAAAATGTTCAATATGTATTTAATATTTGTTTAGTGTATATAACAAAATTGTTCAACGTGTGGTTAAAAATAGTTCAACGTATATTACAAAAATGTTCAATGCATATTTAAAATTTGTTCATCATATATCACAAAAATGTACACTGTGTAGTTAAAAGTTGTTCGACGTATTTGCACAAAAAATTCAATGTATATTTGAAACTTGTAAAAATTCAAAAAATGTTTGGATTTTCAAATTTTGTTCATGGTCAATAATTATTCACGTTTTTTTTGTAAAACTCACGTTTTAAAATTTGTTCGAGAAAAAAAGTTATTCATTTTTTGAAGGAATGATTAAAAGACGGATGTACCGGTGTACATAATACCTATCTTTTGAGCGTTGTATCTTAATACGTAGTCAGGCGGTAGTGTAGTGGCAAGCAAAGGAGTGCGGGCTTATGGCGGCCGCGCACCAGGCAGGCCTTAATCCTGTGCGTCCTTTTAGGCCTAGGGATCCCGTCGCCCAGCCCCCCACCCCCCGGTCCCTCTCTCTCTCACCGGTGCGTGGTTCTCACGGTGGTTGTCGGCGGCGAACGCGCTCCCCTTGAGCCGTGGTCAGGAGATCGGGTGCATCCTCACCCTCTCACGGCTCCTGCGACCGAAGGGACGGCCGGAGCGCTCGTCCCCTTCTACTCCGACGGCCAAGCCACCGGGATCCCGCGTCAAGTTCTACTCTGGCGGCCGGATCACCTCGGGTTTGTGGAACACCGGATCTGTCCAGCTCGAGGTCCTTGTCCATGGATCTGGCCAGGAAAAAATCATTTTCTCCATTGTTTCTGTCGGTGAGGCTAGATCACACGTTATGTGCTTATGCTTTTCTCCTAGCTGGTGTTCATCTATTCTAGATTTGCATGTTTTTTTATGATTTTAATTCTGTTCCTTCTATTCCTTTGGTACGGCTGATTTGGCTATATGGTTCGATCGAGATTTATATCATTTGTCCGGGAGAACTATGTTTGTTCCATTCTTGTGTCAATTTGTTTCCAAACCATGTGCATCTCATTTTGCAGGGAGGGGAAATCCTCTCTTTGACCTGCTCTATGTAGTTGCTGGCAATGATTTTCAGATTTGGCGCATGGTAGCTAAAATACAGGGTATAATTTTGGTGTGGATATGTTGATTTCAGTAGGGAACATTTTCTGAGGGTGTTCAAGTATAATTGTTGGATGTGTCACTGGATTATAGTACTGTCGCTGGATTTTTGCTTGGATTTAGTTGTTGGAATAATGCACGCCCATGGATAAATTAGTGTGTTGTGGATTATATTAAATTCAGTAGGGATTCACTGGTCTGAGGTGTTGTAGTACTAAATGTTGGCTTTGTCACCCCCAACGAGATGATATTTTTGATTGGACTGATTGCAGTGTGAACAAAGTTTTAGCTAAATAGAGAACTAGTGCACAAAGCATGCATAGTTTTGTTATCTGTGACTGGATTTAGTTGTCGGGTTAGTTGCTCCCATACTATTTTAGTGTTGTGGATTTGTCGATGTGCATATGCCGAATCTAGTAGGTGAATACTAGGGATGAGTCTGGATTGTTTGTTTTGTTTGGAGGCATTTTTGTGGGATTTTCACCACTTAGCAGCATGATTGTTTGTGAACTTGTAAGCAATTGGCATGGTGGTTATCAAATAATTAAATCTAAGCTTGTTTGTCATCAACCCCATAGATCGAAATCTGTTTTGCAGTTTATCAATTTGATTAGTTAAGTCTACATAGAGTTTTTGTTCATTGTTCTGGCCATCGTCTTATTAACTGAATAATGATGTGTGATTGCTCCTCTATTCAATTTGATTAGATCTCTTGTTTTCATTATGGATTTATGATGAGCCATATTTTTTTTCCAATTTCCTCAGTAGCTGCTAATAAATGTAACACAAGTGAGCATACATTAGGGTTTAGGGTTCAGGATGTTTCTCTTTATTTTGTTGGTTATGAGACTAGAAATCATGCGGCCTTAATACTAAAATGTATGCAGATTGTGTCTATTTGAGCTCCAAGCTTTTTTTAGCCGCCTCATTTTTAACTCGTCTTCTCATTATGTCTTCGTGGTGAGCAATAATGTGGTTTCCCACTTTTCACTCTAGTTGTTAATGATCGTGACACCAATGCACAGGGTACAAGCTATTTCTTTTTGGTTCTTTTGATTTCCAGTCCTAAAATGGTGTGGCCTGGACCAAAACCTTATTTAAATTCTGTTTTATCTAAGGAGTTATATTATCAATGTGATTTGTTTGTAATGAGCTGAAGGTTTTCTTCTGTTCTGATTATCCCTTGGGTAGTTATCTACATGTGCTTTGTTTTGTTAATAAGGAACAAGACAGTATGCACGTTATATTCCCAGGGTGAGGATTGGCAGAGCCTTTGTGGAGCGGGAGGTCAAGCCTACACCAGAAGAGCGCTTTAGAACCTAAGACAAGCGGGATGGTCAAGTTGTAAACCGTGTCATTGTTTGATTCCCTAGATGAAGCTTACCAGTTCTAAATGACGCATTCTGTTTATATTTATAAACACATCCTGATGCATCAAGCATCGTTTATTTTGATTGTTATTTTACCTATGTGAATGCATGGGCTATTAGGTGTGGTTTGCATCAGTGCATAAATTATTGATAGCAGCCTCCAAATTCAGAATGAACACAGTAATTTGATCCTTAAAATTTAACTAGATTAGGATATTTAGAGCATCAGAGGGGGTTGAGATGAATCCTTGCAATGGAGTTGCTCAGCATATTAATTATGCCGATAGTTGGGATGAATCCTTGAGATGGTCCAGTTGTCAGCCCAACTATCGGCACATTGTTTGATCCGCTAGATTAAGCGTATGAGTTCTATGATTTGTACTCCATGGAATGTGATTTTTGGGACTTGTTTCGCCGAGAGCCGATTTAATGTTCAGAGAAAGAAATGCTTGCAAGAGTTTGTCTACATTTTAATTTGCCCATTTCTGATTATAGTCCTGAATTAATATTCAGAGCTCCGCTGTTTAATTACATATTGGTATATCTGAGCATGTGTTTTCTAGCAGAATTTGTTATGAAACTGACTAATATTTTGACCATCATTGTTTCTTAACTGAATTTTGTCTACTGTGAAGCGCCACATTGGAAAGAACAGTTTATCAATTGGAGATTGTGTAATATAACTATCTTTACGCTCATGAATGTTTTCTAACTGAATTTGACTAGATGGTACTTCGTGACCATTGTGCTTAAACCCAGCTGTTTTTGATTTGCCGTAAGAGGGGCAGCAAGCTTAGATCATCGCACTGATCTTGTGTACATAGTTAATAGTGGCAAAACACTTGACAAATCCGAACTAGCAAACTACATGTGGTGGCACACATAGAACACAACAGCCATTGACCCACACCATCACAACATTAAACGTTCTTTGACAGCCCTCGTTGCGCTGCGTAGTTCACCGTTCAATCATTCAAGCAACCTTGGAGCTGGTGGATGGGATGGGAGCTGGTAATTGATTAATGGACTTGACACGATGTATAGTGAGCCGCGTGCCTGTTGCTGGTCAAACTATTCGATGGACTTGACTGTATAACCAAATCTATTGCCCGATGGATTATAACAACCCACATGTCCTGTGGGGCCGTAGTAAATTCGTAGACATGACAAGACGGGGAAAGTGAACCACAGTGCGCGGCGCAAAGCTGTTGGACCAGAGCAGGAGTCAGGCGTCTCTCGTGAACTCGCTAATGCAAATTGACCATTAGACATGAACATGCTGTTGTGGCGTGATTAATGAAGACTAAACTGTTTGCTCTATCACATAAAGCATTAGCACACACATGTGGCTAAGCTGTTCCGACTTTCTTGCGTATAGAACAGATAAAACTCAAGTCCCAGGTTAGTGGTAATAGTTTTAAAACACAAAGACAATGTAACCGTGATGCATTTGCTGGTCAAACCGGACAGAAGCATTAACATTAAACTAATTAAACTTGCTTAGTGAAAAGATAGCCAACTGGTGGTCTCCCCCGGCCAAAATTGCTCCACGGCATGCATGCACATGGGTGTACAGATCTCCAGCGTGCGAGCGCTCTGCGTTCATGTCAGGTGGAGGTCGAAGGCCTATAAGCTTTTGCATGTGTGTGGGGCCTTCCTGGTTTAATACGGGCCACAAATAAATCAAATACGTGACTTATACTCTGGCAGCACAGATCCCCATGGCGGTTCAATGGCCGAGATTCTGGCCTGCCTGCAGGACGGCCTCCGTTCGCATTTTCCGCAAGCAAAGCGACTAAATATCGATAGGTCACGGTTTCGACTCCATCAAACGCTGCATTTTTTAGTGCCATTTCCCTTTTACGTTTGCTCGTGGAAATGGGCCAGGCCGTTTTGCGTGAATCCTTCAGCGGAAGCTGCTCATCTTGACGCACGCGAGCGTCAGCTAGGAGCACTCCATGGCCCGTATATTAGGTGTGCCTGGATGGGCCGTGCCGTGCCTGGCCCGCTTAGGCCAGGCCGTGCCGGGCCGGCCCATCTGGCCAGGTCTGTTCGCCGTGTCCTTCCTCCTTTTTCTTTTTTCTTTCAGGTGCGCTGGCCTGTTCCAAACCCCCTTGGCAACTTGAAACAAGACATGGCATTGCTCTTCAACATGGCTTGGGCTTGGGCTTTAAAGATTTTGAGCTCTTCAACATGGCAATGCTAGCCAAGCAGGCGTGGCACCTTGTTCAACAACCAGACAGCCTTTGCGCACGATTGCTTCAGAGTATATATTACCCAGGGGGTCAGTTTTTGAACTCCGAATTGGGTTCTCATCCTAGCCAGGTATGGAGGGCAATAATAGAAGGAAAGGATGTGCTGAAACAAGGACTGATACGACGCATAGGCAATGGTCAATCAACCAGAATTTGGGAGGATAATTGGATCCCGAGGGAGGAGATGATGAGGCCGTACGGACATCTTCAACCTAATCCACCGGTCTATGTGTCCGAGCTAATAGATCGAACCTCAGCTTCTTGGGACAAACAGCGGGTGCAGGCAACGTTCCTGCCCATGGATGCAAGATGTATACTCCAGGTGCGCTGGCCTGTTCCAAACCCCCTTGGCAACTTGAAACAAGACATGGCAATGCTCTTCAACATGGCTTGGGCTTGGGCTTTAAAGATTTTGAGCTCTTCAACATGGCAATGCTAGCCAAGCAGGCGTGGCGCCTTGTTCAACAACCAGACAGCCTTTGCGCACGATTGCTTCAGAGTATATATTACCCAGGGGGTCAGTTTTTGAACTCCGAATTGGGTTCTCATCCTAGCCAGGTATGGAGGGCAATAATAGAAGGAAAGGATGTGCTGAAACAAGGACTGATACGGCGCATAGGCAATGGTCAATCAACCAGAATTTGGGAGGATAATTGGATCCCGAGGGAGGAGATGATGAGGCCGTACGGACATCTTCAACCTAATCCACCGGTCTATGTGTCCGAGCTAATAGATCGAACCTCAGCTTCTTGGGACAAACAGCGGGTGCAGGCAACGTTCCTGCCCATGGATGCAAGATGTATACTCGGTATCCCTATGTGCACAAAAAATATTGAAGACTTTTGGAGCTGGAGTCACGAGAGATCCGGTTCTTTCTCGGTTAAAAGTGCATATCGCATGCTGGTAAGTACCAGGGCAAGAAGGGAAGATTGGCTGGAAACAAGAGCGGGATCATCTACTACGTCGCAGGAAGAGGGGGCATGGAAAACACTGTGGAAAGTGCAAGTGCCAGCGAAAATCCGCATGTTCCTCTGGAGACTGTCAAAACATTCCATTCCCACAAATGATGTCCGTGAGCATCGACATATGACCAACTCCAGCTCATGTGGTATGTGCGGCCAGCGGGACTCATGGAGTCATTCGCTGTTGCAATGCACCATGTCACGGTGTATATGGGCTCTGGTAGATGAGGACCTCGCACAACAGCTAGCAGGTGTGACGGAGCCAAGCGCGAAGCAGTGGTTGTTCACTCTTATGGAACTGTTATCACATGATCAGTTCGTTAAACTCACCGTCACACTATGGGCTATCTGGTCATCGCGGCGCAAAGCTATTCACGAAGGAATTTTTCAGAGCCCACAAAGCACTCACGCATTCATCGGAAGGTTTATACAAGAGCTTGAACTGGTTCGAGAGCCAGTGCCGACTACATCAAGGCGAGGAGCGGGAGCAGCCCAACAAAACCAACGACCAAAAGCTCCTCCTTTGGGGGTAGCCAAAATACATGTCGATGCTGCATGCCGTAAGGGCACAGGAGGAGTCGCAGCGGCAGTCTGCAGAGATGATCACGGAGTATTCTTAGGGAGCTCAGCTCTTGGAATAGCAGGTGTCGATGACCCGGCAATTCTGGAGACGATAGCGTGTAGGGAAGCACTAGCCCTAGCCCAAGACCTAAACCTCCGGGATGTGCTAGTGGCCTCGGATGCGAAGGGCGTCGTGAATGCTATCAACAATTTGGGCCAGGGGCCGAATGGAGCAATTGTAGCAGAAATAAACAGTTTATCTTCTTTACTTAGCTTTACTTTTATCTTTGAACCTCGTGCTGTCAATGTAGAGGCACATAGTTTAGCCAAGCATGCTTTCTCAGACTAGTTATAGTGGGAGTAACTTAGCTAGTAACATAGCGCACTCCAAGAAATTTTTGCTTATGTGGCAAGTATTTAATGTGAGGTGGTAACATAATATGTTACTGTAATATAGCGCTTCCCAAGACAAGATGAGTCTACAAGCTAATAAATGAAGCCAACTATGACACTACTATCATGTTACTTTACATTATGAAGGTAGTAACTTAGACTAGTGACATGCATATGACACTAGTCTAAGTTACTCCCCACTATGACCAGCCTCATTGGGACCGGGGCGCCACATGTGGCTAGGCCAATCCCATGATCAGCTTTGTATCCCACACCTAGTGAAATTTTCTGAATAAAGCTTGGTTTAATCGCTCAAAAAAAAAAAAAAAGGTGCGCTGGCCTGTTCTGTTTCGCTGCTCAAGTCGGTGGCGCCGCAAACCCTCTCGCCTCGAAGGGTTTCTTCCTCCGCCTCGCCGTCCGCGCGCTGTTCCCCACTACCGTCCGCGCGAAGCGAGACAAGGCGGCGGCGAAGAGAGCCACCCCTCCTCAGAGGATGATCACCACGGCTGCGCCAGAGGGCGTCGCGCAGCCACCTGCCGCGGCCAAGGGGCCCAAAGGAGAGGCGGAGAGGAAACAGGGCGACGCACAGGGAAGAGGAGGAAACGGCGGTGGTGGTGGTGGCGGCGGCGGCGGCGGCGGTGCAGATGGTGGGGGTGGAGGTAGAGGGAAGAAGCGGAAGAACAAGGGAGGTGCCTTCATCTACGGAAACTACAGGAACTACTACGGCTACCGAGTGAGTTGAACCGCGCTTTTCCCCTCCACTCTGTGGCCTCTCTCTAACAAACGGTGAATCGTCATTGTGTTGTGCATGCCGAGTAGTTATTTGGTGAAATGATTTGCCGGAGATTGCTATGTTCCTGGGACTAGGATGGTTTATACGGACTAGGATTCTTAGCTGAAAGCGGTGGAGCTTTTGCTTAGGACGCGCCCTAACTATTTGATGAAATGCGCTAATAGGTTTCTGCGTTGATTTGTGTCTCAGAGCTTGCAGAACTTGAGTTTTGCAACGAGGGCCCGTGGTTCCTTTTTTTTTTGGTATTGAACGGAAACTGGAGTGAGATGAATATACTTGTTTTGTTTGATTCTAGTTTGTGGTAGGCCAGCATAGATGTTATCTGTTGGGTATTTTGGTGTTAAATTGCCGCTTTTACGCCATAGCATTAGTTCATCATTTCATTGGTTTAGACAATCCAACCATTGTGGTACTGTGCGTGACATGGCTGTCGAATTTCAGGGGCACAGCAATCACCACTGCTTTGAGCCTTTGACCCCATATTGGACATGTAGTATAATTTCTGATTAATAAATGCCCCAAGGTGTTACTGTAATGGCTATTGGCAGAGAAGGAGTAAGCAAGCATGGAGCCTAATTGCACGTACTTGTTTTCACAGATCTGCTTATGCTAAATTCACCTGTACAAAGGAGGCAGATAGACGGATATAGGGTCTATTCATTAGATTGGACATTTAATTGTTCTATGCTGCACATGATAGTTCACTTAATACGATAAAAAGGCACTCGGTGGCTGGATCAACTAATCTTAGCTGATAACTTCAATCTTTTGATGTTCAACAGATTGATCGTAACGTCGGTGAAGATCCCCGCCTTGAGATATTCAAGAAGGAGTGGTTTGCAGGCAAGGATTGTCTCGATATTGGATGCAACCAAGGTTTGGTCACAATCGGTATAGGTAATGTTCTGGGGATATTAATTTGTTCTGTTTTGTTTGGTTAATGATCTTCTGGTCTTATTCCCATGTCTTTCAACTTCAATGTTACTAGCAATGTGCCCGTGCGTTGCAACGGATCCAAAGTAGAATAGTACTTGTTCACAAACTTGAAAGAAAACACTCTTGTTTTGATATACATATATACCACTAAAAATATATTACTTTTCACTCAAAATATATTTCTCAGGCTGTTTTGATGAGGTGAGGGAGGGATGTGGTTGCTTATAAGATAATAAGGGATCTTCTGCAAATTGGAGCAGAGAAGTGGGCTATTGTTGCAAAAATGCCACAACTTACCTCGCAGCCGTCAGGTGCAGATCTAATGGTCAGAAATGACGGATGGCAGACACACCCATCATCACCAACTGAGTCTTTTATAGGAGTAGAGATAGCTTCTGTTCTTGAATTACCAGACTGCTGTTACTGTGCGGTTACATTGTTTTAGTTTCTATTGTTGAATATGAAAGTCTTATCCATATTAACATAAGCATTATTTAGCTAATTATTGTAAATATTCTTTGATTTATTCATATGGTTACATTAGGATAATTTTAATCTGAGTATGTGCCATCTATTGTAGGTTGCCACTTGTAATACAGTTGAGACTACCCTACATAAGCATGTCAGCTACCTTTGTTAACCTCTTATTATTATGGTCTGCAATAGCATAGTTTTCATTTGACAACTCTTGACCGTACAAGAACTGAATGCCAATTAGCTGTAGCTGGTCTTTTGATTCATTATTCTGTGCTTTTAGACTCTTCTGACACTCATTTGCTAGAAATCAATAAATCACAAGTGACATATACAATTTTTTAGGGGGCAGATGCCACAATTGCAAGAGAGAGATATTGAATGTTTTTCTCTAAATAAATTTCCTGTCAAACACAGTTTCTCATCTCTAATTTTCTTTACCTTGTGCAGCGATGAAGTTTGAATGTCAAAGCATCCTTGGAGTTGACATCGATAAAGGTTTAACCTGTTATTGTAATATTTAATGAAGTAACATTGTATATTTGTCATACAGATTTCATACTGTTTGTTTTAAGAGCATGAAGTACCTGGTAGCTGGAATCTTTCAAAAAACAATGTGAATATCTGATTGATGCTTGTCTCTCAGCAGCCTTTATGTACATTTTGTGTTTTTATATATATAATGTTGCGCGCTGAGAGCATTAATGCTCATTTCTGAACAATATTAAATGCGAATAAGAAAATCTAGTCCTGTTTGACCAGTTATTGCATATCCCAGCTCAGTGTTGTTAGTAGTTCGTAATTATTGTATTGACACAATGCTTGTGAGGCATGTTGTGGTTGCAAGTCTAAAGAAGTAGAATTTGGTGGGACATTTTCTTAAATGGCATAACATCCTTGCTGATGCCCACACCTTCCTGTTCACAAATTCAATGTTTTTCTATTGATAACTGAACCTATCTTGAAATTATGGAACTCTATATGAGATTTATAATGTTAATTTGTTCCTTAGCAGAATGTGCATTTATGACAGTCAGACTTGGATTTCTGTAATTTTCTGACGTTAGATGCATGGTCCGTAATTAAGTAATAGTATTTGACAGGTTACCAATAAATATCATCAACCATAACTGAATAATCCCTTGTAGTTACGTAATGTTTGTGTGTTCTTGGCTTGCCCAATGTAGTATGGTTGGCTGTGTTGGGTTTGTCAAATGAAACTGATTCTGATATTAACCTTGTAGGTTTGATTGACCTTGCTAACTGGAATTTAAGAAGGATATCTCGAACAGGCAACATGGCTCCAGAAAGTGCCAAGGTTCATAACTCGTCAGACTCCACAACTAAGAGCTGTCCTGAAGAAGTGGTATCTGAAATGCCAAATGGAAATATTTCTAAGCATGAACAACCTGATCTTTTTGAAATCGTCTCTTTTCGGTCTGAAAATTTTGTACAGAGCAAACACAAATATGCAGAACAGTATGACACCATCATGTGGTAAGTTGCAAATTTACAAGTGAGACATGTCAGAGATTTTTTGGTTTGTTTGTATTAGTCACTATCCAAATTGAATGTCATCTTGATTGGTTGTGCGTTTGTTCTCTTGCAGTTTGAGCGTGACAAAATGGATCCACCTGAACTGGGGTGATGATGGCATAATCACTTTGTTTGTGAAGATATGGAGTCTTCTAAGACCGGTATCTATTTCTCTTTTGCTGTCCCTAAATTGGATCTCTGTGGTAAGAGGAAAAACTAACAATACCTTGTCTTCTTTCCGCTGGCTTCTCTTGTTTTGCAGGGAGGGATTTTTATCATGGAGCCTCAACCTTGGACCTCGTATAGGAAAAACAGATTAGTGTCAGAGGTAATTTCTGATTGTCAGACTGATGACTGATGCTACATGATTTGTTTTTAGCTTTAGATGGTAGTTTCAACTTTAGAGCTCTAACTCTGTGAAGGCCTGAAGGGTAGCCATGAGTATGTTGCATTGAACTGTTCTTTTGGTCCCTTGCTTGTTTCAAAGCTAGATGTACTCCTTGGTTTGAATTGCTTCCTCGTCTTTCCTCATTTATGTGCTTTTCTTTCTGAAAAAGTCTTTCATCATTTTCGTTTGGGTCTTACTCTCACCCAACCTGCTTTTGTTACCCCTGATCATACAATCTTATGCATCTTAGAGTAAGTAGTAACAGAAATCCTGATCCATCGTTGAAACAATTATTTCTTCTCAATCTTTCATGGGGTGAAGTTAACTCACATTGTCCTGTCCTTTTTTTCTGGTGGATTTCAGTTTGCCAAAGAAAACTTCAAATATATCTGTATATACCCTGAGAAATTCCGGGAGGTACTTCTGGACAAGGTGGGTTCTATACCGGCAACTAATGCTATGTTCTTTTCCAGTTCCCTGCAGCAGAATCGTTGTAAACCATGCAGTTATGCTTGCAGGTAGGATTTAGGTCAGCAGAGGTGATTACCAACAGATTGGTCGGATCTGTCGCTGGTTTTGACCGCCCAATTGAAGTTTACTACAAATGATGGAATGGGATTGTGCCTCTTGCTCAGAGGCTCATGTGGTGCTTCGTGTGCATAAGTTTGTTGCTGCGGGATTCGTCAAGCTTCACCGGTGCTTTCTTTGGTACAAATATGATGATCAAGATTTTCACATAACGCTGGATTAGCAGTTTGTGGAAGTGTCATTTTCAACAAGCGCCCAAGGAATGATATGGATAGGGTGGTGGTGGTATTAGGTAGTTTTCGATATTTTGCCAGAGTCTAAGCGTTTGTATAGATGAATTTTAGATGCCAGAGAAAACCTTCCAGTGACATAAGATTTCGCTTCCTATGAACAGGCTAGTTTTCTCGCGCTCTTACAATTGCAATCGCTTTATCGTATATATAAACCGGCAAATCTTGGTTGGATTAGATCAACTTTCCGACACTATACTTGTTACTTTGCTCAGCTCTGGAGCAGCATCGCCAATGTCTCGGTCCCTTGCAGCTCAACCTGCACCTGAGCCCACTCAACGAGCACTTTGAAGAAAAAGCCATTGATCAGTCACCGTCCGAATATGCAACCACATTCTAAAAGCTCAAGGATCTTCCAAAAATAAAAAAGAAGCCCAAGGGAAGGCACAGCTTAGCAGAGGTGCAACCATCTCCATCCTCTCCCCTGCTCCAAGCCAAGCAAGGAATCCCTTCTCTCTCTCAACTTATCTTATATAGCCAGCTCGATCGCACCAAGCTGCTATGCGTGACTGCATGAGCTGCGCCTGGACAATGGTGTGCATGGGCGTCGCCGAGTGCCAGCACGTCCACCGAACGGCGCTGGACTACTTCCTCGCCGTGCTCATCGTCGTCGTGGCCGTCGTCGCGGTGAGGCTGCTCATCTGCGCCCTGGTGCGGCGCCTCAAGGACGGCTGCGTGGCGCACCACCACCACCACCACAGCCCGGCGACTACCGACACCGACGAGGACATGGAGGTCTGGGCCGGCACGGAGCTGGATATCCATAGGCATGCTGATCGGCATGGCCAGCAGGATCGTCGGCCGGAAGCCGTCGAGGTGGTGGTCCCACCGCCGGCTAGGACCACGGCATAGGGTCCTAGCACGCTGGCTACTTATTGTACTGTTCGCATTCGTTAAGCTTGCTTGCTCCGTCCAGGTTAGTTAGTTTCACTACACGTAGTTTGAAGTTTGAACACTTCTTAATCTAGTTACGAATGGCAGCTATAGAGCGCGAGACTGAAGGCATTGATTATTGCAATATTTGATCTCAGCTTTATTTGTATCAGCAAATATATATCTTCTAGCTAATTTTTTTAAAATAATACATTTTTTTTATTAATTTGCACAAATATTACGCGGAAAAAATTATTTTCAAAACTAATACACCGTCGGCCCACAGCAGGCCGACAGGCTCTAGTCGGCCCGCAGCAAGCCGAGTGGCTGCAGTCGGCCACTAGCAAGCCGACAGCTGGCAGGGCAGGCCACGTCGCGAGGGGTGGAGAGGGAGCTGTCGGCGCGGGCGCACCCCTGTCAGCCTGCCGCAGGCCGATCGGCTTGCTGCTGGCCGACAGGGTGCGGCCCCACCTCGCGCGCGCTGGCCCGGCTGCCCTTCGCCCTTATCCTCCCGCTGCTGCTGCTCTTCTTCTGTTCTTCTTCTTTCTTAGTTTCTCCTCTCTCTGTTAGAAAAAGGCACCAATTTCTACACCTAAATGAGCCAGTATTTTGCGGTTTTGGCACCGTGAATGGATTCAACTTAGTTAGGGCAGCCAAAAGAGGTGTCGATCTACTGATGGGGTAGCTCGTGCTGGTTGTGGTGAGCATTTTGGTGGAGGTGGTGGTGGTGAAGTTGGGGCATTGTGGTGGAGGTGAAGCTCGTCGTTCGTCGTTCGTCGTTGGAGGCGGAGCACCGGCAGTTCGTTGGCCGCCGTTCGTCGTTCTTCATTCGCACGCTTCAAGGGAATATTTCAGCAAACATTTTATTTTTCGTAGGTGCTCCGGTAGTATTTGTTAATATGTTTCGATGTGAAATAAATTAGGTGTACGATTATTGTTATTTGCCCCGTAGTATACTTAAATATATTTAGATGTCAACTAATTATTTGTGTAAAATGTGTAGTTGCTCGGTGATATTCCGTACTATATGTGCATGTGAAGTATTTAAGACTGTCAAGATTTGGAGTAGCTCTGGTAAAATCCGTATTTATTAGTGTCAGATTTGGAGTAGCTCCGTAAAATCCGTAATATATTTGGAGTAGCTCCGTAAAATCCGTAATATATTTGGAGTAGCTCCGTAAAATCCGTAATATATTTGGAGTAGCTCCGTAAAATCCGTAATATATTTGGAGTAGCTCCGTAAAATCCGTAATATATTTGGAGTAGCTCCGTAAAATCCGTAATATATTTGGAGTAGCTCGGTAAAATCCGTAATATATTTGGAGTAGCTCGGTAAAATCCGTAATATATTTGGAGTAGCTCCGCAAATATTTGTAATATACTTATAGGTGTGTGAATTGTATTAGTTATACCAGAATATTCTGTAATATATATATATATATATAAACATGTCTAATATTTGTTAGTGAATTGTATTTCGTTGTTGAAAAAAAATAGGTGAGCCGATATGTCTGATGTAGTGAAGTTCAGATTTTACTATGGTCCTGGTACTGTCCAAACAACTGAGACGGGAGCAGATCTGAGTGAATTTACTCACATAGAGGTGCCAATGAGCGCACCTCAAACATGGTCATCACCAGTTGAAAGAATGGATTGCGCAAGTTTAGGTCTTGATATCGAAACACACACCGTCGGTGTTCATGCATTATGGACACGGTCAAGTACAATAATTTACTTTTATTTGAGGCCGATAGAGCAAGACTCCGATTGGGTGCGGTGGTTACAAGGTTGTGAACGAAGGGATGCAATCCTATTGCTTTAGTGCTTCCTGCCAGAAGGAGGTCAGTGCACATGAAGGCGAGGGTGGCTACGATCCTGGTCATAGCAGTGTAGGGAGGCAGTTATCTATGTCAAATGCTGGAGATGATGGTTACGAACAAGGACAGAGCAGTCAAAGTTGAAGGAGGAAATGTTTATGGTTACGAACAAGGACAGAGCAGTCGGTAGAAGGAGGAAATGCCGATGGTGATTACAATGGCGAGGTGGACGCCGACGAGGTAGATGGGCACATGCGAACATGATGGAAGAAGAAGACACCGATGTTGAAAGGGGTCATGCCGATGATTCTCGACGAGTTAGATGAAGAAGAAAATGAAGTGGAGGTCCCGAATCCTGCATCGTGGAATCATGACTTCTCATCCGCAATGACCGTGAATGATGGATATGACTCAGCCGGCAATATCACCGTAACAATATTGCGACGGGTGCTATGTATCCGACCAAACAAGCCCGAAGGATGCAATAATTAATTGGGCAATGTCCACGCAAAGGGTTTTCACAGCTCGGTGTCCAAGAAGAAATTCCTGACAATGGTATGCAAGAACGCAGATTGTCCCGCGAGGGTGCACGGCTTTCTCCCTAAGTATGGCACAAGTTGGGTGATAAGTGACTTAGTTAATCACACTTGTCTTATTCCCTGCATCCCTCAAGATCATGCCAACCTTTCATCCACGCTTATTGCTCGGTTGTTTTACGATGAGATAGTGCAGGCAAAGCTATGGAAGTGAAGGCAGTCCGCATAAAAGTCTTCGCCAGTTCAAGTACAGAATTTCTTATGGCAAGGCTTGAGGGCTAAGCATGCGGCGCTTGAGAGGAGATTTGGTTCTTATTTTGATGCATATGACTCTGTTGTCCAGCTCCTCCACACCTCGCAGCAGCGGAATCCGTGCACCTATATCGATATCCAAGACATGTTCATGCCAGAGTTCCCAACCGTGAGGGTGCTGCATCGCTCTTCTTCTCTTTCGTGTATGCATCAAGCTTTCGAGCATTGCCGACCGGTGATATGTGTTGACGGTACCTTTCTCACGAGCAAGTACAAGGGCCGATCCTCGACAGCCATAGGTCAAGACGGCCAAAATCAAGTCGCCCCACTCGCATTTGCTTTTGTGGAGAGTGAGAACATTGAAAGTTGGACATGGTTCTTCAGCAGCTTGAAAATATCTTGTGTGAAGGAGAAGCCCAATGTGTGCATCCTTCATGACAGCATGCAGGTATACTCGGTGCGATAAGGACACCGACAAACCCAGCCCCGAGGAACAAGTTCCATGGCAGGACTTGCAGAGCCGTTGGTGCATGCGACATCTTGGGGCTAATTTCTTCTCGCAGTTTAGAAATAAGAACCTGATGAATCTGTTCAAAAACTCTGCAAGCGTAATCAGTTATGGAAGTACAATTTGATACGCAATGACTTAATGTGTGCACGCAGAGACACGTGAGGGACAGGAAAGCTGCAAGAGATGCAGCGGTGAGGGCACATGTTGAAGCAAGAGCTGCACAGCTTGGCAACAGAACAATGGCGGTGGAGGAGGAGCCTTGGGCTATGTGACCTGCCGTGCTTTGATCCACCTGGTACTAGGAGAAGGCTCGGGAGGTCGATTAAAACCTTCGAGCAGTGGATAGAGCATGAGCCTCGGAGAGGTGGTCTTTGCTACATGACACACATGGAGCAAGGTACGTGTCATGACAACGAACCTCGCGAAACATACAACTTTGTCCTAAGAGGAAACCGGCATTGCCACTTACAGCCATTGTTGAGGGTATTTTCTATGGCACCGCCAAGTATTTCGAGATAGACGCCAAAAGCAGAGCAGCATATCTTCAACAACCCAAATACACGGTCTCGTGAAAGAGTCACGAAGTATATGGACAACAAGATGCAAAAAGCTAGGTCACACAATCGTAGTCGCCATCGGTAATCAAGAAAGAAGGTTTGAGGTCCGCTTAGCCAACAACAAATTCGGATGTGCAAACGAGTTGAGGACGATGAGGTGACAATTGGCAATGAAGCCTCGCCAACGTGTGAGTGCACATGCAACAAACCCAAATTGCTTCACCTACCTTGCTCACATGTACTTGCCGCTTGGGCAGCTTGGAATGGACGCAATATCGCTTTGTGTCTCCATTTTTCTTGAAAGAGTCTGCTCAATACATGGACAGTGAGCTGATGGGTTTTCGATCAATGGGTAATTTCAACAGCGTCAACCCCGCCGAAGGCGCTACATTCCAAACCCGAGCATATGCGTACAAGTAGAGGCAGACGGCAGTGTCGGTAAGATCCGAATGATATGGACGAATCTGAAGCGGGGGGGTCCGACTAGGCAATGCATTCTATGCAATGAATTTGGCCATAGGGACACTAATTGTCCCACTTTAAATCCTTTGGTCGTGGACGAGGCAACCGGGAAGAAGAGGAGGTAGAGGCAGAGAGGAGTAAGGGTGAGAGGAAGAAGCTAAGCTAGCGATAGTATGTTCTGAATTTGTATTAAGTGTGGTGTGGCACTATGTTCTGAATTTGTATTAAGTGTGGCACTATATTCTGAATTTCTATTAAGTGTGGCACTATGTTCTGAATTTGTATTAAGTGTGGCACTATATTCTGAATTTGTATTAAGTGTGGCACTATGTTCTGAATTTTTATTAAGTGTGGCACTATGTTCTGAATTTTTATTAAGTGTGGCACTATGTTCTGAATTTTTATTAAGTGTGGCACTATGTTCTGAATTTTATGTGCAGGAATGTCGGAATGTGGTTGCTGGATGGGGACATTGATAGGGGTCATCGTGTTTGCGATATGGTATGAGCGCAAGCTTGAGCCTCCGTCACTCGCCTCCTAAGGAAAACTGGATGATACACCCAGATGGCTTCAGCTGCGTGCTTTGTTAATTTGCACACCGACATGCATATTAATGGGAGACACTAACCAAATGTTCTCGATGAAGGTTGAAATGGGCCGGTCTTTTACCTTTCGCGTCCTGTTGAGTCTATCCCGGTGAGAAACGCCTCGCCATCGACGGGTCCTTGCCGAGCTGCTTAGTGGACCGTTGAGGCCAGAGACCCACACGCTTCACTTCCGATGGGGAGAGATGGCTCCTACTCGGAGGACGTGTCACTTTTGCTCGGACTACCGCTGGCAGGTCATGCCATAGGACCGTTGGATGCACCGGTTGGTTGGGAGCAAGCTCTTACACAACGCTTTCATGGTGTTTTTCCGGATGCTCCGGATCCGTATGGGAGCATCACGGACCTAAGTATGAGTGGTTCCTCAATTTCCGGTAATTTCCCTACCTCTTATCTTCAAGTCATCGCTCATACGGTTTTACGTAAAATAATTGCGGCTTACTAAAACTTTCACTTTACTTAATGCAGATCAAGAACTTTCGAGCACCGCTGAATGCGAGCAGATCACTTTCGAGCCTCGAGGCCTACTTAATGTGGCTTTTCGGCAAGGTGATGTTCACCGAGAACCATGTCACCACTATTAGCGCCAAGACTACATCCCTATGGCACTCGAGATAGCGAGCGCCGACGGCGGATCAGATCGACGGAGGAGTTGGGGTTCGGCGGTCTTAGCGGCTACATACCGAGGTATGTGCAACGGTTGCCTGCTTACATCGAGAAAGCCAGCCCTTCTTGGATGCCCTCTATTCCTACAGCTGTGGTCGTGGGAGAGGTTCTCTATAGGGCGACCAGATGTCCGTGTTCGTGAGCCTATAGACGCCATGTTTGATGTTGACGGCATCGACATGCCTACTTTCGATGCTGTGTTGGACACGCCGCGAGGTATGCATCGTGTTATAGTTTAATGCAACTTTTTTCGCACAAGAGATAGTTCGATGCTAGCGGCTATTAACTTTTGTTTTCTGCAGAGACGCTTTGCTAGTAATCGCACCGTGAAAGCATACACAGCATTGAACGAGCAGTTTGATTCATACACGGGTCATCCGCAGCCCTACACGTAAGCAGCCATACAAGCGAGATACCACGGTGGTATGTCATGCTATGCACAAGGGACCGAGATTACTGGATGACAAAATCAAAGATCATCTTCGATGTCTTCGCCGAGGAGATGGCACAACAGGGGTTATGAGGCAATTTGGTCTTCGCAGTTGGAGGTGCCTCCCCTATAGAGAACCCGCCGCCAAAGACACATCCACAGTATTAACAAGTTTTTCAATGTTGCATTATCTTTCATAGTACTCCATTCAAACTTTAGGTAATTGTTGAACACACACCACAATTTTAGGACGACAAGGAAGGGCATGACCAGGACAACTGCTGATCGCTAGTTAGACTAGAGCCGTATGTTATAGAATGGGAGACAGCAAACACGCATCTATGGCACGTGAATGAAAATTTTGATCTCAATGCATTCAATCTCTATTTGCGGCGCTACATGACCGAACACGGTTACGCATCGTTGAGCACTCCCACCCGGAGGAGATACCGGATCCTACTCCGTGGGATATGTACCCAGCTATGACACTTGGGCTCTAGGCAAGACGCTGTAAGATATATTTTCTTTAAGTAATGTTGTCATATACTTTGACGTGCAAGAGATGACATTATTCATTGTCATGGAAATTTGCAGGCTACCTTGACACACGACCTCTACAACGACGTGACCACCTTTGGACGATCACATCATCCGACCTCTCCTTCAAAGACCGCCCATGCTACAACCCTTCTTGGAACGAATTCGAACAAGATACGGACTGTGTACGAGGCTATCACGCACACCGGAGAACCGACGTTGTTCATCATCAGCAGCAGCAGCAGCGCGTCACTCCACGCACCGACATCAACCACGTGCACATCTAGCACCGACATCAACCAAGCCACCCGTCCCGACCAACTGGCAGTTCAACGTGGCAGAACCACAACAAGATGGTCCCACGCCGAGCTTCGTGTTTGCTCCACAGCCACAACAAAGACGGTCCCTCGTCGAGCTTCATGTTTTCTCCACAGCCACAAAGAAGACGGTCCCTCGTCCAGCTTCGTGTTTGAGTCGAGCAGCCGTCCACACCAGCAGGTATGCGTCTTCATATTTATTGTTTTTATATTAATTGACGCGACCTCATTCTTCATGATGAAACATTTCATCGCGCAGAGCCTACGGATATCAGCGCCTATGTCGGCATCACATGATACGTGGGGAGTGATCAACATCCCGAGGAGAACATACAGCTCGATGTCGCAAAGACACCCAAAGGATGAACATGTTTTCGACTCCTCCACCAGGCCCCACACAGATACACAAGATGACCGTGAAGAGTCCGAGATTCCTCCTCGTCACATTAGGGCACCCGACAGTGGGGATGGTCGCCGCCTGAGATCCGCCTCCCGCCAAAGCCAGACGTCGTCACTGACGCTTCCATCTATCAGTAGAGACATTACCATCTATTTGTGTGTGAGACTTATGTCTATTCTATGTATGAGACAAATGACTATGTACTTATGTGTGAGACATATGCCTACTCTATTTTAGTACTATGTTATTTGAACTACAAGATCATATTTTGATAGAACATAATGCTCATACAACAAGACATTACAAACAACTAGATAGAACTAAATCTAAATTAAACGGTACGTCGATCGAACTCGCAAAATACAGCATAAAAATTACATGAAGTCATCATCGTCATCCTCGATGGATGCGTAACTCTTGCCCTTCGACGATGAAGAACTCTTGCCCTTCAACGATGAAGAACTCTTGCCCTTCGACGATGCGAAACCTTGCCCTTCGACGATGCGTAAACCTTGCCCTTCGATGATGAAGAACTCTTGCCCTTCGAGTATGCACGAACCCGGGCGGCGACATGAAGATATCATCTTCGCCCTCGCTCTCCTCACCCATAAACATGGATTATTTGCTGCAATCCTTCGAAAGTTTCACTCTTCGCACTACTACCTTCTCCCACCTTTCATGCAACCTAAGAAGTTCTTTACGCACCTCTTCATAGGTCCTTTCAGCCACCTGCACCTAAGTAATTGGTGAGCCAACTCATTCATTATGGTGTCACTACCGATGAGTTCGTCCCATGGAACTACCCTATTGTCCATCCCGAAATCGGTAGCTAGGCTCGGAAGAGTGCTGCTCATCCCGTGGTGAAAACTACGATCGAAAGGATAATGGGACATCTCAACTAAACTTGATCGAATGCTTATCCACCTCCGTCTCAAGGGGGTTTTATAGGTAGAGAGGAGAAAATGGCGGAAAGAACGACAAGATATGGCGGAAACGAGTGGCGGGAAAGAGTTGGCGGGAACATATGTCGGGAAACGAGTGGCGGAAAGAGTTGGCGGGAACATATGGCGGAAACGAGTGGCGGGAAAGAGTTGGCGGAACATATGGCGGAAACGGGTGGATGAGAACGGGTGGCGAACGCGAGTTGGCGGAAAATATGTCATAGTTTTGAAAGAAAAATCGACGGGCAAAAAAAAATCACATGCACCGGCCGGTTTACAAGAGTTAATTAGTCCTCGCTGCCCACAAGAGGCCGACCGAACTAATGGTGGCCGACAGCCCAATCGGCGGTTGAAATGGTGGCCGACAGCCCAATCGGCTGCAACAAGCCGATAGGAACCCAATCGCCTGCTGTGGGCTGATTAGGACCATCGGCCTGTGTGGGCCGACGGTGTATTAGTTTTGAAAATAATTTTTTCCGCGTAATATTTGTGCAAATTAATAAAAAAAATGTATTATTTTAAAAAAATTAGCTATCTTCTACGGATTTTGAAATAATATAATCAAAATTGAGATTTAGTATCACGCATGTTTGTGAGCATCAATTTACTAACAAAACTTCTCACATTTGTACGATAAAACAAGGGTCTAACTAGAAACCAGTCAACTAAAAATTAATTTGGTCAGTCGATTGGTTTTCAGCCGTTCAATGGAAAATGAACGGCCAGATGCACATCTTCAACCTTTTTTTAGAACGAAGTCTCGGGAAGAGCCCGACTTTGAATTAACAAAGCCATCAACCGGCCAAGGATTACACAAGGCCACCAAAACAACCAACTGAAAACAGAAAGGAAAATAAACTGCAGGTACACGGTGATGCCGAAGCAGCTTACAAGCACCAGAGACTACATGCCCTATAGAAGTAAACAGAGAAGCACTAGCATGTAGTCAACGGAGTCCTCCAAGTGAACTTTAGACAGTAGGACAAACAGAGGGGAGCTTCGGGCGGAGCCATTGCCCAACGTCGATGGACCGAGCCCTCATCTATCCTGGAAGGTGCACATCGAAAACCAAGCCGCTCCTCTCCAAATCCGGAGGGGACCCCTGCCCCTCGCCTTGGCTCGAAAGGCGCCGGACCGCCGGAAGATGGAATTGCCCTCCCTAGAGCAAGGAAAGGGCATGATTCTGTGCACCACGGGAGATACTCAGCTCGACACGCCGTTGCATGAAGGGAACCAGAAGAAAGTCCACACTGCAGCCCACTGCTACAAGCACGAAGAGGAAAAACTGCACTATGGAGCTGCCACTGAACAAACAAACAGCAAGGAGAAAATGGAGCATCCATAACTGGATCAGAGACAAAGCATCATGCTCCAAATCCCTCTCCGAAGACGCAGCCACCCAGCCACCACCGCCCAGCACCACAGCACACTCCCACCTTGCCCAAGCCGGCACCTTCAAGAAGGAGGCAGCGCACGCTGCACCGTTGTCGACCTGTCTCGGCAAGACATGGGATTTCTCCCGGGCATGGATCGGGAGGGAGAGGGCTCGAAACTCGACGGCGCCTCCAAGGAGGGAACGGCACCGGCCGGTGTCGCCGCCGTCGTGGCTAGAGCACCCCAGCCAAGGATTTCTCCCGATTCGGACCGCATCTCCGGGCAGCCCAACGCCGGATCCGGCGGCCATAGGCCACCGACGACCAGATCCGGCGGGGCAGAGTGCTGCGTGGGGGAAGGAGGCCGCCAGATCGGCCATGCGGGAGGGGGCGCCGACCACTGCGACCGGCGACAGCTCCGCCGTCCCTCGCCACCCTCGCGGCCAAGGGAACGGAGGGCCACCACCGCGGCACCGCTTGCGGGAGACAGCGCCGCCTCGCCACCGAGGCCGCCGCCTCGGCCCGAGCCCTCGATCGGGAGCAAGAATCCGCCGCCGCCGTCCTTGACGACCCCTCGGGCGGCGGCGAGGGGGGAGGGGAAGGCGGGAGGGGAGGTTCGGCGGCTAGGGTTCGTCGCCACCCGAGTCGCCCCAGGCGGAGCGACGCGGGGGCCGGGGGGGGGGGGAGTCTTGTTCCGCGAGGGGCTACGAGAGGTTGCTGAGCCGCGTGAGTCGGGAGGGGTTCAACTTCCACATCTTCAACCTCCAGACTGCAGTCTTCGTCCTTCGAATCGTCGAGGCACCGTCGGCCTAACCATCTGCTACCCCCCCCCCCGGGCCGTGCTGCAGCCCCACACTTACACCCCTAAGATAAATAATGGGGTCGCCTGCCACCCTAAGATAGTCGCAGAGGGCTTCTCCCAACGAGCTGGCGACTGCTTCTTCCTACCTTCCTTCCAAAATGAACTGGCCCAAAAACTATTCTCAGGCACTCATGTGGGTTATTCCATGGAGAAAGAGAAGACATTGGTCACCTTATATCCTCCATATCTAAATAGCTAGCCCTGCTAACTCATTTCTTTCAACATGTAAGCATGTCATCTCAGGATAATACCATGCAAACATGCAAGATAATCTTAACCTATATACATAAAAAGTTGATCCCCACTATTCTATTTATCTCAACATGCACATATGCCACCTCATCAATTATCATTTTCTCTTTCCTAATTGCATGCTCCATCCAACTAGCATACTTAATGCACAACATGCATGCATGGAGAAATGTCTACCACATACACTAATAGAAAAATGGTCAAATGTGAAGCACATTAGTGCCGGTTTGATTTTGATCCGGCACTAATGTGTCCATTAGTGCCGGTTCCAACGGCTAGCCGACCGCTCTCATTAGTACCGGTTCGTGGTGAACCTTTAGCACCGGTTCGTGCCACGAACCGGTACTAAAATAAGTGGTGGCACGATGTTGTCAGTCTGGGGCCCCTCCAGCACCTTTAGTACCGGTTTGTGTCACGAACCGATACTAAAGGTCTTCCTACATAAACCCTTCGTCCACCCGAGCTCGCTCTGTTCTTCCCCTTTCCCCTCTCCTCTCTGTTCTTCACCTCTTCCTCTCGAGCACATCACACATTTTGCCCAAAATTTGTCAAGATTTGAAGGCCCCCATCCATTCAAATGGTCACAAAGGTTAGCAACTTTGTCCTTTCATCTCTCATTGCTAGATTAGCTCTTGCAATGCTTTGTATCTCTACTCCTAATGAAGCAGTTGGTAGTCTCATTAGTACCGGTTCGTGGTGAACCTTTAGCACCGGTTCGTGTCACGAACCGGTACTAAAATAAGTGGTGGCACGATGTTGTCAGTCTGGGGCCCTCCAAAGACCTTTTAGTACTGGGTTTGTGTCACGAACCGATACTAAAGGTCTTCCTACATAAACCCTTCGTCCACCCGAGCTCGCTCTGTTCTTCCCCTTTCCCCTCTCCTCTTTGTTCTTCACCTCTTCCTCTCGAGCACATCACACATTTTGCCCAAAATTTGTCAAGATTTGAAGGCCCCCATCCATTCAAATGGTCACAAAGGTTAGCAACTTTGTCCTTTCATCTCTCATTGCTAGATTAGCTCTTGCAATGCTTTGTATCTCTACTCCTAATGGAGCAGTTGGTAGTCTCCGCCGGTCAATTTTCGTCCCACCTTCGCTGGGTTTTTTTCGTCCTAAAAAAATCTGTGAAATTTTGTAGGTTAACCAGGGACAACTATGACGACGCCTTAGCCTCCCTCGCACGAAAAAAAACCCTCCTCTTGATCCACCCCTCGTGCGACCGCTCTCTTCCCCTCTCCTCCCGATGCGGCGCTGCCCCCATCTCTTGCTCGGCCGCCGCCGCCGCCCCTGCTTCCCTCCCGCTCAGACACCTCCACCGCTCCCACCCTTCTCCCCATTGTCGGATCCTCTTGCATATCGTAAAGGTTAGGCGGCGAAGCTCCACGTCCGCGACGCGCATCGTCAAGGAAGCGGCTCCCGGATCTGAGGTCGCGCGGCCGTGACGGAAGGGCTCGAGGTGGCCGCCGAAGATCAAGCCCCTACCATGTCTAGAATCGCTTCCTTCGCCGTGTTCCACTGAGGAAGGAGCCGTCGCTGCCGATCGTCTTCCCCGATAGTCGTCGTCTTCCCTGCCGGTCCCCGCGGATCCTCCGATCACTGTCTTGTGGTCGGCGAACTCAACAGCTGTGCTCTGACACACGGGATCCGGCCGGGTACATCACTACAACCGCCTTGCCCCTCTCTCTTGCTATAGCAGATGAGAGTCGGTAAGAGGGGAGGCAGAGATGATCTCAAGAGGTGAAGAACAGAGGGCGAGGGATGGAATTGGAAGGAGGAGGAGGAGATCCCCGCGGCATGCAATGCCAAATCTCATGGTCGCCGTCCCCATCGCTGCGTGCTGTGCTCACAGTCCTCTGCTCCCATCAGCGGCTCGCCATTGTTGACTGCACCTGCAGTTGGCTCTCTATCCCGGCCATGGTCGTCATCGCCTCCCCTCCATACCTCAGCAGTGCAACACCCTCAATGTTGCCAGGCGATGAGTGCAGAGACGAATTTCACATATCCATCAAAGCTTTCAGGTTGTCCCCTTCCTTTCCCCTTCCCCACTTTTTTGTTTTACCAGTGCATGAACTTAACCACCCACGCCATCTGTTTGCTAAAATGCTTCATAGAGCTAATAACTTTTTAACCTCATTGGCATTTGCTTGTTACAATGCTTTATGGGAATAAAATTGTCAGACATCATATTGGTTCTGGTTTTACCAAAGATGTCTTTATGAGCAGGAGGACTTTATGACTCGACAAGTTCCTCTGCATCATACGGGTGTGGCAACTCCCCACTTGGTGAGGATCTTATTGCTGAGTAGTCAACGACGCCACCTGCATCAACCCCTCCCTGGTTGCCATCCATGCGCGACCAACCGTCCAATTTACGTTCATCTGGGAGTATGCGCGACCAACCGTCCAACTTATTTTCACGTGGGAGTACATTCTATCGACGCCCTTTTAATTTACAAGTAAGTTTCAGATTCATGTTCATCTACACTCTTGCCACTATATATTCATGCAACAAGTTACAACTTGCTAACAATTGTAGGGAATGGCTGAGAAGCATGGATTTATTTTCTTGGGCACAAAAATAATAATCAAGACCTTAGCAGAATGACTGTACCTTGATGAGAGTGTGCTTTCAGGTCATATTCTCACTTTTAGGCATTATATATATAATCATTTTTACTTGTTATGCTCAATACTCCAAATTCTGTTAAGAAATAATGCACCGAATTTCATAGCTATATGCTCAATACTCATTGTTAAGCACCAATATGTGAGAGGTTGGTCATTTCTTCGTTAAATGAGTCCAGAGAACAATAGAGTATACAAACATATCAATGTGCTTATGAATGTTCTCAAGAGGTCTGCGTATCTAGCTTCTCCCAGTCCTACGTAACGGATCCTCGATCACGATGGTGTCTGGATCGTCAACCCTATTTTGGTGCGGCCATTGGGCTGGCAATACCTCCTTTGTTTCATTCACGGTATATTTTCAGTGATGTGCTGCTTCAGATACTTTATTTGAGCTGTGTGTTGCTTCAGATTTTGGCATAGATGATAGATTGATCTATGTGTGCTATCTATTTTGGCATAGATGATATTAAATCATGTTTCACATACCTGAGTTTGCCACGGTTTATAAACTGGATAATACTGAAGACAAATCAAGCTTGTTCACAGAGTTTAAATAATGATGTAACATGATCAATATAGCTTTCTCGTCAGAACTTTGTAGTGGATTCATCTTTGGTTTTCCCCCTACATTTGGGATGAAGGGAGGCACTTAAACATTGTGCCTCTTCTAGCCATGTTGTACTTGAACAAGATGCATTTTCTCATGTCTGTTTATGCTTGTCTTCCTCTGGTGATCTGAATCATGGTGGTTTTATTGTATGTAACTTTTATTGATCCTTGACAACTTCATAATATTTCCTCCGCAAGGACCTTGGTATCTTTGACACTAGCAGAAAAGTTTCTCTCCTGTAGGCAGCAGACTTATATCCGATGAATGATATGCAATATTTGTTATATATATATACAGTTTCTCTCCTGGACATTTTTTTAATTTTGTTATCATGCTCGTGCTTACATTAACCTTAGGTGTGGCGGCAAAGATTTCACTTCATAGTATAGGCTATCACATTGTGTCCTGTTATGACTTACCGATGCGCTAAAAAAAGGCATCTTCTTACCATTCATATATAGACTTCGTTGCAGATTAAAGCTGGAGGTTAGAAGTTAGGCCTTCAATAAAAAAACTAGATTGTAGCGGATCTCTTGTTTGATCCATTAGGGAGGATTAGAATCACTTGATCTTAATGTATGAGAATACCCTTTTATAAGTAACTTTAACATTCTTGCAAACATTTTTAGGGGGGCGGCAAAGCTCATATTAACATATTATGCTTTTTAAGACATATAGCTCACACCGTTTGTGAATTTCTACCAGGCTTCTATATGTGCATCAGATTATGTAATTTACAACTTTGACTCCCTTCCATTATCAACTTTTTATGGCCTTCTCGTCATTGTCAGGGTATCCGCACCTGAGCCGAGCTATGGTCCGACTGGAGGAAGAGCGGACAAAAGGCAGCTGGGGGTGATGTTGTGGATCTTGAACGAGGTGAACATCATCTTTGAGATGAGCAGCGGCGACATCTCCCTCACAGCCGCACCGTCTCACCTCCCTGCTTTTGAGTTGATTATTTTTTTCTTACATTGTTTGCTTCTTTTATCAATGGCACATCTTTGGCATCCTTGAAAAAATGGGCACATCAATCAATTTGTTTCCTGGTTTTGGCTCTTCTTGCTTTATAGCCTATTTTATGATGTTGGATAATTGTTTACATATTGTACCTTAGTTTCGGTTTTATTTTGCAGACACCTTTTCTTGGGACCAACAATAAGGAAGCATAACATGTGTGGCTTTCATTACAGGCACAAGACTGTTTATTTAAAATATTGGTGCTTCCCCTTTGTGTTCTCAAGGAATGGTCAGATTACGTAACTTTTTTCTTGTAAAATATTTGGGTGGTGCTTAAAATGCAGAGGTGAAAACCAAGAAGCGTAAAACCGCCTCTGAAGAGAAGTTCACCAAGCCTTCCAGAATGTCACCCTGCTTAGTTGAACTGAAGTTTAATGCATATGTGGGCTGAGTGCATTACAAAACATGGTTGTTAGCTTGTTGAATCTATTTTTTCAGCTTGTGTTCTTCTTTCTTTCAGTTGTGCTCTTGTTATTCTGTTTGCAGGTAAGCAAGACTGAATTTTTCGTACTAACACGAGCCATGGTAGTAGGCTGCTGCGACACAAAACTGGGAGCCCCGGCCCTAGGAGAACAAAATAAAAAAGGTCCCTTCCTCCTGTCCATGCTTATCTTAAACACTTGTATTTTTGTCTTACCTTTATCCGTCCAAAGTTACTTTTCCAGTCATGCTTTACCTACTTCAATGGTATAAAGGCTCCCATGGGTCACCACCAAATGCTCCTTTTTTGAAATTCTTACTCTTAGGTTCAGAGAGAGTGTTAGGGTTGCTATGGTTTGAGGTTTACTTTTTAGTATGTCACTTAGGTTTAAAGCTGTAGCTTACTAGCTTTCTGCCTTTTTGTAGAAGTTCTATTCGGTTCAACTCATTTAGCTTGACTGTAACTAAACATCGGTTTGCCAAAATACACAATGCTTATCTTACTAGCGATCATAGCTAACACAAGAGCACTATCATTTTTTGTCATGAAGCAAACTGATATTTCATCGTTGGGTAGCCAAGTTCAGCTTCACGCGTTGAAAACATTCTTATAACTTCAAAGCGGCATGGGATGTACCATTGTCTTTTTGCTTAACCATTGGTATAGACGAAAAAATGTTACTTTGTAGGTTCGCGATTCTGAAGGAACGGCTAGAAACATGTGATGTACACATTGTTTGATCAATGTTTTTCGTACGAAACATGCATTAGAATTCCCTCACCTCCTCCTGTATCTACTATTGGTTTCCTGAAAATCAACCAAAAGCAAGGGTATCGTTCATTGCACATCTTCTGAAAAGATAAGGGCTCAGTAATTTGGTGACTATTGGTATGTTTAGTCGGGCGGCGGCAGTTTTCCAGGTTTTTTTTTCCTGTTCAAATCCTCTTGTCAAGAGTATTTTTCTGTGTGTTCAAGCAGATGTCTAATGTTGAAAACATTGGGCATGTAGATATGAAGCGAATACATCCTCTTCATCGATGGATTTGACTGCAGGTCAATGGGATAACAACATGATTAAAAAGTGATTGTTCCTGGCTATGTATGATCTGAAATTGTTCGTTCCTCGCTAGAGTACTACTACCAATGGACTTCTCGGTCCATGTAATTTGTTCTCAAGATGTTATTTTCATTATCCTCTATGGCTTTGTTCTATTGCAGAAGATGATCAAACTATTGGGAACTATGGCGTATCATGATATATATGTGACTTTCTTGCCCAGGTATAGACAGGAGGCTGAGAGAATCGGAATGGATCAGGCCATAAGGGGATGTGGAGCAGGAGCAAGGGGAACAGTAAAGAGTGATGGGAGTACCAATTGATATTTTGATCAAAATAACATCTAGATTTGTATTATTTTCATGTCAGTTTAATTTCTAAAATACATTTAGTTTGGTTCTTTTTCAAATAACACCTAAATTAATGCCATTTTTTTCATAAGGATACCTAAGTTTAGTAAATGTTCATAAATCACAACCTACTTCGTTGCCCGTAGCCATGCATGGGCCTACTAACTAGGTGTTTGTCTCAATTTTTTGATTTTTTTGGTAATACAATTTATGCTCATAAACTGGTTCTACTGTGTGTTTGGGTCTGTTGTTATGAAGCACATACCTGATGGTTGTTAAAATACTGAAAGACAGCTTCATTAGTAAAGAGACTGCTTCATTAGTTGTACTAAACTCATCCCCCAACGGTTAATCGAAAATAAAAACAATGAGTAATATCTCTTATTCAGATATCTCAACAACGGATGAGCATTTAGAAAATGAAAAAAAATGTTTGCTCCTTATTTTTGTAATTTTCCTAAGAGTGTTTAGATCACTACTTTAGTGATCTAAACACTTTTATATTTCTTTACTGAGTGAGCATTATACGGTGTAAAGATAAAGAAGAAGAAAAACATTATTATTAGTGAGATTAAAGTTTCAAGTTGCCTTAAGCAATGCATATGTTGTGTAGATGATTTTGCTTTGGCTCTATCTAGAACGTGCAATAAGGCTCGGTATACATTAAATATATCTTCTGCAATGTTGTCACTACTTAACTTTCTACATAGAATCTATTTTTCACATTGCACGTTACATGGGCTTTAAAAAATACGACATTGTGGTGTGGAGATGAGATGCAGCGACACCTATTGGCTGGCTGAATGGGTGAGAGGAGTGGCTCCTTTTCTTCCATCAAGAAAAGGAGAAATGAGTAGGTCGGTACAGCGGCGCGGGACTCCCCTAGGGGTTCCCCCCGTGGATGTGGACTGCCACGGCGTGGTGGTGGCTCATGGCGGTAGTTTGGGTCGTTCACGGCGGCGGCTGGACATCTCCGGCCTCGGCCCGTCGGTGTACAGCCTGCGTCGACCTTCAATCTTTCTCGGTCGTCCGTCCGCTATCTCCGCTATCTTCGTTGATGGTTGGCCCTTCCCCAGCTGTGGTCCATCACTCGTCTCGCACCAGGCAGCATGACCGAGCTCGGCAGCAGGACTGGCCTTGTCTCGCGCCTGGCAGCAGGACCGAGCTCGTCTCGCGCCCGATAACAAGACCATGTTTGTCTCACGCCCGACAGCAGGACCGAGCTCATATTGCACCCGGTGCCGCAGGACGGGGCGATGGAGGTCAGTTTTGGCCTGCCTATTGGGTCTCGGCACTAGGGGCAGCCCAGGGGTGCGAAAGGCGGGTCCTTTCCGCTCGTGTCTTTGGTTGGGGTAGCGGCGGATCTCGGGTAAGGTGGTATCAAGGTCTTGGATGCCGTGGTGGCGGCCCTGGTGGTGGGTCCGCAAGGCTCATGGGCAGAGCTCGTGGCTTGGTGCTGCCCGGTTTCCATGGCCGTGTGAGCCGCGTGTACTCGGGGTGTGGCGTTCGGTGGCGGTGAATGGTGGCCGGGGTGAAAACCTGCTCTATCTTCGGACAGACCGGCGGCGGTGAAGCTCGTTCCCTTCTTGAAGGCGTCGTCGCGGCTCTCATTGCCCGTCGTGTTGCTCCAAGGAAAACTCTGATCCTCGGATTGGGCGATGGCGGCGCTCCGGTGTCGTCCCCTTCCTGAAGGCGCTGCCTTGGAGCCCACGGTTCGTCATATGCGGCTCACTACTTCGTGTAGTGTTAGGGATGGTGTTGCCGCACTCAGCGCCTATGTATCCTATCTTGGGTGTGTATGTGCGCCTGTTGTGGGGGTGTGCGTTTGTATCGGGTGCTATTGATCATTGCTTTATATATAAAGCGGGACGAAACCCTTTTTCGGTAATGTCACATAGTTAACAATTCAATTTTTAGAGAGAAAAATATCAACTAAGTGATCTATTAGTAGCCTACAATTTATAGCTCACTAAAATCCGGATGTGACTCACGTTGTACCATGCAAATGAAGTTTAAGACAATATTTCTCACACTATATGGAAACATCTTACACGCATCAAGTAGATCTTAGTTTGTAACAAATAAGTATTTGGATAATTGGTATCTATGTACACATCGGTATATTAGTTTTCTTTATCAACTTACATCGCATGTGAAGTGGATTCCAATTACTTCTCCATTGTCACAAACTATCATTTCTATACACGTGAAATTTAACATGCATTATCCATATTTATATATGCATCCGGGGAAAAAAATATTCACAACCCGTGGCAATGCACAGGCATTCAACTAGATTTTGCTTTCTTGGAATAGGAATAGATTGAGAAGCAGGTGACGTTTGATTTTGTACCGTTTCGAGACAACAAAACAGTGACATGGAAGCTACATGCAAAGTCAAGGGGGCAATAGATTGAGAGGATGAATGATGTATGGACAGAAAAGATGATGGACAACAAGTTCAATGGGAAAGAGCGGCTAGAGGGGACTGTGGTGTTTGTAAGAAAAAAAAGAGAAGAAGATGCTTTCATTTGTGTTGTGGATTAGCATTGCATATGTGCTCGGCTTGTGGGGAGGAAAATGAACATTGTTTGTAAATTTATTTATTGGCCCGTGGTAACGCACGGACAGTCTACTAGTAGTGATTAATTTGTAAGTTTAGTAATTTGGGAGGAATTACATGTGCTAGTATTTGATTTATATGCAATCTGAGGCCAAAAATAACACTTAGTTTGCATATGTAGGTGTGGTTTACTTAGTGTCTTCTAAATCTCCGTCGAAACCACCGTCGATCGCCCGCACCGTCCCGTCGCCGGCACCACCTTGTGGTGAGCCTCTTGTTCATGAAAGTTTTACATTACCAAATTGATGTTTGTGTGATTTGGATATATAGTTACTCGTATAATTATCTTACCCGTACGTTGTTTGTTATACATAGTGCCATGGTTTTGATATCCGTCCCCGTCGGCCCTCATCCTTATTATGATTCGGATGTGGTATATTCTCTTTTAAAACTAGTTGTTGCATTTCGTGTTTATGACAAATTATGCCCATCAAGTTGACATAGATATTTTTATCTAGGAGGTATGTGAACCGGAAATTCCAACCGACCCTATTGTCGAGAGGTTAAATTTAGTTGAAAGAGAAAACGAGTATTTGAAAGAAAAATTGAAAAGAATTGAGGGGAAGAAGATGGAATTGGAGTTGCATGTTGCCGATGTCGTCGATGATCACAAGATCAAGATGGAGAAAATGCGCTTGAAGATTAGAAAGATTAGAAAATATGCCATTGATAGTGAGGCTTGGTATCATTATGCTGTTGGATCAATTGTTACCTTAGTTGCGATCTTGATCGCATTTGTTGTTGCATTTAAATGCTTTAGCTAGAGAGTTATTTGTTTGTTGCATTTAAGTGTTATATGAACTATATATATGTATGAACTTGTATTAATTTGGTCTTTTCGGTGTTGTGTAATGAAGATGAGCCGACAATGGATGTATGATGACCGATGCTCTCCCGAGTTCATTAATGGCGTGCATACTTTTCTGCTTGCTGCTGAGGCAAACAAGCAGGCGGATGGTTTTATGTCTTGTCCATGTGCTGGCTGTAAGAATGATCACAATTACCCTACGTCAAGAACCATTCACGCCCACCTGTTTGAGTCTGGTTTCATGCCCCACTATAATGTTTGGACCAAGCATGGAGAAAGATGGGTTATGATGGAAGACAATGAAGAAGAAGAGGACGCCGACAGCTATCCTGGCCATGGGTTCCCTGAATACGATGATACAACAATGGGGGGAGAAGCTGAGCCGGCAATGCGGGAAGAAGTTGAAGAAGAGGCATCAGATGAGCCCGATGATGATCTAGGTCGGGTCATTGCCGATGCAAAGAGAAACTGCGCAAGTGATTTGGAGAAGAAGAATTTGCAGCGCATGTTAGAGGATCACAAGAAATTGTTGTACCTTAATTGCGAAGCTGACAAGAAAAAGTTGGGCACCACACTGGAATTGCTGCAATGGAAGGCAGAGAATGGTGTATCTGACAAGTGATTTGGAAAGTTGCTGGTAATAATAAAGAATATGCTTCCAAAGGACAACGAATTGCCCGAGAGTACGTATGAAGCAAAGAAGGTTGTCTGCCCTCTAGGGTTAGAGGTGCAGAAGATACATGCAATGCCCTAATGACTGCATCCTCTACCGCGGTGAGTACGAGGATTTGAACGCTTGCCCGGTATGCGGTGCATTGCGCTATAAGATCAGCCGCGATGACCCTGGTGATGTCGAGGGCGAGCGCCCTGGGAAGAAGATTCCTGCCAAGGTGGTGTGGTATGCTCCTATAATACCACGGTTGAAACATTTGTTCCAAAACAAAGAGCATGCCAAGGCGATGCAATTGGACAGAGAAGACCGTAAGAAAGACGGAAAGTTGAGAGTACCCACTGACGGGTCGCAGTGGAGAAAAATCGAGAGAAAGTACTGGGAGGAGTTTGCAGGTGACGCAAGGAACGTATGATTTGGTCTAAGTGCAGATGGCATTAATCCTTTTGGGGAGGAAAGCAGCAACCATAGCACCTGGCCTGTGACTCTATGTTTGTATAACCTTCCTCGTTGGTTGTGCATGAAGCGAAAGTTCATTATGATGCCAATGCTCATCCAAGGCCCTAAGCAACCCGACAACGACATTGATGTGTACCTAAGTCCATTAGTTGAAGAACTCTCACAGTTGTGGAATGGAACAGGTGTACGTGCATGGGATGAGCACGGACAGGAAGAATTTGACCTAAAGGCGTTGCTGTTCATGACCATCAATGATTGGCCTGCTCTTAGTAACCTTCGTGATGCATAAAAAGGATACCGCGCATGCACGCACTGTTTGGATGATACTGACAGTATATATTTGGAAAATTGTAGGAAGAATGTGTACCTGGGACATCGTTGATTTCTTCCGAGCAGGCATCCCATAGGAAAGAAAGGCAAGCATTTCAAAGGTGAGGCGGATCACCGGGCGTAGCCTCGCCACCGTACTGGTGCTGATGTACATGATATGGTCAAGGATTTGAAGGTAGTCTTTGGAAAGGGTCGTGGCGGACAACCTGTTCCGAATGACGCTGACGGACGCGTACCCATGTGGAAGAAGAAATCTATATTCTGGGACCTGCCCTATTGAAAAGACCTAGAGGTCCGCTCCGCAATCAATGTGATGCACGTGACGAAGAATCTTTGCGTGACCCTGCTTGGCTTCTTGGGCGTGTATGGGAAGACAAAAGATACACCTGAGGCACGGGAGGACCAGCAACGTATGCACGGAAAAGACGGCATACATCAGGGTCATGCCAGCTACACTCTTACCAAAGAAGAGAAGGAAATCTTCTTTGAATGCCTGCTAAGTATTAAGGTACCGTCTGGCTTCTCGTCGAATATAAAGGGAATAATAAACATGGCTTCTCATGAACTAGGACGTGCATCGTGATTATGACGCAACTGCTTCCGGTTGCATTGAGGGGGCTTCTACCGGATAACGTTCGATTAGCCATGGTGAAGCTATGTGCATTCCTCAATGCAATCTCTCAGAAGGTAATCAATCCAGAAATCATACCAAGGTTAGAGAATGATTTGGTGCAATGTCTTGTCAGTTTCAAGTTGGTGTTCCCACCATCCTTCTTCAACATCATGACGCACGTCCTAGTTCATCTATGCGAAGAGATTAACATTTTGGGTCCTGTATTTCTACATAATATGTTTCCCTTTGAGAGGTTCATGGGAGTCTTAAAGAAATATGTTCATAACCATGCTAGGCCAGAAGGAAGCATCTCCAAGGGCCATGAAAATGAGGAGGTCATTGAGTTTTGTATTGACTTTATTCCTGACCTTAAGCCGATTGGTGTTCCTGAATCGCGGCATAAGGGCAGACTGGATGGAAAAGACACGCTAGGAGGGAATCAAATAATATGTATGGACGAACATTCTCTCACTGAAGCACACTACACAGTTCTACAGAATTCCGCCTTGGTGGCTCCGTATATGGACGAACACAAGAAATTTCTACGCTCCAAACACCCGGAGCGGTCTGATGACTGGATTACACGTGAACAAACCAGGAGTTTCGCCGGCTGGTTGCAGACACGTGCCATGCATGACTCCTCTATTGAATATGACATGTACTCGCTGTCCCAGTTACCATCTTCGAATATAATGACTTTCAAAGGGTACGAGATAAATGGTAATACATTTTACACGATCGCCCAAGATAAGAAGAGCACCAACCAAAATAGTGGTGTCCGCTTTGATGCAACAACCAAGACAGGAAAGGAAACATATTATGGTTACATAGAGGACATATGGGAACTTGACTATGGACGTGGTTTGAAGGTCCCTTTGTTTCGGCGCAAATGGGTCAATATGACACGAGGTGGGGTAACGGAAGACCCGCAGTACGGAATGACAACAGTGGATCTCAACAATCTTGCGTATGCAGACGAACCATTCTTCCTAGCCAATGGTGTGGCACATGTTTTCTATGTGAAGGACATGTCTACCAAGCCAAGAAAAAGAAAAGATAAAGAAGCGAATGCATCATACGATGAGCCAAAGCGCCATATAGTTCTTTCTGGGAAGAGAAACGTCGTGGGAGTGGATGACAAGACAGACATGTCAGAAGATTATGAAAAGTTTAATGAAATTGCTCCATTCACAGTGAATATTGACCCGAGCATCCAGTTAAATGATGAAGATTTTCCATGGCTACGTCGCAAAGGGACACACGCGAAGAAAAAGTTTCACACCCAAAGATCTGGGATGTGATCGGCTTCATTATCATCACTTTCTTCTGTGTTTCACACCCAGGAGGGTATCTCTGTAATAGTTAGGGTAGTTATGTGTTTTGGCATTTGAAACGCGAAGAAATTTTATGTGCAAACAAATTCTTTCATGCATTTACTGATTTTTTCAGCTAAATGACCCTGAAATTGAAAAGCACTTCAAAAGAACTCAGAAAAGGTTGAAAGTTGGCATGGTATCATAATTTCACCCACATAGCATGTGCAAAAATGTAGAGAGGGTTACCGCAAAAACTGGATGCACTCCGTGTACAAAATGGACAATCTCTTTCGAAGTATCAGGGTTTCGGACGAAAACTCATCTATTGCAAAGGCATTTCATTTTTTAAATAACCTAAGCATTACCAAATTGAATATAATGATAAAACACACTAATATTAAACATAAGAAAAAAAAAATCACTGAAAAATCTATTTTCAAAGTTGAGTTATTCACAAACTAGTGATTCACACAAATTTCAAACAATTCAAAATTTAAACTATTCAAATTTGAAAACTACCGGCACTAACAGAAAGTTTGTAATTTTTTGTATCTAAAGCAAAAATATTCACAAAGAAACTCTAAATACAGCAAAAAACAACTCAAAAATAAATAAAACAAAAAATAAGAAAATAAAAAAGCCGCCCTCTTGGGCAGAGCGGCTGCATCGACTAGAAACCCAACGTGTTGTTGGGCGGGATGCAGAGCCCAAAAAGGCCCATGAGGCCCATAGGGAAGCATTGCATGTAGGCCCAATAGGCCTGCTTTGGAGAGGAGCTCGAGAGAGCTACCGCACCGGGCTTATAAACCAAGGGGCGCCCTCGACTAGCAAGGTGGGACTAAACTTGCCGCATCAAGATTGATTAGCAAGATTTCTTTAGTACCGGGTCATGGTGCCACCACCCGGTACTAAAGGGGGTGCGCTTCCCGCCGCTTTGCCTGGCCAAAACAGACCTTTAGTACCGGTTGGTGGCTCCAACCGGTACTAAAGGGGTGTTCTATATAAGAAAACCCTTCAAAAAAAATTGTCAGTTCGTTCTTCCTCTGCTTCTTCTCCTCTGCCCCGTCGCCGCCGCCCCTCATTGCCGACCCCGTCACCGTCCCTGTCGTCGTCCCGTCGCCGTCGCCGCCGTCCCCGTCACCATCGCCGTCCCCTCTGCCTCGCCGTGCATCACCTCATTGTCACCGCCCCTTGTGCCGCCTGCTTGTTGTGAGCCCCTCTCCCGCCCCTCTCCTCCCTCCAATCGAAGCTTGCTTCACACATGGCCAGAGGTGCACACAACACGCTGCACATCACACACACACACACGATTATGTTTTCTGTTTTTTCTGTTTTTATACAAATGTTTTAGATGAATTAATTAATTAGATTAGATTAATGTAAAATAGTATATAGAAATGTTAGAAATATTATAGAAATGTTAGAAATTTTAGAAATGTTAGTTTTAGCTAGATGAATTAGATTAATTTGAAATTGTTATAGAAATGTTAGTTTTTAGTTTCTTATAATTTTAGTTATAGAAATTTAGAATTTGCATATAAGTCACAATCCAATAATTTAAAAAATGTTACTTTTGCGGCGTATAGTGTTTTTTTTCTCGACGACGCCTGCCCGATCCTCGCCGTCGACCCGTTCATGACGACGTCCTGCTTAGCGGACCCATGTCCGGATCGACTCACTTGGCTGGCACTGGAGGTGCTACCTTGAGGCTCGCCGCTTGGTGAGGAACCCGGTCCCGTCGTCGACCCGATCTCCTTTGGTGGCCTTCCGTGGGCCACATTCGGTCTGAGGGAGCCAGCCCGCCGGAGGTGGTGCGTCGCCATGTCGTGGGAGGATTTGAGCACGCCCATCGCTACATGGCTGCTATGGACGTCGAGTTCTCAATACCGGCAGGTTCTTTGGGCGATGACCGGAGATATGATCCTGTGATGGTTCCTTCTCTTTGGGTGTCCACCGCCCGCGTCCCAGGAACCGCGAGTGGCCTAGATTCTTCTGTAATATTCGATCTTTATTAGCTACCTAGACAGTGATTATTCGTGACGATGTATTCGAGATTATATATTATTCGAGACGATGCATATTATGTACTATATGATTCATTTTTCGTTATTGATTGCATCCATGCATTGTAATTTGAATACTAAATTGTCTTATATTTCTTCTGGATTAGTTAAATAAAACCTATGGCGGACAATACCGGCAGAGAGGGAGAAGAGGCCCTGTTCGAGATCATACGCAGCCCTCGCAAGCAAGATGATCTGAATGAAGCAGATGACGACTCCTAATATCTGAACAATACCGGGGAGGGTGATGATAAGATATTCGATCTCGACGACCGAGATGATGAAGTCATGAACTATGATTATGATTATGATGACGCAGACAATTTTATGATGACGCAGACAATGTTGATCTTGAAATAACAAAGACTACCGGCGAGGTATATTTATATAAGCAGGCATCTGGTGATCATTACATGTTTTTTTGATTTGAAGATATATTAATGAATCGATCTTTCTTCTTTCAGCCTTCCGGATCGAGCAAATCTGCTTCTACAGACAGCAGGACAAAGCGAGGCCTGGCCAAAAAGTTGAAGGATGGTGTAAAGTACAACATCGATTCCATCAAAGCGAACCCCTCACGCCTAAGAACATTGCGAACAAGTTCGTTCGTCAGTGCGGAGTTCTTGTGAAGGACCAACTCCTGATCTCCATTCAAGAATGGAAAGAGCCAAAAACTAAACGTCCCAGATGTTACTTGGGTGACGACGAGCAAAAGAAAAGCTTTGGGAATCTCGATGGAACATTTCACCCTACCAGATTATTTCACCGATGCGATGTGCAGAAAAGTCAAGGACGCTGCTCTTAAGAAGATGGCGCTGCATTCAACACCCACAAGAAAACTGTATGGGCCAACTACGTCGCTGCAGAAAGAAGACTCGAAATTCAAGGGAACACCGGAGAAGCAAAGAGAACAACGCCCGCTTTCATGAAATTCAAGGAATCAGAATTATCTAAGGAACGGTCAAGAAAAAACAAGGCCAATGCCGCAAAAAGACGCAGCTTCCATAGGTGGGGCCAGGTGGCTCTGTGGGCAATGCCTAAGTGGGATAAGTCTGAGCAAGAGATGGAGGATGCAGGGTCACTCCGGTTATTAGAGCTGGCCCCAGTGCGAACTTGGTTCTATGCGCATGGGGGGCGTTGGACCCGAAGACATGTCTAGTTTTGAAGAAGGCAAGTCTAAAAGGAGCCGAACAAAAGTTACTTGACGCAATAGAAGATGCTCTAAAGGGAGTGTTCACGCCCAACAGAGAGAAAGACGAGCTTACGCGCGCGCTGGGAAATCCTGAACACCCGGGAAGAACACGAGTCAAGGGTTCCTTGGTATGAGGGCTTTTCGGAATGGAACGACGACTACAGGTGTCGTGCAAGAAAGAATATGGAGGAGGAGAAGAATAGGAAGCTGGAGGAGGACCAAAGGAAGAAGGAAGCAGAACGCCTTCAAAGCCTAGAAGCAAGGCACGTGGACTTGACACTCAAATTACGCGGGAACTGAGCTGGCAAACCATGAGGAGGCACTAGGCCCAGCCGGAGAAGTATCGTCCAGGCCCACGAGAGACCGTCGTCATCCGAAATGGCTTGCAGGCCATGAGTGGGCCCACTAGGCCTTGTAACTGTCATATAAGTAGATGGCTCTGGTAGGAGTGGATAGAAAGGAAGGAAGGAACGGCTTGGCTACTCTGTATTTGGAACTTGCTGTGTGGGTGGTTGGGCGGATCAGCAAGCTACCTCAAATCCTCCATGAAATTCCCCTTCCAAGCTTGGCTAGGGTTCGGGTAGAGGAAGAATAGCTCGTTCCTAACACCTGGTATCAGATACAGCCGCTATCCTGGAGTTTTCCCACCCGCCTCGTACTCATCTTCAAGTCCACCGGCGAGCCGCATCCATGGAGGCGATGTCGTCGGAATCCAAGGCACTGTACGATCTACTTCGCGCTGATATCACCACCGATGTCGACTCCCGTGTACACTCAAGTCAGGAGCTCGTCCTCAAGGCCGTCCAGAAGATGCTCGACGAGACAGCGGCACGAATCGACGGCTCGTTGACTATGAAGATCAAGGCCGTGCGCGAGGATCTCGACGTCGACATCGCCCAGATGCGCCTCGCCGACGACAAGGGCTCCCGTGGGGAATTGCTGCGCTCTTCGGGTACCTCGTTCAACCGGACAGGTGGCTCCTCGTCAGGTACGGCTGATCCCCTGCATCCTGAGTATCGCGCTGATGCAGAGCCACGCCCCAGGCCAAGCAATTTTTATGTTCCTCCACCTGTTCGTGGAGCGCGTGAGCGTCTGCCTATTTCTCCTGTGTCCCAGTTTCAATCTGAACCTGAGCAATTGTTGTCTGCGCCGCGTGTTGAGCTTCCCCGATTTGATGCTAGTAGTCTGCGTCTATGGCAATCTCGGTGTGAGGATTATTTTGCCTTATGGGGTACACCTGCTCACTTGTGGATTCAGTATGCATCTTCTCAGTTTGAGGGCGCAGCTACTCGTTGGTTAGAA
Organism: Aegilops longissima; assembly: GCA_021605205.1. Taxonomy (NCBI): domain Eukaryota; kingdom Viridiplantae; phylum Streptophyta; class Magnoliopsida; order Poales; family Poaceae; genus Aegilops; species Aegilops longissima. The sequence goes on from CM038682.1 coordinate 331,305,314, forward strand.
TCAGTTCAGCGTCGAGCTCCGACTTGGAGTGATTTTTGTCAGTTATTACAGAGTCGGTTTGGTAGAAATCAGCACTAACTTCTTATCCGCAAGTTCTTCCAAATTTCACAGCAAACTACAGTCATTGATTATGTGGATCGATTCTCTGAATTATACGATCAGTTAACTGCTTATGAAACTGCTCCAGATCCTCTGCACTACCTAACTCGCTTCTAGGAAGGTTTAAAACCAGATGTCCGTCGTTCTGTTGCTATCCAGAAACCTCAGGATTTGGACGCTGCATATGAGTTGGCGCTATTGCATGAAGAATTGGGTGAGGTGTGTCCTTCACCAGCTTTTCCTTATCCTAAGAAATCTGTTGCTCCTGCACCTGCGGTGTTTGCTCGACCAGTAGTATCTGAAGCCAAATCATTGCCTGCCCCTATTCCATCTAGCGGTGTGGATTATAAATGGGCTACTCTTCGAGCTTTCCGGAAGTCCAAGGGACTATGTTTTATTTGTGGTGAGAAATGGTCCCGTGATCACCAATGCAAGAGTTCAGTCCAATTGCATTTTGTGCAGGAGCTTATTGACCAATTGGACTCCAGTTCTTCTTCTTCTTGCTATGAGGATGATAATGCTCCTCCAGATCATGTTATGTCTATTTCAGAAGCAGCAGGTGGCCTCCAGACTTCTGCTCATACCATCCAGCTTACAGTGCAATTGCAGGGCAAACAACTGTTATTTTTGGTTGACTCTGGCAGCACTAATTCATTCCTGGACAGTGCTTTACAGTCTGAATTGCAAGGTGTTGTTTCCAGCCCTCCTTCTACTGTCAAAGTAGCTGGAGGTTCTCAGTTAACTTCTTCTGCTCAGCTACTTAATTGTTCTTGGGTTACTACTGGCTCTGAGTTTCAGACTGACTTTAAGTTTCTTTCTCTGGGAGTCTATGATGGCATTTTGGGAGTGGTCTGGCTTAGTATTCACAACCCTATGCAAGTAGATTGGTCCCAGAAATGGTTGTCATTCATGTACAAGGGAGAATTGGTTCTACTGCAAGGCTTATTACCCCATGACACTACATTTGCTGTGGTTTCTTTATCTGCTCTCATCCCTGCTGATGCAGATCCTATTCCTGTAGAAGTTAAATCAGTATTGGATCAATTTGAAGTTGTTTTTTCTGTTCCTGAAGGATTACCTCCTAGAAGATATTGTGATCACCAAATTCCTCTCATTCCTGGTGCAAGACCAGTGACAGTAAGACCTTATAGACTGGCTCCTCACCTCAAAACTGAGCTGGAAAAACAAGTGGCTGAACTGTTGGAGCAAGGGTTGATCAGGGTTAGTACAAGCACCTTTTCTTCTCCAGTTTTATTAGTCAGAAAGAAGGATGGAACATGGAGATTGGTGCTTGATTACAGACATCTGAATGCTATCACTGTGAAAAGCAAATTTCCCATACCTGTTATAGATGAACTTCTGGATGAATTAGCAGGTTCTTCCTGGTTCTCTAAGTTGGATCTGAAGGCAGGATATCATCAGATTCGATTGGCCCCAGGTGAGGAATTTAAAACAGCTTTTTCCACACATAATGGGCATTATGATTTCATGGTGCTTTCTATGGGTTTGACTGGTGGTCCCAATACATTTCAAGGGGCTATGAATTATACCTTGTCTCCGGTCTTGAGAGTTTGTGCTCTTGTCTTTTTTGATGATATATTAGTTTACAGTAAAACATTTCTTTATCACTTATCTCATCTGAAACAAGTCCTTCAGTTATTAGCAGAAAGTGAATGGAAAGTTAAAATGAGTAAATGTGCTTTTGCTCAGAGGAAAATAGCATTTTTGGGCCATGTTATTAGTGAAGAAGGTGTAGCAACTGATGACAACAAGATTGTAACTGTGCAACAATGGCCAACACCTACCAATGTCAAAGAGGTTAGGGGTTTCTTAGGCCTTACAGGTTATTACAGGACACTATGCAATTATTAGCAAGCCATTGACTACTCTGTTAAAAAAGGGTGTGCCCTTCATTTGGACCACTGTGGCAGAAGAAGCTTTCACGGTTCTTAAGCAGGCTCTTGTCCAGGCTCCTGTTCTGGCTCTGCCAGATTTCAACAAACCTTTTGTTATTGAGACTGATGCTTGTGATGTGGGTGTTGGAGCAGTGTTAATGCAAGATGATCATCCTCTGGCTTTTATCAGTAAGGCATTGGGCCCCAGGACTCAAACACTCTCAGTTTATGAAAAAGAATATTTGGCCATATTGTTAGCAGTGGAGCAATGGAGGCCTTTATCTACTGGTGAAAGAATTCATTATCAAGAATGATCAGAAGAGCTTGGTTCATCTCAATAATCAGAGATTACACACTGCATGGCAACAGAAAGCACTAACTAAGCTTATGGGTTTATCTTATACCCTCGTTTATAAAAAAGGCAGTCACAATTCTGCAGCTGACTCCTTGTCTAGAAGACCACATGATGTTCCTGAACTTCTGTCCTTGGTACATGTTCAGTCCGATTGGCTTTCTGAGATTATAGCAAGCTATCAGTCTGATTCTTTTTGTGAGGAGCTCCTTCAACAGTTAGCTATCAAGTCTGATGCTAAGCCTCACTACCAGCTTGTCAATGGTGCTCTTCGTTACAAAGGATGTCTCTGGATAGGTAATTCTCCAGCCCTACATGAGAAAATCTTTGCAGCCTTCCATGACAGCCCAGTAGGTGGACATTCTGGTTTCCCTATCACCTACAAAAGAATCCATTCCTTGTTCCGATGGTCTGGCACGGAGAAGTTTATTCAGAACAGAGTTGCGTCTTGTTTGATTTGTCAGCAAGCTAAACCAGAAAGGGTTTCTTATCCTGGCTTACTAGCTCATCTACCTGTTCCACCTAGAGCTTGGCATACAGTTAGCATGGATTTTATCTCTGGCTTGCCTCTCTTTGGTAATGTTGATTGTATCTTGGTGGTAATTGACAAGTTCACCAAATATGGTCATTTCTTACCTCTCAAGCACCCCTTTACAACAAATAGAGTGGCTGATATTTTTCTGGACAATATCTACAAGTTGCATAGTGTCGGGGATACACCCCGCGGTATGACCCGGCCGGATGTATGACCCAGCGGAAGCTTGGCGACCCACACCCGGCCGGACCTGGCGATTTATGGGCAACCCGCCTGAACATCGCGACTTACATGGTGACCCGGTGGGCGGGTCACACAAAAGACATGGTGACTCGGCAGGGGTGTCAGATGGACAACAAGGCCCAAAGCCCAGAAGGCCGGCTCACGTTATGATGGGCCGGATTAAGAGGAAAGGGATGACGAATATTTCCTTTACGAGGAAGCATGACCCAGACTTGTAATCAACTTGTAAGAGAAGATAGACTAGTCCTAGTCCTACTAGGACTCCACATGTAACCCGCCCCTCTAACTTATATAAGGAGGGGCTGGGCTCCCCAAAGGAGGGACAAGAAACAAGATCTAGGGCTAGACACAAAGGGAGAGCCGGCTTATGCGGCGACTCTCTCATGATTATAATGAGACCTAGCCACAAACAGCATGTAGGGCTATTACCGGATGATGTTTCCCGAGGCCCGAAGCTGTCTAAATCCTTGTCTTGTGTTGCATCTCTCGATTCCGCTCAACCCCTCTCAAGCTGCCACATAGATGCGTTGGCCTCGTGACTAATTCCTGACACTAAGGACATCTGCTGTGACAAATCCACGAGAGTTGGCGCCCACCGTGGGGCTTGCGCATGGTGGTGTTGAGTTCTTGGAGGGAGCTCTTAAAGGGATCGAGAAGTTCGCAAGTTTCTGGATGAATAAGTTGGTAAAGCTCGGGCACGGAACGATCACACATGATAATCCGGCTCGGAAAGATCTTGAGCAGAGCCGTAGCCAGGGTTAGTACAATTTGCTAGTCAGTTTTGGATCTGATAGTACAATATTGGAGTTCAAGATAAGTCGCCGCCGCTCGTTTGAACAAGCGGACCGATCACAAGTCGCCAAGAACGTTGTTTTCCCCTGCTACTTGTTTTTGCCGACGCGTCGAGTCCGGATACGTAACTTGCCGAAGACAACATGGATAGAGTCCCTATTTCGTCAAAGTGCAGGTTCACCGAGTCAGATGAGAATACCAATTGTGCAAACACACGACAAGTCTGAATCGGGCTATCAAATCATGAATCGGACATCAGTCAAGATTACAGCTATCGCAGTCTGTATCCGGAGACAATATAAAAAAAATTGATCCTGCAGCGCTCAAGTGGACAAATCAATCAGGGTCACATCTGACAGAAAAATTGCTGTAGCTTTTGATGGACTTCTAGACGTATTAAGGAAAGTACTACTGAAGAAAAGGAGTTGGATTACCAAAACCAAGATAGACTCGGACGGGTGTAACAGCTCAATCAGGATGAATATTACTTTAACTCAAATATGGATCTAACGAAGTGATGGGAAGGATCAAGAAGAGATGCATGCGCCAAAAATCAGTCAAGTTCTTCAGGTGAATATACCAACGACCTGGCTCATGCCCGGTTCTTCAGCCATCGCCCTGCCAGCTTGGACCCGCCTCCGTTGTGGCACGCCACTGCCGCGGCCGTTTTCACCCGCCCCGTAGCCGGCCTCCTCCGCCTACAACGCCATTGCTGCGATTCACACCGACGAGTCAAGCTGGCTCCAGCTCCAAGCTGCTATAAGCCGGGCTGCACCAAGCCAACCGTCCACCTCCTATCAACTCCATCTACGCCGCAACTGAGCCGCCCCCTGCTCCGTTGAGCCGCTGGTTGCCGCCATTACTTTTGCGGGCTTGTAAACGCCGCTTGGACTTGAACGAGTGTAGTGGGAGCCACAATCTGGAGGAGATGCGGTCGTGGGGACCTCGCGCTATTTGCGTCTACCGTGGCTGATCCGGTTCCAAAGCCTCGCTGACGGGGCCGCTGCCGCGAGCTGCCTTCGCTGACCCGCCGAGCGCATCAAATTTCCCCAATGACACGCCGGCTGGTTCAGTCGCCGGGCACCTCCACTGAGCGCTTGCACTCGCCTCTAAGCCGTTCCGGATTCGTTTAAGCCAAGCAGTGTGTTAAAGTCTCCAGTTACTTCAGAGACTATATAAACCCTGGCTAGCAGCAAGCATCTGGCAGGATCCTCAAGAGTTCAATGCAAATATCCTTTATAAGCATGTAAGGATCAAAAGAAGTTAAGCAACCGTATTGAAAAGTTACCTATGGATGCCATTTAACGGGTCATCAGTCGTCCGAGCAAATCAGGTGATATCCATCTAGAGTTTATTTTATTAACACATATTGTTTTCATCAAAGAACAATTACTTGGTCTATGATAATTTTTCGCAGGACCATTATTCCTTACAAAAGGGTGTTGCAAAAGGAGTGTGAGCAAATATTATTTTTGCATTAGCGCGTTCGTGCTGTGCTGCTGGACGGATACATGCGCAAGTCGCCACCCCCGCTACATCAACACACGCGACTGACTCATCGTCTGCGCCCGCAGCCGAGTCGCTTACAACGCCGTTGCCGACTCTCTCGTCCGCACCGGCTTACAAACGCCGCTGCCGGCTCTCCCGTCCGCACCGGCTCACAAATGTTGCGGCCGCACCTGACTCTCTCGACCGCGCCGGCTTACAATACCGCGACCGACTCATCTATTGTCCGGGTGAATCCGGTGACATACCTCTAAGTATATTTTTTGGCATATATTTATTTTTGTCAAAGAACAATTACTTTGGTCTGCAATATTGTTTATGCAGGGCAATTATTTATGACATATTATACCGCGGAGATGGAGGCATGGCAACATCTTTGGGCATAGGCGGTCGTCGTTACTCAACGGACTCCTGCACCGGCTTACAACGACGTGGCCGTCTCCCGCGACCACGCCGTCTTACAACAAGGAGGACAACTTGCCCGTCCGCACCGGCTTACAACGCCACGGCCGGTTTATCTGTCTGTGCTGCTTCAGATGTTGCAGTCGTCTTTACCGTCTGTCTCTCGTGGCCTGGTCTACACATCGGGCCGCACCTGTCTGCATGAGTTGTTTATTGAGTATGAGCAATTCACTACTTGGGAAGCCCGGTTTTCTTCCCACAAATTGGAGGCAAATTATCATGTATTATTAGCCGCCGTCTGCACTGGTTGGCTCAATGGGCAGGCACACAAATCGCCGCACTACGGTTTGGTTAACTTCAATCAGCCAGTTGGAAGGAACCATTGGCCGAGTTGCTGACACGGTTCATACGGGATCATTTATAACCCGCTGCAGTCACCTTAACCTTCTGTGGATTCACATCGCGCTATCAACGCCAATGATAAACACGTTCTGTTATGGTCAAATATGGAGAATCTCAAGCCAACACTTCGAGTTGTCTTGAGACTCGGGGGCTACAATGGTATGGCTCGACAAAATTAGCCGGCTTCAATGAATTCAAGAACTCCGGGTCATTGAAGGGAAGATAACCCGGCCCTAGAGGCTACTGCTTTATTGGCAAATATTTAAAGGCCGTCAGAAAAATTTCCGGTTCAAAATGAAGATTCCGGTTTAAAATACAGCTCAAGAGACATCTTTCTCCCGCAAAGCTTTGAAGCTCTCAAAACCAATTCAACATCCGGATCAAGGTAAATTTGTCTCTTACAAATCTTTGAGGATCTTAATATCCGGTTTAAGAATTTCCGGTTCAAAAAGAATTAATCTCTCGCAAGTTCGAGTTCTCAGACAAATTAATGGTTACCAAAGAGAACTTGCTGCCATGATGCACGGTTCAAAACATGGGTATCCTACCTTACGGCTTATCTTATTATGGTCACTTGGGGGCTTCCTGCTCATCGGGCATAGCTATTAGTACCCTCTTGATCGGCGCAATGCCAAATTTTATATGGTCACTTGGGGGCTTCATGTTCAAACATAGGTCGTATTCGAACCAAAGAGAACATAGCTATCGATACCCTTTTGATTAGCAAACTGCTGAACCTACTTGGGGGCTTCTTGATCGTATCCGAATCATAGCTCAACCCCTTTGGGAATCGACGTGGATCGTATTTGAATCAGCGTCGTTAAACAACTTTTAACGTCATTTGGGGGCTTCCTGTTCAAACATAGGTCGTATTCGAACCAAAGAGAACATAGCTGTCGATACCCACTTCGATCGGCAACGCCAACGCCACTGGGGGCTATATGATCGTATTCGAATCTTAGCTTAACCCCTTTGGAATGGTTTACTGATCGTATTCGAATCAGAAGCCTCAAAAATTTTATCTGTTTTTATACAATCGCAAGTATTTGAGTTTTCACAAATATCATATGTGCCGGCTCTTACAGAGTTGAGTTATCAACTTCACTGTCCGGGTCACATAAGCCGGCGGTATCATTCAAAGGATCATAGGGATCTTGTGATTTACTTGTGTGCAGGATAAGACTACATTTGAGTGGTTACCCGCCCTGGCTTTTGACGTTAAGTCGCCAGGGCATATGTTGTTTATGCAGGATTTGCAGAAATATGACATATAAATGATTAAGTTCAAGCTCATTACCAAAGTTGATGCTTCAAAATGATTATCCGTTCTGGATTTTTCTCAAAGGCTATAAACCGCCGGGTTATAAAAACTCCGGCTTACAATGGAGGTGTATTAAATCGCCATCGGCCAAGAGCCGCCGGTTATTTAAACTCTGGATTTACTTATCAACAGATGAGGTATTCAAAGTCGCTTTGGCGCAATGACTATTATTTTATTAATGGATATGATTTATTCTACAATGGAAGGAATAGTCCCGAGTCGCTGCAGGCTTACGACCCGGCACTTGGGGGCTACATTATTCAAATTGAGGTTACATCAAATATGCAAGTCTCATGTCGCTGCAAGCATGCACCATGACACTTGGGGGCTAATGCAATGTCATTTTTGTTCACCTCATTGAAGACCCGACTCATCACATCGTAATGAGCCGGCCCTTGGGGGCTACCAATTGCTCATGTCAACAGTGCAAGGTACACTAGTCTTAATCAATTATATTGAACGATCCATTGCTCAGTTGGTAAAGCACAAAGCTCTTAACCTTGTGGACGTGGGTTCAAGCCCCATGGTGGAGATTACATCATATGATGTTATTATCAATGAATTATATACAAAGTCTCAGCTCAGTAATATCTTACTGAGCCGGCCCTTGGGGTCTACACGTTGCTGTTCCAGTTTACATGATAATATTTACAAAGTCCCTGCTCATTATTGCATAATGACCCGGCCCTTGGGGGCTACACTGGTTGAAGTTTTATGAGCATAAGGCAATTGTAAGTCCCAGGTTGCTGCAAGCATGACAACCCGACACTTGGGGGCTACAGGTGATATATATATATATATAAAGGGAAAAATCTTCAAATTCTCAGTTTTGAGCAGATCAGATTGACCCGGTGTTTGCAACAATCATGATCCGTGTCACCAATAATTATGACCGGCGTCGGCTCTGATTATGACCGGTGCTATCAATATTTACAAGCCGGCAATTTTGGTTATGATAAACCGGTAAGTTTTACCTCTTCAAGCCGGTTGAAAGTCAGATGAGTATTTCAAGACCAATATGTTTTAAGCCGGCGCTTTGGAAGCCGGTTCAAGTGGATTATTTCTTACAATATTTCTCTATAAGAGACCAATGCCAGCAAATTGACTCTGAAGCTGGCCTATTGACCCGGATTTTGAAAAAGAAGTATCTGGATTTTTTGCATTCACAAAGTTTGAACATATCTACTAAAGGAGATTTGCTATGAGTTCATGGGCATGTGTCAAGAAGGAAATGACCAGGATTTAAAGATGATCAGGTGCCGGCTTACAAGAATTTTTAACCCGGAGCACAACCTGTCAAAGTTGTTTTGGTGTTTATTTTGCAGGATCAGTTTAACATGGATACACCCAAATTAAACTAGAGGCTAATGTCGGGGATATACCCCGCGGTATGACCCGGCCGGATGTATGACCCAGCGGAAGCTTGGCGACCCACACCGGCGGACTGGCGATTCACGGCAACCCGCTTTGAACATCGCGACTTACATGGTGACCGGTATGGGTCAGACGACGACATGGTGACTCGGCGGGGGTGTCGGATGGACAACAAGGCCCAAAGCCCGAAGGCGGCTCACGTTATGATGGGCGGATTAAGAGGAAAGGGATGACGAATATTTCGCTACGAGGAAGCATGACCGAGACTTGTAATCAACTTGTAAGAGAAGATAGACTAGTCCTAGTCCTACTAGGACTCCACATGTAACCCGCACCTCTAACTTATATAAGGAGGGGCAGGGATCCCCAAAGGAGGGACAAGAAACAAGATCTAGGGCTAGACACAAAGGGAGAGCCGGCTTATGCGGCGACTCTCTCATGATCATAATGAGACCTAGCCACAAACAGCATGTAGGGCTATTACCGGATGATGTTTCCCGGGGCCCGAAGCTGTCTAAATCCTTGTCTTGTGTTGCGTCTCTCGATTCCGCTCAACCCCTCTCAAGCTGCCACATAGATGCGTTGGCCTCACGACTAAGTCCTGACACTAAGAACATCTGCCGTGACAAATCCACGACACATAGTATTCCCAAGTTTGTTGTCTCTGACAGGGATCCTATCTTCACTAGTTCGTTCTGGAAAACCTTCCTCTCCAAAACTGGGTGTCAACTGAAGATGAGCTCTGCTTACCATCCTGCTACGGATGGTCAAACTGAACGTGTCAATCAGTAGATTGAATGTTATCTGCGATGTTTCATTAGTGCTCATCCCAAGCAATGGGCTAAGTGGCTTCCTATGTGTGAGCTTTGGTATTAATACCAATTGGCATTCTTCTCTGAATAAATCTCCATTTGAGGTACTATATGGTCATAGCCCTTGCTACTTTGGAGTATCTGCATCAGATACTATTGCTATCACTGATGTTAAACAATGGTTGGATGAGAGAACCGTTGTCACTGAATCAGGCCGGCAACACTTACTGCGTGCTTAGAACCGTATGAAAGTTCAGGCTGACAAGCACCGAACAGAACGTGAGTTTCAAGAGGGAGATTTGGTGTTCCTTAAACTCCAGCCGTATGTGCAATCATCTGTTGTCCACCGAGCTCACCATAAGCTAGCATTTCGCTACTATGGTCCATATCCTATTACGGCTAAGATTGGCTCTGTTGCTTATCGCCTGGCTTTACCTGCTGCAAGCAAGATCCATCTAGTATTCCATGTGTCCAAGCTCAAGAAATTCGTTGCCCCTCATCAGCAAGTTCTTTCTGAATTACCTGTTCCTAACTCCTTGTTGCTAGTGCCCACGCAGATTCTACAGCGTTGCGTTCGACAGGAAGGCAAACACACAATTGCTCAGGGCCTTATCCAATGGAATGATGGTGGCCCGGATGCTGCAACCTGGGAAGATCTCGAATCATTGAAGCAAAAGTTTCCCCGTGCACCGGCTTGGGGTCAAGCCGCTCGAAGGTCGAAGGTGGTGTCAGCAGCTCTCCTTCATCTACTGCTGACGACATGGCGGGAACTGAGCTGGCAAACCAAGAGGAGGCACTAGGCCTAGCCGCAGAAGTATCGTCCAGGCCAACGAGAGACCGTCGTCATCCGAAATGGCTTGCATGCCATGAGTGGGCCCACTAGGCCTTGTAACTGTCGTATAAGTAGATGGCTCTGGTAGGAGTGGATAGAAAGGAAGGAAGAAACGGCTTGGCTACTCTGTATTTGAAACTTACTGTGTGGATGGTTGGGCGGATCAGCAAGCTACCTCAAATCCTCCATGAAATTCCCCTTCCAAGCTTGGCTAGGGTTCGGGTAGAGGAAGAATAGCTCGTTCCTAACAATGATCGACTTGGATTTTAAACTAGTAATGGCACACGGTTGATCAGTGCGCCATTAGTAATATTGCAAAAAAAGGAATAAAAAATATAATAAAAAACAACATTAGTGGCGCACTTTGGATCTGGTGCGCCATTAGTAGTTACAACTAGTAATGGCGCACTTTGCTGGATCGCCATTAGTATGTTTTGGACAGCGCACTAGTTCAAAAAAAAATTTGATACTAATGGCGCACTCTGGGCCAGTCGCCATTAGTAGTTTCAACTCTAATGGCGTGTCGGCGGTGGTGCGCCATTAGTATATACTAATGGCGAATCCACTGTCTGGTGCGCCATTAGTGTCAATCCCATCTATAGCCCTTTTTCTAGTAGTGATTCTCTGAATTGCCAACGATAATCCTTTCATACATGCTCTCAGCTCTGCCTCCAAAGCTTCATGACATGAGAAGAAGTTCCTGCAAGCTGAAAATATGATAGCTCCCTGGGAATCTCTCACCACCATGCCCGATCCTGCACCATCCGCAGCGAATGACCCGTTCATGTTCAGCTTCATCACCCAACCGACAGGTGGTGGTACCCATGGGGCAAGGGCTTCACACGCGTCGACTTGGATTGGCCTGTGTGCCTCGTAGGAACGATTATTTGGAACGCGTTTAGGACGACACGTTTACGGCAAACCAGATTCTCTCCATCCGGGTGGATCTCATTCTCTCCGTTTTTTAAAAAAGTATGTGGATTTGGAAAAAGGTAACTGGTTTGAAAAAACACGAATTTAAGAAAATAAGCAAACTTGAAAAAACTACGTGGGTTTGAAAAAACTACGTGAATTTGAGTCAACACCAATCAAAACCGGGGCGAGTCACCACCAAAACCGGTAAAAACTAAGAACAGGGACAAATCTTGTCCGGTTTCAATAGTTGAGGGTGCAAGTTGTCCTGTTTTGAAGTTGAGGGACCAAATTTAGACTCGGCCAAGAGTTGAAAGACGAAAAATATACTTTTCTCTTTCTTAATTAACCACTTTACAATATCGTCATTTTGTCTTTTGAAAAGTTTCAAGAACGTTCACATTGCTATAGTAGCATGTACTTCCTTCATTCCATATTACTCGTCGCTGATTTAATATAACTTTGTACTAAAGCAGCGACAAGTAATATGAAATGGAGGGAGTACCTCTGAACAGAATATATCAATACGTGTTCTGTGTAAAAATACCAATTTAGTACAACTTAGAACAGTGAATCTCATATATGCGGTTCACATCGTTGCACAGTTTTTTGCAAGTGCGCAGGCTATAGCCAGTTAGAAATCTTGTTTCTCAACAAGGATTGCAACCTTTTTGTCACAAGGACAGAGCACAGCACAACAATAACCAACCGAGATTCGGTCAGTTGAGCCTCTGGACTTGCAGGATGCGCGCGTCCTCCTCGCGCACGGACACGAGCAGGACGAACGCCTCCTCGTCCCCCTGCACGTCCACCACGTGCTCCCGCGTGCCGGCGACCGTCTCGTAGCACTCCCCGCAGCCCAACACACGCAGCGCGCCGTCCGGCTCGACGACCTCGGCCACCTCCTTCTCGGCCCCCTCCGTCACCGTCAGCCGCAGCGCCGTCGCCGACGATGTCGGGAACTCCACGCAGCGCAGCACCTTGCCGCCGTGCACCGCCACCTCCTTCTCGTCGGCCAGCGCGAACACCTTCCCGCCGATCTCCACGCACTCGCGCTCCGCCATGTCCTTGGCTTCCTTCCCCCGCTGCACGGCGTACACGGTCCCTTCGTGCTCGACGCAGTAGCGCTCCACGCCACTGCCAGCCGCGGCGCGCCATGCCGTCAGCTGCGGGGTGTACGGGGACGCCATGATGCTGGTGCCGGCCGGAAGATCAAGGTAGATCGGAGCAAAAGAAACACAGAAACGCAGAGTGGCCTGATCGATCGCGTGCCTTGTTTCGAGCGCCGACGGGTGTTCGTATATACCCAGCAGAGCTTGGGCGGGAGGGCAAGCGGTGCATGTTCGAGCTCGTGTAGGACTCGACGTGAACTCGTCCGACTCCGACTCCGCAGCTAGTCAAGGAATGTTTTCTTTCGTACGGAGTACCAGATAATGTCCATATTAGTGTGATTAGGGTGTTATTTACAAGTATTTATTGGCTTACCCAAAAACATAATTTTATTCAGAGACACTAAAAATCTAACACATCAGATATTTAGGCATGGCAAATTGAAGTTTTCGTGGTAATTGATATTGGTGCGTGGATGGCAAATTTAGTTTGCAAGCACGATAGTTTTGTGGTAAAAATGAACTGAGCAAATTTGTCATGCTCGCCTACTAATTTTGCCATCCTTGAAAAATATAATTTACCATGAGAAACATTTGATTTTTCATGCCTAAAAATCTGAGGTTCGCTGTATATGCGGGTCCATTTTATTTGATGTAACTTTTTAAGAGTAAGGCTCGTTTGGTTTAGAAAATTTTTGTAGGAATTCTAAAGGATGAGAATTTTGTACGAACCATTTCTTTGGATCTCTTTCGTTTGTAGGAATAAATTCATATTCCTATGTAGGATAGGAACCAATTCTACACATTTCAGAGAAGAAAAAATAGCCCAATGAAAAATTTCATATCCTATGAATGAAATGCCACCGTCGATCACCTTAACAAAACAACAACAAAATCCGAGGCTCAAGATCTGACATTGACTGAAGCTTCACACGCCATCCATTGATGCCAAACTAAATCGCCGGAACGAGGACATAACAGAACGGGAAGGACTTAACCCTACTATAGGTAAGGCAACGAGGAAGCTCCATAGACAACCCAAGTCAGAGTTCCCCTCACCTCGTCGATGCCAGAAATCGCCTCAAGGCGTGGGGTGCGAGTGGTGCTGGAGCCCTTATAAGGAAACTTTTTCTTGAGCGATGGAGGCGGTTGTGTCTTTCGCGACCAAGAATCATTTACTATAAATAAAACCTAATAATAATAACATGCATACTAGCCCTCTAAATGGGTTCTCTAAGCAAGTTTGGTGATAATGAGAGAATGATTTACTGATTCAGTACGTTGACTCCATCTTTTCGTTAACTGCTAATTGGCTTATTACATGATGTTTTTATGGCTTTACTAATGCTTAGGGCATGTTCTGAAGTCTTCCCAATTCTCCAAACTCAAAAATTCAGTTTCTCAACGCAACTTCTCACTCCACGCAACGATTCACGTTCGTTCTGCACTAAGGCCTCACTCGGTTTGGAGGATTTTCGTAGGAAAAACATAGAAACGAGGATTTCGAAGGAAATTTTTCTATATATGCATTCGGTTTGTAGGAAATGCGTACAGGAATTTCGTAGGAATACTACTCATTTTCTACGTTTTTGGAGGAAACTACACATCCACTCAAAGCTCATTTTGCGCGTAGAAACGAGGCAAGTCAATTCTTTAGATGACAAGTGTCATCCTATTAAATTCCTATACTACTCCTAGTTCCTACGTTTTGATTTCCTTCAAACCGAATGAGCCCCTAAAAATAGCTTCCGCATCGCCGCATTAGGCTTCCAGCGGCTGCTGCACCATATTGGGCTTGATGGAGTGCATGCGGCCCAAAATGAAAGGAGCTATGTGCTGAGCCTGTTTTCACGAAGGAAAACGGGGGGAGAGAGATGAAACGAAACATTTTTCTTCATTTGGCGGTGGCAAACCTTGTAATTTCAGCCAACTCCACGCTTCACTGGATTTCTGAAGCTGCGATTCCCCTACTTCTCAAACTCCTTCAAAATTACACTAGGATCAATCGTGGCTTCTCAAAGCTAGCTTCCTGGAGCTAAAGCGGTCGTCTCCGCTCTGCACATGAGGTTTTGAAGCATGGAGTTCTACACCTACAATTGTACCATTTGAAGGTACTGAACTTTACTCTCATTTTTGTGCGGGAAGCATGCAACTTTACTCGACTAATCAATTTTTAGTTTGCAGCTTTTACACAAAGTAACTTGGAGTTGAGGATGGTTGCACGTTGGTAAAAATGTAACTTTTTCTTTTTGTGAATTTGAGAGAGTATAAAATAAAATGAGAAGCACATGAATACACACGAGCAATTTCAGGCACGTGATGACATAGTCGTGTTAATATTGCTGTGCTCTGGTGCAACATACTACGTACTTTTTCACATTGCCTTTATGAACAGTCCCAATAATGGAAAATACCAAATGACAACACACATAATCAAGGATAAACAACAAAAGTATGATTGCTGGAGTTTTTTAATAACTGAAAACATAATTTCCTTTTCGTTCGTCATAGCTACCAATAAGGAGGACTTGTTTTGCTCTAACTGTGGCTCTAATGGAGATCCGACGTCTCAACAGAGGCGCATCAGCAGATCTTTCGCACGCTGACAATGCTCCCGTCATGCTCTTGGACCTCCACGACCAGCACGAAGGCCTCCCGCTCGCCCTGCACGTCCACCACGTGCACGCGGTGCTCCCCGTCGAGGAAGCTCTCGCTGGGCAGCACGCGGAGCACGCCGCCGGCGCCGTCGTCCTTGAGCACCACCTCGGCCACCGCTTCGCCGCCGCGCGTCGCCGTGAGGATCATCCCGAGGTCGTCAAACTCGACGCACTTGGAACGGCACAGATCGGCCGCCGTCATTGCTGTCCCCTCCTCAAACTCCACGGGCTTGGTGTTGGTCGCAGATGCCATCGTGAGGAGATTGGAGTTGGGTGGATTGATGGAGACACGGAGAGGCCATGGGTGGTGCGCTTATGTAGATCGAAGGAGGGAACCGGCAGGGGCGCGCCGGAGAAGTGGAATCCGATACGGGCTGGGAGTTCCGAGTTCGTGCCAAGCTCGGTTTGGATTTTCGCGTCGAGGTCAGACTGACTTTGTATTAAAATCTGAAATCAACTTAAGGAACAAACAGCCCTTATAGCTCAGTGGTAGAGCGTCAGTCTTGTAAACTGAAGGTCCGTAGTTCGATCCTGCGTGAGGGCAATTTTTAAAGTTTTCATTTTTTAGGCGCAAATTCGTGTCCATTTTTCAATCCACAAATCGATCTGTGTTCCAAATGGCGCATTCGTTAGGTGGAAATGTCTGACTAGTTTGCCGCCCAATTCGAGTACTGTCAAGAATGTCGTACGGCAAGCGGATGCATCGTTGCCGCTTTCTTGGAAGCAACGCTTTGCCCTCAAGTCTTCCTTCCCCGATCTTCCAATCATGGTCAATCCGCACGATACTTACATGGAAACTTGGTCAAAGAATCAAAAGCATGCACTTTCATAAGTCAAAATGAGCGAATTTGACACGGATGCATGGTGGATCACCTGCAAATGCCATGGCGGCGTACTTTCAGTCCAGATTCAGATATCTAGAACTTCATTTGAAGAATTTGAGTTTCTGTGAAGAAGGGGAAGAGGAACAAGAAGGTGTGTAAAAATAGTGTCAGCACAATCCTCCCCTGTGCTTACTTGAAGGCCTTCTTTGCTCCTCCCCTTTGAGCTTGGACCGTTATCGATGATTAATCCACCATTAGCATGCATGTCACACAAGCTTGGTGCCACTAAGATTTCGCCAAGTAGTACTAGCACTTCTCATGATTGCCGTTTTGCAACCATTAACAATGTATGAAAACCTGAACAGGGTCAGACTAGCCGCCTCCCTCCGCTTCACACGACTCTGCTCCCCGAGCAGCCGGAGCTGCAGTTAAAAACAGCAGAACGAGGAAATAGATACTCCGTGGATCCTGGGATTTCCAGAGCTGTTGGGTTGCCGAACATCTCCTAGGTCTCCTTTTCAAACCGGACGGAGTGATGACAAGAGAAACTTGTGTATACTAACCAAATCAGACATCTGAACTTATCAGTGATATTAAAGAATTGTGTTTATTGATCTTTGTATTGATTAGTTCACTACTATCTCATATCAGCAGCACCGGTACAGTATAATACAGGTAACAACAGAGAAGAACGTTTTTCCCCCTCAAAAATGAATCTGTAAACTATAAAGAATCTGGGTCTCTTTTCCCCGGAAAAGAAACATGAACAAAAGAACGGCGTCACAGGAACTCTCTCTCTTTCTCGTCTATCTAGTGGCCGGGTCCCTTGGGGCTTGGACCGGCCGGCAACCTGGCCATGAGCAGCTCCACCGTCTGCCTCGCCTTGTCCGCCAGCGTCACCGCCTGGACGACGCCGCCGTCGAGCAGCTGCGCCTGGTCCGCCGCCGGCGCGGGCCTCGCGGCATCAGCGACATGGGACTTCGACGTTAGAAGCACGGCGAGAGCCACCGCGAGGAGAACGCGCGCCGTCGACGAACCCATGAGGTATCAGGTATGGCCGAGGCTGGTCCTGATCAAGACGACGATCCCGCTGTGTTTCGATCGATGAGGCAGGGAAACAAGCTTGTTCTTGGTCTTGTGTGTGTGGGTCTGAAGTTTGATGTCTGTGTTCTTAGCAGCTAGGCTGGTGCTCTGCTCTTTATATAGGCAAGTTTTCTGCAGCGCGTGCGCACCTGGTTATTGACGACTTTTACGTACGGCGTGCCTCAGGAATTCGTTGTTGTTGACCAGGACAGGGGGGCGTACGAATGATCAAACTTGGGGGGGAGGGGAACATTGACCAGGTGTGTATGGTGGTGGTGGCTGCAGCTTGGGCGCAACTGCAACCTGTGGAAAGTCAGTCACCATGCATGGTCCAGTTGTTGGAAAATATAATACCCGTGGAAAAGAGGAAAGTCGTCCATTCCCAAGCGGGGTATTTTTATTTTTCTCTTCCATTTCGTTATCTCTTACTAGTATAGTTATTTGAAATTTTTCACAGGTCCCCGTCATCTAAACTTAGAACCTACTATAGAATTGATTTTAACTTGTACAGTTTCAACAAACTTTAATGTACTTTGTATATTGGATGCCGTAACGTCTTATATTATGAATTTATGGTACGAGAGGAGTAATATTTAGCCCAGTAGTAAGTACATGCCCCTACAACATCATACTCCCTCCATTCCACAATATAGTGCTTCCTCTATCCACGTGCTTCAACTTTGATCGTAAATTTAACTATCAAGACCGATTACGGCAGGAGCAAAAATTATATCAATGAATTCGTATTCGAAAGAAGTTTTCAATTATATAATTTTTTCTTCCGCCGCAGTTGGTCTCGTTGGTTAAATTTATAGTGAAATTGAACTTTAAGTCACGCAAGCACTATATTTTGGAATGGAGGGAGTATGTGATTTGAATCGTTCGATGGGGATGAAAAGATCGGGTGGAACCAGATCTTGGTAGACATCTGTTTGCCCATTGTACTTGTAGTGCGGCACTGGTACACGACCAAGTCAATAATATAAAGGTTGTTCGCAGGCTATATAAAACATGCCGAAACCCTAAACCCTAGCTTCCTCCCGTTGCTATCGAAAAGATTCCAAAGGCGTGCGTTGTTGAATTCTGCTGCTGCTCCTTGACTTCCGTTCTGCACGTTGCGACGACGTACCTGTAGGCTGCCGTCGTTGGTTCCTCGAAGCAGCCTGTGCGACACGCACGGGCCGTACTACACTTGTTTCGTGTTTGGGTACAGGAAACATCCGGATATTTTGGTGCAGGTCTCTGGATTTTACCACCTGTTTTCACAAATTAATTTCGAAATTCGAACAAAGTTTAGACGAGTTAGCTCGAATTTAATTCGTGCAAGTGTTTACAGAGTACTCTGTTCATTTTCTCGTCGACTGTGTTATGTCCAACACAAGGGGGAATTGGATGACGTTGGGCACTTACTTCTTTTTTTCTCAAACCATGCAGGAGAACTGCATGCGATCATTATAGAAGATAAATAAACAAGTACAAAGTCATAAGCAACATACTCCCTCTTTTTCAGTTTACAAGGCGTGCGCGTATCCCTAGGTCGTCAATTTAACCAACCTAATAGAAGCCGTATATTACAAAAAACATACCATTATAAACTTCATATGTTCTACTTTCAAACGGTATAATTTTTGTGTTATATAGTTTATATTACGATGATAAAATTGGTAACCTAGAAATACGCGCAGGACTTGCAAATTGAAACGGAGGGAGTACAAAGCGACCAAAACAAGAGAAAGACAAGTGGCGACACAGAATTATACAAACAAGGATTCAAAGGAATATGGATCATCTTTACTTATAATTAGGACTCCACTACAAAGAATTTTTTCCATGGCAAATTGAACATTCTTTTATGGCAATTTGTGTTTGTTGGAGATGGTAAGTTCAGCTGGCAAGCATGACAAATCTTCCTCGACTTTTTTTAGAAAATTTGGTGCTCATAAACTAAATTTACCGTCCTGACATCAACAAAACTTGGCATAAAAACTTTCGATTTTTCATATTTAAAAGTTAGATGTCGGATTTTTAGCATTAACGTATAACTAATACAAAAGTTGAATGTACTCTCCGGTCCTTTTTACTCCGCATAGAAAATTTGTCTTAAGTCATACTTCGTAAAGTTTGATCAACTTTGTAGAAAAGAATGTCAACACTCACAATACGAAATCACACTAGATGAGTCATGAATTCATTTTTCATGTTATAATTTTAGTATTGCAAATTTTACTACGCTTATAAGATTTCTCTGAAGTCACACCTCATAAAAGTTTGACCATATTTATATAAACAAATATCAACAAGAACCGGAGTGAGTACGAAGGGCAAGACGAACACTTTGAGATATGGGAAATGTATTATTATATAGACAAACGAAGAAATACCCACACCACGACACTACAGGGTGGTGCGGGAGGAACCTTAGCCGCCACCATGTCCCCTCCCCCACGACCACCTCCTAAAAATAAACTTACGAAGCTCGCCTCGGGAGGAGAAATGGCTTCAAGGAATTCTAGCTGTCATTATCTCCTTTCCATGCCTCTCCCCTCCCCAATGTTCTCGGATGCTTGCGAAGGGCATTGGCATGTCGTGTCATCGCGCGCCGACACATGCTCGTTGTAACACCCCAACCATACCAGTCAATTCATCCATCGGTTTCTGGCCATTGCGCATGGCTACCACCTCGGATCTAGACTGGCCTCATAGATAAACGCTAGTCTTTCTCATGCACTTTGTCCTCATTCGCGCCCGCCCAAAATGTGTAGTGCTTTCTACCCTGAAAGTGCTAGTTATCGACTAGAGGGGGGTGAATAGGCGATTTTTATAAAAGTCTTCAAAACACGGGGGCTTTGAAGACAAACACAACAATTGAACCTATTGATATGCAGCGAAAGGTGGACTACACCAGACAAGCCATAGTCAAGCAAGCAATAAAGTGAAAGCACGAAGACTATCGACAACTAGGTAGTATGGATGAGGATGAAAGATAGTGCAGAGCCAAACAACAATAGTCGCCACACAGTGAAGTCAATCAGATCAGGCAAGCAGGCAATGACTTCACGAAGACAAACTGTAAGTAAAGAGAGGTAAGAGATATAACCAGTTGCTTGGGGAGGACAGGATTTGTTGGACCAGTTCCAGTTGCCGTGACAACCGTCTGGTAAGGGAGGCTGAGATTCAATTCAGAAGACCGGATCTACACCTTATTCCCCTTGAGCTAAGGACACTTAGTCCTCGCCCAATCACTCTGGTAAGTCTTCAAAGTAGACTTCCAAACCTTCACAGACTTTGTTCACCGGCAATCTACAATGACTCTTGGATGCTCAGAGCGCGACGCCTAACCGGCTGGAGGATTCATAGTCCTCAAGTGTAACAAGTCTTCAGGTAATGCGGACAGAAAGACATTAGTGATGCCTAACACTCTTTGGCTCTGGGTGTTTTGGGCTTTGTCCTCGCAAGGATCTCTCTCTCAAATGCTTCGGAGGTGGGTTCCTCTCAAACGACAAAAGCCGTGTACTAACTCTGAGCAGCCACCAATTTATGGTGTAGGGGTGGGCTATTTGTAGGGGGTGGGCTATTTATAGCCAGGAGGCAACCCGACCTGATTTGTCCAAAATGACCTTGGGTCACTAAGGAACAGACACGTGTCCAACGGTCTGATTTCAAACACACGCGGCAGGTTGACTTGGGCTACAAGTAAAGCTGACTCATCCAGCTCTGGATAAGATTTGCTCTCATTGTCTTCGCTCGAAGCCATATGATTTGGTTGAGCATCACTTCAGTCACTCTGACTTTGTTCACTTGGACCCCACTTAACAGTACGGTGGTTCCATGACTCAACAAAGAAGAAAAGGAAACTACAGAACAACTATGTATTCGCACTCCATAGTCTTCATGTGAATGTCTTCTCAAGTCATAATCTTCGTTGTGAATATCTTCACAGACCACCATTATCTTCAATGTCTTCACACATTTTTAGGGGTCATCTCTGGTAGGTAAACCGAATCAATGAGGGACTACTACCTGTGTTATCCTGCAAATCTGACAAACACATTAGTCCCTCAACCAAGTTTGTCGTCAATACTCCAAAACCAACTAGGGGTGGCACTAGATGCACTTACAATCTCCCCCTTCTTGGTGATTGATGACAAACTGGTTGAAGTTTTCAACGAGGATAAGAGTATGTGAAAGTGCAAGGATTAAGGCATCGTCTTCATAAGTAGCAAAAGGCTCCCCCTGAAGATGTGCATATAAGTAGTTTGCTTTTGAATGCAAATGCACATGGCATGTTTTACTTTGTGGAGATCCTCTTCAACTTATGAAGATAATTCATTACGCATATAAAGATATAACGAAGATAATGACATGCATAATGAAAAATGGACGTCTGCAGAATGACTTCATGCGGAATTTATCATCGCATCACAGAATAGCAGACAAAGTAGCAGACGACCATCAAGTTTAAGTGTTACGACCCAAAGAACCAAATGTATCAAAAACGAGAGTTGTAACCACTTGGCAAAAAAATATAGCAACCACCCATATGGACCCGCTTGAAGACTATCAACTCATATGCTTCTCTCCCTTTTGTCAGTAAGGACCAAAAAGGTTTGAAGACATAGATCATCACTCGTCCCCATCAGGAGTAGAAGAAGGTGCAGGGTTGACGTTGGAGTTCGGTGGTGCAGAAGGGCCTGGTGCAGTGTCGAGATGCAGTGAAGCCATAGTTGGTGAAGTGGCGTCGTCTTCTTCATCGACAACTCTTGCAACAACAGTTGCAGCCGAAGATGAATACTCAGAATCTTCTATTGATGGAGTGCGGCGCCAGCTTGCATTGCGGGGAGGTCTGGAGTCCAATTTGAAACCCTCATTGAAGCCATCTTCACGAAGATCTTCTTCAGGGCATAGCAATGTGAGACACTTGCAAGACCGCCGACAGGCTTCATGGGCTACAAAGGAGTTCTTGGTGGCCATGTTTCGGATGTGATTGATATCCACCAAGACACTCTGCATTTGACGCTTGAGCCATTCATGGTGCTTGTCCTGCTTCTGATGTAAGGCAACGAGAAGCTCTCTGTCATTGAGAATGCGAGATCGCTTTCAAGGCCTTTGGCGATTATCTTGGCGGTGGCTTGGTGTTGTACGGTGTAGCACGCATATTGCCAGCCAGAGGGTAAGCAGGAGTAGCAGCATTTGGAACATGAATCCCTTCAAGTGGTTGCGTGAAGCTCTGACGATCAACATTGTGAAGATATAGAGGTTCTTTTTCAGGCTCTGGGTAGATGACTTCAAGTGACAGATCAACCTCAGGCATAAAGATAAGATAGTTGCGCACTGAGGGCTGATAGTCGACAGAGGAATGAAGTTTGATTAGGCGCATCACCCATGGAGCATAAAACTTCAAGCCGAATAGATCAATTCTTAACGCAGCCAGTTGCCTGATGAAGAAATCCTGGGTATTGAAGTTGATGCCATTGAGAATATAGAACACCAAAGTCTTCATGGTGCTTTCAAGTTTAGCTTCAGGAGAATATCCCTTGACAGGCCATAGAGTATGCCTCACAATGTGATAAATTGTACGGGGTAGGTACTCAAGGTTCTTGACGAAGAATTCCTTGGGATATTCAGCATCTTGTGGCAATGGCTTCATCATGCCGAGCATATGACTCATATTAGGCTCTGGCTTCTGAACTATACTCTCCAGCGCATTCCTGTGTAGCTGACAACCAGGTTCATAGAGCTCACCTGGAGTGGGCAAGGAAGTAAGCTCGATGATATCTTGAGCTTTAGCTTCATGATGCACATCTCCTGTCATCCACTCAAGGACCCAAGTCTTCGGATCCCTGTTGTAGCCACGAATGTGAAGAGTGGCATAGAACTGCAGCAGAAGCTCTTCATTCCAGTGCTCTTTGTCAGTGACGAATTGGAGAAGACTAGCATCTCTGAAACAGTCCAGAGCTTCTTCCAGGCAGGGCAGACCAGCAATGGCTTCACAATCCAGACGCATATGAGGAAAGATTCTCTCTTGATTGTATAAGACACATGAAACAATAGCTGCGCTGCTGATAGCTCCAGAAGCGATCGGAAGAGATCTTTGGCTTCGAGTATGGGTTCTTGGCACTGTCAAAGAATGTGTTGTGTGCCCTGAAGCCATTCACACTGAACGATCCTGACGATGTTGCAGCACCTGGAAACCTTGGCAGTCTGGGCTTTGGCTTCTAAACTTGTGGCCTCTACTCCACATGATAGTCATATTGAGGTCCTGGAGCTGTGGGAGGCACCATGATGGGCCACCGAACTGTGACAATTTCACCATGATTATAGGCATGTTCAATTGTGTGAGGCCTTGGGGCTGGAACAGTGGCACCAGCATCCACATGGGCTTCAGGTTGCACATGAGCTCCAGGCACAACATTGGCTGCAGGCACCACATTCTCTTCAGCCATGACAACGTCATTGGCTTCAGTATCATTATTGGTGGCAGCCTCAGTGTTCTCAACCTCCATGTATTCAATGACAGGAGGGTCGGGCACAGTCACGTTCTCCTCGAGAACGACTTCTTGAGTGACAGGGGTGTGGCAACTCTTTCTTCTTCTTGTCTTGGTTCTTGATTGTCATCGGCTGATGCAGCCGAAATGTCTTCAGCAGCTTTGGCGTCAGACTTAGAGACATTCACAGTAGGGGTGGCTTGAGGAAGCACTTGACGTGCTACTGAGTTTTGTGACGCTTCCCCTTCCGGAATGCTCGACATGGCGACCTGTGGCCTGTGGCCTTTGCGAAGCCTGCGGAAAGCTGGTGACGCCTATGGTGATGGAGTGGTCTGCACCATGTAGTTGTCGTCCTCAAGCACCGGAGTGGTGGCTTGAGGTGATGGAGTTCTGGGTGTGTCATCATCAATGGGGGTGTCTTGTTGAGGGTGATCTGCCCGTGAATCATCCTGAGCAATTGGCGTCAAGGGACGACCAATGCTGATGAGTTTGCTGTTCGTAAGAACAGGCGATGATACTGGTTGGTTCTCGGGTTGAGGAAGGACTTGATCATCATCTACATTGTCTTCACGACCAATGTCTTCAGCTGTGATGGGGTCGACAACCGGAACTTCTTCATTTTCAGGAGCCACTATGAAAGCAGGCTCGTGGATCACAAGTTGACGCTCTAGGTTGGTGGAGGCGGGACGAGCAACAGAAATGGGCTCGACAACGAGAGGCTCAGAGGCCGCAGCACGCTATTTCATTGAAGACTTCTTCAATTTCTTATTTGATGGACCATCATCAGAAGTATTCCTGTGCTTGCGCTTCTTGGCTTCGGCTTCAGCTGCCCTTGTCTTCTTCAGCTCTGAAGCTGCTGTGGGGACCTTAGGCCTCGAGTCTGTCATGCTGGCATGGAGGACAATGTGAGGTGCTTCCTGCCTTGAAGCTTCAGCTTGGGCCACAGCGGGATTCTTCTTCTGTTTGGCAGCCATCTTGGGGTCAATGCCAGGACGCCCAAGTGCCTTGCGCTTCTCAGCCTCTTTGTGTGCTTGAACACATTTCTGGGTGAAGTACTTCATGCGCTCTCTTGAACCTTTTGCTTCTTCCCACTTCTTGTGAAACTCTTCCTTGAGGTCATGCAGCATCTTCTTGAAGATCTGGACATCTGCCATGCTTAGCTTGGCCATGTTCTTCTTGAAGTGAGCCTTCTCATAATCAATTTTGTTCTTGAGCTCGACTATCTTCTGAGCCAAGGCCAACTCATTAGCAATGGCTTCGTGGAATGTGATGCTGATGTCCACAGGAAGCTGAAGATCATCAATGCTGATAGTCTGGTCATCAAACCACTCGTCGATGAAGTTGTTCAGAATATCCACATCAAAGAGGGGCAGATCGTTGAAGATCCCCGCATCTTGCTTACTCTTGATCAGTTTTTCAAGGGCATCATCACCAAGATCTTCATAGCTGGACAGATCAATGGTTTCATCTTCGTTCCTCAGAACGACAGCTGGAGTAAGTTCATGCCCAGAGATCTTCATGGGCTTCTTCTTGGGCCTCTCTGTCTTCTTGGAGACACGAGAAAGATCTTCAGATTGCACACTGGGTTCAGGAGGTGCAGTGGCCAATGGCTTCACACGCGAAGCTTTCGGTGCGGCAGAGGGCTTTGAAGCCTTTGATTTCTTCTGCTTCTGTGACTTAGGTGGAGCTGGTGCTTCATCAGAATCTGCGCCATCAGCTGAGTGCTCCATGGTGGCCCCCTGAACAGCCATGTGAGTGATGAGGCCATCAAGGTTATAGAAGGGGCCGATGACATTTGGATTGGCATCGCGGGTGCCATCAGCCCTTGGAGCAGATGGACCAGGGTTGAAGTTGAGTCCAAATGCCTTCTTGTTTTTAGCCGCGGACTCCTTGGTAAATTGATAATTGCGCTTGAGAGATTGTCGTCATGACACCATAACAGTGATGATGGGTTGGCATTCTCTGGCTGTGGTCCACGAACCATGCAAGGGTAGAAGCCTTGAGCAATGGCTTCAGACTTGGACTTGGGCTGCAAATTTCTGTATAGAATATCTCCCCATGGTCTCTTGATTGCATTCTTTTCAGCATATTCAGCAGTCACAAATCTGTACTTGAACCATTCTTCTGCCCAATATCTTCGAATCCACTGGATTCGAGTCTTGCGCTGATTGTAATTATCTTCAAGATCTGTCTTGTACATTTCAAATAGATCCGGTGGCAAGTCCTTGGCTGTATCCCCATGGCGCTGCCTACCGCCCTTTCTAGCTGACTTCTCAGTGGCCATTATATTCAAGTTGAATGGCTTCAAGACTGTGAATGGCTTCATTTTGCTGGTCAGACAGGAACTAGCTTCAGGAGAGTTGATGTGTCGCTGTAAGAACTCTGCAAATGAATACAAACTATGAGAACTAAGGGATTCTCCCATGGACATGTACCTGTGACAACATTAGAGGTGCGACGGAAGGGGAAGAGGTCATATGCATTCTCAGAAGATTTTGAAGATAAATCAGTTTGAAGACATTGACATCATAGCGCGAAGACATTCACTTATTTGATGAGAGTTGGTTCCAAATTTGTACGAATCCATGAATAAGTACAAGTGAGGAATCTATCTAGTTGTGAAGCATAAGTGAATATACTTGGCATGATATGAGATGCAGAACAAGATAGATCCAGATTTGGAAGTTTAGAAACCACTTTTGGTTGAAGTGGATGGATCTAATGGATCAAAAAGGCAGTAAAAAGTAAGTTTAAGTACCGCACGACGAACTGCTAGACGAGGTTGAGAGGGAGGCCGAGCAGTTCAATCTCCCGCGCCCTAACTTGGTGGCGGAAGACACCTACGGCGGCGGCGGAGAGGACGAGGTCCGCGGCCGGCATGAGGACGGTGTCGACGGCAGCTAAGCGCTTCGTCTCCGGCGTCAACGCGAGCTAGCAGAGGCTCTAGGGTTTGTGAGAGGTGGCGAGGTGGGATTAGAGATAATGACCGCGTTGAGTTGTGTATTTATAAGGAAAGGGACAGCACAACGTAATTACGCAGGTGCCCCTGGCGGTTCACATCTGAAGGACACATGGCATGCATGCAACTCATTGGAAGTTGTTCCATGTTCCCACGCACGCCTGGATTGTCGGGTGGTCGTTCCGGCTTCTCTGGTTTTCAGGCAATAAGGATATAACATTAAAGCAGATTTAACTTTTGTCTCTATGTCTTCCGCTGACAAGGATTCAGAGAAGAAAATCGACAGTTTTAATAGAATACATATGATTTGGATAGATAGAATCTGAGGAAGAAGCATAGAGGGGGTTAGGGTCCGATCACATTCACTTAGATCAAAAGATTCAAACATGAAGACATAGCTATAAGTGAATGCTGTAGAGGACACAACACAAATACGTGTATATATCAATATAAGACCAAATCAACATTGTGAAGATAAATATGAAGACAAAGCAATGTTGAAGACAAAAAAAATGCGAAGACTTTGCAAATGTGACGCCAAATGAAACACTTCAAACAAGAATTTGGTGGTGGCATTATCCACCGTATAGGAAGTATTAGACGCAGACACGACGCACAATTATCGTGGCGCTCGAAAGTCGAATTCCGTGTTAATGTATTCACACTTAGAGTGTATGTCTTCATTGATTGAAGATATACTTTACTTCGTGTGTTGCACATCTAAGTCATCAACA
Organism: Aegilops longissima; assembly: GCA_021605205.1. NCBI lineage: Eukaryota > Viridiplantae > Streptophyta > Magnoliopsida > Poales > Poaceae > Aegilops > Aegilops longissima. The sequence goes on from CM038682.1 coordinate 331,332,642, forward strand.
TGCATAAGCGTTAGGATGTGTGTCCAATCACAGGACATTCGAGGATTCTAAGATATTTAGCTCACACCGCAACTTGCAAAACCTTTTCTCATCCAAGGGCTTTGTGAAGATATCTGCCAATTGCTCTTCAGTGTTGACGTGAATGATATCAATATCTTCCTTTAGGACATGATCTCTGAGAAAGTGATGACGGATCTGAATGTGTTTTGTCTTCGAGTGCTGAACTGGGTTGTTGGCAATCTTGATGGTGCTTTCATTGTCACAGTAGAGTGGCACTTGCTTCAGATGGATGCCATAGTCCTTGAGAATTTGCTTCATCCATAGAAGCCGTGGGGACCCCGACTCATAAGTCGTGATCACCGAATGCACGTGTACAGTGATCCTAGAGATCAATGCTCACTGAACACACAGAAGCTGAATAACAAGAGTCTTACATCCATACATACCGTTTTACACAAGTAGGACCATTATGGTCAAGTCTTGAGTATATCATCGCAGCGGGAATCTTCGTCGATAACTTGGACCCATGCCATCTGCCTTAACCCTACGGCATTCTCATTGGAAAAGCATCCTAGCTCGCACGATCGTCACCAAAGAACTCTTGATATCTTGTCTTTCATGCCCGCCAATAAAATAACCAGTGGCAAGCCAATGAGTACTTTGAATGTACTCGCAAGCAACCCAAGAGTGATAACAAAATAATTATGCAAAGCTCTGCTGCTGAATTGGCATTTTTGCGGAAAGCTAGTTTTTCTCATGCAAGTATGATCAACATTTATCAAAGACATGAATGTGTCTGCAGCCAATATCAGGAGGTTACAGACATCAACATCGAGAAAGAGTTATAAACAACTCATGCTCAAGCTCATCGTGACTCCCTCACGAGTCGCATCATCAATATCACCAAACTGTGTTGTTTGTTAGAAACATATGGACATAGTCTAAGCAGCACCACCCAACTATCCTTGACAGTGGACACGACTATTCGAATAGTTTGACACTCTGCAGAGTTTGCACACTTTACCCACAAGATCCGGGAAACTTTCGTGTCATCCACGACCCGCGGTACCTTAAGTACCCGGGGTAAGCACCAGATCACTACCTTTCCCTAGTCGTGACCAACATAGAGTCCACTCGATTGGTAACAGCCCCAGTGCCAAACATTTTCACAATTTAATTTGGTGGAGCCACGCTCCCATATTCATCACATCTCACATGCACGGGGGTACCAACGGTGTGTCCGGTGCCCTGTGAAAACAGTCATGGCCGCCTATCCAAGCACGACCCCGTCCCGAGAGTGACCATGTCACTCCCGTCACTAGTAATGCGGGCATCCCTGCTAGCACAAACTAGGTAGTCAATAATGCCCCGTCCCATAAGGGGTAGTGTGGTTGTACATGTTTGGTTGGGACAGTAGACAATCTTAAATCTAATCCCTCTCTGTAAACAACACTTTCATCAAGCCTCGGTGCACTACCTCTCCACCAAGTAGTGACCTAGTTCATCACCATCTCCCAGGGGCATTAGTGGCACCCACTGGGCTATTTGCAAGCATGTCAAACCACACTTGTTCCTTTCCATGCATAACTCCGACCCATTTTTCTCAGCCAACAACTATAGCATATTTCTACAACCCACCAACACAACTCTAAACAAGGATAGAGTCATGAATAATGCAAGTATCAACGGGGCATGCAACGGAGGCAAACATAGCAAGGTTGCCATTCAAGATATCATGCATTCAACAATCACGGAAAGAAATGCTACTATGATAAAAAAAAGGGTTCATCATGGTCAAAGGGCTGCTTGCACAGTTCATCGTAGTCTTGAAATCTTCCGGTCCTTCTCCAAATACTGCTTACTTCACAACTAACGCCGGAAACAATCACAATAAGCAACACAACAAGGCAGGAAAAAATAAAAGTGCTCTAAAAATATGAAGTTGACTTTACTAGGACTTCTCTGGTTATATGAAAAATAACCAGAGTGGTTTCATTGGAATTGGATCAGTGATTATTTCTGAACATTTCAATACGATGGAAACAAGGGATTTAATGGATCTGCAAGTTTCCTACAGAATACCTTTTTATAAAAATGAGTAAAAGTACCCATTAAATAAGGCATGATTTTAGAAACATTTAGAAATTGGTTTCACTGGATTTGGAGTTGAAATGAATATGATATGGATTTTTGAAGTGGACTTATGTGGATGAATGACCTATTTATGCATCCAGTGAAAACCATGCATAGTAAAAATGTTCACTATGCCTCACTAATTAGATCTGGATTTATGGAGTCTCTAGAAATTTGAATCATCAAATTTGGACAAGAAATGAATTAACTATGGATTTTAGAAGCTCACTGGAAAAGAAAAAGAAAAAGATTTTGGTTATACCTAAATCTGTGCTCACGGCGCAGCTTAGCACAAAGACTCACTTTGGGCCGCCCAGTGCCTCGGCTTGTGGGCGCAGGAGGTGACGTCAAAGGCGCCTTCGCGGAGTACGCCTCCACTTAAATGGACGGGCCCGCTGGCTTGGGTCAGCGACGCGTGGGCCCAGCCCGCAGGTCGTCTTCCACCTCCCACGCGTGCTCTGGCCGCGGGAAGGAGCGGCTCCCGCCGGCGATTGCCGGGGCTACAAGGCATCTCCGGCGATGCCCCGCCCACCGGCGTGCTCAGGAGACCATGCTGCACCCATCCATGTGTTGCACGCATGCCGAGGATGGCTGTAGTGGCGATGGCTTGGGTGGTGGCGGAGGGGCCATCGGTCATCTTTGGCCATGAGCGCCTGGCCTTCCCGGGGGCGAATGGGGGAGATGGAGGGCCTTGCGATGATGGTGGAGGGCTCTAGTGCGGTCTAGAGGGGAGGAGGAGGAGATGTGGGTGCGAATTTAGGCGGAGGCCGGCGACATTGCTCCGGCCATGGAGATGCAAGGAGGGCACGAGGAGGGAAGTGGGTTGGTCCAGGGGGTGCACGGGAGGGAGAGAGAGCCAAAGGAGTAGAGAGGGGGCTCGGGGGTGGCCTTAAATAGCCAACCCGTGGCTCACCATGGACGTGGCGCACGGGCGGCCGCGGCAACGGATTGGGAGGCCAGGAGGGAGGGAGAGGGGATGTCTACGGCATTTGTGGGAGTCGAGTAGGGTGCCAGGAAGGGAGAGAGGGAGCGGGGCGAGCTCCGGGTGGAGCCACGAGCTCGCACGCGCATTGGCGGGCTCGGGCGGCTCTGGGCACGCGCGGCATGGGCAAGACAGAGGGGGAAAGGAGGGGGCCAGCACGGTGGCGTGTTGCGGACGTCGAGGCACCTCGACTGGCGCGAGGGGGAGGCTCGAGGTGGTCGGGGACGCAGGCGTCAACGGTCGGGAGCACGCCGACGTGCTCCAGAGCGTCTTTGGCCGGCATCCATGCTTTTTCACAAGACTCATGGCGATCCACTTGTGTCTCAGCGTGATGCAGGAGGAATAAACAAGAGGGGTGGAGGCTTTGGATGCTCTGGAACTTGCCAGGAGTGAGAGAGAGATGAGAAAGGGAGGGGAAAGTGGCTGTCCAGAGAAGAAAAATGGGTCTCTGCCCCCCTTCATCATTGCCTCTCGGGCAGGGAAGCACACCAGAGGTAGAGGGGGACTAGGAGGGGTGATGGTAAAAAGTAGAGTCCATGGAGATTAGTGGAAGAGGCCAAAAATGGGATTTTGGTAAAGTGGCAGAAGGTGTTTGATGCTAGTTTGGGCAATCAAATGGATTCCAAATGATATGAAGATTAACAGGATCAAGTGTCATATAGAAATGAGGTTGATCACCAAGTTGGAGCTCATTTGAAGAAAGTTGACAATGCAACTTTGGTAAACCCTAGAAATCAACAGAAATGGACTTTCCCAGATTTAGCCCTGCAAATCTATTCTCCTTGATGCACCACTTGGTGTAGTGTCATCATTTGAGGTTCTGAACATGTCCACAAAAGTTGAGATCAAAAGGAGAAAGTTGCCAATGTAGAGTTGTTCAAATTTGGTTCTGGACAGGAAGGGTTTTGGGGCACTTGGATCAAGTTAACTTGTTTTCCAACTTGTGCCATTTGTTCTAGATGAATGATTAGACCATTTGAGCATGTTCACAAGGTTTGAGAACATTTGGACATGTTTGGCAATGTAAAGTTGCTCAAACTTCAAAATGGACAGAAATGGTTTTGAGGAGATTTCATGGGGTTATACTATTCTCCATGACATGATACTTGTCAAGATCATCAAACATGTCATATGTGACATGCTCGAATTTTCTTGGAATTTTTTGGAGAATATTTCCTATGCAAATATTTCAAAAGCTTGGAATATCCAGAAAGGGTTTTTGAGGGATTTGACCAATATTTTGAACATGACCATGTGTTGAAACTCTTACATATGTACAATCTATGTCCACTGAGTTTCCCTAGGTTTTTCCCAAATACTTTTAAAGAATTAAAATAATTTTAACCTATTAAAGACCATTTCTGGCCTTAAGAAAAAGATTTTAAATAAAATAGGAAAATAACTTTTAAAATTATATTTTTATGGTTTCGGGTATCTTATATCTAATAGGAGTCAAATATATTTTTGAAAGATTTTACTGCCCTTAATTAAGTACTTGCAAAGCAAATCTCAATTCAGGAGTTTTTGGAAAACTAATTTTTGAAAATACTATTTGGCCAAATTATTTTTGTAAGAAATTATTTTTATGTCCTACACACATGGCATTAATATTGGGCAAGGTTTTTGGATCAAGGAGAAGGAGTATAAGAGTTGGAGGATTTATTTGATTTTTAGAGCACTTGCAACCAACACAAAGAAATCAAATCAAGCAAAGGCCAAAACACTCAAAAGTTTTTGTCAAACCACATTTTATCATGATTTATTAGCTTAAGTGTTGTGGCATGAAAATCAGGGTGTGACAGAAGCTGAGCGCAGCAAGATCCGGCAGCAATGTATTCAGATTCAGCAGTGGAGTGAGACACACACTTCTGCTTCTTTGAAGGCCAACAAACAAGAGATCGTCCAAGAAAGTGACATGTGCCTGATGTGGACTTGCGATCAACCTTGTCACCAACATAATCAGCATATGAGAATCCAACTAGATCAAACTCTGAGCCCTTTAGATACCATAATCCTAGTGTTGGGGTGTAAGCCAAATATCAAAGAATTCGCTTCACAGCGAAGTGATGAGACTCCTTTGGTGCCGCTTGGAATCGGGCACACATGCAAATTCTAAGCATGGTATCTAGCCTAGATGCACATAAATAGAGTAAAGAACCAATCACGGAGCGGTATACCTTTTGATCGAACTCTTTACCATTGTTGTCGGGACCCAATTGACCTTTGGTTGGCATTGGCGTCGTGTACCCTTTGCAGTCTTGCATTCCAAACTTCTTCAGGCAATCTTTGAGGTATTTCTCTTGAGATATGAAGACGTCGTTGCTCTGCTGACGGATTTGAAGACCAAGGAAGAACTTCAGCTCGCCCATCATGGACATCTGATATTGCTCTTGCATCATGTGCCCAAACTCATCACTGTATCTTTTGTCAGTGCAGTCGAAGATATTGTCATCCACATAGATGTGACACACAAAAAGTTCACCATCGTATGTCTTTGTGAAGAGAGTGGGATCCAGAGAACCAGGTTTGAAGCCTTTTCTCTTCAGGAAGTCTTTGGGTGTGTCATACCAAGCACGAGGGGCTTGTTTGAGGCCATACAGTGCCTTGTTGAGCTTGTATACCATATCAGGATGTTTTGGATCTTCAAAGCCAGGTGGTTGTGCAACATACACTTCTTCTTCAATATTGACATTGAGAAAGGCACTCTTCACATCCATTTGGTACAGGAGGATATTGTGATGGTTGGCATAGGCTAGCAGTATGCGAATGGCTTCAAGCCTAGCCACCGGAGCGAATGTTTTATCGAAGTTAATCCCTTCAACTTGAGTGTATCCTTGAGCAATGAGACGAGCCTTGTTTCTGACAACTTGACCATGCTCATCTTGTTTGTTGCGATAGATCCATTTGGTGCCAATGATTTTGTGCTTGCGAGGGTCAGGACGCTTGACTAATTCCCACACATTGTTCAACTCGAACTATTGAAGCTCTTCTTGCATAGCTTGAATCCATTTAGGTTACATAAAGGCTTCAGCAACTTTCTTGGGTTTAGATATAGAGACAAAAGCAAAGTGCCCACAGAAATTTCCTAGCTGTGTTGCTCTTGAACAAGTGAGTGGACTAGGTGCATTGATGCTATCAATTATCCTCTCAATCTGTACTTCATTTGCAACACGAGGATGAACTGGACGAAGATTTTGCCCTTGCTGACCATTGTCTTCTTCTTCAGCATTGACTTCAGGCTGAGCAGTGTCATAAGGTTGATTAGGCGCAGAAATGATAAGTTCCTCTTCAGCCTGTGCCTCTGAAGGTATGATTTCTCCAGTACCCATAAGCTTGATCGATGCACTAGGTGTGACTTCATCTAGCACATTTGGCAGGTGCTCTCTTGGCGAGCCGTTAGTCTCATCGAACCGCACATCCACAGTTTCAACCACTTTATAGTGAAAGAGGTTGAAGACTCTGTAGGAGTGCGAATCCTTTCCGTAGCCAAGCATAAAACCTTCATGTGCTTTCGGTGCAAATTTTGAAGTATCATGTGGATCCCTGATCCAGCACCTAGTACCAAATACTCTGAAGTAATTGACATTTGGCTTCTTACCAGTTAGGAGTGTCGGCGTTCTGGGAACGGGGGTACCCAGACTTGCTCGCCTGCTGCTGGGCGTGGCTCAAGGGGTGGCCCAACACGCCCATCTTCACCAAAGATAAGCTCAAGACCTCGCGAGGGCCAGATTGCTGGGCGGATGACAGGAAGTTCTTCAGGCACAGCCTCGTCAGGTTGGCTCGCGAGGAGGCGGAGAGATCAAGGCGAGGTACCTCAGGAGGTGCTCATGACGCAAGCCATGACAACCAAGGGCGCCAGGCGGGCGCCAGCCCGTGCAGTGTCCTCATTTCCTCTTTGGTGCAAAGGAGGCAAGCGCATGCGAGAGTATCAAGCAAAGGCACCTGCTTGGTGCAACAAGACCAAGATCGTCGGCGGCAGGAAGGAGGTCATCGTGGAGCCCAAGCCGCCACCGCCAGAGCCTTTGACAAAGCGAGGACCAACTTTAGTCAGATAAGTGTACTAGATGTTCCCTTCAAATGGCTAATTGTTGGCGCCCTTCCCGCTCAATATTTGGGAAGAGGCCCAGGGCCTTCGCCTATAAATAGGATTAGCCACACACAGAGCTGGAGAGAGCTTGAATCTAGGAGATCTTGAATCTAGAGAGAGAGAGGGAGCGACTGAACTCCCCCTAGCAGTTCATTGCACCGGCCAAGAACAGACCCTCGCGAGGCTGTTCCTCCTTGTATTGTTCTTCATCAGCCCCTGAGGCAATCCACCACACCACACACTGGAGTAGGGTGTTACACCACAATGGTGGCCCGAACCAGTATAAACCTTGTGTCTCTTGTGTTGTTCCTTTGGTAGTTTAGACCCTGGCGAGGCGACGAGGTGCAGGTAGGTAGGGGCGCTAGATCTCCGTGCGCACCCCTGAGTTCAAACTCTAGAGGGTCTGCGAACTGAACCGACATTTGGCGCGCCCGTAGGTGCGCCAGAATTCGCCTTCCGCCGCCTGTTCTTTGCCGCCGATCGATCCATGTCGACGCCTTTCGTCGGCCCGCACTAAGCGCTAAGCCGCTCGCTGCCGCGTCGCCCAGACGGCCCGTCGGCGGCCGCCCGCCGTTCCCGTCGCTGCCGTCAAACGCCGCCACCGCTGGCGAGGAACGAGCAGCAAGCATCGCCCTAGCACCCGTCCGTGAGGCGAGACGGCCAGATCGCTACTCCTTCACTCGCCCCACTGGGTTCTTCCGTCCAAGGCCCGCGCTACCATGGAGGTTCGAGCGCGCCATCGTGGCAAACGAGCTCCTGCGTTCGCTGCCGACGACGCGTCACGAAGAGTGGCTCGACTGCCGCCGAGCTCGTCCGCACCGCAGGGGCTCCCCTTGCTGTCCTTCTCGCTGCACACGCCTCGCCTGCAGCACGGGCGATGAAGCCGAGGGCGCCTCGATCGCCTCCCCCTCAAGAGGGCGCTTTGGCCCCAAGCGCGTGGGCCTCGGGCGGAACCCACTCCGTCTGGTGCCGCCAGAGCAAGAGCAGAGCTGTCAAGAGGTCCCTCGCCCCCAAGAAGCTGCCCGAGTGCTCCTCGCACCGGCTCGTCACGATCAAGGCCTCCTGCTCCAAAGACGCTAAGACCCAGCGCTGCTCCCAGCGGCAGCGCATGGGGACTCGCAAGACCAGGCTCTTCGTCACCAAAGGCCTCCTGTGGCCACAAAGAGGCTGCCGCGCCTTTCACCACCGAAAGGCTGCGCGTCGCGTGGCAAGCAAGTTCAAGCCGGACCTGCCTCCTCGCTATAACGGCACGGCCGACCCGCTGAGTTCCTTCAGACCACGAGCTGGGCATCGGCTGCCAACGGGACGAGAAGGTCATGGCGAACTGGTTTCCCATGGCACTTATGGATCGGGCCCGCACTGCTCTCTGAACTCGCTCTGGCACGATCTCCTCCCCGGGCGAGATGCGCACCCACTTCATCGCCAACTTTCAAGGTACTTGTGACCGCCTCCGCCGGAGCGACATATGCGCCAGATCAAGTAGCAGCCGGGAGACCTGCAGAAGTACATCCAGCCTTCAACAACTCGCGCCTCAAGATTCCCAAGGTGACCGAGGAGGCCATCATCTCGGCCTTCTCCGACGGTGTGCGTGACGTCAAGATGAAGGAGGAGCTGGTGATGCATGAAGATCTGTGCACATCCTTGGAGCTGTTCAACTTGGCGACCAAGTGTGCTAGGGCTGAGGAAGGACGCCTTTCCCTCCTCGAGCTGCCACCGCACCCGAAGAGAAGAAGCCCAAGGCCAAGGATGTGAAGCGCAAGGGGCTGCCGTGCTCATGCAGAACCAGATACCAAGCGAGGCGTAGATCAGCCCGAGTCTTCCAAGGGCAGCCGCATCTGGTCTACCACGACGTCCACACCCACAACACCAACGAATGTCAAGAGCTCCGAGCTGTGCGAGAAGGGAGGCTCGGTCGACGCCCCGACCGCAACGATCGAGGCTACGGCCGAGGAGGAGGAAGAAACACAGACGCTGGAAGATCGTGGCCCTCGCCAAGGGTGGCGTGACCGACCTCGCGAGGATCGCCGGGCAGGATCAGCCTCGAGGGAGGCCGAGGGATCAGCCTCGCGAGGATCGCCCGCAAGGAAACGCAGGCCTCCTCCTCTGCCAAGCAGCCAAGGAGAAATGAGGACCATCATCACGACGAGGGGCTGGGGCTTCCAGAGCCGCGATCGCTTGCATCCCGGGCGGAGCTCAAGCCCCACCTCTCAATGCATCTTCAAGCAGTTCGCCCGGTGAATGCAGTCCTCCCAAGCTCGAGGCCACGCGCCTCTCGTGGTCAGCGCGCCATCACGCTCAGCTCAGCGGATCAGCTCAAGTCGCGCCACACCGGAGTCCTCCCGATGCTTTGTTCCCCAATCATCGAGAACGTGCAAGTCACCAAGACCCTCATCGATGGCGGAGCAGGCTCAATGTCCCGTCCAGAGACATTCAACAATCTCCAAGTGCCTTACAATCAGCTTCACCAACCAAGCCTTTCTCTCGAGTCACCGATGGCTCCACAGTCCGATTGGGCAGGTCCGCCTCCCGTCACCTTCGGGCGCGCGACAACTACCAAGACGGAGCTCATCGACTTCGATGTCGCCCACATTCGCCAGAAATGCCATCCCTGCACCCAGCTCGCCAAGTTCATGGTCGTGACTCATCGTGGCTACAATGTCCTCAAGATGCCAGAAGCGGCGGAGTCATCACGGTGCCTTGTGAAGAAAGAGACGCAGCAGCTCCCCGGAGCGAGCTTTTCAAGCCGCATCACTTGAAGACCCAGATCGCAGGAGCGGAGGCTCCCGAGACCGCCTCCCAAGAAGAAGAAGACATCGCCAGCCCAACCCCTCAGAGGCAGGCCCCTCGTGGTCCGCTACTGCTCAGGGGCACCTCCTTCATCACATAGGAAGGCGCGCCCGGCGCCTCCTCAAGCAAGGCTCGGGGCTCTCTCCGAGGGCCACCGACCTTGCTAAGGTCACGAGGGAGGCGCTTGGGCACCACTTGGAAGCGTGTTTCAGAGCACGTTTCCCTCAGGAAGGAGCAAGGCAAGGAGGGCCAAACCCTTAGGAGTTCGTCACCAGATCATTCAGAGCTGCAGGAGTCAAGAGTCATGAGTGGCAGCCGCCACTTACCGCCGTAGCTCCCCATCCGAGCAAGGATGGTGGGCTGCGCGTCTGCATCGACATACCATGGCTCAACCGAGCCGCCTCAGAGCGCTTCGCCCTCACGCTGGGCGCCGCAAGGTCCACCCCACGCCTACGTCAGATGCCCTACGGCGTGTCAACGCTGCCGCCACGCGCCATACCTCATGGGGAACATCCCGGAGGCTCAAGAGGCCAGGCGTCCGCAGTCCCGCGGAGATGGAGATGGTCCACGAGGAGCCACTCAGCGCCCGAGCCTCCCGAGGCTCCCTGGGCTGGGGCTCGTGGAAGATCGGCTTCCACAGCCCACTTCGCCTCGCTACTTCAGCACCCCTTTGTCTTCAACGCTATCGTGACATCCTTCAAGTTTCATTTCACCGAGCGCCTGTGGCTGCATCATTCCCAGCCGCGCGGGTCCGCCCCGCTGCGTGTATCCCTTTACTTCATGTTCCTAGCTTACCTTATCGGGCGCCCTCGGGCTGCATCATCCCCAAGTCACTCGGGCTGCACCCAGCGACGCCCCGCCTTCCTCGCACCTATCTAAATGAACTTGCTCCTTCGTGATTAACGTGCTTGACCTGGTTTCCCACTCAACTGACACCAACTGACGGAGCTGCTCCCCAACGGCACGACGCTTGCGCATGGGTCCGTCCCTGCAACGCCGACAAACCTGAATGGCTGAGCTCTGGCCGCGGCAGCCCCGCACGGCGCCACCTCGTCAGGCCTTCAGTGCATCGTCACCCCTCCAAAGCAACCAACGGCTGACCATCGCTTGTCATGGCGGACTTTTGTTCTTCTTGTGGTGAGCCTGCAGGATCTCTTCAAGGCGCAGCGCCAGGCGAGGCCCTCATGGCGTCTTCTCCACTCTCGTCCGCGCAACCGCTTGCACGCTAAAGGGGGGTACCGAGCATCGCGACTCACGGGCTCCTCATCGCTCTTCAGCCCTCACCTCGCCTTGTCCACGGCATCACGACCGCATACCAGCGACGGCCGAGACCCGCCGAGGGCCGGACCCGAGGACGAGAGCGAAAGGGAGCAAAGGCGAAGGAAGAGGCACGGGGACCTCGCCAGCAACCCTCGCCGCCGATCGCAAACCTAACGCCGCACCAGAAGCGGTTCCCGACTCCGAGATAAGTCACCTCCGAAACACCGGCTACCAGAAGCGCCGACCTCGCACCTAATGCAATCCCTGTTAGCAACGCCGCACTCCTTTCTCGCTGAACGATGGCTACTTGAGCGCTAAAGGGGACCTCCTGAGCATCGCAACTCACCGGCTCTTACTGGACCCCGGGCCGCTCTCCTCCTGGCCTTGACCACGGCATCGCGGCCTGGCATACCAGCGACGGCCGAAGCTCGCTTTGGGACTGGACTCGCTGGCGCAGAGCACCAAGCCCTCGTGAGGTTCGGAAGGAAGAACTAAGCTAAGACGGAATGAGCATCTCGCACTACTTCACGGCAAGGGTCATATTAACAAACGTAACCACGTGCACCTTACAGCCATGGGCGCTGATTCCTCGCAGGGAACAGAGGGAGAAGATCCTAAAGAACGCTAACTACACACGCCTCGTGAGAGACGCCATCATCAATAGTGGGCCGTTAGGCACCGACGCCAACCTCATCCAGATCAGAGGCGGCGGCGGCTCGCCGAGCCCGCCTCGCCCGAGAGCGGCGCAAGCTCGGGGCTCAGAGGCTGCCGCCGCTCCTCCGGAGTCGCCAAGAGCTCGGCGGAGTCGCTGGATCCTCCGACGCCCACCGCCTCGAGGAGCTGCCGAGGGAGCGATCGGCGAGCCTGGTCTCACATGGCGGGGCCCGACCACCTCTCTCGTGGCAGCACTCCAGCCGGGCGCCCGTCTGCCAAGACCTTGAAGAGCATCATGGAAGCGCCGTCGTACTCTGTGGATCGCGAGGGCGCCTCGTCCTGCAGACCCGGGCGATCTCGCCCCAGCCTCGAGTCATGAAGACCTTGCCCGGAGCGACGATCGCGACCTCCGCTTCTGTCGCGAGGGTGCTGCAGCCGGCGTGCTGCAACCAGAGCTCCAAATATCCCCCCTGCGGCATCATGAAGGCGAAGGAGGGAGGAAGGCGGATCCAAGACTGAGGAGGCATGGCGGCGTGGAGCACAAACTCTCGGGAGGAGCCCTCGGCATGGACTCCAGGAGGGACAACGCGCACCGCCGTGACCAGCCGACGCTGATGGCAGCGTCGTCCATGGCGCTCGACGCCAACTCCTTCAGGGCCCTCAAGGTGGGCGTACAAGGGCAGCGGGAACCCTGGCGGTGGCCGCTCGCACCAAGGCCTCGACACCTCCTGCCGGGCGCCCTCATCTCGATGGAAGCGGGTCGGGAGCCTCTCAGGGAGCCTTTCCCTTCTCTTCCGCAGAGAACCGGCGGATCGGAGCCATTACCGCAAGGTGGAGCAAGGACGGAGAAGAAGGAGAAGCAAGAAGAGATGGACTAGAAGGGCACGCACCGTTCCATACTTATAGCCGGGGAAGGCCAACCGCCGTCCTCCACGATCACAGGTAATCATGACCCGCTTTGCATGCAGGGACTTGTCAATTCGTGCAGTTGCCGAGGCGTCGTGGGGAAGCAGGAGCGCCCACGTCCAATCAACCGCCACGCGGCGCCCGAGGCCGCAGGCTGTTAGGGCCCGCGGCGCTTCACACTTGCCCCTTCGCTTCTCTGCCCAGCCAAGTCCAGGCGCGCCTTCGGCCCAGGGGCTACTGTCGGTGTTCTGGGAACGGGGTACCAGACTTGCTCGCCACGGCTGCATGCATGGCTCAAGGGTGGCCCAAAGACGACCTATCTTCACCAAAGATAAGCTCAAGACCTCGTGAGGGGCCAAGCCTCGTGGGGCGGACGACAGAAGCTTCTCGTGCACGGCCTCGCCAAGTTGGCTCGCGAGGAGGCGAAGAGATCAAGGCGGGTACCTCACGAGGTGCTCATGACGCAAGCCATGACGCACCAGGACGCCACCCTGCTTGAAGGTCCTCATTTCCTCTTTGGTGCAAAGGAGGCAAGCGCAGCGAGAGTATCTAGCAAAGGCACCTGCTTGATGCAACAAGACCAAGACCGTCGAACGGCAGGAAGGAGGTCATCGTGGAGCCCAAGCCGCGTCACCGCCAGAGCCTTTGACAAAGCGAGGACCAACTTTAGTCGATAAGTGTACTAGATGTTCCCTTCAAATGGCTAATTGTTGGCGCCTTCCCGCTCAATATTTGGGAAGAGGCCGGGGCCTTCGCCTATAAATAGGATTAGCCACACACAGAGCTGGAGAGAGCTTGAATCTAGGAGATCTTGAATCTAGAGAGAGAAGAGAGAGAGGAAGCGACTGAACTCCCCCTAGCAGTTCATCGCACCGGCCAAGAACGGACCCTCGCGAGGCTGTTCTTCCTTGTATTGTTCTTCATCAGCCCCTGAGGCAATCCACCACACCACACAGTAGAGTAGGGTGTTACACCATAATGGTGGCCCGAACCAGTATAAACCTTGTGTCTCTTGTGTTGTTCCTTTGGTAGTTTAGACCCTAGCGAGGCGACGAGGTGCAGGTAGGTAGGGGGCGAGATCTCCGTGCGCACCCCAGAGTTCGAACCTAGAGGGTCTGCCGGAACCCGAAATCCGACAAGGAGCTCATAGGATGTCTTCTTTAGAAGCGGGTGAAGATAAACACGGTTGATGACGTGGCATGCAGTATCAATAGCTTCAGGCCAGAACTCCCTTGGAGTCTTGTACTCATCAAACATCGTCTGAGCTATCTCAATGAGTGTTCTATTCTTGCGCTCCACGATCCCGTTCTGCTGAGGTGTGTATGGAGCCGAGAACTCACGAGTGATGCCCAATGTATCAAGATAAGTGTCGAGGCCGGTGTTCTTGAACTCTGTGCCATTGTCACTTCTGATGTGCTTGATCTTGATGCCATAGTTTGTCATGGCACGATTGGTGAATCGTCTGAAAACATCCTGCACTTCATTCTTGTAAAGGATTATATGCACCCATGTATATCTTGAATAGTCATCAACAATGACGAAGCCATAGAGGCAAGCAGTGGTAGTAAGAGTAGAGTAGTGAGTAGGGCCAAATAAGTCCATGTGAAGCAGCTCGAAGGGTTGAGATGTCGTCATGATTGTCTTCGAGGGATGCTTGGCCCTAGTCATCTTCCCAGCTTCACAGGCACCGCATAGATGATCCTTCTTGAACTTGACGCCCTCGATGCCCACGACGTGTTTCTTCTTCGCGAGTGTGTACAAGTTCCTCATGCCAGCATGCCCTAGCCTCCGATGCCGTGAGCCAAGACTCAAGCTTTTGCTAGAAGACGTACGACCATCTGTGGTCCTGCTGAGAAATCTACCATATACAGATCATCTTTCCGATACCCTTCAAAGACTAGAGACTTGTCAGATTCCATTAGAACAAGGCAACGGTATTTTCCAAATATCACAATCATGTTTAAGTCACAAAGCATTGAGATAGACATTAAGTTGAAACCAAGGGATTCAACAAGCATCACTTTATCCATGTGCTGATCCTTTGAGATTGCAACTCTACCTAGACCCAATACCTTGCTTTTACCAGTGTCAGCAAATGTGATGTGACTCTTATCAGATGGACGTACGGTTGAATCCATCAGAAGACTTCGATCACCAGTCATGTGGTTAGTGCTTCCACTGTCCATAGTCCATTATGAAGCATTTGGTGTCATACCCTACAGTGCAGTTAGGGGGATAGGCTTCACCAAGGGTATTGTGAAGCATAAACATTTGACAAACAAGCGGATTATGAAAGTTCAGATCCTGGTTAGGGCAAATAGGATGATTGTCAAGGAATCCCGGAACAAAATACATAGTAGGACCATTTGGGCATTTTATCTTGTGCCCCACAAGATGTTTTAGGTCCCCAACAATAGCATCAGATGCCTTTGATTTCCGGCTGGAGACCTTTCCCTGCAAAAGAGAGTCAATTTTTCTTAACCACCCACATCTTCAGGGGTGGCTTAGAAGCAATGAGTCTAAGTGCAGCATCTGAGAACTTTGGCTTTGGAGCCCTATCAAATACCACTACAAAAAACTACAGCCCGCGATGATACGGTTTGTCACAAGAGGTCACGTTTTTGTCATGCATGTACATCCATGACAAATTTATGATGTAATCAAGATAGTCATACATGTGTTGTCGTAGAAGTGTTCCATGACATTACCAAAATTATCATCACGAAGTGTCCACTTCCATGACGATAAATCGTGCGTCCACGTATGCTTTTCGTCAAGGGTGACCGACACGTGGCATCCACCGTAACGGAACACCGTTAAGCTATCGGGTCCGGTTTTGGATCCGATAACCCGTTAACAGCCCCGACCAATGGGGATTTTCCACATGTAAAATCATCATTGGCTGGAGGAAACATGTGTCGGCTCACCGTTGGGACAGATGTCATCCACTCATTGGACCCAAAGCGCCTATGATACGTCGACACGTGGCACGGCCCAATAGTGGCCCATAAAGTTTAAATGGGCCGCCCCAACTAAAGGCCCACAAGATTTTGCGAACCATAATGGGACGGCCCAGCTAAAGGCCCACAAGATTTTGCGGGCCATAATGGGTCGGCCCAGGTAAAGGCCCACAAGATTTTTGCGCGCCATAATGGGCCGGCCCAGGTGAAGGCCCACAAGATTTTTGTCGACCATAATGGGCCGGCCCAGCTAAAGGCCCACGAGATTTCTCCGACATTAATGGGCTGGCCCAGCTTTAGGCCCACAAGATTTTGAGGACCCTAGTAGGCCGGCCCATTAACTGGCTGCCATGTTTTGGGCCAAATGTCGGCCCATATTTGATCCGGTCCATTAATGGCCTGCCATGTTCTGGGCCTAATAATGGCCCATATGAGATCCGGCCCGTTAAAAGCCTACCACGTTCTTGGCCAAATTACGGCCCAGATCAGTTCCGGCCCTTTAGGAGGCTTTGGGCTAAATTATGGCCCATATCGATTCGCCCATTAACCGACGCTACGCTTTTGAGCCCATTTGCTAAAGGCCCATTTAGTAATTCGCCCGATATTAGTTCTCGCCTGTTAAGGGCCTGCTTAACATTTCGCCCTATATTAATTCCGCCTGTTAAAAGCCCGTCATATAGTTGGGCCTAACTATGGCAAGGTTTGCATCCGGCCTGCTCGCAGCCGTTAATCTGATTGGGCCGAACAAGGACCGAGACAATTTTGGCATGTTATAAGCCCATGATTTGATTGGCACATTCATGGGCCGAGGTCTATTTCGGCCTGTTGCCGGCCCGTGAGCTGTTCGGCACGTTTCAGGCCCAACCTACTTTCCAGCCTCCTAAAGGCCCATTGAGTTTTCTTGGGAAAATAGGGCCGGCGGTTTACTCGGCCTATTAAAGGCTCGAATCTACTAGTGGGCCAGTTTACATTTAGGCCTGTCAACAGACCAAGATGACGGGGCCCATGATGCGGATAATACATGGTGATTTGCATGACGGCCCGATTATGTACCGTAATTTTACGGTTTGGTCGGTTTACTACGAAGACAGGATATATATACAGTAAAATAACTACAGCATCGTAAATAAGAAAAAAACCTAGACTATACAATAAAGAAATTACGGCATATTACATCCACTGGGCATCAAAGTTCGCCACTATGATAATAAAGCACAAGCAGACAACATATTACATACACTAGGCATCAAAGATCGCCACCAGTGTGAAGGAAATATGCCCTAGAGGCAATAATAAAGTTATTATTTATTTCCTTATATCATGATAAATGTTTGTTATTCATGCTAGAATTGTATTAACCGAAAACATAATACATGTGTGAATACATAGACAAACAGTATGTCACTAGTATGCCTCTACTTGACTAGCTCGTTGATCAAAGATGGTTAAGTTTCCTAGCCATTGACATGGGTTGTCATTTGATTAACGTGATCACATCATTAGAAGAATGATGTGATTGACATGACCCATTCCATTAGCTTAGCACCCGATCTTTTAGTATGTTGCTATTGCTTTCTTCATGACTTATACATGTTCCTATGACTATGAGATTATGCAACTCCCGTTTATCGGAGGAACACTTTGTGTGCTACCAAACGTCACAACATAACTCGGGTGATTATAAAGGTGCTCTCTGGTGTCTCTCAAGGTACTTGTTGGGTTGGCGATTTGAGATTAGGATTTGTCACTCCGATTGTTGGAGAGGTATCTCGGGCCCTCTCGGTAATGCACATCACTTAAGCTCTGCAAGCATTGCAACTAATGAGTTAGTTGCGGGATGATGTATTACGGAACGAGTAAAGAGACTTGCCGGCAACGAGATTGAAATAGGTATTGAGATACCGACGATCGAATCTCGGGCAAGTAACATACCGATGACAAAGGGAACAGTGTATGTTGTTATGCGGTCTGACCGATAAAGATCTTCGTAGAATATGTGGGAGCCAATAGGAGCATCCAGGTTCCGCTATTGGTTATTGACTGGAGACGTGTCTCGGTCATGTCTACATAGTTCTCGAACCCGTAGGGTCCGCACGCTTGACGTTTCGATGACAGTTATATTATGAGTTTATATGTTTTGAAGTACCGATGGATGTGATCACGGACACGACGAGGAGTCTCGAAATGGTCGAGACATGAAGATTGATATATTGGAAGCCTATGTTTGGATATCGAAAGTGTTCTGGGTGAAATCGGGATTTTTCCGGAGTACCGGGAGGTTACCGGAACCCCCGGGGAGGTTATTGGGCCATAGTGGGCCTTAGTGGAAGAGAGGAGAGGTGGCCAGGGCAAGGGCCGCGTGCCCCTCCCCTCTAGTCCGAATAGGACAAGGAGAGGGGGGCGCCTCTTCCTTCTTCTCCTCCACCTATTTCCCCCTCCACTCCTAGTCCAACTAGGAAAAGGGAGGGAGTCCTACTCCCGGTGGGAGTAGGACTCCTCCTGGCGTGCCCCCTCTCCTAGCCGGCCGCACCCCCCCCCTTGCTCCTTTATATACTGGGGCAGGGGTCACCCCAAAGACACAACAATTAATCGTTTGATATTTTAGCAGTGTGTGGTGCCCCCCTCCACCATAGTCCACCTCGATAATCCTGTAGCGGTGCTTAGGCGAAGCCTGTGTCGGTAGAACATCATCATCGCCACCACGCCGTCGGTTGATTTAAACTCTCCTCAACACTTTCGGATGGATCGGGTTCTAGGGACGCCATCAGCTGAACGTGTGCTGAACTCGGAGGTGCCGTATGCTCGGTACTTGATCGGTCGGATCGTGAAGACGACGACTACATCAACCACGCAGTTAACGCTTCGCTTTTCGGTCTACGAGGGTACGTGGACATACTCTCCCCTCTCATTGCTATGCATCACCATGATCTTGTGTGTGCATAGGAATTTTTTTCAAATTACTACTTTCCCCAACAGTGGCATCCGAGCCAGGTTTTATGCGTAGATGTCATATGCACGAGTAGAACACAAGTGAGTTGTGGGCGATATAAGTCATACTGCTTACTAGCATGTCATACTTTGGTTCGGCGGTTTGTTGGATGAAGCGGCCCGGACCGACATTACGCGTACGCTTACGCGAGACTGGTTCTACCGACGTGCTTTGCACATAGGTGGCTGGCGGGTGTCAGTTTCTCCAACTTTAGTTGAATCGAGTGTGGCTACGCCCGGTCCTTGCGAAGGTTAAAACAACACCAACTTGACAAACTATCGTTGTGGTTTTTATGCGTAGGTAAGAACGGTTCTTGCTAAGCCCGTAGCAGCCACGTAAAACTTGCAACAACAAAGTAGAGGACGTCTAACTTGTTTTTGCAGGGCATGTTGTGATGTGATATGGTCAAGATATGATGCTAAATTTTATTGTATGAGATGATCATGTTTTGTAACCGAGTTATCGGCAACTGGCAGGAGCCATATGGTTGTCGCTTTATTGTATGCAATGCAACCACCTGTAATGCTTAACTTTATCACTAAGCGGTAGCGATAGTCGTAGAAGCATAAGATTGGCGAGACGACAACGATGCTACAATGGAGATCAAGGTGTCGTGCCGGTGACGATGGTGATCATGACGGTGCTTCGGAGATGGAGATCACAAGCACAGGATGATGATAGCCATATCATATCATTTATATTGATTGCATGTGATGTTTATCTTTTATGCATCTTATCTTGCTTTGATTGACGGTAGCATTATAAGATGATCCCTCACTAAATTATCAAAGTATAAGTGTTCTACCTATGCACCGTTGTGAAAGTTCTTCATGCCGAGACACCACGTGATGATCGGGTGTGATAGGCTCTACGCTCAAATACAACGGGGCAAAACAGTTGCACACGCCGAATACTCAAAGTTAAACTTGACGAGCCTAGCATATAATGATATGGCCTCAAACACGGAGACCGAAGGTCGAGCGTGAATCATATAGTAGATATGATCAACATAGTGATGTTCACCGTTGAAACTACTCCATCTCACGGATGATCGGACATGGTTTAGTTGATATGGATCACGTGATCACTTAGAGGAATAGAGGATGTCTATCTAAGTGGGAGTTCTTAAGTAATATGATTAATTGAACTTAAATTTACCATGAACTTAGTACCTGATAGTATCTTGCTTGTCTATGTTGACTGTAGATAGATGGCCCGTGTTGTTGTTCCATTGAATTTTAATGCGTTCCTTGAGAAAGCAAAGTTGAAAGATGATAGTAGCAATTACACGGAGTGGGTCCATAACTTGAGGATTATCCTCATTGCTGCATGTAAGAATTACGCCCCGAAGCACCGCTGGGTGCCAGGCCTGCTGCAGATGCAACTGACGACGTTAAGAACGTCTGGCAGAGCAAAGCGGATGACTACTCGATAGTTCAATGTGCCATGCTTTACGGCTTAGAACCGGGACTTAAACGATGTTTTGAATGTCATGGAGCATATGAGATGTTTCAGGAGTTGAAGTTAATATTTCAAGCAAATGCCCGGATTGAGAGATATGAAGTCTCCAATAAGTTCTACAGCTGCAACATGGAGGAGAATAGTTCTATCAGTGAGCATATACTCAAGATGTGTCGGGGGTTGGGTGCGACATATGCCAAAGGATGGCTTATCATGGTGGGGGTGAGTAGAACGTCGCCGGTGCCTGGAAACGGGATGAGGCGAAGGCATGCACGCGGAGGATCTTACCCAGCTTCAGGGCTCTCTGTGGAGATAATACCCCTACTGCTGCTCTGTGGGGTCTCCGCATGATCACTATGGCAAAGTGGGTACAAGGTTGCTCCTTGAGCTGTTCGGGGCGAGGAAGGAGAAGGGCACGGGTAGCTCTTCTCTTCCCTATATATGTGTCTAAAACTACTAGGGTCCAACCTCTTGCATGGGTGCCCCGGGGGGTTTATATAGGCCTACCCCCCGGGGGTACAATGGTAATCTGGCTAGGCGCGGGTCCCAGCCGCTCATCTCTTAGGTCGCCGTTTTCTCCGCCGACCGCCGGAGCCCGCCGCCTAGTGGGCCCCTTGCGGCGGGCCCAAAGATGGGGCCGACAGTTTTCTCCACCGCTGGGCGGTCTTGCCGGCCGCGGATTATCGTAGCCGCCTCTAATGATGCCGGCTTGGTCATCGGGTCATGGCAACAAGCCGCCGCCGACGGGCGATCACCGCTGCCATTCCTCGCCTTGTTCGTTAATGGCGTGCGGGGCCCGTGGGAGGGCCGCAGACTCGGGGCCCGACTCCCAACGGGTCCGGTTTGTGGCGCTCGCCGTTTTCGCACCCGCCGACAGCGGGTCCCGCCGCCTCTGGGTCATACAGACAGCCGTCAGGCCTGTGGTGCCGCCTGTGCCGACGTTGTGTCGAGATAGCAACAAAGGTTGCCACGGATGGAGATCTCTGTCGATGCACGGCGCGATCGGGCATGCTCGCCCTTCGTGAACGGGCAGGATGGGCATGCGCGCACACCCCATCTCGTCCGTGGTTGCGTGGGCAGGAGGTGGTGGAGTCGCGGGCCGACTCCCCATAGCCGGCTTTTCTGGAAGCTGCCAGTTGGGAGTCGGCTTACCTCAAAGCCGTCTTTGGGTCTCGGCCGTGAGGGGCAGTCGGCGGCTCTGCCGCCGACTCTCAGAAAGTGGTTCTTCGTCTTGGGGTCTTGAGGGTCGCAGCCTGCCCCGATGTTTTGAAAGGTCCAGGGGCTCGGGTTTGCCTACCCGTGGCCCATTACTCCGACAAGATGTCTGGGTACTACAATCACTTGATTCAACTCGGAGTTAATCTTCCGGATGATAGCGTCATTGACAGAATTCTCCAATCACTGCCACCAAGCTACAAGAGCTTCGTGATGAACTATAACATGCAAGGGACGGATAAGATGATTCCCGAGCTCTTCGCAATGCTAAAGGCCGCGGAAGTAGAAATCAAGAAGGAGCATCAAGTGTTGATGGTCAATAAGACCACCAGCTTCAAGAAAAGGGCAAAGGGAAGAAGAAGGGGAACTTCAAGAAGAACAGCAAGCAAGTTGCTGCTCAGGAGAAGAAACCCAAGTCTGGACCTAAGCCTAAGACTGAGTGCTTCTACTGCAAGCATACTGGTCACTAGAAGCGGAACTGCCCCAAGTATTTGGCGGATAAGAAGGATGGCAAGGTGAACAATGGTATATGTGATATACATGTTACTGATGTGTACCTTACTAATTTTCGCAGTAGCACCTGGGTATTTGATACTGGTTCTGTTGCTAATATTTGCAACTCGAAATAGGGGCTACGGATTAAGCGAAGATTGGCTAAGGACGAGGTGATGATGCGCGTGGGAAATGGTTCCAAAGTCGATGTGATCGCGGTCGGCATGCTACCTCTACATCTACCTTCGGGATTAGTATTAGAACTAAATAATTGTTATTTGGTGCCAGTGTTGAGCATGAACATTATATCTGGATCTTGTTTGATGTGAGATGGTTATTCATTTAAATCAGAGAATAATGGTTGTTCTATTTATATGAGTAATATCTTTTATGGTCATGCACCCTTGAAGAGTGGTATATTTTTGTTGAATCTCGATAGTGGTGATACACATATTCATAATGTTGAAGCCAAAAGATGCAGAGTTGATAATGATAGTGCAACTTATTTCTAGCACTGCCGTTTAGGTAATATCGGTGTAAAGCGCATGAAGAAACTCCATACTGATGGACTTTTGGAACCACTTGATTATGAATCACTTGGTACTTGCGAACCGTGCCTCATGGGCAAGATGACTAAAACGCCGTTCTCCGAAACTATGGAGAGAGCAACAGATTTGTTGGAGATCATACATACAGATGTATGTGGTCCAATGAATGTTGAGGCTCGTGGCGGATATCGTTATTTCTCACCTTCACAGATGATTTAAGCAGATATGGGTATATCTAGTTAATGAAACATAAGTCTGAAACATTTGAAAAGTTCAAAGAATTTCAGAGTGAAGTTGAAAATCATCGTAACAAGAAAATAAAGTTTGTACGATCTGATCGTGGAGGAGAATATTTGAGTTATGAGTTTGGTCTTCATTTGAAACAATGCGGAATGGTTTCACAACTCACGCCACCCGGAACACCACAGCGTAATGGTGTGTCTGGACATCGTAATCGTACTTTACTAGACATGGTGCGATATATGATGTCTCTTACTGATTTACCGCTATCGTTTTGGGGTTATGCTTTAGAGACGGCCGCATTTACATTAAATAGGCACCATCGAAATCCGTTGAGACAACGCCTTATGAACTGTGGTTTGGCAAGAAACCAAAGTTTTCATTTCTGAAAGTTTGGGGCTGCGATGCTTATGTGAAAAAGCTTCAACCTGATAAGCTCGAACCCAAATCAGAGAAATGTGTCTTCATAGGATACCCAAAGGAGACTGTTGGGTACACCTTCTATCACAGATCCGAAGGCAAGACTTTTGTTGCTAAATTCGGAGTTTTTCTAGAGAAGGAGTTTCTCTCGAAAGAAGTGAGTGGGAGGAAAGTAGAACTTGATGAGGTAACTGTACCTGCTCCCATATTGGAAAGTAGTTCATCGCAGAAACTGGTTTCTGCGACACCTACACCAATTAGTGAGGAAGTTAATGATGATGATCATGAAACTTCAGATCAAGTTGTTACTGAACCTCGTAGGTTAACCAGAGTAAGATCCGCACCAGAGTGGTATAGTAATCCTGTTCTGGAAGTTATGTTACTAGACCATGACGAACCTACGAACTATGAAGAAGCGATGGTGAGCCCAGATTCCGCAAAATGGCGTGAGGCCATGAAATCTGAGATGGGATCCATGTATGAGAACAAAGTGTGTACTTTGGTTGACTTGCCTGATGATCAGCAAGCAATTGAGAATAAAATGGATCTTCAAGAAGAAGACTGACGCTGACGGTAATGTTACTGTCTATAAAGCTCGACTTGTTGCAAAAGGTTTTCGACAAGTTCAAGGTATTGACTATGATGAGACCTTCTCACCCGTAGCGATGCTTAAGTCTGTCCGAATCATGTTAGCAAGTGTCGCATTTTATGATTATGAAATTTGGCAAATGGATGTCAAAACTGCATTCCTGAATGGATTTCTGGAAGAAGAGTTGTATATGATGCAACCGGAAGGTTTTGTCGATCCAAAGGGAGCTAACAAAGTGTGCAAGCTCCAGCGATCCGTTTATGGACTAGTGCAAGCCTCTCGGAGTTGGAATAAACGCTTTGATAGTGTGATCAAAGCATTTGGTTTTGTCAGCACTTTTGGAGAAGCTTTGATTTACAAGAAAGTGAGTGGGAGCTCAGTAGCATTTCGATATTATATGTGGATGACATATTGCTGATTGGAAATGATATAGAATTTCTGGATAGCATAAAGGGATACTTGAATAAGAGTTTTTCAATGAAAGACCTCGGTGAAGCTGCTTATGTATTGGGCATCAAGATCTATAGATATAGATCAAGACGCTTAATTGAACTTTCACAAAGCACATACCTTGACAAAGTTTTGAAGAAGTTCAAAATGGATCAAGCAAAGAAAGTGTTCTTGCGTGTGTTACAAGGTGTGAAGTTGAGTAATACTCAATGCCCGACCAGTGCAGAAGATAGAGAGAAAATGAAAGATGTTCCCTATGCTTTAGCCATAGGCTCTATCATGTATGCAATGTTGTTTACCAGACCTGATGTGTGCCTTGCTATAAGTCTAGCATGGAGGTACCAAAGTAATCCAGGGGTGGATCACTGGACAGAGTCAAGAACATCCTGAAATACCTGAAAAGGACTAAGGATATGTTTCTCGTTTATGGAGGTGACAAAGAGCTCATTGTAAATGGTTACGTTGATGCAAGCTTTGACACTGATCCGGACGATTCTAAATCGCAAACTGGATACGTGTTTACATTGAATGGTGGAGCTGTCAGTTGGTGCAGTTCTAAACAAAGCGTCGTGGCGGGATCTACGTGTGAAGCAGAGTACATAGCTGCTTCGGAAGCAGCAAATGAAGGAGTCTGGATGAAGGAGTTCATATCCGATCTAGGTGTCATACCTAGTGCATCGGGTCCAATGAAAATCTTTTGTGACAATACTGGTGCAATTGCCTTGGCGAAGGAATCCAGATTTCACAAGAGGACCAGGCACATCAAGAGACGCTTCAATTCCATTCGGGATTTAGTCTAGGTGGGAGACATAGAAATTTGCAAGATACATACGGATCTGAATGTCGCAGACCCGTTGACTAAGCCTCTTCCACGAGCAAAACATGATCAGCACCAAGGCTCCATGGGTGTTAGAATCATTACTGTGTAATCTAGATTATTGACTCTAGTGCAAGTGGGAGACTGAAGGAAATATGCCCTAGAGGCAATAATAAAGTTATTATTTATTTCCTTATATCATGATAAATGTTTATTATTCATGCTAGAATTGTATTAACCGAAAACATAATACATGTGTGAATACATAGACAAACAGTATGTCACTAGTATGCCTTTACTTGACTAGCTCGTTGATCAAAGATGGTTAAGTTTCCTAGCCATTGACATGGGTTGTCATTTGATTAACAGGATCACATCATTAGAAGAATGATGTGATTGACATGACCCATTCCATTAGCTTAGCACCCGATCGTTTAGTATGTTGCTATTGCTTTCTTCATGACTTATACATGTTCCTATGACTATGAGATTATGCAACTCCCATTTACCGGAGGAACACTTTGTGTGCTACCAAACATCACAACGTAACTCGGTGATTATAAAGGTGCTCTACAGGTGTCTCCGAAGGTACTTGTTGGGTTGGCGTATTTCGAGATTAGGATTTGTCACTCCGATTGTCGGAGAGGTATCTCTGGGCCCTCTCGGTAATGCACATCACTTAAGCCTTGCAAGCATTGCAACTAATGAGTTAGTTGCGGGATGATGTATTACGGAACGAGTAAAGAGACTTGTCGGTAACGAGATTGAACTAGCTATTGAGATACCGACGATCGAATCTCGGGCAAGTAACATACCGATGACAAAGGGAACAACGTATGTTGTTATGCGGTCTGACCGATAAAGATCTTCGTAGAATATGTGGGAGCCAATAGGAGCATCCAGGTTCCGTTATTGGTTATTGATCGGAGACGTGTCTCGGTCATGTCTACATAGTTCTCGAACCCGTAGGGTCCGCACGCTTAACGTTTCGATGGCAGTTATATTATGAGTTTATATGTTTTGATGTACCGAAGGTTTTTCGAAGTCCCAGATGTGATCACAGACATGACGAGGAGTCTCAAAATTGTCGAGACATGAAGATTGATATATTGGAAGCCTATGTTTGGATATCGGAAGTGTTCCGGGTGAAATCAGGATTTTACCAGAGTACCGGGAGGTTACCGGAACCCCCCGGGAGGTTATTGGGCCATAGTGGGCCTTAGTGGAAGAGAGGAGAGGCGGCCAGGGCAAGGGCCGCGCGCCCCTTCCCCCTCCACTTCTAGTCCAACTAGGAAAAGGTAGGGAGTCCTACTCCCGGTGGGAGTAGGACTCCTCCTGGCGCGCCCGGGGGTGAGGGAGTCCAGGATTAGGGGGTATTCGGATAGCCGGACTGTATACGACGTCCGGACTATTGAAGTGTGAAGATACAAGACTCAAGACTTCGGCCCGTGTCCGGATGGGACTTTCCTTGGCGTGGAAGGCAAGCTTGGCGATCCGGATATTATATTTCCTTCCTTGTAACCGACTCCATGTAAACCCTAGCCCTCTCCAGTATCTATATAAACCGGAGAGGTTGGTCCTTAGAAGGATGATCACAATTACAATCATACCATAATAGGCTAGCTCTTAGGGTTTAGCCTCTACGATCTCGTGGTAGATCTACTCTTGTGCTACCCATATCATCAATATTAATCAAGCAGGAAGTAGGGTTTTACCTCCTTCGAGAGGGCCCGAACCTGGGAAAACATCTGTGTCCCTTGCTTCCTGTTACCATCAGCCTTGACGCACAGATCGGGACCCCCTACCCGAGATCTGTCGGTTTTGACACCGACAATGGTGCTTTCATTGAGAGTTCCTCTGTGTCGTCGCTGTCAGGCTTGATGGCTCCTCCAATCATCATCAACGACGCCGTCTAGGGCGAAACTTTCCTCCCCGGATAGATCTTCGTGTTGGTGGCCGCATCATGGCCAACTCGCTTGGCCATCTGGAGCAGATCGACAGCTACGCCCCTGGCCACCAGGTCAGGTTCGGAAACCTAAACTACACGGCGGACATCCGTGGATACTTGATCTTCGATGGATTCAGGCCCATGCCAGGAGCACCGGACAGTCACGTCGAGCATGGCTTAGACCTGCCGTCGGACGAAGCTCGGGGCATCACCCCCGTACTATCCCCAGACCTAGATCCGGAACAGGTTGCGCTGCCTAAGGATGGAGGGACGGACCCCGCCCCCCAGGTCGCGCACTCATCGGCGGTGGAGCCAAACACGGGCCTTACTTCTCGGTGGCTCGCGACTCGAACCCCAGTTACCAGATTCGACATCGGTTCCATCCGCACTCCCACTCCGTCGGGCCGTGATGGGCTCCGTAATGGAGTTCACCGCTGCGGATATCTTCCAAAGACTCGCCCTTTGGCGACATGCTGACTCATTAAAGTCTCTCTCTTTGTCAGAGGCTCTTCACGAACTATGTCCGGCTCGAGTGGGAGGCGGGCGACGGCGAATTCGTTGCCACCCACCACCCACTTCATTGCCACGGTCGATGACTTAACCGAGGTATCAACTTGACCAAGACATCGACGGTATGGACGATGATGCTGGAGAAGAACATGAACCGCCCCTCACTGGGCGGTGGACAGCCACCTCTTCTTACGATATATATATGGTGGACACTCCGAAGGAAACAAATGGCGATGAGGCAACGGAGGATAAAACCTCAGGGAAAAAAGCAAAGAATGGGCGACGTCGGCGCCACTCCAAGCCCCGCCACACCAATACTGGCCCAGGAGACGAAAACAATCCGAATGGCACCGAAGAAGAATACAACCCTGAACAGCCCGCCTTCGAGCAGGCCGAACAGGAGGATGAGCAGGTCAGCCCAGAAGAACAGGCGACGGACGAATACTCGGAGGAGGACAGCTACATGCCCCCCTCCGAAGACGAGATTAGTCTCGGCGACGACGAGTTCGGCATGCCAGAGGATCTCGTAGAGCAGGAGCGCTTCAAGCGTCGGCTTATAGCCACTGCAAGGAGCTTGAAAAAGAAGCAGCAGCAACTCCAAACTGACCAAGACCTGCTCATAGACAGATGGACTGAAGTCCTGGCAGCCGAGGAATACAGACTCGAGCACCACACGGCTGACCGGCCACCTCGTGGCCGGGATAAAACGACATATCAGTCCGCATACCAGCCAACACCCCCACGCCAACATACTACGGCCCGGAGAAACAAATCAGGACAACCAAGATCGATCTACGGATCGCGGGGGCGCGCCTCGGTACGCGACGAGGACCGTCACGCCGGATGCACCTTCAACAAGTCCGGTCGGGCCGAATATAGCCACCTAGAGCAATTCGACTTGCGTAGCCACATAGCCCGGCACAAAGGCGCCGCACACCCCCTCTGCTTCACTGACGAAGTAATGGATCATGAATTCCCAGAAGGGTTCAAACCCGTAAACATTGAATCATATGATGGCACAAAAGACCCCGCAGTATGGATCGAAGATTTTCTTCTCCACATTCACATGGCCCACGGAGACGATCTGCATGCCATCAAGTATCTTCCCCTCAAGCTCAAAGGACCAGCCCGACACTGGCTAAATAGCCTGCCAGCAAATTCCATTGGCAGCTGGGAAAACCTGGAAGACGATTCCTCGACAACTTCGGGGCACATATGTGCGACCACCGACGCCGACGACTTGAGCCACATTACTCAACAGCCCGAGAGTCAGCCAGAAATTCGGACTCGGTTCCTAACTAAGAAGAACCAGATAGTCGACCGTCCGGACGCCAAGCCCTAGCGGCTTTCAAGCATAATATCCGTGGACGAGTGGCTCGCCGACACCTCGCCAGAAAAACCCAAGTCCATGGAAGCTCTCACAACACTAATGACCCGCTTTTGCGCAGGCAAGGACAGTTGGTTGGCCCGCAGCAGCACTACGCCACAGTCTGGCAATTCGGATGGCCGCGACAATAACGGCAAGCCGCGGCGGAACAGACATAAGCGACGGAACAACGACGACATCACTGAAGACACAACAGTCAACGCCGAATTCAGTGGATCCAAGCATGGTCAGCGGAGAAGCCGTTCAAAAGAAATAATCAAGGACCGTCCAGTCTGGACCGCATACTGGAGCGCTCGTGCCAAATTCATGGCACCCCGGACAAGCCAGCCAACCACACCAATAGAGATTGCTGGGTATTCAAACAGTCCGGCAAGATAAACGCCGAAGACAAGGACAAGGGGCTGCATAGCGATGATGACGAGGAGCCCCGACGTCCGAACACGGGGGGACAGAAGAAATCCCCCCCCCCCAAGTGAAAACGGTCAACATGATCTACGCTACGCACATCCCCAAGCGGGAACGGAAGCGGGCACTAAGGGACGTCTATGCGATTGAGCCAGTCTCCCCCAAATTCAACCCATGGTCAGCTTGTCCGATCACCTTCGATCATAGGGATCACCCTACTAGCATCCGTCACGGCGGCTCGGCCGCATTGGTCCTAGACCCAATCTTCGACGGATTCCACCTCACGCGCGTCCTTATGGACGGTGGCAGCAGCCTGAACCTGCTTTACCAGGACACAGTGCGCAAAATGGGCATCGACCCTTCAAGGATCAAGCCTACTAAAACCACCTTTAAAGGTGTAATTCCTGGAGTAGAGGCCCGCTGTACGGGCTCTATAACATTGGAGTGCTCTTCGGATCCCCGGATAACTTCCGAAGCAAAGAATTAATCTTCGATATCGTCCCCTTCTGCAGTGGTTACCATGCACTGCTCGGACAAACCGCATTCGCCAGATTCAATGCGGTACCACACTACGCATATCTCAAGCTCAAGATGCCAGGACCACGCGGGGTCATAACGGTGAACGGAAATATGGACCGCTCCCTACGAATAGAAGAACATACTGCAGCCCTTGCGACGGAAGTACAATGCGGCCTTCTCCGACAAACCAATCCAGCGACAACAACTTCGAGCACGGTCAAGCGAGTCCGGAGCACCCTGCAACAGGATCATCAGGCACGCCAAGAGCGCGACTAGCAATCCGACCCTTGCTTAAGCCCCACCAAAGCAGCATTCGTGCCACGTGCACACAATTACGCACTCAAAATACCATGGGCATAGGCGGAGGCGCATCAACGACTCACTCAATAGTGTGGGTAACCGCCAAATACTTTCATACTCTTTCCCTCTTACCTTTCAGGACACCGCGTTGGCGCAAAGATCCTCAAAAGAGCCAATTGCGGACTTATAGGAAGAGACATCCAAGGAGGCAATAGACGTTGTGCACGTAAGAAAATACCTGGTGGAATCTATTTACGATCATTATACCTGCTTTATCTACGAACACAGCACCTTCGGATAGGACATGTCAAATAGTCCTATTTTACCTCGCTTAACGCATCCATTGTACATATACGCTTAAACGTATTTTTCATCAATGGGAGATTATATATAGCGCCAACTTATTATTCTTATTTGAGCATTTTTTTCTCTTATAAATGTTTATTTGATATTGCATCCAGACACTTTGGTGCGGCTATTCGCCAGGGCTTCTTATGGCATACTGTAATATGGCAACTAAAGTCGAACACTTTCAACAAAGGCGGCACCCAACTTATAGCACTATATGCATCAGCTCGAATCATGTCTTGGGTCTATAGTTGGGATAGCCCGGCTCCCTTGTTTTGGTGCCTTACGTTCCATTATATCGGCTAAGGTAGCGCAGGAGAACTCTCGCGATTGTGTCCTCGTTCTTCCGCAGACGAGCACCTCAAGAGAGAAAGCCAAAACTGACCGGCATGATGTGGCGAGAGCTGGTCGATGTTCGAGAGGTTTTAAAATCTTAAAGATTTTCCGCTTTAGGCGATAAATCGCTTCGCCGATCTAGGCGTGAATAAGCGCCCGATTCGGTCTTCCATTCTAGGGCTTCGCCGAAATTTAAAATTGTAGACTTCTATGGCTAAGTGAAAGTTATAAAGCTGCATAGTCCGATTGCCTTGTTAGCTCTTGCAGACACCTCCTTAAGGGACCAAACATTTGGATAAAGAGTGTCCGGGTTTTCCAGAACACCCGAGTGCTAGTCACGTGAGGCGGAAGCCGACGGCCTACTTTCGAGATTTTATAAACAGCCGCACAGAAGGTAATATTTTAAATAACAAAAGCGCTACATAGCGCAAATAACTTGGTCTTTAATTACAAACATGATAGAAGTGAATTCATTCCAAAATGGCGTCCTTGGTACACTCATTGGCGACGAGACGAGCACCCTTCATCACGCCATCGTAGTACATTTCAGGATGGTGATGCACCTTGCCTTCCGGCGGACCGTCCTTGACCAGCTTCTCCGCATCCAGCTTGACCCAATGCACCTTGACGCGGGCAAAGCTCGGCGGGCCCCTTCGATGCAAACGGATCGCTTGATCACTTCAAGCCGCGGGCAGGCATCCACCATCCGCAATCGGACCAAAGTAGCTCTTGGGCAGGGCTCACTGGCCACATCCTGACTATGAAGTCCCTCATAGCCAGTTCGCCGCCTGTGGAGTTCGACCAACTGCTTCGGTTGGTCGCATGCAGGCATCGGATGATCGGCCCAAAGATATCGACCGAACAGCTTCTCTCGTTGAGCTCCCTCCCGGCACGGTAGAACTCCGCAGCGTCTGAGACACTGCGTGGTAGATCTGCAAATGCCCCTGGAGAGCTCCATATTCGAGTAAGTAAAAGAAACACCTCCTCCACATGTTTGCTTTGCATAAAGAATTTCTTACCCGCTGCTATCTTTCTGGCCTCCTGGATCTCCTGCTGTGCTTTCTCAGCCTTGGCATCTTTCAAACCTACAAGGGCCTTCGCAAGCTCGGCCTCCTTTGCCTTTAGATCATGCTCCACGGACTCGCACTTCTTGTCGAGGTCCTGGAGCTCTTGCTGTACCTCGCCCACTCTAGCATTTTGCTTTTCGCGCTCCTAGCATTCCAAGGCCGCTTTGTCTTCGGCCTCGGACAACGCTTTCTTCAGGGACGCCACTTGGTGGTGGCCTCACACTACGATCCACGGCGCTTCGCGTTAGATTGACAAATTTTGCCTATCTTTAAATACATAAGAGCGGAAATCACAAACCCTTGCTCTCTTCGAGCTGCCTCTTCGTGAGGACGAGCTCTCCCTGCGCCTGTTCTAGGTCCCACTTCAGTTCGGCAACCTCGGCAGTACGGGCAGGAGCAGCAAGCAGCACAACCTGCTTATTCACAACAATACTTATTATTAGACTCTTGCAGATTATAATTGACCCTCCGTTTGGCTTTTATTTCCGAACACCAACCAGAGTATCAGGGGCTACTACCTATCGGGTGGTAATTCCATACATTTTTATTACTTACCTCAAAGCCCGTCAGGAGGCTTGTGTAGGCTTCGGTTAGTCCGCTTTTGGCGGACAAAACCTTTTGAATCACCACACTCATAAGAGTACGGTGCTCTTCTTCCATGGAAGCACCTCGGAGCGCTTCCACTAGACTATCCGGTGCCGTCGATGCGACGGAGGTCTTCGGCACGGGCGGCTCCCCTCCCTAACAAGGGGCTTCCCACTTGAGTCCGGAACCGTTGGAGGTTCCGGAGCAGTGTTCGGTTGGGAGCCCGCCTTGTTGCGGCTCTCATCGACGCGATCCGCGGGGACCTTGAACCCCGCATGTCCGACATTCGGAAGTCCGCCTTGGGGCGTCTCCAGTACCACCTCCCCTCGCTCGGGAACCTTCGACAACACCTACGTGTCATCCGCAGGCCGAGGAGTGGTGGCCGTCGGGGAGCGAGTTCATCTCTCAAGCGCGAGACCCATCCAAGACAACACCTCGGATGAGCCGGACCGACTGCATCAATGTTCGGCGTTATTAACAATTGTGAAGTGAAAATCACGGTAGAATGCGGACACTTACGATCACACCAAGGGCTTCCCCCTGGGCAGCCACCCTTCCTCGCTATGAGCGGCCGTGGTGGAGTAGTCTGGAAGGGACGTCTTTCCCTTCTTGGGCGTCCCAGCCTCCCCTTCTGGGGCGGCCTTCCTCTTTTTCTCCTCCCCAGTACGGGGAGGTGGAGTTCCTTCTTGCTTCCCCCCGCCTCCGTGGGAAGAATTTGTTTCATCATCGTCGGACGACGTGGGTATGACGGCCTTGCGTCGAGGGCCTCTCCCGGCCCCACGGCCCGTCCCCTCAGGCCTCTCATCCTTTCTGGATGGGGTGGCCTCTTCTTCTTCTTCCTCCTCCTCGGGGGAGGAGTGCGCCTCATCGTCTTCGGACGAGGCTTCTGGCACAACCTTACGACGGAGACCCTTTCGTGTCACCGGCGCCTTCTTCTCGGCCTTCTTCTACGGCACCTTATGCGGTGCAGGACCAAGATCTCCGTCGGAGAGCATCCATTGGGCCTTCGGTAGCGGAGCAGACGGTGACCTGCTCCGCTGTCTCCACATAGTCCTGAAGCAAATATACACAAATACTTAAGACTCCCCCATGAATATATTGGGAAAAACTGCTTCCGGTGGCGGTCTGAGAATTCACCTGACTAGGAGCCCGCGCGGCGTGAAGCCCGCGGTCCTCGGATGTGGGAGGAGGTACTTCGGAGGCCTTGAACAACACTATCCATGCGCCTTCGTGCGTCATGCCGTGAAACTCCTGGGCGTCCGGTGTTGGCGGGGCGAACTCCACAGATTAACTGCCCGCCTTTCGCAGGGCAGGATCCGGCGAACGAGCATGACCTGGATCACGTTGACAAGCTTGATGTTATTGTCCTTCATGCTTTTGACACATGTCTGGAGTCCAGCCAGCTCCGTGGAATCGCCCCAGGACAGGCCCTTCTTTTCCCAGGAGGTGAGCCGCATAGGGGTTCCGGATCGGAACTCGGTGGCCGATGCCTAGCTGGCGCCGCGCGGCCGGTGATGTAGAACCACCCCGATTGCCATCCTTTTACGGTTTCTGCGAAGGAACCGTCCAGCCAGGTGACGTTAGGCATCTTGCCCACCATGGCTCCTCCGCACTCTGCTTGCTGGCCGCTTACAACCTTTGGCTTCACGCAGAACGTTTGCAGCCACATGCCGAAGTGAGGTCGGATGCGGAGGAAGGCCTCGCATACGACGATGAACGCCGAGATGTTGAGGACGAAATTTGGGGCTAGATCATGGAAATCTAGCCCGTAGTAGAACATGAACCCGCGGACGAAGGGGTGAAGTGGAAACCCCAGTCCACGGACGAAGTGGGCGACGAACACGACTCTTTCGTGGGGTTCCGGGGTCGGAATGACCTGCCCAGCGTTCGGTAGCCGGTGCGCTATGTCTGCGGCCAAGTATCCGGCTGCCCGAAGATTTGTGATGTGCTTCTCCTCAACGGTGGAAGCCACCCACTTGCCTCCTGCTCCGGACATATCTAGTTGTGCGGAGGAGACTTGGACTTGGGCGCTGTAGCTCGAGGGGGCAAGAGTGGGTAAAAATGGGGAAATCTTATCCCTTTATAGAGGCGACAAAAGCAGTCCGCCTCCCCACTTGCCCGTTGAGCCCGTTTGCCTCCCGCTCGCCGCGATTAGCGGTACGGTTGGATTACCCATGCCCATATTGATGAGTATCCCGCAATAAGGGGACACGATCTCCGCTTTGACAAGACGTGTCGAGGAAACCGCCTCGCAATATGCGCTGTGGCTGGTTGTGGGAAACCGGTTCGAATAATGACCCGACCGTAATGACACGTCGCGTTGCCTAAAAAATTGTCAGCAGATTGCATTTGTGAAACATCATTCTCTCTACGGTGGCATGCGAAGATCATCTTGTGGATCCGGACACGGTTCAAGTGTTCGATAATTACTTTGGAGTATTCGGAGGAGGAACCCGCCTTGCAATGTCGAAGACAATATTGCGCGTCGGGCTCATCATCATTGAAGCCTGGTTCAGGGGCTACTGAGGGAGTCTAGGATTAGGGGGTATCCGGACAGCCGGACTGTATACGACGTCCAGACTATTGGAGCGTGAAGATACAAGACTCAAGAGTTCGGCCCGTGTCCGGATGGGACTTTCCTTGGCGTGGAAGGCAAGCTTGGCGATCCGGATATTATATTTCCTTCCTTGTAACTGACTCAATGTAACCCTAGCCCTCTCCGGTGTCTATATAAACCGGAGAGGTTGGTCCTTAGAAGGCCGATCACAATTACAATCATACCATCATAGGCTAGCTCTTAGGGTTTAGCCTCTACGATCTCGTGGTAGATCTACTCTTGTACTACCCATATCATCAATATTAATCAAGCAGGAAGTAGGGTTTTACCTCCATCGAGAGGGCCCGAACCTGGGTAAACATCTGTGTCCCTTGTTTCCTGTTACCATTAGCCTTGACGCACAGATCGGGACCCCCTACCCGAGATCCGCCGGTTTTGACACCGACAGGGGGCACCCCAAAGACACAACAATTGATCGTTTGATCTTTTAGCCGTGTGCGGTGCCCCCCTCCACCATAGTCCACCTCGATAATAATGTAGCGGTGCTTAGGCGAAGCCCTGCGTCAGTAGAACATCATCATCGTCACCACGCCGTCGTGCTGACGAAACTCTCCCTCAACACTCGGCTGGATCGGAGTTCGAGGGACGTCATTGGGCTAAACGTGTGCTGCACTCAGAGGTGTCGTGCGTTCGGTACTTGATCGGTTGGATCGTGAAGACGTACGACTACATCAACCGCGTTGTGCTAACGCTTCCGCTTTCGGTCTACGAGGGTACGTGGACATACTCTCCCCTCTCGTTGCTATGCATCACCATGATCTTGCGTGTGCATAGGATTTTTTTTTTGAAATTACTACGTTCCCCAACACAGTGCAACTAAACACGCCAACAAAATAATATACAAAACCAACAGCCCTTCAATAGAGTTCAAGAAAGGATAGCCCCTGCCGAGCTGCAGCACTAGCAAATGAGCAAGCTGGTGAGACGCACTTGTTTGACACTTATATCCTCCTCACTCGAAAGATAAACAAGCGACAGATGACAGGTTTTGCACATACAAGTATCAAGTCTTGACAATTCATCACATTTCTTCTTGATTTAATAAAGTGACACAGTTTAAAATAGCATTAACACAATATGGTATTGTTCAGGTCAAGACATGGCAGGAAATGACATTGTGAAGGAGTTGGCAGCTTCACGACACCACTGGATTACAGATCAAGAACTCATAAGTATCAATGGTTAGTGTGCTGTCAATTTATCCCATTTCAGATTGGCAAAATAAGATCACTTGCTCAGATAGTTTAATTTACATGGTATGAAGAAGGAACTTGGTTGTACAACTGAAAACTTAAATTGAGAAGGACAAACTTTTGTTTATGAACTGGAGTACATAATAGACTTTAAACATGCAATTTGATGCAAACACCAAAAATAAACAGCTGTTGCAGTCATGCCTAACCAAATATACACAACAAAGTTTGAAGGCTTGAGAAGGACAAACTTACATTATTGGTGAAGGCAGGCTCTATAAAGCCCTTGTCGATGCTGATGGGCGGGCAATTCAAGAAGTTTACCATAGAATCTTCTTCATAAGCATTGCCTTTATTCTACATTTTGTTAAGAGTAAATATAGATGTGACAATATAAGAAAAAATGGAGAATATTTAAGATAAGATGAAGAGTGATGCTACATAACCAAGTAGCTATAAATGTAAGTACAGCGATACAGGCAAAAGGTGCATCCAAGAGCAATGCAGAGCTAAACTTCTCCAGTACCATCGGTGTTATCCAACCTTATGGTAAGAGTAAATATAGATCTTATGTGTAGAAAATGGAGGGCAAAGGAAAATAAGCTGCAGAGTGATGGTACATGAACAACTACCTGTCAATATAAGTACACTGATAAAGGACAGCATGTACTTACAAGAACAATGTAGAGCTAAAAAAATTCATTGGCATTGGATATATTCTACAATAATGTAACCATTCATACAGATCAGATAATTTGGAGCGAACAATTGATAAGCAAGCTATCATGCATACTGTTGTCACATAATGAACCAGGTATGTATGCAAGTACAGTGATACAGGACAATAGGTACTAACAAGAGCAAAGCAGCGGGCAGCATATTTGCGATATCCTGTCGTTCTTTTCAAACCGGAATTCTTTTTCGAGCAGATTTCCTATAAAAAAGATCCGTAAGGCACATGCAGAAAAGTAGAAGTTCAAATTGTCATGCGATATCATAGACAATACCTCATCCTCGGAACGAGACCAGTGCATAACAAGGTTTTTCCATTCAGTGTCTTATAAATTTAGCACATGAGACTTCACCAGAAATTCGTTTATAGACTTTCCATCAAAGTGTGATTTCCTCAGGTAACACCAATACTGCTGCAATGCTTCCTTGAGAAGCGCAAGCAAGCTTCGCTCGTCATGACTATCCAGATTGACCCTCGCCTACTTACAACAATGTAATGTAAATCATTGATGTGTTCAATCAGCAGAAAACAGGAAAATAATCACGATGAATAATAGCACTTACACGTAAGTGGTACAGGAAGATGTGAAAATGGTGTTTATCTTCACTATAATCTTCCAATGATGGCAATATATGCACGTAGTCCCTAACAACATTGAAAGCATTGTCTTTTAAACTAGGAATAACTGGAATGGGGTTCCAATCTGCAGGAATTGGCCGTCTCTGCAGTTGGGATAGGTCTTCTGCCGGTGGACTTGCTGTACTTTTTGCTGGAGTGGGATTTTTCTGTGGTACGGCTGGTGCTCACGCAACTGAAATCTACATACCTTTTCTTTGGAGTGCAGGTCCTGCGTGGTGGGAGCTAGTGGTGTGGCCAATGAAGTATGGGTACAGTCTGCTGAGTCGGTCCTACATTTTGTGTCACTAGTTGTACAGCCAATATAAGTGGGTGTTTGTCGATTTCTCCCAAGGCACAACCACGGTTTTCAAGGACTTTGTTTGGTGCTCCTTCAGTGTTCGGCAATCACCCTCTTCCTTTTTGATATCTGATGCACAAGAATAGCATTTGAGTGGAAAAACATGGTATGATGACAGATGGAATATGTATTGATAATGGATGGGCATGGCATCTCGACATATATGATGAGTAAACTAAGCAGATGGCGGTGCAACAAAGTAGAAGAAATGCAAGACAACATATGCAACATACGCGCAATCAATAAAACCTTGCCAAATTAGAGCAGACACCTTGATGGGTGAACATGACAGGCCATCTGCCTTTGACTCCTCGAGGTTAGAATAGTCATTAGGATCATATTCTGAACAAGAATCTACAGGTGGGGAGCGTATGAGTTTCATTGCATCCAGAATGGCACTCAATGCCTTGGGGCCAATTTTGTAAGTCATTGCAGTGTTCCACAATATTCTTCTGATGCACGGATTCTGATATTCACTGTAATTACGTATAATATCTGAGAACCATGAAAACATAAATAGTTGTGAGATTATCTTTTGTAATGCAGAGGATAATCTAATATAGGGGTTTCCCTGTAAACACTTGTGTGCTATCACTGGATTCTGATGAGAGAGCTCATGTGTGCTGTAATATGGTGTGTACATTTATATAATCTGGCACAAGTACACAAAAAAATAGGCCCCAGAAGTAAGGATAGTTGGCAGATGATAGGTTCAAAATATACTGTATAGAGGGTTTATTGCCAAACCATGATAACAAGAGCACACAACAACTAGGCAGATCATAGTGTACATAAAAGGGGTACACCATAACCACGATATATAAATCGGGAAAGTGGAACTGGCTTGAAAATACGGTGTTGTATTGCCGCTAGTAATTGAAAGCCTATCGATCAAGTACATGCCAGCTCTATCAGTTGTTGACTGCAGATGTCCCTGCTCCCCTTCCTGACAAGGAACATACTGTACGTACTAAATAAAGAATAACAAAAGAGGAACATGTTAAAGAACAGAAGAGGAAGCATATTCTTGAGGTTCCGCTTAATTGCATACAATGTTGGTTGCCCACTCATGATGAATCACATTGCCTCAAAGTCACCAGTATGGAACAAACCGGAGTTCATCGCAACCCGGCACGGTTTTATCGTAAACCGGCATCATGTAACTGAAATTATTTATCTTCAAGAGTAAGGTTATGGGCCTCACTGCACCGTTGGTCAGCCAACATTGTGCTTAAAAAGTCACAGGTATCATATATTTCCATATTTGGTTATATTTTGCAAACCTTGGTCATATATATATACTTGGGTATCATGACTTGCCCGGTGGTAAATTGCCAGGGCGCTTTAAGCTTTTTACCTGCAGGAACAGCTTGACTAAATAGCTATGAATTATGCATATCATATCTTAAGCATGTGGGATTAAGCAAGCATAAGTACCAGATAAATATGCACGAAGGCATACCAGACCAAGTATTTTAACTAGTCTATTACAAGGCGTTTCAAGTGCCCAAAAGGATAATTGTTTTCAAGTACATGTTGCAGCATGTAGAAGACTCAACCGGCCTCCGGTTCAAGATTGGTCACCAGCTTGGCCTGACGGCTGTGGATCATCTCGCGCCGGTTCACCTCCTTCTTCTCTACCCAAAGGTGAAGTCAACGATGCCTGATCGATCCCAGTTAAGGCTTGGAATACAGCTTCATCGTTTATAAGTGTGGACGGTTCAATGTTAGGGGCATAAGTGTGCTTACGGATTGGCGGAATAAGATTTTGAGCTTCTGGAATTGGTGCAGCAACCCGTTTGTTCTTGTCATCATAACTTGCCTGATAGTATGAAAGGTCCACTTCTTCAACCAGTTGACAGGCCAAGGGGCTTACTTCCCGGTTTATGATTCGGAGATCATCTTCGCCAAATTCTTTTTCGTCTTCCTTCAAACTGGGGTAACCTTGGGCTGCTTCCACTGGATCAAAGTCAGGTACCCATGCTTTTGCTCGGGTCAATGCGGCCAAAGCGCATGTTCTAGCAGCAGACTTTTTTAGCTCGTCTACCCGGGCAGGAAGCATAGATAACCTTTCTAAGGTGTCCTTGATCAAGGTGGGAGGAGGATTGTTGTGTGAAGCAGTATAGATGATCCGCTGCGCACCGGTATATAGTTGTTCTATAAGGGTGTAGGCCGCTTTTAGCTTCTTCTGTACATCAGAGCCAAGATGGCTAATGCGAGTTCCTGCGTCATTACAAGCATTAGTAAGCCGGCAATACATGAAAGGATATGTTGACAACGTAAGTCCAGGATGTTTACCGAACACAGCAGCAGTCATGGCATGAATCTGCCGCTTTACGCCGGTCAGTCCATCAACCACCGGTTTAAGAGCGGCTTCGGCTTTTTCAGCCCTTTTTATCAAAGCGGATTTTTCAGTCTCCCAATCCGCCCGCTCTTTATTGAAGCCTTCTTTCAGTTTCTCCATAGCGCCTAGAGTGCTGGTCAATTCTTCTTTCGCTTTGGAGGTTTCAGCTTGTTGGGACTTGAGGTTCTCTTGCAGGTCAGCGGTTTGGCTTTCCTTCTTGCTCAGTTCAGCCTGTAAAGAGACAGATATATAATGAGTTGATAGTGCATATTTGAAGTACCAAGCACATAACAAGTTATGCCCTTAGTACTTGGGGGCTAATGCATATTTGCTCTTTATCAGAAATTTTTACAAGTCCCAAGCACAATACAAGTATTAAGCTTGGCACTTGGGGGCTAATGTGCATTTGCTCATAAATTCCTAAGATGGGCATTCTTCTACAAAGTCCCAGTTCATCTTTATGAAGTTAAACCGGCCCTTGGGGGTTACATCAGTGAAGTTAAGATGCATTGTTGCAAACATGAAATTGTCATTAAAGTCCCGGTTCAAGTTGGTCTCTTAAACCGTCACTTGGGGGCTACTGGAGTTGATAAGCTGCAATCAAATATAAGAGAGAAACATTTATGAAGTTACCTCATATCATTCCTTCAGTATATTTACCAAACCGGCTTCGTAGTCACGGCTGGTGAACAAACGGTTCAGGAAGCCAGAATGAAGGTCTTGAGCACTCAGATGGGCATAATTTGACAAATCGGCATTCCATTTGCCTTTGCCAATTGCAGAGAGTTCCTCTTTGGCAGTATGCCTTGACAAAGCGACAGGATTGCCAGGAGTGGTATGGCCAGTGCCAGTAATCATAACATCATCATCTTTATCGTCAGCAGCCGTTACTGGGGTTGTCGTTTTGTCAGTGTTTTTAACCGGACTTGCCGGTTTATTGTGAGCATGGATAGGGCTGGTTGGGTGGTCAGCATGGCCGGTGGTGTCAACTTCTGCCTGCTCAGCAACGAAGTCATGATCTTGCGGCGGTGGGTCATTCAGCAGGTCATCAATGTTGGCCTCTTCAGGATCTGGAGTTTTCTCCGGTTCAACAGCCACATCTTCTTTAGTCGGTTTATTCAACCGAGCCTTCTTGCTGGGTCTGGGCTTGGTGCTGAGAAAAACAAACATGAGGATTAGCACAGTATATATATTAAAATAAATTATTAAGGATAAAAATAAGGGTATGACTCACCCAATCACTGTTTTGAGGGGTGGAAGCTTTGTCGCAGATGACTCGCTAGAAGATGAGTGAGAAGTGCCCTGATAATTTGAATCAGATGGGTTAAGAGGCTGGTGGAAACAACCTGCTTTGGGGCATGAAGTGTCAAAGGGATAAGAGACCTCTGATCGGCGTTTCCGAACTGGGCTGTTCGTTAAACCGGCGGAGGTAACTACCTGGCAGCATTGTCTGCGGGTTGTCTGGCGAGCCTCGTCTCTTTGTGTCTTCAAAAGAAAGTTTGGGTCCAAGTAAGCAAGGGGAGAAAATTTTACTTTCCGGTTTGCTCGACGGATTTTGATGTTGGCGAGAGGATCTGAATCGGAGGAAAGAATGATTACCTCTACATCATCAGCATGACTGCCTTCAGCGTCGTCCTGGTAATAATCATTGTCAATGAGGTGTATGAAAAATGAACCAAGAGAATCAAGTTCTACCTCTGGTTCCGGATTACCCACATCATCATCAGCTGGTGGATCGGAGGATGCAGTGGTCCTTCTCTTGGCAGGTTTTTTAACCACCTTAGTTTTTGGACGAACTGGCTTGACCGGTTTGTCTTGTGGAGGTTTTTTGTTCCAGAACGGATCATCACCCTGTCAGAAAATAATCACACTTTCAGAGAATATTTGGACAGAAGCAACTTCAGATAAAAAGATTATATGATGCTTACAGCTGGCGGTTTGTTGAAGGCGCAGAAAGGGAGTAGTCCGGTTTGAGCACAGACAGCCTCCGGATCGTTCAACATCTTTTTTACAGCCTCAGTGACTTCTTCATCTGTAAGCTGAATGTCAATATCCCGCTGAGCATCCTTGAAACTCCCCGTAAACTCACACATCAAACCGGAGCATCGGCTTAAGGGCAGAATGCTCCAGCTGATCCAACAACAAGCAAGATCAACTCCAGTCAAACCATTTTCCATGAAAGCTCTAAGCTTTGATAACTGAGGAGCATAGTTGGCCCTTTCTTTTGCAGTCAACCTTTGAGGGAAATGATGGGTGTTGCTCAGGCGTTCAGGGCGGTAACCCGACAGGGGGTTTTCCTCAGGTGGAGATGTATCCTTGCAGTAAAACCAGGTCTGGTTCCACTCCTTAGGATGACTGTGGAGCATGGGATGAGAAAAAGTAACTTCCTTCCTTTTTTGAACCGCCATTCCGCCCAATTCAGTGTTGGGTCCATCTGTGAATTCTGTGCAACGGTTTAGGTGAAAGAAATCCCTGAACAGTTCTAATGTAGGTTCCTCTTGTAGATAAACCTCACAAAAAACTTGGAAGTGGCAGATGTTGGTCACAGAATTAGGACCAATGTCTTGAGGACGCACTTGAAAGCTGGCCAATACATCCCGGAAATTTTTTGAACCGGGAGTGCTGAAACCCCGGCCTAAGTGATCAGCAAACACAACTACCTCTCCATCTTTGGGGGAAGGAGGATTTTCCAGGCCAGGGACCCTCCAGTGGATGACATCTTTCTTGGCTAAAGCACCCGTTTTGATAAGGTTGTTTAATTGTTCTTCAGTCACTCGATAAGGTACTTGCACTCATACACTTGCTTGGCCATGGCAATGAAGGTCTGAAACATTATTATTGCCGGTTTAAGATTTACAGTGGACAACTATACAGTGATATAAAGGTGGCAGCCTGTTATTAAACCGGAGTTGATTGTTCGTAAATCAGAGTTTATTGATGGAGACAGTATAATGGTGAAGTGCATCATCGGTTCAACAGGGGACTAATGGTATCTACTGGGTTGTCGCTTCTTCAAAGGAGTTAAACCGCCTAATCTGATATTGAAGATACAAGTCTAAAAGATGCATAAGTGAAGGAAAAACAGGTTTCACAAATTGGCATTATAATTTTGGATCTACCGCATGTCAGAAAATGGGTATATATTCAGGCCTAGATATTGGTACCGAGGCAGTTGATGAAGGTTCAGATGGGATCTACTATTTAAACGGGACGCGTGGATGGAGAGAAAGGCTACGACTATCATTATACAGAGTAAAAATCAAAGTTTGAATCAAAGAGCTATTGCATAAACGATGAACACCGACGAACACCGATGAACGCCCACGAACACTGAATCCCTAGAGACAGATCTATGGGGGAGGAACAGAGAACTTACCGATGCTAATGAAAGAGCGGGGAGGCGCCGCGGTTCTCTGGTACGTTCAGGGTGATGCAGCGGCCAGAGTTGAGGGAGAAGCGACGGCCGACGGTGGCGACGGAGCTCCAGAGGTTGGGCAGTGCAAGGAAGAAGAAGAGATGAAGAGGTACGGGGGGGGGGGAATGGAAAGACCCCTGGCCCTATTTATAAAGGCAAAAGATAAGTGTCAGGTGCGAAAATCGAGGAGTCTAAAATTTGGATATGAGGCGGAGCTGTTGCCTCAATTGTCGGAGGCTCATTAATGAGGATGGGTTACATATCATTTTAAATAACAGATGATGTCATGGCAGTTTACCATAGTTCTGGAAAGTGACGTCATGGCGGTTTACAAATTATGTGAAGATATTGAAGAAGAAATTTTCTTAAGTACTAAGGATTGACATGAACCAGTTCAAATCAATCTGGGGCCTAATGTTGGGGATATTACTACTGGGCGTAAACCGGCCAGGAGAGGTCGGATTAACACCATCAATAGTTCATTATATTTGAAGCCCATGAAGACAAACGATGACGCTTTGTGAAGGCCCAGGGCCCAGAACCGGTTTAAAGCCTGTAGATGTAAACCAGTATTGATATGTAAACTTGTACTATAAGGTAGAAGTAGTAGATACTGAGCCGAACACGCTTATGAGCCGGCCTCAGGATTCTGTAAACCGACGGGCGTCAACCCATGTATATAAGGGGACGACCCGGCGGCGGTTCAGGACAGCAGACAACACCTCGAGACTCAGGCAAAGCGTATCCGCTCCCTGGTCATCGAAACCCCAGCAATTCCATCACAACTAGACGTAGGCTTTTACCTTCATCGTAAGGGGCTGAACTAGTATGAAACTCTCTTGCGTCCCTTGTCCGCTTTAACCCCTTTAAGCTAACCGTAGCGATGGCTCCACGACTAAGTCCTTTCATGAGGACATCTTCCGTGACAAAACCACGACAATGCCCAAAGAAATGCAATTCCATGTTGTCTCTCTATATGTGGCAATTTTGAACAAGAGTCATTAGGATCATATTCTGAACAAGAGTCAATAGGTTGGGAGCATATGAGTTTCATTGCATCCAGAATGGCACTCAATGCCTTGGTGCCAATTTTATAAGTCATTGCGGTGTTTAGCTTCAAGAGTGGACTGCTGCTAGTGCGACACAAAGCAGCTACACAGATCATAGTGTAGATATAACGGGAAAACCATAAGCATCAGAGTAAAATCAGCAAAGTGGAACTTGCTGGAATATATGTGCTAGTATTGCCGGGATGGCTAGAAAGGCTTCGGATACCCAGCTCTCTTCAACTGAAGGTGCGGT
Source organism: Aegilops longissima (assembly GCA_021605205.1). Classification (NCBI taxonomy): domain Eukaryota; kingdom Viridiplantae; phylum Streptophyta; class Magnoliopsida; order Poales; family Poaceae; genus Aegilops; species Aegilops longissima. The sequence continues at coordinate 331,377,617 of CM038682.1, forward strand.
ACTGTTAATGTCAGTGTAACTCTCAAAGGCGACACAACTCCCTGCATTTTCTTGCTATTCTTATAGGATTCAAGTGGGCAGGCCACTACAAATCCTATTCCCATGTTTACAAAATCCTACGAATCAAAGAGGCCCGACGAGTTCAAAGTGTCCATACCAACCGACCGTATAGACCTCTACACTGCAAATGTCCCTGCTCATCTTCACTACAAGGAACATATTGTACTACTATCATACTCCCTCCGTTCCAAAATATAAGTCTTGGTAGAGATTTCCACTATGGATCACATACAGATGTATCCAGATACATTTTAGAGTGTAGATTCACTCATTTTTCTCCATATGTAGTCCATGGTGGAATCTATACAAAGACTTGTATTTAGGAACGGAGAGAGTACTTATTAAAGAAGAACGGATGAGGAACATGGTAAAGAAGAGCAAGTAGATTTTGGATAATAAAATGTTCGTTGCGGAGTGCCCACACATGATGAACCAGAGCGCATTAAGAAAGCAACTCCCTGTTGTCTCTCTATATGTGGTGCACGTGCTTTTTCGAAAGTAAAGTAGGAACACTAGCTGACCAATTAAATGTTATCTGTTTTAATAATATCAACATCATATCATATTCGTACTTGAGCAACAAGTTTGGAATTATGAGTGGCACATTGTTTAGCTTGATGGATTTAGGAGCAGTGCTAACAGGTACCATGATGCTACTGAATATAAAGGCATGTCTGCATTTGGGTCAGTCGACCATTTCAGGAGGTTGGATGAAGATCCTATGTCTCCTAACCCTTCTTCTTCCTCGCCTCTGATTCTTCACATACAGAACACCGCACGGGCACCCGGCCGACCATCGCCCCCACCGCTGTGTTCCTCCGCCACCCCACCCCGCCCCCACCAGCGTCGAGTTTTCTTTGTTCGTGAGGCCCCACCACCCCCCCAACAACCAAAGTCCCGCTGAGCCCCTTCGTTCGCGACCGCGAACTCCGTGACTCTGAAAAATCAATTGACCCAATTTTGAAATTTAGTCTACTGTGATTTAACTAGTGTGGAATATAGAAGGGGAAAACCATAAGCATTGGGAGTATAGTGTTGAGCGTGCCATGGCGGATCTGAAGGTGCAAACCGGACAAAGGCAACTTCGCAACCAATGTTTGCTCTCAACTAGCAAGTAAGTGATGGACAAGAAATCAGAGTAAAGCAGTGGCGATCTATTTTCTTGCTGCGATAAATAAGTTGAGCAGATACGAAAGAGTCCCGCCTCTGGTGCGGCGCCGTGTATGCATCTGCTGAGAATTTGACGATGCTGCAGTAGCGATTGCTGTCGGCGGTGTGGAAGAATATCTAGGAGGGTAGACGGTGGCGGCGGGGCACGGTGGATGAGACGGTCGTAGGAGCGGCGCCGGCAAGGTGGAGGACGACGGGGATGAAGTGAGAGGACGGGATGCAAGGATCCCGGTCCGAAGCCGTGGATGAGAGAGGTCGATCTCTTGTAATGGACGGTAGCGTCGGGGTATCAGCTCCGGCATGGTGGAGGAGGACGGCGGTGGATGGGTGGCGGACGAAGGAGACTGGGGTGGAGAGGGTGTTTTGGCGCCCACGGAGTACGAATGGGGAAATGGAGGTGGAGAGGAAGGGGGGAACCATGTCTTCAGGGCGCGCTTGTCTCAAATGCGAGGAAATTTAAAGACTTAGCCCCCGTTTCAAATTTCCTAGCACAGCAATATTAGTCGGTTGGGGATAGGACGGTAATCTCGCATACACCGAATATTTGCCGACGAGAGTTTGTTTTTGGCGCCCACGGTGTATGAATCGGGGAGGGAGTCGATTTCGGCCAAGGACACACTGTGTTTTGGCACCCACCGTGTATGAATCCGGGTGAGAGGCGGTTATGTCACGTTCGAGTGAAATTACAAACCTACCCCTATCGAAACCTATAGAAATCGAGCAGATAGGCTTTGTGTGGCAGGGATAGGCAGTAGTAATTTCCATCTCGCAGATTTTGATTTCGAACGGTTACTGCGACTTTCCCCGCTTCGTTCAAATTTTGCAGAGTGCACGTTCACCATGCCAACTCAATTCAAATCCCGTTTGTATTCTATTTTTTTTTCGAGCGGGATCCATTTTTGATTGGAATAAAATTCTATATGCATCATTTTTTTATATACTTTCAAAAGCACAACACCCTTTATACATAAACATGGTTTACAAATGGCATGATCTCAGATTCATAAGGTTGTATCCATCAATTTGGATTTTCAAATATTTGAAACCACTTTATGTTGAAATCCAATGTATGCATTCCTCGCTAACTGTCTCTAATTAATGTGTGTTTCATGCGGGGTTTTTTTACTTCTCAAACATGTATATTGTGTTTCACACACGCAACATATAGTGTATCCCGTTTAGACATTAATTGCATATAAACCATGCATTGTTTCTAATTAAAGAATCTATGGATCACCAATATTAATAAACTATATAACATTACACGTGTCCCAAAATTCAAATGAATACGTATGTTTGATACACCAATTTGTGTTATGATATTATCGATGTCGTGATCTCCAGTTTAAATATTTGAATCCCATTTAATCCAGATATTCGTCTCATATAACTATCACTCATGCTTATATAGGACTATCTCTCTAGACCTATACGCGTTCATCGTCTCTCGGGTATCTCTCGTGCTACCTGTATGTCAACAATGATCTTTTATCTTCGTAACACACTAACGGTACTCTCTCCCTCGACCTTCATCACTCTACCTCTCTCTAAGTATATCTCGCTCCCTGCCATGTGTCTCTAACTATGATTCTCCATGTGGAATCTCTTTCTCTCACACAAACACAAAACTTTGTCTTCCGGGGTCTCATTTCTCTCTACTATTCCCCTGTGTGCAACTCGCACACCCCTAATACAGAGATGTCTTTCGCTCCTTAGGTATGAGAACCTACGACTCTTCCTCTTAAATATCTCTTTCTCACACACAAACACAAACTCTGTCTCCCAGGGTCTCATATTTCTCCACTGTTCTCTTGCATGTCGCTCACACACACTATCTCTCCCTAGAGATATCTTGCGTTCCCTCATATGTTTCTCTAGCTATCACTCTCGTTTTGAAATATCTTTCTCTCTCGCAGATACAAAACTCCGTCTCTCGGGATCTCATTTCTCTTCGATATTTGTTTGTATGTGAGTCACATGCACCCTTTCTTCATCTCTCTCACACCCACACCCATAACTCAGCCTTCTGATCCACTCGACTCCTATCTCTAACGCACACTAGCTAGCATCTTTATCTTTCTATCTATCTGTTTCTCCATCAACCTTCTTTCATTTATAGGTTGATCTCTTTTGCACAATCGTTGTGCCTCACTCCCTCTGCTCTCCATAGATGCATGCTTCAGCCCACGCCACTATCTCTTAAAGACAAAAACACATGCTCAATTGTCGGGCGTTCTTCCCTGCATTCTCGCATGCATGCATATTGTCATACCGATCCGTCTCTCCCATGTCGTTGATCTTAGATTATGACTTATGTCTTCTTTCCTTTATCTCGATCATGCGCGCACACACACACACACATCCCACGTATACATGTATACCTCTCACACATGCACGTTGAAGGTCTCTATATCTCCATACGTAGTTAATTACCCTCAACCCTAACGCCACATCGAATCGTTCTCTTCTTGTGTGCACATAACTTCCGCCTGGATGGGTAAAACACACACTCACACTTAACAACCTCCTTGTAGCTACCCCCCCCCCTCTCACTCTTCTGCTATATCCCCGAAACCAATAAGACCATCCCTTCGTTTAATTCCCGCTTACATGCACCATCGATATATAGTAGTATTCCTTGGTGTCTCTCGAACAAACACGTTCTCTCGATGTCGACTACTCTCACGCGCACACACCTTCTCTTCCCTCTCTACGGGCATTTTCTCTCTCGCACCCCATCGTTGGTGGTATCTTCCATACACATCACCTCTCTATGATGAAGGCATGCACACTTAAATTACATCCGCCACCGAAGACCCCGCAACACACACACACACAAACAAACAAACACACACGCACGCATGCACGCACCCACCCACCCACACACACACACACACACACGCACGCACGCACGCACACACACACACACACAGTAAGACTCCATCACACACACACACACACACACTAAGACTCCATCTCTCCCCCCCCCCCCACACACACAGACTCCATCTCACACACACATGCTCTAGGCGGAGCATTTGTTCCTACCACCGTTCATCCACCCTTACCCGTATGATAAACAATCACCTTAATTTACTTGTATAACATGGAAAATTTCCACTTTACTTTAGTAGTTAGCAAACTTATCATCTGTACCCTTATAAAAAACTGAGTTGGCAATGATGGTGTGCTTGCCATCTTGTAATATAGACCGTCTGATCTATATCTGACGCATAGAAAGCAAACTATGATAATTTTACAAAAGATAGCCGCACCTCTCTCCACATCCTTATCTCCCACACCTCATTGCTGAGCAATTAAAAAAGAAAGTCTCCGGAACAATCAAGCATAGTGGCTGCTGCCGCCTGCTGCCGCCGTCCATCCCCATGCCTCCGCCCATTCCGACCACCAATCACCACCACGCTCCACTCCTCCTCACCTCATCTCTCATATTTCATTTTTTCGATGACATACTCAAGATACCAGTTTTCCGATAAAATTCTCGAAATATCATTAGTTTTTACACATGGGATTACTCCTGCATGGGTAAACCACAACATGTGTTTTGTAAAAAAATGCATATTGATGTTCCGTGCAATGCACGAGCATCTTGCTTGTAATTATATAACGCAAATCACTAGCAGGAAGTGACATTTTTTTACACAACCACGTTAACATGGCCACGTAAATCACTAGCTAAAGTAAATACCATTATACTCATGTCCCGATGCAAAAGGTTGAGTACATGTCCGAAGAGTAGAGTCGCACACACGCACTCTGTCTATCAGAATCTCTCTTACACACACACACACACACACCAGTTACGTGACGCCCACTTAAGCAGACACGTATGTTACAGTTTGTGCACCCACGGGTACACGTGATGCTATGCATTTATTTAAACCATACGGCGAACCCAAAAAGTAGCTGCATTCATTCCGCTCCCGCGCCTCTTCTCTGGTCGCCGTCGCCCGGTATCCATGGCCCGGCCGAAGGTAACAACATACGCCATACTCCCGCCGGAGCGGCTGTTAAATCTGGAAATTTTAGTGGTCATGCATGCACCTTTTTGTGCTAGCACTCCTATATAAGGGTTGACCGGTCGCTTCCCGCGGACGTGCGCGGGCGGTGGAAGAGGAAGGATAAGGGAAGCGGGCTGTGGAGTAACGTTTTTTTACCACAATTTCTTAGGAAACTGAATGTAGTTTTGCAAACTACCAGTACTACACATGAAACGGCTCAAAACCTATACTCCCTTGCCAGACGCGCGCTTCCCGCATGAAACGGTCAGCATCGCCCTGGAGCGTCAGTGCCGCATTAATGCCCGGCCAGAGCGGAGGCGACCTCTCACTGGCACCAGCTTTGAAGCGGCGCGACGGCCGAGAGACCGCCGCTTCCCGGTGCACCGACTGCTCCGCGTCGAGGCTGGCCATCGATCGGGGTGATGCCCCCCTTCCGTTCCGCACTCTAATCTGGTGCATGACACGTATTAGATTGACCCGGATGCTGCTGGCTGTCCCACATGTCGGCGGAGTAGTACGTAGTAGTAAGAAGAAGCAAAGAATCATGCGGTATACTAGAGATTCCAACAAGTGACTAGACTACACCGCGTGCAGTATCTCAAATCTCAAATCTCAAATCCCCCTTCCGGTTTATAGGGCTCAAATCTCATATCTCATCAACCAAGGCATTTTGGGATTGGAGGAATGTATCTCGTACTTTACAAAACTACCCTAATTAAACTCATGCATTAATTACGTAGTTTTCTCGTTTTCCTATCCGCCTTGGTCGCAGTGCACAATATTGACCACTCCTATATGACTAGCCGCTCTATCTACATGCGGGACATCAAAGCATCCGGGCCCGCGTGCCATCCACCAAATCACAGCGAGGTGCTACAGTCGAAACTAACCGGTCAACCCGGTGTGGCCGTCATGACCCGTCATATCACAAAATCCACACCTTTACCAGCAGTGGTAAAGTGGCCTCGAAGTTGGACAGGACGAAGCAACCATGATTTCACGGGAATGCTCGTTCAAGCCCTTTCTCCCCTTTGTTGAAGAAAACCTCACTCCAGGCTACTCACTTCTGCCATTTTTCTTCTGTACCGACGAAGGAAAGGTGGGAGAATCAGTGATGCTGCTATATTTTCATTCCAAGAATCTTCTTTTTGCGAAGCACCGACCGATTCTCACAGCCTATTCTTTTCCCGTTTTCATTGCGATTGTGGTTTCCTTTCGATTGCTTTTTGTTGGTCAGTTCATTGATGGATCCTGGAGCACTAGGCAAAGAGTTGCCTGCGGACAACGCACTGGAGACAACGATCTCCAGGAAGCGAGCACAGACTAATGAGTCGACCATGTTGGCGCGCCAACCCATGGAGACGAAGAACTCCAAGAAACAAGCACTGGCCAAAGAGTTGACGACGTTTGCGGACGAACTCAAAGAAAGTTGGAAGAACAGCAAGGGCCCCATCGTGCCTACCCCAGAAACTCTGACGGCCACCTTTGCGGCTCAAGGCCGAGTTTGAGGAGATAGTCGCTGTTGAGAAGCAGTATTCCCCTGGCAAGGTGATGGCCCCCATCGAGGACAAGGAGATGGCCCCGGAGGGATGGGATCCCCCGGTGAGCTGCACAAGGTAAAAAATGAAAGTTGTGGTTTTTGATTATTTGCAATGTGCTTGCTAATATGTTAGGGTTGTGCAGGTGCCAGTGGACGTCCTTGATGATTCCGATGTCACGACCCGTCTTGTGGACAACGCCCCAGAGATTGTTTTCGAAGTCGTGGTCCATCATGTTGGCATCGCCCCGGAGATCAATTCCGATGCCGCTGTCCATCCTGTGGACATCGCCCTAGAGATCGATTCCGATGTCGCGGTCAGTCCTGTGGACATCGCCCCAGAGATCGATTCCCATGCCGCTGTCCGTGCTGTGGTCATTGCCCGAGAGATCGATGACAAGAAATAGTTGGTCGCGCTAATCCTTCAGGGTAGTTTGCATTGCCCTGTGTTTAATTACCAGAACGATGCGTGTTATCAAACCATCTTAGGGCTAGTGCACTGTCTTGTGTGGGCGGTACTTGCTAGTACTTTTGTTTGATAGTGAATCATGCGAACCCTCTCCGAGTTATGGAAACAGATGTATCCTCACCAGCTTTTGATGTAATATATGGCATGCTTAGATGTAAGTTTGAACAGTTTATCATATCAGCAGGGCTTATTTGATGATTCTTGATGTTAGTAGGCTAGCTACTATGCGAGCTATAGTACTTGCAAAACACTCACCGAAGAGAAATGTTGGGGCTGATGAGCGCGTGGTACGCTTAGACTGATCCGTCATCGATCGGTCAATAGCCCAAGCTCCTAAAATTGTAGGCTTAGCGATCGATCAGACAATAGTCGACACGGATACATTCAGGCCTCATTTGGTTCATAGGTTAGGAAAATCATAGCAAAAGTACAAAGACGTACAACACAAAATCATAGTAGTACAGAGACGTCCCTCCGTTTCAAAATAGATGAGTCAACTTTGTACTACTAACTTTGAAACGGAGGGAGTACAGATCCTAGGCGGGATAGTTTGGCCTAGTGGGTTTTAGTGATACGACATGGTACAGTGCCGTCCAGTCTTCGCGTGTGGTAGCAGTACTGCGGGTAGAGTAAGTTTTCTTGAAGAAGCGGAATTCAACGAAGTCATGATGGTTCCTTCATTCTACTAACTTACAGTGGGAAAGGTTGAGCCTGCGCTACGACCGGGGTGGACCAGGATAATTTTGTGCATGGCAGGTGGACCAGGATGGTCGACGTCCCACATGTCGGCGAATGGAAGTATTCTTTCCGATATAGTGGACGAGCAACGAGTATTCATTGTTTATTTTTGATGAAACCTATTGTCTCCACTGTTACGACGGAGGAGTGTGAAACACGGCAGCCCAGTGAACTTGGCATGTGCACCACTCCCTCCTTCCTCATGTAATACTACCATAGTGTTGACTATAAGGTTACAACTTTTTCTCACTTTCTCTCTATCTATTTCCTCTCAAATGTTTTTTACCTTTCTTTTTTTAGACACAATTGTTTTTTATGCCTCTTTTTTTAGAATTAGTTTTTCTATACCTAGGAGCACGTGTAGAGACGAGCTCCTGCAGATCCCACTCCTTGACTTTGTCAATGCCTCTCTCTCCTCCACGTAAGCGGGCTTGTCGAGAAGACAAGAGATGATCTCTTAGCACAATATGTTTCACCATGTTTTTAGGAATAACTAGTTATTGAAGATAAGGCTAAGTGATGATCCATTGTACACATGTTTTTTGTCATCTCTAAATTACATGCAAGACTTATGATAAGACTATCTTATCAACCATTGTACATGCCCTTTATAGCCCAGAATTTTACTGGTAGTACTAGCTATGAATGCGGGCAGCTGGCCTCCGAGGGGGGAGCGCGCGCGGGGAGGTGGCGGGGTGGGGGAGGGGTTCTGGGGGGCCAGGGCGGTAAGAAGCGGGCTTGGAAGCGGTGCGGACTCCCGCATGGCCCACCTCACATTATCACCACATATTTCTTGGAGTCCATGCACGGCGGGTGATACGTCTCCAACGCATCTATAATTTTTTATTGTTCCATGCTATTATATAATCTGTTTTGGATGTCCATGGGCTTTATTAAACACTTTTATATTATTTTTGGGACTAACCTATTGACCCAGAGCCCAGTGCCAGTTCCTGTTTTTTCCCTTGTTTTAGTGTTTCAAAGAAAAGGAATATCAAACGGAGTCGAAACGGAATGAAACCTTCTGGAGAAGGAAGCAACCCGGGAGACTTGGAGTGCACGTCAGGAAAGCAACGAGGGAGGCACGAGGCAGGGGGCGCACCCACCCCCCTGGGCGCGCCCTCCACCCTCGTGGGCCCCTCGTGGCTCCCCTGACGTATTCCTTCCACCTATATATATCCATATACCCTAAAATGATCGGGGAACAGAATAGATCGGGAGTTCCGCCGCGGCAAGCCTCTGTAGCCACCAAAAACCAATCGCGACCCTGTTCCAGCACCCTGCCGGAGGGGGGATCCCTCACCGGTGGCCATCTTCATCATCCCGGCGATCTCCATGACAAGGAGGGAGTAGTTCACCCTTGGGGCTGAGGGTATGTACCAGTAGCTATGTGTTTGATCTCTCTCGTGTTCTTGAGGTGATTCAATCTTGATGTATCGCGAGCTTTGCTATTATAGTTGGATCTTATGTTGCTTCTCCCCCTCTACTCTCTTGTAATGGATTGAGTTTTCCCTTTGGAGTTATCTTATCGGATTGAGTCTTTAATGATTTGAGAACACTTGATGTATGTCTTGCCATGCTTATCTGTGGTGACAATGGGATATCACGTGATCCACTTGATGTATGTTTTGGTGATCAACTTGTGGGTTCCGCCCATGAACCTATGCATAGGGGTTGGCACACGTTTTCGTCTTGACTCTCCGGTAGAAACTTTGGGGCACTTTGAAGTACTTTGTGTTGGTTAAATTGATGAATCTGAGATTGTGTGATGCATATCATATAATCATAGCCACGGATACTTGAGGTGACATTGGAGTATCTAGGTGACATTAGGGTTTTGGTTGATTTGTGTCTTAAGGTGTTATTCTAGTACGAACTCTAGGGCTATTTGTGACACTTATAGGAATATCCCAACGGATTGATTGGAAAGAATAACTTTGAGGTGGTTTCGTACCCTACCATAATCTCTTCGTTTTTTCTCCACTATTAGTGACTTTGGAGTGACTCTTTGTTGCATGTTGAGGGATAGTTATATGATCCAATTATGTTATTATTGTTGAGAGAACTTGCACTAGTGAAAGTATGAACCCTAGGCCTTGTTTCCTATCATTGCAATACCGTTTACGCTCACTTTTATCACTTGCTACCTTGCTGTTTTTATATTTTCGGATTACAGAAACCTATATCTACCATCCATATTGCACTTGTATCACTATCTCTTCGCCGAACTAGTGCACCTATACAATTTACCATTGTATTTGGTGTGTTGGGGACACAGGAGACTCTTTGTTATTTGGTTGCAGGGTTGCTTGAGAGAGACCATCTTCATCCTACGCCTCCCACAAATTGATAAACCTTAGGTCATCCACTTGAGGGAAATTTGCTACTGTCCTACAAACCTCTGCACTTGGAGGCCCAACAACGTCTACAAGAAGAAGGTTCTGTAGTAGACATCAAGCTCTTTTCCAAGCCGTTGCGGGAGGTGAGTGCTTGAAGGTATATCTTTAGATCTTGCAATCGAATCTTTTTGTTTCTTGTTTTAGCACTAGTTTAGTTTATAAAAGAAAACTACAAAAAATGGAATTGAGTTTGTCTCATACGCCCGTCTTTTTAATATCTTTGGTGAGTATGATGGAAAGGAAAATTGTGCCAAAGTGTTAGAAGAAGAATGCATTAAAATGTTTGGCACTAAATCTTTGAATGATGAGCATGATTGCAATGTTGTTAGTATGAATTCCTTGAATATCCATAGTACTAATGATGATTGCACTAGTTATGATGAAAATGTATCCTATAAACATGTCAATTTTTGTGGAGTGCATTGGGTTTGCAAGTACACACCAAATAGGGAAGATAGATATTGCAAGAGGCATAAGCATTTAGAAACTAAATCTTTGCAAGAAAGGTTAGATATTTGTGCTGAAAGATTCAATATTTATCGCCATCCTTGTGAACTTTGCAATGAACATGGTCATTTAAAGCTCCAATGCTATTTGTTTCATGATCAAGTCATGTCCAAAAATTGGGATAACTTGATTACCCTTGAGCATCATAAAGAGCTTAGTCTTCTTTTGGGTTATGAAGAAATGAAACGTATAACTGAGGGTATTCCAAAATTTAATCTCGATAAATTTCTTGATTTTGATCTAGAGGAAATTTATATGTATTGTGCCGTGAATTGCATTGAAAATCCTTATATTGCCAACTACATAAAGAAAAGAAAACAAATAGAAGATGAAGAAAATACGAATGAAAGGGAAGAGACTTCCCAATATCCTCCTATTATTTCTTATGATGAATCAGGTAACGAGGAGGAGCCTTCTATTCAACCAATCTCATTAATAAGGAGCTCCAAAAAGAGGATTGAACCCACACATGATGTGGTGAAGAAGAAGAAAAGAAAAAGGAAGAGAGGTAAGAAGATATCTCTCCCAAATAATGTTGCTCCTATTATTGTTGTTCCTCATGAAAATGAATCAAAAATAATTATGGAAGATGATGCACTTGATGATGATCTCGTTATGCCTATTGCTTGTTGTGATGATTATGATTGGAAGATAATAATACTCCTTATGATCTTGAAAATCTTTTTGGCACTTGCTTGGAAGAATATGATAATTTCTATACTATTGGTGCTATCCATACTATTAATGATGAGAGTGATGATGCTTATGATATGAAAAGACTAAAGCTTGGGGAAGCTATGTTTGATGATGTTTTTGAGAATATATTTGCTGCAATTAATGTTTGTCCCAAGCTTGGGGATGCTACATTTAATGAAGATTATATTTTTAGCCTCCCAAGTTTTGATATGCAAATTTATAATAATGATAGCATGCCTCCTACTTATGATGATTATATTGATGAAAGTGGGTTTAGAAGAGTGTCAACTCTAGGAAGTAGTGATCCCACAATATTGGAGGATGTTGAATCTTATTGTGATAATTATGAAAGTGGATTTGGAGAGGTCATTACTTTATTTAGGTGATGTATCCACTATTTCGGAAGAGGTTTCAATTGATTATGATGAGAACAAAGTTGCTACTTATTATGATTATTCTGATGGAACTTATGCTATAAAAAGTAGTGATGACTATACTTATAAAACTTGTCATGATTATGATTACCCTTTTTCTGAACATTACTCTTTTAATGTGGAAACAATTATAGTATTCAAGTCTTTTATGATACTCCCACTATTCCGAATGAGAAGAATTTTGCTTATGTGGAGAGTAGTAAAATTTCTATGCAAGTAGATCATGAAAAGAATGCTTTAGGTGCTGGTTATATTGTTGAATTCATTCATGATGCTACTGAAAATTATTATGAGGGAGGAACATATGCTTATAGGAATTGCAATAATACCAAGTTTCCTCTCTATGTGCTTAAAGTTTTGAAGTTATGCTTGTTTGGCCTTCCTATGCTAGTTGATTATTCTTCCCATAAGTTGTTTGCTCACAAAATCCCTATGCATAGGAAGTGGGTTAGACTTAAATGTCCTAGTCATATTCTTCATGATGCTCTCTTTATGTTTCAATTCTTATCTTTTATGTGAGCATCATTGAAATCATCATGCCTAGCTAGGGGCGTTAAACGTTAGCGCTTGTTGGGAGGCAACCCAATTTTATTTTAGTTTCTTGATTTTTGGTTCTATTTAGGAATAAATAATCCATCTAGATTCTGTTTAGATGTGGTTTTGTGTTTTAATTAGTGTTTGTGCCAAGTAAGACCTATAGGATCTTCTTGGATGATAGTTATTTGATCTTGCTGAAAATTTCAGAAACTTTCTGTTCACGAAAACAATTGTTTAAAATCACCAGAACGTGATAAAATACTATTTCCAATTGCAGAAGATCAATAAACAAATTTTCTAGGTCTTACTATTTTGGTAGAATTTTTTGAGTTCCAGAAGTTTGCGTTAGTTACATATTACTACAGACTGTTCTGTTTTTGACAGATTCTGTTTTTCGTGTGTTGTTTGCTTATTTTGATGAATCTATGGCTAGTAAAATAGTTTATAAACCATAGTGAAGTTTGAATACAGTAGATTTAACACCAATAAAAATAAATAATGAGTTCATTACAGTACCTTGAAGTGGTGTTTTTTTTTTCTTTCGCTAACGGAGCTCACGAGATCTTCTGTTAAGTTTTGTGTTGTGAAGTTTTCAAGTTTTGGGTAAAGATTCGATGGACTATGGAATAAGAAGTGGAAAGAGCCTAAGATTTGGGATGCCAAAGGCACCCCAAGGTAATATTCAAGGACAACCAAGAGCCTAAGCTTGGGGATGCCCCGGATGGCATCCCCTCTTTCGTCTTCGTTCATCGGTAACTTTACTTGGAGCTATATTTTTATTCACCACTTGATATGTGTTTTGCTTGGAGCGTCTTGTATGATTTGAGTCTTTGCTTTTTAGTTTACCACAATCATCCTTGCTGTACACACCTTTTGAGAGAGACACACATGATTCAGAAATTATTAGAATACTCTATGCGCTTCACTTATATCTTTTGAGTTATATAGTTTTTGCTCTAGTACTTCACTTATATCTTTTAGAGCACGGTGGTGGATTTGTTTTATAGAAACTATTGATCTCTCATGCTTCACTTAGATTATTTTGAGAGTCTTAAACAGCATGGTAATTTGCTTAAATAATCCTAATAAGCTAGGTATTCAAGAATAGTAAAAAGTTCTTATGAGTGTGTTGAATACTATGAGAAGTTTGATACTTGATAATTGTTTTGAGATATGGAAGTAGTAATATTAGAGTCATGCTAGTTGGGTAGTTGTGAATTTGAGAAATACTTGTGTTAAAGTTTGTGATTCCCGTAGCATGCACGTATGGTGAACCGTTATGTGATGAAGTTAGAGCATGATTTATTTATTGATTGTCTTCCTTATGAGTGGCGGTCGGGGACAAGCGATGGTCCTTTCCTACCAATCTATCCCCCTAGGAGCATGCGCGTAATACTTTGCTTTGATAACTTGTAGATTTTTGCAATAAGTATATGAGTTCTTTATGACTAATTTGAGTCCATGGATTATACGCACTTTTCCTCCTTCCACCATTGCTAGCCTCTCTAATACCGCGCACCTTTCGCCGGTTTCATACACCCACCATATACCTTCCTCAAAACAGCCACCATACCTACCTATCATGGCATTTCCATAGCCATTCCGAGATATATTGCCATGCAACTTACCACCATTCCGTTTATTATGACACGCTTCATCATTGTCATATTGCTTTGCATGATCATGTAGTTGACATCGTATTTGTGGCAAAGCCACCGTTCATAATTCTTTCATACATGTCACTCATGAGTCATTGCACATCCCGGTACACCACCGGAGGCATTCATATAGAGTCATATCTTGTTCTAAGTATTGAGTTGTAAGGAAATAAAAGTGTGATGATCATCATTATTAGAGCATTGTCCTAGTGAGGAAAGGATGATGGAGACTATGATTCCCCCACAAGTCGGGATGAGACCCCGGACTAAAAAAAAGAGGCCATAAAAAAAGAGAAAAGGCCCAAATAAAAAAATAAAAAATGATAGAAAAAGAGAGAAGGGGCAATGCTACTATCCTTTTACCACACTTGTGCTTCAAAGTAGCACCATGATCTTCATGATAGAGAATATCCTATGTTGTCACTTTCATATACTAGTGGGAATCTTTCATTATAGAACTTAGCTTGTATATTCCAATGATGGGCTTCCTCAAAATGCCCTAGGTCTTCGTGAGCAAGTGAGTTGGATGCACACCACTTAGTTTCTTTTGTTGAGCTTTCATACACTTATAGCTCTAGTGCATCCGTTGCATGGCAATCCCTACTCACTCACATTGATATCTATTGATGGGCATCTCCATATCCCATTGATATGCCTAGTTGATGTGAGACTATCTTCTCCTTTTTGTCTTCTCCAGAACCACCATTCTATTCCACCTATAGTGCTATGTCCACGGCTCACGATCATGTATTGCCTGAAGATTGAAAAGGTTTGAGAACATCAAAAGTATGAAACAATTGCTTGGCTTGTCATCGGAGTTGTGCATGATTTAATATTTTGTGTGATGAAGATAGAGCATAGCCAGACTATATGATTTTGTAGTAACTTTCTTTGGCCATGTTATTTTGAGAAGACATGATTGCTTTGTTAGTATGCTTAAAGTATTATTATTTTCATGTCAATATTAAACTTTTGTCTTGAATCTTATGGATCTAAATATTCTTGCCACAATAAATAAAATTACATTGAGAAATATATTAGGTAGTATTCCACATCAATTTTTTTGTTTTTATCATTTACCTACTCGAGGACGAGCATGAATTAAGCTTGGGGATGCTGATACATCTCCAACGTATCTATAATTTTTGATTGTTCCATGCTATTATATTATCTGTTTTGGATGTCTATGGGCTTTATTAAACACTTTTATATTATTTTTTGGACTAACCTATTGACCCATAGCCCAGTGCCAGTTCCTGTTTTTTCCCTTGTTTTAGTGTTTCGAAGAAAAGGAATATCAAACGGAGTCGAAACAGAACGAAACCTTCTGGAGAAGTTATTTTTGGAAAGAAAGCAACCCAGGAGACTTGGAGTGCATGTCAGGAAAGCAACGAGGGAGGCACGAGGCAGGGGGCGCGCCCACCCCCTGGGCACGCCCTCCACCCTCGTGGGCCCCTCGTGGCTCCCCTGACGTATTTCTTCCGCCTATATATATCCATATACCCTAAAACGATCGGGGAACAGAATAGATCGGGAGTTCCGCCGCCGCAAGCCTCTCAGAGCCACCAAAACCAATTGGGACCTGTTCGCACCTGCCGGAGGGATCCTCACCGTGGCCATCTTCATCATCTCGGCGATCTCCATAACGAGGAGGGAGTAGTTCACCCTTGGGGTTGAGGGTATGTACCAGTAGCTATGTGTTTGATCTCTCTCTCTCTCTCTCTCGTGTTCTTGAGGTGATTCGATCTTGATGTATCGCCAGCTTTGCTATTATAGTTGGATCTTATGTTGCTTCTCCCCCTCTACTCTCTTATAATGGATTGAGTTTTCCCTTTGAAGTTATCTTATTGGATTGAGTCTTTAATGATTTGAGAACACTTGATGTATGTCTTGCCGTGCTTATTTGTGGTGACAATGGGATATCACGTGATCCACTTGATGTATGTTTTGGTGATCAACTTGCGGGTTCCGCCCATGAACCTATGCATAGGGGTTGGCACACTTTTTCGTCTTGACTCTCCGGTAGAAACTTTGGGGCACTCTTTGAAGTACTTTGTGTTGGTTAAATAGATGAATCTAAGATTGTGTGATGCATATCGTATAATCATACCCACGGATGCTTGAGGTGACATTGGAGTATCTAGGTGACATTAGGGTTTTGGTTGATTTGTGTCTTAAGGTGTTATTCTAGTACGAACTCTAGGGTTGTTTGTGACACTTATAGGAATAGCCCAACTAATTGATTGGAAAGAATAACTTTGAGGTGGTTTCATACCCTACCATAATCTCTTCGTTTTTTCTCCACTATTAGTGACTTTGGAGTGACTCTTTGTTGCATGTTGAGGGATAGTTATATGATCCAATTATGTTATTATTGTTGAGAGAACTTGCACTAGTGAAAGTATGAACCCTAGGCCTTGTTTCCTATCATTGCAATACCGTTTACCCTCACTTTTATCATTTGCTACCTTGCTGTTTTTATATTTTCAGATTACAAAAACATATATCTACCATCCATATTGCACTTGTATCACCATCTCTTCGCCGAACTAGTGCACCTATACAATTTACCATTGTATTCGGTGTGTTGGGGACACAAGAGACTCTTTGTTATTTGGTTGCAGGGTTGCTTGAGAGAGACCATCTTCATCCTACGCCTCCCACGGACTGATAAACCTTAGGTCATCCACTTGAGGGAAATTTGCTACTGCCCTACAAACCTCTGCGCTTGGAGGCCCAACAACGTCTACAAGAAGAAGGTTGTGTAGTAGACATCAACGGGCGGGCGATCTCTTCTCCCTCCCCCATCTCTCTCCTCTCAGCCGACGCCCGCCGAGCGATTTGATTTTGGCTATCGACGGTTTATTCAATTGCAGTCCCACATGTCTGTGAAAATGCAAGACAACGCGTGTCCCCTCTGGTGAGCGGCGTGCGAGCCGGACTGTCGGGGGTGCAACGTGAACACGACGCGTACGACTTGTAAGTGTTCCGCCTTTTCCTTTTGAACTTGCAAAGCGTAACATTTTCATGCGATCGATTGATAGAAATCCAGAACAAAATGACGATGGCGGTGCTTTCCCGCGCGTTAGGTGGGCTAGTTTGAGTGATATGACATGCTACAGTGCCGTCCACTTGGTCCATTTTTATGTAAGCAAGAGTCTACACTCTTACGTGGGAGGAGTGCGAAACACGGCGGATCTGATTTTGATCGAGGGATAACTGTTCCCTGCGAAATAATGGAGCACTGTTAGCGATTATAGCATGATAGTTAGGGCATCTCCAGCGCTGGCCCTCAAATTTACACCGGCATCTGTCTGAGGACATTGGTGGATGCCATCCAATGCTGCCCGCATACCTTTCGACAACTATATGAACTAACCGGACGAAATTCATGCAAACAAAGCAAATTTCAAATTGATCGGATGAAATTCATTACATTTCGAGAACTTTTCCTATAAACTGGACGAAATTCATTACATATTTCGCACAAACCGTACTAAAACCTACTATAAACCTAATCTAAACGATCGCCGGGCCCCGACCACCATGTTCGGCCCTGAACCCGAGAAAGCCGGCCATTGCCTTTGCCTCCTCCTTATCCGCCTCGATAACCTCCTCCTCCGGAGCACAAGGTTATGTAGTTACGCCTCCACGTCTCTGTCAAGCGGCTAATCGGCCGCCGATTTTTATCCCACCAAGCTTGGTGTCGACTGAGTGGAGGAGCGGTGGCCTTGCTAGGACCAGAGCGGTGGCGACCTACCGTGTACTACTCTTCCTCGCTGCCGGCTGCGCCCGCGCACGCGCGCCTACTTCGTGGTTGTGGCGGCGGAGGGCGGCCGGGGGGAGTCGGCGATCTCCTTCTTCTGCTCCTGCGAGAGTACGTCCAATAGAGCTTTGGAGCGCGCCCGGAGCGGAGCCACCGATGTCCTTCGTCTGCTCCTGCGACAGTACGTCCAAGAGAGCTTTGGAGTGCCCGGAGGCCATGGTTGGAGTGGTGCCAACATAAGGAAGGGGCCGGAGGAGAATGAGTGTGGGTCTTTGGCTATGGCTGGGAGTTGGGGCTCAAGTTAATATAGCGGGCGAATGGCAATGAGCCGCGGCAGACGGATGGACGGCTGGCACCAGAGTAGGTTAGTCGGTAGCCATGGTGTAACGCGGAGCAATCGCTTGCACCGGGACGCCGCGCGGGTGGCGCTCTCTCGGCCGCCGCGCTGCTGCAATGTTGGCGCCAGTGAGAGGTCGCATCGGGCGTGAATGCGGACGCTGCTTCAGTGACTTAACCGCAGGTGCTTTGTCTCACTGACATGTGGGCCCAATGGGCATCAGGCCCACATGTCAGTGACACACCAACTGCACCTGCAGTTATGGTCGGTGAATGCGGCATTGACGTTCTGGAGAGACGGTGATCGTTTTAGGTGGGAAGCGTGCGCTAGCGATGGAAGGGGTTTTGGTAGGCCCGGGCGGTCAGACGCTGGCGTGGTGGTAAAATGTGAACTCATGGATGACGAGCCTTTGAAGTGTATGCGGCACGTATTGACAACCAGGCATCCATGCAACCGCTCTTGTCGCCAGCTAGCATTCGACAACCACCATTAGACACCACACAACCATACATAACTTACGAATAATGGACGAATCGATCAGACACACACTCCTGTGCAGTGGCACTATGATCGGTTGCTCATGATAGTACATACTCCGCACCATAGTACCCTCTCTAGCTAGGCTGTTTTATAGATTGTCATTGTGATGGACGATATGTAGGGGAACGTAGTAATTTCAAAAAATTTCCTACGCACACGCAAGACCATGGTGATGGCATAGCAACGAGAGGGGAGAGTGTCTGTCCACGTACCCTCGTAGACCGAAAGCGGAAGCGTTATAACAACGCGGTTGATGTAGTCGTACGTCTTCACGATCCGACCGATCCAAGCACCGAACGTCGGCACCTCCGAAGTTCTGCACACGCTCAGCTTGATGACGATCCCGGACTCGATCCAGCAAAGTGTCGGGATGAGTCCCACAAGACGACGGCGTGGTGACGATGATGATGCTCCACCGACGCAGGGCTTCGCCTAAGCTCATGACGATATGACTTCTCCGCGCGAGGGCTTCGCCTAAGCTCCGCGACGATATGACCAAGTGGAATATGGTGGAGGGGCACCGCACACGGCTAAGGAACGATCCGTAGATCAACTTGTGTGTCATGGGGTGCCCCCTGCCCCGTATATAAAGGAGCAAGGAGGAGGTGGCGGCCAAGGAGGAGGCGCACAAGGGGGAGTCCTACTCTCACGGAGTAGGACTCCTCCTTTCCTAGTAGGAGTAGGAGAGTAGGAAGGGAAGGGAGGAAGGGTGCGGCCTCTCCCCCTAGTCCAATTCGGACTAGGCCTTGGGGGGGCGCGCGGCCTGCCCTAGGCAGCCCCTCTCTCTTTCCCGCAGGGCCCAATAAGGCCCATTACTTCTCCCCGACGAATTCCCGTAACTCTCCGGTACTCCGAAAAATACCCGAATCATTCGGAACCTTTCCGAACTCCGAATATAGTCGTCCAATATATCGATCTTTACGTCTCGACCATTTAGAGACTCCTCGTCATGTCCCGATCTCATCCGGGACTCGAACTCCTTCGGTACATCAAAACTCATAAACTCATAATATAACTATCATCGAAACCTTAAGCGTGCGGACCCTACGGGTTCGAGAACTATGTAGACATGACCTAGAACTATTCTCGGTCAATAACCAATAGCGGAACCTGGATGCCCATATTGGCTCCTACATATTCTACGAAGATCTTTATCGGTCAAACCGCATAACAACATACTTTGTTCCCTTTGTCATCGGTATGTTACTTGCCCGAGATTTGATCGTCGGTATCCAATACCTAGTTCAATCTCGTTACCGGCAAGTCTCTTTACTCGTTACGTAATGCATCATTCCGTAACTAACTCATTAGCTACATTGCTTGCAAGGCTTATAGTGATGTGCATTACCGAGAGGGCCCAGAGATACCTCTCCGACAATCGGAGTGACAAAACCTAATCTCGAAATACGCCAACCCAACATGTACCTTTGGAGACACCTGTAGTACTCCTTTATAATCACCCGATTCGTTGTGACGTTTGGTAGCACCAAAGTGTTCCTCCGTAAACGGAGTTGCATAATCTCATAGTTACGAGGAACATGTATAAGTCATGAAGAAAGCAATAGCAACATACTAAACGATCAAGTGCTAGGCTAACGGAATGGGTCATGTCAATCAGATCATTCTCCTAATGATGTGACCCCGTTAATCAAATGACAACTCATCTCTATGGTTAGGAAACATAACCATCTTCGATCAACGAGCTAGTCAAGTAGAGGCATACTAGTGACACTCTGTTTGTCTATGTATTCACACATGTATTATGTTTCCGGTTAATACAATTCTAGCATGAATAATAAACATTTATCATGATATAAGGAAATAAATAATAACTTTATTATTGCCTCTAGGGCATATTTCCTTCACGATATACATGAGCAAGGCGCCGAGTCACGAGTATGACAGTTGGTGTTGATCCAGGTGAATACATGCTCGGTGTTCGCAGAGGCCTCCAGCAAACGTCTAAACAGTAATGTCACATACACATAATTTTGGTTTTTATTTCTTTCTCCACTGACAGGTAGGCCTGCATAATAGATAGATAAAGAACATGAGCTGATGAGGCGCATGCGGACTGTTTGACTGGTCAACCAGACAAATACGGAGCTATAAGCTGAGCCAGTGACCATATAATCATCATATCTCGTATACAATGATCAACGTGAGCTATAAAGACAAGTTCAATGACCGCCAATGCATTTTACTCGGTAATAAATGACCAGGATTGAAGGGGAATCCAAATTTCCTTCGTCTTCTGTCCTTGAGCTCTTGACAAACCAATGCACTTTACGGTTGTCCGGCCACTCCACCCCAGAGCTGTCACCAAGAGTCGTTCATGCCACCATGCCACACAACCGGTAAGGAAGCGATGGCATCCTGCCGCGCCGAGTTCCTCGCCGCCCACGACTGCACACAAAATGGTAGGCAAGCGGTGGCATCCCGCCGTGCCGAGTTCATCGCCGCTCGCGACCTCACACCTATGTGGGCGGAATTTGAAGCTGCCAAGGTTGAATGGGCGGTAGAGCAAGAGGCGCCCAAAGCCGCACAGAGGGAGCGGAAAAGTCAGAAAGCACTTAAGAAAAGAGAGGCCCGCCACCACAAGAAAGAAGAGGACGCACGCGCTGCTGCAGAGAGGTCGATGGAGATCCAAGCACGGTGGGGTGTCGCCGACAAAACCGGGAAGGAGAACGACAACGTCTGGCCAGCATGTGAGAAGTAGTAGTACTAGTAGTTAGTGTGTGTGTCTGTGTCGCCCGTATGTTTGTTTAATTAATTACGAGCATGTAACAGTACTACTAGTTACTACTGTAGTTTTTAGAGAAAATTACCAGTACATTAGCCTAGACTCAATGGAAAAATTCCTATCATATGCATCAAATGGCATATCTTTCTCATATTCCTATAAAATTCCTATCCTATGAGCCAAAGGAGGCCTCTGCTGGAGTAACTACTGTAGCTAGAAGTACTGCTGGTACAGTAGTTTTCTTCAAGAAGCGGAATTCAAAGTCATGATGGTTCCTTCGTCCGAGCAACTTCACAGTGGGTAAGGTTGGGCCTGTAATTTGACGGCTCATTAGTAATTACTGCGGCGCGACGACCGGGGTGAGTCTCCCTTGGAGTTCTGCGGGCATGGCAAGTAGACCAGGATGGTCGACGTCCCACATGTCGGCGAGCAGAAGTATTCTTTCCGGTATCGAGGAGCAAGGAACCGCATGGTATAGTATCACTGGTGATTTATATTTATTTTTTATTTCTAATGAATGCTAGCGTTTCAACTCTTACGACGAAGGAGTGCCAAACACACGGCACGTGCTGGATGTCGCACACGTCAGAGCTAGGAGTGGGACATGAACAGCGTGGTAGAGCATCTCCACTGCTGGGTCGGAGACCACACGTAGTAGTACTACTGTACTAGTGGCATGAACGATACAAAGTGCGACCCGGAGAGAAAGACACGTCTAGTTGGAAGGTCTCGGGGCATACATGTAAACAAATATAAAATCTAATATGTGCCTCCAATTAATATAGTAGTAGTAGAGTACTTAGTCACGTACTCCATAACATCACCGGGCATTACACGTACAACATTTAGTGGTAGTAAGATACAAATGCCTATATTCCACGCATGTTCATACTATTTGTGCCTTTCTACTTCACTTACCGCGCTACGTTACACAGTTTCGCACGTCCACTCATGGGTACATGTCCGTCTCGTAGTTCCAGTCCAACATGTTCTTCATATAGATGGAACGATCCTTGCATGACACGTGCACCTTGATGCTAGATGTGTTGCGTGTTGGCAAAAGGATGAACAAAGCTCACGTAAAAAAAATAGAGTGGAAGAACATAGATTCCCGACGACCGAGAAGGAGCAAAGAACCTCGGGGTGGAGCGTCTGCACTCATAATATTTTATATTATTCAGTGATATAAAATCAACCAATCATCTCCATAGTGGACTGGAAGAGTATGAAACACGGCAGCCCAGTGTTAGTTACATCATACTAGTACATGGCTAACCCACGCTATCACCATATTTCTTGGCTTCCGTGCGACACCTATCTCTAGTAATCCATCAGCTCGTATCGCTTCTCCCTCCTCTTCTCTCTCAAAGGCCCTGTTTGGATATTCTAACTCAGTTAAAGGTTAGAGTTAGATTCTAATCCCGAACTAACCCTGAAGTAACTCTAGCGAAAGAGGTGTTTGGATGACAGGTTAGATGGAGCGATTACTGCAAGGTGCCTTCATGGGCAAAGTAGAAGGAGGGAGAGGACGAGAAGCTTCGAGGAAGTGGGGAGGGATCTGCTGCGGGGAGAGCGAGAGAAAAATGTGTTTTTAGTGTCCCGAGAAGAACTAACCCAAATAAGCACATCTTGGGTGGGTTAGGTTTTTTTGGTTTAGTTGAGTTCAAACTAACCCAAACTAACTCTAACACGTGGATCCAAACAGTAACCCAAACTAACCCTCCTGTTTGGATATTATTGGGTTAGTTGAGTTCAAACTAACCCTCCTGTTTGGATATTTTTGGGTTAGTTGAGTTCAAATCGCACAGCCCGACCTTTCCAGTAGTTAGTAAGTTGAATCCGCTACTCCCTCACCCTCCTCGCCTCTCTGTCAAACTGCCTACACGAAAATTGCTACGCGTACTGCCCGGGAAAAGCCCCGCCCTCAACTTTTAACTACGCGAAAATAGTTCGAGCTTGTTCGTTCTATATAAATACTAGTACTGTATGTTTATTCACCCGTGGGGTTGTTCAATGAATGGAGGGCCGGGGAGCACAAGTGAACAATACTACAACTAGTAGTAGTAAGTAGGAGTCGTACAGGTAGTCACCTTAAATAGAGAGTTTCTTTTCTTTAATGCCACGTACACAAATTGAAACGCTTGTTGTGGAGAGAAAAAGATAATCAATCCACTATATATGTACGCAGGGGCCTGAGCGCTTGCTTTACTTGGGTTTCTCTCTTCATTCTCTCATCCTCTCCAGATATAAACAAGACAGCGGTAGCGACATTTTCTCTCTGCTCACCGCTGGTCACAGATCCGGTCGGATCCCTTCGGCTGGTGTGTGTAGAGGACTAGGTGCATCGTTCACGCGGTCATCGCCGGCAAGGGAGGAAACCCACAGCTGCCGGATGGGCCCGATCCTCTGCCCGTGTCGTTCTTTCCGACACAGCGCCGGCTCGGGTGGTCCTCCGACCCTTCTTACTCCCTGCCGTATTGTCCGCAGATCCGACCTGCCGCCGCCGACATCCCGACGACCCTCAGGTATAAGTTCTTCGAAAGCGGCCTTGCTCTACTGCCCCAGCTCCCCATGTGTCTGCATGTGCGTCTTTTTCTACTCCCATCAGCTCTTCCAAAGCCACCTAAAGTTTTAGTATTATTAGAGGTAAAGCTACTTCATGCATTAGAATCTAGGGCTTTGTTCAAACAACGAAGAAAGGGGGGAAAGTTGTAGCATGAATCTAGGACTTGATTCAAAGAGGAAATAATATGGTTAAAGTAGTAGAGACCGGATACCCAACCGGTCTCTTGGTTAAAAAGGGAAATAATGGGAAATCTCAGTACAAACTGGATAAGGAACAGATCTATTATTGGTTGAAAAAAGGATAGAAAATGGCAGCTGGTGGACAAGTCAATAGAGTATGTCCAGGATTAGATTTGTTGCCCTCACATAGTAAAAGGTCTCCAGGATTAGAATTGCTGCCCTCACATAGTAAAATGTCTCAGGATTAGATTTGCTGCCCTCACATAGCAAAAGGTCTCCAGGATTAGATATGCTGCCCTCACATAGTAAAAGGTCTCTAGGATTAGATTTGCTGCCCTCACATAGTACAAGGTCTCCAGGATTAGGTTTGCTGCCCTCACATATTAAAGGTCTCCAGGATTAGATTTGTTGCCCTCACATAGCATGAACAAACTCTGCATCACCACTTTATGCCTCCTTGTAGGTACATTGTGCTGATGCGTCCACTGTCGCATGTACTTATACCAACCTTGTTGTTGTTAATGTAAGGGCGCATGTAAAATGAAGCGATCACACTGTTACCTTAGGGACATGTCTAACCAGTGTTATTGTTAATCTAATGCCTCCAGTGATAAGATGCAATTAAACTGTGTTACAAATGGCACTCCTGCTGTTTTCCCCAGTATGATAAGTTGCTCCTTTATGCTGCTCAGTGTCCTGGTGTCCCCACAGTCCCATGCCCTTAAACCAACTCTTTAGCTGCTGATGATTTACTGTATCTGGTAAACAAGCAATGCCACCATTAAAGTAATCCCATATTTGAGGAATCTCATTGTTGATCGTAATGCTTCTGGTAACATGAAGCATTGCTGACTTTTTAAAATTTCTACTGTCCTTGCGTGATTGCCATGAACATAATTAAGATGCTTCTTTTCATTTCAGATATGTTTCAGATATTCTTATTGACCAGCAATCGTTTACTTTCTATCTTTTTGTGCAGATAGGGATATCCATTTCACCTTGTTGCTATTGTGACCTTTTGGTGAACTGCACAAAACACTTTTTTGAATGAGTGTCTTGTGCGGTTCAACTAAAATATCACGTGGGCAACATCTCTCAATTTTGGTGGAACTGCACAAAATGGTGATTGGAGTTTCCAAAATCTCGCGAAGTTCTGCTGGTAATCTCGTGCAACATTTTATTAGCCTTTGCAAGATGAGCCGTCACTGTCACCACAATGGCACTTTATTTTAGTGGAACTGCACAAAAGGATAAGAAAATTATAGTTGCACCTTACATGAGCCGGACAACCAACCTTAATGTTCCTCAATTTTAGTGCAACTACTAAAGAAGAACCTGCCAACTCACGAGAGCAAGTACTTCTTGCTAGCTGAATGATGCAATCTTTGCTTCATTTCAGGTGAACTGCAGAAAAAAGCGCATGAATTGAATCATGGAACTCGAGGCAGGCCTCATCCTAGTGGAGCTGCAGGTTGAGTAAAGGAGGCCACTATTAAAGTGAAATCATGCTTTCTTGGTTTGTCGTGTGCAAGCAGGAATACTCAACTATAGATGTTGTGACGGTCAAGAGCATTCGCCAAGTTCTTCGATTGTATGACATGGCTAGCCAAGATGGATTTAATCCCGATATTCACTTTATCAAAAGGCTCTAATGGGTTGGTTTTGAATCTTGCAAGTTGGGAATCAATGAGATGTGTAGGCATCTTTGTTGTACTTATTATTTGAATCTTATTTGTTGGTTCTGAATCTTGCAAGCTGGGAATCAATGAGATGTGTAGGCATCTTTGTTGTACTTATTATTTGGATCTTATTTGTTGGTTCTGAATCTTGCAAGTTGGGAATCAATGAGATGTGTAGGCATCTTTGTTGTACTTATTATTTGGATCTTATTTGTTGGTTCTGAATCTTGCAAGCTGGGAAACACGACATGATGATGCAGAGGACAACAACCATAACAAACAGTTCAAACTTGGTAGTATTATCTTTGTGAAAGTGCGACAAATGTGCTGATTGTAAAGGCCCCGAGAATAATAATTCTAATTGTTGTGCATGTTGATCCTGTGGCACTGTTAGAACGAGCCAATGCATTGCTTGTTTTAAGTATAAATTTCTATTAAAGCTAATTAAATTTAAGTAAAATGACCACTAACTCCTGTTATTACTGGACCAATACAGACCCGCTCGTGAACCGACGTGTGGCCGGAGTAGGTTTCTTAATGGAGGCGTTTGAATGCGCCGAGGGTCAATCTTCTGCCGGGCGTGCAGCGGACGAGGGAGGGGTAGTAACTGTTGCCGCCTGTACACACTCAGTTTACTGTTGAATCCAGTTCCCCAAGAGCTGAAAAATGGACTACTGCCGCTGAGGGAGTCCTGGATTAGGGGGTCCTCGGACAGCCGGACTATATACTTTAGCCGGACTGTTGGACTATGAAGATACAAGACTCAAGACTTCGTCCCGTGTCCGGATGGGACTCTCCTTTGCGTGGAAGGCAAGCTTAGCAATACGGATATGTAGATATCCTCCCTTGTAACCGACTCTGTGTAACCCTAGCCCCCTCCGGTGTCTATATAAACCGGAGGGTTTAGTCCGTAAGACAAGAACAATCATAATCATAGGCTAGCCTCTAGGGTTTAGCCTCTACGATCTCGTGGTAGATCAAATCTTGTAATACTCATATCATCAAGATCAATCAAGCAGGAAGTAGGGTATTACCTCCATCGAGAGGGCCCGAACCTGGGTAAACATTGTGTCCCCCGCCTCCTGTTACCATCCGCCTTAGACGCATAGTTCGGGACCCCCTACCCGAGATCCGCCGGTTTTGACACCGACATTGGTGCTTTCATTGAGAGTTCCACTATGCCGTCGCGATAAAGGCTTGATGGCTCCTTCGATCATCGACAATGATGCGATCCAGGGCGAAGCTTTCCTCCCCGGACAGATCTTCGTATTCGGCGGCTTCGTACAGCGGGCCCTTGGCCATCTGGAGCAGATCGAGAGCTACGCCCCTGGCCATCAGGTCAAGTTTGGAAACTTGAACTATACTACCGACATCCATGGAGACTTGATCTTCGATGGATTCGAGCCCATGTCAGGTGCGCTGCACAGTCACGACGAGCAGGACTTATTTATATTGAAATGAAAAATGCAAGCGTGCCGCAGTCGGACGTCTGAGCGACATCACAGAAAGGGCTTATAATAAAATAAGTAACAGCAATGCCGCAGTCGGACGTCTGAGCGACATCACAAAATGGGCTTATATAAAAATAAATAACAACAATAATTAAAATGGGAGTCGGCGGTAGTCCGCTCGAAAACCCAAAGAGACCAAACTCAAAACCGATTGGGTGTCTGAAGCGACGCCTCGAAAGGTGAATAAATCCGTGATCACATCCCCCTACTCCATTTCGGTCGGGAACCACCGCCGCCCCAAAACCACTTCACCCCCGAAGCTCTCCTCCGCTGCGAAGCTCGCCGCCTGCAGCTCACACCGTCCCCGCCGACCCGGCGACTACCAGTAGGATCACCCTCGACCCGCGGATCCATCCCCGCCCTCTGAGCGACACCGCATACAGGGCTTTTAAAAGAAATGCCACAGTCGGGCATCTGAGCGACACCGCATAAAGGGCTTTAAAAGATAAACACAGTGAATATCCAGACTTGTACGATATGTTTATATGTAAATAGGCTGTGAGAAGTAGTTTGTTTGCGCATCATGTAGGATCTGGAGGAGTGCACTAGACTAAATAACATGTCAGGATTTATGTACGCATATCCTGAGTGATTTATTGTATAATTACTGCTTGCGTGTAAGATATGTAATGAGCAGTCCTTCTCCGTGCGCAATCAACTTGTTTTCTTGAAAAATCTTGAGCTTTTAATTTATTTGCCATCCTTATGCATTTATGGACTTATTTTTGCGACTTCTTTCACTTTCTTATGAGTGTTTCAAAATATATCCCAGAGTAAATTATGTCTCGTCCTTGGACACGCTCCATGCCAACTCCGACAGAGGAAAATTATGGCACACCCCCAGGCAACAATTTCACACAAGGCATAAGTCAGCAGGATGGTGAACGGCACTTTCCCAGATGTGCCGTCTTTACAAACAAAGTCAGCAGCAACATCAGGAAATACTGAACCAAGTCATCAATATGGGGAATCACCGCGGACGGTATCACAGGTGATCCTACTGGTAGTCGCTGGGTCGGCGGGGACGGCGTGAGCTGCCGGCGGCGAGCTTCGCGGCGGAGGAGAGCTTCGGGGGTGAAGCACGATCTGCTCCGAATTGAGGGCCGGAGTAGTTGTAGTTGTGATCTCCCGAACACAGTCACGACGAGCAGGACTTAGCTCTGCCGTCGGACAGTGTTCGGGAGATCACACCTACAACTACTCCGGCCCTCAATTCGGAGCAGATCGTGCCGTCCGAGGATAGGTGGATAGACCCTGCCACGGAGGCCGCGCACGCAGCGGCGATAGAGCCGAATACTGACTTCACCTCTTATGAGACCCGTGTTGCAGGACACTTGGATTCTTCCCCGGCCACGGGCTCCGAACCGCCTGCGTCCGTGCCAATCGAATCTGATTGGGCACCGATCATGGAGTTTTCCTTTGCGGATATCTTTCAGCACTCACCACTGGGCAACATGCTAAACTCATTAAGGTCTCTCTCCTTGTCAGGAGACCCTTGGCCGAATTATGTCCGGCTAGAGTGGGATGCGGACGAAGAAGAAATTCGCTCCCCACCCACCACCCATGTAGTAGCCATTGTCGACGATTTAACCGACATGCTCGATTTCGGCTATGAAGAAATCAACGGTATGGACGACGATGCAGGAGACGAACAGGAACCACTACCCACAGCGCGCTAGACTGCCACCTCATCATATGATATATACATGGTGGACACCCCCAAAGAAGGTGATGGCGATAAGGCAACGGAGGATAATCCCTCCAAGAAGCAATCCAAGCACCGGCGTCAGCGGCGCTGCTCTAAGTCCCGCCATAGCAAAAGCAGCGATACCGTCACAAGAGACAATAACGCTCCGGATAGTGCCGAAGACAAAGACAAACCCCTCCAGCCAGGCCTCGAGCAGGAGGGTGAACAAGCTAGCCCTCAGGAATAGGCAGCAGATGGAGAATCAGAGGATGACAATTACATGCCTCTCTCCGAAGACAAGGTGGGCCTCGGCGACGAAAAATTTATCGTGCCTGAGGATCCCGTCGAGCAGGAGCGCTTCAAGCGCCGGCTTATAGCCACAGCAAATAGCCTGAAGAAAAAGCAACAACAGCTTCGAGCTGATCAAGATCTGCTAGCGGATAGATGGACTGAGGTCCTGGCGGCCGAGGAATAAGAACTCGAGCGCCCAACCAAGAGTTACCCAAAGCGCAGGTTGCTACCCCAACTCGAGGAGGAAGCATTAAAACATGCATTACCAGCGTATGATGCGGCTGATCGGCCACCTCGTGGCCGAGACAGAGGGGCATATCAGCCCGAAGTCCAGCCCGCACCCCGTCGCCAGACAAACAAAAACACCAAGGCCCGAGGCAACACGCAGGATCTGCGAGACGTATTGGAAAACAAAGCAGGACATACAAGATCGATCTACGGATCATGGGGGCACGCCCCAACACGTGACGATGATCGTCACGCCGGATACACTAAGAGAAAATCCGGCCGGGCCGAATACAGCAGACAAGACTCGTATGAACTACTTCGTGACATAGCCCGACACAGAGGCGCCACGCACCCCCTATGCTTCACTGATGAAGTAATGGATCACGAATTCCCAGAAGGATTTAAACCCGTGAACATTGAGTCATATGATGGTACAACAGACCCCGCGGTATGGATCGAGGATTTCCTCCTCCACATCCACATGGCCTGCGGTGACGATCTACATGCCATCAAGTACCTCCCACTAAAACTCAAAGGACCAGCTCGGCATTGGCTGAATAGCTTGCCAGCAAACTCCATTGGCAGTTGGGAGGATTTGGAAGACGCATTCCTTGACAACTTCCAGGGCACTTATGTGCAACCACCGGATGCTGATGACTTGAGCCATATAACTCAGCAGCCAGGGGAATCGGCTAGGAAATTCTGGACCAGGTTCCTAACTAAAAAGAACCAAATTGTCGACTGTTCGGATGGAAAGGCCCTAGCGGCATTTAAGCATAACATTCATGACGAGTGGCTCGCCTGGCACCTCGGCTAAGAGAAGCCGAAGTCTATGGCAGCCCTCACGACACTCATGACCCGCTTTTGCGCAGGCGAGGACAGTTGGCTGGCTCGCGGCAACAACACATCAAGAAATCATGGCAATTCAAATGCCAAAGATAGTGACGGCAGACCACGTCGCAATAGACACAAGCGCCGCAACAACGGCGACAACGCCGAAGACACGACAGTCAATGCCGAATTTAGTGGCTCTAAATCCGGTCAGCGGAAGAAGCCGTTCAAAAGAAGCAATCCGGGCCCGTCCAATTTGGACCGCATACTCGATCGCTCGTGTCAAATTCACGGCACCCCCGATAAGCCAGCCAATCACACGAACAGAGAATGTTGGGTGTTCAAGCAGGCCGGCAAGTTCAATACCGAAAACAAGGAAAAGGGGCTGCATAGCGACGATGAGGAGGAGCCCCGGCCGCTGAACACAGGAGGACAGAAGAAATTTCCACCCCAAGTGAAAATGGTGAACATGATATACGCAACCCATATTCCCAAGAGGGAACGGAAGCGCGCACTAAGGGACATCTATGTGATGGAGGCTGTCGCCCCAAAGTTCAACCCATGGTCTTCTTGTCCGATCACTTTCGATCGTAGGGATCACCCCACTAGTATCCGTCATGGCGGTTCTGCCGCATTGGTTCTTGATCCGATCATCGACGGATTTCACCACACTCGAGTCCTTATGGACGGTAGAAGCAGCCTGAACATGCTCTATCAGGATACAGTGCGCAAAATGGGTATAGACCCCTCTGTAAGTGCATCTAGTGCCCCTTAGTGATTTTGGTGTATTGAAGACTTATAGGTTAAGTAACTAATGTTTTTATGAGTGTACATAGGTCTATAAGTCTATGAGGAGTTTGATATTTACAGAGAAAGTCGACCCCTAAAAATGAAGTTCTTCGACTGAAGACTTTGATATTTTGAAGACTTTCTGAAGACTTTGAAAGTGAAGAAATTGGTATGACCTTGAAGACTTGGTATTCATTTGAGGAACATGAAGTGTGAAGACTTTTGTTTTCGTAGTTTCGTTTTTCTCTTTCTTGAGTCATAGGAAACACCGTCTCGTTAAAGGGGTCGAGGAAATACTAAGGAAAATTTCCATGTGATGCTCAACTCAAAATCCTACACCTACCAATCCCTTCGAGTGAAGCCTTTGAAATCTCATACAGTTCAATCAATTTCTTCAAAGGATGAGACGAAGTTCTTCCGGTCACGAGGAATTTGTTCGACCGAGGAGTTAGGAATTCGCCAGTCTTGGATTGCCTACACAAAGGAGGAACATGATAGCCCCGAGGAATTTGATATTCAAATTTCCGACCGCTTCGGTCTCTTGGCCACCTGTCCCAAAATATCTTATCCACCTAACGGTCATATCATTGAAGGGCATGTAACATCCCAAATTTCCTATTTGGAATGTTTTACAATTATAGCTAAGCATCTAATGCATCCTGCTTGAATTTGAATGCCATTTGAAGTTTCAGGAGAATTTTGAGTTTTCATATTTGAATTCAAACTTTGGCAAGTGGGAATCATTTCAAAAACTATGCCTGATAAATACTTGATCAAAAGTATGAGAGGAGTAAACATGATACTCCAAAAATATCAGAGGAAACAATGCCAAAAGTTTTTGAATTCAAACTTGAGATTTATTTGAATTTGAGAAAAATGCAATTTTATAAAGTTTGGATTTTGCCTTTGGAAAAATGTTCAAATGATAGGGAATATTCCCCTGATCATTTTGGTATATATATGTGCTATATAAAATATTTATATATTATGTTTTATATCTGTTTTGTTTTATTAAAAAATAAATTTCAAAAAAAAAACCCCCAGCGCCACCAGTCCCCTGCCCAGCCAATGGCTTGAAGCCACCGGCCTTGCCAGCAGCAGCCCAATGCCCACTGCCACCGAGCCAGCCCAAAGACCAGCCTCACCTCACCCCCACACCAAGCCCTTCACGGGTCGCCCGCTTCGACCGCGCCCTCTCTCTCTCTCACCGACAGTGCAGGCCCCACCCGTCTTCAACCCCGCCCCACGCCACGCCACGCCACGATCGCGGATCTCATGAGATCCGGTATGCCGATCTCCCGATCACCCCCTGTTACCGCGCGAGGCCCCGCCTATATAAGCCGGGCCCCGCACCCCATTCCCCCCTTACCCCGCCGAGCCCTCCTCTCTCTCTCACGCGTCGCGGAGTTCGAACCTCCCGCCCGCCATTTTCGTCGCCGTCGCCGCCCTAGCCCTCCCGAGCTCGCCTGACTCCACCAGACGCCTCCCGAGCTCGTCTGCACCCACCGAGCCAGTCCGCCGCCTCCCCGACCACCGAGCTGCCAAGACACTCGCCACTGCCGCCCCCCCGCCGAGCGCCGGTGAGTCACCGAGACCCCCGCCGTCCGATCACCGATCTACGGTAGATTAGAACCCAAGGGGTATGTTTTATAAAAACCGCCGGTTCACATCTGGTTTAAATTTAGTTAGGGTTTTATTTTTATTAGCCCGCCCGACTAGTTTAACCCTAGGGCCCGTTTAGTTTATATTACGCTCGGTGTAGTTTAGCCCATTAGGCCCTTTTCCATTTATTTTCGTTTTCTGCTTTAATGAGAATAGTTCTGTTTTGAAAAAATTCATATCTTTTATTCTGTTTAATATTTTTGAGTGATTTTTTTGTTGGTTTGCAAATTTTCTATAGTTTCAGAGAAAATATATTTAGCTATGTTAAAATTAATTAAAATTGCCTTATTTTAGTTTTAGTCGAATAGTAAATCTGTTATAACATGAGTTAGAAAAATTATTTTTGGATGATTCTTTTTGTCCCAACTTTATTTTGACATTGCCAAACCATAGGAATTAAATTGGGTATTTTAGGATTAATAAAAAATAGTTTTAAGCAGAACTTGTTAATCCTAATTAATTAACTAGCTACTGTTTTTCTATTATTTTAATTAGTAAATAAATTTATTTTTAACATGTGATTGATTATTCTAGGATAGTTTCTATTGCTTTAAGGGATGAAGTTTTATTTTTAATAAATAAAAGTTTTATTTTATTTTTCTTAATAGAAATTGAATTAGGCCTAATAGGAGTTTCATAATAGATTTTAAATTAATTCTTTTTGCTCCTAGTTGCTTAATGAAATCTTTTCTGTTAAGTTAACCTAAAACCATGATTAGGTTATGTTGAGAAAATTTTTGTTATATAAAACTATTCTAGTTGTTGTTTGAAGTAGGAAACTTGAGTTGATTTTATTTGAGTTTTCCCTTGGGTTTTGATTTGGTTGTTTTGGTGTGTTATG
This sequence comes from Aegilops longissima, assembly GCA_021605205.1. NCBI lineage: Eukaryota > Viridiplantae > Streptophyta > Magnoliopsida > Poales > Poaceae > Aegilops > Aegilops longissima. The sequence continues at coordinate 331,411,494 of CM038682.1, forward strand.
TTGCTATTGCTATGCTATTGTGTTATGTGATCCTATGCTATATGCTTATTGTGATCATTGTTTGTCTCGGTAGAGTTTCCGGAGTGCGAAGCTTGCTACTACGAATCTTTAGCTTACGAGGATCATCAGCAAGGCAAGTTTTGATCATGTTATTTTCTATACCTATGTTTTTGTGCATTAGAAATTTTGTCACCACCCCACCATGCATGCAGTAGTTGAAATTGTGAAGTTATTAATCTTGAGTAGTATCATGTGGTAGGATGAACCAATCCCCTTGTTACCATGACCCCCGGGACGAAGTAGTTTACCTTGCTATGCTCGTGAGACGGGTTTTGCTGAGTGAAATTCATAAGAAAGATGTGAGAGTCAATGATGATGACAACCCCATGAACTACAATGATCAAGATGGACTTGAATTCACTCTTGGGTGGAGGATTTGTTGACGGGCACCACGAGAACCCAAAGGTTGGCGGGATGCATGGAGAAGTGCCATGACATCTTGCGGAAAGCTTCACCCAGCCACGAAGAGACGGATGGATGCCCCATGACCGAAGCTTACTCGCGCAGCCGCAAGCCATTATGGGCTCGCTGGGTTAACCTTAGTAGTGACGCTGGCTGGGCGGTACTACAAGATGTAGAAGAACGGTAGGATTGGATGGGTACCGGCAGAGCAGAAGAACTCTTTGGAAGACCTGTTTCATTCGTCCCGCCTTCAAACACCATGAAGTGCGAAGACTTAAAAGGAGGGAATGATTCTTGCGGGGAAAGTGCGCAAATCTCTGCAGAGTTTAAAGATCTAATCGATTAGCCGTGTCCCCGGATACGGACAAATTGAGCCTCTGGAACTTGGAAGTATTCGGAAATCTCAACACTAAAACTAATGAATTAATTTGAGGGGTTTATGACTTAATAATTTGGGAACGAGATATTGGTTGGCGGAACCATCTCAATAATTACCAACAATTTTGTAGTATTTGCAAGCAAGTCCACTGTAGTAGGGAAAAATTGGCGTTTCGCAAAATGATGAAACTTAGAGCCCCACAGCCAAATTGCATATAGTATTAGTACTTTTATTGTTATTCTCTCTTCATGACTTGCGGCATATTCAAAATGCTGACCTACACGGCTGCAACGCCTTATGTTGCGAGAGTATTCCGATCAGAGTGAGGCTACGCTCCGCGCTTGGCGATTGCCCTTTGGAGTCGGATGGACTCGCTATTCTTCTACGCTTCGCAGTTTTACTTAGTTTATTTCTCATGAGTTGGCCTTGACCAATTTATTCTATTGTAATAAAGACTCGATATGAGAATCGTGTAATAAATTCAGGTGTGATTGAACTTTGATTATTTCATCAATGTACTGTAAGTGCCAGCATGATCTTGGGATGGTACAGACACAGAGACTTGACCGATTTTGGGTCGGGTCGCTACAGGGTATTTATGTCTTATCATGTCGGGCTGCTCTCTAGGCTATAAATAGCCGCCCCCTACAACCACTAGCTGGTTGGCTGCTCCGAGAGAACTTGACACTTGTCATTTGAGAGCAACCCATCCTCCAAGGACTTTGAGCGAAAATCATCGAGTGAGGAAAAACCCAAAAACCAAACCCCTACAAACCCAAAGTGATTGAGCATCATTGAAGAGATTGATCCTGCGTGGATCCGACGCTTGTTACCTTTGAAGACTGTGCTTCTTCCAGACGGTTAGGCGTCATGGTCTAGTGCATCCAAGAGGAATTGTGGATCGCCGAGTGACCAAGTCTGTGAAGGTTTGGAAGTCGCCTGAAGACTTACCACGAGTGATTGGAAGAGGTCTGTGTGACCTTAGTTCAAGGATAATACGGTGAGGACTTGGTGTCCTGAGCTGCGTGCTCAGCGACTGGGTGTCCGGACTATGTGTCCTCGAGTTTAAATACTCACCGCTCCAACCAGACGCATAACCGAGACAGCAGCTTGGAACTGGTCTACCAAATCATTGTCTTCACCAACCTAATCGGTGCTATTTCCTCAACCCTTTCATTTCCTTATTATTGTGTTGAGTGTTTGTTCATATCTGTGTTTGAAGACTTTGATCAAGACTTTCTCAATTTCCTCGCCCAATTTCTTCATCTGCTTTTGTCTTCATCTTGTGCTATCCGTGTTTATGCTTTCTGTACTCCTTGTTTGTCTTCATTTCATCATGATGACCATGCCCGCATTCTGTTATGCTTACTTCTGAGTACTTATTCCGCTGCAAATAGTTCTTCGCTAAGGAATTTTCTCACCGGCAAATTCCTCAGTGAAGAATTCATAAAAATCGCCTATTCACCCCCCTCTAGTCGATATAACGCACTTTCAATTGGTATCAGAGCAAGGTACTCTCTTGTTCTGTGTGATTTTGGTTTAACCACCTGGAGTTTTAGTTATGTCGACCGCAGGTATGAAGAAAGTGACATGTCCTATCTTTGACGGTCTTGATTATCCCAAGTGGAAGGCCATGATGAGGAAGCGCCTCATGGCAATGGACAGCGAGCTATGGACCGTCACTGAAATTGGTCTTACTGATCTATGTAAGACGGCGAGCGCAGATGATATTCGCAAGTACACTCGACTTGACATCATGGTGAAGGATATCATCTGTTCCTGCCTATCTAGAGATGAATTCAAGCGCATTATGCATCTTTGTAATGCAAAGCTTATCTGGGACCGAATCTCTGACGTCTATGAAGGTCATCGAACCCGTCATGATCCTTGGTTTGAGGACTTCAAGGAATCTCTCAAAATGATGACTTTCGAACCAGAATCATCATCTTCTGCATCATGTCTCATGGCAAAGGGTGTCGAGGTAACCGAATGTTCCTCATCTGAATTTAGTGATTGTGAATCTGAGGATGATGGATCTGATGATGGTATTGAACCTAGCTATACCAAACTTTTGCATTGCCACCAAACAACAACATGCCTTGGAAAAGGTTCAAAACATGCTAGATAAAAGTGATGATATGTTAGGTGAAGAAATGTATCGCACTAAAGCCCTGACTGAAAATCTTCAGAGACTTCAGTCTAGGTTAGACAGCCTTCAAGGTCATCATAACACTCTCTTGTCTGATCATGAGAAACTTTCTTATGAATTTCTTCAAAGAAAGCAAGATCTTGAGAAGCTAAGAGTGAGTTATGAAGATCTTCAGAAGGAGCGCGATTCATTACTTGCTCAACAAATCAGCGCTTCTCAGGAAGAATTTGTTCCTCCATGCCTAAAGTGCATTGAACGTGAATCTACTAATTCTTCACCAATGTTCAAATGCTTCAATCAGAATAAATTCTTCACCTGCCTCTGCTATCACTAATTCCTCATCCGAGGACATTGCTAGTATCATCGACGATGCAGGGTTGAAGGAATTGTACATGACAGCATGTACAAAAGCCTCAAAGGGCATCGACTCTTTGTGATGTGCTTAAAAGCAGATCCTCAACAGAACCCTAGGAAAGAGGGTATTGCCTTTGAGAGGAAACTCAATGTCGATGGAACATATTGGAAGCCCGAGCGGATCCCAAAACCTCATGGGTTGCTGCAAAGGGACCTCCAGCTTGATCCATCTAACTTATTTGGCTTTACATGCTAATCTCCTCATTCTTCCGATGAGTCATTTGACTCAACTATAAACTGTTCAAAAATCAGAATGGTGAAGTATTTGCTAGATATGTTGGCACTAACTGCAGGAACGGTTCCCCTATGAAGAAAATCTGGGTTTCCAAGAAGTGCCTTGAAAGTCTTCAGGTGAACCCCAGATCAAACTCTTCGTATGGACCAAATTCTTCATATGGATCCAAGTCCTCATACGGACCAAATTCCTCACGTGGATCAAATTCCTCAAAAGGATCAAAGTCCACATATGATTATCATCGTGCTAACAACTCTGTTTCGCAGGGTAGAGCTAAGGGCTATGAATATGTGCATTATTCTTCAAACCAATATGTTCATAAGTCCTCGAAGAATTTCTCTGCTTATTCATATGCTTACCCTAACCCCTCTTATGTGAAACGAAATGGTTTGGCCTCTATGCCACCATTCTCATATGGTGCTCGCAGAGTGATGAACTCTTTGCCACCCCTCCAGATGTGGGTCGGAAGAAAAAGAACTAACCTCTTCTGCAGGGTCAGGTCTCCAGACGTGCTTTAAACGTCTGAAGAATTTGCTGGGGGCCTGACAAAATGCCTGAAAGGACGCAGGCTAATCATGATGAAATGAACTTTCATTTCACACGTCCTCATACTGCTTATCTGTTATACTGTCTGATGAAATTCATCTGATGAACTTGATATCATATTCTTCATTGATGAAGTATATGAGATCGTAAGTTGCACTAATTCATCTGCAGGATGATCAACCCAAAGCCACTGAGTGGGTTCTCGATAGTGGATGTACAAATCACATGACCGGTGACAAGAATTTATTGATGGATGCTCCTTATCACCATCTCATCTCAAGCATATCATCTTTGCTTGACAAAGGCAAAAGTCGTATTGGGTCTTGGTAAGGTTGCGATCTCTAAGGACATACACATGGACAAAGTCATGCTTGTTGAGTCCTTAGGATACAACCTCATGTCGATCTCAATGATTTGTGATCTTGATATGGTTGTTATCTTTGGCAAGTATCATTGTGTTGTGATTATGGAAGCTGACAATTCCAAAGTCTTTGAAGGCTTTAGGAGAGGAGACTTGTATATTGTTGACTTCTCTACAGACCACAACCAGCCGTGTGTTTACTTGCAAAAGCTTCGTATATTGGCTATGGCATCGGCGACTTGGTCACGCAGGCATGAGGAATTTGCACACGCTTGCAAAGAAGAAGCATGTCATTGGCATTGAGAATGTCAAATTCCTCAAGGATCACATGTGTGGAGCCTGTGAAGCTGAAAAAATGACCAAGGCCAAGCATCCAGCGAAGACTATCATGACCACTACTCGTCCCTTCGAACTGCTTCACATGGACCTCTTTGGTCCTAATCATTACTCAGCAGTCACTAATGATGCATCTCTATATGGCTTTGTTATTTTTGATGATTACTCTCGTTACACATGGGTACACATTGTTACTTACAAAAATGAAGTGCAGGAAGTCTTCAAACGATTTTGCTCGAGGGCTTCAACTAACTTTGGTGTGAAGATCGCACACATCAGAGTGACAATGGAACCGAGTTCAAGAATTCGGTCTTGATGCCTATCTTGATGAACTTGGTATTACTCATGAGTTATCTGCTCCCTATACTCCTCAAAGAAATGGCGTCGTGGAGCGCAAGAACAGAACTCTTGTTGAGATGGCTCGCACTATGCTTGATGAATACAAAACGCCTAGTCGTTTTTGGATTGATGCAATTGATATGCGTGCCACATCATCAACAGTATATCTTCACAAATTCTTCAAGAAGACTGCCTATGAACTCCTCACTGACAAGAAACCCAATGTAAGTTATTTCAAAGTCTTCGGTGCTAAATAGTGGATTAGAGATCCTCATCACAATTCTAAATTTGCACCGAAAGCACATGAAGGTTTTATGCTTGGTTACGGAAAGGACTCGCACACCTACAGAGTCTTCAACATCGCTCTTCACAAGATTGTTGACACTGTAGATGTGCGGTTCGATGAAACTAATGGCTCGCAAAGAGAGCACCTACCTTCATGTTAGATGAACCAGCACCGAGGAATCTATCAAGTTCAAGGCAACCGAGGATGTCATTCCTACTGAAGAATCTGCTAAAGAATTCATTCTCAGACGCGAAGAACGCCGAAATGATGCACCTAAAGATAATGCTGAAGACAATGGTGCTGAGGAAAATGATCAAATTCCTCGACGACAACCAGCTCATCCTCGCGTTGCAAAAGAAGTGCAAGTTGACAAGATCATCGATGACATTGAAGCGCCAGGTCCTCTCACACGCTCAAAAGCTTCACATTTATCTAACTTTTGTGGGCACTTTGCTTTTGTCTCTATCACAGAGCCCACTAAGGTAGATGAAGCATTTCTGGAGCCTGAGTGGATTCAGGCCATGCAAGAAGAATTACATTAGTTCGAGCTCAACAATGTCTGGGAACTGGTCAAACGTCCAGATCCTCGCAAGCATAATATCATTGGCACAAAGTGGATCTACCGCAACAAGCAAGATGAAAATGGCCTTGTGGTGAGGAATAAGGCACGACTAGTAGCTCAAGGCTACACACGGTTGAAGGAATTGATTTCGATGAAACTTTTGCACTGTTGCTAGACTTGAGTCTATTCACATATTACTCGCCTATGCTAACCATCACAATATCACTTTATATCAAATGGATGTGAAAAGTGCATTCCTCAATGGTAAGCTTGAGGAAGAAGTATATGTTGCTCAACCCCCAGGTTTTGAAGATCCAAAGAATCCCGACAAAGTCTTCAAACTCAATAAGGCCCTCTATGGTCTCAAACAAGCCCCACGGGCGTGGTATGATACATTGAAGGAATTCTTCGTGAAGAATGGCTTCACACCCGGTTCACTCGATCCTACTCTCTTTACTAAATCATATGATGGTGAACTGTTTGTGTGCCAAATATATGTTGATGATATTATCTTTGGTTGTACTGACCAACGTTATAGTGATGAATTTGCCTATATGATGAGTGAAGAATATCAAATGTCTATGATGGGAGAGTTGAAATTCTTTTTAGGTCTTCAAATTCGTCAACAACACAATGGCATATTCATATCTCAGGAGAAATACCTCAAAGATGTCCTGAAGAAATTCGGCATGCAAGATTGCAAAGGCGTCAAAATTCCTATGCCCACAAATGGCCATCTATGCACTGATGAAAATGGTATTGACTTCGATCACAAGGTATACCGCTCCATGATTGGTTCTCTATTGTACTTATGTGCATCTAGGCCAGATATAATGCTTAGTGTTTGCATGTGTGCCCGATTTCAAGCTACACCGAAGGAATCACACCATAAGGCTGTGAAGCATATTCTTTGATATCTAGCTCACACACCAACACTAGGATTATGGTATCCCAAGGGCTCTACTTTTGATCTCATTGGATATTCTGACTCTGACTATGCTGGTGATCGTGTGGACCGCAAGTCAACATCTGGTACTTGTCATTTCCTCGACGATCTTTGGTCCGTTGGTCCTCGAAGAAACAGAACTGCGTATCACCGCTTCATCGCGGAAGCTGAATACATTGCTGCTGGCTCATGTTGTGCTCAATTGCTGTGGATGAAGCAAACTCTCAAGGACTACGGCATCAACGTGAAGAATGTGCCTCTCATCGTGACAATGAGAGTGCCATCAAGATTGCTCACAACCCGCTTCAGCACTCAAGACAAAGCACATTCAAATTCATCATCATTTTCTTCGTGATCATGTGTTGAAGGGCTTACATCTCCATCGAGCATGTGAAGACTCAAGAACATCTAGCCGATATCTTCACTAAGCCCTTGGATGAGAAGAGATTTAGCAAGTTGCGTGTGAGCTAAATATCTTAGAATCTTCGAATGTTCTTTGAAAAGGACACACATCCCGACACTTATGCAAAATTGATGACTTAGATGTGCAACACATGAAGAAACGTTTTCTTCAATCCATGAAGAATAACACTCTAAGTGTGAAGAAATTAATGAAGAATTTGATTCTCGAACCCTCGACAATTGTACGCGTGTCTGAAATCATCATTCTTATACGATGGGACACGCCACCACCAAAGTTGAAAAATCTTCAATTTGAGTTTTTCCTCGCTTTTGAAATTCTTCAGTTTTCAAATTCTTCAACTTTTCAAAATATTCACTGTTTCCGCTGCTTTTCTTCATTAGCTATATATATATATATATATATATATATATATATATATATATATATATATATATATATATATATATATATATATATATATATATATATATATTTATGTCCTCTCAAAGATTCACTTATAGCTATTTCTTCAAGTCGTTTTTCGCTAAGTGAATGTGATCGGACCCTTCCCCCTCTATGCTATACTCAACCCAATCTATTCACAAATTCTTCATGTGCGTTCTATTTGAAACTCGTTCAAAAATCTTCACTAAGTCCTTGTCAGCTGAAGAAATTGCGAATGGAACTTTAAAACTGATCTTATCCAAACTTTCGGTTTTGCCGCTCAAACCGTTCCGCATCCCACGATGCATTATTTTACTCACCCACGATCGTACACGATCTCCACTACACAGTACGTGGGTGACACATGTCGTGAGAAGGAGAATGGTCAGGGGCATGTTCGTCCTAAATCATCGGGCGAACAGTTTTTCACTGCCTCTATAAATACCCCTCTCCTCATCCTCACTTCTTTTACTCCGCTCGATCTCTCTCCCGCTCGAGCTCCTCAAACCCTAGCGCCGCCGCTACTCCATCGTCGCCGGTGAGGAAGAGCTTCACTGCCTCGACCTCGTCGCCGTCGTACTCACGCCGGTTGCGGAAATCTTCACTCCGCCGCCGCCGTAGCCATCTTCCTCCGCCGAGTTAGGGCGTGGAAGATCTGAATGATTTAGCTTCACATCTACAACACCCAGTTTCGTCGTGTTCTTCATTTAGGTAATTAAAAGTTACTTTTACTGCCCTCGTTGATCCAAAATTTTCACTACAAAATCTTCAAAGGTGTTTTATTCTTCAAATCCTCACACAAAACACCTCACTAGTTATATGCTCTTGATTCGCTTCTCTAAGCAATCATTTTCTTCAAGATTCCTCAATTGTGTGGATCCTCGATCTGTACAACTCGAACCTAAGACAAAGAACGCTTAGTGAAATTCTTCAAGGCTCATCTGTCAAATTCCTCAAAACTTGTTCTTTTGAAAACCTTACGAGAACGATATGACCTCTCCAAACTCCTCGCAACTATACTCTGCTCACAGTACTCATGTCCGCCGCTGAATCACTAGGTTCTCATCAACTTAACTCATTTGCAGCGCTCCTCGAAGAAAAGTTGCATACCTCTTCAGAGAATTCATTTGTTCAAATTCCTCAGCTGAAGAATATGGCAGAAGGAAAGAAGCCATAGAAAGGAGGAAAGAGGCCTGAGGTCATGACCGCGTTTGAAATCCGTGAGGAAATATATGCTGATTATTGCACACCTGATGAAGCCGAGTTCGGCAAAGAAAACAAAAATCAGCGCAAGGTGCGCATTCAAAGGATTGAACGGAGATGGACAAGGGAATGGAGGGAGTACCGATATGTAACTCCAAAGTACATGAAGAAATTCGACTCAATCCTCCATGCCCAAGAGCTCCATTGGCACCTGGTCAAGAAGTCGACCCCACCAAAGATCAAGCGCCAGGAGGACTTTCTGAAGAATGGGCCAAGCGCCAAGCCAAGTTGGCAAGACAAGCCAACGAGGCAAAGGAGGAAATTCAATGAGGACTCTGCATCTGCTGCTGCCCCCGAGGCCTCTGTCAAGCCAAGAAAATCTATGGCAAAGAAGCCCGCACACAAGCCAAGTGCTTCACCAACAAGCCCTCACGGCCAAGTTCCTCGCCAGTGCCCTCACGGCCAATTCCTCATGCTGCCCTGCTCCTCCAAAATCCTCGGCTCCTTCAAAGTCCTCAGCAGCTCCTCCCAAGTCCTCAAGAGTTCCGACAAAGTCCTCAAGACTGTGCATCCGCCACGTGTCAAAGGACTGCAGGCTTCTCCATTGCCTCTGTGTTTCAAAGAAGTTCCTCACCTGCACCAAAGTCTCCATCCGCCCGACTCTGCTGAAGACTAAGGCCACACCGGGCGAGGTCCTCGGCCTAGTCCCAAGAAGAAACAGGTCGCATTCCAAGAGCCACCAAGATGATGAGGCTGATGATGATGAACTTATGGAAATCATCGAGACCGCCAAGAAAGGGCCACTAGAGCCAAAGGCACATCTGTGCCTCTGCTATTGGAACCGAGGAAAATCCTCGATTACATTGATCTCTGGCACAAGGATCCAAACACTCCTATGCCAGATTTTCATCTGACCCCTGGACAAAGTCATATGCTGACCCATTTCATCACTGAAGAGAATTGGAAGTTTGAAAAGGCAAGAGAGATCAAGAAAGCTCAATACAGAAAGGAGAAGTTCCTGAAGAAAAACGTTGTCAGAATGACACCTGAGGAACTTCTCAAGGTCCAGAATGAAATCCAAGCCCTCAGCAAAAACTTTGATGCTTATTATGCTGATTGGCAAGGAGCCAAAGTCAGATTCGTCAACCTGACGAAGAAATTCACCAATGTTGCAGCCCCAACGCAACATGAAATTCCTCAAGCTAGAGCCTCAGCCCAGCAGACTGAAGAACATGCCAGCACCGCTAATGAAGTTCAGGCTCTGAGAGAAAATGCTAGTTCCAGGCTGATGATCCCATTCCACCACCAAGAAATTGCTAGGGCATCCACTAGTGGTGCGCCTGAAGAAACTGAACAAGACAGGGCAACTGCATCAGTTGCGCCTGAGGAAAATCAACCAGATTCCTCAGCTCCTCCTGCGCCAACACCAACTCCTATTCTTCCATCTGCCTCTGATGTGAAGAAGACCAAGGCTGCGAACGAGCTGCGGTGAAGAAACGGAAAGCATCACCAAGCGTCAAATTCTTCTACTGCGAAGAAAATGAAGCCAATGACCAGCTCCTTTGAAAATCCTATTGATGTTGTTCCACTTCTCAATTCCATCAAAGGACCTTGTTCCTTTTGATGAAGATTATGTGATCCCAAGCGGATCGATGAAGAAAATCATTCTGCTGCTTCGTCAGAGCAGATTGATGAAGAAATTGAAGTGGAAGCAATCCTTTCAACCCCAATCATTTCCTCGCCTATGCCTCAGTTCACAGCTGAAGAGGCCGGTGTTGAGGAAATTGAAGAAGATGTGGATATTGGAAGCACAACGCCAGTGATGAACGATGACTTTTGGGAAAGTCAGCATCCAAATTCTCCACTCTTCACACCAATCCAACAGATACCTCAGTCCCCTGCTCCAACAATTCAAATGGGCTATGAAGAAACTCATCCCACTTCATCTGTCCATGAAGAAATTCCAGCCACTAGCGTTGATGAACCTGCTGCTGCTGATCCTCAGACTGCACCTGTTGAGGAACTAGAAATTCCTCAGCCTGAAGAACCTGAGATGGCGATTCCAGAGGTCGTGATGCAACTCACTGACACTCCACTGCCAAAGCCAAAGGATCCCTTCTCAACAAAGCAAAAGTTCAAGGTTGAAGACTTTTTCAGCGAGCATGTATTCTTCACTGATTACAATCCATATGATTCTTCTCGATAAGGAAGAGGCGTTTACGACTGCCACCAAGCCAATTTCTATTCCTCGGTGCTTTTCAACAAAGACAAAGTCTTCGATCATGCTCATATTCCTCATGTGGACATGGAGTCTCTGCCAGCTTGAGCCACCCTCGGTGTTCTTCACGACGCAGACTTCTGAATTTCTGCCGATATCGTGGATCGGAATGAAGAACTCATTCTTCAATTCTATGCAACGCTGCACATCACGGAGACGTCAAGACGTGAACTCATGGGTATTAGACTGATGTCCAAAATACTCACTACAAGGCACCAAGAATCGAATTGCTTCGTGCTCTACCACTCATCCCTCCACTTGATGGTGCTCGTTGTATCTACAACGAACCTGAACTTTCAAATCACTATATGCAAGTGCTGATGAAGCCATTGAAGCCAAGGCAGGCCCCAAGAACCAAATTCCTCGTCAAGGAATTATTGTATGTGCCTCGGACTATCTATCGGATTCTAACGAAGACAATGAGCCCTATCAAAGGCCACGACTCAAATGATGAAGAAGTCGTTTGCATCATGAAGAATATGCTTTTCAATATCATTCATGGCGTTCCCGTCAACTTCCATGATTTCTTCGTGAGGACTCTGGCAAACATTGCTATGTCACCATTTGAGCTGAAGCCTTATGTGCCTTGGATAATGAGATTCATCAGGACAAGGTCTTCACTCAATTACAAGGCTGATACACTGAACCACTGCAGCTACTTACCCCCGATTGAAGTCCTCAAACGGACATTTACCTTAGCTGATGACAAGGGCAAGGCTACTGCAGTGATCGATGAAGGCATTCGTCCATTGGATGGACAGTTTTGCAAAGCCGCATCCTACTCCACCAATGATGACTCTGCCACACATGATTCTGCCGCAAAATACCTCGGTCAAGCAAAGTCCTCAAGCTACAACCTGTGGTGATGATGATCGTGAGTTACTCCTCGCCTTCATCGGAAGGTTGATCGCAATCATAAATGGGTCAAGCGCCGGTTTGGTTCAATTCTTCACAACATGACCTCTACACACAATGCAAAGAAGAAAACCACTACTACCTCCATGAAACCTTCAAACGCACTGGCTGTTCTTTCAAATGTCTACAATCGGAAGAACCGACGACAATGGGACTCAAGGAAGAATTTGACTGGTCTGCACCTCCTCCAAGAAATACAAGAAGGTCAAAGTTCCTTCCTTGGTGGCTAACTCCTATTCTTCATCGCTACTACACCGATGAAAATGAAGACTTGGGCGACATCTGCGGCAGGCCCTACTACAACAACAGACCCCAACAACGCCGGGCGCTCCTTCTTCAACTTGAAATTCTTCAGGCGTTAGTCCTCGCCGATCCTTTTGGTCATTTGATGACAAAGGGGAGAAATTTGAGTTAGTCTTCAAGCGGGTCTATTATATGGGCAATTTATTTTTATTAAGTTACAACTCTCGTTCTTCTGAAACTTTTATTGGATCGAGTTGTAATCTTAAACCCGATGGTGCTTTGATACTTTTGATGCACTATGCTCTGACACTTTTGATGCACTGAGCTCTGATTCTCGTGAGCTCTGACACTCTTGATGCTTTATTCTGCATGCTTGTTCCTCATTAATATTATTGCACGCATGCTGAATTTCATCAAGCACCATATTTCATCATGCATTTCAAATTCTTCATATTATATGTCAAATGCGTGTAAGAATTACAAGATATAGTGGGAGATCTCCATGATTCAACTCTTCAAATGTGCATTGCCTCAAAAGCAAATTCCTCACTATGCACATCTTCAGGGGGAGTTCTTTTATATCTTGCAATCAAATTCCTCAATATCAGTATTTACACTTCATATGTTTATCCCCGTTGAAAACTTAACCTATATTGTCATCAATCACCAAAAAGGGGGAGATTGTAAGTGCATCTAGTGCCCCTTAGTGATTTTGGTGTATTGAAGACTTATAGGTTAAGTAACTAATGTGTTTATGAGTGTACACAGGTCTATAAGTCTATGAGGAGTTTGATATTTACAGAGAAAGTCGACCCCTAAAAATGAAGTTCTTCGACTGAAGACTTTGATATTTTGAAGACTTTCTGAAGACTTTTAAAGTGAAGAAATTGGTGTGACCTTGAAGACTTGGTATTCATTTGAGGAACATGAAGCGTGAAGACTTTTGTTTTCATAGTTTCGTTTTTCTCTTTCTTGAGTCATAGGAAACACCGTACTGTTAAAGGGGGTCGAGGAAATACTAAGGAAAAATTTCCATGTGATGCTCAACTCAAAATCCTACACCTACCAATCCCTTGAGTGAAGCCTTTGAAATCTCATACAGTTCAGTCAATTTCTTCAAAGGATGAGACGAAGTTCTTCCGTCACGAGGAATTTGTTCTCGACCGAGGAGTTAGGAATTCGCCAAAGGCGGATTGCCTACACAGGAGGAACATGATAGCCCCGAGGAATTTGATGTTCAAATTTCCGATCGTTCTTGGTTGGCGCGCCACTGTTCCAAAATATCTTATCCACCTAACGGTCATATCATTGAAGGGCATTTATGTCTTATCATGTCGGGCTGCTCCCTAGGCTATAAATAGCCGCCCCCTACAACCACTAGCTCGTTGGCTGCTCCGAGAGAACTTGACACTTGTCATTTGAGAGCAACCCATCCTCCGAGGACTTTGAGTGAAAATCATCGAGTGAGGAAAAACCCAAAAACCAAACCCCTACAAACCCAAAGTGATTGAGCATCACTGAAGAGATTGATCATGCGTGGATCCGACGCTTGTTACCTTTGAAGATTGTGCTTCTTCCAGATGGTTAGGCGTCATGGTCTAGTGCATCCAAGAGGAATTGTGGATCGCCGAGTGACCAAGTCTGTGAAGGTTTGGAAGTCGCCTGAAGACTTACCACGAGTGATTGGACGAGGTCTGTGTGACCTTAGTTCAAGGAGAATACGGTGAGGACTTGGTGTCCTGAGCTGCGTGCTCAGCGATCGGGTGTCCGGACGTGTGTCCTCGAGTTTAAATACTCACCGCCCAACCAGACGTATAACCGAGACAGCAGTTGGAACTGGTCTACCAAATCATTGTCTTCACCAACCTAACTGGTGCTATTTCCTCAACCCTTTCATTTCCTCATTATTGTGTTGAGTGTTTGTTCATATATGTCTTTGAAGACGTTGACTGAAGACTTTCTCAATTTCCTCAGTTCAATTTCTTCAGTCTGTTTTGTCTTCATCTTGTGCTATCATGTGTTTACGCTTTCTGTACTCTTTGTTTGTCTTCATTTCATCATGATGACCATGCCCGCATTCTGTTATGCTTACTTCTTAGTACTTATTCCGCTGCAAATAGTTCTTCACTAAGGAATTTCCTCACCGGCAAATTCCTCAGTGAAGAATTCATAAAAATCGCCTATTCACCCCCCCTCTAGTCGATATAACGCACTTTCACCCTCGAGGATCAAACCCACAAAAACCACCTTCAAGGCTGTCATACCAGGTGTAGAGGCCTATTGCACAGGCTCAATCACACTGGAAGTGGTCTTCGGATCTCCGGACAACTTCCGAAGCGAGGAACTAATCTTTGATATCGTCCCCTTCTGTAGTGGCTATCACGCACTACTCGGACGAACCGCAATTGCTAGATTCAATGCGGTACCGCACTATGCGTACCTCAAGCTGAAAATGCCAGGACCTCGCGGAGTTATAACAATTAATGGAAACACAGAACGCTCGCTCCGCACGGAGGAGCACACTGCAGCCCTCGCAGCGGAAGCACAAAGCAGCCTTCTGAGGCCAACCGCCAATTCAGCAAAAAGGCCCCCGTACACCTTCAAGCGAGTCCGGAGTAACCTGCAACAGGATCTCCAGGCACGTTCAAAGCTCGGATAGCAATTTGGCCTCCGCCATAGTCCCAGTCAAGCGGCGAAATTTGTGCCGCATGTACATAACTACGCACTCAAGATACCATGGGCATAGGCGGAGGCACGGCTATGGCACGGCCCACAATGCGGCTCAACCACCCTAGGGCACGTATACCTTTATCATGTTTTCTCTTTCAGGACCTTACTCTCTGGAAGACCTCTCCGGCAGTCTGATTGTTGACTCATTGCGGGAAGGAAATACCAAGGAAGCAAGACGCTCTGACGTACAAGGGAATCCCCAGGTGGTCTCAGATAGCGATTCAATACCTGTTTTACATACCAATACGCAGCTTGCCCTTGGATAGGACATGTCAAATAGTCCTATTTTTTGCTTATTGCACTACTTGTATCCGTACGCTTTGACGTATTATTTAAATAACAATGCATAGCGTTAATCTATTATTGCATTTCCTTTTTCCTTGTCTGCTTATTTTATGACAAATTGCACCCGTACATTCTGGTACGACCAGTGCGCCAGGGGCTTCAGTAACCCCATAACACGGCGTGAAAAGTCCGAACACTTTCGACAGTGCGGCACCCCGAACTTATAGCATTATATGCATCAGCTCCGAATCATGTCTTGGGTCAATAGTTGGGTTTGCCCGGCTCCCATGTTTTGGTACCTTACGTTCCGCTATATCGGCTAAGGTAGCACTGGGAGAACTACTGCGATTGTGTCCTGGTTCTTCCAGACGAGCACCTCAGTAGAGAAAGTCAAAAACTGACTGTCATGATGAGGCGAGAGCTGGTCGTTGTTCGAGAGGTCTCAAGTCCTTAAAGACTTTTTCCGCTTCGGGCGAGGAGTCGGCCTTGCCCGACTTAGGCGTATATAGCACCCCAAATTCAGCCTTCCGAATACTAGGGGCTTCGTCAGAATTTAAAATTCTAGACTTCTATGGCTAAGTGAGAGTGATAAAGCTTTATAGTCCGATTGCCTGGTTCGTTGTGCTGAACACCTCCTTCGAAGGACCCAAACTTGGGATAAAGAGTGCTCAGTTTTATCCCTAACACCTCAAGATTAGTTACATGGGGCGTGTTTACGACGGTCGCCAACTCTCAGATATTATAAACGGACGCACAGAAGGTAATATTTTTAATTAACAAACGTTGCATAGCGTAGATGAACTCGTTTCATATTACAAGATCACATGATTACATTCATTCAAATATTACATTCTTAGCACATTCCTCCGCCACAAGGCGAGCACCCTTCAGGACATTGTCATAATACTTTTCAGGGTGGCGATGATCCTTGCCCTCCAGCGGCCCCTCCTTCACCAGCTTTTCAGCGTCCAGCTTCGCCCAGTGCACCTTCGCCCGGGCAAAAGCCCTGCGCGCACCTTCGATGCAGACGGACCTCTTTATGACTTCAAACCGTGGGCAGGCATTCACAAGCTACCTCACCAGACCGAAGTAGCTACCAGGCAGGGGCTCGCTAGGCCACATCCGGACTATAAGACCCTTCATGGCCTGTTCGGTCGCCTTGTGAAGCTCGACCAGTTGCTTCAACTGGTAGCTCAAGGGCATTGGGTGTTCGGTCCCAGTATACTGAGACCAGAACAACTTCTCCGTCGAGCTCCCCTCCTCGGCCCGGTAGAACTCTGCGGCATCCGACACACTGCGCGGTATATCTGCGAACGCTCCTGGAGAGCTCTGAACTCGGGTAAGTAAAAAGAAAATTTCCTTCACATGCTTGCTTTGCATAATGTATGCCTTACCTGCCGCTATCTTCTTAACCGCCTCAATTTCCCGGAGGGCCTTTTGGGCTTCGGCCTTGGCATGTTGTGCGTTTTCGAGGGCCTTCGCAAGCTCGGACCCTTGCGTCTTAGAGTCAAGCTCCAAGGACTCGTGTTTCTTGACGAGAGCCTGGAGCTCTTGCTGCACTCGCCTACTCGGGCCTCTTGCTTCTCTCGCTCGATGCGCTCCTTGGCTGCTTTGTCTTCGGCCTCAGATAGCGCCTTTTTGCAGGGCCGCCACTTCGGTTGTGGCCCCTAGCAAAATTCATGACGATCCTATTAGTCCAAAACCAAATTTTTCTTTATCAATATTCAGACGGGGTGTCACTTACCTTTGCTCTCTTCGAGCTGCCTCTTGGTAAGGCCGAGCTCTTCCTTGGACCGCTCAAGGTCCCGCTTCAATGCGGCGATCTCCGCAGTACGAGCAGCGGCGGCCAGCAGTGAAGCATGCTTATTCACATAGACACATTCTGATTAGACTCCTGCGATTATTATTTGATCCTCTATTCGGCCTTTCTTCGCGAATGCCAAACAGAGCATCAGGGGCTACTGTCTATGATGTAACATTTTCTTACAATTTGATTACTTACCTCAAAGCCGGTTAGGAGGCTGGTACATGCTTCAGTCAGTCTGCTCTTAGCGGACTGAACCTTCTTGACTACCACACTCATAATAGTGCGGTGCTCTTCGTCAATGGAAGCGCCGGGAAGCACTTCCAACAAGTTGTCTGATGCCTCTGGATGGACAGAGGCCATCGGCACAGACGGCTTGCCCCCCTTAGTGAGGGGTTGCCTGACAGAATCCGGAACCACTGGAGGTTCCGCGCCAGTGTTCGCTTGGGGATAGACTTGCTGCCCCGGCGTTAAGGCCTGGGAGTCTTGCCCTCATGCGCTTAGCGCTGGAATGTCGCTTTAGCGCCCGAACTGTCTCCCCTTGGTTCAGTTCCCTTTGAGACAACACCCCGGCATCGTCCGTAGGGCGGGGGGAGGAGGCGGTCGGGAGTGAATCGTTGTTCATATCTGACGGGCCCAAAGAATCATCCGACGAAGATACGTCGATATGGGCTCGGGATGGACTGCATAATCATATTCGGCGTGATAAGAAGCAGTACAATAAAACGTACCAAGATTATTATGGTATCCGGATACTCATGACTTCGCCAGGGGCTTGTCCTTGGGTAACCACTCCTCGTCGCTGAAAGCGGCCGTCGTGGAGCAGTCCGGGAGGAGGGTCCTTCCCTTCTTGGACCCTTCGCCTCCCCGATGGAGCGGCCTTCCTTTCCTGTCCCCGGTTGGGGGAGAACTTTCTCTTCCTCCTCCTCGTTGTGGGAGGAGTGCACTCGTGTTTTCGGACGATGAGTCCGATATAACCTTGCGCCGGAGACACTTCCTGGTCCCCGTGGCCTTCTTCTTGGCCTTCTTCTCCGGCACCTCATAAGGCGCCGGAACCAGCATCTCCGTTAGGAGAGCATCTGCTGGATCTTCGGGCAGGGGGGCTGGACAATCGATCTGCTCCTCTGTCGCTACCCATTCATGTTAAATGGCGTGGAGGCTTATATCCCGTGCATGGTTATACTGGGGAAAAGGACATCTTATGAGATCTAAAAGACTTACCAGATTGGCAGGGCGCTTTGTGCTGAGTCCGCGGTCCTCTGTAAGGGGAGGAGGTACCTCGGTGCCCTTGAACAGCACCTTCCGGACGTCCTTGTGCGTCGTGTCGAAGAGCTCTCGCAGCGTCTGGTGCTTAGCCGGGTCGAACTCCCACAAAATGAATGCCCGTCTTTGACACTGGAGGATCCGGCGGAAGAGCATGACTTGGACCACGTTGACAAGCTTGATTTTCTTGCTTATCATGTTTTTGACGCAGGTCTGGAGTCCGGTCAGCTCCACCGATGAACCCTAGGATAGGCCCTCCTCTTTCCAGGAGGTGAGCCGCATGGGGATTCCGGATCGAAATTCGGGGGGCCGCCACCCAGTTGGTGTCGCGCGGCTCGGTGATGTAGAACCACCCCGATTACCACCCCTTTACGGTCTCCACATAGGAGCCTTCGAGCCAGGTGACATTGGGCATTTTGCCCACCATGGCGCCTCCGCACTCCGCTTGCTGGCCGACCACCACCTTCGGTTTAACGTTGAAGGTCTTCAGCCACAGGCCGAAGTGGGGCTTGATGCGGAGGAAGGCCTCGCACACGACGATAAACGCCGAGATGTTGAGGATGAAATTGGGGGCCAGATCGTGAAAGTCCAGCCCATACTAGAACAAGATCCCACGGACAAACGGGTGGAGGGGAAATCCCAGTCCGCGAACGAAGTGGGTAAGAAATACCACCCTCTCACGGGGTTCTGGAGTAGGGACGATCTGCCTCGCATCTGGTAGCCGGTGCGCGATATCTGCGTCTAGGTATCCGACTCCCCGGAGCTTTGTGATGTCCTCCTCCGTAACGGAGGAGACCATCCACTTGCCTCCCGCTCCGGACATGCTTGGAGTGGTTTTGAGGAGAAAATGCGAACTTGGGCGCTGGAGCTCGAGTGCGCAAGAATGGATGAGCAAGGAAGAAGAAGGCCTGGGTGAAAAAGATGAATCCTTGTCCCTTTATAAGGGCGGAAGAAACTATGCGCCTCCTCACCTGCCTGGTAAACTCGCTTATTCCCCAAGCGTCGTAATTGATGGTGCGGTTGGGTTACCCACACCCGTATTGATGAGAATCCCGTGATAGGGGGACACGATCTCTGCTTCGACAAGACGTGCCAAGAAAACCACCTCGCAGTATGTGCAGTAGCTGGTTAGGAGAAACGGTTCGAATAATGATCGGGTTGTGGCGTGATGTCTCCTACCTCTTGAGCACTGCGTTGGATTTCCTTGAAGAGGAAAGGATGATGCAGCAAAGTAGCGTAAGTATTTCCCTCAGTTTTTGAGAACCAAGGTATCAATCCAGTAGGAGGCTACGCGCGAGTCCCTCGTACCTACACAAAGCAAATAACTCCTCGCAACCAACGCGATTAGGGGTTGTCAATCCCTTCACAGTCACTTATGAGACTGAGATCTGATAGAGATGATAGATAATATTTTTGGTATTTTTGTGATAAAGATGCAAAGTAAAATAGAAGAAAAGAAAAAGCAAAGGCAATAAATAAAGTGATGGAAGATTAATATGATGGAGATAGACCCGGGGGCCATAGGTTTCACTAGTGGCTTCTCTCAAGAGCATAAGTATTCATCGGTGGGTGAACAAATTACTGTTGAGCAATTGACAGAGTTGAGCATAGTTATGAGAATATCTAGGTATGATCATGTATATAGGCATCACGTCCGAGACAAGTAGACCGACTCCTGCCAGCATCTACTACTATTAGTCCACTCATCGACCACTATCCAGCATGCATCTAGAGTATTAAGTTCAAGAAAACAGAGTAACGCCTTAAGCAAGATGACATGATGTAGAGGGATAAGTTCATGCAATATGATAAAGAAAACCATCTTGTTATCCTTGATGGCAACAATACAATACGTGCCTTGCTGCCCCTACTGTCACTGGGAAAGGACACCGCAAGATTGAACCCAAAGCTAAGCACTTCTCCCATTGCAAGAAAAACCAATTTAATAGGCCAAACCAAAGAGATAATTCGAAGAGACTTGTAAAGATAACCAATCATACATAAAATAATTCAGAGAAGATTCAAATATTGTTCATAGATAATCTTGATCATAAACCCACAATTCATCGGTCTCAACAAACACATCGCAAAAAGAAGATTACATCGAATAGATCTCCACGAGAGAGGGGGAGAACATTGTATTGAGATCCAAAAAGAGAGAAGAAGCCATCTAGCTACTAACTATGGACCCTAAGGTCTGAGGTAAACTACTCACACTTCATCGGAGGGGCTATGGTGATGATGTAGAAGCCCTCCGTGGTGGATGCCCTCTCCGGCGGAGCTCTAGAACAGGCCCCAAGATGGGATCTCGTGGGTACAGAAAGTTGCGGCGGTGGAATTAGGTTTTTGGCTCCGTATCTGATTGTTTGGGGGTACGTAGGTATATATAGGAGGAAGAAGTACGTCGGTGGAGCAACTTGGGGTCCGCGAGGGTGGAGGGCGCGCCCTGGGGGGTAGGCGCGCCCCCCTACCTCGTGCCCTCCTCGAAGCTTCCTTGACTTAGCGTCCAAGTCTCCTGGATCACGTTCGGTGAGAAAATCACGTTCCCGAAGGTTTCATTCCGTTTGGACTCCGTTTGATATTCCGTTTCTTCGAAACTCTGAAATAGGCAAAAAACAACAATTCTGGGCTAGGCCTCCGGTTAATAGGTTAGTCCCAAAAATAATATAAAAGTGGAAAATAAAGCCCAATATTGTACAAAACAGTAGGTAATATAGCATGGAGCAATCAAAAATTATAGATACGTTGGAGACGTATCAGGCATCCCCAAGCTTAATTCATGTTCGTCCTCGTGTAGGTAAATGATAAAAACGGAATTTTTGATGCGGAGTGCTACTTGGCATAATTTCAATGTAATTCTTCTTAATTGTGGTATGAATATTCAGATCCGAAAGATTCAAGACAAAAGTTCATATTGACATAAAAATGATAATACTTCAAGCATACTAACTAAGCAATTATGTCTTCTCAAAATAACACGGCCAAAGAAAGTTGATCCCTACAAAATCATATAGTTTAGTCATGCTCCATTTTCGTCACACAAGAATGCTCTCATCATGCACAACCCCGATGACAAGCCAAGCAATTGTTTCATACTTTAGTAATATCAAACCTATAAACTTTCACGCAATATATGAGCGCGAGCCATGGGCATAGCACTATGGGTGGAATAGAATATGATGATGGGGGTTATGTGGAGAAGACAAAAAAGGAGAAAGTCTCACATCAACGAGGCTAATCAATGAGCTTATGGAGATGCCCATTGATTGATGTTAATGCAAGGAGTAGGGATTGCCATGCAACAGATGCACTAGCTATAAATGTATGAAAGCTCAACAAAATAAATTAAGTGGATGTGCATCCAACTTGCTTGCTCACGAAGACCTAGGGCACTTGAGGAGGCCCATTGTTGGAATATACAAGCCAAGTTCTATAATGAAAAATTCCCACTAGTATATGAAAATGATAACTCAAGAGACTCTCTATATGAAGAACATGGTGCTACTTTGAAGCACAAGTGTGGAAAAAAGGATAGTAACATTGCCCCTTTTTATTTCTTTTTTTGGGCCTTCTTTTTTTTAAATTTGGCCTTTCTCTTTTTTGGGACAATGCTCTATTAAATGATGATCATCACACTTCTATTTATTTACAACTCAATGATTACAACTCGATATTAGAACACAGTATGACTCTATATGAATGCCTCCGGCGGTGTATCGGGATATGCAACGAACCAAGAGTGACATGTATGAAAGAATTATGAATGGTGGCTTTGCCACAAATACTATGTCAACTACATGATCATGCTAGCAATATGACAACAATGAATGTGTCATGATAAACGGAATGGTGGAAAGTTGCATGGCAATATATCTCGGAATGGCTATGGAAATGCCATAATAGGTAGGTATGGTGGCTGTTTTGAGGAAGATATAAGGAGGTTTATGTGTGAAAGAGCGTATCATATCACGGGGTTTGGATGCACCGACGAAGTTTGCACCAACTCTCACTGTGAGAAAGGGCAATGCACGGTACCAAAGAGGCTAGCAATGATGGAAGGGTGAGAGTGCGTATAATCCGTGGACTCAACATTAGTCATAAAGAACTCACATACTTATTGCAAAAATCTACAAGCCATAAAAACCAAAGCACTACACGCATGCTCCTAGGGGGATAGATTGGTAGGAAAAGACCATCGCTCATCCCCGACCGCCACTCATAAGGAGGACAATCAAAGAACACCTCATGTTTCAAATTTATTACATAACATTTACCATACGTGCATGCTACGAGACTTGCAAACTTCAACACAAGCATTTCTCAAATTCAGAACTACTCAACTAGCATGACTTTAATATTATTACCTCCATATCTCAAAACAATCATCAAGCATCAAACTTCTCTTAGCATTCAACACACTCATAAGAAAGTTTTTACTATTTTTGTATACCTAGCATATTAGGATTTTTAAGCAAATTACCATGCTATTTAAGACTCTCAAAATAGTCTAAGTGAAGCATGAGAGATAAATAGTTTCTTTAAAACAAATCCACCACCGTGCTCTAAAAGATATAAGTGAAGTACTAGAGCAAAATTATATAACTCAAAAGATATAAGTGAAGCACAAAGAGTATTCTAATAATTTTAAAATCATGTATGACTCTCTCAAAATGTGTGTACAGAAAGGATGATTGTGGTAAACTAAAAAGAAAAGACTCAAATCATACAAGACGCTCCAAGCAAAACACATATCATGTGGTGAATAAAAATATAGCTCCAAGTAAAGTTATCGATGGAAGTAGACGAAAGAGGGGATGCCTTCCGGGGCATCCCCAAGCTTTGACTTTTTGGTGTCCTTAGATTATCTTGTGGGTGCCATGGGCATCCCCAAGCTTTGGATCTTGCCACTCCTTGTTCCATAATCCATCAAAAGATTTCACCCAAAACTTGAAAACTTCACAACACAAAACTCAACAGAAATCTCGTGAGCTCCGTTAGCGAAAGAAAACAAAAGACCACTTAAAGGTACTGTAATGAACTCATTATTTATTTATATTGGTGTTAAACCTACTTCCAACTTCTCTATGGTTTATAAACTATTTTACTAGCCATAGATTCATCAAAATAAGCAAACAGCACACGAAAAACAGAATCTGTCAAAAACAGAACAGTCTGTAGTAATCTGTAACTAACACAAACTTATGGAACTCCGAAAATTCAGACAAAATAGGAAGACCTAGGAAATTTGTTTATTGATCAGCAGAAATTGGAATCAGCATTTTATCACGTTCTGGTGATTTTTAAAAATTGTTTTCATGAACCGAAAGTTTCTGGAAATTACAGTAAGATCAAATAACTATCATCCAAGAAGATCCTATAGGTTTAACTTGGCACAAACACTAATTAAAACATAAAAGCACATCTAACCAGAGGCTAGATCTACGATTTATTCCTAAACAGAAGCAAAAGCAAAAAAACTAAAAATAAAATTGGGTTGCCTCCCAACAAGCGCTATCGTTTAACACCCCTAGCTAGGCATAAAAGCAAGGATAGATCTAGGTATTGCCATCTTTGGTAGGCAATCCATAAGTGGCTCTCATGATAGATTCATAAGGCAATTTTATTTTATTCCTAGGGAAGTGTTCCATGCCTTTCTTTAATGGAAATTGGAATCTAATATTCCCCTCCTTCATATCAATAATTGCACCAATCGTTCAAAGGCAAGGTCTACCAAGAATAATATGACATGAAGGATTGCAATCTATATCAAGAACGATAAAATCTACGGGCACATAATTCCAATTTGCAACAATAAGAACATCATTAATTCTTCCCATAGGTTTCTTAATAGTGGAATCCGCAAGGTGCAAGTTTAGAGAGCAATCAACAAAATCGCGGAAATCTAGCAAATCGCACAAAGTTTTGGGAATAGTGGAAACACTAGCATCCAAATCACATAAAGCATAAAACTCATGATCTTTGATCTTAATTTTAATAGTTGGTTCCCACTCATCATAAAGTTTTCTAGGTATAGGGACTTCCAACTCAAGCCTTTCCTCATAAGATTGCATCAAGGCATCAACAATATGTTTAGTAAACGCTTTATTTTGACTATAAGCACGAGGAGAATTTAGAACGGATTGTAACAAGGAAATACAATCAATCAAAGAGCAACTTTCATAATTAAATTTCTTGAAATCCAAAATAGTGGGTTTAGCAACATCTAAGGTTTTAATCTCTTCAATACCACTTTTATTAATTTTAGCATCCAGATCTAAAAACTCCAAATTTTTGGAACGCCTTCTAGGTAGAGGTGGATCATATTCAGTCCCATAATTATCAAGATTCATATTGCAAAACAAAGATTTAATAGGGGACACATCAATAACTTTTAGATCTTCATCTTTATTTTCATGGAAATTGGAAGAACACGCTTTAATAAAGGCATCTTTCGTAGCACGCATCCTAGCGGTTCTTTCCTTGCACTCATAAATGGAAATTCTCATGGCTTTGAGAGACTCATTGATATCATGCTTAGGAGGAATAGATCTAAGCTTTAAAGAATCAACATCAAGAGAAATTCTATCAACGTTCCTAGCCAATTCATCAACTTTAAGCAATTTCTCTTCAAGCAAAGCATTAAAATTCTTTTGTGAATTCATAAACTCTTTAACACTAGTCTCAAATTCAGAGGGCATCTTATTAAAATTTCCATAAGAGTTGTTGTAGGAATTTCCATAATTATTAGAGTAATTACTAGGATAAGGCCTAGGATTAAAGTTTCCTCTATACACGTTACCAAAATTATTCCTACCAACAAAATTCACATCCATAGATTCATTATTATTCTCAATCAAAGTAGAAACGGGCATATCATTAGGATAAGAAGAAACACTCTTAGTAGCAAATAATTTCATAAGTTCATCCATCTTTCCACTCAAAACATTAATTTCTTCTATCGCATGCACTTTTTTATTAGTGGATCTTTCAGTGTGCCATTGAGAATAATTAACCATAATATTATCTAGGAGTTTAGTAGCTTCTCCCAAAGTGATTTCCATAAAAGTGCCTCCCATGGCCAATCTAAAAGATTTCTAGAAGCAAAATTCAATCCGCATAAATTTTTGTATAATCATCCACAAATTCAAACCATGAGTGGGGCAATTACGTATCATTAATTTCATCCTCTCCCAAGCTTGTGCAACATGTTCATGATCAAGTTGCTTAAAATTCATAATATCGTTTCTAACAGAGATGATCTTAGCGGGAGGAAAATACTTAGAGATAAAAGCATCTTTGCACTTGTTCCAAGAATCAATACTATTTTTAGGCAAAGACGACAGCCAAGCTTTAGCACGATCTCTAAGCGAAAAAGGAAATAGCTTCAATTTAACAATATCATTATCAACATCTTTCTTCTTTTGCATATCACACAAATCAACGGTTATTTAGATGATTAGCGGCATCTTCACTAGGAAGGCCGCGAATTGATCTTTCATGACAAGATTCAACAAAGCAGTATTGATTTCACAAGATTCAGTATTGGTAAGAGGAGCAATCGGAGTGCCAAGGAAATCATTATTGTTGGTATTGGTAAAGTCACACAATTTGGTATTATATTGAGCCATCGCGACAAACTAGCAATCCAACACACGAGCAAACAAAAGGCAAACGGAAAAGAGGCAAACGGAAAAGAGAGGGCGAATAAAACGGCAAGGGTGAAGTGGGGGAGAGGAAAACGAGAGGCAAATGGCAAATAATGTAATGCAGAAGATAAGGGATTGTGATGGGTACTTGGTATGTTGACTTTTGCGTAGACTCCCCGGCAACGGCGCCAGAAATTCTTCTTGCTACCTCTTGAGCACTGCGTTGGATTTCCTTGAAGAGGAAAGGATGATGCAGCAAAGTAGAGTAACTATTTCCCTCAGTTTTTGAGAACCAAGGTATCAATCCAGTAGGAGGCTACGCGCGAGTCCCTCGTACCTACACAAAGCAAATAACTCCTCGCAACCACGCGATTAGGGGTTGTCAATCCCTTCACGGTCACTTATGAGACTGAGATCTGATAGAGATGATAGATAATATTTTTGGTATTTTTGTGATAAAGATGCAAAGTAAAATAAAAGAAAAGTTAAAGCAAAGGCAATAAATAAAGTGACGGAAGATTAATATGATGGAGATAGACCCGGGGGCCATAGGTTTCACTAGTGGCTTCTCTCAAGAGCATAAGTATTCTACGGTTGGTGAACAAATTACTGTTGAGCAATTAAAAAATTGAGCATAGTTATGAGAATATCTAGGTATGATCATGTATATAGGCATCACGTCCGAGACAAGTAGACCGACTCCTGCCTGCATGTACTACTATTACTCCACTCATCGACCGCTATCCAGCGTGCATCTAGAGTATTAAGTTCAAGAAAACAGAGTAATGCCTTAAGCAATATGACATGATGTATAGGGATAAATTCATGCAATATGATAAAAACCCCATGTTGTTATCCTCGATGGCAACAATACAATACGTGCCTTGTTGCCCCTACTGTCACTGGGAAAGGACACCGCAAGATTGAACCCAAAGCTAAGCACTTCTCCCATTGCAAGAAAAACCAATCTAGTAGGCCAAACCAAACTGATAATTTGAAGAGACTTGTAAAGATAACCAATCATACATAAAAGAATTCAGAGAAGATTCAAATATTGTTCATAGATAATCTTAATCATAAACCCGCAATTCATCGGTCTCAACAAACACACCGCAAAAAGAAGATTACATCTAATAGATCTCCACGAGAGAGGGGGAGAACATTGTATTGAGATCCAAAAAGAGAGAAGAAGCCATCTAGCTACTAACTATGGACTCGAAGGTGAGGTAAACTACTCACACTTCATCAGAGGGGCTATGGTGATGATGTAGAAGCCCTCCGTGGTGGATGCCCTCTCCGGCGGAGCTCCGGAACAGGCCCCAAGATGGGATCTCGTGGGTACAGAAGGTTGCGGTGGTGGAATTAGGTTTTTGGCTCCGTATCTGATCGTTTGGGGGTACATAGGTATATATAGGAGGAAGAAGTACGTCGGTGGAGCAACATGGGGCCCACGAGGGTGGAGGGCGCGCCCTGGGGGGTAGGCGCGCCCCCCTACCTCGTGCCCTCCTCGAAGCTTCCTTGACTTAGCGTCCAAGTCTCCTGGATCACGCTCGTGAGAAAATCACGCCCCGAAGGTTTCATTCCGTTTGGACTCCTTGATATTCCGCTTCTTGAAACTCAAATAAGCAAAAAACATCAATTCTGGGCTGGGCCTCCGGTTAATAGGTTAGTCCCAAAAATAATATAAAAGTGGAAAATAAAGCCCAATATTGTCCAAAATAGTAGATAATATAGCATGGAGCAATAAAAAATTATAGATACGTTGGAGACGTATCAATGTCACGCTATCAAACTTGTCAGCAGATTAGATTTGTGGAATATTATACTCTCTACGGCGGTATGTGGGATTTATTTTGCAGAGCCGGACACAATACTTGTGTTCAAAATCTTCTATGGAGTATTCGGAGGAGGAACCCGCCTTGCATTGCCGAAGACAAATCTGCTGCTGGGCTCATCGCCACCGGGCCCGGTTCAGGTTGCCGAGGAGTCTCGGATTAGGGGTCCTCGGACAGCCGGACTATATACTTTAGCCGGACTGTTGGACTATGAAGATACAAGACTCAAGACTTCGTCCCGTGTCGGATGGGACTCTCGCTGCGTGGAAGGCAAGCTTGGCAATACGGATATGTATCTCTCCCTTGTAACCGACTCATGTAACCCTAGCCCCTCCTGTGTCTATATAAACCGGAGGGTTTAGTCCATAGGAAAGAACAATCATAATCATAGGCTAGCCTCTAGGGTTTAGCCTCTCACGATCTCGTGGTAGATCAACTCTTGTAATACTCATATCATCAAGATCAATCAAGCAGGAAGTAAACCTCCATCGAGAGGCCGAACACAGGTAAACATTGTGTCCCCGCCTCTAGTTACCATCCGCTTAGACGCGCGTTCGGGACCCCCTACCCGAGATCCGCTGCTTTTGACGCCGATACGCCGCTGCCGGTGTCAAACCGCGGATCTCGGTAGGGGGTCCCGATCTGTGTGTCTTAGGCTGATGGTAACAGAAGCAAGGGACATGATGTTTACCTGGTTCGCCCTCTCGATGGAGGTAAAACTTACTTCCTGCTTGATTAATATTGAAGATATGGGTAGTACAAGAGTAGATCTACCACGAGATCGTAGAGGCTAAACCCTAGAAGCTAGCCTATGCTGGTATGATTGTAATTGTGATCGACCTTCTAGGGACCAACCTCTTCGGTTTATATAGACACCGGAGAAGGCTAGGGTTTACATGGAGTCGGTTACAAGGAAGGAAATATAATATCCGGATCGCCATGCTTGCCTTCCACGCCAAGGAGAGTTCCATCCGGACACATGACGAAGTCTTGAGTCTTGTATCTTCACGCTTCAATAGTCCGGACGCTGTATATAGTTCGGCTGTCCGGATACCCCCTAATCTAGGACTCCCTCAGTCTGAACCAGGCTTCAATGACGATGAGTCCGGCGCGCATCTTGTCTTCGTCATTGCAGGGCGTGTTCATCCTCTGAATACTCCAAAGTAATCATCGAACACTTAGATCGTGTCCGGATCCACGAGGGGATTCTTACACACCGTTGTAGGGAACATAGCATAAATCTGATCCACTGGCAATCTTCGTACGCCGTGCCTTCGCATCGTGGCGCAGTTCAACATGAACCGGTGCTTCTCGCCCCACCTCGACTCGCGCTGCGAGGCGGTTTTATTGGCACGTCCTGTCGAGGCAAAGATCGTGTTCATCTTATTATGGGATCTTCCATTAATGAGGGCGTGCGTAGCCCTACGACGGCCGTTGGTATGACTCCGTGTGCCGTAAGGTAAACCTCAAGCGATCACCCTAAGGACTCTTGATATTCACCCCCTTTATAAAAGGGCCGAGGCCTATGCCTCTTTTTCCACTCGCCGCGCTTTCTCGCACCTCGAGTTCTAACACCCGAGATCAAAGCTCCAACACCCCGGATCCTCCAATATGTCCGATCCAACCTCAAGGCTGGTGGGTGGCCTCCTCGATTCAAAAGGAGGACATTGCGAAGCTTAGGGATGTCGGATATCCGACCGTGACATCCAAAGACAAAGCTTCTGCCTCCAGGCAGGTCATCCCTACGCCGGAGCCGAATGAGTGCGTTGTGTTCCTTCCTCACTTCCTCCATGGCTTGGGCCTCACCCTCGATCCTTTTGTGAGGGGGCTCATGTTCTATTGTGGGTTGGATTTTCATGATCTAGCTCCGGACGCTATCCTCCATATCTCGTCGTTCATTATAGTGTGCGAGGCCTTCCTCCATGTCACCCCACACTTCGGCTTATGGCTCAAGACCTTCAATGTGAAGCCGAAGATGATCGAGGGGCGACATACGGAGTGCGGAGGTGCCGTAATAAGCAGGAATGCTGATGCCCCATGGCCAGAGGGTTCTTTCCTAGAAGTATCCGATGTATGGCAACGGAGGTGGTTTTATGTCACGGCTCCCAGAGGCACAAAGTGGGTGGCCGCCCCCGAGTTCCGCTCGGGCCCTCCATCACAACTAGCGTCTTGGACCGACGTAGGATGGAATTGGGGGCCCGCTGGTGATGTTCCAGTACTGTAGAGCCGCATCCAAGAGCTTCTTGAGAGGGACATTAACCTTGTCAGCATAATGCAAGTGATGTTAATCCGACGGATGTTGCCGTGCCAACGCCAACCTCTCCGGATGTGGGAGTTCAATCCAGAGGGTCCACAGACTGTTAAGCACTTCTTCGGCCTGAAGCTCGAAGGGATGTGCAAATTATTCTTCGGACCGAAAGTAAAGTGTCCGGACACCATCGAGGATGCGGGCCTAAGCTGCAATCGTCTAGATACCCAAGTAAGTAAACTTGATACCGGACACCTTATTTTGTATTTGTCATAATTGTTTATTCTAAAATCATCCATGGCCATGGCTCAGCAAGGCGGAGAGAATCAGGTGTCCGGCGCCACTTCCCGAAGGCTCGCCTGGTCCCACCATGGCCAAGATGCTTGAACGGGTACTCAGTAGAATGCCCTCAGGGAAAGACAAGGGAAGAACGAAGAAACCGAACTTCACACGCCACGATCCCAACCGGGGAATTGTTGCCTCCCCTAAGGAGGATAGTCGGGAAGGCGAGGCTAAGGCCTCCTCCCCGCACGGGAAGAAGAGGGCTGCCTCCGAAGACTCGGAGACGGAGATGCCCAAACCAGGGAAAAATATATCACCAGGGGGCTCTGCCCCGACGGGCACCCTCATCGCGTCGTTCCCACCAACGGGCTAGCCCTCCACCGAGCTGTAAGTTAATTTTTAATTTGAAGGTACTGCGTTCCTCCTAGATCAATAACCAGGATTCGTCTTTCGCAGTCTGGCTAGCAACCCTTCTCAACAGAGTTCGTCTTCGGGGGATCTTCCTCCAGAGATGATGGAGAGCGAGACCCCACCCACCTCTCCGGCTCATGAAGCGGGCGACACCGGGGTGTCGTCACGGAGGAGTCCGGATCTGCCGGAGCCGGAAGCCAATGTGTCAGCCGCCCTGAGCCCGGAGTGTTTGGCTCCCACGAGGGGCGATGGGAAGGGTCCGGCACAGTTCGATGTCCGGCCAGATGTACTGACGGGCCTACTGGAGCGAGCTGCGCTCTCGGAGGAGCACCGCTCATTAATGAGCGCGGTGCTCAAGAAGATTTCATCCGCTACAAGCGGTTTGAATGAGGCATTTACAAGCCTGCTCAGAGGCTTTGAGGTATGTAGTGAAGAATATACTATTTTTGGCTGTGAGGCACGCGTTAGGTGTGCTCCATATAGATAGTAGCCCCTGAGACTCTGGTTGCCCGCCGTAGGCGGCAAACGGGGGATCATAAATCAATGATTGCACTGTAAATACGTGCAGGTACCTGTGAGTCCAGCCGCCGACCAATCCGTTGAAGTTGCCGAACTAACAAGGCAGATTGGATTGATTGATGCCGATATCACGCTGGTGAACGAGCGGCTGGACAAATCACAAGGTATGTGCTTTGCCTTCCTTTGTATAGGAAGATATGGAGGCGGCATGATATTAAAGTAACATGTTCGGACTGCAGATGGTGCTGCTGCCGTGGAGGCCCTGAGGGCAGAACTTGCCCAGGCCAAGGAACAAGCTTGGCTTAGCAATGCGGCTGCCCTAAAGGCGGCCGAGGAATTGAGAGCTGAATAGGCTGCTCATCGTCGAAGCGAGGAAAAGATAGCCGAAATGGCTGTGGAGTTAAAAAATGCTGCTGACCGGTATGAGCTCCTTACAAAGGAGCATAAGGATAGTTCAGCCGATCTGAACAAGGCACGTAATGCCACCAAGGAAATATGGACCGAGCTCAGGGGTGCGCGGGAGGAGCTTCAACAGGCCAGTAAAATCGCGGCTGGAGGCTCCTACTTGCTGCGGACGAAGTTTTTCGATCCGAAGTACACTCCCCTGGATGGACGCTGGAGTCCTGCGGACGCGTATGCGGATTTGGCGAAGAGTACAGCTGACGCTGCCAAGTTCTTCGAGGGTCAGGGTGATAAGGAAGTGGAGAAGCTTTTCTGGTCGCAATTCAATGCTCCCACTCGCCCGCTGCCGTTAAGTGACAAGATAGCTATTGCAGCGGAGCTTCACAGGCTGTCCGGTCTTGCAATGCGGTCTGTGATAGACCATCTTTGGCCGAAGGGGCCTAAGCCGGACAGTTACTTTGGCTTGGTGCAGCAATTCCTTGGGGCCATGCCTCGGATCGACGCCATGAGGAGGTTGGCGTGCATAGAGGGTGCACGAATGACTCTTGCCCGCGTTAAAGCCTATTGGACGGATATGGAGGCCACCATTATAGCGACACAATATCCGCGGGGGCAATATCCGCCGAGCAAAGACTTGGTGCAGGTCATAGAAGGTGCCCGCCTAATAGAGGCGCAGTGCTCGAAGAATGTCTTATTCGAGTTATGAATCGAATCATTGTAAGAACAATGTTATTTTGGTTATAAGGCTATATTTATACTTTTTACCCAAAAGTATTATTGTGTCCCTTGTGCGGCCGTTTTGTATATATATATACATATAATCCGAAAGTTAGCGATCGTTATTTCAATTTCACGCATATAATGCGGGGTGTTCGAGAAAATATGCATGATCACACTTGATCCAACGCCTTGGTCCATTAAGGAGGTGATCGCGTCGAACTAGGCAACCGAACTATATAGTTGTAACGCCGCTTAGCCATGGGAGTCTAATGGTGGGGCTACTATGTAGCCCCTGGTACCTTCGCTTGCATCCGAATACGGGCGCGTGTGTACATGACCGAACGGTCCTTCGTTAATGCGGAGGGGTCCTAAAGATTCCGATAAGTCTTGAGTGGTTGAACAGTCTCTCGCTGTATCATGACAACGATTCTCGGCTTTCTCTCGAGGTGCTCATCCGGAATAACTAGGGCACAATCGCAGTAGTTCTCCTTTGGCCACCTTAGCCGATAATAACGGAACGTAAGGCGGCAAACCCAGGAGCCGGGCAAACCCAACATTTGACCAAAGACATGATTCAGAGCTGATGCATATAAGGCCAAACTCGTGACGCCGAACACTCTCGAAGGTATTCAGACTTTATAATAGACGATGGGCTCAAGAATGCCCATTTGTTGTGGATTTGTCACGGCAGATGTCCTTAGTGTTAGGACTTAGTCGCGAGTCCAACGCATCTATGTGGTAGCTTGAGAGGGATTGAGTGGGACGAGAGACGCATGGCGGATCAACACGTAAGACAAGGGTTTAGACAGCTTCGGGCCCCGGGAAACATCATCCGGTAATAGCCCTACATGCTGTTTGAGGCTAGATCTCATTATGCTCATGAGGGAGTTGCTGCATAAGCCGGCTCCCCCTTTGTGTCTAGCCCTAGATATTGTTTCTTGTTGCTTGTCCCTCTTTGGGGAGCCCTGCCCCCTCCTTATATAAGTTGGAGAGGCGGGTTACATATGGAGTCCTAGTAGGACTAGGGCTAGTCTATCTTTTCTTACAAGTTGAATACAAGTCCGGGTCTTGCTTCCTTTGTAGGAGAATATTCCTTATGTCTTCCTCTTAAGCCGGCCTGCCAGAGTATAAACCGACCTGCTGGGCCTTGGGCCTTGTCATCCGTCTGATCCGCCCGCCGGGTCTCCAGTGAGTCACAATGTCCAGGCGGGTTATATGTAAACCGCCATGTCCAGGCAGATCGCCATGAGTCGCCTAGCTCCACCGGTCTTCGGTGAATCGCCAAGTCCGGCCGGGTCATACCACGGGGTATATCCCCGACATTAGCCCCTAGTTTAATTTGGATTTATCCATGTTAAACTGATCCTGCAAAAACACCAGAACGACTTTGATAGGTTGTGCTCCGGGTTAAAAATTCTTGTAAGCTGGCACTTGATCATCTTTAAGTCCTTGTCATTTCCTTCTTGACACATGCCCATGAACTCATAGGAAATCTCCTTAGCAGATATGTCTCAACTTTGTCAATGAAAAAAAATCTAGATACTTCTTTTTGAAAAATCCGGGTCAACAGGCCAGCTTCAGAATCAATTTGCTGACATTGGTCTCTTGTAGAGAAATATTGTGAAGAATAATCCACTTGAGCCGGCTTCCAAGGCGCCGGCTTAATAAACATATTGGACTCAAGATTCATCTGGTGATCCTACGATTTAAAGATATAGAGGCTGGCGAGGAAAATTGCCGGCTTGTAAATATTGATAACACCGGGTCATAACTGTTGTTGATGCCGGTTAATCTTATGATGACGTCGGGTCATAAACTTTGCAGATTTCTCTGATAATAATATAATACCTGATTTGCTCAAAACTGATAATTTGAAGTTATTCCTCCCTTATATGCATATCACCTGTAGCCCCCAAGTGTCGGGTTGTCATGCTTGCAAAGAACACAGGACTTGTAATTGCCTTATGCTCATAAAGATTTCAACCAGTGTAGCCCCCAAGGGCCGGGTCATTATGCAATATTGAGCAGGGACTTTGTAAATATGATCATGTAAACTTGAGCAACAACGTGTAGCCCCCAAGGGCCGGCTCAGTAAGATATTACTGAGCTGGGACTTTGTATAAAATTCATTGATAATAACATCATATGATGTAATCTTCACCATGGGGCTTGAACCCACGTCCACAAGGTTAAGAGCTTTGTGCTTTACCAATTGAGCAATGGATCCTTTAATATAATGGATTAAGACTTGTGTACCTTGCACTGTTGACAGGAGCAATTGGTAGCCCCCAAGGGCCGGCTCATTAGGATGTGATGAGTCGGGTCTTCAATGAGGTGAACAAAAATGACTTTGCATTAGCCCCCAAGTGTCATGGTGCATTCTTGTAGCGACATGAGACTTGAATATTTGATGTAACCTCAATTTGAAGAATGTAGCCCCCAAGTGCCGGGTCGTAAGCCTGCAGCGACTCGGTACTATTCCTTCCATTGTAGAATAAATCATATCTATTAATAAAATAATAGCCATTGCGCCAAAGCGACTTTGAATACCTCATCTGTTGATAAGTAAATCCAGAGTTTAAATACCCGGCGGCTCTTGGCCGATGGCGATTTAATACACCTCCATTGTAAGCCGGAATTTTTATAACCCGGCAGCTTATAGCCTTTGAGAAAAATCCAGAACGGATAATCATTTTGAAGCATCAACTTTGGTAAGGAGCTTGAACTTAATCATTTATATGTCATATTTCTGCAAATCCTGCAAAGAGTTTAAAAAACATATGCCCTGGCGACTTAACGTCAAAAGCCAGGGCAGGTAACCACCCAAATGTAGTCTTATCCTGCACACAAGTAGATCACAAGATCCCTATGATCCTTTGAATGATACCGCCGGCTTATGTGACCCGGACAGTGAAGTTGATAACTCAACTCTGTAAGAGCTGGCACATATGATATTTGTGACAACTCAAATACTTGCGATTGTATAAAAACAAATAATTTTTTTGAGGCTTCTGATTCGAATACGATAAGTAAACCGTTCCAAAGGGGTTAAGCTAAGATTCTAATATGATCATATAGCCCCCAGTGGCGTTGGCGTTGCCGATCAAAGTGGGTATCGACAGCTATGTTCTCTTTGGTTCGAATACAACCTATGTTTGAACAGGAAGCCCCCAAATGACCTTAAAAGTTGTTTAACGAAGCTGATTCGAATACGATCCACGTCGATTCCCAAAGGGGTTGAGCTATGATTCGGATACGATCAAGAAGCCCCCAAGTAGGTTCAGCAGTTTGCTAATCAAAAGGGTATCGACAGCTATGTTCTCTTTGGTTCGAATACGACCTATGTTTGAACAGGAAGCCCCCAAGTGACCATATAAATTTTGGCATTGCGCCGATCAAGAGGGTACTGATAGCTATGCCCGATGAGCAGGAAGCCCCCAAGTGACCATAATAAGATAAGCCGTAAGGCAGGGTACCTATGTTTGAACCGCGCATCATGGCAGCAAGTTCTTTTTGGCAACCTTTAATTTTTCTTAGAACTCGAACTTGCGAGAGATTAATTCTTTTTGAACCGGAATTTTAAACCGGATCTAAAGCTTCAAAAATTTGTGAGGGACAAATTTACCTTGAGCCGGATGTTGAACCGGTTTTGAGAGCTTCAAAGCTTTGCAGGAGAGAGATGTCTCTTGAACTGTATTTTAAACCGGAATCTTCATTTTGAACCGGAAATTTTTTCTGACGGCTTTAAAATATTCGCCAATAAAGCAGTAACCTCCAGGGCCGGGTTATCTTCCCTTCAATGACCCGTAGTTCTTGAATTCTTTGAAACTGGTTAATTTTGCCGAGCCATACCATTGTAGCACCCGAGTCTCAAGATGACTCGAAGAGTTGGCTTGTGATTCTCCATATTTGACCATAGCAGAAGGTGTATATCATTGGCGTTGATAACGCGATGTGAATCCACAGAAGGTTGTGGTG
This sequence comes from Aegilops longissima, assembly GCA_021605205.1. Classification (NCBI taxonomy): domain Eukaryota; kingdom Viridiplantae; phylum Streptophyta; class Magnoliopsida; order Poales; family Poaceae; genus Aegilops; species Aegilops longissima. The sequence goes on from CM038682.1 coordinate 331,448,118, forward strand.
ACTGCGGCAGGTTATAAATGATCACGTATGAAGCGTGTCAGCAACTCGCCCAATGGTTCCTTCCAACTGGTTGTTTGAAGTTAACCAAACCGCAGTGGCAGCGACTTGTGCGCCTGCCCATTGGGCCATCCAGTGCAGACGGCGGCTGATAATACATGATAATTTGCCTCAATTTGTTGGAAAAACCGGCTTCCCAAGTAGTGACTTGCTCATACTCAATAAACAACTCATGCAGACAGGTGCGGCCCGATGTGTTGATGTAGACCAGGCCACGAGAGACGGACGGTAAAGACGACCGCAACATCTGAGGCGGTACAGACAGATAAACCGGCCGTGGCATTGTAAGCCGGTGCGGATGGGCAAGTTGTCCTCCTTGTTGTAAGCCGGCGTGGTCGCGAGAGACGGCCACGGTGTTGTAAGCCGGCGCGGTCGTGAGAAACGGCCATGGCTTTGTAAGCCAGCGCGGGCGGGAGAATCGGCTGCGGTGTTGTAAGCCAGCATGGACGGGTGAGGCAATCGCACGCACGGTAAACCGCGGGCGAGTCAGTCTCGTTGTGTAGATGTAAATCAAGCTGCACGGACAGCAGCTTGCACACACCCGTTCGACAACAATCGGGCGCGGACGCTGGTGCATGATGATGCTAACGCATACTCCATAGGCACAACATGGCACCATCTTTATATTTAATCATTGTCCTACACATAAAAATATGCAGACCAAAGTAATTGTTCTTTGATAAAAACAGTATGCGTTAAAGAAAATATACTCAGATGAATATCACCTGATATGTTTGGACGACGGATGATCGTGAACAACCTTTAGTATTTGCAACGGTGATTTAGCCCCTCTCCTTGCAAAGGGGATTAATCACAGCACTGTAGCCATCACCCACAAAAATTCCCTTTCTCTTGCAGTATATAATGAAGACCAGCAGAGGTAGAACAACAGCTGGCGACTCATGGCGATAGTGGCTAGTACTGCTGCAACTCAAACAGTGCGCCTTATAATGCCACGATATCCTTGTCAGTTGTCCACTCATTAGACAACACTGAATAATCCCAGGAGCATCCATATCCCCTTGTATTAATCCATTTGAACCATCACCTTGTCAAGCAATTTTCTTCAGAACACAACCACTGAAATCATGTATGAGACCACCTCATGCTTATTTACCATGGATGCTTTGGCGGGGACGAGGTCGGCAACTTGTGGTGACCACAGTATTTCAGAGATGGTTTTCTGGTAGCGGCTTGTCGCGGGGAGGCCTAGAGGCGCGAGGCGGCTCTCCAGCGGCGGCTCACAGTGGCGCATCACACGGAGACGGCAGCAGGCTGGCTCTCTGGCAACTCCAGCATGAAGCAAACCGACAGCAGCCTCGGTGTGAAGGAACCGAGCAGCGGACCTCGAAGGCGGCTCAACACGATCTACGGTCATGCGCGGCAGAGGTGGACGGCAGAATCGACCACGGAGGCAGTGACGGCGGCCGGTGGCTCTGCAGAGATGGAACAAAACAACGGCATCAATTTGAAGATCCTCCGGCGGAGTGGCGACCCGCAGACAAGGACAACCGTGCGACGGCAGCTTGAGGCCGAGGCCAGCGGAGCTGCGGAGCGCTCGGAAACTACCGGAGGCGGAGATGGAGCAGAGGCAAGTTGTGGTGCAGAGGCGAGTTTTGGAAACGACTCGGAGTCAGCCTACCCCCATGACCAAATTCTTCTCTGATTTGTTGTTGGTTTGACTTTTCTTCTTGTGCTCATGGATCAATGGATGGATCACTTGATGACTGTGACTTGGATGGCCGCGTGGGCAACTCTCAATGGAGATGATTTGTAGCGGCGGCTCAAGGCATGACACGGCGCGCGACGTTAACAACTCCAGAAGGCGAGACGGGGCCTCAAGGGCGGCTCGGAAGGAGGCCAGCGGAGGCGACCTGGCGCCGCGCCGCGGCAGGCCGGCTCACAGGTGAAGGCGGAGCTTCGGCCTCAGCTGAAGTGGAGCAAGGCGAGGCCACTCGGAGGCGACGACGGTGACCAGCGGCTTGAGGCGAAGCCAGCGACTCAGCAGCTCGGGAGGTCACGACGCACAGAAACGGGCGACGAGGCGGTGGCGGCAGCCACAGAAGCAATGACAACGGCCGGCGGTGGAGCCGTGGAGACGGCGGCTCGACGGTCGCCGGCTTGCGAGTAAGACCGCAGCCGTAGAGGCAGGTGAGACCATGGTCGTACTTGTTTCCGGGTCGTAACCGCAGTACATGCACGCACGATTGGCAACGTGTGCACTTCAACGTCTGGCCACGCTAAAGTTTGCAATCTGTCCGAGCAACAGCAATCAAAACGGAACGCTGCCTCGGGACTTAATCCGATATGCTTCGGTGTTCAGAGTAGTATTCGGACTAGTGCAGCAGAAAATCTTGCCAATCTTAGACCGGCGACTTGCGGTGGTCCTCCAAAACGATCTGCTTAGCGGATCCCCACAGCGCCTGTGGCGGCCGCATGCAGCCCTAGCTTTGGTTTTGACTCTGTAAAATTAATCACGACTCTGATCATGAAACAATGAACACGTTGGTTCTGCCCAAAAATTGTCCCATGCCAGGTCATCCTGCACGATTCTTCCTCGCCGGTTCTTCTTCACTTCACGATTGCAAGCTCGTTGATCCCTAGGAGAGATCCCTCCAAGATCTCAACACCACTGTGCGCGAGCCCCACGGTGGGCGCCAACTGTCGTGGATTTGTCACGGCAGATGTCCTTAGTGTTAGGACTTAGTCGCGAGGCCAACGCATCTATGTGGTAGCTTGAGAGGGGTTGAGTGGGACGAGAGACGCAGGGCGGATCAACACGTAAGACAAGGGTTTAGACAGCTTCGGGCCCCGAGAAACATCATCCGGTAATAGCCCTACATGCTATTTGAGGCTAGGTCTCATTATGCTCATGAGGGAGTTGCCGCATAAGCCGGCTCCCCCTTTGTGTCTAGCCCTAGATATTGTTTCTTGTTGCTTGTCCCTCTTTGGGGAGCCCTGCCCCCTCCTTATATAAGTTGGAGGGGCGGGTTACATATGGAGTCCTAGTAGGACTAGGGCTAGTCTATCTTTTCTTACAAGTTGAATACAAGTCCGGGTCTTGCTTCCTTTGTAGGAGAATATTCCTTATGTCTTCCTCTTAAGCCGGCCCGCCAGAGTATAAACCGACCTCTTTGGGCCTTGGGCCTTGTCGTTAAATCGATCCGCTGCTTGGGTCTCCAGTGAGTCACAATGTCCAGGCGGGTTATATGTAAACCACCATGTCCAGGCAGATCGCCAGTGAGTCGCCTAGCTCCAGCCGGGTCTTCTGGTGAATCGCCAAGTCCGGCCGGGTCATAACTCCGGCCAGGTCATACCGCGGGGTATATCCCCGACACCATTCATTATAAACCCTGTGTTTCCAGGTATGTGCGTTAATCTGTCGTGGCGAAATGCCAATAACGGCAGTATCCTCTGTGGGTATGGAACCCATGGGATGGTTAAACAACAAGAGGCAATAGAAAAGGTTTACACATGGGCTTAATCTAAAAAGAAACCTGTTGAACGGGGCCCTGCTGCACGTCTGCACCTTTGTCTCCGTTGTGTCGTATCCTGGAAGGGTATCGCGTGAACGTTGCCTGTGAAAAAAGAAAACTCGTAGGAGAGTACAACGTAAGTATGCGATGGATAGTAAAAGTGTAAGATGTTGGCCTGCCAATAAGGTTGAGCCAAGTGTGGGGCTGTATTAAATATGTATAGCCCCTGGTGTCCACTATGGGATTACATATACGGTGCCCTGATTCAATTTTATGCGGGCGCCCGGACTCGTCTAACCGTGTCTGTGGTCTTAATGACCAGTCATGTTTTCTCATATTGAAGGCCGCTTATAGTCCAGCCGATAGGGCCGTCGCGAGTTCCTCTGCGTGTGAAGAGCGCTCTGTGATTCCGCTAATGGTGATGACGCCCCGTGGACCGGGCATCTTGAGTGTGAGGTAGCCATAGTGCGGCAATGTGTTGAAGCGGGCGAAGGCCGTTCTTCCAAGCAATGCATGATAGTCGCTTTGGAAGGGTGCGATGATGAAGAGTAGCTCTTCGCTTCTGGAGTTGCCTGGAGAGCCGAATGTTACCTCCAGTACGACGGAGTCCCTGCTTTGGTTTCAACGCCTAGTATCACCCCTTCAAAGGTGGTGTTGCTTTGGTTAATTCTAGATGGGTTTATCCCCATCCTGCGGGCAGTGTCCTCGTATATTAAATTGAGACTATTGCCGCCGTCCATGAGGACACGGGTGAGACGGTATCCGTCGATTATCGGGTCAAGCACCAAGGCCTTTGATTCTCCGCACCGAATACTAGTTCGGTCATCCAAGTGATCGAAGGTGATCGTATAAGACATCCAGTGGTTAGGTGTGAGTGCGATGGGCTCTATATCGAGCGCGTCTATGTGCGCGTTCGTGCCTCCTCATGGATGTGTGAGTCGCGTGGATCATGTTCACTGTTTTAACCTCTGGCGGGAATTTTTTCTGTCCCCCAGTGCTCGGCTGGCGAGGTTCATCCTCGTCTTCACTTGGTGTTTCTCTTCCCTTGTGTTCGGCATTTAATTTGCCGGCCTGCTTGAAGACCCAGCACTCTCTGTGCGTGTGGTTCGCAGGTTTGTCAGGGGTGCCATGAATTTGGCATAGTCTGTCTAGGACTCTATTCAGACCGGACGGTCCCTCTTTACTGCCTTTAAATGGCTTCTTTTGTTGATCAGGTCGAGAGCCCTGAATCCGGCATTAACCGCTGTGTTATCCGGCTCTCTTCCTTGTTTGGGCATTTGTTTTATTACGCCATGGCTTCCGTTGCCATCCCTTATTTCGATGTGTTGGGGTCGCTGGTGCCTTTACGGCTAGCTAGCTATCTTCACCCGCAAAAGCGGGTCATGAGGCTTGTTAAGGCTGCCATTGTCCTCGGCTTTTCTTGGCGAGGTGTCCAGCGAGCCACTAATCCACGGATGTCAGTTTGAATGCCGCTAAAGCTTCGTGTCCGCACGATCGACAATTTGGTTCTTCTTAGTGAGGAATCTGTTCCAAAGCTTGGAGGACTCTCCGGGTTGTTGGATTATGTGACTTAAATCGTCAAGATCCGGAGGCCGGACATAGGTCCCTTGAAAATTGGCCCCGAAGCGTCCTCGAGTTCCTCCCAACTCCCAATTGAATTTTCGGGAGGCTTTTCAACCAGTGTCGGGCTGGTCCCTTGATTTGAGGGGAAGGTATTTGATGGCGTGGAGGTCATCCCCATGAGCCATATGTATATGCAGGATAAAATCCTCAATCCAGACACCTGGGTCTATCGTTCCGTCGTATGCCTCTATGTTCACAGGTTTAAAGCCCTGTGGAAATTCATGGTCCAATACTTCTTGGTAAAAGCACGGGGGTGAGCAGCCCTCCAGATCTGGACGTGTTGTGGCATCTTTGTCGGTACGTTGTTGTGTCCGGTGTTTATTCCGAACTGGTATTCGATTGGCATAATCGTTTTGGTGACCATAGTCCCTCGCCGGGGTGTGTCCTTTAGATCCATAAATGGACCTGGTCGCGCCAGCTTTCTTATCCAGGTGCTCACGTAGATTGTGCGCGGCGTCGGTAGCCGCTTTGTTGCGGTTATGAAGTGGCACGGCTTCGTCATCGAATTCTGGCAGTAGCTTGCATTTTGGATAGCTCTTTGTATGGCGATCATCACCGTATCTTTCTTCAGTGTCTAGCACTTTATTCCATCTACGGTTGAGTGTTTCCTGTGCGGCTTTGAGCCGTTGCTTCTGCTTCTTTAGACTTCTTGCGGTGGCCATAAGCTTTCTGTTGAGGTTATCTCGTTCCACGTGTTTTTCCGAGATTGCATCATTATCCGGACTGTTTTCCTGTGATGGTTCGGTTTGATGACCTCGTCCGTCGGGATCATTGTCCTCGGGCGTCTGCTCCGAACTGTGTTCAGGGTGGCCTGGTTCGCCCTGCTCCATCGCTGGGTCCGTATGGTCGTTGTTGCCTTCGGAGTTGACTGTAGTATTGATCCCTCTGGCGCTCTTGTCCCTATTTTTACTTTTGCTGGACTTAGAACGGCGTCTGTACCGTCGCTTTGGCTTTTGCCTGGGGGTTTTATCGTCCGGATTGTCGCCTTTGTCCTCTTTGGGCGTATCCACCATGTATATGTCGTGTGACAAGGGAGAAGTCCAGCGCCCCATAGATTCCGAATCTTCTCCTGCATCGTCATCCATACCGTCGATGCCTTCGGAGTCGAAGTCAGACACGTCGGTTAAATCATCGACCGTGGCTATGAAGTGGGTGGTGGGTGGGCAACGAATTTCTTCGTCGCCTGCTTCCACTCGAGCCGGACATAGTTTGGCCCAGAATTTTCTGTCAAAGAGAGAGTTTTTAACGAGTTCAGCATGTCGCCAAAGGGCGAGTGCTGAAAGATATCCGCAGCGGTGAACTCCATTACCAAAGACCAACCTGGCTCGACTGGCTCGGAGTCGCGGACGGAACCAACATCCGGATCACGAATCCGGGGTCCGAGTCCTGAGCCACCACAGAGGTAAGGCCCGTGTTCGGCTCCACCGCTGATGAGTGTGCGACCTGCGGCGGGTCCAGCCCTCCGTCCTTAAACAACGCAGCCTGTTTGGTTTAGGTCCGAGGATCTGCGAGGGGTGATACCCGAGCTTTGTCCGACAAGAGGTCTAAGCCGTGCTCGTCGTGACTATCCGGTGCTCCTGGCGTGGGCCCGAATCTGTTGAAGATCCAGTCTCCGCGGACGTCCGCCGTGTAGTTCAGGTTTCCGATCTGATCGGTGGCGAGGCATAGTGTCGATCTGCTCCGGATGGCCGCGAATTGGCCCAGGCTAAGCCGCCAACACGAAGATCTATCTGGGGAGAAAGGTCTCACCCGGGACCGTGTTGTTGACGATGGTTGAAGGAGCCATCGAGCCATGTTGCGATGACACAGAGGAACTCTCAATGAAAGCACCAATGTCGGTGTCAAAACCGGCGGATCTCGGGTAGGGGGTCCCGATCTGTGCGTCTTAGGCTGATGGTAACGGAAGCAAGGGACACTTTACCTGTGTTGGGTCCTCTCGATGGAGGTAAAACCTACTTCTGCTTGATTAATATTGAAGATATGGGTAGTACAAGAGTAGATCTACCACGAGATCGTAGAGGCTAAACCCTAGAAGCTAGCCTATGATGGTATGATTGTAATCATGATCGGCCTTCTAAGGACCAACCTCTCCGGTTTATATAGACACCGGAGAGGGATAGGGTTTACATGGAGTCGGTTACAAGGAAGGAAATATAATATCCGGATCGCCATGCTTGCCTTCCACGCCAAGGAGAGTTCCATCCGGACACGGGATGAAGTCTTGAGTCTTGTATCTTCATGCTTCAATAGTCCGGACGCTGTATATAGTCCGGTTGTCCGGATACCCCCTAATCCAGGACTCCCTCAGCCGCCTACACACTCGTTCACTTGAAGAGACTCCAATGGCGATCCGAGGGGTGAGCCTGCTGGGTATGGACTTCAGCAAGGAGTTCCCCTTTGAGTTCGCCGTTCAGTCCTATGGCTGCACCAAGTTGAATGTGATGTACACCAACGATCCGGACTCGGTGAAGCTACGCCTCGCCGAGTTCAAGCGATACCTCTGAGACAAGAAAGCACAAGGTTGCAGGACTAGACCTTGTGCCCATCCATTCGTCTCCTGACAGGGACCAGCGGATCGCCGTCGCCTAGGTATGTGTGCGGGACGAGGTTCTCATCTACCACTTCTGTAGGGCCATCAGAGGTTACGGGCATTCGCTTTGTTTCATCGGCAGACCGATTGCACCTTCGCTATGGTGGAAAGAAGGAAGAGCGTGGCGATTCGGCCATCCGGTGCAACAAGCTTGTCGACATCCGTAGCAATACAAGATCACCGACAATGGGCGGGAGAAGGACTCGTGGTTGACTGGCCGAGACCATCATCGACCCACGATCGCCAACATGAAAGAAGATAACGATACCAAGGACTGAACACGTGGGAGGTACCTCTGAATCTAGCCTACATAACCTACGCGGCCAGGGCGCATCGCTTCTACGACATGTACAGACAGATCTTGGACATGAGGGCATGTCTGCTTCCCGTAACCGACGAGTACACGGACAGCCGCAGCGTCATGATCAAGCGTGCCAGGAAGGTCTAGATGTTGTACTTTATCTGTTTATAAACACCTTTATCATCTGAGTGTTTCATGCATTAGCCTAAGTGTCACAATTATCTGTTTTGTCTGAAATTTTTCTTTTAACAACCCATTAACCTGTTTTCTTTTTTTAATGGCTATTTGCTTATGTATGTAACTAGTTCACTTGTCCGTTAAAAAAACTAGTTCACTCAGTTGCCGTGCTTTGAATCTCCTTCCTCCCAACATATTCCCCTCCTCAGGTGGACCCAGCAGGTCTCGTACACAAACATATGGGACCAACCACCTATCCATTTGTATTTCTTTATTTTGTTGAATCTTTCGTCCTCTTCCTATACAACTCAGTTCTATTTTTCGTTTTCATTAATCCTATATCTGAATTTTCTCCCACTTTCCTTTTCGATGTAAACTGAGTTTTCTCCCAGTACTTTTCCCTAGAACCAAGTCAACTGTCCCACGTCTAGCCTAAAAAATAATAATACCCCACGTACTATTAACTCATCAAATTTAAATGATATTTTTATTTCGTAAGTTGAAAGTTCTTACAAAATAATAATAATAATAATTGTTTATATATAACTTGGCAAGTTAACTCCTAGTGATTGCGTACATAAGCTTGCAAAGATTTTACTGACCAATGCAGTAATAGACGTGCAATCATGTGTTTATGTTTTTATAACATTTCTCCGTCTAGCCCAAAATGATATTTTCACTCAGCCCAGCAAGTCCGCGGATTTCAAGAAAAATGCAAATGGGCTTTAAATTCTACCATACATATAAACGGGCTGCATAGATGCTACATCATTGTTTCACCCAGCCCACCAAATGGACTGGCTGACATGTGGGCCAGTAGGTCGAAGCCTAAGAAGGCATTGGATTTACATCCAACGGCCGGCATTCTTCTTCAATCTCTCGTCTTCTCCCCCCAGCGCTGCCGGGACTACCTGCTCTAGCCTCCGGCGTCCAGCAGCGTTGTTTTGCGCTCCTCAGCGAAACGCTACCACGCCGACGGCCAGGCCATCCCTCCACTCCGCACCTCCTGTTATTCTCTGCCGAGTGTAGGCCCACCCCGCACCTGAACCAGTCAAGTTTCCCACTCCTCTCCGTCTGTGACTCCACTGCCGCATCTTCCCCATCTCCGGGTCATTCCATTCTGGGGCCTCGCCGTCGTCCACCGCCTCGGTGCGCTCGGCGTGGCGTGGTCAACATACGAGAGTCATCGGAAGAGGACTGTACGTGGAGAGCCTGACGGCTAGGACCCACGAGGTCCATGGTCGCACGCAAGGAAAGTTCCTCCTTATTACGCACTGTACATGGACTGTACATGGGAAGGGCTTCTCTATTTCGTGAAAAAAAAACGTTCCCCCGCTGACAGGTCAGACCCACCAACTATATCTTTGCACGCAAGGAAGTGCCTCCTTATTAAGCACACAAAAAATGAATACCCCCTGCTAGCTGGGACCCACCATAGTGGGTGGCTGACTTGTGGGCCTACTAAGTTGATGGGGACAGAGGGCTTTGTCAACTTAGTCAATATGAGCGATTCTAGCTCCGGTGGACCGTCGATGTCCATCCAACGGCCATAGTGCTTCTTCAACCTCTGGTCTTCTTGTCGCAGCCGCCAAAGCGGCGCCCGGTCGTGCAGCGTGCTCCGCCACTCGTGGCGGCTGTGATGCCGCGGAGGCCTCACCGCCCCCTACTACTCCCACCGCTGGCCAGGGCATCCCTCTACTCACCCACACCCCCTGTTATTCTGCGGCGACGACAGCCTCACGCCGCAACCGAACCAGTGAACCCTCGTACTCCTCTCTGCGTGGACATCCATTGCCGCATCTTCCCCGGCTCTGCGTCGTCCCCTTCCTAGGCCTCGCCGTCGTCCACCGCCTTGGTGCTCTCGGCGCGGCGTGGTCGATGTGGTCAACGACCGACTTCCATCGGAAGAGTACTATACGTGGAGAGGCTGACACCTGGGTCCACGGCCGTAGTTGGGTCCACGGCCACAGCCTAGTTTTTTTGTGATTTGCCAAGTAAGTCGCTTTGTCAGGCCTGTTGGGCTGCAAATCTTTCAAGACGAGGAGAGCTTCATTCAGCTGGCCGAGAAAATGGCCTATCAGTAATGAGAAATGGGTTGTACATTTTTAAAACACATCAAACCGGCAATTAGTTTCAAATTTCTTTTTTTCATTTTGAGATTTTAAATTGCATTGATTTTTATGCATGGACAATTTGTTGGATTCTATATTGATATACATTTATTTTTAAAATCAGTTTGAAAGTGATTCAAAATTTCGGGATTAAAAACAGTTTGGACCGCACCAAAATATGCAAAATTCCGTATAATGTTTTAACCGTGGCCACAATATGGGATGTAATGCTACAAAAAAGAATATGAGCTCCAAAAAAACCTTAAGAATTAGCAAATGGGCTGTAAATTATTAGAAATAATGGCAGATGGGTTGTATGCTGTTTTCCACAGATTTGAGGCTTTCCTAAAAAAAGGTTGATGCACAAGCAGTGACTGTTGGATTTCCATCCAATGGCCGTCGTGCTTCTTCAATCTCTTCTCTTCCTGCTCCAGCCGCTCAAACAAGCGCCGGCAGGACTTCCTGCTCCCTCCTCCCCGCGGCCGGCTGTGCTGCCGTGTAGGCCTCACTGCCCCACCGTACTCCCATCGCTGGCCTAGCCACCCCTCTACTCATCCACACCTGCTGTTATTCTCCGGTGACGACAGACGAACCAGTAAACCCTCGTATAGTCGTACTCCCCTCGCGTGGGAAACAATCGCCGAGTCTTCCACCGCCTCCGTGTCGTTCCTTCCTAGGCCTCGCCGTCGTCCACCGCCTCTGGTGCTCTCGGTGCTGCCTGGTCAACATGGTCAACGACAAACATGCATCTGAAGTGGATCAGACGTGGAGAGGCCGACGGTGGGTCTCGACCGCACGCAAGAAATGCCTCCTTATTACGCGCAAAATAATGATTCCTCCACCTGACATCTGGGACCCACCGAAAGGGCCTCTGTATTTCACAAAAAAAATGTTACCACCGCTGATATCTTGGACCCACCAACTATATCTTCGCACGCAAGGAAGTGCCTCCTTATTACGCACAAAAAATGAATACTCTCCCTGCTAGCTGGGACCCAGTATAGTGGCAGGCTGACTTGCGCCTACTAAGTTGTGAGGGACGGAGGGCTTTGTCAACTTAGTCAATATGCACGATTCTAGCTCCAAAGACCGTCGATGTCCATCCAGCGGCCGTAGTGCTTCTTCAACCTCTCGTCTTCTTGCTCCACCGCCCAAACCAGCATCGGTGGTGCCTCGTGCCCTGCCTCCGTGGCGGCTGCGATGCGGCGAGGCCTCACCGCCCCTACTACTCTCACGCTGGCGGGCCATCCTCTACTCACCCACAGCCCTGTTATTCTGCGGCGGCACGACGGCCTCACACCACAACGAACGGTGAACCCTCATACTCATCTGGCGTGGGCATCCATTGCGCGTCTTCCTCGGCTCGCATCGTCCCCTTCCTAGGCCTCGCCATCGTCCACCGCCTGGTGCTCTTGGCGCGGTGTGGTCAGCGTGGTCAAGCGACTTCCATCGGACGTGGGTCAGACGTGGAGAGGTGATAGCTGGGTCCACGGTCGCAGACAAGGAAGTGCCTCCTTATTACGCGCAAAATAATTATTCCTCCACGGCAATGGGACCCACCGGACGGGCCCTTTGTATTTCATGAAAAAATGTTTCCCCACATTGCTGGGACCCACCAGCTACATCTTCGCACGCAAGGAAGTGCGTTCGGCAAAAAAAAGCGATTCGCCCCACATCATTGGGACCGCTAGCTACATCTTCGCGAGCAAGGAAGTGCACGATACCGGGACCCACCGGTCAAAGCGTGCGTAGCGTTGTCATTACAGTCGCGGGCGTATGCGTACATCTTGGTCGTTATAGAGGCGCGACGCGTGTCATAGTAGAGGCGCCGACGTAGCATGTACGTCGTATAGCGGCCGGGTGCAAGAAAGAAAATCTGACCCGCACGTACATACGGGCGGGGTCTCGAACGCCTACTACGCGCATATATGCGGCGGGGCTCGTGTACATGGCTAGGTCGAGCGGGCTGCGTCGTAAATGCGTGTTCATGGGGAGCCAACCGCCGGGTCGAGAACAAAATGCATCGTCGTGTTCATCGGGAGGCTTGGGCGGAACAGCCGATGGAAGCGAGGCTGGCGTCTGCAGAAGCGGAGAAAGCGGCCTTGTGTTCGACCGGCCACGTTCAAACGGGATCTGTTCATTGGGAGGGCTGGCGTACATAAGCGGAGAAGCGGACCTCCTACGGTCGAAACAGGGGTTCTGTTGATCGGGAGGGTGTGGCGTGCCGCAAAACGGAGAAGCAGACTTGTGTTGGGCCTTCTGGTCAAAACGGGGTCTGTCCGCCGGGAGGGTGTGGCGTAACGCAAAATGGGACTCCACGAGATATTGTTCATCTCCACCGTCGACCCCTCCGGCCTCCACAGACTCTGTTCATCCACCGTCGACCTCCTCCACCTCCACTGCGACTGTTCATCCACGGGCTCCTGTTCATCCAGCCTCCACCGCGCGCTACTCCGCCGGCTACTGTTCAACCAGCCCTATCCATGGGCTCCTATTCAACCACCGCTCCACGGGCTACTGTTCATCCTGCCCTCCACCATCTACTGTTCATCCTGCCCTCCACGGGGTGGTCCTGTTCATCTAGCCCTCCACGGGGTCCTGTTCATCCAGCCCCAACCGGCTCAAGCGATCGGGGTCCTGTTCATCCACCCCACCGAATCTGTTCATCAAACCCCCAAAGAACGCCACTTTGTTCATCCAGAGGCAACGCCACGGGTCCTATTCATCCACCCCCACCGGAATTGTTCATCAAACCACCCGAAGCACGCTCCTTTGTTCATCGAGGCGCATCGATCGGCTTGATTAGCGGCGATGGCGAAGAATTGCTCGATCGGGTTGATTAATAGCCATCGATCGATCGCTCGGGTTCGATGCAGCGTAGCTGCGGTCAATCGCTCGGGTTCGGTTAGAGCCCAACGCCTCGCTCGGGTTCAGTTAGAGCCCAACGCCTCACACACACGCGCGTGCGTACAAGAGAAACACGCATCACTCGGCCCCCGACCACCCACCGTAACCGGGGACACCCGGTTATTTTCCTCGCCCTCGCTTCTACCACGTTTTTTCCGTCATGGACGGCCCAAAGAATGTCATTCAGCTGCGTCTCTGGCCCGCCCAGGACGAAAAGCCCATTTTCTGTCATGATTTTTTTTTCATAGAAGTAGGACCCCACCACATCTATGATGATACCGTGTTTTGTCACAATTATCGTCATAGAAGTGTCATAAGTATGACAGAAAAGATTTTCGTTCGGCCCAAAATGTCACGGATGTGTCTTTTATTTTGTACTGTAGCCTTGCAGGAGGTGAATGGTAGTCATATGAATAAGCAGAATAGTTCTTGGTCTTATGAACATAGCGATTTGACGAAACACGCTCATATTCATAAGTCTGAGTATGATTTCCCTGCAAAACATTGGCGTTAGGGTGACTCTGGTGAGTCCTCTGTCTGTATGAAGCCTTTGGTCTGGGGTTTGTCTTCTTCCCAGGTGGTGTCATGATGACATTCAAAGGAAGATTCTCAAGATGACTTTTGGGTACCAAGATCTTCTTCATAGGTGGTATGTTCCTGCAGTTAGTACCAATATACCTAGCAAACACTTCAACATTCTGATTCTTAAATAGTTTATAGTTTGCATCAAAGGATTCATCAATGATAATCGAGTTAGCACAAGTGAAGCGAGATAAGGTAGATGGATCCTTTGAAGGTCCCTTTGCGACAACCCATGTGGTTTTGGGGTACTCTCGGGCTTCGGTAAGAACCATCAACATTCGTTTTCCTCTCAACCCAACACCCTCTTTCCTAGGGTTTGGTTCGAGAATTTGCTTTTGAGGACATCACATAGTGTCGATGCCCTTTGAGACTTTTGTACATCCTGTCTCAAGCAATGTCTTCAACTGGCATTCTCATCGGCAATAGTAGTGGTATCCTCGGTGGGGTTAGTTACCACATCAGTAGTTGAAGATATTGCAGTAGTAGCAGTAGTAGAACATTCAACAACAGAGTCAGCATTATCACGCTCAAGGCATTTTAGAGATGGTGGTTCAAATCCTTCTGGCGGGGACTGATCATTGGCCTGAAGTGACTTCGTTCTCTTTTGAAGATCTTCATGAGGCGCTCTCAATTTCTCAAGTTCCCGCTTCCTTTGAAGATAATCGTAGGAAAGCTTTTCATGAGTTGTTGAGGCGTTTCATGGCGACTTTCAAGTTCCTCGTACTTAACATGAAGATTTTGATGTCTTCAATTAAGGACTGAGATCGGGTCATTTCGCGTCCAACGAGCCATCGCTTTTGTCTAGCAATTTTGAATATGTTCCATACCTTTACATTGTTCGGTTGCAATTTTAGCAAGTGTTTTGTAGCTAGGTTTGGATTCACAATCAGAGTCATCTTCACTTGATGTTTGAACGTAAGCATCGCGTGAGTTTACCTTGGCACCACGTTCCATGAAGCAGTAGGTGGGAGCAGAGTCATCCTCATCATTAGCATCAGTGTTGGTGACGAGGCCATTGTCTTCAGTGTTGAAGATGGACTTGGTGACATACGCTGAAGCTAGAGCCAGGCTAGCCACGCCTGAATCGGACTCCTCCTCAGACTCCACGTCCGCCTCCTCAGAAGCAGACTCCTCCTCTGAATCCATCTCCTTGCCAACAAATGCACGAGCCTTGCTTGATGAGCTCTTCTTGTGTGATGAAGACTTCGACGAAGATTTGGAAGAATACTTTGAGGATTTCTTCTTCTTGTTGTCATCAGAATCATATTCCTTGCTCTTCTTCTTCTTGTTGTTCTCATTGTCCCACTGCGGACATTCAGAGATGTAGTGACCAGGTTTCTTGCACTTGTGGCATGTTCTCTTTTTGTGGTCATGAGTAGAAGCTTCATCATTTCTTGAGCTGGATCTTGAAGACTTTCTGAAGCCTTTCTTCTTAGTGAATTTCTGGAACTTCTTCACAAGCATAGCAAGCTCCTTTCCAATGTCTTCAGGATCCCCAGAACTGCAGTTAGATTCTTCTTCAGACGAGGAAATAGCCTTTGCCTTCAAAGTGCGAGTACGACCATAGTTGGGACCATAGATATCTCTTTTCTCAGATAACTGGAACTCATGTGTGTTGAGCCTCTCAAGTATGTCAGACGGATCGAGAGTCTTGAAGTCAGGGCGTTCTTGAATCATCAGGGCTAGGGTGTCAAACAAGCTGTCAAGTGATCTCAGGAGTGTCTTGACAATTTCATGCTTGGTGATCTCAGTGGCGCCGAGTGCATGAAGCTCATTCGTGATATCAGTGAGGCGATCAAATGTGAGCTGGACATTCTCATTGTCATTTCTCTTGAAGTGGTTGAAGAGGTTGCGAAGAACACTGATCCTTGAGTCTCTTTGGGTTGAGACGCCTTCGTTAACCTTGGAGAGCCAGGTCCCTGACTAACCGCGGCTTCGAGCACTCACACGACCATCTTGTCCTTTGGTCGAGATGACCACGAGATGATGTTCTGGTAGTAGAATCCAGTTGAATGAACCTCTTGACATCAGCAGGGGTGACACCTTCACCGGCCTTGGGAACGCCGTTCTTGATGACATACGAGAGGTCTACATCAATGGCTTCAAGATGCATATGCATCTTATTCTTCCAGCAGGGGTAATCAGTGCCATCGAAGACAGGGCACGCAGCGGAGACCTTGATTATCCCTACAATCGACATAGCTAAAACTCCAGGTGGTTAAACCGAATCACACGGAACAAGGGAGAACCTTGCTCTGATACCAATTGAAAGTGCTAGTTATCGACTAGAGGGGGGTGAATAGGCGATTTTTATGAAAGTCATCAAAACACGGGGGCTTTGAAGACAAACACAACAATAGAACCTATTGATGTGCAGTGGAAGGTAGACTACACCAGACAAGCCATAGTCAAGCAAGCAATAAAATGAAAGCACGAAAACTATCGACAGCTAGGTAGTATGGATCAGGATGGAAGATAGTGCGAAGCCAAACAACAATAGTCGTCACACAGTGAAGTCAATCAGATCAGGCAAGCAGGCAATGACTTCACGAAGACAAACTGTAAGTAAAGAGAGGTAAGAGATAGAACCAGTTGCTTGGTGAGGACGGGGATTTGTTGGACCAGTTCGATTCTTTGTGACAAGCTGTGCGTCAGTTAGGGAGGCTAAGATTCAACTCAGAAGACCGCGTCTTCACCTTATTCCCCTTGAGCTAAGGACACTTAGTCCTCGCCCAATCACTCTGGGAAGTCTTCAAGGTAGACTTCCAAACCTTCACAGACCTTGTTCACTGGCAATCCACAATGACTCTTGGATGCTCAGAACGCGACGCCTAACCGGCTGGAGGATTCATAGTCCTCAAGTGTAACAAGTATTCAGGTCACGCGGACAGAAAGACTTTAGTGATGCCTAACACTCTTTGGCTCTTGGTGTTTTGGGCTTTGTCCTCGCAAGGATCTCTCTCTCAATTGCTTCGGAGGTGGCTTGCTCTCAAACGACAAAAGCCGTGTACTAACTCTGAGCAGCCACCAATTTATGGTGTAGGGGGTGGGCTATTTATAGCCAGGAGGCAACCCGACCTGATTTGTCCAAAATGACCCTGGGTCACTAAGGAATTGACACGTGTCCATCGATCAGATTTCAAACACACGCGACAGCTTGACTTGGGCTACAAGTAAAGCTGACTCATCCAGCTCTGGATAAGATTTGCTCTCATTGTCTTCACTCGAAGACATAGGATTTGGTTGAGCATCACTTCAGTCACTCTGACTTTATTCACTTGGACCCCACTTAATAGTACGGTGGTTCCTATGACTCAACAAAGAAGAAAAGTAAACTACAAAACAACTATGTCTTCGCACTCCACAGTCTTCACGTGAATGTCTTCTCAAGTCATAATCTTCGTTGTGAATATCTTCACAGACCACCATTGTCGTCAATGTCTTCAAACATTTTTAGGGGTCATCTCTGGTAGGTAAACCGAATCAATGAGGGACTACTACCTGTGTTATCCTTCAAATCTCACAAACACATTAGTCCCTCAACCAAGTTTGTCGTCAATACTCCAAACCAACTAGGGGTGGCACTAGATGCACTTACATACCCCCTAGGAGCAGCGAACACATTCTAGCTTGTGTAGTGCTTTCTACCCCCTAGGAGCAGCAAACACATTCTAACTTGTGTAGTGCTTTCTACCCCTGTACGTTGCAGCCTGTGACCTCGGCACTCTAACAGTCACATAAGTATCATCTATTGCCCTAATGCTACACTGTGATGGCATGAAAACATAGTGTTATGGTTGTATTAAGAACAATAAAAGCATGTCCAGGCATGAACTATGAGTGGTGCTCGCCTTGAAATACGGATACCATCTTGGGCTGTTTGTGAATCTTGCTAGGAGTTTGCCAAGTTGATATCTTGATCATCTCTCGTTTGATCTCCTCAATAACATACAAGACTTGCTTGAAATATCTAGAAATGTTCTCGATTTTATCTCTGGGGTGTGTTGTGCCCTAAAACTCTTATTACTACCTACAACATGCAGAGCCTCTACGTCATTGCAATTGTAAATGTAGTTCAAATTCACCAACACCTCCCTATCTCGAATTAACATTGGACCATAACAGATGACAGACGTACCACTGCGAGGTACAACTCTTTTGTGGACCAACCTGAACTAGACCTGAACCACAGCTATGAGTGATGATGCCTGAACTGAAGGAAATATGCCCTAGAGGCAATAATGAAGTTATTATTTATTTCCTCATATCATGATAAATGTTTATTATTCATGCTAGAATTGTATTAATCGGAAACATAATACATGTGTGGATACATAGACAAACATAGTATCACTAGTATGCCTCTACTTGACTAGCTCGTTGATCAAAGATGGTTGAGTTTCCTAGCCATAGACATGAGTTGTCATTCAATTAACGGGATCACATCATTAGGAGAATGATGTGATTGACTAGACACATTTCGTTAGCTTAGCACTTGATCATTTAGTTTACTGCTATTGCTTTCTCCATGACTTATACATGTTCCTATGACTATGAGATTATGCAACTCCCGAATACCGGAGGAACACTTTGTGTGCTATCAAACATCACAACGTAAGTGGGTGATTATAAAGGTGCTCTAAAAGTGTCTCCGATGGTGTTTGTTGAGTTGGCATAGATCAAGAATAGGATTTGTCACTCCGATTGTCGGAGAGGTATCTCTGGGCCCTCTCGGTAATGCACATCACTAGAAGCCTTGCAAGCAATGTGACTAATGAGTTAGTCATGGGATGATGCACTACAGAACGAGTAAAGAGACTTGTCGGTAACGAGATTGAGCTAGGTATTGAGATACCGACGATCGAATCTCGGGCAAGTAACATACCGATGACAAAGGGAACAATGTATGTTGTTATGCGGTTTGACTGATAAAGATCTTCGTAGAATATGTAGGAACCAATATGAGCATCCAGGTTCCGCTATTGGTTATTGACCGGAGACGTGTCTCGGTCATGTCTACATAGTTCTCGAACCCGTAGGGTCCGCACGATTAAAGTTCTGTGACGATCGATATTATGAGTTTTTGTGTTTTGATGTGCCGAAGGTAGTTTGGAGTTTCGGATATGATCATGGACATGACGAGGAGTCTCGAAATGGTCGAGACATAAAGATCGATATATTGGAAGCCTATATTTGGACATCGAAATGGTTCCGGGTGAAATCGGGATTTTACCGGAGTACCAGGAGGTTACCGGAACCCCCCGGTAATTGTATGGGTCTTAATGGGACATAGTGGAGAGAGAGAGAGGAGGCCAGGGCAGGCCGGGCGCCCCCTCCCCCTCTGGTTCGAATTGGACTAGGAGGGGGCAGCCCCCCCCTTCCTTCCTCCTCTCTCCCCTTCCTTCTCTCCTAGTCCAACTAGGGAAGGGAATCCTACTCCCGCTGGGAGTAGGACTCCTCCTGGCGCACCCTGCTAGGGCCGGCCGGCCTCCCCCCTTGCTCCTTTATATACGGGGGCAAGGGGCACCCCAAAGACACACAAGTTGATCATTTATCTCTCTTAGCCATGTGCGGTGCCCCCCTCCACCATAATCCACCTCGGTCATATAGTAGCGGTGCTTAGGCGAAGCCCTGCGTCGGTAACTTCATCAACACCGTCACCACGGCGTCGTGCTGACGGAGCTCTTCCCCGAAGCTCTACTGGATCGTGAGTTCGCGGGACGTCACCGAGCTGAACGTGTGCTGAACGCGGAGGTGCCGTACGTTCGGTATTGAGGATGTGTCGATCGTGAAGACATACGACTACATCAACCGCGTTGTCATAACGCTTCCGCTTACGGCCTACGAAGGTACGTAGACGACACTCTTCCCTCTCGTTGCTATGCAACTCCATGATCTTGCGTGTGCGTAGGAATTTTTTTTGAAATTACTATGTTACCCAACAGTGGCATCCGAGCCAGGTTTATGCGTAGATGTTATATGCACGAGTAGAACACAAGTGAGTTGTGGGCGATACAAGTCATCTTGCTTACCAAAGATGTCATACTTTGATTCGGCGGTATTGTTGGATGAAGCGGCCGGACCGACATTACGCGTATGCTTACGAGACTGGTTCTACCGACGTGCTTCGCATACGTGTGGTGGCGGGTGTCGGTTTCTCCAACTTTAGTTGAATCGAGTGTGGCTCGCCGGTCCTTGTGAAGGTTAAAACATCACATACTTGACGAAATATCGTTGTGGTTTTGATGCGTAGGTAAGAACAGTTCTTGCTCAGCCCGTAGCAGCCACGTAAAACTTGCAACAACAAAGTAGAGGACGTCTAACTTGTTTTTGCAGGGCATGCTGTGATGTGATATGGTCAAGACATGATGTTATATTTTATTGTATGAGATGATCATGTTTTGTAACGGAGTTATCGGCAACTCGCAGGAGCCATATGGTTGTCGCTTTTATTGTATGCAATGCAATCGCCCTGTAATTGCTTTACTTTATCACTAAGCGGCAGCGATAGTCGTAGAAGCAATAGTTGGCGAGACGACAACGATGCTACGATGGAGATCAAGGTGTCGCGACGGTAACGATGGTGATCATGACGACGCTTTGGAGATGGAGATCAAAGGCACAAGATGATGATGGCCATATCATATCACTTATATTGATTGCATGTGATGTTTATCCTTTATGCATCTTATTCTGCTTTGATTGACGGTAGCATTATAAGATGATCTCTCACTAAAAATTTCAAGGAACAAGTGTTCTCCCTGAGTATGCACCGTTGCCAAAGTTCGTCGTGCCGAGACACCACGTGATGATCGGGTGTGATAAGCTCAACTTTCTTATACAACGGGTGCAAGCCAGTTTTTGCACACACAGAATACTCGGGTTAAACTTGACGAGCCTAGCATATGCAGATATGGCCTCGGAACACTAAGACCGAAAGGTCAAGCGTGAATCATATAGTAGACATGATCAACATAGTGATATTCACCATTGAAAACTACTCCATTTCACGTGATGATCGGTCATGGTTTAGTTGATTTGGATCACGTGATCACTTAGATGATTAGAGGGATGTCTATCTAAGTGGGAGTTCTTAAGTAATATGATAAATTGAACTTAAATTTATCATGAACTTAGTACCTGATAGTAGTTTGCTTGTCTATGTTGTTGTAGATAGATGGCCGGTGCTGTTGTTCCGTTGAATTTTAATGCGTTCCTTAAGAAAGCAAAGTTGAAAGATGATGGTAGCAATTACACGGACTGGGTTCAGTAACGAGGATTATCCTCATTGCTACACGTAAGAATTATGTCCTGGAAGCACTTTGGGTGCGAACTGCTGCGGATGCTGGCCATTTACGTTAACAACGTCTGGCAGAGCAAAGCTTATGACTACTCGATAGTTCGGTGTGCCATGCTTTATGGCTTATAACCGGGACTTCAATGCGTTTTGAACATCATGGAGCATATGAGATGCTCCAGGAGTTGAAGTTAATATTTCAAGCAAATGCCTGGATTGAGAGATATGAAGTCTCCAGTAAGTTCTACAGCTGCAAAATGGAGGAGAATAGTTCTGTCAGTGAACATATACTCAAAATGTTTGTGTATAATAATCACTTGATTCAACTGGAGTTAATCTTCCGGATGATAGTGTCATTGATGAATTCTTCAATCATCGCCACCAAGCTACAAGAGCTTCGTGATGAACTATAATATGCAAGGGATGGATAAGACAATTCCCGAGCTCTTCGCGATGCTAAAGGCCGCGGAGGTAGAAATCAAGAAGGAGCATCAAGTGTTGATGGTCAACAAGACCACCGGTTTCAAGAAAAAGGGTAAAGGGAAGAAGAAGGGAACTTCAAGAAGAACGACAAACAAGTTGTCGCTCAGAGAAGAAACCTAAGTCTGGACCTAAGCACGAGGCCGAGTGCTTCTCTGCAAACAGACCGTCCTTTGAAGCGGAACTGCCCCAAGTATTTGTCAGATAAGAAGGATGGCAAGGTGAACAAGTTATATGTGATATACATGTTATTGATGTGTGCCTTACTAACGCTCGCAGTAGCACCTGGGTATTTGATACTGGTTCTGTTGCTAATATTTGCAACTCGAAACAGGGACTACGGATTGAGAGAAGATTGGCTAAGGACAAGGTGACGATGCGCGTGGGAAATGGTTCCAAAGTCAACGTGATCGCCGTCGGCACGCTACCTCTACATCTACCTTCGGGATTAATTTTAGACCTGAATAATTGTTATTTGGTGCCAGCGTTAAGCATGAACATTATATCTGGATCTTGTTTGATGCGAGACGGTTATTCATTTAAATCTGAGAATATGGTTGTTCTATTTATACGAGTAATATCTTTTATGGTCATGCACCCTTGAAGAGTGGTCTATTTGTGTTGAATCTCGATAGTAGTAATACACATATTCATAATGTTGAAGCCAAAAGATGCAGAGTTGATAATGATAGTACAACTTATTTGTGGCACTACCGTTTGGGTCATATTGGTGTAAAATGCATGAAGAAACTCCATACTGATG
Source organism: Aegilops longissima (assembly GCA_021605205.1). Lineage (NCBI taxonomy): Eukaryota > Viridiplantae > Streptophyta > Magnoliopsida > Poales > Poaceae > Aegilops > Aegilops longissima. The sequence goes on from CM038682.1 coordinate 331,470,482, forward strand.
GACTTTTGGAATCACTTGATTATGAATCACTTGGTACTTGCGAACCATGCCTCATGGGCAAGATGACTAAAACGCCGTTCTCTGGAACAATCGAGCGAGCAACAGATTTATTGGAAATCATACATACTGATGTATGTGGTCCAATGAATATTGAGGCTCGCGGCAAGTATCGTTATTTTCTCACCTTCACAGATGATTTGAGCAAATATTGGTATATCTACTTAATGAAACATAAGTCTGAAACATTTGAAAAGTTCAAAGAATTTCAGAGTGAAGTGGAAAATCATCGTAACAAGAAAATAAAGTTTCTATGATCTGATCGTGGAGGAGAATATTTGAGTTCTGAGTTTGGTCTACATTTGAAACAATGCGAATAGTTTAGCAACTCACGCCACCCGGAACACCACAACGTAATGGTGTGTCGAGCGTCAAATCGTACTTTACTAGATATGGTACGATCTATGATGTCTCTTCTTGATTTACCGCTATCATTTTGGGGTTATGCTTTAGAGACGGCTGTATTCACGTTAAATAGGGCACCATCGAAATCCGTTGAGACGACGCCTTATGAACTGTGGTTTGGCAAGAAACCAAAGTTGTCGCTTCTTAAAGTTTGGGGCTGCGATGCTTATGTGAAAAAGCTTCAACCTGATAAGCTCGAACCCAAATCGGAGAAATGTGCCTTCATAGGATACCCAAAGGAAACTGTTGGGTACACCTTCTATCACAGATCCGAAGGCAAGACATTTGTTGCTAAGAATGGATCCTTTCTAGAGAGGGAGTTTCTCTTGAAAGAAGTGAGTAGGAGGAAAGTAGAACTTGATGAGGTAACTGTACCTGCTCCCTTGTTGGAAAGTAGTTCATCACAGAAACCAGTTCCTGTGACACCTACACCAATTAGTGAGGAAGCTAATGATATTGATCATGAAACTGCAGATTAAGTTACTACCGAACCTCGTAGGTCAACCAGAGTAAGATCCACACCAGAGTGGTACGGTAATCCTATTCTGGAAGTCATGTTACTTGACCATGGCGAACCTATGAACTATGAAGAAGCGATGGTGAGCCCAGATTCCGCAAAAATGGCTTGAGGCCATGAAATCTGAGATGGGATCCATGTATGAGAACAAAGTGTGAACTTTGGTTGCTTGCGCGATGATTGGCAAGCCATAGAGAATAAATGGATCTTCAAGAAGAAGACTGACACTGACGGTAATATTACTGTCTACAAAGCTCGACTTGTTGCGAAAGGTTTTCGACAAGTTCAAGGGGTTGACTACGATGAGACTTTCTCACCCGTAGCGATGCTTAAGTCTGTCCGAATCATGTTAGCAATTGCTGCATTTTATGATTATGAAATTTGGCAAATGGATGTCAAAACTGCATTCCTGAATGGATTTCTGGATGAAGAGTTGTATATGATGCAACCAGAAAGTTTTCTCGATCCAAAGGGTGCTAACAAACTGTGCAAGCTCCAGCGATCCATTTATGGACTGGTGCAAGCCTCTCGGAGTTGGAATAAATGTTTTGATAGTGTGACCAAAGCATATGGTTTTATCTGAGACTTTGGAGAAGCTCGTAGTTACAAGAAAGTGAGTGGGAGCTCTATAGCATTTCTAATATTATATGTGGATGACATATTGTTGATTGGAAATGATATATAATTTTTGGATAGCATAAAAGGATACTTGAATAAGAGTTTTTCAATGAAAGACCTCGGTGAAGCTGCTTATATATTAGGCATCAAGATCTATGGAGATAGATCAAGACGCTTAATTGGACTTTCACAAAGCACATACCTTGATAAAGTTTTGAAAAAGTTCAAAATGGATCAGGCAAAGAAAGGATTCTTGCCTGTGTTACAAGGTGTGAAGTTGAGTTAAACTCAATGCCCAACCACTACAGAAGATAGAGAGAAAATGAAAAGTGTTCCCTGTGCTTCACCCATAGGCTCTATCATATATGCAATGTTGTGTACCAGACCTGATGTGTGCCTTGCTATTAGTTTAGCAGGGAGGTACCAAATTAATCCAGGAGTTGATCACTGGACAGTGGTCAAGAACATCCTGAAATACCTGAAAAGGACTAAGGATATGTTTCTCGTTTATGGAGGTGACAAAGAGCTCGTCGTAAGTGGTTACGTCGATGCAAACTTTGACACTGATCTGAACGATTCTAAATCGCAAACCGGATATGTGTTTATATTAAACGGTGGAGCTGTCAGTTGGTGCAGTTCTAAACAAAGCTTCGTGGCAGGATCTACGTGTGAAGCGGAGTATATAGCTGCTTCGGAAGCAGCAAATGAAGGAGTCTGGATGAAGGAGTTCATATCCGATCTAGGTGTCATACCTAGTGCATCGGGTCCAATGAAAATCTTTTGTGACAATACTGGTGCAATTGCCTTGGCAAAGGAATCCAGATTTCACAAGAGAACCAAGCATATCAAGAGACACTTCAACTCCATCCAGGATCAAGTCCAGGTGTGAGACATAGAGATTTGCAAGATACATACGGATCTGAATGTTGCAGACCCGTTGACTAAGCCTCTTCCATGAGCAAAACATGATCAACACCAGGACTCCATGGGCGTTAGAATCATTACTGTGTAATCTAGATTATTGACTCTAGTGCAAGTGGGAGACTGAAGGAAATATGCCCTAGAGGCATAATAAAGTTATTATTTATTTCCTCATATCATGATAAATGTTTGTTATTCATGCTAGAATTGTATTAACCGGAAACATAATACATGTGTGAATACATAGACAAACATAGTGTCACTAGTACGCCTCTACTTGACTAGCTCGTTGATCATAGATGGTTGAGTTTCCTAGCCATAGACATGAGTTGTCATTTGATTAACGGGATCACATCATTAGGAGAATGATGTGATTGACTTGACCCATTTCGTTAGCTTAGCACTTGATCGTTTAGTTTACTGCTATTGCTTTCTCCATGACTTATACATGTTCCTATGACTATGAGATTATGCAACTCCCAAATACCGGAGGAACACTTTATGTGCTACCAAACGTCACAACATAACTGGGTGATTATAAAGGTACTCTACAGGTGTCTCCGATGGTGTTTGTTGAGTTGGCATAGATCAAGAATAGGATTTGTCATTCCGATTGTCGGAGAGGTATCTCTGGCCCTCTCGGTAATGCACATCACTAGAAGCCTTGCAAGCAATGTGACTAATGAGTTAGTCACGGGATGATGCACTACGGAACGAGTAAATAGACTTGCCGGTAACGAGATTGAGCTAGGTATTGAGATACCGACGATCGAATCTCGGGCAAGTAACATACCGATGACAAAGGGAACAACGTATGTTGTTATGCGGTTTGACCGATAAAGATCTTCGTAGAATATGTAGGAACCAATATGAGCATCCAGGTTCCGCTATTGGTTATTGACCGGAGACGTGTCTCGGTCATGTCTACATTGTTCTCGAACCCGTAGGATCCGCACGCTTAAAGTTCTGTGACGATCGGTATTATGAGTTTTTGTGTTTTTGATGTACCGAAGGTAGTTTGGAGTTTCGGATATGATCACGGACATGACAGGGAGTCTCGAAATGGCTGAGACGTAAAGATCGATATATTGGAAGCCTATATTTGGACATCGGAATGGTTCCGGGTGAAATCGGGATTTTACCGGAGTACCGGGAGGTTACCGGAACCCCCCGGTAATTGTATGGGCCTTAATGGGCCATAGTGGAGAAAGAGAGAGAGAGAGGAGGCCAGGGCAGGCCATGCGCCCCTCCCCCTATTGTCCGAATTGGACTAGGAGGGGGGCGGCGCCCCCCCTTTCCTTCCTCCCTCTCTCCCCCTTCCTTCTCTCCTAGTCCGACTAGGGAAGGGGGGAATCCTATTCCCGGTGAGAGTAGGACTCCTCCTGGCGCGCCCTGCTAGGGCCAGCCGGCCTCCCCCCTTGCTCCTTTATATACGGGTGCAGGGGGCAGCCCAAAAACACACAAGTTGATCATTGATCTCTCTTAGCCGTGTGCGGTGCCCCCTCCACCATAATCCACCTCGGTCATATCGTAGCGGTGCTTAGGCGAAGCCCTGCGTCGGTAACTTCATCAACACCGTCACCACGCCGTCGTGCTGACGGAGCTCTTCCTCGAAGCTCTACTGGATCGTGAGTTCGCGGGACGTCACCGAGCTGAACGTGTGCCGAACACGGAGGTGCCGTACATTCGGTACTGAGGATCGGTCGATCGTGAAGACGTACGACTACATCAATCGTGTTGTCATAACGCTTCCGCTTACGGTCTACGAGCGTACGTAGACGACACTCGTCCTCTCGTTGCTATGCATCTCCATGATCTTGCGTGTGCGTAGGATTTTTTTTGAAATTACTACGTTACCCAACGTGAACAACCAGCTTCATTTGTTCGTCCATAACCTAATGGTGACATTGATGGTGCGATGAGCAATAGAGAAACAAACCCAGCACCGTACCTAACGACCTAACAAGGGGAGAGGGGTTGTATGTTGCTTAGCCCCATTGGAGCCGCCCACCCACCCATGGCGCCAACAAGGAGGATGAGACGGGGTCGGAGACGAAGGGGAGAAGCATCCTGCCATCGGAGATTGAAGTCGCCGCCTTCGCTGCCACCGCTTCCGTAGATCTGAGTCACCGTGGTCGCTCGTGGCAAGAACTAAGGTTGGGTTTGTCCTACCGCTAAAGGTGAGCTAGTAAATAGGGGGGTGTGGACAACACAAGGACCCGCTTGGAATCGGTGTATCTTTTTACACTCGTATTTATTATACATGTGTATTTTACAATCAGTATGTGATTTTCAACCGAGAAAGAAAACAAGGGATGAAGGTATGTATTTTTCTATAAGTGTAAAGCGCTGGAAAACAAGAATCCAATCAGAGCCTAAGTTTCTCAGGCTTTGGTGAGAATTATCTAGGTTCAACCACTCCAACATTAGCCTGCCAAATAGCCTATTTAAACTTTCTCGGATTTTCAGAATTAGGCGGTATTATTCATCCATCGTAATTCCTGCCAATACCTCTCTACCGAAAGATCACCACAAACTGTGACATTTGACTACGAGATGCCTACGATAACTTTGTAAAATTTCAAAATGATATGTCAGCTCAATCTTTTGGAGATGCTCATAAGGGTAAGTGTGTGCGTGTGTGCGTTCATAGGATGAATGTATGCGCGTACATATGAACGTTTGCGTCTGTATTGTGTTCAGAAATAATAATAATAATAATAATAATAGTAATAATAATAATAATAAGCGTCCCGTACAAGAACGAAAAAAACTCTAGCGGCGTTGTTTAACACAAAGCTGCACACAACGGCCGTTGATTCCCGTCGCCGTGCGCCGTGCGTCACGCGCGAAGCGAGTGGTGGAGGCTGGACGGACACCGCGGATTTATTAATTTGCTCTATCCACTCTCTCTCCTGGACTGGTCCGTGGTCCTCTTCCCCGCCGTCTTCCTCCTCCTCCCCCTCCCCCTCCCTAATCCAATGGCTGCTGCGGCCTCTTCCTCGGCCTCGCCGCTTCTCCTCCCGTCAGGGCCGCGTGGCGCTAGCTCGAGGGCCTGGCTTCCCAGCGGCGGCGGTGGCAGGGCGTTCATCAGAGGTGGCAACAGCAGGACGCCATGCTGCTGCAGGGCTGCCGCTGGCGTAAGCGCGGCTCAATGCGGAGGAGCTGACGACAACGGCGGCGTGGTCACCCGGAGGGGCGTGGTCGGGGCGGTAGCTCTGGGGGTGTCCTCGTCTGCGCTTTGCCTGCAGGCCGCGCTCGACGCCGTCGCCGGCGGGCTGCCGCCGGAGGAGAAGCCCAAGCTCTGCGACGCCGCCTGCGAGGCAGAGCTCGAAAATGTACGTTCGCCATGACCCACTTCGTTGGAATGCGGCATTTCGTTTGCTTGGTTCATGCAGTATTTCCTGCAAAATCCATGGAATCAGGCCGCAAATTTTTCTCCTGCCTTTTCAGCTGCCTATGGTGACTACGGAGTCCGGCTTGCAGTACAAGGACATCAAAGTCGGCCAAGGGCCGAGTCCGCCCATTGGCTTCCAGGTGCTCACCATTACCTCTTCTTTTTCTCGTTCGACAATTGCGTGCGAACGCGTAAGCTTCTTGACCACACACTAACCAGCGTGTGTGTAGGTTGCTGCAAACTGCATCGCCATGGTGCCAAACGGACAGATATTCGATAGGTGAGAGATCACTGAGCACATTTGGTGACCGTGCATTCAGCGTGCACATAATTGATTAGTAACACTTTGTCGAGTGCAGTGGTTCGGTGATGGTAGACAATTTATTGCGTGAGGTTTGCTCCAAATTTTAGCTCATTTGGACATCTGAGTAGTTCTCAGCAAAAAAGACAAATTGGGTGAAAACAGTACATGAACGGTAAACTGTTTTACAGACCCTGAATTTGTCTTTTTTGCCGAGAGTTGCTCAGTTGTCCAAATGATTTGAAAATGAGGGCGGACCTCACGCATCAAATTTTCTACCATGGGAATTTTTTTTGAATTTTTTTGAATATTTTTAGTATTTGTTTTGAATTTTTTATTCAACACGGGTGCAGATGAGCCCGGGCTCAGAAAAGGATTTCTCCACTTTGTCCTCTTATAATGTCCTGGTGTTGTTGTGCAGCTCGCTGGAGAAAGGCCGGCCCTACATATTCCGTGTTGGCGCAGGACAGGTATTTTACTGCAGGCTCTGATACATTGCATGCCCCTCTTTTTTTTCCCCGAATAAGGCACAACCATTGCATGCCCCGATGAAAGATGACGACTAAAATTAACCCATACAGCTGTGAATTGATCTGAACCTAGCAAACACTGTTTATTTTGACAGTGCTCACCGTCATCTTCAATGGATATAACCCCTGTTGCTAATAAATAGCACGATTAAATGAATTTCATGCTCATTCTTATCCTCTGCAATGTAGACTAATAACAAGCAGTTCTGCTTCATTGCTTATCCTAGGAAATCTGGATCAGTTATATACAGTTCATAGCTTCAAAGTATCAGATTTGGCATGGCGTTCTTTCCTCACATTTATATCTTTGGAATTTCCAGGTGATAAAGGGACTTGATGAAGGGATCTTGTCGATGAAAGTTGGAGGACTGCGTCGGTTGTACATACCCGGTCAAGTAAGTAGTCTTGCCTTGTCGAGCTTAAGAAAGCAATGCCAAAAATGAAACAAAACTAGCTGCTGTGCAATAAAATTTTACCTTTTCCTCGAATGATCATGCGCTGTGTTCTTTCAGTCTGGGGTATCTGGACAGGATAGTGATGATTTTCCATTTTTTTGAACTGAGCAGTTAGCATTCCCTAAGGGCCTTACTTCAGCTCCCGGAAGGCCAAGAGTGGCCCCGAGCAGCCCCGTCGTATTTGACGTCAATCTATTGTTCGTACCTGGTCTTGACGACGATGAGTGAAAACATCATCTTGCAACTTTACAGGAGGCAACTGAAGAGAATGATTTTCTGTTTATGAATTACCATGTATGTAGAGTGACAATTGTTTTCGGCAGCAAATTATATGAAAGTGTGATTATTTGTATTAAGTGCATAGCAACCTTGGTTGTGAATGGAATAATGTAGCCTCAGTGATATAAAGATATCGCTAATCCTTCTACTCACTTGCCCAGTGTTTTACATGGAAATTTGGTGTGTGTTTCAGTTAAGTGTCAGATTCGCTCACCAAAAAAGGAACATGGAGCACTTAATAGAGCAGTTTCATAACCCATATTCTAGTCTTTCAATGAGAATACGCGGTTCTGTGTTTTTCTTCTTTGAGGGATCCGTGATTTCCCCTTTTTTTACAAGGCATGTTGGTTACCTGAAACCCTAGTCCCAAAACACATAGTTTGCGCAATAACAATTTGGTATCAGCTAACTTCGGTTCGATCATGTGCGCGGCCTCCTAGCGCGTCAGCGGCGGTGGGGCTGCAGGCTGCTGTGCGCGGCCTCCTAGCGCGTCGACGTGTGCGGGAGATGCGTGGTCTGCAGCTGCCGCTCCTCCAAGTTGCCCTTCGCTGCGCAAAGGACCTCGATCTCGTCCGCTGTGTCGGGGATCTTGGGCATGCGGTTTCCCCACGGGCGGCGGGCATGTTGTTTTCCCCGCGGGCAGTGACCTCAAAGTCTGCGACATCGGCGGTTTGGGGGGCGCACCCCTCCTCGTCATTCTCCATCGCAAGCCCTCCACTCCTTCCTGTGCGGTGCAGACCAACAGCCGTCCGGCAGGGAGAAGGCATGGTGTCACCGACAGCAGCGCACCGTGTAGCACCACTGCATTCCGTCACCGGCCGCCGCGAGGGCGCCTCTGCTGGTCACTCTTGCGACCACTTCCAGGTGGTCATACACATGCACTCATTTTGTCCGGTGGTGTCCATGGGATCCGGTGGTTGTACACGCACGCACGCGGACGTGCGGATGGTGTCCACTTTTTGTTAATGGGTCCAAAATAAAGCGTCCCACCCATTTCGGGTTGAGAATAATAAAACAAGCGAGATGTAAAAGGCTTGTTTTTAGGTGTTAGGTTTGTATTGCGTCGAGTCATGGTTATAAGTTGGTTAGGCTGCAGCTCGAGGACAAGCTGCATGTCCAGGTGGGGTGTAGTGTTAGAGTACGTAATGGGCCTAATGGGCCCGTTAGTCTTAGGGTTAATTAGAGATAAGGGTCGATTGCTTAGGGGTCAAGTAAGCCTTGCTTGGGAGTCAAGTAAACCTCTCTATATAAAGAGAGAAGATGTATTAATCTAATCAAGCAAGAATTAAGAAGGAAATCCCTTCCCTCTTGCCCGGCCGTGGGCAGAAAGGCCCCCGGCCGGCCCTCTCGCGCCCTCCTTCTAGCAGCGCCATAACAACTAGTATAAATCGTACTCTATTGGTGGGCTTTTTGTAAATCACTAGTATAAATTACACCTGACAGATTGTCTTATTTTCTTCTATGAATATACAGCTAAATATGCATCATTTTGTATCCGAAGACCACACAGAGGACACTAAAACTTGTCAGTCACCAAACGTGACCACGAATCCATGATGAAAAGGCCCCAGATCAAAACAAAGAAAACAATCTGTATATACAAAGGCCAGCGCATGAGATCAAGAAATGCAGCAGCATCTTCCTTTGTAAACCAGCTTCCTAATCAGATTGACAGCGTATCGACAAACCCGAAGAATCTGCATGAGTTGGTAACATTTTCCTTCAACAAACATCCGCACCTGTAGACCCAATAAGAACAGAACTCTTTCTTCAGAAGGAAGCTCAACAACTGACTATGTAACTTGAGCAGCCTCGAACCCTATATGGCTATATATAGGCTATATACTTGCTGATGATCCATCTACACTTGGGTGATACCCCACAACCGCCTGAATCCAACCAGCTCTGACAGATAGCATGAATTTTGCCCGGTGGGGATTTTCGTTTCACGGTATCCCTGTGAAATTCCTTTAATCCAGACAGGAGCTCGATCAGTTGCCACTGCTCTCGGGCCACCCACCAATCCACTGGTTCGGAGCCGAGATGGCCCGTTTCATCTTCGGGTTGGGTGGTGGTAGAGCAGAAGCCTGCTGCTGCAACAGCAGCTGCTGTGCTTGCAGTTGCAGTGGATGCAGCAACTGCTGCTGGTGCTGAGGGTGAATCTGCTGCATCTGGTGCAGTGGCTGCATTGCAGCCTGGCCCTGAATGTGGAACATTGGCTGGTTCCCTCCGAACGAGTGCGGCGGGGGTGGGCCGATCAAGTTCATCATTCCCCCGACAGCATTGCCCATCTGGCTCGTCGCCATCTTCAGCCTTTGCAGCTCAGATTTCAGTGCGTCATTCAGAGCTGCAACAACAGCAGCAGATGGTAAGTTCTCGACGAAAAACCACAAAATGGTCATGACAAATTATCTTTCCTTCTTGTACGTGCTAGAGCGCCCCTCAAGCTGATCAAGAAGTTCACAGCACCTATTAATCACCTTCTCCCTCATGGTGAACATGCAAGATTGTCTTACATTCATGGCAGAACGAAGAAGGTGAAAGACAACGAGTAACTGGAATTACTGACTTTACCATCTTGTAAGTGGATTTGTTGCTCCACGTTCTGCAGGCGCATCTTCAGTTCGCTGTTCTCGGTAGAGAGCCCAGCAGTGTCTCTCTGTGTCATTTACCAACGTGGCAAAGGGAACAAGGTTAGCTATCTGAACAAGGTTAGCTGTCGACTCATAATTAACACACCCTCAGTCATATCAATCAAATTATTTCTTCTCTCTGTTGTTAGCCATAACAGTGGGAGTGTGGGACCTGAGATGCAGACCACTACCTAGCAGCTAACAAGGTGGATAAAGCTACCTGACACAAACATGGGGATGATGGCATTGTCTACCTGTTGAAGGTAGCTAATGACATGCTTGGACAATTTTCACTATGATAGTGAAAACTACATGAAATCTGTGGGAGAGGATACGCATGATCCGCATCCAAACACAAAAGGGTAATAGTATTCTTTTGTTAGATTTTCTAGTTAGTTCTAGTTCTTGCCGTCTAAACCAGCATTACAGGTGCCGATCAAAACAGATAGGTCAAGATTTTCTTCCACATTTTTAAGCATAATATTGGGAGAAGAGGAATAACAGAAGTTGAAGGAGGGCAGTTCTTACATGTAGAAGTGCCAGCTGGGTTGACAATGTTGTTGCCTCTGCATGCAGGGTTTGCACCTTCCGTTCAAGTTCAGAAATATACCGCATCTTCCTTTCTTTCGATCTGGCCGCTGATTGTCTATTAGCCCAAATCCTATCACATGAATTATGGAGACTAAGTAAACATAGATAATTAGGAACTTTTCGAACAGAAGGACTTACTAGGGTTAGTTGCCATTTTCTAGGTAAAGATTTGTCTGTTCTTCGGATCACATCGTGCGTTTAGCTTATACTTATGGCTAGGAAGCATTTTCATCCGAGAGATTTTGACCTTAAAAACACCAGTTTAGTTACATGTCAGTCAGCTGAATTTCGAATTTGGGTCAGTCGATTTTGAATGAAGGAAGGAGAAGGAAGGGCCTTGCCGGAGACAAGGAAGGGGCTCGCCGTCATCACCCCATTATTTATCTTAGGGTTCAGGGTCGGGGCGGTGGTGGGGCTTCGCCGGAGAAAAAAATGTACATGGGCGGGGCTAGAGGGATGGCCTGGGGCAGGACCGGCGATGGGGGGAGGTTGAGGGGAGGGCGGTGCAGCGAGGCGGTCGTGGGCAGTGGCAGCAGGCGGCGGGAGGAGGAAGAAGATGCAATGGAAAACACATGGGGGAAGAAGACATAATCTGAGCCGTTCATTTTCCATCGAACACTTCAAACTGATCCAGGCCAAATTGACCCACCCAAATCAAAATTTCAGTCGATTGACTCCTAGCCATTCCCTAAAAACACAACACATTGGACAAAAAAAAATTGAGGAATAAATTCCAATTGTCAGTGCCCGTTAGTAGGGTCACATCACACACGATGCGTGTTCATGATAAATGTTAACTCTAGGTCACGTTCAATCAGTTTTAATTTAGAAACTTAATCTCCTTCATGATAAATCTTGTAATGTTCTATGTATTTTGTTTCTTTTGACAGCATTTCAGACCCCTTTCATTCTTTGTTCATCCATATAACAGCTGTAAAAATTCGATAAGAAATAGCCTGGGATGAATAAAATATATCAAATTCAGATGAACAGTGGATAATCCTACTGATGGAATTTCGCAAGAAGAGAACATAAGAGGCCGAACCTTTTTGCCTTCTTTGGGTCGACAAGCGCCAGTTCTGCGAGCTTTGCGTTGGACATTGCCTTCTTGGCCTCCACCGTCGACATCCCCTCCACCGCCGGCGTCCCAAGAAGCTGCTCCGCGTCGAAAGAGCTCGACGCGTCCATGGAATGGCTGTGGTGATGGCGCGGCCTCGGCCCCGCACCGGCGCCCGCCGAGGCGCACGACGACTCCGTCTCCGACGCCTCGCGCAGCTGCGCGTTGAGCTTCTCGGCGTCGAGGAACATGGAGAAGAGCTCCTCCTCGTTCTCGTCCGACAGCGACGGCCCGTCCCCTGCGCAGCCCGGGACGCCGAGGTCGAGGTCGTCGGGGAGGCCGATGATCTCGGAGTGCGCGCGGCGGTGGCCGAGGCTGCGCGCCGGGGAGTCCGGCATGTGGCTGATGTCGCTCTCCGGAGGGCCCGTCGGCGACGGTGACAGCGACACCGACGGTTTCACTGGCGGCAAGCGATTGCCGCCGCCGCCGCCATCCGGGGCCGGAGACCTGCTCATGCTCTTGGCTCCAAGAATCTCCCTTTAGATTACCCCTCCACGCAAATTTTTTTGGTCCAACGTTCTTCTTGGTTTACGGAGTTGAGAGAATGTGGTCAGGAATCGTGACGGAAAACGTCGAGGTTTGGAAGGCACTGCAAAAAGGACAAGATCTAAACAAACCCATAAAGATCGCAACATTTTTCTGGTATCACGCGAGGAAGAGCAGCAACCACCTTGGATTCAAACGAGAAGAGAAAGAAGATAATTCCTGGCCTATTCGTTCTGTTCATCGGCTTGCAGGTTGGGGCGTGCGCCTATTCTCCGGACGACAAACAGTGAAGGGGCCTGGAAAATCGCAGGGACACTCGTCAGGGATTTCTATTTACAACAACAACGAGGCATTTATCTCGTGGAGACCGGGCATTTGGTGGCTGAGAGTGAAACAGTGCAAAATATATATAGGAAAACATGACGCAAACACGTTTTACTTGCAATATAAGCTTATCCTCATACACGTTTTGGGGCGAGTAACGGACGGTAGAAGAAAGTCGTGTTAAAGGGCAACTCATAAACGTTTAGCATTTGTATCACATGCACATGTGGAAAGGATTAAGGTTGCATATTAACAAGTGTAAATGCATCATGATAAAATTGCAAAAAGTACCAATTCCACACACAAAATACAAATTCCAGTTTGTTATTTACTAAATATGGAGAGTGCATTCGGTTTTTAATGGACACGACATTAACTGATTTCCACTCAAGTTTATACTAAGCTACTTCTCGTGGGGGGACATGACCTATAATTTAAGCCATTAGTTAACCTACTAATGTAAAGAACTTATGTTGCGATTCTCGGGTATTTTGCAAATGATCAATTGACATGCTTGAATTTTATTGTTTATATTATATGCATGCGTTTTTTCTTGAAATTTGAAACAAGATATAATTTTGGTCAAATTTGAGAAGTGGATTATATTAACCTTGTAGGATTAGTACGGTTCGTGTACATCCTTTCAATGACTCCACGTGGAAGGTCGAAAGTCACATGTAAAATGCACCTGCAGAATGTTTGTGTGTTGCAACAGGGACATAAATATTCTAGTGGTTCAACCCTAGTCATGTCAAGTATATCTTCCCCAATGTGAGGCGGAAGTCAGATTTGGGGGTGGGGTGGAGCAAATGAAAGTTCGTTAGGACCAATCCCCCAGCAAATGATTTCATCCAATACGGCAAACCCCCAGCATGAACAGGACGCAAGGCGGGCCCTTTAACTAGGCCTCCCGGCACAACACAATTACCTTTGCACAAAAAATAAAATAAAAAGTGTCAAAAAGTGTCCAAAAATTACATATAAAAAATAGAAACTTTAGTACATGACATATGCAGTATGTATTACCATGTAGTGTACAAAAGAATGGCCACTTATATTAAAAAGAAAGTGTTGACGTCTAGTACAATAACAAAAAAATGTGCATAGTAAAGTTTGCATGGAAATGTAGAGATACAAAACTTGTAGAAAAATTGCCATGATGTCGATCAAAACCAACAAAAGCACAAACGGTGTAAGTTTGCCATGATAGTGGGGTGGAAGGGGGACGTTTGAACATAAGTTTGCCTTATGTCAATGACATGCATAAAATTTAATAAAGTGCCATGCATGAGCAACTAAAATATGTCATATCTTACAAACATGAAAAGAAAAACTAAACAAATAGTATGAAAATTGCCATTATGTTTGAACCTAAGTGGCAAAAAAGTTAAAATATATATGAAGATTGTCTAATGAAAACAAATTTTTCCATTTGACTAGAACAAACTATTTAACAATTTGCCATGATGTTCTTTTTACAAATGGCAAGTTTTATATGATTCCAAAAAAGAAGGGCAAGAATATTCTAACATATCTGATAATGCTCACATGACAGTTTTCTAGAATTGCCATGGCAAAAAATTATGTTCGAAAATGCCAGGCCAAAAAAATATCATGTAAAAACCAAAATGAATAGTAAAAAAACAAATTATGACCAAAATTACCATGACATATGTATATTAAAAAATCCATGGTATTATAATTAAAATTGTCATGCTTTGTATAAGAAATTTTCCATGAATAAAAATAACAAAAATTTGACCAAAATTTCCATGGCAGATGTATAGTAAAATTTGTCATGGTATTTTAATTAAAAATGCCATGCTTTGTATAAGGATTCTGCCATGTATGTAAAATAACACAATTATGACCATAATTACATGGCAGATCTATATTAAAATTTCCATGGTAATTTAATTAAAATTGCTATACTTTGTTTAAAAATTTTGTCATGTATGTAAAATAACCGAAATTATGACCAAAATTGCCATGTCGGATGTATTATTATAATTTTCCGTGGTATCTTAATTACAATTGCCATGGTTCGTATAATAATTTTGCCATGCATGTAAAAAAAATTGTTCATCACACATGGCAAAGTACATTTGTGCCACTACTGGGGCCAGTGGAAAAAATTACCATGGCAAATGCATATTAAATTTGCCATGTTATTTAAAAAATAAATTGACAGCAAAAAATTTAATCCCCATTTGGCAAAATGTTGTGCATATGGTAAGGTAAATAAAAATATGGGCAAATTCAGAATGTCTGCATTTCGCATGTGAACATAGAAACACGCAACGGATTTGGACGTCACATCTATATATTGTTGCCATGGCAACCACAAAAAAACATGTTGCCATGGTTCCTTCAGAATCGGGTTTTTGCCATGGAAACTTAAAAGCATGTTGCTATGCTTAGGATTAAAATTTCCCATGATGGAAAATTTAGTGACAGTTTGATATGCTAGCAAATTTAGTGTAAAATCGGCCTGATTCATCCGAAACAATTTACAATGAAGCTAAAAAAGAAGCATCATAATGCAATTTTCACACACTAATTTGTCATGGTGCCAAAAAAACATGCTACATGCTGCCATGATGAAAATTTGAAAATCATACTGCCTGAGTTTATTAACAATGTCACACCTGTGGCATTAATCAAAATTGTTTTGCCAAGGCAAACTACTGTTACATGATTTGACATACTTTTAATGAGTTTTGTCATACTGTCCACATGAATTGTAAGGGATAACAAATACATTCTTTCACTGCAGGCTGTTGTTGAAGATCAATTGGCTATGGGAAAAAATACACCTAGTCGCTGGGATGAAGTCATGTGGCGGCCATCCGAATGGGCGCCTCATGAATCAGAGGGAGCGGTGGAGGTCATTAATGGGAGGGTGGTCAGCAGTCCGGTCCCGGTGATATTCGAAATGTGGTTGTGCGTGTACGTGCGGCGCGCTGCTGTATCACCGGTTGACTCATAAATCGTGAAATTTTCAACCAAAAATGGTAAACCTACTTAACCTATGACGTAAAAGCTACATTTTTTTCTACCTCAACTAATCCCCCTAACCCCCCCCCCCCTGAATTTCACAAGGTGGATCTAGGCCTTTTTTCCAACCAAATCAGGCCAGGTCAGCTCATTTGTAAATTACATAAGAATCTTTACGTTAGCAAAGCTCTTTTTCAACTAATTCATGCAGTTTTTTCAAGGATTTTGTTCATCGCTGGACCTTAATAAAAATATATTTAAAACCCGACTTGCTTTTAGGCACGAGGACCAAAATACAGGGGTTCTAGTGCTGCAATCCATATGGTAGATTTTAAAATGTGTTTTTCAATTTTTTGAGAAACTGTATTATTTTCTGAATTACTCTTATATACAGATTAAGTAAACATCTTTTGTTAGGCGAACCAATCTGTGGTTGGATGGTTAGGAGGACAGTGGTATCCCAGCCCGCCAGGGTTCAATTCCTGGTGCTCGCATTTTTCTTGATTTATTTTAGGATCTCAAGATTATATGTCGGCTCATTCTTTCGGAGGTGCTCAAAGAGGTAGTGTGTGTGTTCGTAGGGGTGAATGTACATGTGTATATATGTGTGACGCCCTCGATACCGTACACTAATCATACACGCAAATGTGTACAATCAAGATCAGTGACTCACGGGAAGATATCGCAACACATATCTAGACACAACTCAAAATAATGCAAGCTTCATATTACAAGCCAGAGGGCTCGAATACATAGCTCGATACACAAGCATCAGCGGAAGCAACAATATCTGAGTATAGACATAAGTTAAACAAGACTGCCTTAACAAGGCAAGCACAAAAACAACAACGATCGAAGAGGCAAGGCCTCCTACCTGGGACCTCCTAACTACTCCTGGTAGTAAGCGGTCTTCACGTAGTAGTAGGCACCCTCGGGGTGGTAGTAGTAGTCGACTGGGGTGGCATCTTGCTCCTGGGATCCACCATCTGGTTGCCATAACCAGAAAGAAGAAAGAAGGGGGGAAAGAGGGAGCAAAGCAACCGTGAGTACTCATCCAAAGTACTCGCAAGCATCAGATCTAAACTAAGTATGCATTGGTATCAAATAGAAGTGTTGTATCTGTGGACTGAACTGCAGAATGCCAGAATAGAGGGGAAATGCCTAGCCTATCGAAGGATAGCATCTTCAAGCAGCTCCAAGCATCTTGCATCATGTAGAAGAGTAAAGAATAGCAGTTTATAATTAACAAGCATGTTGTAGTATTAATGCCCAAAGATCCTTCCTCGACTCCCTGCGAGAAAGCAATCCCGGAGCCACATATCCATCACATATATAAAGTATCCATTTCTAGTTATATAAGATCAGGATACAAGTCTAAACGTCCATTACCGAGGACACGGTATTCGAATATATATCTTCCCTGCAGGGGTGCACCACGTTACCCAACACGCTCGATCACTCTGGCCGGACACACTTTTCTGGGTCAATGCCCGGCCTTGGAAGATCAACACGTCGCAGCCCTACCTAGGCTCGGCAGAGAGGTCCCCTCCGGTCTACATCCTAAGCACTAAGGGGTCTTGGGCCCATCGCCCGTTGCACTCCGGGTCATTGTGTGCAGGGTGGATACCAGCACTGCATCGGATGGCCAGCACGATCCGACCGTGCCACAATGCTGAACTGGACGTCTGACAAAGCTTCGGCTGATACTACGACATCGAGGCCCATAACTATTCACGCGTGGCGGTTAGTGCGTAAAGGCCAGAGGCCAACTCAGAACAAATACCCAAACCTGTTAGTGCATTATTAAAAGAAGTGACGGCTGTCGGGACAAGTCCGGAACTATCACCCCTCCTCGGTGATACCGCTAAACAGCCAACCGCCACCGTAACTCCTCGGGTGCTCTCCGGGCCCGCCTGACTTTCACCAATGTCTCAAGTAAATTCAAGGTAACTGTGTGTCCAAACATCAAGGGGAAAACCCGAGGAATCACCCTCGGTGAATTCCACTCGATGTAATCATCAAGGTGAACGTAAGAGGAACCACCCTCGAGGTTCACACTTGAGGTGTTGCACGGCAGAGCCGTATCGGGAATGGTGAAGGAAGAACCACCCTCGTTGACCACGACCGATTAGCTACACTACAGAGATGTCATCAGGAGTGATGTATGAGGTTCCACCCTCGGCACTCTATGGTAACTCTGCAGAGTCGAGCAACAAAAAGGGGTGTGATGTGATGTGAGTTGTCGGGCTCTGGTCATCGATCACGTTGATCGAGTCGTCGATGATGAAGCAGGGCAACAAGGACAAGGTGGGGGTCACTGATGGATCTCTAACCAACCTATACTAAGCAGTTTAGGGTAAGTAGGTAGGTAACAATAGCAGGTACAAAAGCAAGCTATGCATCAGAATAGGAGCAATCAAATACTGTAGCAAAATCTAATGCAAGCATGAGAGAATGGAACGGGCGATATCGGGATGATCAAAAGGGGGGCTTGCTTGGAAGCTCCGCTGAAAGGGAAGAAGGTTCGTCGTCGACGTAGTCGATCACAAGGGCATCAACAACGGTCTCGGGGTCTACCAGAGAAAAGAGGGGGGAAGAAACAATAAATAGAGAGCAAACAAGCGCAATACTATGCATGACAAGGAAAAAAGCAGCGCTAGGGGTGTTCTAACGCAGTGTTACACGCTACCGGTGAAGGGGATAACATCCGGGAAAGTTTTCCCGGAGTTAGGCATTTTCGAACACGTGAAATGGAGGGGGAAGGTTCCATGTTCTCTATGCTAGGGATGTGTGGTGGACGAACGGACCACGTATTCGGATTCGTCTTGTCGTTCTGAGCGACTTTCATGTAGAAAACTTTTTCATCCGAGATACGAATTATTTTCTATGATTTTCTAAAGTTTTAGCAATATTCTGAAATTATTAATAATTCAAAAATAATTACTAAAATGCTAGATGCACCCGGCACAGGGTACACAGAACTATACCAGTGGCTGACAGGTGGGCTAGGGGGTCCTAGTTGACCAGTCAAACAGAGCATGGGCCCCCCCTGTCATTGACTGTGCCTAGTTAACTAAATCAGTTTCAACTAATCAAGTGATTAGGCTAGTTAATCCCGAGTTAATTAAGTTATTAAACTAATTAATTATAATAATAATAATAATTTTTTTAATCTATTTTTAAGACAAGGGGGCCGATGGGACCCGTACGCGAGTGACCCATAGGGCCAACCGGGCGCTAGCGGGCGTGGTCGTCGCCACGAATGGGCGCAGCGCAAGGGCGCCAAGACGATTAAGCGCAGCCACGCCGCAGCAGCAAGCGCAGGCGCCGTGAGGCGGAGTCGAGCGGCGGAGTGGTGAGCTGCGTGGCGGCGGCGGCGGCAATGCAGCGGCAACAAGGGGCTGGTGGCTGCTGGGAGCGATGGCGGACGAGGCGTCGGACCCATGCATGCAGGGCCGTATGTGCTTGCGAAAGGTGACGACGCGGGGCCGACGTGGAGCCTGCTGGGTTGCGGGTGTAGGATCTTGAGAAGAGGTGTCTAGAGGGGGAGGGGTCATTAGACACTAAGTACCAAAGTTGCAGTTTTTAACTTCCTTTGGTTTAAATGGAGTTTAGGCACAAGTTTAGCATTCTCAATACATAACAAGCAAGCAAGCATGCAAAGAGTATGTGAGCAGCGGAAACTTAAGCATGCAACTTGCAAGAATGTAAAGGGAAGGGTTTGGAGGATTCAAACGCAATTGGAGACACGGATGTTTTTGTCGTGGTTCCGATAGGTGGTGCTATCGTACATCCACGTTGATGGAGACTTCAACCCACGAAGGGTAATAGTTGCGTGAGTCCATGGAGGGCTCCACCCATGAAGGGTCCACGAAGAAGCAACCTTGTCTATCCCACCATGGCCGTCGCCCACGAAGGACTTGCCTCACTAGCGGTAGATCTTCATGAAGTAGGCGATCTCCTTGCCCTTACAAACTCCTTGGTTCAACTCCACAATCTTGTCGGAGGCTCCCAAGTGACACCTAGCCAATCTAGGAGACACCACTCTCCAAGAAGTAACAAATGGTGTGTTGATGATGAAATCCTTGCTCTTGTGCTTCAAATGATAGTCTCCCCAACACTCAACTCTCTCTCATAGGATTTGGATCTGGTGGAAAGAAGATTTGAGTAGAAAGCAACTTGGGGAAGGCTAGAGATCAAGATTCATATGGTTGGAATGGAATATCTTGGCCTCAACACTTGAGTAGGTAGTTCTCTCTCAGAAATAGGATGCTGGAAGTGTAGGCTTGTTCTGATGGCTCTCTCCATGAATGAAGAGGAGGTGGAGGGGTATATATAGCCTCCACACAAAATCTAACCGTTACACACAATTTACCAAACTCGGTGGGACCGAATCATAAAACTCGGTCAGACCGATTTAGTAAACCTAGTGACCGTTAGGGTTTTCGGTGGGACTGATATGCAACTCGGTGGGACCGATATGGTTAGGGTTAGGGCATAACGTAATCTCGGTGAGACCGATTACACAAACTCGGTGAGACCGATTTTGGTAATTAGATAACCAGAGAGTTGGTCAGGCAAACTCGGTGGGACCGATTACTCAAACTCGGTGGGACCGATTTTGGTAATAAGTTAACCAGAGAGTTTGCATTGTAATCTCGGTAGTACCGATTGCACAAAATCGGTGAGACCGATTTTGGTAATGGACATACACAGAGAGATTACAATCCCATCTCGGTGAGACCGAGATCCCTATCGGTGAAACCGATTTTCCTAGGGTTTGTGGCAGTGGCTATGACATCTGAACTCGGTGGCACCGGATAGAAAGAATCGGTAGGGCCAAGTTTGACTTTAGGTTTAGGTCATATGTGTGGAAGTGGGAAGGTAGTTGAGGGTTTTGGAGCATATCACTAAGCACATGAAGCAAAAGGCTCATTAAGCAACACCTCATCCCTTCTTGATAGTATTGGCTTTTCCTATAGACTCAATGTGATCTTGGATCACTAAAATGTAAAATGAAGAGTCTTGAGCTTGAAGCTTGAGCCAATCCTTTGTCCTTAGCATCTTGAAGGAGTTCCCACAACCTTTAGTCCATGCCACTCCATTGTTGAACTTATCTGAAACATACTAGATAAAGGTGTTAGTCCAACAAGAGATATGTTGACATTAATTACCAAAACCACCTAGGGAGTACTTGTGCTTTCAATCTCCCCCTTTTTGGTATTGATGACAACATACATCAAAGCTTGAGATAAAGATATAAATAGTAGCAAGTAAAGCTTCGGAAAGACATGTAACAAGCATACGATCCCCCTATATGTATGCAATCATGTGAATATGGAATATAGAAACATGTGAGAGCATAACCATGATAGAGTAGGCAATGTGTTACATGTATCTTGGCCATATGCATCAGAGCAAAGAGTATTAAAGAAAGTACCTTCATGCTCATGAGTCCTTCTTGCAAAACAGTATGTACATCAGCAAGAATTCCTCATACACATGAGTGTGATGCATAAACTTACCTTGTAGTCTTGAGTTGGCTTAGGGTGAAATGAACCTGCACAAACAAGGTTAGATAACACAGGTACATCTACTGGCCAGAGCAAACAGAAGAAACCACAAGAATACCAAGACTGGGATGACATGTAGAGAGTGAGTACTAAGTCCCACAATGGATTAGATATGTCCCCAAGAGTAAAGATATGCAACGAATTTAAATGATTCCTTTCCCTTAGATGTCTTGCTCCCCCTGAATCTAGTATGAGATATTGGTAGAAGATAGGGACCAGAAAATCATAGCTGAAAACAGAGCTGAAAGATTAAATGAACAAAGCTTAATGCAAATAAGCACACATGAACATGTCTTTCCCCCAAAAAGACATGTGTCATCTCTCCTCTTGAACACCAAGCATCTGGGATCCTTGAGAAATACTTTCTACTTGAGTATTCTCTCCCCCTTAATACTCTCTCCCTTTTGGAAGTGATAAGCTTTGATGTGATCTCTCTCTCCCCCTTTGACATCAATTTCCAAGAAGGGTCTTCTGGAATTTGTTGTGAATGGGTTTGGTCCTTGAGTCACAACACAAAGCACTGGATAAAATTTGTGATGCTTGTAGAGGACAAGATTCATTGAGTGGAGCTGGATTAGAAGAAACACAGAATAAGTGGCAAACTGTTTTTCCTGTTGTAAAATCGGTGGCACCGAGTCGTATGCTTCAGTTGTACCGAAAGGATTCGGTTGGACCGAAAGCAACAAATCGTGAAACCGAGTTCATCGCAGAGAAAACACTTGTCACCTCAGCTCACTAGACTAGTAAGATCTCACAAAGATTTGCAAGGAATTTACTGAATGATGTGCAATGAATTGGATGCAGAAAATGCAGAGCAAACAGAAAGAAAAGAAAGAAATCTAGATGAAGTTTTTTTTGAAAGGGGAAGCAAATATGCATGAGACAAATGCAAAAACTCAGAAAAGAACATGAGAGAACTTCATCTAGAGATGGTCGGCGACAAAGTCACCTATGTTAGAGTATATTGACTTAGAAGTCAAGTGAGATCACTTGATCATAGGTCATACTCATCGTTTAAGCTCAAAATGGGGTTACCATTTTTCGTTTAAGCATCTTGATGTATTCACATCTTTTCGAGTTGCTTTAGCTCATGACTCGGAGTAAAGCTTCTCTAAGATGGAATAACATACCTTGGTTGGTGGTGTTGTCCATGTAGTTGAACTTGTGTGGGTTGCTCAAGGTTGATGTAGCTCATCAAGAGTTGGGAGCACCACTTGGAATTTGAGTCCATCTACCTACACGGGTTAGTTCTTGCAAGGAGTAGCACTTGTATATCCATAAATGATAATCATGAAGCTCAACATAGAGTTTGTCAAAGGATATGTTTGAATGATTCCGTGCTTCCTTGTATTCAGCCACCATAGTGTAGAGACTTGGTGATGTAGAGATTGCTCAAGATGTGAGTAGATTACAATATCATGGAATTTATTTCAACCAAGTACCTACATGGGTTAGATAACATGCAAGATGCAAATATATCCAAGATATAATATTTTCATCATAAGAGAGATATCATGGATTAGTCATAAGCTCATGTCTTGCATGTATCCAATGGAGTATCTACTCCAAGTTTGAAGCATCAATGATGTTCAATTCTCCTCTCAACCTGCAAAACACTTTCTCATCAAGGGGTTTAGTAAATATATCCGCTAATTGCTTTTCGGTGCGAACATGCTTAAGATTAATGTCACCCTTAGCAACAGGATCTCGAATGAAGTGATGACGAACTTCAATATGCTTATTTCGAGAATGTTGTACGGGATTATGACCAATTTTGATAGCACTTTCATTGTCACAAAACAATGGAACATGTTTCACATATATCCCATAATCTTTAAGAGTTTGGGTCATCCAAAGTAATTGAGCACAACATGAACCAGCAGACAATGTACTCGCTTGGTGTAGATAAGGATACCGAGTTTTGTTTCTTGGAGGACCAAGACACAAGAGATCTACCAAGAAATTGACAAGTACCAAGTGGACTTTCTATCAACCTTGTCTCTGGCATAGTCCGAGTCGGAATAGCCAACAAGATCGAAAGAGGCCCTCTTAGGATACCAAATGCCAAAATTTGGTGTATGAATTAAGTACCTCACTATCCTTTTCACGGCCTTAAGATGACATTCTTTAGGAGCAGCTTGATATCTTGCACATATGCACACACTTAGCATAATATCGGGACGTGAAGCACATAGGTATAACAATGATCCAATCATAGAGCGATAAACCTTTTGACCAACCGGTTTACCATCTTCGGTCAAGTCAAGATGTCCACTAGTAGGCATGGATGTAGTCATACCTTTGCACTCTTGCATATTGAACTTCTTGAATAAGTCCTTAGTGTACTTCGTTTGAGAGACAAAAGTACCTTCCTTAGTTTGCTTGATTTGCAACCCAAGAAAGAATTTGAGTTCACTCATCATTGACATCTCAAACTTCTCCGACATTAGCTTCCCAAACTTCTCACTAAAATGAGGGTTAGATGATCCAAATATGATATCATCAACATAAATTTGGCATACAAATAATTCACCATTAACCCTTTTAGTAAAAAGTGTGGAATCAATTTTCCCAATTTCAAAGCCTTTTTCAAGAAGAAACTTGGTCAAGCATTTATACCAAGCTCTAGGAGCTTGTTTAAGACCATAAAGGGCTTTGTGAAGTTTGTAAACATGATTTGGTTTCTTAGGATTGACGAAGCCGGGAGGTTGTTTAACATAAACTTCCTCCTCTATTTCACCATTTAGGAAAGCACTTTTAATGTCCATTTGGTACAAGGTGATATTATGGTGATTAGCATAGGCAATTAAGATGCGAATAGACTCAAGTCTAGCAACGGGAGCATAAGTCTCACCATAGTCCATACCTTCGACTTGTGTGTAGCCTTGGGCGACGAGACGTGCTTTGTTGCGAACTACTTGTCCATCTTCATCTTGCTTGTTGCGAAACACCCATTTGGTACCGATGATGTTGTGGTTGTTGTCGTGCTTCTCAACCAATGTACAAACTTGGTTTCTCTCAAAGTTGTGTAGCTCTTCATGCATAGCATTTATCCAATCCGGATCTTCCAATGCTTCTTCGACCTTCATAGGTTCAATGCTAGAGATGAAAGAATAGTTTTCACAAAAGTTAGCTAAACGAGTTTTTGAGCGAGTGATTCTCACGGTTTGAATATCATTGTAGATTTGCTCGACGGGATGGTCTTTAGCAACTCTTGCTCGAACTCGTGAAAGCTTTTGCTTGGATCTCGGTTGAACATTTTCTTCATCTTTTTCTTCTTCTTCTTCTTGATCTTCTTCATTGTTGGCGTTGTCGTTTTCTTATCGTAATGGAGAAGGAGGTTGTTGACGTTCATGATGTTCTTCCTCGTTTTCTTCAGCTTGGTGTGTTCCACTTGTGGATGCTTCCGTATCAACTCTCGGTTCACCTTGTCGTGAAGTAGAAGCTTCCACTTGGACAGACGAGGTACTCTCCTTCACCTCCGTTGGACGGACCTTGCCAATAGACAAGTCTTGGATTGCTTCCGAAGGGTCTTTGTCTCCTACATCAATTGGCAATTGATCTACTTGCGAGCCGTTAGATTCATCAAACTTCACATCTACCGTCTCTTCAACCTTTCGGGTGAAATTGTTGTAGACACGGTAAGTGTGAGAGTTTGAGCCATAACCTAGTAGGAAACCTTCATGAGACTTAGGAGCAAAATTTGAACGATGATGCTTATCAAGAATGTAGCACTTTGAGCCGAATACTCGAAAGTATCCAACTTGGGGTTTGTTACCGGTGAGGAGCTCGTATGCCGTATTGCCGAGTAGCTTGTGAAGATACAAGCGATTTGCTGCATGACAAGCTGTCTCAACCGCTTCTGCCCAAAAGTGCTTCGGCGTCTTGTACTCATCAAGCATCGTTCTCGCCATTTCGATGAGCGTCCGGTTCTTCCTCTCAACAACTCCATTTTGTTGAGGTGTGTACGTAGCCGAGAACTCGTGTGAAATCCCTTCTTCGTCAAGAAAGGTGTCCACATTTGCGTTCTTGAACTCCGTTCCGTTGTCGCTACGAACCTTCTTGATCTTCACTTCAAATTGATTTTGGGCCTTCCTAGCGAAATTTTTGAAGATCTTTTGGACCTGCGATTTTCATCGAGAAAGAACACCCACGTAAATCTTGAAAAATCATCAACTATAACTAGACCAAAAGAATTTTCACCGAGGCTTTTGTAGGCGTTGGGACCAAAGAGATCCATATGAAGTAGCTCGAGTGGCCTCCTTGTGGTCATGATGTTCTTCACGGGATGCCTTCCTCCAACCTGTTTACCTACTTGACAAGCACTGCACAGTCTATCCTTATCAAATATGACATCGTTAACTCCAAGGATATGATTTACTTTAATAATCTTGTCAATATTTCTCATGCCAACGTGACCTAGTCGTCTATGCCATAACCAACCTTTTGAGAATTTAGCAATTAAGCAAGTTTTAGGTTGTGCCTTTTTAGAGAAATCAACAATGTAAAGATCACCTCTACTTATACCAATAAAGACCATTTTATGATTGTCTCGACGAAACACTTGGCAATCTACTTCAGTAAATAGGACATTGAAACCGAAATCAGCAAGTCTAGATACTGAAAGTAAGTTGTAGCCAAGAGATTCAACGAGCATGACATTTTGAATGGAGCTATCATGTGAGATGGCCACCTTACCAAGGCCAACCACCTTACCCTTTGAGTTGTCACCGAAAGTAACATACTTTCGAGGACTATCATTTTCAGCAAGCTCACGAAACATGTCTTTATCTCCGGTCATGTGATCGGTACATCCACTGTCAAGAACCCATTCCTTTCCTCCTGACACATATCCCGAAGATTTGCCATAAGACCAAAATGTCTCATTGCATCATCAAGATCGAAATCACTATCATCATCCTCATCATAGTATCCATGTTCAACATCGTTATGTGGTGGATCAAGTCCTAGAGAGGGTAATTCGTTAGAGTGAGTTTGACAATGATCTTGCTTATGAATTCTTATAGCTTCGGAAATAATATCACCAATAATTCCAACATCTCCTTTGGCACGCATAAGGTCGGTAAGTTCAAATAGATGGTCACCAAACATAGGGTCACTAGTATTCATCTTACTCAAGGCAATAGACTTATAGAGAATTTCATCTAGATTTAATTTGGAAAGCGTTCCTCAAGAAATTTCCATATAGTGTAGGCACACTCAAGAGTAGGCAAGATTCTAATTAAGTTTCTAGGCAAACCTCTAGTGATGAGATTAACAGTTCTAAGGTTCCTAATCATGTCAATGGATTCATCAAGGGTAGGATGCATAGGATCAACATGAGGTGCACAAGGGCTAGCAATGTACTTGTTCAAATGATATTGATTGAAAATTACAAGCATCTCATTTTTCCACTCATGAAAATACTCTCCATCAAGAATAGGCACTCTATGTCTAAGACTCCCCAAAGTAGACTCATCCATCTTCCTCCAATGGTGATTAAACCAAGGCAATGGAGACCAATGCTCTGATACCACTTGTAGGATCTTGAGAAGAGGTGTCTAGAGGGGGGGTGATTAGACACTAAGTACCAAAGTTGCAGTTTTTAACTTCCTTTGGTTTAAATGGAGTTTAGACACAAGTTTAGCATTCTCAATACATAACAAGCAAGCAAGCATGCAAAGAGTATGTGAGCAGCGGAAAGTAAAGCATGCAACTTGCAAGAATGTAAAGGGAAGGGTTTGGAGGATTCAAACGCAATTGGATACACGGATGTTTTTGTTGTGGTTCCGATAGGTGGTGCTACCGTACATCCACGTTGATGGAGACTTCAACCCACGAAGGGTAACGGTTGCGTGAGTCCACGGAGGGCTCCACCCACGAAGGGTCCACGAAGAAGCAACCTTGTCTATCCCACCATGGTCGTCGCCCACGAAGGACTTGCCTCACTAGCGGTAGATCTTCACGAAGTAGGCGATCTCCTTGCCCTTACAAACTCCTTGGTTCAACTCCACAATCTTGTCGGAGGCTCCCAAGTGACACCTAGCCAATCTAGGAGACACCACTTTCCAAGAAGTAACAAATGGTGTGTTGATGATGAACTCCTTGCTCTTGTGCTTCAAATGATAGTCTCCCCAACACTCAACTCTCTCTCATAGGATTTGGATCTGGCGGAAAGAAGATTTGAGTGGAAAGCAACTTGGGGAAGGCTAGAGATCAAGATTCATATGGTTGGAATGGAATATCTTGGCCTCAACACTTGAGTAGGTAGTTCTCTCTAAGAAATATGATGCTGGAAGTGTAGGCTTGTTCTGATGGCTCTCTCCACGAATGAAGAGGAGGTGGAGGGGTATATATAGCCTCCACACAAAATCTAACCGTTACACACAATTTACCAAACTCGGTGGGACGAATCATAAAACTCGTTCAGACCGATTTAGTAAACCTAGTGACCGTTAAGGTTTTCGGTGGGACTGATATGCAACTCGGTGGGACCGATATGGTTAGGGTTAGGGCATAACGTAATCTCGGTGAGACCGATTACACAAACTCGGTGAGACCGATTTTGGTACTTAGCTAACCAGAGAGTTGGTCAGGCAAACTCGGTGGGACCGATTACTCAAACTCGGTGGGACCGATTTTGGTAATAAGTTAACCAGAGAGTTTGCATTGTAATCTCGGTAGTACCGATTGCACAAAATCGGTGAGACCGATTTTGGTAATGGACATACACAGAGAGATTACAATCCCATCTCGGTGAGACCGAGATCCCTATCGGTGAAACCGATTTGCCTAGGGTTTGTGGCAGTGGCTATGACATCTGAACTGAGTGGCACCGGATAGAAAGAATTGGTAGGGCCGAGTTTGACTTTAGGTTTAGGTCATATGTGTGGAAGTGGGAAGGTAGTTGAGGGTTTTGGAGCATATCACTAAGCACATGAAGCAAAAGGCTCATTAAGCAACACCTCATCCCTTCTTGATAGTATTGGCTTTCCTATAGACTCAATGTGATCTTGGATCACTAAAATGTAAAATGAAGAGTCTTGAGCTTGAATCTTGAGCCAATCCTTTGTCCTTAGCATCTTGAAGGAGTTCCCACAACCTTTAGTCCATGCCACTCCATTGTTGAACTTATCTAAAACATACTAGATAAAGGTGTTAGTCCAACAAGAGATATGTTGACATTAATTA
This sequence comes from Aegilops longissima, assembly GCA_021605205.1. Lineage (NCBI taxonomy): Eukaryota > Viridiplantae > Streptophyta > Magnoliopsida > Poales > Poaceae > Aegilops > Aegilops longissima. Next base: position 331,498,874 of record CM038682.1, read on the forward strand.
CCAAAACCACCTAGGGAGTACTTGTGCTTTCAGCGGGAGGGGGCTGAGACGCAGCGAGCAGCGCGGTCGAGCCGGGCGGCGCGTCCTCGAGCCTTGCGAGCGGGCATGGCTGAGGCTCGGTCAACAGCGGCGAGAGGCTGCCAAAGCACGGGGCGTGAGCGCTAGGCGAGCGGGACGCTGAAGCAGCAGCTGGCCGCGGTGGCCGTGGGAGGAGGCGGGTGCAGGGAGGCACAGCGGCAGCAGCAGTATGAAGAGCAGCAACAGTATGCAGGGGTCGGCCATGGCGCGGCCGGTAGCGCGGCGCGGGGCTCGTTCGAGCTGCGGGCGTAGCAGAGAAAGGGGAAGGATGCAGCAGCGGTTGCAGCAGCGGTTGCAGCAAGCTGATAGCCCACAAGTATAGGGGATCAATTGTAGCCTCTTTCGATAAGTAAGAGCGTCGAACCCAACGAGGAGCTAAAGGTAGAACAAATATTCCCTCAAGTTCTATCGACCACCGATACAACTCTACGCACGCTTAGCGTTAGCTTTACCTAGAACAAGTTTGAAAGTAGAAGTACTTTGTAGGTGTTGTTGGGTAGGTTTGCAAGATAATAAAGAGCATGTAAATAAAAACTAGGGTCTGTTTAGATAAAGACACAATAAAGTAAATATAGCAAGTGTGGAAAAGTGGTGGTAGGAGTTGCGAAATTTTCCCTAAGCAATTGACTACTTTACTAGACTGATAGCAAGTTTTATGTGGGAGAGGCCACTGCTAGCATGTCATCCCTGACTTGGAATTCTATGCACTTATGATTGGAACTATTCGCAAGCATCCGCAACTACTAACGTTCATCAAGGTAAAACCCAACCATAGCATTAAGATATATTGGTCCTCCTTCAATCCCGTATGCATCAATTTCTATGCTAGGTTGAAGCTTTTGTCATTCTTGCCCTCCAATACATAGTCCTATCAACATACAACTAACCCTATGGTGTGATCCACGCGCGCGCACATATGATGGGCACCAAAGGACAGCAACATAACCACAAGCAAATTAAATCAATCATAGCAATTCATCAACCACCAATAGGACAATGAAAATCTACTCAGACATCATAGGATGGCAACACATCATTGGATAATAATATGAAGCATAAAGCACCATGTTCAAGTAGAGGGTACATCGGGTTGCAGGAGAGTGGACCGCTGTAGATAGAGGGGGGAAGGTGATGGAGATGTTGGTGAAGATGATGGAGGTGTTGGTGTAGATCGCGGTGATGATGATGGCCCCCGGTGGCACTCCGCGCCACTCGAAGCGAGGGGAGAGAGACCCTCCTTCTTCTTCTTCCTTGACCTTCTCCTAGATGGGAGAAGGGTTTCCTCTGTCCATGGTCTCCATGGCGTGGGAGGCGAGAGCCCCTCCGAGATTGGATCTGTCTCTCTGTCTCTCGCTGTTTCTGCGTTCTCAGAACTGGCCTTTCACCGTTTCTTTTATAACCGGAGATCCGTAAATCCAATTGGGCTGAATTTTGGACACGATCTCTATCCGGAAATTAGCTTTCTTGCGGAGAAAGAAGGGCTCCAACTGGCTTACGGGGTGGCCACGAGAGTCCGGGGCGCGCCTGACCCCCTGGGGCGCGCCCCCCTGCCTCGTGGCCCCCTCGGGCATCGTATCGCGTTGATTCTTCTTCCCAAAAATAAAAAATATTCCAAAAAAAAAATCTACGTCAGCTTTTATCCCGTTTGGACTCCGCTTGATATGGATTTTCTGCGAAATAAAAAACATGCAACAAACAGGACCTGGCACTTGGCACCGAATCAATATGTTAGTCCCAAAAATAATATAAAAGGTTTCCAAAAGTATATGAAAGTTGTATAATATTGGCATGGAACAATAAAAAATTATAGATACGATGGAGACGTATCAGCATCCCCAAGCTTAATTCCTGCCCGTCCTCGAGTAGGTAAATGATAAAAAAGATAATTTTTGACGTGGAATGCTACCTAGCATAATCTTGATCACATAATCTAATCATGGCATGAATATTAGGACACGAGTGGTTCAAAGCAATAGTCTATCATTTGACATTAAGACAATAATACTTCAAGCCTACTAATAAACAATCATGTCTCTTCAAAATAACATGGCCAAAGAAAGTTATCCCTACAAAATCATATAGTCTGGCTATGCTCCATCTTCACCACACAAAATATTCACATCATGCACAACCCCGATGACAAGACGAGCAATTGGTTCATACTTTTTAACGCGCTTCAGCCTTTTCAACCCTCACGCAAGCCATGGATATAACACTATGGTGGAATAGAATATGATGGTGGAGGTTGTGTGGAGAAGACAAAAAAGGAGAAAGTCTCACATCGACGCGGCTAATCAACGGGCTATGGAGATGCCCATCAATTGATGTCAATGTAAGGAGTAGGGATTGCCATGCAACGGATGCACTAGAGCTATAAGTATATGAAAGCTCAAACTGAAACTAAGTGGGTGTGCATCCAACTTGCTTGCTCATGAAGACCTCGGGCATTTGAGGAAGCCCATCATCGGAATATACAAGCCAAGTTCTATAATGAAAATTCCACTAGTATATAGAAGTGATAACTCAAGAGACTCTCTATATGAATAACATGGTGCTACTTTGAAGCACAAGTGTGGTAAAAGGATAGTAACATTGCCCCTTTTTCTTTTTTTTGCGGGCTTCTTTGGCCCCCCCTTTTTTTTATTTAGGCTTCTTTGGCCTCTCTTTGGGGGGGGGGCAATGCTCTAATAATGATGATCATCACACTTTTATTTACTTACAACTCAATATTACAACTCGATACTAGAACAAAGATATGACTCTATATGAATGCCTCCGGCGGTGTACCGGGATGTGCAATGATCTAGCATAGCAATGACATCAAAAAACAGACAAGCCATGAAAACATCATGCTAGCTATCTTACGATCATGCAAAGCAATATGACAATAAATGCTCAAGTCATGTATATGATGATGATGGAAGTTGCATGGCAATATATCTCGGAATGGCTATGGAAATGCCATGATAGGTAGGTATGGTGGTTGTTTTGAGGAAGATATAATGAGGCTTATGTGTGATAGAGCGTATCGTATCACGGGGTTTGGATGTAACGGCGAAGTTTGCACCAACTCTCGAGGTGAGAAAGGGCAATGCATGGTACCGAAGAGGCTAGCAATGATGGAAGGGTGAGAGTGCGTATAATCCATGGACTCACATTAGTCATCAAGAACTCATATACTTATTGCAAAAGTTTATTAGCCCTCAAAGCAAAGTACTACTACGCATGCCCCTAGGGGGATAGATTGGTAGGAAAAGATCATCGCTCGTCCCCGACCGCCACTCATAAGGAAGACAATCAATAAATAAATCATGCTCCGACTTCGTTACATAACGGTTCACCATACGTGCATGCTACGGGAATCACAAACCTCAACACAAGTATTTCTACTAATCCACAACTACCCACTAGCATGACTCTAATATCACCATCTTTATATCGCAAAACTATTGCAAGGAATCATACATATCATATTCAGTGATCTACAAGTTTTATGTAGGATTTTATGACTAACCATGTGAATGACCAGTTCCTGTCATCTCTCTAAATAGATATAAGTGAAGCAAGATAGTTTAATTCTTTCTACAAAATACATGCCCACGCTCTAACAAATATAAGTGAAGCAAAAGAGCATTCTACAAATGGCGGTTTTCTATGTAAAGAGAAACAGGCGATCCAAACTTCAAATGATATAAGTGAAGCACGTGAAGCATTCTATAAAGCCATACTCAAAAGATATAAGTGAAGTGCAAAGAGCATTCTATAAATTAACCAAGGACTATCTCATACTAGCATGGTGCATAAAAGAGAATGGAAACTAAATGCAAAAGACGCTCCAAGATTTGCGCATATCGCATGAACGAAACGAATCCGAAAACATACCGATATTTGTTGAAGAAAGAGGGGATGCCTTCCGGGGCACCCCCAAGCTTAGACGCTTGAGTCTCCTTGAATATTTACTTGGGGTTCCTTGGGCATCCCCAAGCTTGAGCTCTTGCCTCTCCTTCTTCTCCTCACATCGAGACCTTCTCGATCATCGAACACTTCATCCACACAAAACTTCAACAAAAAACTCGGTAAGATCCGTTAGTATAATAAAGCAAATCACTACTCTAAATACTGTTGAAGACCAATTCATATTCTGTTTTGGCATTTTATCTACTGTAATATAACTTTTTCATGGCTTAATCCACTGATATAAATCGATAGTTTCATCAAAACAAGCAAACTATGCATCAAAAACAGAATCTGTCTAAAACAGAACATTCTGTAATAATCTGAACATTCACCATACTTATGATACTTGGAAAATTCTGCCACAATTAGGAAAAATAAACTATTTGTATAGAAAGACAGTGCAAAAAGAATCAGAACCATTTGGCATTCCAGTAAAAGGTTAAAAATCGTGTACTACAGCCAAAGTTTCTGTCCTGCACCGTACAAACCAACAAGCATTGTAAACATCCTAAAGGCAAATCTTGGCACATTATTTTTATAATACAATGGAATTTTACAAGGGTATAATTATTTTTGTTGAAAAGTTTCTGTAATCAAGATTCACAAAGTTTCCTTGAGCATGAACAAAGTTCAAGGCTAGCTCCCACTTTAACAATGCTCGTCTTTCTCACTTTCGCTTTTCTTTTTGAAAACTTTTAGGTTCCCCTATTTATTTTTTTGTTTTTAAACTATATAAAAGCACTCAACAGAAATAAATGAATCTCTAAAACTTCCGGGTTGTCTCCCTGGCAGTGCTTTCTTTAAAGCCATTAAGCTAGGCATATAGTGCTCAAGTAATGAATCCACCCGGATCCCAAGGTATATCAAAGCTAATTTTAATTAACAATGATTTGTGATTTAATAGTGAGCACAAAGTAATATATATCATGCAATGACGAAGTCTAACTCTCTTCCTATGCATCGTCATATCATAAAAGAACAATTCATGCACACATAGTAAAGGCCAATGCATAGTATAAACAGTTTCTTGCAATTTTATCATATTGGAAACATGGAGAGGCGGAGATGTAGTTCCTCTCTCATAATAATTGCAAGTAGGAGCAGGAAGCACATGCATATTATATCTATCAAAATCATCATGTGCAACGGTAAAAGGCAACCGATCAATATAATCCTTAATAAAGGCAAACTTCTCCGATATAGTGTAGTCGGGAGAATTCAAAAAGATAATAGGACTATCATGCGTGGGTGCAATAGCAACAATTTCATGTTTAACATAAGGAACTACAGCAAGTTCATCTCCATGAGCATAATTCATATTGGCATCTTGGCCACAAGCATAGTAAGCATCATCAAAAAGGGATATTTCAAGAGAATCAACGGGATCATAACAATCATCATAGCAATCATCGGTAAGCACGAAGGGAAATTAAACAATGTATGAGTTGAAGAGTTACTCTCATTAGGAGGTGGGCACGGGTAGCTAATCCGCTCTTCCTCCTTTTGTTCTTCGCTCTCCTCATCATCTTTTTCATCCAATGAGCTCACAGTTTCATCAATTTCTTCTTCCATAGACTCCTGCAAAATATTATTCTCTTCTTGGACAGCGGAGGAGTCCTAAATATATGGTTTAACATAGGCATTAGAAGCATAATTATCATAACAATATTTAAGTATGGCAAAATTTTCAGATTTGTAAAGAGTAGCATCATACTTTTCAATCAAAGAAGCAATTTCATAAGCACCCTTAAAAGCAACAAATTCTTCAATTTGTTGAACATCATAGTAATTATAAACACCCTTAGCATACGAAAATACGATTCCATTATCGCTAAACTCACATTGGTAGGGAGGTGTTTCTTAGGGTTTTCAGAACAACAAGTAACATAATATGTTTCACATAAATTCCAGGCATAGCATTGCAAACGATGAATTTGATCCAATAAAAGTTTCCCTTTTTTAGATATGCGGTGTTGCACATAACAAGCATGCTCATCTAAAGATTTGCCCTCAACTAAGCTAGTTGGGGTTTCAGCACGAGCACATAGGGATCGAAGATGATCCAAGTAAAAGCTTCAGGAGTGTGATAGATTTTGAGTGGTTCTTCAACCATTAGTTCAGTGGGTACAACTATTTTTTGGTATTTTGCGTTTCCTACCCATAACTAAAGATAGAAAACAACTTAGAATAACAAATAAAAATTACTTAGTGATAAAGCAAATAAGCACACACGAGAATATTCACCCCACGCTATAACTCCTCGGCAACGGCGCCAGAAAAAGGTCTTCATAACCCACAAGTATAGGGGATCAATTGTAGCCTCTTTTGATAAGTAAGAGTGTCGAACCCAACGAGGAGCTAAAGGTAGGACAAATATTCCCTCAAGTTCTATCGACCACCGATACAACTCTACGCACGCTTAGCGTTCGCTTTACCTAGAACAAGTATGAAAGTAGAAGTACTTTGTATGTGTTGTTGGATAGGTTTGCAAGATAATAAAGAGCATTTAAATAAAAACTAGGGCCTTTTTAGATAAAGACACAATAAAGTAAATATAGCGAGTGTGGAAAAGTGGTGGTAGGAGTTGCGAAATTGTCCCTAAGAAATTGACTACTTTACTAGACCGATAGCAAGTTTTATGTGGGAGAGGCCACTGCTAGCATGTCATCCCTGACTTGGAATTCTATGCACTTATGATTGGAACTATTAGCAAGCATCCGCAACTACTAACGTTTATTAAGGTAAAACCCAACCATAGCATTAAGATATATTGGTCCCCTTCAATCCCGTATGCATCAATTTCTATGCTAGGTTGAAGCTTCATCACTCTTGCCCTCCAATACATAGTCCTATCAACATACAACTAACCCTATGGTGTGATCCACGCAGCTCATATGATGGGCACCAAAGGACAACAACATAACCACAAGCAAATTAAATCAATCATAGCAATTCATCAACCACCGATAGGACAATGAAAATCTACTCAGACATCATAGGACGGCAACACATCATTGGATAATAATATGAAGCATAAAACACCATGTTCAAGTAGAGGGTACAGTGGGTTGCGGGGGAGTAGACCGCTGTAGATAGAGGGGGAAGGTGATGGAGATGTTGGTGAAGATGATGGAGGTGTTGGTGTAGATCGCGGTGATGATGATGGCCCCCGGTGGCACTCCGGCGCCACCGGAATCGAGGGGGAGAGAGCCCCCCTCCTTCTTCTTCTTCCTTGACCTTCTCCCTAGATGGGAGAAGAGTTTCCCCTCTGGTCAATGGTCTCCATGGCATGGGAGGGGCGAGAGCCCCTCCAAGATTGGATTTGTTTCTCTGTCTCTCTCTGTTTCTGCGTTCTCAGATCTGGCCTTTCACCATTTCTTTTATAACCGGAGATCCGTAACTACGATTGGGCTGAATTTTGGACACGATCTCTATCCAGAAATTAGCTTTCTTGCGGCGAAAGAAGGGCTCCAGCCGCCTTATGGGGTGGCCACGAGGGTCCAGGGACCGCCTGACCCCCTGGGGCGCACCCCCCTGCCTCGTGGCCCCCTCGGGCATCGTATCACGTTGATTCTTCTTCCCAAAAATCACAAATATTCAAAAAAAAATCTCCGTCAGTTTTTATCCCGTTTGGACTCCGTTTGATATGGATTTTCTGCGAAACAAAAAACATGCAACAAACAGGAACTGGCACTGGGCACTGGATCAATATGTTAGTCCCAAAAATAATATAGAAAGTTGCCAAAAGTATATGAAAGTTGTATAATATTGGCATGGAACAATCAAAACTTATAGATACGATGGAGACGTATCACAAGCGGCAGCGCCTGCGAAAGCAGCAGCAAGCACCATCAGGTGGTCGCGGGCACGCAAGCGGGCGGGAGCACAGGGCTACGACAGCAACGGCGACAGGAGCGGGAACTCGGCATGGACCGGAGCTAGGGACGAAGGCGAGAGGAGCTCACCGAGGGAGCTCAAGAGGGATCGTTGACGGCTTAGGAGTTGCAGGTCGACCGGGGTCGATGGAGAGGCGGCGACGGAGGCGGTCGGCGTCGGGGAAGAACTGGATGAGGACGACGGTATGAAGGCGCAGTTCTCGAGCACCAAGGCGTAGTCTATGTAGGCGGCGAAGACGGTGCCCCTGGCGCGGTCTCCAGCAGGGGGGTGGGCAGCGGCGACGACAACGCCGGCGACACGTCCATGGCGGAGCTCGGGAAGGTGGAGAGGAATAAGGAGCGGCGCGCTAGGGTTCGGGGCGCCAGGGCGGCTAAGTAGGTGCGGGGGTCGCCGGGGGGGGGGTGCACCGGATGGCTGCCACGGCAATGTCCGGTGCCGTGGCGAGCATCGCCTGCCACGATCTCCCGTGAATGTGGAGGGGAGGCACGACGCTGGTGGGCTGGCCTGGCTCGGCCAGTGAGGCCAGCTAGGCCAATTGGCCCAGGTGGGAGGGGGACTTTCTTTTATTTTTATTTCATTGTTTCATTTTTCTTTACTTCTTTTATTTTACTATTAGCATACTTTAGTTTTTTTTAAAATATGAGACCAACATCTAAGTTAATGTTTTAGTTTAACCCTCCGTCACAAAAAGTTTCACTCACAAATAAAATAGTTTAACCTTTTAGAAATTATAAAAGGCATTTAGTTAATTGTTTTAACTACAGTTTTAATCATTTTTAGCACTTCAACACTTTATAATATTTTGGTTCTTCACTAATAATTACTTATGAATTATTTGACACAGTTTGCACATTTTAGTTTTGACATTTGAAAACTTATATTTTTTTTGACTTTAATTTAAATTAGAATTTGAACCGACTTGAATCTAAGAGAGATTAGCAATAGTGACAATGGGGACGTGTCATCATTAGCACCTTTTACTGTAGCTTAATTATCCGGGCATTACAATTCTCCTCCACTACAAGAAATCTCGTCCCGAGAATTTAGGAGGTGAAAGGAAACAAAAGCGAGGTATTCATCTCGAAGATGATCCTCGAGTTCCCAAGTGGCTTCATCTTTAGAATGTTTTCACCACTGAACCTTTTATAATTTTGAAAGCCCCTTGACGGTGCGATGTTCAGTTTGACCGAGAACGCGGACCGGACAGATACGTTAGGCTTCGAAGTAGTGTTTTTCATGCATCCAAGGAATAAATCCGTGCTTCGGCATTCCGAACAAGATGAGCATGGTAGATCACTATCTCATTAGAAGGGTGTAGTAGATGTACGGTTTTAGTGGCGCAAATGATAGAAGCGGTATATGTTTTCAACCATTCCATTCCAAAAATGAGGCCAATATTGGAAGACCTCCAAATAGTGGGGAAGCATGGAATTCAAACCGTTCAAATTCAACGGGGACGTTGCGACTAACCATGGTGGTTCAACATTGACCCGCGGAATGCAGCTTGAAGTTCCGTCCAAGTGATGGTGGTTCCAATAGGTAAGGAACGCCTGTGGCTATTCTACCATCGAGCAGCGGGACCCTTCAGATAATATGCCGCGAAGGTGACTGATACGTCCATTTTGCATCATGTTTTTATATCGATATTTATTGCATTATGGGCTGTTATCACTCATTATGTCACAACACTTATGCCTATTCTCTCTTATTTTACAAGGTTTGCATAAGGAGGGAGAATGCCGATACCGGAATTCGGGCCGGAAAAGGAGCAAATATTAGAGACCTATTCTGCACAACTCCAAAAGTCCTGAAACTCCACGGAAGTTGTTTTTGGAAATAATAAAAAATACTGAGCGGAAGAAACACCAGAGGGGGGCCACACCCTGGCCACGAGGGTGGGGGCGCGCCCTACCCCCCTCGGCGCGCCCCCTGCCTCGTGGGCCCCCTGTTGGCCCTCTAGTGCCCATCTTCTGCTATATGAAGTCTTTCGTCCGAAGAAAAATCATAAGCAAGCTTTCGGGACGAGACTCCGCCGCCATGAGGCGCAACCTTGGCGGAACCAATCTAGGGCTCCGGCTGCCGGGGACACTTCCCTCCGGGAGGGGGAAATCATCGCCATCGTCATCACAAATGCTCCTCTCATCTGGAGAGGGCCAATCTCCATCAACATCTTCACCAGCACCATCTCCTCTCAAACCCTAGTTCATCTCTTGTATCCAATTCTTGTCTCCAAGTCTGGGATTGGTACCTGTAGGTTGCTAGTAGTGTTGATTACTCCTTGTAGTTGATGCTAGTTGGTTTATTTGGTGGAAGATCATATGTTCAGATCCTTTATGCATATTAATACTCCTCTGGTTATGAACATGAATATGCTTTGTGAGTAGTTACATTTGTTCCTGAGGACATGGGAGAAGTCTTGCTATTAGTAGTCATGTGAATTTGGTATTCGTTCGATATTTTGATGAGATGTATGTTGTCTTTCCTCTAGTGGTGTTATGTGAACGTCGACTACATGACACTTCACCATTATTTGGGCCTAGAGGAAGGCATTGAGAAGTAATAAGTAGATGATGGGTTGCTAGAGTGACAGAAGCTTAAACCCTAGTTTATGCGTTGCTTCGTAAGGGGTTGATTTGGATCCATATGTTTCATGCTATGGTTAGGTTTACCTTAATACTTATTTTGTAGTTGCCGATGCTTGCAATAGGAGTTAATCATAAGTGGGATGCTTGTCCAAGTAAGGACAGCAACCAAGCACCGGTCCACCCACATCAAATTATCAAAGTACCGAACGCGAATCATATGAACGTGGTGAAAACTAGCTTGACGATAATTCCCATGTGTCCTCGGGAGCGCTTTTCTCTATATAAGAGTTTGTCCAGGCTTGTCCTTTGCTACAAAAAGGATTGGGCCACCTTGCTGCACTTTATTTACTTTTGTTACATGTTGCTCGTTACAAATTATCTTATCACAAAACTATCTCTTACCTATAATTTCAGTGCTTGCAGAGAATACCTTGCTGAAAACTGCTTATCATTTCCTTCTGCTCCTCGTTGGGTTCGACACTCTTACTTATCGAAAGGACTACGGTAGATCCCCTATACTTGTGGGTCATCAAGACTCTTTTCTGGCGCCGTTGCCGGGGAGTGAAGCACCTTTGGTAGGTGGAATTTGGTAAGGAAAAATTTATATAGTGTGCTGAAATTTACTGTCACTTGTTACTATGAAAAGTAATCCTCTGAGGGGCTTGTTCGGGTGTAACATCCCAAATTTCCTATTTGGAATGTTTTACAATTATAGCTAAGCATCTATGCATTCTGTTTGAATTTGAGTGCCTTTTGAAGTTTCTGAAGTTTTTGAGTTTTGGAATTTGAATGCAAACTTGGCAAGTGGGAATCATTTCAAAAACTATGCCTGATAAATACTTGAGCAAAAGTATGAGAGGAGCAAACATGACACTCCAAAAATATCAGAGGAAAGCAATGCCAAAAGTTTTGAATTCAAACTTGAGTTTTATTTGAATTTGAAAAAAATGAATTTTTATAAAGTTTGGATTTTTCCTCTGGAAAAATGTTCAAATGATAGGGAATATTCCCCTGATCATTTTGGTATATATATGTCTTATATAAAATATTTATAGTTTATATTTTATCTCTGTTTTTGTTTTTCAAAAAAATAAAAATTTGAAAACTTCTCGAACCCGATTGGCAGTCGCCCACCTCAGTCAAGGAGATCCGCAGTTTTCTCGGACTCGCAGGATATTATCGGAGGTTTATTGAGAACTTCTCGAAGATTGCCAAGCCCATGACTGAGCTGTTGAAGAAGGAGGCCAAGTACATTTGGACCGAGGATTGTGAAGCCGCTTTAAATTGAAGAACGCTTGGTTACAGCCCCATGCTGATTTTGCGGACATACACAAGGAATACCAGGTTTATTGTGACGCTTCTCGTCAAGGACTCGGAGGAGTACTAATGCAGGAAGGAAAAGTTGTAGCTTATGCCTCCAGACGATTCGACCTCACGAGGTGAATTACGCCACACATGATTTGGAGTTAGCAAACCGTAGTGCATGCACTCAAGACTGAGACATTTCCTCATCGGAAACTGTTGTGATGTCTACACGATCACAAGAGCTTGAAGTATATTTTCACGCAGAAAGAGTTGAACCTCGGCAGAGGAGATGGCTAGAGTTGATAAAGGACTATGACATGAGATTGCATTACCACCTGTAAAGCTAATGTTGTAGCGGATGCTTTGAGCCGTAAGAGTTATGTGAATACTCGACAACAGGAGGATTACCCGTGAGTTGGTCGATGACCTCGAGATCTCCGATCGGAGATAGTTCCGAGAGGATATATTGCAACTCTGGAAGTTCAGTCCACTTTGGCCGAAGGATTCGTGAAGCCCGTAAGTCGGACAAGGAAATTGATGAAATAAAGCGTAAGATGAATGAAGGAAAGCGAAAGGGTTCCGTAAGGATGAACACGAACTATATGGTTCGAGGATCGTATTTATGTGCCCAATGATCCCGAACTCGAAGCTAATTCTTCAGAGGCTCATGATTCACCGTACTCAATTCACCCCGTAACACCAAGATGTACCTGGATTTGAAGGAAAGTTTCGTGGATGGTATGAAGAAGGATATTGCCGAGTACGTAGCGAGATGCGATGTTTGTCAACGAGTAAAGGCGAACATCGAAGCTAGCAGGTTACTTCAACCTTTGCCGATTCCAGATTGGAAATGGGAGAAACTTGGAATGGATTTTATCACCGGATTACCCAGACCCGCTTCAGTTATGATTCCATCCGGTAGTGGTTGATCGTTTGACCAAGGTAGCTCACTTCATTCCGTGAAGACTACCTATACCAGTGCTAAGTTGGCCAAGATATACATGACCAGGATCGTATGTCCGCATGGAGTTCCGAGGAGTATCGTGTCGATAGAGGAACACAATTTACCTCAAAGTTTTGGAAGCGGTTGCATGAAACTTTGGGTACGAGGCTGGAATTCATCGAGCTTTTCATCCGCAGACAGATGGATGCACCGATAGAGTCAATCAGATTCGGAGGACATGTTGAGAGCTTGTGTGCTAGACTATGGGTCTAGCTGGGATGATAATTTGCCATACGCAGAGTTCTCATACAACAACAGTTATCAATCCATCAAGATGGCCCTTCAAGCTCTATACGGAAGGAGGTGCGAACACCATTGTTTGTGGGATAGTGTTGGAGATCGATCACTTTTCGGTTCCGATCTTATCGATATTCGAAGAGAAAGTCAAGCTGATTCGGATAGACTCAAGATAGCACAATCGAGACAGAAGAGTTATGCCGACAAGAACGCAAGGAAGTAACTTACGAAGCGGGAGACCGAGCATATCTTCGTGTGTCTCCACTTCGTGGAATCAAGCGGTTTGGTGTCAAAGGAAAGTTAGCACCCCGATTCATTGGCCCCTATAAAATCCTCGAACGTCGTGGAGAAGTTGCTTACAAGTTGGAATTGCCGGAAGGATTGTCCGGAGTTCATGATGTCTTCCATGTTTCTCAGCTGAAGAAGTGTCATGCCGACATGGCCGATATTCAGTGCCCCTAGAGGCCATACAGCTCGACAGTGATCTGACTTATAAGGAGAAACCCGTCCGAATTCTCGAGACTGCGAGCAGAGTCACCCGCAGAAGGTCATCAAGTTTTGCAAGGTGCTGTGGAGTCATCACTCCAAGAAGAAGCCACTGGAGCGCCAAGAAGACCTTCTTCGAGACCACCCGCACCTATTTGCTAGCCAACCCAATCTCGAGGGCTAGATTCATCTTAAGGTGGTAGGTTTGTAACATCCCAAATTTCCTATTTGGAATGTTTTACAATTATAGCTAAGCATCTATGCATTCTGTTTGAATTTGAGTGCCTTTTGAAGTTTCGAAGTTTTTGAGTTTTGGAATTTGAATTCAAACTTGGCAAGTGGGAATCATTTCAAAACTATGCCCGATAAATACTTGAGCAAAAGTATGAGAGGAGCAAACATGACACTCCAAAATATCAGAGGAAAGCAATGCCAAAAGTTTTGAATTCAAACTTGAGTTTTATTTGAATTTGAAAAATGAATTTTATAAAGTTTGGATTTTCCTCTGAAAAATGTTCAAATGATAGGAATATTCCCGATCATTTTGGTATATATATGTCTTATATAAAATATTAATAGTTTATATTTTATCTCTGTTTTTGTTTTTCAAAAAATAAAATTTGAAAAAAAGAAAATGCCCGGCTCCACCAGCCGACCGCCCACCAAAGACTGGCAACCCCCGACCGCCCAGCCCATGACCCACCAGCGCCACCAGACCGCCCAAATACCAACCGAACCCCCTCGCCTGAATCGCTTCGCGTCGGCCACCCGACCAACGCCTGCTCCACGCCGTCGCCGACAAGTGGGCCACCACCTCCTCAACCTGTCGCCCACGCCACCTCGCCCAGCGCCGCCCACCGGATCCCGAAGGATCCGGATCTCTCGATCGCCCCTCGCGAAGCCGCCCGCCCTATAAACCCCTCCCGCACCCCATTCCCCCTCACCCTCGCCGAACCCTCCTCCTCCTCACGCCTCATGGGAGCCGAGCCTACCGCCGCCATTTCCCTCGCCGCCGCTAGCCCACCCCGAGCCTCGTCGACTCCACTGCACCACCCCCGAGCTCGTCTCGCACTCGCCGGAGCACCCCGCCGACCTCCCGACGACCGGAGAGGCTAACGACTCGCCGCCTGAGCCTCCGCTGCCGAACGCCGGTGAGTCGCGAGCTTCTCTCTCCGTCCGATCTCGCGTGAGCGGCTAGGATTAGAACCTCAAGGGGTATGTTCTTTATTTAAAAAACCGTTCGTTCAGTTTAGTCCGGTTTAATTTTAAGTAGGGTTTTTTTTATTTAGCCCGGCCCGATTCGTTTAACCCTAGGCCCATTTTAGTTATATTACGCGCAGTGCGTTAGTTAGGCCCATTTAGCCTTTTTTCTTTATTTTCGTTTTTCTGTTTTAGCAGAATAGTTTCAGATTTGAAAAATTCATATCTTTTATTCTACTTAATATTTTTGAGTGATTCTTTTTTTGTTGGTTTGCAAATTTTCTATAGTTTCTGTAGAAAATATATTTAGATATGTTAAATTTTTTTATAATTGCTTTAATTTAGTTTTAGTCAGAATAGTAAATCTGTCATAAAATGAGTTAGGAAATTTATTTTTAATGATTCTTTTGTCCCAACTTTGTTTTAACATTACCTAACCATAGGATTTAATTTGGGCATTTTAGGATTAATAAAAAATAATTTTTAATCAGAATCTTGTTATTCTTAATTAATTAACTAGCTACTGTTTTCCTATTATTTTAATTAGTAAATAAATTTAGTTTTCACATGTGAATGATTATTCTAGGTTAGTTTCTGTCACCTTAGAGGATGAACTTTTATTTATAATAAATAAAACTTTTAATTTTATTTTCTTAATAGAAATTGAATTAGGCCCAATAGGAGTTTTATAATAGCTTTTAAGTTAATTCTTTTTGCTCCTAATTGCTTAATGCATTATTTTCTGTTAAGTTAACATAAATCCATGATTAGGTTATGTTGAGAAAATTTTATTATGTAAAACTAATTTTAGTTGTTGCTTGAAGTAGGAAAACTTGAGTTGGTTTTTCTTTGAGTTTTCCCTTTGGGTTTTGATTTGTTTGTTTGGTGTGTTATGTTACTATGCCATTGTATTATGTGATCCTATGCTATATGCTTATTGTGATTATTGTTTGTCTCGGTAGAGTTTCCGGAGTGCGAAGCTTGCTACTACGAGTCTTTATCTTACGAGGATCATCAGCAAGGCAAGTCCTTGATCATGTTATTTTCAATACCTATGATTTTGTGCATTAGAAATTATACTACCCCACCATGCATGCAGTAGTTGAAATTTGAAGTTACAATCTTGAGTAGTATCATGTGGTAGGATGAACCAATTCCCCTTGTTACCATGACCCCGGGACGAAGTAGTTTATTTTTGCTATGCTCGTAGACGGGTTTGGTTGAGTGAAATTCATAAGTAAGATGTGAGAGTCAATGATGATGACAACCCCATGAACTTCAATGAATCAAGATGGACTTCGAAATTCACTACTGGGTGGAGGATTTGTTGACGGGCACCTGGAGAACCCAGTGGTTAGCCGGGATGCATGGAGAAGTGCCATGACATCTTGCGAAAGCTTCACCCAGCCACGAAGAGACAGATGGATGCCCCATTGACCGGAAGCTTACATGCAGCCGCAAGCCATTATGGGCTCGCTGGGTCAACCCTAGTAGTGACGCTGGCTGGACGGTACTACGAGATGTAGAAGAACGGTAGGATTGGATGGGTACCGCGGTAGCTGAAGAACTCTTTGGAAGACCTGTTTATTCGTCCGCCTTCAAACACCACGAAGTGCGAAGACTTAAAAGGAGGAATGATTCTTGCGGGTAAAGTCGCAAACCTCTGCAGAGTTAAAGATCTAATCGATTAGCCGTGTCCCGATTACGGACAATTTGAGCCTCTGGAACTTGGAAGTATTCGAAATCTCAACACTAAAACTAATGATTTAATTTGAGGGGTTATGACTTAATAATTTGGGAATGAGACATTGGTTGGCGGAACCATCTCAATAACTACCAACAATTTTGTAGTATTTGCAAGCAAGTCCACTGTAGTAGGGAAAAATTGGCTTTTCGCAAAATGATGAAACTTAGAGCTCCACAGCCAAAATGCATATAGTGTTAGTAATTTTTATTATTGTTATTCTCTTCATGACTTGCCAGCTTATTCAAAAAGCTGACCTACACGGCTGCAATGTCTTATGTTGCAAAGACTTATTCCGATCAGGAGTGAGGCTACGCTCCGCGCTTGGCGATTGCCCTATGGAGTCGGATGGACTCGCTATTTTCGTCTACGCTTCCGCAGTTTATTTTAGTTTATTTCTCATGAGTTGGCCTTGAGCCGAATTTATTCTCTTGTAATAAAGACTCTATATGAGAATCGTAATAAATTCAGGTGTGACTGAACTTTGATTATTTCATCAATGTCTTGTGAGTACCAAAGATGATCTTGGGATGGTATGCATACGTAGATTTGACCGATTTTGGGTCAGTCGCTACATCGGGTATCTTCACCCGACCAAGAGAGCAAAGAGTTGCTCCTCAACCTACTGAACCTACTGAAAATGAAAATGTCTACTTTGAAATTCCTTCGGGTATGGTAGAAAAACTGCTAGCCAATCCTTTTGCATGAGATGGAACATTACATTCTGATGAGCACCTAATATATGTGGATGAAGTTTGTGGATTATTTAAGCTTGCAGGTATGCCCAATGATGTTATCAAGAAGAAGGTCTTCCCTTTATCTTTGAAGGGAGATGCATTGACATGGTATAGGCTATGCGATGATATGCGGTCATGGAACTACAAATGATTGAAATTGGAATTTCATCAGAAGTTTTATCCTATGCATCTTGTTCATTGTGATCGCAATTATATATATAATTTTTGGCCTCGCGAAGGAGAAAGCATCGCTCAAGCTTGGGGGAGGCTTATATCAATGTTACATTCATGCCCCAATCATGAGCTCTCAAGAGAAATGATTATTCAAAATTTTTATGCTTGGCTTTCTGATAACAATCGCACCATGCTCGATACTTCTTGTCCTGGCTCTTTTATGATGAAGACTATTGAATTCAAATGGGATTTACTGGAAAGAATTAAACGCAACTCTGAAGATTGGGATCTCGACGAAGGTAAGGAGTCAGGTATGACACCTAAGTTTGATTGTGTTAAATCTTTTATGGATACCGATGTTTTCCGTAAATTTAGCACTAAATATGGACTTGACTCTGAGATAGTAGCTTCCTTTTGTGAATCTTTTGCTACTCATGTTGATCTCCCTAAAGAGAAGTGGATTAAATATCATCCTCCCATAGAAGTAAAAGTAGCTGCACCTATTAAAGTTGAAGAAAAGACTATCACTTATAATGATCCTATTGTTCCTAATGCTTATGTTGAGAAACCACCTTTTCCTGTTAGGATAAAGGATCATGCTAAAGCTTCAACTGTGGTTCGTAAAAGCAATATTAGAACTTATACACCTCCTAAGCAAGTTAAAGTTGAACCTAATATTGCTATGGTTAAAGATCTCTTGGCTGATAATATTGATGGGCATGTTATTTATTTCTGTGATGAAACTGCTAGAATTGCTAAACCTTGTGCTAAAGATAAACATAGACCTGTGGTAGGCATGCCTGTTATTTCTGTTAAAATAGGAGATCACTGTTATCATGGCTTATGTGACATGGGTGCTAGTGCTAGTGCAATACCAATTGGCCCAGGTGGGAGGGGAACTTTCTTTTCTTTTTATTTCATTGTTTCATTTTTCTTTACTTCTTTTATTTTACTATTAGCATACTTTAGTTTTTTTAAAAATATGAGACCAACATCTAAGTTAATGTTTTAGTTTAACCCTCTGTCACAAAAAGTTTCACTCACAAATAAAATAGTTTAACCTTTTAGAAATTATAAAAGGCATTTAGTTAATTGTTTTAACTACAGTTTTAATCTTTTTTAGCACTTCATCACTTTATAATATTTTGGTTCTTCACTAATAATTACTTATGTATTATTTGACACAATTTGCACATTTTAATTTTGACATTTGAAAACTTTTATTTTTTTGACTTTAATTTAAATTAGAATTTGAACCGACTTGAATCTAAGAGAGATTAGCAACAGTAATAGTGGGGACGTGTCATCATTAGCACTTTTTACTCTAGCTTAATTACCTGAGTGTTACAATATGAGCGCTAGCGTCTGTATTGTGTTCTACTCTCTCCGTTCGGAATTACTTGTCGCGAAAATGGATGTATCTAGACGTATTTTAGTTCTAGATACATCCATTTCTGAGACAAGTAATTCCGAACGGAGGGAGTAGAAAACATGTTTCTTTTAGAACTTCAAAAATATCTAGATTTCTGAGATCGAGCAAGCCACTATTTTCATGACACAAACGTTCATCTGCCTTCACGAATGAAAAAAACACCTTGCCATTTACCACCACTTTCTCCACTTTTTTTCTCTTGTGTACTTTAAAAACAAAAGGGCAAAGATACAAAAAAATCGCAATAAATGGGCCAGATATTTTTCTTTGCGAAAAAGTGGGTCACACTTCTTGCCCCAACGAAAAATAACTTAGCTTCCAAAAGGCCCGGCCCAACGAAACCTCCTTAGTGCCACCACGAAATGTATACAGCCCAGGTCACGCCTTCCTCCCGTTTGCCGCCGGCGACGTCTCACCGAGCACGGCGGCGGCCGAATCGACGTTGGTGAGTAGGTACTCGTAGATCTTCTTCCTCAGCCTTTCTATCGTCTGCTCGGGCACGCCGTTGGATGCAGTGGCGGGTGCCGGGGCGGCGGCCTCCTCGCCGCCCGCGTCGTGGGGCGGAGGCGGCGGTTCCACCGGGGGCGGCTTCCCGATCTCGCTGAGCCAGTCGTTGACGCGCTTCAGCTGCGGAAGCATCCTGGCCGCACGGTCGCGGTCCCATGGCGCAGCTGCCGCCACGTCGGCGTCAAGGAACCGCTCTACGAACTCCAGGAACCACCGCCTTGCCTCCTCACCGAGCCGCCTCGCGAGCTCGCCCCTCTCCTCCGCGCCGCCTCCCCTCTCCCACTCCGGCGGAGGGGCGGCCGTTGCCGCCGCCGCCGCCACGACATGTACCGGCCTCCCCTTCCCCTTCGCGGGCGACAGCCGCGACTTCGCTGGTGGCGATGCCTTCGTTATCGCGGCCGGCTTCACCGACTCGTCGACGAGCACGACGGCCAGCGGGGAGGACGTATTGGCGGGAGCCGGCCTGAGGTTGTAGAGGGAGAAGGCGGAGAGGTCAGTGGCGAGACCGGCGCCCACCCAGGATGCTGCGCGGCGGCGGCGCTCCGCTGCAACGGCAAGGGATTCCTCGTCGATGCTCGCGGCTTCGCCCGCTGTTGACTGGTCCGGTGAAGTCGCTGTAGAGGTCGCTGCGGCAGCCTTGGCAAGCGAGTCAGCGACGACGGTGGCACGCGACATGGCTGAGTGCAGAGCGAGGAACTGCTCCACGGCAAGCTGCGGGTTCTGCTCCTCTGCCGTCGAGCTCACCTCGGCGTACGAGCTGCTCAGAATAACAAACAACAGTGAAGGTAATTAAGTTCTTACTGCATCAATGTTACTGCTCACCTCGGAGTAGTTCACATTCTGATGAATTGTAATGTTGGTGTTAACTGTTACTGTAAAACTCTTACATGAGCAGAGCTGGAGGTAAAAGAAAATACAATGCATTTGCTTTAAAAACAGTTAATATTTCTAGAGGACACATTACAGCAGCAAGTACAAGTAGGATGTACTTCTGAACAAGAATCAGCACACACACAGTGTGTGAAGATGAACACTGGCACATCCTTAGCTTTCTGCGACAAGAACATGTGGAGTGTAAGCTCCAAACATGTGCAGAAGTAATCACAAGTCCGTGTATGGGTCAAAAGGGGAGAGGGAGCCAGCCAAGATGGTTGATGGCATCATTGCCACATCCAAGCCAGCTAGTGCCAAGACATTTGCATCGTGTGAATTATTTTCGGAACAATGTGAGGTGTACATCGACAGATGCGGAGTATCAACTATCAAGGCTGTCAAAGGTTAGAAGCCATGTGAAATTTGGATGCTATCTATAAAATTGTTTCATGTTGCATGCTCAAAGCATAACTTAACAATGAGTAATATAGTAAAGTTGGATATAATTGCATATGGTGTACATTGTACTGGAACAATTCATTTCTTGATTTTTTAGGACTTTCTAACATCTTGGCGGCATCGAGTCAATAAGAGCTAACATAGGTGCCAGCCTATGACTAAAGTGGCATTTGAAAATAAGAAGTGTTGAGGTACTGTCAGAGAAAGGAGGAATGGAACGGCTAAAAAAGATGGGCTATTGAAGGTCATTGAATATTGGACTCTTGAAGGCAATTGACTTAGCAATGCCATGAATTGCTGTTAATTATATATGACCTCACTAAAAATAAATTATGTAGTGAGAGGATAAAAATTACCTTAAGCATCGAAGTAAGCTCTCTGCAGCAGAAGCTTCTTGCATGGCTTCAACCGCAGCCATTTGTGCCGCATCCCTGTATTTTAGAAGCTCCTGTAACAAAGTATAATAAAATCATGAAGAACAAGTACATAACATAAAGCATTTAACCACCACATGCCAAACTGTTATCTAATCACCCCCTCCTTGGCAAAAAATTGTACATTGCTACATTCCATATTTGCATCATTCCATGGCTTAAATGAAATGAAAATATTTAGAGCAACAGCAAGATAAGACCTCAGCTTGTTAACATAAAAAGAAGTGAATATATTCGTATTGACACATCAGTTGAAAAACATCGATTGCGGACTTATTTATTTAGTAGATAACCATAAAAAACCAGCATGCTCAAGGTGCCAGAAAGTTAGAAATGCTAGACAAGTATTAACAGTTAGTGATCATTTCAGGGAGCTATCCATACCTTTCCTAACTTAGCAAGTGATGGAGGAAGTGCCGTCCAGGAAGTGTTTGCATCTGTCAATTTTTTGTTATTTGCAGCAATCTTCACTAAATTTGTAATATTGGGGTTGCTTAAAACCCCAGACGTCCTTCTTATAGGAGAAAGATGCTTATTCACCATTCGGTCAGAATCATCTGAGGGAGCACTTGCTGTGCTCTTCCTTGGAGGAGTCTGAATCTTAGTGTCATCCTTGTGTGTGGGCTTCTCATCTGCTGGTGGTGGTGGTCTTCGTCTAGGAGTCTAGTCATAAAACAACAACTAATAATGCTTAGTAATTCTGAATACTGTATGGAGCTGGGCACTAAAATGAATAACGGCAAGTTCAAGCATTGGTGTGATCTAAACAACTCTTAGAAGGTAACCAAGATGTTCAGAAGATAATCTTCTAGATCCTATATCAGGAACGGTAGGCACAGATTAAACATGATACACCTATTCACCAATTTAAGCGACAAGCATAGTCAGCATACCGATGTGCTTCTAATCTCAGACTTCCTGTCAGCTTTGGCTCCCTTTGAATCTGAATTGTCTTTGACCTTTGCATCTGCCTTCCCTTCCCAGCTTCTTCTCAACGCCTTTGGTCCCGATTCAATACTTAACAGGGTGTTACTAAGGGAGTTGCCTGCAGAGGACTTCCTCCCTGCTGTAGTAACCTTCAACACAGAAGCTGCTTTTTCTAACAAGGATAACTTAGATGGTGATGACTTGTCTGCTCCTTTCACTTTAGTTCTCTGCTTCATGTCATTTGAGAATCTTTCAAATGATGCAGGTAAAGAATGTACGCTGGTAGGCGATGAAGGTGTCGATCTAGGATTGTTTGACTTAACCTTTGAGGTAACCACTTCCTTCTTGTCGAAAAGGCTGGCAAGCGCTTGTTTCGAAAGCGAAGAATTCGACTTGGTCAGCTGCGGTTTCTTGCTTTCTGTCCCGTTGTTTTTCACAGAAGCATTTAGTTTCTCCAACTTGCTCTGCTCTTTCTCCAGTGACAAGGTCCCTGCATCCTTGGAACCATTGGCGGGTGGTGGTGCCTTTTTCTCGCCAAGAAACTTGGAGGAACTAGTCATGACAAGGTCCTCAGGAGTGCCGACGCACGCATGTCGGCCTGGAACTGGCCTGACTCCCCTCAAGATAGGCACCGGGGTGGCGGCCTCAAGACGGTCTACATGGATGAACTGCCCCAGCTGAATCGTGTCACTCAATATGAGATCGTGCTGGTCCTCCGGCAGGGAAACGTAGGTCGCGTGCGAGGAATCAGACACCTTGAGGTAGAACCCCTGGTTGGTGAAGAGATCGCTGCCAGCAAGCGCCGGAACAATGCTGACGACCTGAAGAAGGGAGGACCGGTGCTCGCCTGCGACTTTGACGTCGCTGTTCATGTGCTGAAGGAGCTTGAGGAGGACCCCGGGCACAAGCGAAGCCATTGCCGTAGCTCCCAAAGCACATCAGCTGCACATTATTCAGCACAATTCAGAAACGGCGATCATTGTATTGAGGAAAAAATAAACATGGATGACTGGAGAGAAGTGGGACTGAAAAGCGAGCAAATGGTGATGAGTCACTGGAAGACAACCTGGGCTATATATCCTACCAAAAGGGAAAGAAGGATCTCTCCAACTACCAAATGCAATAAAGGTTCCAGCTTAATCCAAACTACTATCAAGTGTGTACTGCAAATCCTTTATAGGCTCACAATGAACACACAAGTACTGTACCCAGTGGCCAGTAGAAAACACAGGAAGGATAGTGAAGTACAGTAGAAAACCATGCACTGCCGTTTGCTGAATCAGGAAAGCACAGAAGATTTCAAGTTGGTGTACCTATACCTACCCACCCAACATTACTAGTACTAGTACTGGTTGAAAGGAAGTAAAGCAACACATAAATGGCAGCAGCTGTTGCTGCAAGGGGTGATGGCTGGAGGGAGAGTAGGGACGGTGGTGTTTTAAGGAAGGGGTTTGATTGATTGATTGATTCAGTGGCAGTGGGAAGATAAACAGGAGCATAAATGAGCAGATCCAGCAACACAGTCAAAGCGGCCCTATCTCCCATCCCATTCCCAGCCCAGAAGTGCATATAAACAAACAGAGGTAAAAAGGAGAGGGTGAAGCAGCGAATCTTGAGCAGAACAAGTGGTTCTGTTGGGACTTGGCAGCCAGTGATGGAGCTGCATAGGAGTAATAGCACATGGCGAATGCTGTGTGTGATGTGATGTCCCAGAATCGAGATAAAGAGAAGCGGTCTCTTTCTCTCTACAGCTTGCTAGGCAATCACCCATAAGCAAATCTTGAGGGGGGAAAGAAGTGAAAAAAAGCAAAGATAGAAGCAAAACAAGAAGATGATATACTAGTACATAAATAAATCCTGCTTTGGAGAAGAATAGAAAGAAAGAGGCGAGGAAGAGGAAGAGAAGACATGTTGACACACGTACCTCTTGAGCGAAGCCTGGTGAATACCGTGAGGCACAGGTGACCCGACGCCCTTCTCCTTTCCTCCTTGGGGAGCTCTTCTTCCCGTGAAGAGGAAGAAGGGAGGATGGGTGTATGTGGGGAAGAAGAAGGCGCGGCGGAGAAGACGACTGATTCCTCTCGTGCCTGCGGTCCTCCCTCCTATGGCTATGGAAGAGTGGAGCGAGGGAGGCGGCCTGCTCTGATCAGGGAAGCTCGCTCGCTCGCTCGCTCGCTCGGCTTGTCACATCCAAGAATCCATGCCCGTTGTCCCTCGCGCGCGCGGCTGTGCCAAGAGAGGAAATGGCGCCTCTGCCTCTCGCTCTCTCTCTCTCTCTCTCTCTCTAAAATGTGTGAGGGGGAGGGGAGAGAAGGTGGCGACTTCTTGGAGCTGAGCCTGAGCGCACGCGGGCTGCGAGCAGTAGCAGCAGCGGCAGCGGCAGCAGGCACAGAGAAAGAGGGAGCAGTACTGTGGCTGGCGTGCAAAAGCGCTGTGTGTCTAGGAGATCGTATCGTAGCCATGCTGGGACCGGGGAGTCAGTCAGTGGGTGTGGTTAAGGTGGGGCGTCGCTTTCCTTTCCATGGGATGGTGCAAACCGAGTTCCCAGGACAAGCTCTACGTGCATGGGTAAAAATATTTTCCGTTGTTACGACACCAGCGGCTCGAGAAACTTGTTGGGAACGTAGTAATTTTAAAAATTTTCCTACGCACACGCAAGACCATGGTGATGGCATAGCAACGAGAGGGGGTAGGTCTCGTCCACGCACTGTGAGACCGTAAGCGGAAGCGTTATAACAACGTGGTTGATGTAGTCGACGTCTTCACGATCCGACCGATCCAAGTACCGAACGTCGGCACCTCCAAGTTCTGCACATGTTCACTCGATGACGATCCCGGCCCGATCCAAAGAAAGCGTCGGGGATGAGTTCCACAAGACGACGGCGTGGTGGACGATGATGATGCTCCACCGACGCAGGCTTCGCTTAAGCTCCGCGATGATATGATCGAGGTGTAATATGGTGGAGGGGCACCGACACGGCTAAGGAACGATCACGTAGATCAACTTGTGTGTCATGGGGTGCCCCCGCCTCAGATATAAAGGAGCAAGTGGTGCGGCCGCCCTAGGGGCGCGCTGAGGAGTCCTACTCCCACCGAGTAGGACTCCCCTTCCTAGTTGGATTAGGTTTGGGGAGGGAAGAGGGAAGGGCGCCGCCTCCTTGTCCTATTCGGACTAGAGGGGAGGCGCGCGCCCGCCCCGGCCGCCCTTCCTCTTCTCCCTTATGGCCCATCAAGGCCCATTGACCCCGGGGTTCCAGTAACCCCTGTGTTAAGTAAAATCTGCTTTCATCCTAACCTTCCAAGTCCAAACATAGGCTTCCAATATATCAATCTTTATGTCTCGACCATTTCGAGACTCCTCGTCATGTCCGTGATCACATCCGGACTCAACAACCTTCGTACATCAAAACTTATAAACTCATAATAAACCATCATCGAAGCGTTAAGCGTGCGGACCCTACGGGTTCGAGAACTATGTAGACATGACCTAGAACTATTCTCATTAATAACCAATAGCGGAACCTGGATGCCCATATTGGTTCCTACATATTCTACTGAAGATCTTTATCGGTCGAAACCGCATAACGACATACGTTGTTCCTTTGTCATCGGTATGTTACTTACCCGAGATTCGATCGTCGGTATCCAATACCTAGTTCAATCTCGTTACAGCAAGTCTCTTTACTCGTTCCGTAATACATCATCTCACAACTAACTTATTAGTTGCAATGCTTGCAAGGCTTATGTGATGTGTATTACCGAGAGGGCCCAGAGATACCTCTCCGACAATCGGAGTGACAAAACCTAATCTCAAATACGCCAACCCAACATGTACCTTTGGAGACACCAGTAGTACTCCTTTATAATCACCCAGTTATGTTGTGACGTTTGGTAGTACCCAAAGTGTTCCTCCGATGGCGGAGTTGCATAATTTCATAGTTACAGAACATGTATAGGTCATGAAGAAAGCAATAGCAATATACTAAACGATCAAGTGCTAAGCTAACGGAATGGGTCATGTCAATCACATCATTCTCCTAATGATGTGATCCCATTAATCAAATGACAACACATGTCTATGGTTAGGAAACATAACCATCTTTGATTAATGAGCTAGTCTAGTAGAGGCATACTAGTGACTATCTGCTTGTCTATGTATTCACACATGTATTATGTTTCCTGTTAATACAATTTTAGCATGAATAATAAACATTTATCATGATATAAGGAAATAAATAATAACTTTATTATTGCCTCTAGGGCATATTTCCTTCATCTCCCACTTGCACTAGAGTCAATAATCTAGATTACACAAGAATGATTCTAACACCCATGGAGTCTTGGTGCTGATCATGTTTTGCTCGTGGAAGAGGCTTAGTCAACGGGTCTGCAACATTCAGATCCGTATGTATTTTGCAAATCTCTATGTCTCCCACTTGGACTTGGTCCCGAATGGAATTGAAGCGTCTCTTGATATGCTTGGTCCTTTTTGAAATCTGGATTCCTTTGCCAAGGCAATTGCACCAATATTGTCACGAGAAGATCTTCATTGGTCCCGATGCACTAGGTATGACACCTAGATCGAAATGAACTCTTTCATCGAGACTCCTTCATTTGCTGCTTCCGGCAGCTATGTACTCCGCTTCACATGTAGATCCCGCCACGACGCTTTGTTTAGAACTGCACCAACCGACAGCTCCACCGTTTAATAAAAACACGATCCGGTTTGCAATTTAGAATCGTCTGGTCAAGTGTCAAAGCTCGATCGACGTAACCATTTACGACTAGCTCTTTGTCACCTCCATATACGAGAAACATATCCTTAGTCCTTTTCGGGTATTTCAGATGTTCTTGACCGCTGTCCGATGATCCACTCTGGATTACTTTGGTACCTTCCCGCCAAGCTTCGCTAAGCATACGTCGTGTCTGGTACACAGATTGCATACATGATAGAGCCTATGGCTGAAGCATAGGAACATCTTTCATTTTCCTCTATCTTCTGCTGTGGTCGGGCATTGAGTCCGACTCAATCTTACACCTTGTAATGGTAAAAACCTTTCTTTGCTCGATCCATTTTGAACTTTTTCAAAACTTTATCAAGGTATGTGCTTTGTGAAAGTCCAATTAAGCGTCTTGATCTATCTCTATAGATCTTGATGCCCAATATGTAAGCAGCTTCACCGAGGTCTTTCATTGAAAAACTTTTATTCAAGTATCCTTTTATGCTATCCAGAAATTCTATATCATTTCCAATCAATAATATGTCGTCCACATATAATATCGTAAATGCTACTGAGCTCCCACTCACTTTCTTGTAAATCAAGCTTCTCCAAAAGTCTCAGATAAAACCATATGCTTTGATCACACTATCAAAGCGTTTATTCCAACTCCGAGAGGCTTGCACTGACCATAAATTGATCATTGGAGCTTGCACACTTTGTTAGCACCCTTTGGATCAACAAAACCTTCTGGTTGCATCATATACAACTCTTCTTCTAGAAATCCATTCAAGAATGCAGTTTTCACATCCATTTGCCAAATTTCATAATCATAAAATGCGGCAATTGCTAACATGATTCGGACAGACTTAAGCATCGCTACGGTGAGAAAGTCTCATCGTAGTCAACCCTTGAACTTGTCGAAAACCTTTCGCAACAAGTCGAGCTTTATAAACGATTACATTACCATCGTCGGTCTTCTTCTTAAAGATCCATTTATTCTCAATGGCTTGCGATCATCGGGCAAGTCAACCAAAGTCCATACTTTGTTTTCATACATGGATCCCATCTCAGATTTCATGGCTTCCACCATTTTGCGAATCTGGGCTCACCATCGCTTCTTCATAGTTTGTAGGTTCGCCATGGTCAAGTAACATGACTTCCGAATAGGATTACCGTACCACTCAGTGCGTATTTTACTCTGGTTGACCTCGTGTTCAAGAGTAACTTGATCTGAAGTTTCATGATCAACATCATTAGTTTCCTCACTAATTGGTGTAGTTGTCACAGAACCGTTTCTTGTGATGAACTACCTTCCAATAAGGGAGTAGATACTGATTATCTCATCAAGTTCTACTTTCCTCCCACTCACTTCTTTCGAGAGAAACTCCTTCTCTAGAAAGAATCCGAATTTAGCAACGAAAATCTTGCCTTCAGATCTGTGATAGAAGGTATACCCAACATCTCCTTTGGGTATCCTATGAAGACACATTTCTCGATTTGGGTTCGAGCTTATCTGGTTGAAGTTTCTTCACATAAGCATCGCAGCCCCAAACTTTAAGAAACGACAACTTTGGTTTCTTGCCAAACCACAGTTCATAAGGTGTCGTCTCAACAGACTTAGATGGTGCCCTATTTAACGTGAATGCGGCCGTCTCTAAAGCATATCCCCAAAACGATAGCGGTAAATCAGTAAGAGACATCATAGATCGCACCATATCAAGTAAAGTACGATTACGACGTTCGGACACACCATTTCTCTGTGGTGTTCCGAGTGGCGTGAGTTGCGAAACTATTCCGCATTGTTTCAAATGTAAACCAAACTCGTAACTCAAATATTCTCCTCCACGATCAGATCGTAGATACTTTATTTTCTTGTTACGATGATTTTCCACTTCATTATGAAATTCTTTGAACTTTTCAAATGTTTCAGATTCGTGTTTCATTAAGTAGATATACCCATATCTGCTCAAATCATCTGTGAAGGTGAGAAAATAACGATACCCGCCGCGTGCCTCAACATTCATTGGACCACAAACATCGGTATGTATGATTTCCAACAAATCGCTTGCTCGCTCCATAGTTCCGAGAACGGCGTTTTAGTCATCTTGCCCATGAGGCACGGTTCGCAAGTACCAAGTGATTCATAATCAAGTGATTCCAAAAGTCCATCAAGATGGAGTTTCTTCATGCGTTTTACACGATATGACCCAAACGGCGATGCCACAAATAAGTTGCATTATCATTATCAATTCAGATCTTTTGGTTTCAACACTATGAATATGTGTATTATTACTATCAAGATTCAATAAAATAGACCACTCTTCAAGGGTGCATGACCATAAAAGATATTATTCATATAAATAGAACAACCATTATTCTCTGTCTTAAATGAATAACCATCTCGCATCAAACAAGATCCAGATATAATGTTCATGCTTAACGCGGCACCAAATAACAATTATTTAGGTCTAAAACTAATCCCGATGGTAGATGTAGAGGTAGCGTGCCGACCGCGATCACATCGACTTTGGAACCATTTCCCACGCGATCGTCACCTCGTCCTTAGCCAATCTTCGCAATCCGTAGTTCTGTTTGAGTTGCAAATATTAGCAATGAACCAATATCAAATACCTGTACTACTGCGAGTATTAGTAAGGTACACATCAATAACATGTATATCACATATACCTTTGATCACCTTGCCATCCTTCTTATCCGCCAAATACTTGGGGCAGTTCCGCTTCCAAAGTCGATCGCTTGCGGTTGAAACACTCGATTTGGGCTTAGGTCCGGACTTGGGTTTCTTCTCTTGAGCAGAACTTTCTTGCTGTTCTTGAAGTTCCTTCTTCTTTCCTTTGCCCTTTTCTTGAAACTAGTGGTCTTGTTGACCATCAACACTTGATGCTCTTTCTTGATTTCTACCTCCGCTGCTTTTAGCATTGCGAAGAGCTCGGGAATTGTTTTGGTCATCCCTTGCATATTATAGTTCATCACGAAGCTCTTGTAGCTTGGTGGCGATGATTGGAGAATTACATCAATGACACTATCATCCGGAAGAGTAACTCCCGGTTGAATCAAGTGATTATTATACCCGGACATTTTGAGTATATGTTCACCGACGTAACTATTCTCCTCCATCTTGCAGCTATAGAACTTATTGAAGACTTCATATCTCTCAATCCGGGCATTTGCTTGAAATATTAACTTCAACTCTGGAACATCTCATATGCTCCATGACGTTCAAAACGTCGTTGAAGACCCGGTTCTAAGCCGTAAAGCATGGCACATCGAACTATAGAGTAGTCATCGACTTTGCTCGCCAGACGTTCACAACTTCGGCGTTGTTCTCAAAGAAGGCACGCACCCAGCGGTGCTTCCAGGCGTAATTCTTCCGTGCAGCAATGAGGATAATCCTCAAATTCGGACCCAGTCCGTGTAATTGCTACCATCATCTTTCAACTTTGCTTTCTTAAGGAACGCATTAAAATTCAACGGAACAACAACACGAGCCATCTATCTACAATAAACATAGACAAGCAAAAATACTATCGGTACTAAGTTCATGATAAATTTAAGTTTAATTAATCATATTAAAAACTTCCACTTAGACAGACATCTCTCTAGTCATCTAAGTGATTACGTGATCCAAATCAACTAAACCATGTCCGATCATCACGTAGATGGAGTAGTTTCAATGGTGAACATCACTATGTTGATCATATCTACTATATGATTCACGTTCGACCTTCGGTCTCCGTGTTCGAGGCCATATCTGTTATATGCTAGGCTCGTCAAGTTTAACTCGAGTATTCGCGTGTGCAACTGTTTTGCACCGTTGTATTTGAACGTAGAGCCTATCACACCCGATCATCACGTGGTGTCTCAAAGACGAAGAACTTTCATAGCGGTGCATACTCGGGAGAACACTTCTTGATAATTTTAGTGAGAGATCATCTTATTATGCTACCGTCAATCAAAGCAAGATAAGATGCATAAAGGATAAACATCACATGCAATCAATATAAGTGATATGATATGGTCATCATCATCTTGTGCTTGTGATCTCCATCGCCAAGCACCGCCATGATCACCATCGTCACCGGTAGCGACACCTTGATCTCCATCGTAGCATCGTTGTCGTCTCGCCAACTATTGCTTCTACGACTATCGCTCTCGCTTAGTGATAAAGTAAAGCAATTACATGGCGTTGCATTTCATACAATAAAGTGACAACCATATGGCTCCTGCCGATTGCGATAACTCGGTTACAAAACATGATCATCTCATACAATAAAATATAGCATCACGTCTTGACCACATCACATCACAACATGCCCTGCAAAAACAAGTTAGACGTCCTCTACTTTGTCGTTGCAAGTTTTACGTGGCTGCTACGGGCTGAGCAAGAACCGTTCTTACCTACGCATCAAAACCACAGCGATAGTTTGTCAAGTTGGTGTTGTTTTAACCTTCGCAAGGACCGGGCGTAGCCACACTCAGTTCAATTAAAGTGAGAAAAGACACCCGCGGTCACCTTTAAGCAACTAGTGCTCGGCGGTGAAACCAGTCTCGCGTAAGCGTCTGGCGTAATGTCGGTCCGGCCGCTTCATCTCACAATACCGCCAACCAAAGTATGACATGCTTTGGTAAGCGGATGACTTATATCGCCCACAACTCACTTGTGTTCTACTCGTGCATATGACATCAACGCATAAAACCTGGCTCGGATGCCATGTTGGGGAACGTAGTAATTTCAAAAATTTCCCACGCACACGCAAGACCATGGTGATGGCATAGCAACGAGAGGGAGAGTCCGTCCACGCACCCTCGTGACCGTGGCGAAGCGTTATAACAACGCGGTTGATGTAGTCGACGTCTTCACGATCCGACCGATCCAAGTACCGAACGTCGGCACCTCCGAGTTCTCGCACACGTTCAGCTCGATGGCGATCCCGGGCTCCGATCCAAAGAAAGCGCCGGGGATGAGTTCCACAAGACGACGGCGTGGTGACGATGATGATGCTCCACCGACGCAGGCTTCGCCTAAGCTCATGACGATATGATCGAGGTGTAATATGGTGGAGGGGCACCGCACAAGGCTAAGGAACGATCCGTAGATCAACTTGTGTGTCATGGGTGCCCCTGCCTCAGATATAAAGGAGCAAGGGGGTGCGGCGGCCTTAGGGAGGCGGCGCTGAGGAGTCCTACTCCCACCGAGTAGGACTCCCCTTTCCTAGTTCGATTAGGTTTGGGGAGGGAAGAGGGAAGGGCGCCGCCTCTCTCCTGTCCTATTCGGACTAGAGGGGGGGCGCGCCTGCCCCGGCCGGCCCTTCCTCTTCTCCCTTATGGCCCATCAAGGCCCATTGACCCCGGGGTTCCGTAACCCCGGTGTTAAATAAAATCTGTTTTCATCCGAACCTTTCCAAAGTCCAAACATAGGCTTCCAATATATCAATCTTTATGTCTCGACCATTTGAGACTCCTCGTCATGTCCGTGATCACATCCGGGACTCCGAACAACCTTCGATACATCAAAACTTATAAACTCATAATAAGTCATCATCGAAGCGTTAAGCGTGCGGACCCTACGGGTTCGAGAACTATGTAGACATGACCTAGAACTATTCTCGGTCAATAACCAATAGCGGAACCTGGATGCCCATATTGGTTCCTACATATTCTACGAAGATCTTTATCGGTCAAACCGCATAACGACATACGTTGTTCCCTTTGTCATCGGTATGTTACTTACCCGAGATTTGATCGTCGGTATCCAATACCTAGTTCAATCTCGTTACCGGCAAGTCTCTTTACTCGTTCCATAATACATCATCTCACAACTAACTTATTAGTTGCAATGCTTGCAAGGCTTATGTGATGTGTATTACCGAGAGGGCCAGAGATACCTCTCCGACAATCGGAGTGACAAAACCTAATCTCAAATCGCCAACCCAACATGTACCTTTGGAGACACCTGTAGTACTCCTTTATAATCACCCGATTCACGTTGTGACGTTTGGTAGTACCAAAGTGTTCCTCCGTAAACGGAGTTGCATAATCTCATAGTTACGTGAACATGTATAGGTCATGAAGAAAGCAATAGCAATATACCAAACGATTAAGTGCTAAGCTAACGGAATGGGTCATGTCAATCACATCATTCTCCTAATGATGTGATCCCATTAATCAAATGACAACACATGTCTATGGTTAGGAAACATAACCATCTTTGATTAATGAGCTAGTCTAGTAGAGGCATACTAGTGACTATCTGTTTGTCTATGTATTCACACATGTATTATGTTTTCGGTTAATACAATTCTAGCATGAATAATAAACATTTATCATGATATAAGAAAATAAATAATAACTTTATTATTGCCTCTAGGGCATATTTCCTTCAAAACTTTCACGCGCTTTTCATGAGATGTGTGAATTACGAGCAGCGTGACATTTACAAGAAGGCGCACGCGCATGCGGAGCATGGAGGCAACGCTACTCCCCCAACAAGTCTTTCAAGAGCTCTATTTTGTTCCACTTCCTTGGACAATCTAAGACAATTTTTGCGTCCTCCTCCTCGTTTCTTACTACATAATAGTAGTACTAGTAGCTCAGTACAAGTACGCGTGCTAGCGGCAGTTAGAGCAACTCTAATAGGGGGACCCATTTCGTCCGTGGCCATCCGTTTGGGTCGGCGCGGACAGAAAAGGCGGCCCAACACGCCGACGCAAACGAACGCGCGTCCGTTTTTCGTCCGCGGGCGACCCATTCCCGACTCATTTTTTAGCCCGATTTGCGTCGGCGCGGACATCGCCACGGACGCTTGCCGCTTACTCCTATCCCGGGCCCGCTGTAAATGGGCACATTGGCCTCCTCCCCGCCAACAAGCAACCTCGCTTCGCCTTCCTTCACACCGACGCCGCCGCCCATTTTTGCGGCGACTCTTCCATTACCGCCGCCTCCACATACGCCAACAGAACGCCGCCCCTTGCCGCGCCGCCGCCATTGCCGTTTTGCCGCGAGTAAATCGGTTCCGCCGCCGCTTCCCCATCGCCACCGCCATGACCAAGAAGACGCCTCGCCGCCCCCGCCACATACGACCGGCACGCTCGTAGGACGCCGTTACACTCGTCGGACTCCGGCAGGGCAGCTAGCTGGTGTGTGGGCGCCGCGTCTCCCCTCGCCGGCCGTCTCCTTCTTCGATTCATGAAAACATGCGTGATTGGGAAACTCACGTGCAACTGCAAAATGATTTGGTTGAGCATATGTGGACTCATGTTGGCAACCAATAGATGTATCTTCTTTTATTTGTTTGCAAAACTATGTGAAACATTTTTATTTTTATTTGGCCTATAAACTATACTATTTATTTGGGCGGCTAAACTATTTTGCTTGTTAAATTTTCATGTCATAACATGTTGAATGCAATGTATTAGGCGGCCAGCCGGCCACGCCTGCGCATATGGGTCGGCGCGTTGGGCGCGCTACCGACCCATATAAAAAACAGAGCGGACGCCGGGGGGACGGCCGACCCAAACGGATAAAAAGCGGACGAAATCGCCGTCCATTTGGTTCGACCCGTTGAAGTTGCTCTTAAATTTGGTTTGGTCAACGGCTCAACGGCGTCTGCACAACCCAACTTGATTGGATTCATTGCCGACACTTTACACTGGTTTGACTTCAGAAACCAAACCACCAATCCACTATTAGCACCGTACTTCTAAACGTACAAACACATTGGCTCTGACTGCGAGTGCGCATGCCCTTCATTATCCATGTTATAGGAAAAACAAAATCCATCATTTTTAACGGATCAGGAATATTTCTGTAGATTCTGCACAGCTGCATAATCCAAGGCATGATACAGAAGACGGGCAGACTTGCCCCCATGCATCTGCATTTTGGTCAGCGTTGGGAATAATAATGCAGTCGCTGCCTCGATGATAGTACTAACTGATAGGGATCTCGTAACCACTGTATAATATGCATACGCATATGCACTGCCGGTTGGTAAACCAGTTGCCAGACTATTTTTATGTGTGCATCGTCCAAACTACAGCTAAAATCCATGCATGCTCATGTGTTGGATAACAGTACTAACTCACTGACTTGTTTACAGTACTGGCTTACTTGAAAAGTAAGGAACAAACTCCACTTTTCCCCTCGTAGTTGGAAATGAAAACGTGTGATACTGAACCCAAGTGCTCCAAGAAACAAAAAGGTGGCCTCGGTTGAATTAGCTCCCACAGCGCACCAGTAGTAGTTCTTGTACTGGTAGTTCCCAGGACAAGCTGCTGGACATACTACTACGTGTACGTGAATTAGTGTTCCATTCCATTAATCTAATCTAGGGATTTGCTAGATCTGTAAGGCAACACTGACTCTCCAAATTGCTTACATGTAGCACGTCGGTTTATCTAATTAAGTGCCTGATGATTGATTCAAATGTGCAATACCTAATCACGATGATCCTCCGGAGTTAATTACCACGTATAAACAAAATTGCATACAAGAGCATGCACCACAATAGAACCCTGGACAGAGAAAGTTAATCACCGCATGTAGTAAATATTTTGCAGTAAACATTATGGTCCATGCAGATGCAGGTACCCATGGTGGGGAGGATGATATACTGAGACATGGCAAACCAAGTACGTAATAATAAACGTGGAGTCAGATGAGATGTGCTCACTGTCAACTGGCCGAAGCCGATGCATGCATGCAGGTGCAGGTGCATCCAGATCATCACAGAGGTGAGCATGTGCTTTGTCTCAGCCTCCACCCGCCCTATTCCTCATCTGAATAAAAACCAATTTATTCTTGGAAGCATTTTCCTGTAATAAATCCTATCTTGTACTAGTAGTACCATTCCGTTTCTTTTTCTTGGAACAAGGGTGTGTGTTCATACATACGCATGTGGCAGGTTGCACAGGATGTCGGCGCCAACGTGGGCAGACCAGAAGAGCTTCATGGCCGGCCCATCTCACAGGATGACAAATCAGCATCACCTTGCTGGAGACAACGATGCCCAGATTTATCTGATCTGTGGGAATAGTTTCATCACTTGTGTCATGGCAACCGAGGCCAATGGAATCACTCGGTGATTAACACTGCAAAATTATCGTGATTATCACGGAGTACAAAATTCCTACAACTACAAGAGAGCTGCACGCACGGATCTGTGTACCAGTAGATCTTACGAAATTCCTGCGTCGGCCCCATGGTCAGTCGGCAGCTGGGCACGCTCATCACTGGATTTTGATCGCGCTATACCGCTACACATCTCACATGTGTGTGGGGGCATATGGTTTCTTCCCGGTGACCACAGTGTCATCTGCAAACATATGGGCCATGGGGAGTTGCAGACAGAGTAGCCCAATCTTTTTCCGTCCCATGATGCATGGCCGCATGATAACTGTTCCTGCTGCGGCTTTCCGTTTTTTCTGTCTGAACGTGAAATGCAGAGGCGCAGATGTACCTGTACCGCTATATTCCCTCTTTGAACTTATTGGCTTCACATGAAATAAGTACTTCTGTTGGTCGCCAAATCCTTTTTAGAGGTGGCTGTATCCTGGCAAGTGTACAGCACAGCCGGGGCAGTAGGACCTCCGTGATAAGCCTCGTGAATTTTGGCGTGGAACAGTTCTTTTGAATAGTACTTCCTCCTGTACTTTTTACTCTGCGTAATAGATTTGTGTGAAATCAAACTTTGCAAAGTTTGATCAATTTTTTGTTGAAAAGTATCAACATCTATAACACCAAACATATATACGGATGCGCTAAAACTCAGCCGACTGAATTTTAAGGAAGTCTTAGTCGAGTCCTTCATCGTCAGATTTTTGAACTAAAATTCGCGCTGGAACTTTTTAGAGAATCTATAGAGGTGGAGTTTTATGATCTAAGTGCATTTCTAACCGATCCCCTAAAAGGCCATAAGGGAGTAAAATTTTCAGTTTATTCCCTTACGGCGGACCTAGTCGATCCCCTAAAACCGTTAAGGGAGTAAAAAAAGTAAAACTCACTCTCCCCTTCTCGCGCCGCACTGCCTCCAGACCTTGCCCCTCACCCCCCCCCCCCCCGCGTCGCCGCCACCGATGACCTCCGAGCCGGCCGAAATGGATAGCCAACACCCCCTGCTCACCTCGCCGGCTGTCGGAATCCACCCACGTGTCGCCGCTGGTGCAGAAAAAAAGCTTGGGGATGACAAAGAACCACCCGGTCCAAGCGCCGCCTCCAACCGCGCCAATGGTGTCCGGCGTGGCCACCGCGTCTCTCGCAACGCCTCCCCCCGATTCATCAAGGCAAATGGGCTCGAAAGCCGCCGCCGCTGCCGGTGGCGGCGCTCGTCAAGGCAGCCGCCAAGAAGAAGACGAAGAAGACCCGGCGCCGCCTCGTCCAAGGCCTACGCCTCGTGCGGCAACTCGGGCTGCCCCTACAACGACTGCTCCGGCGCGAGCGGCAGCCACAACCGTCAACAAAAAACGCGGCCGCCAAGTGCTTGATGGAATGCAAACAAGGTAAAAACATCATGTCCCGTTGGAATTCCATAGTGATTGTTCATGATCGGTAGTGATGGTTTATAGTGCTTGCTATGACATTGTAGAGCGGAGATGAGCACGACCCAATTCCTCGCATCGTTGGAGTCCTGGGCCACCATTGGCCTTGATGATCCCAACTATGATGACTCATTTTTGGATCATCCGGCCACCCAAGACACAGAGGAGGCCGAGGAGGAGTGGTAACCCATAAGTATAGGGATCGCAACAGTTTTCGAGGGTATGGTATTCAACCCAAATTTATTGATTTGACACAAGGGGAGCCGAAGAATATTTGTAAGTATTAGCAGTTGAGTTATCAATTCAACCACACTTGGAAACTAAATATCTGCAGCAGAGTGATCAGTAGCACAGTAGTATGGTAATTTGATAGTAGTAGTAACGTTAGCAATAGTAACAGTAACAACAGTAGCAATAGTTTGTAGCAGTTGTAACAGTAGTAGCTTAGCAAGAACAATATGTGAAAAACTCGTAGGCATTGGATCGGTGACAACGTTGGATAATATTCATCATATAACAGTCATAACCTAGGGCGACACATAACTAACTCCAATTCATCAATGTAATGTAGGCATGTATTCCGTATATAGTCATACGTGCTTATGAAAAAGAACTTGCATGACATCTTTTGTCCTACCCTCCCATGGCAGCGGGGTCCATAAGGAAACTAAGGGATACCAAGGCCTCCTTTTAATAGAGAACCGGAACAAAGTATTAACACATAGTGAATACATAAACTCCCCAAACTACGGTAATCACCGAAAAAAATCCCAATTATTGTCACCTTGGGGTATGTGGATCATAACACGTAGCAGGTGCATACAACTTGCAAGATCGGATCAAGAACACAAATATATTCATGAAAACATAAAGGATTCAGATCTGAAATCATGAGACTCAGGCTCTAGTGACAAGCATTAAGCATAGTGTAACATCCCAAATTTTGGAATGTTAATATAATTAATTGTATTGTTTGTTTGTTTGCTTGAGTGAATTAAACTTGAGTGAAATTTGAACCTTTTCAAAAACTTTTGAAAGAGAAGGAATAAAATGACTTTCCCCTTCTCCGGTAAATTCAAATTCATCCTATTAAAATCAATGAGAGAAGATGACATGACTTCTTCAACTATAAAGAATTTGAACGGAGTTTTGCAATTTAAATATTTGCACTTGCTTCTCTATTTTTCTTCCCCGAGAAATACCCCGAAAAATAAATTCTTGCAAGCAAGAAAGAGCGGAGGAAAATGACCCTCCAAAATCAGGGGCATTTTTGAAAATATTTGAGCCAAGAAAAACCAAAGTTTTTATTTAAAAATTATTTGCAAAAAGAAATAAAGCCTTTAGGGATTTTCTGAAAAACATTTTTTTAAGTTTTTATTTTGGCCGTGGAATAATGCTCATCATCTACATTTTATTTTTCTGATAATTTTAGTATATAAAAACTCTTTATTCCGAATTGATTTGATTTCCTTTTTATTGTTTTAGTTTCCTAATTTTAAAAATAGGAATGGAATCGTTTTTATTAGGAAAAACCTGCTGGCCCATTAAGCACTTTCCTATTCTAGCCCAACAAGAGATCATCTCCTTCCTCTGTTTCCTCTCACGTTACAGAAGCTTTCCATGTCCATGGAGACAGGAAATCTCCACCTTCCCGATCTCCCTCGTCTTTCCATCCCAGCGCCTCCCGAGACCGCCTATAAAACCCCCCCTCTCCTCGTTCCATTTTTCCCATCACCACGCCTCCCTGCCCGTAGCCTTCTCGCCACCG
The DNA here is from genome assembly GCA_021605205.1 of Aegilops longissima. NCBI lineage: Eukaryota > Viridiplantae > Streptophyta > Magnoliopsida > Poales > Poaceae > Aegilops > Aegilops longissima. Next base: position 331,537,954 of record CM038682.1, read on the forward strand.
TCCTCCTTTTCCTGCCTAGAACGCCACCAGAGCTCTCCTGGAACCTCCCCATCGCCCAGCGCCACCTCCCAAGCGCCCGACCCCTCCTCCGCCACCCCACCTCACCGGCGACCTCGCCCCTCGAGAACAGCCTCCACATCGCCGCCTCCTTCCTGCCATCTCTGCCTCACGTACAGGTAACTCCGTTTTCGTTTTCAGATTTATTTCCGTAACAGATTTAGTTCCGTTCTTGTTTAGCTTATAACTTTTGATCTAGAAGTCCAATGATGCTGATTCTTTTTGCGTTAGATCACAATTTTCTTGTAGTTTCCAAAATATATAATTTGTCTATGTTTGGATTTATAAAATTGAGTTAGATCAGATTTGAATTAAAGCTTGTTTTGCTTATTCGGGAGTTTCATAATAGATTTTTATTTAATTCTTTTTGCTCCTAGTTGCTTAATGAAATATTTTCTGTTTAGTTAACATAAAACCATGATTAGGTGATGTTAAGATATTTTTGTTATATAAAACTATTTTTGTTGTTATTTGAAGTAGGAAAACTTTGAGTTGTTTTTTCTTTAAATTTTCCCTTTGGGTTTTGCTTTGTTGGTTTTGGTGTGTTACTTTGTTATGTTATGTTATGCTATGTGCTTATTATAGTTATTGTTTGCCTCGGTAGAATTTCCGGAGTGCGAAGATTGCTACTACGAAACCCTAGTTTTTCGAAGATCGTCAACAAGGCAAGTTCACTTTGACCATGCTTTCTTGCCTATGTTTTATTGCATTTAGTGGCACCTTTGCAACCACCCTCAAGAGTGTTATTGAAATTCTTGTAGTTGAGTAGTATGCATGAGGTAGGAACCCATCACCCTGTTACCAAGCCCAGGACGCTATTTATTTTAATGCTACGCTATAGTAGACGGGTTGGTATGAGTGCTCGGGAGTGGTGTGAGAATGGAGGACCTCGCCAATGACGACAACTCCATGATGGAATCTGCAAGGACTACATCTTCAAGGCCTCAAGACTTCAAGACTCGAGACAAGAATTCAATACACACTCTCGGGTGAAGGATGGTTGACGGGCACCTGGAGAAACCAAAGGTTGGCGGGATGCATGGAGAAGCGCCATGACATCTTGCGGAAAGCTTCACCCCGACTCAAAGAGACGGAAGAATACTTCATGCCCTAAGCTTACCTGCAACCGCAAGTCATTATGGGCTCGGCTTGGTTGACCTTAGTGGTGACTCGCTGGGGCGGTGCTAGCGGATGTAGAACTACGGTAGGATTGGATGGGTACCGGTGGTCGAGGAACTCTTTGGAAGACCATGTTTGGTCATCTTGTTCTCAAACACTCAAAGTGCGAGAACGTAAAAGAGGGATCGAATCTTGCGGGTAAAGTGTACAAACCTCTGCAGAGGGTTTAAACCTAATCGATTAGCCGTGTCCCCGGTTACGGACAATTTGAGCCTCTGGACTTGGATCTATTTCGGAACTCTCAACACTTTGGATTGATAACTTAATTGTGGGCAACTTATGATGATTTTGGGCTATGAGACATCGATTGGCGGAACCATGTCATGATAGAAAACTCCATAGTACAGGCTTCATTTTATTCCTTTGATGTAGGGAAAATAAAACCAGCTTTTACGCAAAAACCCGGCATACGAGCCACAAAGCCATATTGCATATAGTATAGTTTATCATCTGTTTTCTCTTATTGTGATCTTGCCGTACATTTAATGTAATGACCTACACGGCTGCAACGTATCATGTTGCGTATACTTTCTTCCGAACGAATAAGAGTACAGTGCAGGTTACGGTCTACACTCAACCTCGCCGATGGCGTTGATGGGACTCCACACCCGACTATTTGCTTCATTGTGACTTATGAGGTATATATCAGTTTTACGTTATTTATACATGTGATTGCACTTTGATATATACATTGATGTACTTGTGTGTGCCAAAGATACTTGATCCGTGGATGGCACGGATACACGAGGCTTGACCGCTCGAGGTCGGGTCGCTACACATAGCAACATCATTCTCAGAACATAGTGGATACTAGGGATCAAGCCCTAATAAAACTAACTCGATTACATGATGAATCTCATCCAACCCATCATCGTCCAGCAAGCCTACGAAGGAATTACTCACTCCCGGCTGTGAGCATCATGAAATTGGTGATGGAGGATGGTTGATGACGACGAAGACAGAAGATCCCCCTCTCCGGAGCCCCGAACGGACTCCAGATCTGGCCTTCCGATGAAGAACATGAGGTGGCGGCGGCTCCGTAATGTAAAACGCGATTAAACTTTTCTCCTATTTTTTCTCGAGAAATAGGAATTTATAGTATCCATATTAGGGTCAGCGAAGCCACTAGGGCCCCACCACCCACCAGGGTGCGCCGGGGAGGGAGGTAGGCGCGCCCTGGTGCCTTCTGGGCACAGGGTGGGGCCCCCTCCAGTGGGTCTTGGCTCTAATATTTTTTATATATTCCATAAAAAATCTCTAAAAAGTTTCGTCTAATTTGGAGAACTTTTATTTCTGCACAAAAACAACACCATTGTAGTTATGCCGAAAACAGCGTCAGTCCGGGTTAGTTTTATTCAAATCATGCGAATTAGAGTCCAAAACTAGAGCTAAAGTGTTTGGAGAAGTAGATACGACAGATGCGTATCAACTCCCCCAAGCTTAACTCATTGCTTGTCCTCAAGCAATTCAGTTGACACTGAAAGTGATAAAGAAAAACTTTTACGAACTCTTTTGTTCTTGTGTTTATATATATGCTTAAATAATACCCAGCAAAGATTATAACTAACCATGCAAATGATAACTCTTAGAAATTGTATTCACTCATATCAATGGCATAATCAACTAGCGAGCAATAATAAAATATTTCAAATGCCAACACTTTGTCATTTGAAATATAGGACAATGGTATTAGGACACCTGAAGTGTTTCGGGGGGTACCGGGTACTTATCAGGTCACCGGAAGGGGTTTCGGGCACCCATGATAAAAGATATGGGCCTTATGGGCCAAGAGGGGAAACGTACCAGCCACAAGGGGCTGGTGCGCCCCCCATATGGGCTGGCCTAAGGAGGAGAAGGAAAGGGGGAAGGGAAAGGAAAGTATGGATTAGGATTCCCACTTCCTTCCCTCTCCCCCTCTTTCCTTCCCCCTCGGTTATATATGGCAGGGGGCGCGGCTTGGGAGGGACTCCAAGTAGGATTCCTCCTACTTGGGCGCCTCCTATAGTTGCTCCTCCCTCCCTCCCACTTATATATATGTGGGAGGGGGCGCCTAGCACACCCCAGATGAGTTGTTAGCCATGTGCGGCGCCCCCCCTTCACCGTTTACACCCCCTGTCATATTTTTATAGTGCTTAGGCAAAGCCCCGCGGAGATCACTTCACCATCACCGTCACCACGCCGTCGTGCTTACGGAACTCATCTACTACCTCGACGTCTTGCTGGATCAAGAAGGCGAGGGACGTCACCGAGCTGAACGTGTGCAGAACGCGGAGGTGTCGTGCGTTCGGTACTAGATCGGTTGAAGAACGAAGAAGTTGAAGGAAATATGCCCTAGAGGCAATAATAAAGTTGTTATTTTATATTTCCTTATATCATGATAAATGTTTATTATTCATGCTAGAATTGTATTAACCGGAAACTTGATACATGTGTGGATACATAGACAAAACACCGTGTCCCTAGTAAGCCTCTACTAGACCAGCTCGTTAATCAAATATGGTTAAGTTTCCTAACCATAGACATGTGTTGTCATTTGATGAACATGATCACATCATTAGGAGAATGATGTGATGGACAAGACCCATCCGTTAGCTTAGCATATTGATCGTTCAGTTTTATTGCTATTGCTTTCTTCATGTCAAATACATATTCCTTCGACTATGGGATTATGCAACTCTCGAATACCGGAGGAATGCCTTGTGTGCTATCAAATGTCACAACGTAACTGGTTGTCACTCCAAGTATCAAAGAGGTATCTCTGGGGCCTCTCGGTAATACACATAATAAGTTGGTTATTGACCGGAGAGTTTTCTCGGTCATGTCTACATAGTTCTCAAACCCATAGGGTCCGCACACTTAACGTTCGATGACGATATTGTATTGTATGAGTTATGTGATTTGGTGACCGAATGTTGTTCGGAGTCCCGGATGAGATCATAGACATGAAGAGGAGTCTCGAAATGGTCGAGAGGTAAAGATTGATATATAGGATGATAGTATTCGGACACCGGAAGTGTACCAGAGGGTACCGGGTACATATCGGGTCACCGGAAGGGGTTCCGCGCACCCCCGGCAAAAGATATGGGCCTAATGGACCAAGAGGGGAAACACAGCAGCCAGCAGGGGCTGCTGTGCCCCCCATATGGGCCGAACCAGAGGAGAAGGAAAGAGGGGAAGAGAGAAGGAAGGGGAGGGATTCGGCCGCCCCCTTCCTTCCCTCCTCCCTTCTCCTTCCTTCCCCCTCCGGAACTTATGGAAGGGGGGAGGCCGAATAGGGGAGGCGCCCAAGTAGGATTCCTCCTACTTGGGGTGCCCCCTTGCTGCTCCCCTCGTGCTCCCACCTTTATATACATGGGGAGGGGGCGCCTAGAACACAGAACAACATCTGTTAGCCGTGTGTGGCGCCTCCCTCCATAGATTACACCCTCGGTCATATTCTCGCGGTGCTTAGGCGAAGCCCTGCGCGGATCACTTCACCATCACCATCACCACGCTGCCGTGCTGACGGAATTCATCCACTCCCTCGACACTTTGCTGGATCAAGAGTTCGAGGGACGTCATCGAGCTGAACGTGTGCAGAACTCGGAGGTGCCGTACGTTCGGTACTTGATCGGTCGGAACGAGAAGAAGTTCAACTACATCAACCATGTTGTCAAATGCTTGCGCTTTCGGTCTACTAGGGTACGTAGACACACTATTCCCCTCTCATTGCTATGCATCTCCTAGATAGATCTTGCGTGGGCGTAGGATTTTTTTTTGAAATTGCATGCTATGTTTCCCAATAGTGCTATCAGAGCCAGGTCTATGTGTAGATGATATGCAAGAGTAGAACACAAAGAGTTGTGGGCGGTGATAGTCATACTGCTTACCACCAATGTCTTATTTTGATTCGGCGGTATTGTTGGATGAAGCGGCCTGGACCAACCTTACATGACCACGTTCATGAGACCGGTTTCACCGATAGACATGCAACTAGTTTTGCATAAAGGTGGCTGGCGGGTGTCTGTTTCTCCAACTTTAGTTGAATCGAATTTGATTCGGCCGGTCCTTGTTGAAGATTAAAACAACAAACTTGACGAAACACCGTTGTGTTTTTGATGCGTACGTAAGAGTGGTTCTTGCTAGAACCCGTAGCAGCCACGTAAAACTTGCAACAAAGAGGACGTCTAACTTGTTTTTGCAGGGCATGTTGTGATGTGATATGGTCAAGACATGATGTGATATACATTATTGTATAAGATGATCATGTTTTGTATAAGTTATCAACAATCGTCAGGAGCCTTATGGTTATCTCTTTATTGTATGGAATGCAAACGCCATGTAATTGCTTTACTTTATCACTATGCGTTAGCGATAGTTGTAGAAGCAATAGTTGGCGAGACGACCACGACGCAACGATGGAGATCAAGGTGTCGAGCCGGTGACGATGGAGATCATGACGATGCTTTGGAGATGGAGATCAAAAGCACAAGATGATAATGGCCATATCATGTCACATATTTTGATTGTATGTGATGTTTATCTTTTATACATCTTATTTTGCTTAGTACGGTGGTAGCATTATAAGATGATCCCTTAACTAAAATTTCAAGGTATAAGTGTTCTCCCTGAGTACGCACCATTGCGACAGTTCGTCGTGTTGAGACACCACGTGATGATCGGGTGTGATAGACTCTACGTTCAAATACAACGGGTGCAAGACAGTTTTGCACATGCGGAATACTTGGGTTAAACTTGATGAGCCTGGCATGTACAGACATGGCCTCGGAACACTGGAGACCGAAAAGGTCAAACGTGAATCATATAGTAGATATGATCAACATAGAGATGTTCACCATTGATGACTACTCCATCTCACGTGATGATCGGACATGGTTTAGTTGATTTGGATCACGTATCATTTAGATGACTTGAGGGATGTCTATCTAAGTGGGAGTTCTTAAGTAATATGATTAATTGTACTTAATTTATCATGAACTTAGTCCTGATAGTTTTTGCATATCTATGTTGTAGATCAATGGCCCGTGCTACCATTCCCTTGAATTTTAATGTGTTCCTAGAGAAAACTAAGTTGAAAAATGATAGTAGCAATGATGCGGACTGGGTCTATGATCTGAGGATTATCCTCATTCGCCTACTGAACCCAAGCGATTGCACTTCAGGCTACGCGTTACTGAACCCGAGCGATCGATCGATGGCTGTTAACTGAACCTGATCGAGCGATTCCTTTGCTACTGCTGCTAATGCTGCCTCTGGATGAACAGTGAGCGTTGCTGGGGGCGGGGAGTTTGGATGAACAGTTCCTGGTGGGGGTGGATGAACAGGACCCCGTGGTGTTGCCTCTGGATGAACAGGACCCCGATCGATCGAGACGGTTGGGGCCGGATGAACAGGACCCCATGGAGGGCTGGATGAACAGGACGACCCCGTGGAGGGCTGGATGAACAGTATATGGGGGAGGGCTGGATGAACAGTAGCCCGTGGAGGGGTGGTTGAACAGGAGACTGTGGAGAGGGCTGGTTGAACAGTAGCCGGTGGAGTAGTGCGCGGTGGAGGCTGGATGAACAGGAGCCCGTGGATGAATAGTCACAGGTGGAGGCTGGAGGAGGTCGACGGTGGATGAACAGTAGCCCGTGGAGGCTGGAGGGGGTCGACGGTGGAGATGAATAGTATCCCGTGGAGTCCCTTTTTGCGATCGCCACACCCTCCCGGCGAACAGGACCCCGTTTCACCATAGCGCCCAACACAAGTCCGGTTCCTCCGTTTTGCGGTACGCCACACCCCTCCCGATCAACAGGACCCCGTTTCGACCATAGGAGGTCCAACACAAGTCCGTTTCCTCCATTTCGCGGTAGGCCAGACCCCTCCCGATGAACATGATCCCGTTTCGAACGTGGCCGGTCGAACACAAGGCCGTTCCTCCGTTCTGCGTTACGCTAAGCCTCGTTTCCATCGGCTGTTCCATCTAAGCCCTCCCGATGAACACGACGACGCATTCCGTTCCGACCCAGCCGGTTGGCTCCCCATGAACACGACGACGACGCTATTTCTCTGTTCCGACCCAGCCATGTACACGTGCCCTGGTCGTACGTATGCACGAGTAGGTGTTTGAGACCCCGCCAGTATGTACGTACGTGGCCGTATTTTCTTTCTTGCACACTGGCCGCTGTATGTACATGTACATGCTACGTGCGCGTCTCTACTACGACACGTGCGCGCCTCTACATCGACCAGTATGTACGTACACGTTCGCGACCAGAATGACAATGCTACGTATGCTTCGACCAGGTGGGTCCCGACTGTCAGGCACTTCCTTCCGTGCGAAGATGTAGCTAGTGGGTCCCAGCAGTCAGGGGGGCGAATCGTTTTTTTGCCCCAACACACTTCCTTGCATGCGAAGATGTAGCTGGTGGGTCCCAGCAGTCAGGGGGGAAACGTTTTTTCGCGAAATGCGGTGGCCCGTCCGGTGGGTCCCTGCTGTCAGGTGGAGGAATAATTTTTTTTACGCATAATAAGGAGGCACTTCCTTGCGGCTGCAGTGGACCCAGCTGCCAGCCTCTCTATGTACAGTACTCTTCCGATGGAAGTCGTTCCTTGACCATGTTGACCACGCCGCGCCGAGAGCGCCAGGGTGGTGGACGACGTCGAGGCCTAGGAAGGGACGACGCGAGCCGGGAAGACGCGCGGTGGAAGCCAGCGGAGAGGAGTCTGAAGGTTCACCGGTTGGTTGCCGTCGCCACGTGGCTGGCCATGGTGGGAATAGTAGAGGCGGTGAGGCCTCCGCAAAGACCTGACCGTCCACAGGAGGCAGGAGCATGCGGCACGACCGGAGCTGCTTTGGATGGCTGAAGCAAGAAGACCATAGGTTGAAGAAGCACTACGACTGTTGGATGGACATCGTACGGTCACTGGAGCTAGAATCGTTCATATTGACTAAGTTGACAAAGCACTCCGTCCCGTCAACTTAGTAGGCCCAAAGTCAGCCTCCCACCAAGGTGGGTCCCAACCAGCGGGGGAGTATTCATTTTTTGTGCGTAATAAGGAGGCACTTCCGTGGGTCCGAGCCAGACGAGGGGGAACGTTTTTTCATGAAATCGATGGTCCGTCCGGTGGGTCCCAGTAGTCAGGGGGGTAACATTTTTTCGCCAAATACGGTGGCCCGTCCGGTGGATCACTGTTGTCATGTGGAGGAATAATTATTTTCCGCGTAATAAGGAGCCAATTCCTTGCGGCTGCCGTGGACCCAGCTGTCAGCCTCTCCATGTACAGTACTCTTCTGATGGAAGTCGGTCGTTGACCACATTGACCACGCCGCACCGAGAGCACCACGGTGGTGGACGACGGCGAGGCCTAGGAAGGGGACGACACGGAGCCGGGGAAGACGTGACAGTGGATGCCCACGCGGAGAGGAGTACGAGGGTTCACTGGTTCGGCTGCGGTGTGAGGCTGCCGTCGCCACAGAATAACAGGGGGTGTGGGTGAGTGGAGGGATGGCCTGGCCAGCGGTGGGAGTAGTATGGGGGCGGTGAGGCCTCCGCGGCAGCACAGCCGGCCACAGGAGGCAGGAGCAAGCAGCACGACCGACGCTGCTTTGGGCGGCTGGAGCAAGAAGACCAGAGGTTGAAGAAGCACTACGGTCGTTGGATGGACATCGTACGGTCACTGGAGCTAGAATCATTCATATTGACTAAGTTGACAAAGCCCTCCATCCCCGTCAACTTAGTAGGCCCACAAGTCAACCACCCACTATGGTGGGTCCCAGCTAGCAGGGGGTATTCATTTTTTGTGCGTAATAAGGAGGCACTTCCTTGCGTGCGAAGATATAGCTGGTGGGTCCGACCTGTCAGTGGGGGGAACGTTTTTTTTCGCGAAATACAGAAACCCTTCCCGTGGGTCCTAGCTGTCAGGTGGAGGAATCATTATTTTACATGTAATAAGGAGGCATTTCCTTGCATGCGGCCGTGGACCCAAATGTCACCGTCCACGTCATATCCACTTCCGATGGATGTCGTTCATTGACCATGTTGACCAGGCCGCGCCGAGAGCACCAGGGCGGTGGACGACGGCAAGGCCTAGGAAGGAATGACACGGAGCCAGGGAAGACTCGGCAGTTGTTTCCCATGCGGAGGAGTACGAGGGTTTATCGGTTCGTCTGCCGTCCCGGAGAATAACAGCAGGTGTGGGTCGAGAGAGGATGGCTAGGCCAGCGATGGGAGTACGGTGGGGCGGTGAGGCTCTGCGCGACAGATAGCCGGCCGTGGGAGGAGGGAGCAAGCAGTCCGCCGGCGCTTGTTTGAGCGGCCGGAGCAGAAGGGCAGAGATTGAAGAAGACGACGGTCGTTGGATGGACATCCAATCCAACGCTCTCGTGTGTTGACTAAGTTGACACGGCGTTGCTTATGCGTCAACCTTTTTTTTAGAAAAGCATACGCGTCAACCTGTAGTAGGCGCACAAGTCAGCCTCAAATCTGTGGAAAACAACATACAACCCATCTGCCATTATTTCTAATAATGTATAACCCATTTGCTAATTCTTAAGAATCTTTTTGGAGCACATCTTCTTTTTGTTAGCATTACACCCCATATTGTGGCCACGGTTAAAAAGTATACGAAATTTTGCATATTTTGGTGCGGTCAACTGTTTTTAATCCCGAAATATCGATTCACATTCAAACTATTTTGAAAAATAATTTATATAAATATAAAATCCAAATAATTGTCCACGCATAAAAATCAATGGAATTTAAATCTTGTAATGAAAAAAATTGAAACTAATTCCCGGTTTGATGTGTTTTAAAAATGTACAACCCACTTCTGGGCAAACCGTATGAAACTCTCCTTGTCTTGAAAGATTTGTAGCCCAGCAGGGCTGATAAAGCAAGTAGGCCTCTTTTGGGTATTTCTTTTAAAAAATAGAATTGGGCTAGCCATTTTCAGCAAGAAAAAGCCACAACTGGGCTCATGATGTGGTAAACATAAATAAAACCCTGGCTAGACGGGCCATAGCCCCCGCACAGCCCCATTGTTACCCTGATCCGTCGCTAAAACTAGTATAAATAACGACTGCTTGTTCCTAAAAAAAGCATGCGACCTCTTTGGGTCCCTCGTTCACCGCTTCGTAGTGTAATTCTCTCGTTTATTGACTACGTTGACAATGGCGTGAGCCCCAGATGTCCAACCATTAGGAAGAACCATATTTTTGGGCCTGTAATATAGAGGCACTTGCTTGCGTACTATCATGACGCTGGTGGGTCCCTACTGTCATCCTCTCCACGTACAGTCATCTCCTTGTTCCTCTCGGCTGTTAACGACGTTGACAACGCAAGAGGGCTGCGCACCGCGCACGACGAGCAAACCAAGGCTGCAAGGCGGAGGACGACAGTGAGGCCTCGAACGGAACGAACAGGAGCCGTGGAAGATGCGCCGGTCCAGTCGCAGGCGGAGGGGAGTACGAGGGTTGATCGTTCAAAAGGGTGCGTGTTGGGGCTGACGTCGCCGGAGAATAACAGGACGTGTGGGGGAATAGAGGGAGGGACTGTCCAACGTTGGAGGGTACGTGTGGTAGGGCGGAGGAGGCGCAGCCAGCCATGGGAGGCGGGAGCAGGCGGAGCCGACGGGGTGGTTTGGTTTAGGTGGCTGGAGGAAGAAGAAGACAAGAGATAGAAGATACACGACAGATGTTGGATGTCAATCCAAGGGCTAGTAGGTAGAATCGCTTGTTGACTGGCTAGTAAGTCGACACCACCTTGGATAGGCTATTTCCTCGTGGGTCCCAAATGTCAGAATCCAAATCTGTCACGGTCATGCAGCCTTTCCTATGAAAATTTACAGCCCATTTGATGTGCTAGTTCGAAATAAGTTTGTGGGTGCTGGTGGGGGCTAATCACTTGGCTTGTGTAATGCAAAGTGAGCTCAAGTAGCCGGCGAGAGTGATGTTATTTCCCTTGGTTGGTATTTGTTAGTTGTTACAATATTTCACTCTAAATTAAATGACTGGCAAGCCATTTGCCTTGTTTCATAGAAAATATGACAGTCAAAGCCGAGTTGAAAAGGGCAAGAACATCTAACTCCAGCTTACACACTGTACAAAAGCACGAGGGTTAATTGTTCACCAGGTTTACAAAAAAAACCAGGTTGAAAATGGCAACAACATCTAACTCCAGCACTGTTTTCGGCAGTCACAATCAAATGGATCGGTCAGGTCCATATCCTTGGTCGTAAAATTTACTGGATTATGACCACAATATGTTGTAAATAGAAGCCCGACACGTTCAGAAGCTCTTTTGCCCACCTGAAACTCCTTTTTTTGCTCTTCCACATACCCATCCGTCAAAACCATGCTGCTGATAAACTTAAGCCCGATGGACAATAGTAACCTCGATTCAAAGCAGGAAGAATGTGACAAATCTAGTGTTTGCACGGTTGGCTACATATCGTTCTAGCGTTATTGTCTTCAATCGAATCTCATGAGAAGTGAGAAAATCCCGATGCTTATGAATCCACCGATTGGTTATAACTTTCTTACCCCGTCCTGTTGCCTAAATAGACATGAAGATTGAAAACAGTTCTAAAAAAAGAGTGTCGAAAGAGCAACAGCTGAACGGTTAATTCTAGTACACTATATGCGGGATTCCAATGTGCGTGAAATTATCACCTTTATATACAACTTCTCCAGACATGGAAAGCATTGCAACAAGCCAATAATCTTGTTCAGATCAAAACTATTCATTTGGATATATAAGATCTTGACAGAATCCAGCACCATTGATGGGCCATCCATGGAGAAACTCTTCATTGAGCATAGAACATAATATTAGTACAAAATGTGTACTCCAAGATGATATATAACTTATGCACCGAAATTTAAAATGCAGCTTATGGTTACAAGTGTAGATGATAATATAAAGTACCTGAAGAACTGTGGACCAAACACCATATTGAAATGAGCACAGAGATCATGTATTACACCCAAGGTCTCCAGTTTAGGCGCAGAGAGGACTGTTATTTGCAACGGTGAATAACTAGAATCAAGGATCAACCTTTGAAGTGAAGGGGCATCTTGGATGATGAGCTGCCTTCCGTCAAAAGAAATTCCAATTCTTACAAGGTTAGGCGACTTTATTTGGAGACAACCGATTCTAACTGTGAAAACAAGCACCAAGCACTCCAGGGCAGGGCAACTGGAGTGGATGATGTTGTGCAATGAGGCCTCCGATATACGAACCCGCACAAGTGAAAGTTTCTTGAGAAATGGGAGTCGAAGGTTTAGTACCAGATTGTCTGGTAGGTAGCACAACACAAAGGTGGCGGTGTGGAGAGAGGAGGAAAACCGCGAGATGGACAGCGGTCTTTGAGGGCACAAGTACATGGCATTCAAGATGTGGTATGTGATTTCGTGGAATAGTAGAACTCAAGCAGCTGTAGTTCTGTGAATTGTGGGATTTCAGCCAAAGGTCCACCATGCAAGGCATGGTATGCTTGCTCAGGTAGCATGACGGGATGCAGAGGCTTTGAACGGAGCCCTGGTGGGAGGAGATGATGGCTCTAGGGATTTCAAAATCATTGAAGAGAGATAGCTGACGAGAGTCAAGATTAAGGGGCACGGCGCACCATAGAGGGCACCACCGAATTGAGAGGACTTGGGTGCGGCAGCAATCCTTGGTGGGGAGAAGCGAGATGATCTCCCCAAGGACGGCGTCCGGGAGATCGCTGATGCGGTCCACCCAAGATTCTACGAGTTCTGTGATCCGGTGGGGGCGGGTCATCGCTTGTCCCAGCGCTGCCGGGAAAAGGGATCTACAACAAGGCGTCGCCACAAGGCGAGCCTCATCTTCTTAAGCTGGGGTCACCGAGTCCATTTTCTCGAGGGTGTCGCGTCAAGCCACGGATTTGAAGGGAGCTGGGGTTTTCAGTAGGAGTGAGGTGAGGAATTTGGGGGTATGGAGGAGCGAGGTGACGTGAGGTGGGTGGGAGTGAGGAGGAAGAAGAGCACCCAGGTTTTTTTTTGGGGGCGGTGTCTTTGGGTGTGGGTAACGCCTCATTCAAGAAATATATGGGCTTTTGAATTGATTTTACTATTTACTAGGGTGGATGGGTTGTTTTGTCTTGGGCCCAGAGAAACAATTACTACTAGTACAGTGGAGACATTCTACAGCTACCCAGAAGAACAATTACTACTAGTACAGTTGATACAATACCGCTTCTGGCTCCTCCTAGGTCATCGAAACGTCTCCCTCTACTGAATGCCCTATACTTTTGTTCACCGACATGCGGGCCATGCAGTCAAGGGCCCAAATGCCATCCACCAAATTAGAAGGCAGATGCAAAGGAGAGTCACCCGATCGAAGGCCGGGCAAGAATAAGTCATCATATCACAAAACCCCACCTCCCATGAGCCTAAGTTTGACGGACGAAGCAACCATCATTTCACTTTTTTGCTAAATCCCTTCTCCTCACCGCCTTCAAGAAAGGCAACACTCGCATTCCGCCAACGTCTTCTCTCCCAACGAAGGGAAGGTAACCGAATCCGTGATGTTGGTATATTTTCGCTCGAGAGAAAAAAAGAACTTTTGCAAAGCAATAACGATCCTCACTCTCTCTTTTGTTTCATTGTCATTGCGATTGTGTTTTCCTTTTAGTGGTCTCCTAGTATTCGTCAGTTTCATGATGGACCAAGGAGAACCAGGCAAAGATCTGCCGATATTGGAGCAGACGCTGGAGGCTAATACCCTTAAGACAGAGAGCTCCAAGAAGATGGAGGCAGCCACCGAGCCGACCCCAGATACGCTCAAGGCCACTACTGAGATGGTCAACGCCCCATTTGAGGTTATATCCCCCATGGCACTGCAGGAGCAATTTCCCCCCTTTGAGGATGTGTCCCCCCCCCCCCTCGCTGAGCTGCCCAAGGTGATTTTCTTCTTTACGGATCTCGATTGTGGTTTTTCATCTAAGTATGTGGTGATGAATAATGCAAAATTTTATTAGCTTCGATGCAATGCTATACATAGTGGTTTAAATAACTTGTGTTTCTTATAATCGGAAAGTAATTCAGAATTTTTTCTTTCAATTAGAGCCCGATGCGCATAAGGATTGTGTGGTTGTACATGTCACCCGCTATGAGGCGGATGACCTAAATATACGCACTGGGAAAACAAAGTTTTTAGGCTGTTGGATCCTGGAAGCCATTTGCGCTTATATCAATGAAGAGTTGTATTCCAGCCTCACTGTTGTCAGGCGTGTTGTCCAGGGTGTACTGAAGCACAAGAAGTTCAAAGCTACTCCGTCGTTTGTGAGGCATACTGTTCTTGTCAAGCTTACGCAGGAAGATGACGTGGCATGCCTCCATAAACAAGTTTATGAGTGGCAAGGCCACAAGGTTGTCTTCATGAAGGTTCACAGGATTGAGCTGCTGCCGGACGTCCTCGCTGATGTTCATGGCAAGGTCCGTCTTGTGTCCAGCCCAAATTAGATCGAGTCATGAAATAGTTGCCCCAGCTAGTGTTTAATAGTAGTTTGGATTGTGTATGATTATCCGAACCTTGCCTGTTATCGAGCCCTCTGGGGCTAGTACTCTATTTGAATCCGTCTATGGGAACTGCTGCTACTTTTATGTGCCCGTGAATCATGTGAGAATCATCGTAATTGTTGCCGAAATAGATGCGTCCTCACTAGTTTTTTCATGAATATGACATGGTAAGACATAAGTTGTCACGGTTTATCATATGTGCAAAACACGGCACATTGGCTCAGCTCGCTTCAACACTAGGCTATCGACCAGCTAACAATCAACAATCTGCTGTCGGACATATAAGCAACTATGTATCTTGTTACAGTGGTTCATGCAGTTAACTGAGGCCACAATGTAAATTCCAAACGTTCACACGCTAGTCCAGCCTTCATGTGGAACACTCACATTAAACTCGGCTTCATAAAAAACTTGAAAAGCATAAGTTAAGCAATTTTATACATCTCATTGATTCATAGAACATAACAAACATATACTAGTTCACAGCAAAAGACAAAGTTGTGAGAAGGTTTACAAATCAGACAAAAACAAGCAAGGCTTCTCTGAGCAAAGGGCCTCCCGGCAGGCTTAAATTTCCTAGAGTTCGCTCTGGTTTTTTCTTGTTGCCACCATCCAGGGTTAGGTTCTCTCATTCTAGAATAACCAACTATAATTGTGGTCTCAGCTGGAATGCTGAACTGAACCATGCAGTGTACTGACCAGCTGAAATGCTTGTGCATTCCACTAAATTCAAGCACTGCTATTTGCAGAAATAAGTAGACCACAATGCCTCTTGTCCACGCACCTGTCCAAAAAACCACCATGCAGCCGTGCCAGCTAGTCCTCGGTCCATGGATGAACTGGTAGAAAGTGCATTCCGGACTAGGATGCAGTTGTTTTCGCTCGTCCCTACATGCAATCAGGAAGTAAAATGTACGAATCAACTTCTTTTATATTGCTTTGGTCATTCTACCTAGTAACTACCAATGGAAGAATACCTGGAAGACGGGTGGTTAGACGACGGCAGCGAGGGATAGCCATCTCATTTTGCGCAGTTCTACTAAAACTGAGGTGTGTGCTTTTGATTGTGTGCATAGAAACGATATGGAGACAGACATCCCGAAACGATATGGAGACAGACATGCCTGTTTGCGCAAATACGAAATACGGTTATTTAAATAGTGACAGATATTTGCAGTGGAGTATGATTAACAGCAGCATCTATTGTGTTATAATTGGCACTAGATTGACAGTATGAAAGTGTCCTTAAGTAAGTAGCATCACATCACGTCAACACTGCCACTAGATTAACATGCAGAACAATAACATTAGTATCATTGTCCTGAGAGTAGCACATGGTCAGGAAATGTGCAAATAAATTTGTGCGATTCCACCGGGATGAAGCAATGTTAGCGTGTGAGATTTAAGTGTAACTGCAAAAACACAATTCATGGAAAATAAAGCAAGACAGAAGCACTTCATAAAATGGTGTTGGCATTGCTTCAATTTATCGGCGGCACTAGACCATTACTTATAGTCACATTAGGTGGCATTGCTTAATGCTTTATGTGATTTTACATTAACGGTAGCGATATTGGCGTAGGGACATGATACGTCTCCGTCGTATCTATAATTTTTGATTGTTCCATGCCAATATTATTCAACTTTCATATACTTTTTGGCAACTTTTTATACTATTTTTGGGACTAACATATTGATCCAGTGCCCAGTGCCAGTTCCTGTCTGTTGCATGTTTTTGGTTTCGCAGAATATCCATATCAAACGGAGTCCAAACGGGATAAAAACGGACGGAGCTTATTTTTGGAATATTTGGAAAATCTGGGAGAAAGATCAACGCGAAACGGTGTCCGAGGTGGCCACGAGGCAGGGGCCCACGCCCGTACCAGGAGGGCGCGCCCCCCACCCTCGTGGGCCACCCGTAAGGCGGTTGATGCCCTTCTTCGGCCGCAAGAAAGCTAATTTTTGGGGAAAAAATCACGGCGAAGGTTTTAGTCTAATCGGAGTTACGGATCTCCGGATATAAAAGAAACGGTGAAAGGGCAGCAGAACAGAACGCATAAATAGAGAGAGGCAGAGAGATAGATCCAATCTCGGAGGGGATCTCACCCCTCCCACACCATGGGAGCCAAGGACCAGAGGGGAAACCCTTCTCCCATCTAGGGAGGAGGTCAAGGAAGAAGAAGAAGAAGAAGGGGGGCTCTCTCCCCCTTGCTTCCGGTGGCGCCGGAGTGCCACCGGGGGCCATCATCATCACCGCAATCTTCACCAACAACTTCACCGCCATCATCACCAATTCTTCCCCCCTCTATGCAGCGGTGTAACCTCTCTCTTACCCGATGTAATCTCTACTTAAACATGGTGCTCAACGCTATATATTATTTCCCAATGATGTATAGCTACCCTATGATGTTTGAGTAGATCTGTTTTGTCCTAATGGCTATTTAATGATCAATATTGGTTTGAGTTGCATGTTTTATTATTGGTGCTGTCCTATGGTGCTCTCCGTGTCGCGCAAGCATGAGGGATCTCCGTTGTAGGGTTTGCAATATGTTCATGATTTGCTTATGGTGGGTGGCGTGAGTGATAGAAGCACAAACCCGAGTAAGTAGGTTGTTTGCGTATGGGATAAAGAGGACTTGATACTTTAATGCTATGGTTGGGTTTTACCTTAATGAATCTTTAGTAGTTGCGGATGCTTTCTAGAGTTCCAATCATAAGTGCATATGATCCAAGTAGAGAAAGTATGTTAGCTTATGCCTCTCCCTCAAATAAAATTGCAATAATGATTACCGGTCTAGTTATCGATTGCCTAGGGACAAATAACTTTCTCGTAACAAAAAGCTCTCTACTAGAACTAATTTAGTTGTGTCTTTATCTAAACAGCCCCTAGCTTTTATTTACGCGCTCTTTATTAACTTGCAACCTATCCAAAAACACCTACAAAGTACTTCTAGTTTTATTCTTGTTCTAGGTAAAGTGAACGTCAAGCGTGCGTAGAGTTGTATCGGTGGTCGATAGAACTTGAGGGAATATTTGTTCTACCTTTAGCTCCTCATTGGGTTCGACACTCTTACTTATCGAAAGAGGCTACAATTGATCCCCTATAATTGTGGGTTATCAGGACAGCAGGGGCATAAAGTGGTGAGGCAGATGTGGTTGCCGAGAGCGGCAAACACTCAGGCAGCATGTCTGCATTTGTCCCATTTTTTTATCTCCTCAGCGACATTTTCCTTTGTGAGCACAGGAAATCTAGACATGCTCATTCTCATTTGCGTTGTCCCCCAACACCCGCCACTTTCTTTCCTTTTTCAACCAAGAGATAGGTCCACTTCCCCCCACCCTTCGCCATCCACCTTGCTTTCTTCGTCTTTTCAACCAAGAGACCGGTTGGGTATCCAGTGTCGGCGTTCTGAGAACGGGGGTCCCCAGACTTGCCTACCTGCAGCACACGGCGTGGCTAAGCCAGCAGGCCGTACGGCCCATCTTCATCAACAAGGCATCCAAGACCCTCGCGATGGTCCAAGCCTCGCGAGGCGGACGATGCAAGACCTCCTCTGGAGTGGCCTAGCCAGGCAAGCTCACAAGGAGCGGAGATATCAAGGCGGGGCAAACCTCACGAGGCTCTCGTGACGTGAGCCATGACGAACAACACTGTGCAAAAGCTTAGGCGGGCGCCAGGCCAGCAAGGCGCCCTTATTTCCTCTTTGGTGCTAAGGAAGCCAGCGCACGCGAAGAGTACCTAGGCATCAGGCTAAGGTTGCTATATTGGTGCAACGAGACCAAGACCAGGAGGACAGCAAGACGGAGGTCATCGTGGAGCCCAAGATGGCGTCACCACCAGAGCTTTTCGCAGGCGAAGACCGATTTTGTCAGGATAGCTTGTACTAGCTGTCCCCCTTCAAATTGGCCCGCCGTTGTTGGCTCCCTTCCCGCTCGATATTTGGGAAGAGGACCAGGGCCTATATAAGAAGAGCTAGCCACCATAGTAGGGGCATCTCATCTTAGCTTGATCCAACCCGATCGAGAGCCTACCCTAGCCACAAGAACACCTCAATCTCAGGAGGCTGTTCTTCCCTTGTACTGTTCATCATCAGCCCTAGAGGCAATGCACCACCACCACACTGGAGTAGGGTATTACACCACAACGGTGGCCCGAACCAGTATAAACCTCGTGTCTTTCTGTGTTGCGAGTTCGTCAAGTTCGTCCGCGAGATCTTAGCGAACTAGGGCGTAGATCGGTTGAAGGCAAAGACTTCGCGCGCACCCCAGTGTTCGAACCTTAAGGGTTTGCCAGAACCCCACATCCGATATTTGGCGCGCCAGGTAGGGGTGCGCCGGAGCTTCTTCTCCACCAACCAACTCGTCGACGCTCCACAGCCACGATGTCCGGCGACTCAAGGGCCGGCTCCGATCGCTGGGCAGCCTGGCCAGCCCGGGCAGCGCCGCCTGCCCATGAAGACCTCGACCCCACGCTCCAGGCGGCGCGAGCGCCGCCAAACTCCGCCGAGCGCGGGCAGCGCGGCCAGGCGTCGTCTATCCTCACCCCGCGGCAAGTACGAGCCGCTGCAAGAGCGGCGAGTCATACCGCGGCAACGGCACCGCACTCACGGCGGGAGCAAGCAAACATGCGGGCGGCACTTATGGTGGCAAGGGAGGTGGTGCGATGTAGGCTGATGGAGAGTGGCCGGGATGCACTGCTGGAGCGGATTGCCGAGCTGCTAGATGCGGCAGCGTCCGGGGCGCCACCTTTCTGCTATCGGCTTTCTCCTCAGGCCACCGCAGGGCCACACGGCAGGCCTCACCACAACCGCACGCCGTCAGCAACGCCTGGGGGCTTCATCGGCACCAGCATGACCAGCGGCGTAGGGGGCTCTGCAGCCCCCATGCCGCCCGCGACAGGCATGGGCGCAAGCGTCGCCTCCCATGGTCCTGGTCGGATGCCACGCTACCATCCTCAGGACGCTACCCTGGGCCGAGTAACATGGAGCGTGGGGCACTACGGCGAGGTGTTCGGGGTGACGGTCCCGGAAGCCTATGTGCCCCGCATGATGGACCAGGAGTACGCACCGAAGGACGACCACAGCTCATTCCTCGGAGAAGATTGGGGAGAAGGGGCGCTAGGAGCCGAAGCCTTCCAAGAATCAACGGAGAACCACGACGATCGCGCCGGCAACAACAACTACAGGGTACAGCTAATCTCTCAGGAACAGGCTTACGCTAACCACGAGCTGCAGATGAATCAGGTTGCAGCGTCGATTGACGACCCTGGCACAGCGGCACCCTTCCAACAAGGGAAACACGCTGGGGGCCGCCAGGAGGGAGCCAGGAGCAAGGCCCCGCCCCGCGTCGCGCGACGCCTGGTGACACCCGGAGGTAGGCCCTCTACCGGGGAGGCCTCGACAACCCTTCCCCCGGCAGAGGACCTGTGGTCGCTGAGGGCACCGCTGACGTCCTCTTTCCCTCTTTTGTGTCGTCCTGGTGACCGGTCGGCTCAAAGGAGGTCAAGGGTGACACAAGGCGGGGCCCTCGACTGGCGATATGAAGCAAGGTCGGTACCTGTGAAGAAGGCCCAGTGCCTGTGAAGCTCGCCGCTCGTGACACTCTCACGTAATAATGAGTTAGGGCTGTACACGCCCTGGAGTCTCAGGGGTGCCGGCCTCAGGCCCTGGGGCTGCCTCCCACGCCCAGTGGCAGCACTTAGCTCTGCGCTGGTGAGAAGACTTGAAGACCGGAAGACTAGACTAGGTGCCGGACGCGGCCTTTCGCTTTGGATCTCCCTTTCTGTAGCTTTGCTTTCTGGATCTGGATTTAATTTGAAACCGACATTTTATCGTCGCGCGCGGGGGGTGCTTTTTCTTGCTCGAGCAATTTCTTGCCCTCTGGATCTTGTTTTGTCTGGGACTCATGTCCATCGCCTTCCCCTCACGAGCTCCTCGCGAGCGGGACAGCACGAAGGACGCACGCCAAGTGTGCGCTAGCACTACAACTGGAGCTCACCTCTTGTGGGGCCCCTTCTGACGGGGTGACGAGCCCCGCAGGGTTCTCAGAAACTCGACGCCTCGTGACCCAGCTCAAAGCTGGCGCTGACTAAGGTAAACCATGAAAGAGAACTCACATCCGGATTCACGAGTTCACGAGGACACAAACTCACACCGCGTAGGAAAGTAAAAACTGTAATTTGCTTACATGAGGGGCTCCCCCTCCCAAAATGCTCTTACAAGTTTTCCAAGGGCCATGCCTGAGCTTCATGTGCAGGATGAAACGATAGGAGAACATGGGATCAGCCAGAAATGTCGCTCGCTACATCACCCACGGATGCGTCACTCGCGTCATCATCGTCTTCATTGGCAACTTCGCCACCACCGGCGACGCCCCCGACGCCGTCGTCAGCCACGTCGCCTTCGTCTACGCGACCACCACCCCGTCATCTTCCGAAGTGAAGGCCCCAACCAACGCGTCTATGTTGTCTTCAACCCAACGCGCCAGGTCATCCCGGACGACCGTGGGAACGGGGGCGATGGCGGCGTCGAAATCGAAGTTGGGGTCGGCATTCAGAAGGTGGCTGAAGACACGGGAGAAAGCGCGCTAAAGTAGGCCACACCCCCTTTCCTCCACAAGCTGGTGAGCTCTAGCAGATCGAGCCTCCAGGCGCGTCACCACCTCAGTGAAGAAGATTAGATGGCTGGCATAGTCATTCGAGTGAGGGGCCGGCACCTCCACATCGCAAATATGGCCCAGGGCGGTGTTGGCCACGTTCCGAAGATCCTGAAGCATAGGAGCATGCTCGTGCTCCAGCGTTCGTCGTTGGAGCACTTCCTCCGTGTTCTGCCGTGCAACGGCCTCAGCGTCATCAACCCGCCTACGAAGGGAGCGCAGCTCGGCGCGGGCGGAGGCCAAGTCCGCCTGCGCCATAACCAGGGCGACGACCATGGCCTCCGCGCGCCTCTCAGCCTCATCCAACCTGGGCCTGAGGGCAGCGGCCCTCCCCGCATCCTCCGTACCCGCGAGCTTCAGCTTCAAGTCGTACCTACCCTCCAGGTCCGTGCGAACCTCGGCCACCCGGTGATTAACCTCCTCCTCAACTCCGGCATCGCGAGCCCTGACGGCATCTTCTGCTTGAGCAACTTGACGTTCCCTCGTCTCCAGTCGCTCGAGCTCGAGGCTGCGCTCCACGGCTTCCAGGGCCAGCGTCTCACCGCGCTTCCGGACCTCCTCATCCTCCGCGGGCGTCCCCCTCAGCGATGCAAGAGCGGCCCTGCGCGCCTCCACCTGCTGCTCAAGGGATGCGCTCCAGGCCTGGAGCTCCCACGCGCGTTCCTCCGCAGCCTCGTGACGGCGGTCAGCCTCGCCAGCCTCTTCCAAGGCTCGCGAGCGGGCTTCATGGGCGATCTTGAGGGACGCCTCGGCCTTCACATTCTCAAGGTCGCGCTGATAGCGACCGAGGTTGATGGCCACCCTCAGCTTGCGCTCCTCCTCCACCAGCCGGAGACCTTCGGCCTCAAGGCGCGATTCAGCATCCGCGAGCTCTTCACCAAGTCGGCTCATCGCGCCCATCGCCTCCTGGAAGATCTCGTGACGAACCATGCTCCGCCCCCGCTCGAGCTCGAACGCTCGACCCTCCTCGTCCTCCACCTCGGGGGCTGCGGGCGGGGCGCCAAGCGGCGCGCCACCTCGGGGGCTAGGGGCTGACGCCGCACCTGACGCGAGCCCGTCCTCGCGAGGAGCCCAAGTCGGCTGAGGCTCACTGCTTGAAGAGGAACCAAAGATCAAAGCCAACCAGCTGCTGCCCATGAGCGAAGGAGGAGCCCTGGGCACGCCCGCCAAGCCCCATGCCAGACCATGGGGGAGGGATGGCCAAGCTGCGGGCTCAGCGCGCCGCTAAGGCAGAGATACTCCCCCGACCAACCCAGCTCCAAGGGCGGTAGGAAGACCAGGAATGCTCAAGGCGGATGGGGGAGTTGATGAAGGAGGAGGCCACTTCTCAGGAGACGCAACAGCTTCAACGGAAGGAGCCCTGGAGAACTGACGTCAGGATAAGGAGGCTACACGCAGGAAGCCGTGACAACAAGGTACTTATGCGTCAATGGCGATGTACTTTTGCCGCTTCAACGGCCCGAAGATGTTGCTGCCGCTAGGGGATCCTTTCCTCTTGCGGAGCTCCTCGAAGTCCACACAAAGACGACCGAAATGCTGGACGTGACGGCCGGTGCGCAGCGAGGCCGAAGAAGAGCCTGGAAGGATATCTTCAGGGGTGCCCGGTTGCGGCAAACAGCCGGGCACCGTCTCACCACAACCTTCCGAGGCTCCTGGAGCCTTGGCCTCGGGATCCGCATGCTGCACCTCCTCAATAATAGGCGCCTCAGGAGGGGGGTCGCATGCCCCAAAAACGACGCCCCAGGATCACCACTCGGCACGTGTTCCTCAGGACTCGAGTCACCGGCCCCCGTCGGAGCTCGCTCTCCCGCACCTTCACCTGGGGCGAACTCGGCACCGACGGCAAAGAAGGGAACCACGACGACGGGGTTCTCGCGGGGCCCCACCAGTCCGATCGTCCGCAACCCCCATTCGTCGAAGGAAGGCATGCTCGCTGCAAACTCATCCTTGTTCTTGAAGCGATACAGCAGGAAATTCTTCTCAGGCATTTCGGCCGGCAAAGGGACACCCGTCAAGACCTTGAGCACTGTTTGCCGCGTCACAAGAGGGAGCCCAGACTCCTGGAACCTCATGTGGTCCTGACTGTTGAGCAAGGTCCACATTGGGCGAGAGTGGCGCTGAAGCAGAGCAACCCGGCGTTTGACGAACTCCTTCACCACCATCGGCGCGGTCACGCCGTGATCCTTCAGCAGCCTCAGCCTAGCCCAGACGAGAGCAAGGTGGGGGCTCGAGAGCTTCTGGTGGCTCCAGTCGGAGTTTGGAACAGCAGGCCCCGTCGGGAGACGGAGCAGGGGGCTGAGCACACCGGCATCGACAAACACCCATCGCGTACGGAACTCGCTCGTGGATGAAGGGAGCTCGAAGTCAATCCCCGCACCCGCGGTCGTAGCCACGGCCTGGAAGCTCACGCACCCCAATCATTGCTGAGGGTCGGCCAGGTGCAATGAGAAGAAGTGACGGAGGAGGGCCACCGAGGGAGCGATGCCCACCATGGCTTCACACACGAAGGTGAAGACAACAAGAAGAGTCACCGATTGGGGGTCAAGATGCAGCATGTGGATCTGGTAATGCTCTAGCACCGCGTTGAGGAAGGCAGAGAAGGGAGGAACCAGGCCAGACCAGAGGGAATCTATGAAGATTGGGACCTCGGTGGCTGCCCGAGCCATGTGAGTGCGAGACGCAGGCCAAGCCACCGTCTCTCCCCACTCGTTGAAGCTGGAAGCAAGCATCGGACGCACCTTGTCCATGGCCTCGTCGTTGAGCACCCGGATCGGCCTAGCGCCGGCTCGACAGCTGGTGGTGCGCCTAACGGAGACATTGGCTTCTTCCCCTTGTCCGCTTGTTTTGGCGCCATGGCAACGAAGCAGGGGGAGGGCAGGTCAGATAAGAGAAGGGAAGCAGAGTCTCAAGGAAGCAGGGGGATTGGGAAGCGAGGCTCAGGCGACGGAGGAATAACTGTGTAGGCTGCGGGGGCCTCATAGCTAGGCGGATTCAAAGGCAGCATGGGGAAGCGGAGATGCCCACGTCCAATCAACCGCCACGCGTCAACCGAAGTCGCTGGCTTTTGGTGCCCGCGGTGCTCCGAACTTGACCCTTGGCTTCGCCGTGAAGCCAAGCCCGAGCGCGCCTTGGACCCGGGGGCTAATGTCGGCGTTCTAGGAACGGGGTCCCCGTCTTGCTCGCTCATGCGGCCACGGCGTGGCTTAAGCCAAAGAGTCGACGCCCATCTTCATCGAAGAAGGCATCCAAGACCCTCGCGAGGGTCCAAGCCTCGCGAGGCGGACAACGAAGACCTCCTCCGAGGTGGCTCTAGCCAAGCAGGCTCACGAGGAGCGGAGATATCAAGGCGGGGCAAACCTCACGAGGCTCTCGTGGCGTGAGCCATGACGAACGACACCAAAGCGAGCGCCCGGTAGCAAGAACGCCCTTATTTCCTCTTTGGTGCTAAGGAGGCCTGCGCAGGCGGAGAGTACCGAGGCATCAGGCAAAGGTTGCTATATTGGTGCAACGAGACCAAGACCAGGAGGATGGCAAGAAGGAGGTCATCGTGGAGCCCAAGACGGCATCACCACCAGAGCTTTTCGCAGGCGAAGACCGCTTTTGTCAGGATAGCTTGTACTAGCTGCCCCCCTTCAAATTGGCCCGCCATTGTTGGCTCCCTTCCCGCTTGATATTTGGGAAGAGGACCAGGGCCTATATAAGAAGAGCTAGACACCATAGTAGGGGCATCTCATCTTAGCTTGATCGAACCCGATCGAGAGCCTACCCTAGCCACAAGAACACCTCAACCTCAGGAGGCTGTTCTTCCCTTGTACTGTTTATCGTCAGCCCTAGAGGCAATCCACCACCACCACACTGGAGTAGGGTATTACACCACAACGGTGGCCCGAACCAGTATAAACCTCGTGTCGTTATGTGTTGCGAGTTCGTCGAGTTCGTCCGCGAGATCTTAGCGAGCTAGGGCGTAGATCGGTAGAAGGGAAAGACTTCACGCACACCCCAATGTTCGAACCTTAAGGGTTTGCCGGAACCCCACATACGACAGCCAGTATCTACTATTTTCCCCCGTTTCCTCTTAGAACCAAGTCCTAGATTCATGCTACAGCTTTCCCACTTTCTTCCCTGTTTGAACCAACTCTTAGAGTCGAATGTATGAACTAGCTTTACCTCTAATAATAGTAAAAGTCTAGGTGGCTTTGGAACAGCGGACGGAGGTAGAAAAATATCCACACGAAGCCAAGTGGGGAGCTGGGGCAGTAGAGCAAGGCAGGTTTCAAAGGATTATATACTTGAGGGTCGTCGGCATGTGGCAAAGACGGCGTCGGGAGGCCGCATCTTGGCCACAATACCACAGGGAGGAAGAAGGGGTCGGAGGCCCTCCCGAGCCGGCGCTCTCTCGGAGAGAATGACATGGCCGCCGATCGGGACGCGCGGGCAGCCGTTGGTCTCCTCCCTCACCGCCGACGACAGCGTGAACGATGCACCTACACCCCTGCCCCCTGTCGAGGTTGTCCGGCCGGATTTGTGACCAGCCGTGAGCTGAGAGAGAGTGTGGCCACCTATGTTTTGCTTAGATCTGGAGAGCATGAGAGAGTGAACGAGAGGAACCCTAGTAAAGTAAGCGCTAAGGCTCCTGCTTATATATATAGTGGAGTGATTTTGTTGTACCAGCTTCAAAAAATGCGCTCCTACGTGTACCCGCGAGTGGGTGTGAGAGAACTAGTGCGTGCATGCACCGCTTCTCTTCGTGAGAGTACAATATACTATGCCCAAAGAACGTTCGCCACAAGAGTAATAGTATAAGTGTGTGACGTGTGAGATAAAATAAAATGTGAGTGACGTCTTTTATTTTTAGAAGTTCTGAGGGTAGGGTGTGAAGAGCACATATGTGTGTGACGTCTACCTGCAGATAGACGGTGGGTGCGAGAGGACTCGGGAGAGTCGTGACTCATGAGGGTGCGTGTGTGTGAGAGAGGGGGGCATGTATCAATGCAATGCATGCGTCCGTAAATCATTATCCGACAAATGTTCGCCACAAGCCTTTTCCTGATGAACGCCGTAAGAATCGTTAGATCGGCATCCGACAGTGTCAGTTTTGCCATGTCATTTAACAAAACAGCCACTCCTCCTACACACAAATCTTCCACGTGAGTGTTAGCAACTGCCGTATGCTCCCTCCATTCCAAAATGTACTGCATATAGCTTTATTGAAAATTCGAACCTCGCAAACTTTTACCGAGTTTTCGTGTACCAAATTGCACATGTAGAATACCCTGTATATATCATTTCATTCATCTTAGAAAGGTAACTATAAAGATGGGGGAGGAGTCTACAAAGAAAGACCATCGTATCACCTGCAGCAATTTCAACCATCCTTTGGTGTGGAGGAATATCATAGGAACTCTATATGATATGACTTTTATAGGATTTTTTCCTTTAGTGCCAATTGGTTCATAGGAATAGATTCATACAGTCCACATTTCAAAGGAAATAAACATGATATCATTTCTATAGCTTTAGAGCCACTTGGTTCATATGAATGGATTCCTATACTCCCATAATTTCAAAGGAAAATAAACATTAGCGTATATTCAATAGAAAAGTTCCTATGATATGAACCAAATTACATCTCTTTTCTAATCCCTCCTCATAGGAATTGAGATACATGTCATCTCTAGATTCAATAGAAAAGTTCCTATGATGTGAACCAAATGACATCTCTTTACCAATCCCTACTCATAGGAATTGAGATACTCCATGTCATATCTTTCCCTACAACTTCCATGTCTACATCTTCTATTCCTAAATAGCTAGTACAACCCACTAGTAGCTTTTTTCCAAGACATGCAACTATGGCACAAGAACTATATAGTGTGCGAATAACTTTGAAAGATGGTCGCTGGATGAAGCTAATCCGACAGTGCAGAGATGGCAAATCTGAGCACTACTGGCCGTTGGATATCATCAACATTCCACCAGATCTGCCACATGTACAATTTAGAAGACTCCATGGTTGAACTTAAGCATAATGCACAAACCTCAAAACACAAGCACTTTTCCTTTGTTCTAGAATCTTCCGTATCATAATTGAATTTTTTTTCTAAATGAATTGCCATTATTTGTTTTTTACTTTATGCTTTACAATGTACAACCCCATGAGTCTTAACATTTTTATAAAACTAATTAATTTTGAATGAGATGAACTATAAGAACTAAACGAACATCTACATCATGCATATATGACTCAAAGCTTTACATGCTATAGTGTGTATTTATTCATAATTTGGTTTCGAAATCTCATGCGTTCGATGCATGTGTACCTTACTAGTTTTGAGTAGAGTAGCAAATTTCACGCGGCCCCGGGTATATCAAAATGCAGGGCCCATGCATCATTGCCTTTCGGTCGAACCTACGTCCACAATTTTTTGTAATTACTATATCTCCACTGATCCCCGAACCCAAAATGCTGCCTTGTTCCCCTAAAACCAAGCGGCCCACACATATTTAAGGCGTCGACTCGAACTCAATACCTCTCCCATTTACTACGACGTGGCCCTGCACACCGTAGTAGTACTCCTACAAACCCTGCCGCCGCACGCATCATCGGTTTTCTTCAAGAGGACGAGGGAGAAGCCGATTTGTACTGGAGGCGCTTTCTAAAAAAAGGATCTGTAGTGGAGACCCCTACCCTAGGGTGCCCTAGGTAGCTGCCGCACGCATAATTGGTTTTCTCTTTTCTTTATGCTCTTGCGCCCTAGAGTGAAATGATGGTTGCTTCGTCCGTCCAGCTTAATGCGGGAAAGGAGGGGCTTTGTGATTTGACCCCTCATCGCTCATTTTCTACTATCAAGGCGCTTCGACCGGGTGCCTCCAATTCCAACCGCTGCTCCGAACTGTAATTTGGTGCATCGCACGTGGAACAAGACGTTGGATGAGCCACATGTCGGCCAAAGGGGTCCTGTTAAGTGTGTCGCCATTTCGGGTGCGGACTGACCCTTCTTGAGTTGCTACGCTAACACGACAGGAGCAGCCTACCACTTGGTTTTTCTCCTTGGTGAATCCCGACTATATTGATCTAAAAATATACGTACTGAACTACCCCCTCCGTCTCGTTTTTTAGGCGTCTCGGTTTATAGGGCGTGCACGTAGTTCTAGGTCATCTATTTGACTAACTAAATATGAGTTACTATGTCACAAAAAGTATATCATTAGATTCTTAAGCGGATGTAGTTTCTAAACATATACTGTTCATTACATATATAGCCAGTTAAATTTTCAACCTAGAACGACGTGCATGCCATGTAAACCGATATGGAGGAAGTATAGTAAAAATGAGGTGATTTTATCAAGCGATCGGCGGGAGAGCATGGCCTGTCATGCGGTCCCACGTGTCATGATGTACCAAGGCGATGTGCGTGTCCCTCTTGAGGTAGAAGCAATAC
The DNA here is from genome assembly GCA_021605205.1 of Aegilops longissima. Lineage (NCBI taxonomy): Eukaryota > Viridiplantae > Streptophyta > Magnoliopsida > Poales > Poaceae > Aegilops > Aegilops longissima. Next base: position 331,566,811 of record CM038682.1, read on the forward strand.
TGTATGTGGTTTGAGATGATGGCGAACTGACGTGTGAAATAATAGTTGCTTCGTCCGTCTGGGAAGGTGCGGCATTGTGATTTGACGTCTCATTGCTCATTACTACTACTGGGGCGATACGACTGGGGTGCGTCCCCCCTGCTGTTCTGCACCGTTATTTGGTGCTTGAAACGTCGACCCGGTTGGTCTATGTCCCACATGTCGGCCACAGGAAGTACATAATTCATGAAAGCGAGCATCGACAGAGGAGTACAAGACACAACTTGGGTTTTTGCTGCTTCGCGCGATCCATCGATACAAACCCAGACTAAAAAAAGGCGAGGGCGGTCTTTTCCTTGCCAAGCGTGGGGAGTTTGGCATAGTCTGCTCGAGGCAAGGAGGCAGGAAGGGAAACAAGCAAATAAAGGTTGAGCGACTTAGTTTTGGTAAAATCTGATTTTACGGAGTACGTACCCACTAGGGTTTATAGGGCTCATCTAAAAAACATTCGTTTTCCGTTTTATAAGTCTCAATTCTACTGCTAGTAGTAGTACCATCACATGTTGGATTTCGAGGTGCGTTAGATCACCCGATGCAAGCAGTGTCAAGAGAAAACTCACCAATGCATGTAGAAGTTCATGGAAATTTAGTGGTCATTCATGCATTCGTTCTAATTAATGCCTCGGTAAACCTAACTTCTTGAGAAAAATGAGCGTACTAATTACTTGTTCAAACTAGGAGTACGAAATTAATTCGACCACTCACCGTCTACCTTGGTTCAAGAGATTTTGAAATTGAGCCATAAACTGGAAAGGAGGGAGTAGTAACTTTTGTCTCGATTACTATTTGTGGCCTTGTATAGATGAAAAATATATTTTTTATAGTGGCCTTGTATAAGTAAATGGAGGGAGTACTAAAGGACATATATATTCCAAACAATATGATAATCTCTCTAACCAAGGTAGTAGGGACGAGGAGTAAACGGAGGGAGTAGTAAAATTTTCTCCTCGTCCTGCGAGCCACCGCGCGCGTGGGCAAGGGAGCGGGCGTAAGGCGTACAATACTACTACTAGTAAGGAAGCTTCACCTCATCCTGCGAGCCACCGCGCCCGTGGGCGGGGGAGACGGTGTACTAAGCAAGCTTCTCCTCGTTCTACGAGTTGACGGGACACATCAAAAGTACTCTAGTGTATAGAGCCTTGCCTCTAAGGTAGGCCCCACATGGTTTGCCTCTTTTTTAACATAATGCGTCATGTCACAATTTGTTTGTTCATCCGTGGTAGACAATCCTCCCTCCACCAAGTGGACAACCAGTACACGTGTCAAATTACCACGTAGGCTGTCAAAGACCGCTGCAAACATCAATGTTCTGCTTATCACAGATAAGATTGATTAATACCCGTAACAATCTATGTCCTTAACAAAGGGTGCATGCACATATAGGTTGAGCGTGTGTCTTGCGTCATGTGATGTGTGCATGTAGGCGTGCGAGTGTTGCATGCGTGCAAGGGTACGTTTCAGTGTTGCATGCATGTGTGCGTACGTGCGTGTGTTCGTGAGTGCATGTGTACGTGTCAGTGTTGCACGCCTGCATGCGTGCGTGTGTTCGTTATGTGTACGTGTCGGTGTTGCATGCCTGCATGCGTGCGTGCATGTGTACGTGCGGGGTGAGGCTACACGTCAGTCGACTGACTTTTTCATCTCTGGTCATTAGATTTTCCAGCCGTTGGACACGAAATCAAGGGCCTACAGTTTATCATCAAACTCCACCCCCCTGAGCCGCCAGCCACCACCGGACGAACCGCCGCCCCGCCATCAAGGCCGCCCACGCCGCCACGCCACCCCGCCCGCCAAACCATTCCCCACCGCCATTCCGCCACAGACCGCCATCCTCTAGGCCCCCAGCGAGCTTTTCTCCGGCGATCTCCACCTCATTGCCCAATCAACGCGCTTCAATCACCCATCGCCAACCGTGAGGTCTCATGACTTCGAGTACCCACCGACCACTAATTTATTACCATTTTTGTCCTTCATATACGCGCTGACGGGTGGGCCCTATGGTAATGTGCGCTGCTGAATGTGGACTGTTTGACTGGTCAATTGATCGTGTCATCAACAAATTACGGAGCTGTATGGTGAGCCAGTGACCGCATGATCACCCAAAAATGTCTTTTATTAACACAGTACAGACTCAAACTACCATTTCTTTCTTTCATATACAGGCTGACAGGTGGGCCCCACGGTTACGCGCCCCGATGGTGCAACACTAGTTGCGCCACGTGGAACGTTTGACTAGTCAATTGATTGTGTCATCAACAAAATACGGAGTTTTACGGGTGAGCCAGTGACCGTATAATCATGACATGTATTTTTTAACACAGTACAGACGCAATGGCTCATATATACGCGCAAGCACTCACCGCTATAAGCGCACACACGCAGACCCTACCCCTATGAGAACCTTCGAGAGTGTGAGCCAGCATATGATCTTGAGATTTTACGAAGTCACTATAGGTGCCTCGTAGTCGAGTGGAACGTCTCCTCCCACTAAACGCACATCGCCGGAAAATACTGAAATTAACCCAGGATAAATGCGAGCACCGGGACTTTAACCCTGGTGGGCTTGAGAAACCACTGTCCTCCTAACCATCCAACCACACTTTGGTTAGCACGACAACATGTATGTGGTGACCGTGATGAGCTTATTCTGAAGTCCAGTGACCATATCGTGCTTTCACTTCAATGACCGTAAGTGTCGTCAACAAAATACGGAGCACTCATAAAATGCAAAGTCCGTCAGTGTCATCAAGAAAATACGGAGACGTATCGTGAGCTAGATACCGTATGATCACCACGAGAATGTATACGGTGACCGTAATGAGCATATTCTGAAGTCCAGTGACCGTATAGTGCTTTAGCTTGAAATACAGTGACTGTCACGCGTGAATGTGTCGTGGGCATGCATACTTTTAGAGGGCCGAGAGATAGTTTGTGTGCGTTGATATGTCTCCAACGTATCTATAATTTTTGATTGCTCCATGCTATATTATCTACTATTTTGGACATTATTGGGCTTTATTGTCCACTTTTATATTATTTTTAGGACTAACCTATTAACCGGAGGCCTAGCCAAGAATTGCTGTTTTTTGCCTATTTCAGAGTTTCGCAGAAAAGGAATATCAAACGGAGCCCAAACGGAATGAAACCTTCGGGAACGTGATTTTTAGGAAGATTATGATCCAGGAGACTTGGGCCCTACTTCAAGAAAGAAAGGAGGAAGCCATGAGGTAGGGGGCGCGCCCACCCCCCAGGGCGCGCCCTCCACCCTCGTGGCCCCCCCGTTGCTCCACCGACGTACTCCTTCCTCCTATATATACCTCACGCACCCAAACGATCGACATCTGAGCCAAAACCTAATTCCACCGCCGCAATCTTCTGTACCCACGAGATCCCATCTTGGGGCCTGTTTCGGAGCTCCGTCGGAGGGGGCATCCATCATGGAGGGCTTCTACATCAACACCATAGCCTCTCCGATGAAGTGTGAGTAGTTTACCTCAGACCTTCGGGTCCATAGTTAGTAGCTAGATGGCTTCTTCTCTCTTTTGGATCTCAATACAATGTTCTCCCCTCTCGTGGAGATCTATTCGACGTAATCTTATTTTTATGGTGTGTTTGTTGAGACCGATGAATTGTGGGTTTATGATCAAGATTATCTATGAACAATATTTGAATCTTTTGAATTCTTTTATGTATGATTGGTTATCTTTGCAAGTCTCTTTGAATTATCAGTTTGGTTTGGCCTACTAGATTGATCTTTCTTGCAATGGGAGAAGTGCTTAGCTTTGGGTTCAATCTTGCGTGTCCTTTCCCAAAGGATGAGGGGCAGCAAGGCACGATTGTATTGTTTCCATCGAGGATAACAAGATGGGTTTTTATCATATTGCATGAATTTATCCTCTACATCATGTCATCTTGCTTAAGGCGTTACTCTGTTTTCATGAACTTAATACTCTAGATGCATGCTGGATAGCGGTCGATGAGTGGAGTAATAGTAGTAGATGCAGGCAGGAGTCGGTCTACTTGTCTCGGACGTGATGCCTATATACATGATCATACCTAGATATTCTCATAACTATGCTAAATTCATCAATTGCTCAACAAGAATTGCTCACCCGTCGTAAAATACTTATGCTCATGAGAGAAGCCACTAGTGAAACCTATGGCCCCTGGGTCTATCTTCATCATATTAATCTTCCAACACTTATTTATTTCCTTTGCTTTTATTTTACTTTGCATCTTTATCACGAAAATACCAAAAATATTATCCTATCATATCTATCAGATCTCACTCTCGTAAGTGACCGTGAAGGGATTGACAACCCCTTATTGCGTTGGTTGCGAGGAGTTATTTGTTTTGTGCAGGTACGAGGGACTCGCGCGTAGCCTCCTACTGGATTGAAACCTTGGTTCTCAAAAACTGAGGGAAATACTTACGCTACTGTGCTGCATCACCCTTTACTCTTCAAGGAAATCCAATGTAGTGCTCAAGAGGTAGCAGAGAAGATTTCTGGCGCCGTTGTCGGGGAGTCTACGCAAAAGTCAACATACCAAGTACCCATCTCAAATCCCTTATCTCCCGCATTACATTATTTGCCATTTGCCTCTCGTTTTCCTCTCCCCCACTTCACCCTTGCCGTTTTATTCGCCCTCTCTTTTTCGTTCACCTCTTTTTCGTTTGCTTTTTGTTTGCTCGTGTGTTGGATTGCTTGCTTGTCACGATGGCTCAAGATAATACCAAATTATGTGACTTTACCAATACCAACAATAATGATTTCCTTAGCACTCTGGTTTCTCCTCTTACCAATACTGAATCTTGTGAAATCAATGCTGCTTTGTTGAATCTTGTCATGAAAGATCAATTCACCGGCCTTCCTAGTGAAGATGCCGCTACTCATCTAAATAGCTTCGTTGATTTGTGTGATATGCAAAAGAAGAAAGATGTTGATAATGATATTGTTAAATTGAAGCTATTTCCTTTTTCGCTTAGAGATCGTGCTAAAGCTTGGTTTTCATCTTTGCCTAAAAATAATATTGATTCTTGGAACAAGTGCAAAGATGCTTTTATCTCTAAGTATTTTCCTCCCGCTAAGATCATCTCTCTTAGAAACGATATTATGAATTTTAAGCAACTTGATCATGAACATGTTGCACAAGCTTGGGAGAGGATGAAATTAATGATACGTAATTGCCCTACTCATGGTTTGAATTTGTGGATGATTATACAAAAATTTTATGCCGGATTGAATTTTGCTTCTATAAATCTTTTAGATTCGGCCGCGGGAGGCACTTTTATGGAAATCACTTTAGGAGAAGCTACTAAACTCCTAGATAATATTATGGTTAATTATTCTCAATGGCACACTGAAAGATTTACTAATAAAAAGTGCATGCGATAGAAGAAATCAATGTTTTGAGTGGAAAGATGGATGAACTTATGAAATTATTTGCTAGTAAGAGTGTTTCTTCTGATCCTAATGATATGCCTTTGTCTACTTTGATTGAGAATAATAATGAATCTATGGATGTGAATTTTGTTGGTAGGAATAATTTTGGTAACAACGCGTATAGAGGAAACTTTAATCCTAGGCCTTATCCTAGTAATTCCTCTAATAATTATGGAAATTCCTACAACAACTCTTATGGAAATTTTAATAAGATGGCCTCTGAATTTGAGACTAGTGTTAAAGATTTTATGAATTCGCAAAAGAATTTCAATGCTTTGCTTGAAGAGAAATTGCTTAAAGTTGATGAATTGGCTAGGAACGTTGATAGAATTTCTCTTGATGTTGATTCTTTAAAGCTTAGATCTATTCCTCCTAAGCATGATATCAATGAGTCTCTCAAATCCATGAGAATTTCCATTGATGAGTGCAAAGAAAGAACCGCTAGGATGCGTGCTACGAAAGATGCCTTTATAAAAGCGTGTTCTTCAAATTTCTATGAAAATAAAGATGAAGATCTAAAATTTATTGATGTGTCCCCTATTAAATCTTTGTTTTGCAATATGAATCTTGATAATGATGGGACTGAATATGATCCACCTTTATCTAGAAGGCGTACCAAAAATTCGGAGTTTTTAGATCTTGATGCTAAAATTGATAAAAGTGGGATTGAAGAAATCAAAACCCTAGATGTTAATAAACCCACTATTTTGGATTTCAAGGAATTTAACTATGAAAATTGCTCTTTGATTGATTGTATTTCCTTGATGCAATCCGTGCTAAATTCTCCTCGTGCTTATAGTCAAAATAAAGCGTTCACTAAACATATCGTTGATGCCTTGATGCAATCTTATGAAGAAAAGCTTGAGTTGGAAGTTTCTATCCCTAGAAAACTTTATGATGAGTGGGAACCAACTATTAAAATTAAGATTAAGGATCATGAGTTCTATGCTTTGTGTGATTTGGGCGCTAGTGTTTCCACTATCCCAAAACTTTGTGCGATTTGCTAGGTTTCCATGATTTTGATGATTGCTCTCTAAACTTGCACCTTGCGGATTCCACTATTAAGAAACCTATGGGAAGAATTAATGATGTTCTTATTGTTGCAAATAGGAATTATGTGCCCGTGGATTTTATCGTTCTTGATATAGATTACAATCCTTCATGTCCTATTATTCTTGGTAGACCTTTCCTTAGAACGGTTGGTGCAATTATTGATATGAAGGAAGGGAATATTAGATTCCAATTTCCATTAAAAAAAGGCATGGAACACTTCCCTAGGAATAAAATAAAATTACCATATGAATCTATCATGAGAGCCACTTATGGATTGCCTACCAAAGATGGCAATACCTAGATCTATCCTTGCTTTTATGCCTATCTAGGGGCGTTAAACGATAGCGCTTGTTGGGAGGCAACCCAATTTTATTTTTAGTTTTTTTGTTTTTTCTTCTGTTTAGGAATAAATCTTTGATCTAGCCTCTGGTTAGATGTGTTTTTATGTTTTAATTAGTGTTTGTGCCAAGTTAAACCTATAGGATCTTCTTGGATGATAGTTATTTGATCTTGCTATAATTTCCAGAAACTTTCTGTTCACGAAAACAATTGTTAAAAATCACCAGAACGTGATACAATAGTGATTCCATTTGCTGATGATCAATAAACAAATTTCCTAGGTCGTCCTATTTTGGCTGATTTTTTGGAGTTCCAGAAGTTTGCGTTAGTTACAGATTACTACAGACTGTTCTGTTTTTGACAGATTCTGTTTTTCGTGTGATTTTTGCTTATTTTGATGAATCTATGGCTAGTAAAATAGTTTATAAACCATAGATAAGTTGGAATACAGTAGGTTTAACACCAATATAAATAAAGAATTAGTTCATTACAGTACCTTGAAGTGGTCTTTTGTTTTCTTTCGCTAACGGAGCTCATGAGATTTCTGTTGAGTTTTGTGTTGTGAAGTTTTCAAGTTTTGGGTGAAAGATTTTGATGGATTATGGAAAAAGGAGTGGCAAGAGCCTAAGCTTGGGGATGCCCATGGCTCCCCCAAGATAATCTATGGACACCAAAAAGCCAAAGCTTGGGGATGCCCCGGAAGGCATCCCCTCTTTCGTCTACTTCCATCGGTAACTTTACTTGGAGCTATATTTTTATTCACCACATGATATGTGTTTTGCTTGGAGCGTCTTGTATGATTTGAGTCTTTGCCTTTTAGTTTACCACAATCATCCTTGCTGTACACACCTTTTGAGAGAGCCATACATGATTTGGAAATTATTAGAATACTCTTTGTGCTTCACTTATATCTTTTGAGCTATATAGTTTGCTCTAGTACTTCACTCATATCTTTTAGAGCACGGTGGTGGATTTGTTTTATAGAAACTATTATTCTCTCATGCTTCACTTAGATTATTTTGAGAGTCTTAAATAGCATGGTAATTTTATTAAATGATCTTAATATGCTAGGTATTCAAGATTAGTAAAAACTTTCTTATGAGTGTGTTGAATACTAAGAGAAGTTTGATGCTTGATGATTGTTTTGAGATATGGAGGTAGTAATATCAAAGTCGTGCTAGTTGAGTAGTTGTGAATTTGAGAAATGATTGTGTTGAAGTTTGCAAGTCCCGTAGCATGCACGTAGGGTAAACGTTATGTAACAAATTTGAAACATGAGGTGTTATTTGATTGTCCTCCTTATGAGTGGCGGTAGGGGACGAGCGATGGTCTTTTCCTACCAATCTATCCCCCTAGGAGCATGCGCGTAGTGCTTGGTTTTTGATGACTTGTAGATTTTGTAATAAGTATATGAGTTCTTTATGACTAATGTTGAGTCCATGGATTATACGCACTCTCACCCTTCCATCATTGCTAGCCTCTTCGGTACCGTGCATTGCCCTTTCTCACATTGAGAGTTGGTGCAAACTTTGCGGTGCATCCAAACCCCGTTGAATGATACGGTTCTTTCACACATAAACCTCCTTATATCTTCCTCAAAACAGCCACCATACCTACCTATTATGGCATTTCCATAGCCATTCCGAGATATATTGCCATGCAACTTTCCACCATTCCGTTTATCATGACATATTCATCATTGTCATATTGCTAGCATGATCATGTAGTTGACATAGTATTTGTGGCAAATCCACCATTCATAATTATTTCATACATGTCACTCTTGGTCCATTGCATATCCCGGTACACCGCGGAGGCATTCATATAGAGGCATACTTTGTTCTAGTATCGAGTTGTAATCATTGAGTTGTAAATAAATAGAAGTGTGATGATCATCATTTTCTAGAGCATTGTCCCAAGTGAGAAATAAAAATAATATAAATAGAGAGAGAGAGAGAGAGAGAGAGAGAGAGAGAGAGAGAGAGAGAGAAAAGGCCATAAAAAAGAGAAGGCCCAAAAAAATGAGAGAAGAGAGAAGGGACAATGCTACTATCCTTTGCCACACTTGTGCTTCAGAGTAGCACCATAATCTTCATGATAGAGAGTCTCTCATTTTGTCACTTTCATATACTAGTGGGAATTTTTCATTATAGAACTTGGCTTGTATATTCCAACAATGGGCCTCCTCAAGTGCCCTAGGTCTTCATGAGCAAGCAAGTTGGATGCACACCCACTTAGTTTCTTTTGTTGAGCTTTCATACATTTATAGCTCTAGTGCATCCGTTGCATGGTAACCATACTCCTTGCATTAACATCAATCGATGGGCATCTCCATAGCCCATTGATTAGCCTTGTTGATGTGAGACTTTCTCCTTTTTTGTCTTCTCCACATAACCCCCATCATCACATTCTATTCCACCTATAGTGCTATGTCCATGGCTCGCGCTCATATATTGCATGAAAGTTTATAGGTTTGAGATTTCTAAAGTATGAAACAATTGCTTGGCTTGTCATCGGGGTTGTGCATGATGAGAGCATTCTTGTGTGACGAAAATGGAGCATGACTAAACTATATGATTTTGTAGGGATGAACTTTCTCTGGCCATGTTATTTTCAGATGACATAATTGCTTAGTTAGTATGCTTGAAGTATTATTATTTTTATGTCAATACGAACTTTTGTCTTGAATCTTTCGGATCTGAATATTCATACCACAATTAAGAAGAATTACATTGAAATTATGCCAAGTAGCACTCCGCATCAAAAATTATCTTTTTTATCATTTACCTACTCGAGGACGAGCAGGAATTAAGCTTGGGGATGCCTGATACGTCTCCAACGTATCTATAATTTTTGATTGCTCCATGCTATATTATATACTGTTTTGGACATTATTGGGCTTTATTATCCACTTTTATATTAGTTTTGGGACTAACCTATTAACCGGATGCCCAACCCAAAATTGCTGTTTTTTTTGCCTATTTTAGAGTTTCGCAGAAAAGGAATATCAAACGGAGTCCAAACGGAATGAAACCTTCGGGAACATGATATTTAGGAAGATTATGATCCAGGAGACTTGGACCCTATGTCAAGAAATAAAGGAGGAAGCCACGAGGTAGGGGGGCGCCCCCCAGGGCGCGCCCTCCACCCTCGTGGGCCCCCTGTTGCTCCACCGACGTACTCCTTCCTCCTATATATACCTACGTACCCCCAAACGATCAGATACGGAGCCAAAAACCTAATTCCACCGCCGCAATCTTCTGTACCCACGAGATCCCATCTCGGGGCCTGTTCCGGAGCTCCGCCGGAGGGCACACCCATCACGGAGGGCTTCTACATCAACACCATAGCCTCTCCGATGAAGTGTGAGTAGTTTACCTCAGACCTTCGGGTCCATAGTTAGTAGCTAGATGGCTTATTCTCTCTTTTTGGATCTCAATACAATGTTCTCCCCCTCTCTCGTGGAGATCTATTCGATGTAATCATATTTTTGTGGTGTGTTTGTTGAGACCGATGAATTGTGGGTTTATGATCAAGATTATCTATGAACAATATTTGAATCTTTTCTGAATTCTTTTATGTATGATGTTGGGGAACGTAGTAATTTCAAAAAATTTCCTACGCACACGCAAGATGATGGTGATGCATAGCAAAGAGAGGGGAGAGTGTGTCCACGTACCCTCGTAGACCGAAAGCGGAAGCGTTATGATAAACGCGGTTGATGTAGTCATACGCCTTCACGATCCGACCGATCGAAGCACCGAACGTACGGCACCTCCGTGTTCTGCACACGTTCAGCTCGATGACGATCCCCGGACTCCGATCCAGCAGGGTGTCGGGGATGAGTTCTGTCAGCACGACGACATGGTGGCGATGATGATGTTCTACCGACGCAGGGCTTCGCCTAAACTCCACGACAATATGACCGAGCTGGAATATGGTGGAGGGGGGCACCACACATGGCTAAGGAACGATCACGAAGGTCAACTTGTGTGTTATGGGGTGCCCCCCTGCCCCCGTATATAAAGGAGCAAGGGAGGGGGCAGCCGGCCTAGGAGGGGGCGCACCAAGGAGGAGTCCTACTCCCACCGGGAGTAGGATTCCCCTTCCAAGTAGTAGGAGTAGGAGTCAAGGAAAGGGGAAGAGAAGAGAAGGAAGGAGGCGCAGCCCTCCCCTAGTCCAATTCGGACTAGGCCTTGGGGGCGCCCAACCTCTCCTCTCCCTTTCCCTAAAGCCCAAGAAGGCCCATATACTCCCAAAGCGAATTCCGTAACTCTCCAGACTCAAAAATACCCGAATCACTCGAACCTTTCCGAACTCCGAATATAGTCGTCCAATATATAGATCTTTACGCCTCGACCATTTCGAGACTCCTCGTCATGTCCCCGATCTCATACGGGACTCAACTCCTTCGTACATCAAAACTCATAAACTCATAATATAACATCGCCATCGAAACTTTAAGCGTGCGGACCCTACGGGTTCGAGAACTATGTAGACATGACCGAGACACGTCTCCGGTCAATAACCAATAGTGGAACCTGGATGCTCATATTGGCTCCCACATATTCTACAAAGATCTTTATCGATCAGACCGCATAACAACATACGTTGTTCCCTTTGTCATCGGTATGTTACTTGCCCGAGATTCGATCATCGGTATCTCAATACCTAGTTCAATCTCGTTACCGGCAAGTCTCTTTACTCGTTCCATAATACATAATCCCGCAACTAACTCATTAGTTGCAATGCTTGCAAGGCTTAAGTGATGTGCATTACCAAGAGGGCCCAGAGATACCTCTCCGACAATCAGAGTGACAAATCCTAATCTCGAAATACGCCAACCCAACATGTACCTTTGGAGACACCTGTAGAGCTCCTTTATAATCACCCAGTTACGTTGTGATGTTTGGTAGCACACAAAGTGTTCCTCCGGTAAACGGGAGTTGCATAATCTCATAGTCATAGGAACATGTAAAAGTCATGAAGAAAGCAATAGCAACATACTAAACGATCGGGTGCTAAGCTAACGGAATGGGTCATGTCAATCACATCATTCTCCTAATGATGTGATCTCATTAATCAAATGACAACTCATGTCTATGGCTAGGAAACATAACCATCTTTGATCAACAAGCTAGTCAAGTAGAGGCATACTAGTGACACTCTGTTGTCTATGTATTCACACATGTATTATGTTTCCGGTTAATACAATTTTAGCATGAATAATAAACATTTATCATGATATAAGGAAATAAATAATAACTTTATTATTGCCTCTAGGGCATATTTCCTTCAGTCTCCCACTTGCACTAGAGTCAATAATCTAGATCACATCACCATGTGATTATAATCGATAGTTCACATCATCATGTGATTAACACCCATAGTTCACATCGCCATGTGACCAACACCCAAAGGGTTTACCAGATTCAGTAATCTAGTTCACATTGCTATGTGATTAACACCCAAAGTGTGATCGTGATTTGCTCGTGAGAGAAGCTTAGTCAACTGGTCTATCATATTCAGAGCCGTATGTATTTTGCAAATATTCTATGTCTACAATGCTTTGCACGGAGCTACTATAGCTAATTGCTCCCACTTTCAATATGTATCCAGATTGAGGCTTATAGTCATCTGGATCCGTGTAAAAGCTTGCACTGTTGTAACTGTTTACGACGGGCTCTTTTATCACCTCCATAATCGAGAAATATTTCCTTAGTCCTCACTAAGGATATTCTTGACCGTTGTCTAGTGATCTACTGTTAGATCGAAATTGTATTCCTTTGCCAAACTCAGAGCAAGGTATACAATAGGTCTCAGTTCACAAATAGCATACTTTATAGAACCTATGATGAGGCATAGGGAATGACTTTTCATTCTCTTTCTATTTTCTGCTATGGTCGGGCTTTGAGTCTTACTCAATTTCACACCTTGTAACACAGGCAAGAGACTCTTTCTTTGATCGCCCATTTTGAACTACTTCAAAATCTTGTCAAGGTATGTACTTATTGAAAAACTTATCAAGCGCCTTGATCTATCTCAATAGATCTTGATGCTTAATATGTAAGTAGCTTTACTTGAGGTCTTTCTTTGAAAACTCCTTTCAAATACTCCTTTATGCTTTGCGAATAATTCTACATTATTTCCGATCAACAATATGTCATTCACATATACTTATCAGAAATGCTGTAGTGCTCCCACTCACTTTCTTGTAAATACAGGCTTCTCCAAAAGTTTGTATAAAACCATATGCTTTAATCAACTCATCAAGCATATATTCCAACTCCGAGATGCTTGCACCAGTCCATAGATGGATCGCCGGAGCTTGCACATTTTGTTAGCACCTTTAGGATTGAAAAAACCTTCTGGTTGCATCATATACAACTCTTCTTTAATAAATCCATTAAGGAATGCAGTTTTGACATTCATTTGTCAAATTTCATAAATGTGGCAATTGCTAACATGATTCGGACAGACTTTTAAGCATCGATACGAGTGAGAAAATCTCATTGTATTCAACACTTTGAACTTTGTCAAAAACCTTTTTCGACAAGTCTAGCTTTGTAGATAGTAACACTACTATCAGCGTCCGTCTTCCTCTTGAAGATCCATTTTTTCTCTATTGCTTGCCGATCATCGGGCAAGTCAACCAAAGTCCACACTTTGTTCTTATACATGGATCCCATCTCAGATTTCATGGCTTCAAGCCATTTTGCGGAATCTGGGCTCACCATCGTTTCTTCATAGTTCGTAGGTTCACCATGATCTAGTAGCATGACTTCCGAATAGGATTACTGTACCACTCAGTGCGGATCTTACTCGTTGATCTACGAAGTTCAAGAATAACTTGATCTGAAGTTTCATGATCATCATCATTAACTTCCTCACTAATTGGTGTAGGTGTCACAGAACCGATTTCGTGATGAACTACTTTCCAATAAGGGAGCTGGTACATTACCTCATCAAGTTCTACTTTCCTCCCACTCACTTCTTTCGAGAGAAACTTCTTCTCTAGAAAGGATCCATCTTAGCAACGAATAACTTGCCTTCGGATCTGTGATAGAAGGTGTACCCAATAGTTACCTTTGGGTATTCTGTGAAGACGCACTTTTCTGATTTGGGTTCGAGCTTATCAGGTTGAAACCTTTTCATATAAGCATCGCAACTCCAAGCTTTAAGAAACGACAACTTAGGTTTACTGCTAAACCATAGTTCATACGGTGTCATCTCAACGGACTTAGATGGTGCCCCTTTTTAACGTGAATGCAGCTGTCTTTAATGCATGACCCCAAAACGATAGTGGTAAATCGGTAAGAAACATCATAGATTGTACACTATCCAATAAAGTACGGTTATGACGTTCGTACACACCATTATGTTGTGGTGTTCCAGGTGGCACGAATTTGTGAAACTATTCCACATTGTTTTAATTGAAGACCAAACTCGTAACTCAAATATTTGTCTCTGCGATCAGATCGTAGAAACCTTATTTTCTTGTCACGATGATTTTCCACTTCACTCTGAAATTCTTTGAACTTTTCAAATGTTTCAGACTTATGTTTCATCAAGTAGATATATGCATATCTGCTCAAATCATCTGTGAAGGTCAGAAAATAACGATACCCACCACGAGCATCAACACTCATTGGACCGCATACATCGGTATGTATTATTTCCAACAAGTTAGTAGCTCGTTCCATTGTTCCGGAGAACGGAGTTATAGTCATCTTGCCAAAAAGGCACGGTTTTCAAGCATCAAATGATTCATAACCAAGTGATTCCGAAAATCCATCTTTATGGAGTTTCTTCATGCGCTTTACACCGATATGACCCAAACGGCAGTGCCACAAATAAGTTGCACTATCGTTATTAACTTTGCATCTTTTGGCATTAATATTATGAATATGTGTATCACTACGATCGAGATCCAACAAACTATTTTCATTGGGTGTATGACCGTTGAAGGTCTTATTCATGTAAACAGAATAACAATTATTCTCTGACTTTAAATGAATAATCGTATCGCAATAAACATGATCAAATCATATTCATGCTCAACGCTAACGCCAAATAACATTTATTTAGGTTTAACACTAATCCCGAAAGTATAGGGAGTGTGCGATGATGATCATATCAATCTTGGAACCACTTCCAATACACATCGTCACTTCACCCTCAACTAGTCTCTGTTTATTCTGTAACTCCTGTTTCGAGTCATTAATTTTTAGCAACCGAACAAGTATCAAATACTCAGGGGCTACTATAAACACTAGCAAGGTACACATCAATAATCTGTATATCAAATATACCCTTGTTCACTCTGCCATCCTTCTTATCCACCAAATATTCAGGGTATTTCCGTTTCCAGTGACCATTTCCTATGCAGTGTAAGCACTCAATTTCAGGATTTGGTTCATCTTTGGGCTTCTTCGTGGGAGTGACAACTTGCTTGTAATTCTACTTGAAGTTCCCCTTTCTTTCCCTTTGCCCTTTTCTTGAAACTAGTGGTCTTGTCAATCATCAACACTTGATGCTTTTTCTTGATTTCTACCTTCGTCGATTTCAACATCACGAAGAGCTCGGGAATTGTTTTCGTCATCCCTTGCATACTATAGTTCATCACGAAGTTCTAGTAACTTAGTGATGGTGACTAGAGAATTTTGTTAATCACTATCTTATCCGGAAGATTAACTCCCACTTGATTCAAGCGATTGAAGTACCTGCATAATCTGAGCACATGCTCACTAGTTGAGCGATTCTCCTCCATCTTTTAGCTATAGAACTTGTTGGAGACTTCATATCTCTCAACTCGGTATTTGCTGAAATATTAACTTCAACTCCTGGAACATCTCATATGGTCCATGACGCTCAAAACGCCTTTGAAGTCCCGATTCTAAGCTGTTAAGCATGGTGCACTAAACTACCAAGTAGTCATCATATTGAGCTAGCCAAACGCTCATAACGCCCGCATATTGCTCCTGCAATAGGTCCGCACCTAGCGGTGCATCAAGGACATAATTCTTCATGCAGCAATGAGGATAAACCTCAGATCACGGATCCAATCCGCATCATTGCTACTAACATCTTTCAACACAATTTTCTCTAGAAACATATCAAAATAAACATACGAAAGCAACAACGCAAGCTATTGATCTACAAAATAATTTGCAAAATACTACCAGGACTAAGTTCATGATAAATTTAAGTTCAATTAATCATATTACTTAAGAACTCCCACTTAGACAGACATATCTCTAGTCATCTAAGTGATCACGTGATCCAAATCAACTAAACCATAACCGATCATCACGTGAGATGGTGTAGTTTTCAATGGTGAACATCACTATGTTGATCATATCTACTATATGATTCACGCTCAACCTTTCGGTCTCCGTGTTCCGAGGCCATATCTGCATATGCTAGGCTCGTCAAGTTTAACCCGAGTATTCCGCGTGTGCAAAACTGGCTTGCACCCGTTGTAGATGGACGTTGAGCTTATCACACCCGATCATCATGTGGTGTCTGGGCACGACGAACTTTGGCAACAGTGCATACTCAGGGAGAACACTTCTTGATAATTTAGTGAGAGATCATCTTAAAATGCTACCGTCAATCAAAGCAAGATAAGATGCATAAAGGATAAACATCACATGCAATCAATATAAGTGATATGATATGGCCACCATCATCTTGTGCTTGTGATCTCCATCTCCGAAGCACCGTCATGATCACCATCGTCATCGGCGTGACACCTTGATCTCCATCGTAGCATCGTTGTCATCTTGCCAACTATTGCTTCTACGACTATCGCTACCGCTTAGTGATAAAGTAAAGCAATTACAGGGCGTTTGCATTTCATACAATAAAGCGACAACCATATGGCTCCTGCCAGTTGCCGATAACTTGATTACAAAACATGATCATCTCATACAATAAAATATAGCATCACGTCTTGACCATATCACATCACAACATGCCCTGCAAAAACAAGTTAGACGTCCTCTACTTTGTTGTTGCAAGTTTTACGTGGCTGCTACGGGCTGAGCAAGAACCGTTCTTACCTACGCATAAAAACCACAACGATAGTTCGTCAAGTTAGTGCTTTTTTAACCTTCGCAAGGACCGGGCGTAGCCATACTCGGTTCAACTAAAGTTGGAGAAACTGACACCCGCCAGCCACCTGTGTGCAAAGCACGTCGGTAGAACTAGTCTCGCGTAAGCATACGCATAATGTCGGTCCGGGCCGCTTCATCCAACAATACCGCCGAACCAAAGTATGACATGCTGGTAAGCAGTATGACTTGTATCGCCCACAACTCACTTGTGTTCTACTCGCGCATATAACATCAACGCATAAAACCAGGCTCGGATACCACTGTTGGGGAACGTAGTAATTTCAAAAAATTTCCTACGCACACGCAAGATGATGGTGATGCATAGCAACGAGAGGGGAGAGTGTGTCCACGTACCCTCGTAGACCGAAAGCGGAAGCGTTATGACAACACGGTTGATGTAGTCGTACGTCTTCACGATCCGACCGTTCCAAGCACTGAACGTACGACACCTCCGTGTTCTGCACACGTTCAGCTCGATGACGATCCCCGGACTCCGATCCAGAAGGGTGTCGGGGATGAGTTCCGTCAGCACGACGGCGTGGTGACGACGATGATGTTTTACCGACGCAGGGCTTCGCCTAAACTCCATGACGATATGACCGAGCTGGAATATGGTGGAGGGGGGCACCGCACACGGCTAAGGAACGATCACGAAGATCAACTTGTGTGTTATGGGGTGCCCCCGCCCCTGTGATATAAAGGAGCAAGGAGGGGCGGCCGCCTAGGAGGGGCACCAAGGAGGACTCCTATTCCCACCGGAGTAGGATTCCCCCCTCCAAGTAGTAGGAGTAGGAGTCAAGGAAAGGGGGAAGAGAAGAGAAGGAAGGAGGGGGCGCAGCCCCTCCCCCTAGTCCAATTCGGACTAGGCCTTGGGGGGGCGCCAAACCTCTCCTCTCCCTTTCCCTAAAGCCCAATAAGGCCCATATACTCCCCGCAAATTGCAGTAACTCTCCGCATTCAAAAATACCGAATCACTCACCTTCCGAACTCCAATATAGTCGTCCAATATATCGATCTTTACGTCTCGACCATTTCGAGACTCCTCGTCATGTCCCCGATCTCATCCGGGACTCAACTCCTTCGGTACATCAAAACTCGTAAACTCATAATATAATCATCATCGAAACTTTAAGCGTCAGGGACCCTACGGGTTCGAGAACTATGTAGACATGACCGAGACACGCCTCCGGTCAATAACCAATAGTGGAACCTGGATGCTCATATTGGCTCCTACATATTCTACAAAGATCTTTATCGGTCGGACCGCATAACAACATACGTTGTTCCCTTTGTCATCGGTATGTTACTTGCCCGAGATTCGATCGTCGGTATCTCAATACCTAGTTCAATCTCGCTACGCAAGTCTCTTTACTCGTTCCATAATACATAATCCCGCAACTAACTCATTAGTTGCAATGCTTGCAAGGCTTAAGTGATGTGCATTACTGAGAGGGCCGAGAGATACCTCTCCAACAATCGGAGTGACAAATCCTAATCTCGAAATACGCCAACCCAAAATGTACCTTTGGAGACACCTGTAGAGCTTCTTTATAATCACCCAGTTACGTTGTGACTTTTGGTAGCACACAAAGTGTTCCTCCGGTAAACGGGAGTTGCATAATCTCATAGTCATAGGAACATGTAAAAGTCATGAAGAAAGCAATAGCAACATACTAAACGATCGGGTGCTAAGCTAACGGAATGGGTCATGTCAATCACATCATTCTCCTAATGATGTGATCTCGTTAATGAAATGACAACTCATGTCTATGGCTAGGAAACATAACCATCTTTGATCAACAAGCTAGTCAAGTAGAGGCATACTAGTGACACTCTGTTGTCTATGTATTCACACATGTATTATGTTTCCGGTTAATACAATTTTAGCATGAATAATAAACATTTATCATGATATAAGGAAATAAATAATAACTTTATTATTGCCTCTAGGGCATATTTCCTTCAGTCTCCCACTTGCACTAGAGTCAATAATCTAGATCACATCACCATGTGATTATAATCGATAGTTCACATCATCATGTGATTAACACCCATAGTTCACATCGCCATGTGACCAACACCCAAAGGGTTTACTAGATTCAGTAATCTAGTTCACATTGCTATGTGATTAACACCCAAAGTGTGATCATGTTTTGCTCGTGAGAGAAGCTTAGTCAACGGGTTTGTCATATTCAGAGCCGTATGTATTTTGCAAATATTCTATGTCTACAATGCTCTGCACGGAGCTACTATAGCTAATTGCTCCCACTTTCAATATGTATCCAGATTGAGGCTTATAGTCATCTGGATCGGTGTAAAATCTTGCACTATTGTAACTCTTTACGACGGGCTCTTTTATCACCTCCATAATCGAGAAATATTTCCTTAGTCCTCACTAAGGATATTCTTGACCGCTGTCTAGTGATCTACTATTAGATCGAAATTGTATTCCTTCGCCAAACTCAGAGCAAGGTATACAATAGGTCTGGTTCACAGCATAGCATACTTTATAGAACCTATGACTGAGGCATAGGGAATGACTTTTCATTCTCTTTCTATTTTCTGCTGTGGTCGGGCTTTGAGTTTTACTCAATTTCACACCTTGTAACACAGGCAAGATACTCTTTCTTTGACTGTTCCATTTTGAACTACTTCAAAATCTTGTCAAGGCATGTACTTATTGAAAAAACTTATCAAGCGTCTTGATCTATCTCAATAGATCTTGATGCTTAATATGTAAGTAGCTTTACTGAGGTCTTCCTTTGAAAAACTCCTTTCAAATACTCCTTTATGCTTTGCAGAATAATTCTACATTATTTCCGATCAACAATATGTCATTCACATATACTTATCGAAAATGTCAGTGCTCCCATTCACTTTCTTGTAAATACAAAGCTTCTCCAAAAGTCTCAGATAAAACCATATGCTTTGATCAACTCATCAAGCATATATTCCAACTCCGAGATGCTTGCACCAGTCCATAGATGGATCGCTGGAGCTTGCACATTTTGTTAGCACCTTTAGGATTGACAAAACCTTCTGGTTGCATCATACACAACTCTTCTTTAATAAATCCATTAAGGAATGCAGTTTTGACATCCATTTGCCAAATTTCATAAATGTGGCAATTGCTAACATGATTCGGACAGACTTTTAAGCATCGATACGAGTGAGAAAATCTCATTGTATTCATCACTTTGAACTTTGTCAAAAACCTTTTTCGACAAGTCTAGCTTTGTAGATAGTAACACTACTATCAGCGTCCGTCTTCCTCTTGAAGATCCATTTATTCTCTATTGCTTGCCGATCATCGGGCAAGTCAACCAAAGTCCACACTTTGTTCTCATACATGGATCCCATCTCAGATTTCATGGCTTCAAGCCATTTTGCGGAATCTGGGCTCACCATCGCTTCTTCATAGTTCGTAGGTTCACCATGATCTAGTAGCATGACTTCCGAATAGGATTACTGTACCACTCAAAAGCGGATCTTACTCTGGTTGATCTACGGTTCAAGAATAACTTGATCTGAAGTTTCATGATCATCATCATTAACTTCCTCACTAATTGGTGTAGGTGTCACAGGAACCGATTTCTGTGATGAACTACTTTCCAATAAGGGAGCTGTACTGTTACCTCATCAAGTTCTACTTTCCTCCCACTCACTTCTTTCGAGAGAAACTTCTTCTCTAGAAAGTATCCATCTTAGCAACGAATAACTTGCCTTCGGATCTGTGATAGAAGGTGTACCCAATAGTTACCTTTGGGTATTCTATGAAGACGCACTTTTACGATTTGGGTTCGAGCTTATCAGGTTGAAACCTTTTCATATAAGCATCGCAACTCCAAGCTTTAAGAAACGACAGCTTAGGTTTACTGCTAAACCATAGTTCATACGGTGTCATCTCAACGGACTTAGATGGTGCCCCTTTTTAACGTGAATGCAACTGTCTTTAATGCATGACCCCAAAACGATAGTGGTAATTCGGTAAGAAACATCATAGATTGTACAATATCCAATAAAGTACGGTTATGACGTTGAAGACACCTGTAGAGCTCCTTTATAATCACCCAGTTACGTTGTGATGTTTGGTAGCACACAAAGTGTTCCTCCGGTAAACGGGAGTTGCATAATCTCATAGTCATAGGAACATGTAGAAGTCATGAAGAAAGCAATAGCAACATACTAAATGATCGGGTGCTAAGCTAACGGAATGGGTCATGTCAATCACATCATTCTCCTAATGATGTGATCTCGTTAATCAAATGACAACTCATGTCTATGGCTAGGAAACATAACCATCTTTGATCAACAAGCTAGTCAAGTAGAGGCATACTAGTGACACTCTGTTGTCTATGTATTCACACATGTATTATGTTTCCGGTTAATACAATTTTAGCATGAATAATAAACATTTATCATGATATAAGGAAATAAATAATAACTTTATTATTGCCTCTAGGGCATATTTCCTTCATATGATTGGTTATCTTTGCAAGTCTCTTCGAATTATCAGTTTGGTTTGGCCTACTAGATTGATCTTTCTTGCAATGGGAGAAGTGCTTAGCTTTGGGTTCAATCTTGCGGTGTCCTTTCCCAAAGGATGAGGGGCAGCAAGGCACGATTGTATTGTTGCCATCGAGGATAACAAGATGGGTTTTTATCATATTGCATGAATTTATCCCTCTACATCATGTCATCTTGCTTAAGGCGTTACTCTGTTTTCATGAACTTAATACTCTAGATGCATGCTGGATAGCGATCGATGAGTGGAGTAATAGTAGTAGATGCAGGCAGGAGTCGATCTACTTGTCTCGGACGTGATGCCTATATACATGATCATACCTAGATATTCTCATAACTATGATCAATTCTGTCAATTGCTCAACTGTAGTTCGTTCACCCGTCGTAGAAGCCACTAGTGAAACCTATGGCCCCCGGGTCTATCTTCATCATATTAATCTTCCAACACTTATTTATTTCCTTTGCTTTTTTACTTTGCTTTTATTTTACTTTGCATCTTTATCATAAAAATACCAAAAATATTATCCTATCATATCTATCAGATCTCACTCTCGTATGTGACCGTGAAGGGATTGACAACCCCTTATCACGTTGGTTGCGAGGAGTTATATGTTTTGTGCAGGTACGAGGGACTCACGCGTAGCCTCCTACTGGATTGATACCTTGGTTCTCAAAAACTGAGGGAAATACTTACGCTACTATGCTGCATCACCCTTTCCTCTTCAAGGAAATCCAACGCAGTGCTCAAGAGGTAGCATGCGTACGTGAAAGTGGTCTAGAAAGAGGGGGTGTCCAGTGGAGACAAGGAGAGATATGCCCTTCGTTTCTCTTTCCTGTGACTAATATTTTAGGAGAATATATAAACATTCACAATGAAGAACAATTTTTTTTGATGCACCATGCAATTAACTTTCATGTATAACATTGTACTATTGTATATGCTTATTTTCATAGTGGCCGATTGCATGTGAGGTGTGGTGGGCACATCATTTCTAGTTGTGGTGGGTCAACATGAGGACTCATGGGTTAGTTCCATCCTGCGCCACATAGGTTGGACCGAGACGCGTTATACGAAGACCCATGTGGAGGACTCGGCGTACAACACAAAGCTAGCTACTAGAGTCACGGAGGGTTCTATCCCCACTGATGATAAGCCGACTATATATGATTTGTAACCCTAGGCCCCCAGTATGTTATTGAAGCTTGGGGGTTAGTTCGTCAATAGTATACACACACGCACAATGCCTGGTATTCATGTATACTTTGTACACACCCCTATCACTAATATACAGTACCAGGAGTAGGCTTTTTCCTCAACTGCAACGGTCCGAACTAGGGTAAAACTTTGCCTCAGATTACCATCCATCCTAACAAATCGTGGATATCCACCGAATGATATGATGGAATCATATCTGCCAACTACTAAGAGAGAGGTGTGTCTGGGGGGATGTGTGCGAGAGAGGCCTAAAGATAATGTGCGTGCGGGAGACACGTAGGCACATATATATGCGTATAGAGGGCTAGTAGAGACCGTGCGTGTGTATATATGCATGTGAGAGAAATAGTGTTTTCTAACTGAGATTAGTGAAAAAAGTGGTACATAGTAGTCAGAAAGAGAGAGAGAGAGAGAGAGAGAGAGAGAGAGAGAGAGAGAGAGAGAGAGAGAGATACAGAGAGAGCATGTGCGTGAGACACCCGGCACCCCGAGAGAGATTGTGAGCATGTGTGAAAGAGAAATGCCAATGCATATAAAGTGTGTGCACTTATGCGTTAGATAGAGAGATATATAGCGCGTTTGTGAGAACGGGTCGAGGCATAGTGCATCTATGTGTAAAAGGAGGTTCTACGCATTAAATTAAAATATAAATGGCATTATTATTTTTGGATGAGATCATGAATTTTGCAAATTGCGTATGGACAAAAATTGGTCTATCAGACACCCATACTCTATTGAATTCTAGCATGTGCATGTGTTTACTTCATATTATAGATCCATAGAGTGAGAGCGGTTTGAAATACAGGCAATGGATGCTTAGCAATTCATATATAAACATTAATTAGTGCACTCCATGTTGTTAGTGTGAAGCACTTTATACATTTGTCACTTGCATGGATACATTCCAAATTTCTAGCTACGAAATAGAATACATGTCGAATTCAACATAAAGGGGGTTTCGAAGATTCGAATTCATAGGAAGTGCATTCATCTATTTGAACCTGAGATAATGGCATTTGTAAATCAGATGTAAAAGGGGGCATCAATCTTTGTTGTGCGTTTGAACATGCTATATATAGTCATACGCATGTCTAACTTTTTTTTTGCAACCAAGGAGATTATATCTGGAACCATGCATGAACTGAGGTAAGTTGCATATTTTTTAATATATACTCGTGTACTATGTATATTCAAATGTACCCCTTCCATTCCAAAATAATCGTAGCTTTAGGATTTTCAAGAGTAAAGATTTTTGAAGTTTGACAAATCCTGAAAGTTCAATTCAAGAGAACCGAAAATGTTAATGCTTCTGCTCCCAAATATTGAACGAAGCGCCAAATAGACCTCTGGTCACCGGAAACCGCGTGAGACTAATGTTTGGTGGTAGGAAATTACTGTCTCCGACTCGCCGTGTAGCCTATCGCCCGATGTCCAAAGGTCTAAACCGGGTAGGTTTGTAACTTCACCAAGACGCCATCTCAACGCCTCGAGAAGCATTCATACGCCGGGCGCCTAAACACCCATGCGCCGGCAAATCTATCCCGCCCACGCTTGGGACACCCGAGATTACTGTCCTACCCCAACCCGCAATATGTCCAAAATTTTAGATGGGGCAAAGTTTGTAACTTTCCCCAAATTTCAAACAAGCGCGCCCCAAACCAAACATTGTCCCCTTAGTTCCCCGCCTCCTCCGCTTCCCCATTCATACTCCGTGGGCGCCAAAACGCCTCTCCACCAGCCGTGAAACCCCAGCCTCCTCCGTCCTCCACCCCATAGCGCCCAATCCACCGCCGCCTCCTCCATCACGCCGAGCAGTACTTTACGCCGCCGTCCAATGCAACCGCAACCGCAACCGTAACACCCTCAAGGACTTAGCAGCCAAGCCGAGGCAGAGCTACCTCCACGACGCCGACGCCGACGCGGCGCCATACCGTAACCACTCCGACCATGCCGCCCTGCGCCTCATCGCTGCCGCTCCACTATCGCAACCGCCCACCGCACCGAGCTGTTCCCTTCGCCGCCCTTCGCCGCCGGATCTGGTTCCCCGCCGCGATGACACGGCCACCGCACCACACTTAACAACTTGGCCATGGGTTCGTCCAAGGCTCCACCGTCCTCCACAACTTCTCATTTCAAATAACCACAAGAAGATCGTTGGAAAAAGCAGAAGAGGACACAAGATCGCCAGCAGAAAAGAGGTACTCCTCTTTCCTTATTCGTGCAAACCTTACGCCCTGCTCACACCGTATTCATCCCACGAAAGAAACTAGTTGAGCGCTTCTTCTGCATCTTCTTCGTGATACTAAATGCACAAGGTTTCCTCCTTTACTATTTCACCTTTGCTAGAGGTCAAGAGTCTGCCAGATTTCAATTCAGGTCAGTCGAACCGCAATTAAAAGAAGCAGCACTCGCTTAGGCGCGCGGAGCATCTAGTCCGCCTGTTCACCGGGGAAGCGGCATATCAGTGTCTATCATAGTGGTGTGGGGCGCAGGAGCTGCTTGCACCCGATCTGGAGGTTGGCGGGGCTTGAATGGATGGCCAGGGGCGGTGCCAAGCACGGCGGTGCGGTGAGGTCGAGGGGAGGGCGCAGGCAGGGGACTGGGCCGGTGGTCGCTGGCGTCTCGAGGAAGATCTTCAACACTGACTGGCTGGAGGTAGATGAAGGTGATCTGCCCGTTCTTTGTACATCGAACGATGCAGAAAAATGGACTGGCCTATTTGTTTTCAGTCGACTGTTATTTTTATAATCATGTAGTAATTTAGTGTGCCATGCATGTTGTAGAGCTATCATATATCTCCCGTCATTTATTTCTCACCGACCTGCTATCTGCTACCTTTACACTTTACTAATTGTGCACACACTTCACCCATACTCACACTATTGTTTTTTATGCATGGGTATTTCAGACTACGACGCAGTGTTGATGAATGCGAAAAAGAAAAGATGTAAGTCGCTCGATGTAATTCAAAGACAAGCACTAAGCGTTTCAGCGCTCTAAAGGGTGTAGTGTCGCAGCTGGAGACGAGAACGTAGCTCTGCAGTTGATGATCTCAATTGCCACACACAACCATCCCAGGTGCTTGCTTTAACTTTGCGCTGTCAAATGTGGTTGCATGTTGCATATGGTGTCTAGCTTGTATTGCTTCCAATTTGGTTAAATTGCATCTGCTTACTTTACACATTATACCTTTGATAATGACATGCCTTCCTGTTTTTGATACATACTATATATGTCTATTAACCATGTTCGTACATCAAAATAATGCTCTTTTGTATCCCTCTTCAATCACTTATGATGAGACAGTCACCCCAATGGGTTACTGTGAGACGCCCTACTCGTTTAAAGAGTGCAGTGTCATCCTCCCCACATGATTCTCAAGAAACATCAAGGCTAAATGAAGATAGTCAACGTAGCTCTCTAGTTGATGACCGCAATTCCCCCACACCACCATCGCAGGTGCTTGCTCTTACTTGGCAGTGTGATATGTGGTTGCATGTTGCATATGGTGTCTACCTTGTGATGCTTCTAATTAGGTAAATTGCATCTGCTTAGTTAACACATTATACCTGTGAATATGACATGCCTTCCTGTTTTTGGTACATACCACGTCTTTCTATTAACCATGTTCTTACATCAAACTACTTTTCTTGTGTATCCCTCATCAATCACTTCTGACGATACACCTTCAAGTTGACAGTGTAATATTGGTTGCATCTTGCATATCATTTCAAACATGTATTGCCTCTAATTTGTTGAAGTGCCACTCATAATGAGACAAATCTAACTTGGTAGAGTGATTTTGGTTGGATCTTTCATATGGTGTCTAGATTGCATTGCTTCCAATTTGTTGAAATGCCTTCTGCTTAGCATTTTTCATACATATTCCATCCTCCTACAATGTGGTTGCCATACATAAAAGTTGTGTTCGTCAGTATCATGCATCAACGAATTTGGAACTGCGAATTTCATTCCTTTTTCTTGTGTGTTTACTTGACAAGGAAAAATCTGAAAGGACGAAGGCACGGAATGATGGTGGTCCTCTGGAGCAACCGAAACAGATGATCTCTGCAGATTCTCCTGCTACTCGTGCTGCAGTGCTAGTTCCAAATCTCATCTCCCCTACTCCACAACCCAAGGTGCTTGCTCTAACATGGTAGTGTGATATCTGGTTGCATGTTGCATATGGTGCCTAGCTTGTATTGCTCCTAATTTGTTAAATTGTATCTCCTTAGCTTACACATTATACATGTGAATATGACACGCCTTCCTGTTTTTGGTACATACTACATCTGCCTATCACACCATGTTCTTACATCAAACCACTGTTCTTGTGTATCCTGCATCTATCGCTTATGATGAGATAGTCACGCCCGTGGGTTAATATGAGACGCGCTACTCTTATAAGGAATGCAATTTCGTCCTCGCTTATAAAGAAGCTTGCATTGACTCTAACAAGTTCAAGCACCTTGTGCTTAGTTTACACTTTATACATCATACATGTCAATATGTCACGCCGTCCTATTTTTCATACATATTCCATCCTCCTATCATGCGGCTGCCTTACATGAAAGTAGTGTTTGTCAGTATCATGCATCAATGAGTTCTGAAGAGAAAATTTTATTCCTTTTTCTTGTGGGTTTGACTTGACAAGGCAAAATCAAGAAAGAGGAAGGAAAAAGGTAAGGAAGGCGATGATGGTGGTCCTCTGCAGCAACGTAAACAGAGCATCTGTAACGATTCTCCTTGTACTGATAGTGCATTGCAAGGTCCAAGTCTCCGCTCCCCTACTCTACCATCCAAGGTGCTTGCTCTAACTTGGCAGTGTGATATCTGGTTGCATGTTGCATATGGTGTCTAGCTTGTACTTCTACTAATTAGTGCAAACTGCATCTGCTTAGCTTACACATGATACGTGTGAATATGACACGCTTTCCTGTTTTTGGTACATATTATATCTGTCTATCACACCATGTTCTTACATGAAACTACTCTTCTTGTGTATCCTACATTAGTCACTTATGATGGGACACCTTTAAGTTGGCAGTGTGATATTGGTTTGCGTCTTGAATATGATTTCTAGCATGTATTGCTTCTAGTTTGATGAACGCAACCTATGACGAGACAGTTTTAACTTGGCAGAGTGATTTTTTTTTGACTATACACAGTAGGGCAAAACCCCACTGCAATTTTTATTATTTTAAGGGCAGAGTGATATTAATTGCACCTTCCATATGGTGTCTAGTTTGCAGTGCTTCTAATTTGTTGAAGTGCCTTTTGCTTAGTTACCACATCATAGGTGTGAATATGTCAAGCCGTCCATTTTTTCGTACATATTCCATCCTCGTACCATGACTTTGCCTTTCATCAGAGTAGTGTTCATTACTATCATGCATGAATGAGTTCTGAAGAGCGAATTACATCCCTTTTTCTTGTCGGTTTGACCTCACAATGCAAAATCAATAAAGCTGAAGGAAATTGGCAAGGCATTGGATGATGGTGGTTCTTCCGAGCAACTGAAACGGAGGTTCTCTACAGATTCTACTCCGTCATCCTCCCAACAAGATTCGCAAGACAACGCAAGGCTAGACAGTCAACGTAGTTGTGTAGATGATGAGCACATCTCCTCTACTCCACTATCACAGGTGCTTGCTCTAACTTGGCACTATTATATGTGGTTGCATGTTGCGTATGATGTCTAGCTTGTATTGCTTCTAACTTTGTTGAATTGCATCTGCTTACTTTACACATAATGCCTGTGAATATGACATATGTTCCTGTTTCTAGAACATACTATATCTGATCACACGATGTTCTTACATCAGACTACTGTTCTTGCATTTCCCGCATCAGTCACTTATAACAAGGCACCTTTAAATCGCCACTGTGATATTAATTGTGTCTTGCATATGATTTCTAGCATGTATTGCTTCTAATTTGTTGAAATGCCATACAGTTTGAACTTGGCAGAGTGGTATTGGTTGCATCTTTCATATGGTGTCTAGCTTGCAGTGCTTCTAATTTGTTGAAATGCCTTCTGCTTAGTTACCACATCATAGGTGTGAATATGTCATGCCATCCTGTTTTTCATACATATTCCATCCTTGCATCATGTGTTTGCCTTTCATCCGAGTAGTGTTCGTCAGTATCATGCATGAATGAGTTCTGAAGAGCGAATTTTATTCCTTTTTCTTATCGGTTTGACTTCACAATGCAAAATCATTACAGCTGAAGGAAATTAGTCCGGCAGTGGATGATGGTGGTCCTTCGGAGCAACTCAAATAGGGGGTCTCTACAGATTCTACTCAGCCATCCTCCCAACAAGATTCGCAAGACAACACATGGCTGGACAGTCAACGTAGCTGTGTAGATCATGAGCACATCTCCCCTACTCCACCATCACAGGTGCTTGCTCTAACTTGGCACTATTATATGTGGTTGCATGTTGCATATGATGTCTAGCTTGTATTGCTTCTAACTTGGTTGAATTGCATCTGCTTACTTTACACATAATGCCTGTGAATATGACACGTGTTCTGTTTCTAGAACATACGTGTACATGATGAGCATATCTCCCTACTCCACCATCACAGTGCTTGCTCTAACTTGGAACCGCATATGTGGTTGCGTTTTCCGTATGATGTCTAGTTTTATTGCTTCGATTATGTTGAATTGCATCTGTATAGCTTACAACTTATACTGCAACGATCACTTACCCATAAGACACATTTAACTTGGGACTGTGATGTAGGTTGCATCTTGCATTGTGTTCTAGCTTGTACTGCTTCTAATTTCTTGAAATGGCACTTACGACGAGACACTTTTTACCTGATAGAGTGATATTGGTTGCATGTTCATATGGTGCCTAGCTTTCATTTCTTCTAATTTTGTTGAAATGCCCCCTGCTTATTGTTTTTTCATACATATTCCATCCTCCTATCGTACGTGTGAATATGAAACGCTGTCTTTTTTGTATATATTCCGTCCTCCTATCCTGTGCTTGCCTTACATCAAAGTAGTGTTCGTTTGTATCATGCATCAACCAGTTATGCAGAGCTAATTTTATTCATCTTCTTGTGGTTTTGACTTAATAACGCAATATCAGAAAATAGGAAGGAAAAGAGTAAGTTAGGGGATGTTGGTAGTCCTTCGCACCGATGCAAACAGAGACTCTCTAGATTTGCCACTTCTACTACTAATGAAGTTGAAGTCCCAAGTCTACATGATGAGTTCATCTCCCGTACTCCACCATCGCAGGTGCTTGCTCTAAGTTGACAATGTGATAATTGGTTTCATGTTGCATATGTTGTCTAGCCTGTATTTCTTCATTTTGATTAAATCGCACCTGCTAAGTTTATACGTTATACATGTGCATATGACATGGCTTTCTGTGTCTAAAATACACTACATCTATCTATCATACCATGTTCTTACATCAAAGTATCTTTCTTTGTTGCGTATCCCGCATCACCACTCATGATTGGACGCTTTTAACATGGTAGTTTGATAGTGGTTGCATCTTGCATTGATTTCTCGTTGTCTTGCTTCTAATTTTTCGAATTGCCACTTATGACAAGACACTTTTAACTTGGCAGAGTAATATTGGTTGCATCTTTCATATGGTGTCTAGCTTGCATTACTTCTATTTTCTTGAAAATCCTTATGCTTAGTTTACATATCGTAGCTAAGAATATGTCATGTCGTCCTGTTTTCTTACATATTCCATCCTCATACGGTTGTCTTACATCAAAGTATTGCTTGTCTGTATCATGCATCAATGAGTTCTGTAGAGCGATTTTATTCTTTTGTGTTGTGGGTACGACTTGACATGGCAAAGTCAAAAAAGAGCAAGGAAAATAATATAGTAGGGAGTGTCGTTACTCGTCGGGTGAAACGGAAAAGGATCTGCCATCGAGATTCTGCTGGTAATTATAGTGCAGTAGAAGGTCCAAGTCCACCGGCTAAATCTACAAACACAGTATCACCTGCACCACCAGCTGCAGCATCCGCTTCAAATGTACCAGCATCTCAACG
Organism: Aegilops longissima; assembly: GCA_021605205.1. Classification (NCBI taxonomy): domain Eukaryota; kingdom Viridiplantae; phylum Streptophyta; class Magnoliopsida; order Poales; family Poaceae; genus Aegilops; species Aegilops longissima. Next base: position 331,597,578 of record CM038682.1, read on the forward strand.
AGTTACTCGTTTGTTTGCTCCGGAACTGGCCAGTTCCCAAGCTGCCTTCACACCGAACACTACTTCAAGCATCTGCGACACAACAGGACTTGGCAAAATCAGATGAACCTCATGAGCATCAACACCAAGACGGTACCTGACCGAGTCAAGTTGCAGTTGCATGCTCCTTTATATGTACTCTCACAGTTTGATGTACACTAACACTTTCGATATTCGTTTTTGAACTAGCACCACGGCGCAAGCGGAAACAGACATCAGGGATAATGCTTGACAGATTAACAAAATCTAAAGGAGGAAGAATGGAGATCCATTTTGAGGCTGGTTTAAAAAGGCCATGTGATGCTACAGAGTCAGCCAAGTTAGTATCAGAGGTAGCCATTGCCGTTAGGTGTCATGCACGTATCCTCCCAACATGGATCCAGTACAGGAATGAGAAAGACAATACCCAGTTTAACACCTTCCTTGACCATTTATCCGTAAGTAATGTTATTCAACACAATTAGTAATATTGTCTTGCTTTGTCCCATACTTTCTAGCTTCCTCCTAATAAGACTCACATTCTTTTTTCAACAGATGAGGTTCAAGTTGGATCTGAAAGATGATGCAACTAAACAAGCATGCACTCATGTTTTTCATGCGCTTTCTGCGGCGATGATCGGTACCACCTTAGAAAATTTCACTTTGAAGGCAAGGCTAACAATGAAATTGCCCAAACATCTACAGTGGAATATATTACAGATGAAGACTGGACAACCCTCATTAAACACTGGTCTGATCCAAAGTATCTGGTAGGCTATATGTATTTGATCAGACCACATATTGAACTTTTATTTATGTGTGTGCCTTACAAGTGTATCTTCTTCTAGGCTAACTGTTTGAAGAACAAGACCAACCGTTCTAAAGTGAAATTCCAACAGACAACAGGATCTCGTAGCTATATTGCACACTGCGAGGCTCTTGTAAATAGCTGCTACTTCCTTCTTTTTTCTATGCCATATTATCGTATCTATATTGACTTGTTCCAAATACAGAGGAAAGCCCGTGCGGACCAAAAAGAACCTGAACCGAATGTAGTGCAAATCTTCAAGGATTGCCACACCATCAAGATGAAGGGCATGAGCACACCAGTTCAAGCCGTTGCTGTAAGTCCTTACTCCTGTTGCCTTTGAACTGATTGGTACTGTGATGTGTTCATTTAACTACTTGGTTTGCAACCAATGTCAGTTACTCTGTTCACTTTTATACACAGTTGTCTTAACATATCATTTCACCTTACATGGTTTAAAAGAGATGAAGGATATTCTTTTGGTCTTGATCTATCTAGTTGTTATGTTCACGTGCGCACACAATGATAAAATAGCCTGTTTGTTTTATATCTGTTTGCCCATGATATGAATGATGTCATACTATGTTCATCCTACTTTAAACCATGTCTCGTTATCCTTAGATGTTAATGAATGTGAGGAAATAGACAATACTATAGGCATGCTACATGGACATATGTTCTAAAAGTGAATTTATTATGTAGTTGGCACTACAATACATGCTAATGTATTACATTAGTTCACAAAAATAAGTTATGTATAAAGGTGTAACCTACTTTGTTTGTTTTTGTCTCATTAGTAACTTATCTGGTACACTAATCTACAAGTTTAAACTTTCAGGAAGCTATGGAACAAATGATTGAACAGCCACAACCACCTGAAGGTGATGAGGCTACCACAGCACAATGTCACCTCTTCATGCGGTGCATCAAGATCTCTCCACTAATAGTGCAAAAGCACCTTCTGCGTAATTCTGGGTTGGTTGTCAAGGTAACCTCATCCAAATCGCCTACTAAACAAAATCTTCCTGCTAGACAGTGTGATATATCTATGCTCCAGACACAAGTCCAATCCCTAATGGACGTCGTTTTGGAAACAAGGATAGTGGTTGAAAAATGTCGTCAAGATATGAATGGTTTTGAAACCAGACTACCAGACATTCGCTTCGTTGTTCAAGAGCAATGGCGGAAAAAAGGTGAAGATCGTGCCGCTCCATCAGATTCTACAGCCTGAAACATTAGCACTCAGGTCAAATGATCTGTGTTTCTATACATCTGATGGTGCTTTTATCTGCAAGGACTGTAAACTTTATGCCAACAGGCCTTTTGTTGTATGGTTGGAATTTATTTTGTTGTGATACATCATTTATGATGCTGCCAAAGGCTGCAGTAATTACAACACTATATTTGTATAGTGTAGGCTTATCTTAGTAATGTATTCGGCCAAAAGCTTCATAGGAGCCCAACATGCCAACATTCGTCGGGCCCATTCCAATTGGGCTAAAAACGATTATGGGCCGAAATTTGCATGTAGCCCACTAAAAATATCTGGGCCTAAATCAGCATAAGCTTTCATATTTTTCTGGTAGGCATGTGCCCATAGTGGGCCTTTAACAGGCCTAAACATAATTTGGGCCCTCAGTAACAATAGGCCGTTTACAGGTGTAAATATCTCGAGCCCATAAAAACATGGGCCTTTAATAGACCGAAAGTGAGATTGGGCCCTGATTGTGCCAAATAACCCACTGGTCTTAGCAGGCCAAAATGGTGGCCCATTTACGATGCGGATCTTTCACAGGCCGAAATTCAGACGGGCCGTAAATGCGCCGACCTAATACATGGGCCTTTAACAGGACGAAAGTTCGGTCGGGCTAGATTATCGTCATTTTTATATGGGCCGTTAATGGGACCGATGTGACGTTGAGCCACATATGGCCCATGGATTTCGTCAGGTGTTAAGAGACCAAAAATCACAATAGGCCGAAAGTGGACCAAATCTATAGTGGGCATCTAACAGGCCGAATGTCAGACATGGCCGAATATGACCCAAATCCTTCATGGTCGTTTATGGGCCGAAAGTTTCAATGGCCTGTAAATGGGCCCAAATGAAGCAGGACCTTTAACAGGCCGGAAATACACCGGTCCGTAATTCGGCCCATATACTTAGCGGACTGTTAACGGGCCAGAAGTGACCGTGGGCCGCGATGATTACAAGTTTAGGACAGGCCGTTGATGGGCCGATTTGACACTAGCCGTACGGGCCTTAACTGAGAATGTTGGGCCTTTAGCTGGGCCGACCCATTATGGTCTACAAAATCTTGTGGTCCTTTAGCTGGGCTGGCCCATTGTGGTCCGCTAAATCTTGTGGGCCTTTAGCTGGGCTGGCCCATTATGGTCTGCAAAATCTTGTGGGCCTTTAGCTGGGCCGGCCATTATGGTCCGCTAAATCTTGTGGGCCTTTAATTGGGCTGGCCCATTTAAAATTTATGGGCCACTTTTGGGCCCGTCCACGTGTCAACATATCATAGGCCCATCTCGACCGTTGGATGAGTGACACCTATGCCAACGCGGAGCTGGCGCGTGGCTCCGTCGGCCATTTACATGTGGAAAATCGGCATTGGTCATGGCTGTTAGCGGGTTATCGGATCCAAAACTAGACGCGATAGCTTAACAGCGTCCCATTACGGTAGATGCCACGTGTCGGTCACCCTTGACGAAAGCACTTCTATGACACGCGATTTATCGTCATGGAAGTGGACACTTCTGTGATGATAATTTTGGTAATGTCATGGAACACTTCTACGACACCACAGGTATGACTATCTTGATTCTGTCATAAAATCGTCATGGATGTGCATGAATGACAAAAAACGTGACCTACTGTGACAAACACGTATCATCACGGAAATGTATTTTTTTTTGTAGTGGTAATGGTGTGTCTGAACATCGTAACCGTACTTTATTAGATATGGTGCGATCTATGATGTCTCTTACCGATTTACCACTATCGTTTTGGGGTTATGCATTAGAGACAGCTGCATTCACGTTAAATAGGGCACCGTGTAAATCCGTTGAGATGACACCGTATGAACTATGGTTTGGTAAGAAACCTAAGCTATCGTTTCTTAAAGTTTGGGGTTGCGACACTTATGTCAAAAGGCTTCAGCCTGATAAGCTCAAACCCAAATCGGAGAAGTGCGTCTTCATAGGATACCCTAAAGAATCAATTGGGTACACCTTCTACCACCAATCCGAAGGCAAGAATTTTTGCCAAGAATGGAAACTTTATAGAGAAGGGGTTTCTCTCGAAAGAAGTGAGTGGGAGGAAAGTAGAACTTGATGAGGTAATTGTACCTTCTCTCGAATTGGAAAGTAGCACATCAGCGAAATCCGTTCCCATGATGCCTACACCAACTAGAGAGGAAGCTAATGATGATGATCATGAAACTTCAGATCAAGTTACTACTGGACCTCATAGGTCGAACAGAGCACATTCCACACCAGAGTGGTACAGTAATCATGTCCTGGAAGTCATGTTATTAGACCATGGCGAACCTATGAACTATGAAGAAGCTATGACGAGCCCAGATTCCAACAGATGGCTTGAGGCCATGAAATCTGAGATAGGATCCATGTATGAGAATAAAGTGTGGACTTTGGTGGACTTGCCCGATGATCGGCAGGCCATTGAGAATAAATGGATCTTCAAGAGGAAGATGGACGCTGATGGTAGTGTTACTATCTACAAAGCTCGACTTGTCGCAAAAGGTTTTCGACAAGTTCAAGGTGTTGACTATGATGAGATTTTCTCACCCGTAGCGATACTTAAGTCTGTCTGAATCATGTTAGCAATTGCCGCATTTTTTGATTATGAAATCTGGCAAATGGACGTCAAAACTGCATTCCTTAATGGATTTCTTAAAGAAGAGTTGTATATGATGCAACCAGAAGGTTTTGTCGATCGTAAAGGTGCTAACAAAATGTGCAAACTCCAGTGATCCATCTATGGACTGGTGCAAACATCTCGGTGTTGGAATATACGCTTTGATGAGGTGATCAAAGCACATGTTTTTATACAGACTTACGGTGAAGCCTACATTTACAAGAAAGTGAGTGGGAGCTCTGTAGCATTTCTGATATTATATGTGGATGAGATATTATTGTAGCGACCCGACCTCAAACGGTCAAGTCTCTGTGCTTCAGTGTCATCCCTGGATCGGTAATGCTGACACACACAGTACTCAAAGGATTTATAATAGAGTAGCAATCACACACTTATTACATCGAATGTCTCAAAAGAGAACTTATTACAATAAATATGGCTTAAGGCCATCTAATATGATAACAACAGAAGGCTTGGAAGATGAAGTGAGTCCATCAACTCCAACGGCATAGCTGAGCTGCACGACAACGACCTAACGAACCTTACTCCTTGTCTGAAAAATCTGCAACATAATACGTTGCAGCACGGAAACGGGTCAGCACATGGAATATGCTGGCAATATAACACAGTAGAGCAAGAACAAAATAATGCTATTACTACATGCATATTTGGCTGGTGGAAAGCTCTATGGTTATAGTTTTGCGAAAAGCCATTTTTTGCCTACAAAAAAGGAATAAGTTTTATTTTAACTATCATGGTAGTTGAAACATCATTGAGAAGGTTCCTCCAACTCAATCCCAATTAAAAGTAATTATCAACCCAACAATATTAATTTAGAGTGATGAGATACTTAGGATAATCCAAGTACTAGATACTCAAGATGTCCATAACCGGGGACACGGCTAACCATGATTAGATTGTACACTCTGCAGAGGTTTGCGCACTTTTCCCCACAAGACTCGATCTCCTTCGTTGGATTTCTCGCACTACATGGTGTTTGAGAAACGGATGACCGAGACACAGTCTTTCAGAAACATTAACTCTTTACTCCGGGCAGACCATACCAACCTACATCCCTCTACCTGCTGATCCACCTCTTCAAAAGCTCATGCAACTTACTCAACTATGCTAGAGCCCATAATAGCTTGTGGCTGCACACGGAAGTTTCTAGCATGAAAATATCTCAGTTCCCTTTGGGCCTGGGTGGCGGACCTTAGGATGATCACACGGGTACTCCGGGATATCCTAGGACAACACTGGATTCTCCTGGTGCCATACAAGCAATCCACCCAGATGTGTATTAAAGTTGCCACCTTAAGTTGAACCATTAATTAACAATCTCACATCTGTCATGGATTCACTCACCCAAACCACGTCTACGAGCATAGCATAGCAATATAAGCAATACGTAGAAGTAACTCCCAAGGGTTTGAATATAACAGGGCAATAGGTTCTACCTCATCAACTACTTCCCAATACCCACAAGTTAATCACATCCTAATCATGCAATGTTTGAGGATTGGAACTAATGCATAAAAACTGGGTATGAAAAGAGTATGATCAATGTGTTACTTGCCTTGCTGAGGATCCGCAAAACCTAGGGACTCATAGTAGCACGCTTCGCACTCCGGGAATTCTATCGCAAACAAACAATAGCATACATAAGCATTCAAGCAAAGATGCACGAGCAAAACTCAAATAAGAAGAATTGACCAGATAGTTCAACTTAAGAACTCCAGTTTGCGAAAAGAATGAAATCAAACGGAGCAACGAAACTCAAACTGCGAAGGAAACAAGATCTATTTACTAATCTGAACTAAAGTCAATTTTTTTATAGTACCAAAATCTTGTTCAAGTTGATTAAACAGAAAGAGGGTTTCGAGACGAAGATCTAGGCGCTTGAATCGCGTGATTCTGATAAACGAGCGTAAAGATAAACTGAAACGAAAATCGGATCAGAAATCGCGATCGAAAATAATTGCGGAAAAATCCGAGAAAAAGAAAAAATGACGAACAGGCTAACGAACGGACGTTCGCTATCTGCGGCTAACGAGTGAACACAGTTCGTTAAAACAAACGTATGGACGAACGTCCGCTAAATAAACTAAACCAGAAACAATATAAAACCGATCTATCCTAAAAAAAGAACCTAGGGTTTTCTATAAAAACCCGGATCGGTTTTAAATAAAACCGAACGGCGGCATATACCTCCGGCGAGGTCCGGCGAGGCAGGGTGGCTCCGGCGAGGTGGGCAGCAGTGGGCAGCGCGGCGCTATCTTGGCGGCGGCGACGGCGGCGACAGCCTGGCGCTAAGCGACAGCAGGCGGCGGCGGCGGGTTCGTGGTGGTGAGAGGTCCGGGCGGCATATATAAAGGAGGTTGTTTGCTTGGGGAGGGCAAGGCGGCGCGGGAAGAGTCCCAGCCGGACTCGGGGTCGGGCGGCGGCGGTCTCCGCGTCGGGGACGAGGCGGACGACGCGGCTGGGCTGGGCCGGCTGGTTGGGCTTCGGCCGAGTTGGCGAAGAGAAGATTTTTTTTAAAATAATTTTCGCGAAACTTAAGTAAATCCTAGAAAAATAAATAAAAATCTAAAAATACCAAAACAAATTTTCACCGTCTAAATAAAATATTTGGAACAAGACGAACATTTTCTTGGCCCTCAAATGCAATTTGAAAAACGTGCAATTTTTCTAATGCAAATAAAATAGCAATAAACTCCGAATAAAAACAAATATTTGATTTTAATATTTTTCCTCCAATACTTTATTTATTTTGGAGAAGTCATATTATGTCCTCTCATATATTTTAATATGAAATATTTTCGGATAGAAAAATAATTAAAACCAAAATCCTCGTTTCAATATTTGATAGAATTCAAATATGAAAACAGTGAAATCCCCAACTCTCTCCGAGGGTCCTTGAGTTGCTTAGGATTTCGAGGATCGCGAAAACGAAATGCACCAAAATATGATATGCATGAATGATCTATGTATAACATTCCAAATTGAAAATTTGGGATGTTACAAACCTAACCCCCTTAAGATGAATCTCGCCCTCGAGATTCGGGTTGGCTAGAAAATAGGTGTGGGTGGTCTTTGCGAAGATCATCCTGTCGTTCCCAGGTGGCTTCATCCTCGGTATGGTGGCTCCACTGAACTTTGCAAAACTTGATAACCTTGCTGCGAGTGACTCGGCTGGCAAATTCAAGAATCCTGACTGGCTTTTCCTCATAGGTCAGATCACTGTCCAACTGAATCGCCTCCAAGGGCACTGTATCTCATAATGCTATATCAGCCATGTCAGCATGACACTTCTTCAACTGTGAAACATGAAACACATCATGAACTCCTGACAGTCCTTCAGGTAACTCCAACTTGTAGCCAAACTTCTCCCATACGTTCCAAAACACGATAAGGTCCTACAAATCTTGGGGCCAACTTTCCCTTGACTCCAAAACGTTTCACTCCTTGCAAGGGTGACACTCGCAGATATGCTCTATCTCCAATTTCATAAGTTACCTCCTTGCGTTTCGAATCTGCATAACTCTTCTGCCTCGATTGAGCTACCTTCAGTCTATCTCGGATCAACTTAACTTCCTCTTCAGACTCCTTGATCAAGTCTGGTCCAAACAACTGTCGGTCTCCAACTTCATCCCACATCAACGGTGTTCTGCACCTTCGTCCATACAGGGCTTTGAACGGGGCCATCTTCAAACTGGCTTGGTAGCTATTGTTGTATGAGAACTCTACGTAGGGCAAATTGTCATCCCAACTAGATCCATAATCTAGTGCACAAGCTCTCAACATATCCTCCAGAATCTGGTTGACTCTCTCGGTCTGTCCATCCGTCTGCGGGTGAAAAGGTGTACTGAACTCCAGCCTCGTTCCCAAAGTCTGGTGCAACTGATGCCAAAACTTTGAGGTAAACTGTGTTCCTATATCTGATACGATGGTCCTCGGAACTCCATGCAGACATACGATCCTGGTCATGTATATATTGGCCAACTTCGCACTTGTATAGGTTGTTTTCACTGGGATAAAGTGAGCCACTTTGGTCAAGCGATCAACTACTACCCATATAGAATCATATCCTGATTTGGTCCTGGGCAATCCAGTGATGAAATCCATGCCAAGTTTATCCCACTTCCATTCGGGTATCGGCATAGGCTGTAACAATCCTGCTGGCTTTTGATGATCTTCCTTCACACTCTAACATACATCACATAAAGCTACATACTCGGCAATATCCTTCTTCATACCAGTCCACCAGAAACGTTCCTTCAAATCCAAATACATCTTGGTGAAAACTCGATGTCACGATCCGGTGGCATGCCTGGTAACTCCTCTGGAAAAACATCCGGGTAATCCTTCACTACAGGCACTTCCTCTTGAACAACTCCCGTGAGGGTATTTACTTGGCTCCTCCTAGGCGCATGCCTAGATACATACTTAATCCTTTTTCCCTCGGGGGTGGTGAGATAAATTGACTTACTAGCACAGTCAATGCTTCCTCCATAGTTTGACATCCAGTCCATGCCTAATATCACATCCAATCCTTGTGCCTCCGAAATTATTAGGTCTGACGGGAAAACATGGCTACCAATGGTTAGGGGTATCTGGTCGCACCATCGACTGGCCATATACTCTGCTTCAGGTGAACTCACTAACAGAGGGGTCCTAAGGGTTTGGGTTGGTATTTTAAACTTATCCACGAATCCCCTTGATATGTATGAATGCGATGCACCAGTATCAAAAAGAACAAGGGCGGTAAAAGACTTAACCAAAAACTTACCGATAACCGCGTCTGGCTGCTCTTCAACCTCCTCCACATTAATGTGGTTCACTGGTCCTTTGTTGAATGGATTGGGCTTCTTCCCAGCACTCCCATTGCCATTTCCATTCTTCGCTTCAGGGCACTCCGTGGCATAGTGTCCAGTCTTCCCGCACTTGAAGAAAGTAATGTGACTTAGGTCTCTCTTGGCGGGTGTGGCTGGATTGGGGCGGTTCTGATTGTTGCTTGTTCCGTTCCCAGTCCCATTCTTAGAACCATTGTGGTTATGCGAACTTCCTCCGGTGTGGTTATGACCTCCATGGTTATGAACAAGTCCTTCCGAGTTCGGGGTTAGACGAGGTTTCTGCTGAGCTCCTGAGTTATACCTCCCTTGCCCATACTTCCTCTTACGGCTCTCAATCTGCTGCTGCTTCCCTTCAATCATATGAGCCTTATCTACCAACTCCTAGTAGTTGTTGAATGTTGCCACCATCAACTACATGCTCATCTCATCATTCAGTCCTTCCACAAACTTCTCCTGCTTTGCGGCATCTGTGGCCACATCATCAGGGGCATAGCGAGATAACTTGCTAAACTCATCCACGTACTGAGCTACAGTGCGGTTCCCCTAGCGTAAGTCGCGAAACTCACGCTTCTTCATGCTCATAGCTCCAGTTGAGACATGGGCTGTGTGAAAAGCTTGCTAAAACTGATCCCAAGTGACGTTGGCTATGGGGAAAGTGGTCGTATAATTCTCCCACCATGAGGCTGTTGGTCCATCCAATTGATGTGCGGCAAAGCGCACCTTCTCAGCATCTGTGCAACCTGCGGTGGTCAACTCCCTTCCAATACGGCGTAGCCAATCATCAGCAACTATAGGCTCGGTGCTACTGGAAAACACCGGCGGCTGCAACCTCAGAAAGCGAGCTAAGTTGTCAACTGGAGGCGTGTTGTTGTTGTTGTTGTTGCCTTGGTTCTGGACTAACAATTGCATCAAGGCATTACATTCTTTGGATCAACCGAGTAAGCTCAAGGCGGAAGGCAAATCCGTGTCACGTCTCGGAGGCATCTAGTGGGTTTAGAGGGGAGAGATTGGAATAGAAAAGGGGTCTAGTGAGAAAGCACTACCCATATGCACATGAGACAAACACAATCATTTCACCCAATCAATCAAGCAAGGCATACGGACGGTCCAGAACTATCGTTGAAAGTGTTCAACTACTACTATATACAAGGGGAAATACTACTAATTATTTGGTGGTCATCTAAAAATTTTGATCGGTAGAGGACTCCATAATGTCTGCTCCAGCTTCGTCTTCAAAGTCATCTTCATTGGGTCGAGTCGGTGTAAATCGATGATGATGTAATTCTCCGGGCAAGTGGAATCGTCATCCTCTCCTCCTGGCGCAGGGTCTCCCATGAATACTCCGATCTTCTTTATCAGGTCGTCATTCTTCTCCAATAGTGTTGCAATTTCCTCCTCATATCCATCGCGTGTAGACTTAAGTTCTTCTTCCAGCTCGATGATCCTTGTCTTCGCCTTCTTGGTGCTGATCATCTCCCATTGCTCATCTCGGCGCCCACATATCTGATAGATAGTGTCTTTGAGATCCTTGTCGTAGACTTCTCCAATGCGTCCTATGGTTATGTGGGCAGCCATGCTCTTTCCTAGACTCCAGGTGGGTGCTTCAAAAGAAAATTCTATGGGCTTAGTGGTTGGCGAGAACGTCCTTCCTGGAACTTGAACTTGAATCATCCAGCGCTCCTCTTCTGGTAAAGTGGTGTTGTAAGTCCCAATGAAGCTTAGTATTCCGATGTTCAGGTACCTAGTGACTTCCTTCAAGTAGCGTCCAAAGGGTGTGTCTTCATCCGGTTGTGCATACTTGTTCTTCGAATCTGCCATCCTAAAGAGTAAAAAATGGAGAGGAGTCAGAAATGAGCAGAGAAGAGTGACCTATGGCTTATCTTAGTGGTCGTGTCCTACACTCAGCATGTGCTCTGATACCATCTTGTAGCGACCCGACCTCAAACGGTCAAGTCTCTGTGCTTCAATGTCATCCCTGGATCGGTAATCTTGACACACACAAGATTACGAAGGATTTATAACAGAGTAGCAATCACACACTTATTACATCGAATGTCTCAAAAGAGAACTTATTACAATAAATATGGCTTAAGGACATCTAATACGATAACAGCGGAAGGCTTGGAAGATAAAGTGTGTCCATCAACTCCAACGGCATAGCTGAGCTGCACGGCAATGACCTAACGAACCTTACTCCTCGTCTGAAAAATCTGCAACATAATACGTTGCAGCCTGGAAATGGGTCAGCACATGGAATATGCTGGCAATATAACACAGTAGAGAAAGAACAGAATAATGCTATTACTACATGCATATTTGGCTGGTGGAAAGCTCTATGGTTATAGTTTTGCGAAAAGCCAATTTTTGCCTACAACAAAGGAATAAGTTTTATTTTAACTATCATGGTAGTTGAAACATCATTGAGAAGGTTCCTCCAACTCAATCCCAATTAAAAGTAATTATCAACCCAACAATATTAATTTAGAGTGATGAGATACTTAGGATAATCCAACTACTAGATACTCAAGATGTCCATAACCGGGGACACGGCTAACCATGATTAGATTGTACACTCTGCAGAGGTTTGCGCACTTTTACACACAAGACTCGATCTCATCCCTTGGATTTCTCGCACTACATGGTGTTTGAGAAACGGATGACCGAGACACGATCTTCGAAACATTAACTCTTTACTCCGGCACCATACCAACCTACATCCCTCTACCGCTGATCCACCTCTTCAAGAGATCATGCAACTTACTCAACTATGCTAGATCCCATAATAGCTTGTGGCTGCACACGAAGTTTCTAGCATGAAAATATCTCAGTTCCTTTGAGCACGGGTGGCGGACCTTAGGATGATCACATGGGTACTCCGGGATATCCTAGGACAACCTTTGGATTCTCCAGTGCCGACAAGCAATCCACCCAGATGTGTATTAAAGTTGCCACCTTAAGTTGAACCATTAATTAACAATCTCACATCTGTCATGGATTCACTCACCCAAACTACGTCTATGAGCATAGCATAGCAATATAAGCAATACGTAGAAGTAACTCCCAAGGGTTTGAATATAACAGGGCAATAGGTTCTACCTCATCAACTACTTCCCAATACCCACAAGTTAATCACATCCTAATCATGAAATGTTTGAGGATTGGAACTAATGCATAAAAACTGGGTATGAAAAGAGTATGATCAATGTGTTACTTGCCTTGCTGACGATCCGCAAAACCTAGGGACTCGTAGTAGCGCGCTTCGCACTCCGGGAGTTCTATCGGAAACAAACAATAGCATACATAAGCATTCAAGCAAAGATGCACGAGCAAAACTCAAATAAGAAGAATTGACCAGAAAGTTCAACTTAAGAGCTCCAGTTTGCGAAAAGAATCAAATCAAAGGGAGCGACGAAACTCAAACTGCGAAAGAAACAAGATATGTTTACTAATCTGAACTAAAGTCAAATTTTTTACAGTACCAAAATCTTGTTCAAGTTGATTAAACAGAAAGAGGGTTTCGAGACGAAGATCTAGGCTCTTGAATCGCCTAATTCCGATAAACGAGCGAAAAGATAAACTGAAACGAAAATCGGATCAGAAATCGCAATCGAAAATAATCGCGGAAAAATCCGAGAAAAAGAAAAATTGACGAACAGGCTAACGAATGAACGTTCGCTATCTGCGGCTAACGAGTGAACACCTTTCGTTAAAACGAACGTATGGACGAATGTCCGCTAAATAAACTAACCGGAAAAAATTTATAACCGATCTATCCTAAAAAAACGAACCTAGGGTTTTCTAAAAAAATCGGATCGGTTTTAAAATAAAACCGAACGGCGGTAACGACGGCTTATACCTCCGGCCGAGGTGGGCTGCGGCGGTGGGCGGCGGGCGGCGCGACAACAACGAAGCGACGCCAGCCGGCGCTAGGCGGCGGGCGGCGACGATTCTTGGCGGCGGGCGGCGTGGTTCGGCAAAGGCGGGTTTGGGTGGTGGTGAGGCGGTCGGGCGACGATATAAAGGAGGGGGGGTTGCTTGGGGAAGGGGGCAAGGCGGCGCGGGAACAGTCCCGACCGGACTAGGGGTCGGGCGGCGGCGGTCTCCGCGTCGGGGACGAGGCGACGGCCTTGGCTGGGCTGGACCAGTGGTGAGCTTCCCGCCATCGAAGAAAAAAAGATTTTTAAATAATTTTTCTGAAACTTAAATAAATCCTAGAAAAAAAACTAAAAATACCAAAACAAATTTTCACCGTCTAAATAAAATATTTAGAATAAGATGAACATTTTCTTGGCCCTAAAATGCAATTTGAAAAACGTGCAATTTTTCTAATGCAAATAAAATAGCAATAAACTCCGAATAAAAACAAATATTTGATTTTAATGTTTTTCCTCCAATACTTCATTTGTTTTGGAGAAATCATATTATCTCCTCTCATATATTTTAATATGAAATATTTTCGGAGAGAAAAATAATTAAAACCAAAATCCTCGTTTCAACATTTGATAGAATTCAAATATCAAAGCAGTGAAATTCCCAACTCGCTCCGAGGGTCCTTGAGTTGCTTAGGATTTCGAGGATCGCGAAAATGAAATGCAGCAAAATATGATATGCATGAATGATCTATGTATAACATTCCAAATTGAAAATTTGGGATGTTACAATTATTGATTGGGAATGATATAGAATTTCTGGATAGCATAAAAGGATACTTGAATAAGAATTTTTGAATGAAAGACCTCGGTGAAGCTGCTTACATTTTGGGCATCAAGATCTATAAAGGTAGATCAAGACGCTTGATAAGATTTTCAATGAGTAGATACCTTGACAAGATTTTTGAAGGAGTTCAAAATGGATCAGTCAAAGAACGAGTTCTTGCCTGTATTGTAAGGTGTGAAGTTGAGTAAAGACTCAAAACCCGACCACAGGAGAAGATAAAGAGAGAATGAAAGTCATTCCCTATGCCTCAGCGATAGGTTCTATAAAATATGCCATGCTGTGTACCAAACCTATTGTGTACCTTGCCATGAGTTTGGCAAGGGGGTACAATAGTGATCCAAGAATAGATCACTGGACAGCGGTCAAAATTATCCTTAGTTACCTTAAAGAGGACTAAGGAAATGATTCTCGGTTATGGAGGTGATAAAGGGTTCGTCGTAAAGAGTTACGTCGGTGCAAGCTTTGACACTGATCTAGATGACTCTAAGTCTCAATCTAGAAACGTGGGAGTAATTAGCTAGAGTAGCTCCATGCAGAGCATTGTAGACATAGAAATTTGCAAAATACATACAGATCTGAATGTGGCAGACCCGTGGACTAAACTTCTCTCAGAAGCACAACATGCTCACACCTTAGTACTCTTTGGGTGTTAATCACATCGCGATGTGAACTAGATTATTGACTCTAGTAAACCCTTTGGGTGTTGGTCACATGGCAATGTGAACTATGGGTGTTAATCACATAAAGATGTGAACTATTGGTGTTAAATCACATGGCGATGTGAACTAGATTATTGACTCTAGTGCAAGTGGGAGACTGAAGGAAATATGCCCTAGAGGCAATAATAAAGTTGTTATTTTATATTTCCTTATATCATGATAAATGTTTATTATTCATGCTAGAATTGTATTTACCGGAAACTTGATACATGTGTGGATACATAGACAAAACACAGTGTCCCTAGTAAGCCTCTACTAGACTAGGTCGTTAATCAAATATGGTTAAGTTTCCTAACCATAGACATGTGTTGTCATTTGATGAACGGGATTACATCATTAGGAGAATGATGTGATGGACAAGACCCATCCGTTAGCTTAGCATATTGATCATTCAGTTTCATTGCTATTGCTTTCTTCATGTCAAATACATATTCCTTCGACTATGATATTATGCAACTCCCAGATACCGGAGGAATGCCTTGTGTGCTATCAAATGTCACAACGTAATTGGGTGATTATAAAGATGCGCTACAGGTATCTCGGAAGGTGTTTGTTGGGTTGGCATAGATCGAGATTAGGATTTGTCACTCTGGGTATCGGAGAGGTATCTCTGGGCCCTCTCGGTAATACACATCATAAGAAGCCTGGGAAGCAAAGTGACTAATGATTTAGTTGCGGGATGATGTATTGCGGAACAAGTAAAGAGACTTTTCGGTAACGAGATTGAACTAGGAAGAAGATATCGACGATCGAATCTCGGGCAAGTAACATACCGATGACAAAGGGAATAACGTATGTTGTCATTACAGTTCGACTGATAAAAGATCTTCGTAATGTAGGAGCCAATATGAGCATCCAGGTTCCGCTATTGGTTATTGACCGGAGAGGTGTCTCGGTCATGTCTACATAGTTCTCGAACCCGTAGGGTCCGCACGCTTAACGTTCGATGATGATATTGTATTATATGAGTTATGTGATTTGGTGACCGAATGTTGTTCGGAGTCCCGGATGAGATCACGGACATGAAGAGGAGTCTCGAAATGGTCGAGAGGTAAAAATTTATATATAGGACAATAGTATTCGGACACCGGAAGTGTTCTGGAGGGTACCGGGTACATATCGGGTCATCGGAAGGGGTTCCAGGCACCCCCGGCAAAAGATATGGTCCTGATGGGCCAAGAGGGGAAATGCAGCAGACAGCAGGGGCTGCTGTGCCCCGCATATGGGCCAAACCATAGGAGAAGGAAAGAGGGGAAGAGAGAAGTAAGGGGAGGGATTCGGCGTCCCCCTTCCTTCCCTCCTCCCTCCTCCTTCCTTCCCCCTCCGGAACTTATGGAATGGGAGGCGCCCAAGTAGGATCCCTCCTACTTGGGGCGCCCCCTTGTTGCTCCCCTCCTGCTCCCACCTATATATACATGGGGAGGGGGCGCCTAGAACACATAACAACATATGTTAGATGTGTGCGGTGCCTCCCTCCACAGATTACACCATAGGTCATATTCTCGCGGTGCTTAGGCGAAGCCCTGTGCGGATCACTTCACCATCACCGTCACCACACTGTCATGCTGACGGAATTCATCCACTCCCTCGACACTTTGTTGGATCAAGAGTTCGAGGGACGTCATCGAGCTGAACGTGTGCAGAACTCAGAGGTGCCGTACGTTCGGTACTTGATCGGTTGGAACGAGAAGAAGTTCGACTTCATCAACCGCGTTGTCAAACGCTTCCGCTTTTGGTCTATGAGGGTACGTAGACACACTCTCCCCGCTCCTTGCTATGCATCTCCTAGATAGATCTTGCGTGAGCGTAGGTTTTTTTTCTTGAAATTGCATGCTATGTTTCCCAACTGAAGTTCGACTACATCAACTGCGTTGTGAGCACTTCCGCTTACGGTCTACGAGGGTACGTAGACACACTCTCCCCCTCGTTGCTATGCATCTCCATGGATAGATCATTGCGTGTGCGTAGAATTTTTTTTTATTTTCCATGCATCGATTCCCAATAGGTAGATATAGTTGACTCATCTAGAAAAACTTCGGTTTAAGGATTTTGATGCACAAGCAGTATTCTCGCTTAGTACATGCGAAGGCTAGCAGATAGGTTGAGAAGCGACCAACTAGAGAGCAAAAACGGTCATAATCATGCATTATGAATAATCAACATTGAATACTTGCATGAGTAAAAAATAAACACCATGAACATAAATATCGTGGAGGCTATGTTGGTTTTGAATCAACTACATGCGTGAACATGCGCCAAGTCAAGACACTTGAAACATTAAGAGGAGGATACCATATCATCATACTACATCGCAATCATTTTAATGCATGTTGACACCCAAGATAAATGATTATCCACTCCTAGCTACTTAAGCATGGCATGGGCAACTATAATCTCTAATTTTCATCATAAACATGTTTAATAATAATAAGCTGAATCATGGATACTGAGTTAACCATATTTACAAAAGCAAAAAAAAGTTGAGTTCATACCCGCTTTTCCTTGCCACAGTCACTTCATCAAATATCATCATTATTGCATTTCACTTGCATGAACGAATGATATGAAAATAATAATAGTGCAAGAGTGTCGTGGACTAAGTTGTAATCTGCAAACATTTTATTCAAAGGAGAAGGCAAGGTAAAATGGGCTCTTTGTCAGATCAACAATAACACATATGAGAGCCGCTCAACATTTTCATCATGGTCTTCTTCTTGCAATGACTCAACAAAAGAAAAAAACAGAGAAACACACTGAAATATTTTTGGAGTTTTTGATTTTTTTCTTGAAGGAAGCAAATTAAAGAAAGGGAAAAAACAAAAATGAGAAAAACTATTTACAAGGGAAAGCTCCCAACAAGCAAAAGAAGAAACAGGAAATCTTTTTTGGTTTTCTTTTAATACTACAACTATTTTAAACTAGAAAGAAAAACTGAAAAGAAGCGAGAAATATTTTTTTGTTTTCTCATAGTTTTTCAAACACACAAGAAGAAAGCAAGAAAATAAAACTAACATGGATTATACAATGATAAAGGATGAACACCGACAACTGGAATGAAGTTTGTGAACATCAATGTAATGTGGGTGAGAAATTGTTGGGGAACTTGCAGAAAATTAAAAATTTTCTACGGTTTCACCAAGATCTATCTATGAGTTCATCTAAGCAACGAGTTATGAGAGAGAGTTTGCATCTGCATACCACTTGTAGATCGAGTACGGAAGCGTTCGAGGGAGTGGTGATGATGAAGGCGTTCCCAACGTGATTCCGATCACCGATGACCAAGTGCTGAGCGGACAGCACCTCCGCGTTCAACACACGTGCAGGATTTACGGCGTCTCCTTCGTCTTGATCCAGCAAGGAGGAAGGAGAGGTTGAGGAAGACAACTCCAATGGCAGCACGACGGCGTGATGCGGATGGAGTGACTGATCTCCGGCAGGCTTCGCCAAGCTCACGCGGAGGAGGAGAGGTGTTGGGAGGGAGGGCTGCGCCTTCAATGGTGTGTGCAGCCTCCCTCCACCCCTCTATTTATAGGTGAAGGGAGGAGGGCGGCCCCTCTAGATGCATCTAGAGGGGGCGGCCAGGGAGGGGGCTTTCCCCCAAGCAAGGCGCCCCTTAGGGTTCCCCCAACCCTAGGCGCATGGGCCAAGGGAGGGGTGCGCCCAGCCCACCAGGGCTGGCTGCCTCCCACGCAGCCCAAGTGGCCCCCAAAGGGTGGCCCCTCCCGTGGTCCTCCGGAACCTTTCCGGTGGACCCTCCATAAAACCGATATGACCAAACTTTTCGGTGTCCGCTTGACGACTTCCCATATATAAATCTTTACCTCCGGACCATTCCGGAACTCCTCATGACGTCCGGGATCTCATCGGGACTCGAACAACATTCGGTAATCACATACAAGTCTTCCTATTAACCCTAGCGTCACCGAACCTTAAGTGTGTAGACCCTACGGGTTCGGGAGACATCTGACATGACCGGGGCGCTCTCGGTCAATAACCAACAGCGGGATCTGGATACCCATGTTGGCTCCCACACGCCTCGATGTTGTCATCGGATGAACCACGATGTCTAGGGTTCAAGCAACCCGTATTCTATTCCCTTTGTCGACGGTATGTTACTTGCCCGAGACTTCGATCGTCGGTATCCCAATACATCGTTTAGTCTCGTTACGGCAAGTCACTTTACTCGCATCAGAATGCATGATCCGTGACCGGACACTTGATCACTTTGAGCTCATTATGATGATGCATTACCGAGTGGGCCCAAGGATACCTCTCCGTCATACGGAGTGACAAATCCTGTCTCGATCCGTGTCAACCCAACAGACACTTTCGGAGATACCTGTAATGCACCTTTATAGTCACCCGATTCGTTGTGACATTTGGTACACCCAAAGCATTCCTACGGTATCCGGAGTTACACGATCTCACGGTCTAAGGAAGAGATACTTGACATTGGAAAAGCTCTAGCAAAAGCGAACTACACGATCTTTGTGCTATGCTTAGGATTGGGTCTTGTCCATCACGTCATTCTCCTAATGGCGTGATCCCGTTATCAATGACATCGATGTCCATAGTCGAAACCATGACTATCTGTCGACCAATGAGCTAGTCAACTAGAGGCTCACTAGGGGCGTATTGTGGTCTATGTATTCACACGTGTATCACGATTTCCGTATGATACTGATTATAGCATGAATAAAAGACAATTATCATGAACAAGGAAATATAATAATAATGCTTTTATTATTGCCTCTAGGGCATATTTCCAACAGTCTCCCACTTGCACTAGAGTCAATAATCTAGTTTACATTGTGATGAATCGAACACCCATAGAGTTACGGTGTTGATCTTGTTTTGCCCATGAAGAGGTTTAGTCAGCGGATCTGCGACATTCAGATCCGTATGCACTTTACAAATTTCTATGTCTCCATCCCGAACATTTTCACGGATGGAGTTGAAGCGACGCTGATGTGCCTGGTCTTCTTGTGAAACCTGGGCTCCTTGGCAAGGGCAATAGCTCCAAAGTGTTGTCACAGAAGAGTTTGATCGGCCCCGACGCATTGGGTATGACTCCTAGGTCGGTGATGAACTCCTTCACCCAAATTGCTTCATGCGCTGCCTCCGAGGCTGCCATGTACTCCGCTTCACATGTAGATCCCGCCACGACGCTTCGCTTGCAGCTGCACCAGCCATCGCTCCACCATTCAACATATACACGTATCCGGTTTGTGACTTAGAGTCATCGGATCGTGTCGAAGCTAGCGTCGGCGTAACCTGTTACGACGAGCTCTTCGTCACCTCCATAAACGAGAAACATGTCCTTTGTCCTTTTCGGTACTTCAGGATATTCTTGACCGCTGTCCAGGTGTTCCTTGCGGGATTACTTTGGTACCTTCCTACCAAACATACGGCAAGGTTTACATCAGGTCAGGTACACAGCATGGCATACATAATAGATCCTATGGCTGAGGCATAGGGGATGACACTCATCTCATCTCTATCTTTTGTCGTGGTCGGGCATTGAGTTGAGCTCAATCTCACACCTTGCAATACAGGCAAGAACCCTTTCTTGGACTGATCCATTTTGAACTTCTTCAAAATCTTATCAAGGTATGTGCTTTGTGAAAGACCTATGAGGCGTCTCGATCTATCTCTATAGATCTTGATGCCTAATATATAAGCAGCTTCTCCAAGGTCCTTCATTGAAAAACACTTATTCAAGTAGGCCTTAATGTTGTCCAAGAATTCTATATCATTTCCCATCAAAAGTATGTCATCTACATATAATATGAGAAATGCTCAGAGCTCCCACTCACTTTCTTGTAAACGCAGCTTCTCCATAAGTCTCAGCATAAACCCAAACGCTTTGATCATCTCATCAAAGCGAATGTTCCAACTCCGAGATGCTTGCACCAGCCCATAAATGGATCGCTGGAGCTTGCATACTTTGTCGACATTCTTAGGATCGACAAAACCCTCCGGCTGCATCATATACAGCTCTTCCTTAAGATATCCGTTAAGGAACGCTGTTTTGACGTCCATCTGCCATATCTCATAATCATAGTATGCGGCAATTGCTAACATGATTCGGACGGACTTAAGCTTCGCTACGGGAGAGAAAGTCTCATCGTAGTCAATCCCTTGAACTTGCCGATAACCCTTAGCGACAAGTCGAGCTTTATAAATGGTGACATTACCATCCGCGTCCGTCTTCTTCTTAAAGATCCATTTGTTTTCTATCGCTCGCCGATCATCGGGCAAGTCACCAAAGTCCACACTTTGTTTTCATACATGGATTCTATCTCGGTTTCATGGCTTCTAGCCATTTGTTGGAATCTGGGCCCGCCATCGCTTCTTCATAGTTCAAGGTTCACCGTTGTCTAACAACATGATTTCCGTGACAGGGTTGCCGTACCACTCAGTGCGGAACGTGTCCTTGTGGACCTACGAGGTTCAAGAGCAACTTGATCCAAGTACCTTGATCATCATCATTAATTTCCTCTTGGTTGGTGTAGGCATCACAGAACACTTTCCTGAGCTGCACTACTATCCTGTTCAAGAGGTAGTACTTCATCGAGTTCTACTTTCCTCCCACTTACTTCTTTCGAGAGAAACTCTTTTCCGAAAGGTTCCGTTCTTGGCAACAAAGATCTTGCCCTCGGATCTTAAGTAGAAGGTATACCCAATGGTTTCTTTAGGGTATCCTATGAAGACGATTTTTTCGACTTGGGTTCGAGCTTTTCAGGTTGAAGTTTCTTGACATAAGCATCGCATCCCCAAACTTTTAGAAGCGACGACTTAGGTTTCTTCCCAAACCATAATTCATACGATGTCGTCTCAACAGACTTAGATGGTGCCCTATTTAAAGTGAATGTAGCTGTCTCTAGAGCGTATCCCCAAAATGATAGCGGCAAATCGGTAAGAGACATCATAGACCGCACCATATCCAATAGAGTGCGATTCGACGTTCGGACACACCGTTCTGTTGAGGTGTTCCAGTAGGCGTTAGTTGTTAAACGATTCCACATTTTCTTAAGTGTGTACCAAATTCGTGACTTAAATATTCTCCTCCACGATCTGATCGTAAGAATTTTATCTTTCGGTCACGTTGATTCTCTACTTCATTATGAAATTCCTTGAACTTTTCAAAGGTCTCAGACTTGTGTTTCATCAAGTAGACATAACCATATCTACTCAAGTCATCCGTGAGAGTGAGAACATAACGATATCCTCCGCGAGCCTCAACGCTCATTGGACCGCACACATCGGTATGTATAATTTCCAACAAGTTGGTTGCTCGCTCCATTGTTCCGGAGAATGGAGTCTTGGTCATCTTGCCCATGAGGCATGGTTCGCATGTGTCAAATGATTCATAATCTAAAGACTCCAAAAGTCCATCAGCATGGAGCTTCTTCATGCGCTTGACACCAATGTGACCAAGGCGGCGAGTGCCACAAGTATGTGGGACTATCGTTATCAACTTTACATCTTTTGGTATTCACGCTATAAACATGTGTAATACTACGCTCGAGATTCATTAAGAATAAACCATTGACCATCGGAGCATGACCATAAAACATATCTCTCATATAAATAGAACAACCATTATTCTCGGATTTAAATGAGTAGCCATCTCGTATTAAACGAGATCCGGATACAATATTCATGCTCAAACTTGGCACCAAATAACAATTATTAAGGTTCATAACTAATCCCGTAGGTAAATGAAGAGGTAGCGTGCCGACGGCGATCACATCGACTCGGAACCATTCCCGACGCGCATCGTCACCTCGTCCTTTTCCGATCTCCGCTTATTCCGCAGCTCCTGCTGTGAGTTACAAATATGAGCAACGGCACGGTATCAAATACCGGGAGTTACTACGAGTCTTGGTAAAGTACACATCAATTACATGTATATCAAATATACCTTTGGTGTTGCGGCCTTCTTGTCCGCTAAGTATTTGGGGCAGTTCCGCTTCGATGACCCTCCCTTGCAATAAAAGCACTCGGTCTCGGGTTTGGGTCCATTCTTTGACTTCTTCCGGCAACTTGCTTACGGGCGCGGCAACCTCCTTGCCGTCCTTCTTGAAGTTCTTCTTGCCCTTGCCCTTCTTGAACTTAGTGGTCTTATTGACCATCAACACTTGATGTTCTTTCTTGATTTCAACCTCGGTGACTTCAGATAGAGAACACTTCAGAATGGTCTTTACCATCCCCGCATGTTGTAGTTCATCACAAAGCTCTTGTAGCTTGGTGGGAGCGATCGAGGATTCTGTCAATGACCGCCTCATCGGGGAGGTTAATATTCAGTTGGGTCATACGGTTGTGCAACCTGACATCTTGAGTAATGTGCTCACCGACAGAACTGTTTTCCTCCATCTTACAACTATAGAACTTGTCGGAGATGTCATATCTCTCAACCCGGCGTGATCTTGAAAAACAAGTTTCAGCTCCTCGAACATCTCATATGCTCCGTGATGCTCAAAACGCTTTTGGAGCCCGGTTCTAAGTCTGTAAAGCATGCCGCCTTTGAACGAGGGAGTAATCGACAAGACGAGACTGCCAAGCATTCATAATGTCTTGGTTCTCTGGACGGAGGCGTCACCTAGCGGTCCTTCTAGGACATATTGTTTCTGGCAGCTATGAGGATGATCCTCAAGTTCCAGACCCAGTCCGTATAGTTGTTGCCGTCATCTTTCAGCTTGGTTTTCTCTAGGAACGCATTGAAGTTCAAGTTGACATGAGCGTTGGCCATTTGATCTACAAGACATATCATTCAAAAGTTTTAGACTAAGTTCATGATAATTAAGTTCATCTAATCAAATTATTTCAATGAACTCCCACTCAGATTAGACATCCCTCTAGTCATCTAAGTGTTACACGATCCGAGTCGACTAGGCCGTGTCCGATCATCATGTGAGACGGACTAGTCATCATCGGTGAACATTCTCATGTTGATCGTATCTTCTATACGACTCGTGTTCGACCTTTCGGTCTCCGTGTTCCGAGGCCATGTCTGTACATGCTAGGCTCGTCAAGTAAACCCTAAGTGTTTTCGCGTGTGTAAATCTGTCTTACACCGTTGTATGTGAACGTAAGAATCCATCACACCCGATCATCACGTGGTGCTTAGAAGCGACGAACTTTAGCAACGGTGCACAGTTAGGGGAAACACTTCTTGAAATTTTGTAAGGGGTCATCTTATTTACTACCGTCGTTCTAAGTAAACAAGATGTATAAACATAATAAACATCACATGCAATTATATAGTAGTGACATGATATGGCCAATATCATAAAGCTCCATTGATCTCCATCTTCGAGGCTCCATGATCATCTTGTCACCGGCATGACACCATGATCTCCATCATTATGCCTCCATGAAGTTGTCACGCCAACGACTACTTCTACTTCTATGGCTAACGCGTTTAGCAATAAAGTAAAGTAAGTTACATGGCGTTCTTCAATGACACGCAGGTCATACAAAATAAAGACAACTCCTATGGCTCCTGCCGTTGTCATACTCATCGACATGCAAGTCGTGATTCCTATTACAAGAACATGATCTCATACATCACAATATGTCATTCATCATTCATCACAACTTGGCCATATCACATCACATGACAATTGCTGCAAAAACAAGTTAGGCGTCCTCTAATTGTTGTTGCATCTTTTACGTGGCTGCAATTGGGTTCTAGCAAGAACGTTTTCTTACCTACGAATAACCACAACGTGATCTTGTCAACTTCTATTTACCCTTCATAAGGACCCTTTTCATCGAATCCGCTCCAACTAAAGTAGGAGAGACAGACACCCGCCAGCCACCTTATGCAACTAGTGCATGTTAGTCGGTGGAACCGGTCTCACGTAAGCGTGCGTGTAAGGTTGGTCCGGCCGCTTCATCCCACAATACCGCGGAAGCAAGATAAGACTAGTAGCGGCAAGTAAATTGACAAGATCCACGCCCACAACCAAATTGTGTTCTACTCGTGCAATAGAGAACTACGATAGACCTAGCTCATGATGCCACTGTTGAAGCGTTGCAGAAAATTAAAATTTTCTACGGTTTCACCAAGATCTATCTATGAGTTCATCTAAGCAACGAGTTACGAGAGAGTTTGCATCTACATACCACTTGTAGATCGAGTGCGGAAGCGTTCGAGGGAGTGGTGATGATGAAGACGTTCCCAACGTGATTCCGATCACCGATGACCAAGTGCTGAGCGGACAACACCTCCGCGTTCAACACACGTGCGGGATTTACGGCGTCTCCTTCGTCTTGATCCAGCAAGGAGGAAGGAGAGGTTGAGGAAGACAACTCCAATGGCAGCACGACGGCGTGATGCGGATGGAGGATTGATCTCCGCGAGGCTTCGCCAAGCTCACGCGGAGGAGGAGAGGTGTTGGGGAGGGGAGGGGCTGCGCCTTCAATGGTGTGTGCAGCCTTCCCCTCCACCCCTCTATTTATAGGGGAAGGGAGGAGGGCGGCCCCCTCTAGATGCATCTAGAGGGGGGCGGCCAAGGGGAGGGGGGCTTGCCCCCCAAGCAAGGGGGGCGCCCCCCTTAGGGTTCCCCCTCAACCCTAGGCGCATGGGCCAAGGGGAGGGGGTGCGCCCAGCCCACCAGGGGCTGGCTGCCTCCCACGCAGCCCAAGTGGCCCCCCGAAAGGGGTGGCCCCTCCCGGTGGTCCTCCGGAACCTTTCCGGTGGACCCTCCATAAAACCGATATGACCCAAAACTTTTCCGGTGTCCGTTTGACGACTTCCCATATATAAATCTTTACCTCCGGACCATTCCGGAACTCCTCGTGACGTCCGGATCTCATCCGGACTCAACAACATTCGGTAATCACATACAAGTCTTCCTATTAACCCTAGCGCCACCGAACCTTAAGTGTAGACCCTACGGGTTCGGGAGACATCTGAACATGACCGACGCGCTCTCGGTCAATAACCAACAGCGGGATCTGGATACCCATGTTGGCTCCCACACGCTCCTCGATTTTGTCATCGGATGAACCACGATGTCTAGGGTTCAAGCAACCCGTATTCTATTCCCTTTGTCAGACGGTATGTTACTTGCCCGAGACTCGATCGTCGGTATCCCAATACCTCGTTTAGTCTCGTTACGGCAAGTCACTTTACTCATACCGTAATGCATGATCCCGTGACCGGACACTTGATCACTTTGAGCTCATTATGATGATGCATTACCGAGTGGGCCCAAGATACCTCTCCGTCATACGGAGTGACAAATCCTGCCTCGATCCGTGTCAACCCAATGACACTTTCGGAGATACCTGTAATGCACCTTTATAGTCACCCGATTCGTTGTGGCGTTTGGTACACCCAAAGCATTCCTACGGTATCCGGGAGTTACGATCTCACGGTCTAAGGAAGAGATACTTGACATTGGAAAAGCTCTAGCAAAACGAACTACACGATCTTTGTGCTATGCTTAGGATTGGGTCTTGTCCATCACGTCATTCTCCTAATGGCGTGATCCCGTTGTCAATGACATCGATGTCCATAGTCGAAACCATGACTATCTGTCGACCAACGAGCTAGTCAACTAGAGGCTCACTAGGGGCGTATTGTGGTCTATGTATTCACACGTATCACGATTTCCGGATGATACAGTTATAGCATGAATAAAAGACAATTATCATGAACAAGGAAATATAATAATAATGCTTTTATTATTGCCTCTAGGGCATATTTCCAACAGAAATATGTACTCCCCCAAGCTTAGGCTTTCGCCTAGCTTGGTAATCACCACCGCTGGTGTGGGTAATAATCAAAGTGGTAGCTCGTGAAGGCTCTAGGTGCCTCCGCTTCTGCCCGGCGAGTGGCTTCTACTGCCGCTTTGTACTCGCGTGCCTCGCTCTCATAAATGTAATATCTTTGTTTACTCTGAAAGTTAAAAAGAGCAGGCGCAGGCAAAATAACAGATACAATTTGTTTCTAATAAAACATTAAGTTATAGTCATAGTTATGAGCTTTATACTTAATAAACTCATGGCGCTGCATTGCATCAAATTCTAGATATTGATTAGGCAAGATAGGATCATTCGGCATTGGTGAAACTCCTAGCCTTCTAGCTAAGCGAGAGGCATACATCCCTCCATAAAAATGACCACTACTCGCGTTGCATTGCAACCAACGTGAAACAATAGCCCCAAGATTATAACATACGCCCGTTACAGTAGTATGCATGAGGCTCAAATCAGGGGCACAAAGTGTACTGCAGTCTTGTTTTCCTACAACGCATTTGCCATTAAACAATGCAAAATAACGGATAGAGGGAAATTGTATACTTTTTATTCTAGCTTGCGTGACTCCCCTTTCCTCACCACAGCAGAGGCTACTCAGAAACATCTCATAATCAGATTTTGGTGGTTCATCTAACAAACTCCAATATGGAATTTTGCATGCATCACAGAATTCTTCTAGAGGCATACTAAAAGCTCGATCATACAAGTGAAACAAAACTCTAGAAGTGCGAGGATGAAACTCAAACTTTTTAGTGAATGAGATGGTAAGAATGCAGTGCTGCGTGCACTTAACTGCGATGAAGGGAGCAAGCTCAGTGTTGTGAACATATTCATCAAATTCTTCTTTAATACCCATGCCTATCATGAACTCATCGCACGGCCACCAACATGATTTGGTGTCGGAATCCTGCACCGAGCTTGCCCTTGGCTCAACATAAGCCTGTCGTATCGAGCTCTCACTCAACGATGCCTCTGAGGACCTCCTCCTCGAAGAACTCCTCCTAAAGAGGTTCAATTTTGTACGAACAAATTTCTGAAATTTTTGGGCCACAAAATGATGTCAACAAAACTTCACAAGATTGATAGCAACTACTCATATGGATGTCTAGAGGCTATATAAGCATTCAAACTACTTGGAACTCAAAGAATTCCACATGCAAGCTCATTTTCAGTAGCACCAAGAGCAGCTAATTATGCAAAATATAATCCACTAAATAAAAAAAACTAATTCGAGCAATGGAGGAGTCATATATCAAGTAGCAATCCCCCAAAACAGCTTCGAAAATGGAGCTCTGAGCAAAGAGATCAAAAATCTCAGCTTTGGGAGCAAGAACACGAGAGAGAGAGAGCTACCAGAATTTTTTTTCTGGAGGTAGGAGACGAAGTGGGAGAAAGTGATAAGTGAGGGAGTCCCTGTGGGGCCCATCACCCACCAGTGCACGCCTAGGGGGGTAGGCACGCCCTGGTGCCTTGTGGGCACCTGGGGCATCCCCCTGGGATGGTTTTAGTGCCAAAATTTCTTAAATATTCGGAAAAATATCATGTAAAAATTTCAGGCCATTTTGAGCACTTTCATTTTGGGGCACTTTTTTATTGCATGGATAATTCAAAAAACAGTATATTCATGGCATTTTATTGCATTTAACTAAAAATAATAGAAAATATAAAGTGAGTAAAGAAGGTTGTTGTCGGTGTCAAAACCGGCGGATCTCGGGTAGGGGGTCCCGAACTGTGTGTCTAAGGCGGATGGTAACAGGAGGCGGGGGACACAATGTTTACCCAGGTTCGGGCCCTCTCTATGGAGGTAATACCCTACTTCCTGCTTGATTGATCTTGATGATATGATTATTACAAGAGTTGATCTACCACGAGATCATAGAGGCTAAACCCTAGAAGCTAGCCTATGGTATGATTGTTGTTGGTCCTACGGACTAAACCCTCTGGTTTATATAGACATCGGAGGGGGCTAGGGTTACACAGAGTCGGTTATAATGGGAGCAGATCTACATATCCCTATCGCCAAGCTTGCCTTCCACGCCCAGGAGAGTCCCATCCGGACACGAGACGAAGTCTTAAAATTTGTATCTTCATAGTCCAACAGTCCGGCCAAAGGATATAGTCCGGCTATCCGGATACCCCCTAATCCAGGACTCCCTCAGTAGCCCCTGAACCAGGCTTCAATGACGATGAGTCCGGCGCGCAGATTGTCTTCGGCATTGCAAGGCGGGTTCCTCCTCCGAATACTCCATAGAAGATTTTGAACACAAGGATAGTGTCCGGCTCTGCAAAACAAGTTCCACATACCATAGTAGAGAGAATAATATTTCCACACATCTAATCTGTCGAACGTTTTTCATAACGTGACGTATTGCCACGGCTTGGTCATGACAAACCGTCTTCCTCTATCAGCCTGCCACTGCATGTTTCGCGAGGCGGTTTATTTGGCACCTCTTGTAGAAGCAGAGATCGTTTCCCCCTTATTATGGGATTCTCATCAATACGGATGTGGGGAACCCAATCGTGCCCGTTGGTATGACTCCTCAATTCTAGGTAAGTCCCAAACGGCCACGCGGAGGACGCTTGATATTCACCTCCTTTATAAAGAGGCCAAGGCCTATCCCTTTTTCTTCTCGTGCTCAATAGAATCCTTCCCCCACCTCGAGTTCCAACACTCAAGGCTTAGGTCAGGCACTTCGGACCTTCAACATGTCCGGATCCAAACTTCAAGGTCGGTGGATGCCTTCCTCCATCACGGGGGAAGATGTCAAGAAGCTAAGAGAGGCCAGGTTCCTGACCGGCGAAATCTCGCATAGGTTGCCTGCTCGAGGGCAGGTCATTCCCACTCCCGAACCCGGCGAGAGCGTTGTATTCATCTCTCACTTCCTCCGAGGGCTAGGCCTTGCTCTAGATCCCTTTGTGAGGGGGCTCATGTTCTATTACGGGCTGGATTTCCATGATCTGGCTCCGGATTCCGTCCTCCACATCTTGTCGTTCATCGTCGTGTGTGAATCTTTCCTCCGCATTAACCCTCACTTCGGCCTATGGCTCAAAACCTTCAATGTGGAGCTGAAGATGATCGAGGGGCGGCACGCAGAGTGCGGAGGTGTCGTAATAAGCAAAAGTGCCAATGCCCCATGGCTAGAGGGTTCCTTTCAGGAGGTGCCCAGCTTATGGCAACGGGAGTGGTTTTATATCACAGCTCCCAGGGGTACCAAGTGGGTGGCCGCCCCTGCTTTTTGCTCGGGCTCCCCCGCCACGACTGACGTCACGGATCGACAAGGGGCTAGACTGGGGGCCAGTAAAGGATGTGCCGATATTGTAGAGCCGCATCCGAGATCTCCTCGAGAGAGATGTTAGTCTGGCCACGGTAATGCAAGTCATGTTAATTCGTCGAGTCCTGCCCTACAAACGTCGTCCCCTCCGCATGTGGGAGTTCAACCTAGAGGGACCACGAGCTATTCAGCACTTCCTCAGCACGACGCTCAAGGGATGTACCAATTGTTCTTCGGACCACGAGTAATGTGTCCAGACACCACCGAGGATGCGGGTCTGAGCTGCAATCGTCCAGATACCCAAGTAAGTAGTCCCGTAGCCGAATACACTGTCTTTTTATTTACCACAACATCATTCTGAAAAGTCGCTCTTTGACCAGGACTGGGTAACAAAGGCGAAGATGATCAGGTGTCCGGCCCCTCTCCCTGAGGTCTCACCGGATCCCGTACTAGCCAGGACACTGGAGCTTGCGCCTTATCAAGCGCCCTCAGGGGAAGATAAAGGGGGGAAGAAAGAGGCTGAAAGCGGACCTCGCTCACCGCTCATCCAAACCGGGGGAGTTAGCGCCTCCGCAAAGGAGGATAGCTAGGGAGAAGAATCCAAAATTCCTCCTCCCCAAGGAAGGAAGAGGACCGCCTCTGAAGACCCGGAAACGATGGTTTCCAAACAGGGGAAGAAATCTTCGCCAGAGGGTCCTGCCCCGGGGGGGTACCCTGGCCGCACAATGCCCGCCAGGGGGTCAGCCCTCCACCGAGCTGTAAGTAAAAGGGTACTTACTGGTGAAGATATCCTGCATTACTTCTCGAGGAAAATAACAAAGCATTTATCTTGTAGTTCGGATCATAGCCCTTCTCGCAAAGTTCGTCTTGGGGATCTTCTTCCGGAGATGATGGAGAGCAAACGCCTCGCCATCTCGCCTCATGAGGCGGCGACCCGAGGTGTCGTGGCGGAGGTTTCTCCTGATCCGCAAGGCGGAGGGTAATCCTTTGGACACCCAAAGTACTCGATGTCCGCTTTTGAAGAGAGCAACCGAAAGAGCCCGACACCGTCTGGTGTGCGGTCGGACGCACTGAAGGATCTGCTGGAGCAAGCGGCTATCTCAGAAGCACATCGTACGTTGATGGGTACGGTGATTGAGAGGATTTCATCCACCGAAAGCGGGTTGCATGAAGCTTTTATGAGTCTGCTGAAAGGCTTTGAGGTACGTGAAATAGTGTATGTTTTTGACAGTACTGCACACGTTAGGTGTGCCCTGTGTAGATAGTAGCCCCTGAGACTTTGGTTGCCGTCGAGAGCGGCGGCAAACAGAGGATCATAGTCCCAGGTAATAATCAATCTGCCTTCATATGAAGGTGGCAGAAGGTTCGGTGGCTAGCCGGACTGGTGAGTTTGCCGAGCTGAAGCGGCAACTTGATGCGGCAGATGCCGACATCGTGCTTGTCAACAAGCGGCTTGACGAGGCACAAGGTATGTGATTTCTCTGGTTATCAACACTTAGTAAGAGGAGCATATTGCTATTATCTTTAATATGATGTGACTGCAGATGGAGCTGCGGCCATGGAGACCCTTCGGGCGGAACTTGCCCGAGCCAAAGAACAGGCCAGGAATAGTGATGCGGTCGCTGTGAAGGCGGCCGAAGGGCTGAGGGCTGAACAGGCTGCCCATTGCCAAAGTAAGGAAAAGATAGCCAAGATGGCTGTGGAATTGAAGGAAGCCGCCGGCCGTTACGAGCTTCTTGAAGGTGAAAGTCGAGAGAAGGTAACGGACCTGGAGAAGGCCATGGTGGCTGCCAAGGACGCCCGCTCTACAATCAGAGCGATGAAGGAGGAGCTGCGCCAAGCCGGGGATATCGCGGCTGGGAAGCCCTTTATGCTGCGGATGAAGTTCGGAGATCCTATGTACACTCCTCTTGATCGGCTATGGAGTTATGCAGACGTGTATCTGGATTTGGCAGCAAGTGCTGCTGACGCAGCCGAATACTTCAAAGATCAAAAAGATCGTGAAGTGGAAAAGTTGTTTTGGTCACAATTCAATGCTCCAGCGCATCCACTTCGGTTGAACGAGAGAATGGCCGAGTGGGCCGAGCTGCATAGGTTGTCCGGGTTTGCCATGAGGTCTGTTGTGGATCATATGTGGCCGGAAGGGCCAAGGCCGAACAGTTACTTTAGTTTGGTGCAACAATTCCTTGGTGTTGTGCCGCGTATCGACGCTATGAAGAGGTCGGTGTGCATAGAGGGTGTGCGGATGGCACTTGCCCGTGTCAAGACATACTAGGCAGACATGGAGGCCACCGCTATTGCAACCCAGGGTTCGGCCGTTGGCCGAGTAGCTGCCGAGCACTACTTTGAAGAAGTCCTTGAAGGCGCTTGTTCCATAGAAGCTCAGTGCTCAAAGAATATTATGTTCTAGTGACATGTATTCCCATTGGAAAAGAAACAATGTTTTACTGAATTGTAAAGGTTGTTTTTATACTTTTGCTTGAAAGTGTTGTGATGCCTCCTGTGTGGCCGTTTATGTATATATGTATATAACCTGAAAGTTTGCAGTCGTCGGCTTCAGCCCCCACGCATATAATGCGCGGGTGTTCGCACAAGACGTGTGTTCACACTTGATCCAACGTCTTGGTCCATTAAGGAGGTGATAGCGCAGCGAACTAGGCAATCAGACTATATTGCTTTAACACTTTCACTTAGCCATAGGAGTTTGACAGTGGGGCTACTATATAGCCCCTGGTGGCTCCGCGCTCATCCGAATACGAGGCGCGTACATGCCTGGCTGGGAAACGTCCCTTCGTTAATGCGGAGGAATCCCGAAGATTCTGCTAGGTCATCGAGTGGTTGACCAGTCTCGCGCTTTATCATGACAGTCAGTTTTTTGCTTTCTCTACTGAGATGCTCGTCCGGATGAACCAGGGCACAATCGCAGTAGTTCTCCTAGTGCCACCTTAGCCGATAGAGAGGAACGTAAGGTAGCAAAACACAGGAGCCGGGAAAAACCAATATTTGACCAAAGACATGATTCGGAGCTGATGCATATAAGGCCAAACTCGCGACGCCGAACACTCCCTAAGGTATTCGGTCTTTATAATATATGTCGGGCTAAACAATGCCCTTGAAAATGAGCCCCTAGGGTCCGGGTAAGTGCAATATTCTGACGTGGCCACATGCCAATAACGTCAGCATCCTTCTCGGTTGTACTGAGAATCCGGAGGATGTGAACAACAAGAGACAGTAAAAATGGTTTATGCAGGGTCTTAATCTAAAAAGAAACCTCTGAACGGGTCCCTGCTGCACGTCTGCGCCCGTGTCTCCGCTGTGCCGTATCCTGGATGGGTGTAGCACGATCGTCATCTGTAAAAGAGAGGAACTTCGTTGAAAGTTGTCGTGCAAAGAATTGGTTACTCTAGATAAACCATTTAAAATTCAAGATAAGTAAAGTTGAGTCGTAGCCCTGTTTACACGCGGGAAGCCCCTGGTACCGTCTATAAAGGTGCAACCACCAAGCCTATCTTAAGTATATCTGGTGATGTGCCGGACTCGTTTAACCGTGTCCGTGGTCTTAACGACCGTTCATTTGTTCTGGTTCGTGGGGTCGTCTAGTGTTCGACTGTTAAAGCAGCCGCACGTTCTTCCGCGCGTAAAGAACGCTCAATGTTTCCATTAACTGTGATGGTGCCGCTCGGACCAGGCATCTTGAGCTTGAGAGAAGCATAATGCGGTATGGCGTTGAAACAAGCGAAGGTTGTTCGTCTGAGTAGTGCTTGATAGCCGCTTCGAAATGGGGCGATGTCGAAGTGTAACGTTTCACTTCGGTAGTTGTCGGGTGAACCGAATACTACTTCTAGTATTAGCGAGCCCGTGGAGCGGGCCTCTATGCCTGGTATTACTCCCTTGAAGGTAGTATTACTGTGGCTGATTTTTGTTGGGTCTATCCCCATTTTGCGGACTGTGTCCTGATATATCAGGTTTAAACTACTGTCGCCGTCCCTGAGATGGTATCCATTTATTATCGGGTCTAACACCAAAGCAGCACATCCTTCGAGGTGGGTACTTGTCAGGTGATCCCTGCGATCAAAAGTGATCGGACGGGCCAACCAGGGGTTGAACTTAGTGGTGACGGGCTCTAGAGCGTGTGTGTCCCGGAGTGCAGTTTTACTTCTCCCCTCCGTCACATGTACCACGTTTACTGTCTTGACTTATGGTGGGAATTTTTTCGTCCCCCAGTGCCTTGCTGGCGAGGCTCATCCTCGTTTTCGCTTAGTGTATCCTGCCCCTTGTGTTCGGCGTTTAGCTTGCCGGCCTGCTTGAAGACCCAACATTCTCTGTGGGTATGATTTGCAGGTTTATCGGGGGCGCCGTGGATCTGACACAGTTTGTCTAGAATCTTGTTTAGGCTGGACGGTCCATCCCTGTTGCCTTTGAAAGGCTTTTTCCGCTGACCTGGCCGAGAGCCTCTGAATCCGGCGTTTACCGCCGTGTTATCTGGGTTTGTCTTCTTTATTCCGGCGCTTGTGTTTACTGCGTCGCGGTTTTCCATTGACATCCCTGACCTCGGATGTGCTTGGGTCGCTGGTGCTACTACGGGCCAACCAGCTATCCTCGCGCGCGCAAAAGCGGGTCATGAGGCTTATTAGGGCTGCCATTGTTCTCGGTTTTTCTTGGCCGAGGTGTCTGGTGAGCCATTCGTCTCGGACGCTGTGCTTGAAAGCTGCTAAAGCTTCGGCGTCCGGACAGTCGGCGATTTGGTTCTTCTTAGTGAGAAACCTATTCCAAAGCTTTCTGGCTGACTCTCCGGGCTATTGAATTATATGACTTAAATCATCTGCATCCGGAGGTCGGACATAGGTCCCTTGAAAATTAGCCCGAAAGGCATCCTCGAGCTCCTCCCAACTTCCAATGGAGTTATCGGGGAGGCTTTTCAGCCAGTGCCGAGCTGGTCCTTTAAGCTTGAGGGGCAAGTACTTGATGGCATGGAGATCGTCTCCGCCAGCCATATGAATATGGAGGATAAAGTCCTCAAGCCAGACCCCCAGGGTCTGTGGTCCCGTCGTACACCTCTATGTTCGCTGGTTTGAATCCTTCTGGAAATTCATGGTCCAGCACCTCATCGGTGAAACATAGGGGGTGTGCGGCACCCCTATATTTAGATGTACCATGGCGTTCAGACGGTGGTGGTGTTCGGTTTTGGTTGTGCGCTGGAGCGCGTTTCCTTGATCCGTAGATGGATCTGGTTGCGCCGGCCTTTTGAAGCGAGTCCTCGCGTGCATCGTGTACTGACTTATGTGCGGCCTCGTTAGCCACTCTATCGTGGCCACGAGATCGTCGATCTGACCGGTCGGCTGTTTTGTTTTTTGGCTGTGGGGGCTCTAAGGCCTCGTCGTCGAATTCAGGCGGCAGCTTGCGCTTTGGATAGCTTTTCGTGTGGCGACTGCCACCGTACTTTTCTGTAGTGTCGAGCACTTTCCATCTACTGTTGAGTGTGTTTTGCGCGGCCTTGAGCCTTTGCTTCTGCTTCTTCAGACTCCTCGCAGTGGCGATAAGCCTTCTATGAAGGTTCTCTTGCTCCAAGTGCCTTTCCGGGATGATGTGTGCATCGTCATACGGACTATTCTCCTCTCCGGAGACGGGTTGATTAGCTTGACGCTCGGCATCACCGTGATCGGACAGCGGCTCCGTACTGTGTTCGTCGCCCCCTTGCTCACCCTGCTCTATCATTTGGTCTATGTGGTCATCGTTTCCTCCGGAGTCGACCGGGGTATTAATTTTTTCTTGCGCTGTTGTCGCTGTTTTTGCCGAGGCAGGATTTGGAGCGCCGTCTATGCCGCCGCTTTGATTGCTTCTCGAGGGAGTTATCCTTCGCTGCATCCTTCCGTTCCTCATCATCATTTTCTTTGGGTGTATCCACCATGTATATTTCATGTGATGAAGTAGCGGTCCAGCGCCCTGAGGGCAGTGGTTCCTGTTCGTCTCCTGCATCGTCGTCCATGTCGTCAATGTCTTCGGAGTCGAAGTCGAGCATGTCGGTTAAATCGTCGACAGTGGCTACTAAGTGCGTGGTGGGTGGGGAGCAAATTTCTTCGTCGTCCGCATCCCATCCTAGCCGGACATAGTTCGGCCAAGGTTCTCCTGACAAGGAGAGAGACCTTAAATAGTTTAGCACATCACCGAAGGGCGAATGCTGAAAGATATCCGCGGAAGTGAACTCCATGATCGGTGCCCAATCAGATTCGATAGGGATGGGCGCAGGCGGTTCGGAGTCCGTGGCCGGAGATGGATCCAATAGTTCGGCGTCACGGCTCTCGTGAGGGGTAAGGTCAGTATCCGGCTCTATCGCCGCTGAGAGTACGGCCTCCATGGCGGGGTCTATCCACCCGTCCTCGGACGGCGCAATTTGCTCTGGATTAAAAGTCGGAGTAGTTGCAGGTGCGATCTCCCGAACACTGTCCGAAGACAGAGCTAAATCATGCTTGTCGTGATCCTGCAGCGCACCTGGCATGGGCTCGAATCCGTCGAAGATCAAGTCTCCACGGATGTTGGCAGTGTAATTCAAGTTTCCGAACCTGACCTGGTGGCCAGGGGCGTAGCTATCGATCTGCTCCAGATGGCCAAGCAAGTTGGCCCGCAGTGCGAAGCCGCCGAATACGAAGATCTGTCCGGGGAGGAAGACCTCATCCCGGACCGCATCGCTATCGATGATCGAAGGAGCCATCAAGCCTTACAGTGACGGCACAGTGGAACTCTCAATGAAAGCGCCAATGTCGGTGTCAAAACCGGCGGATCTCGGGTAGGGGGTCCCGAACTATGCATCTAAGGCGGATGGTAATAGGAGGCGGGGGACATAATTTTTACCCAGGTTCAGGCCCTCTCTATGGAGGTAATACCCTACTTCCTGCTTGATTGATATTGATGATATGAGTATTACAAGAGTTGATCTACCACGAGATCGTAGAGGCTAAACCCTAGAAGCTAGCCTGTGGTATGATTGTTGTTGGTCCTACAGACTAAACCCTCCGGTTTATATAGACACCGGAGGGGGCTAGGGTTACACAGAGTCGGTTACAATGGGAGGAGATCTACATATCCATATCGCCAAGCTTGCCTTCCACGCCCAGGAGAGTCCCATCCGGACACGAGACGAAGTCTTCAATCTTGTCTCTTCATAGTCCAACAGTCCGGCCAAAGGATATAGTCCGGCTGTCCGGATACCCCCTAATCCAGGACTCCCTCAGTTGTGCCTACTAAACTCATCGACCACATGCCTCTAAAAAATAATACATTAATAAGGTTAATCAAGTCTTATTAACAACTACTTGCGATTAGCATGAAACCGAAGAATCTTTGTAGGAATGAAGTATGTCTACCAGAGGAGGGGTGAATGGGAGTTTTAAAATTTCTTCAAAAATCTCAAAACTCTCGGAACCCAGCAGCGGAGCGAATGAAAAACAAACTACAGCGAGCAATAACAAGTACCGAATGGAAACTAAAACATGCATCGAGCAAATCACATGAAGGAAAACATATTGAATGTAAACATGGATAGCAAAGGTAACCAGTGATGCTCGATGGCGACAGGGTATTTGTTCGACCAATTCGTCCTTCTGCACAAGGACTACGTCTGGTTGGAGGGGTTCCGACTTAACACTGAAGATATACTCTCTTCACTCTATTCTCCTCGATAATTGGTTCATCAACCAACGCCGATCACTCGTGGTAGATACTTGAGGCGATCTCCGAACCTTTATGGACTTCTTCGAGAACCACAATCACTCTTGGTATCTAAAGAGATTGATACCTAACCGTCTAGTGAGTGTGAAACTCTCAAGAGTAATAGGCGGAGGGTACTGGGCTTAGATTCGAGTGATGCTGAATCACTATATAATTCTTCTGCTCTAGGGGTTTTCTCTCGGGGAATTTTAAACTCAAATCGCTCAGAGAGGGGGTTGATCAACAATCTTCTCAGAATCAGACGGAGCAGCCACCAGAAAAAGTTGGTGCGGGGTGGCTATTTATAGCCGCAACATTCCCTGGAGGGAAATTACCATTTTGGACACGCGGTCCAGCCAATGGCCAACCCACATGTTTACAACGGTCGCATTTTGGAGCAACGGTAACATTGCTTGATGAACAAGCAATGCTAACTCCTCGGTCTGAGACAAATCTCTCACAACGAACAAGATCACAGTCTCTTGCTAGCAAGTATTTGCTCGGAACACAAAGAGATTTCTCTCGCAACTTTCATAGGATTTGAGTTTAGCATCAGAGAATCAAAGCTTCAAACGCTACACCCCTCTTAATAGTACGGTGGTCCTATGACACAATAAAGAGAAGAAGATTAATGCAATAAATGCTACGTCCTCACTTCGTCTTCAATCTCCTCGGACGCGGTCATCTTCCTCGGACAAGCACCAAACCAATTGCTTCACTTCAAGAATTTTTGACGGGTCACTCTTGTTATCATAATCTCCGGTGATAACCTTAACTGTAGTGCAGGGAGATTACCTTCGTCATTTAACTCAAACTCCTCGTGATCTCAGGGACCTGTTACTCTGTGTGCACTAGAAAACACATAAGTCCCATACTGTTTATGTCAACAAACTCCAAAACATAAGGGGCGTATCATTGCACCAACAATCTCCCCCCTTTTGGACTGTTGTTGACAAAGCAAAGAATCATCGAAGTGAAGGTAGATAAGTAAAAGTAAATCGAACAAGAGTGCATTTGTGTCACTTGACTCGAAGATGAAATATACTCCCCCTAGATGTATGCAGGGTTACAAATATGAGAGAACATTCTCCTGCAATTTCACAAAAGTATATAGTGGAAATTTCAATCATTCGAGGTAATGATTCACACTGATGATATATAATCCATCAAGATTGTACTGCAATCATTCATGACTTCTGATAATAATTCCACCTGCAAAACAAATGCTTCGAGAGAAATAGTGCAGCAGGCGGGGTTATTAACATTACAGCACATAAGTTTTACATCAGAGAGGGATAGTCTTTAAGGCATAAGTTTCAAATCTCTCATGAAACCAAACCAAATAAACACAGAGAGCAAATCTATTGGAACTCGATGTAATTCTCCCCCTTTTTAACATGAGTGCAAAAGCTATGAATTTGATTCACTCGGTGGTATCTTCAGAAGAACTATCGCAGGAGACTTCAGTTTCGGAAGTGACTGGCTCAACTTCATCTTCATCGGCAGTAGATTTTCCTTCAGGAATGGTAGCCCGAGGCTGAGATGATGAAGGCACATTTGGATCAGCCATAGGAGTAACACGAGATAACACATTTCTTTCGGCTCGTTTCTCTGTCGATGAGGTAGCTTCAGATTCTTCGAGCAATTTGCGCAGCTTAAAATGAAGTAGATCAGTTGTTGGCTCACGAGCAGGCAGAGGAGGAGTACGATCTTGAATGTATTCAACAAAAAACCTTGGTCAAGATAATCATAAAGTTCTTGGAGATTGACGGCCAGGAGTTGTTTCTTAGAGAAGAACTTTCGAAGTAATTTTCAGAGGCGCTTCTTATTCTCAGCCGCAATCATATGCACTACTTTCGTTTGGTTGTTGATGGCATTTAGCTCTGCGGCAAGATGTTCTTTCTCTCGGTGATCCTCAGCCATATGCTACAACAACAACTGTTGTGTGCGCAAACTCACTTCGAGGTGCGAGGTAGGTTGATGAGATATCCGTCGATCGCGCTGAGGCAGTCGTGGCACATCGAATGCATTGTGGTAATCTTGAGGGCTTGACACAGGTACTTTACCCGAAGAAATATCTTCCATAACTTGCAGGGTATCACGCACGGGAGAAATGAAGCTTTTATGACTAACTTTTGCCGAATATTTTGTGCGCATTGCATGATCAACCACTTTCTAGATCCATGGCACATAAACTTTGAGGCATTTGAGATGCTGAGCAGAATCCTTCGAGATACGCAAAACATGTCCTCAGCATCAAAGACATATCACTCAGAGATTGCATAAATGTCATTTCGAAGAACATCAGAGATGACATTATATGTATTCATCCCGGCTAGAGGGCAAATGGTGTAGGTGAGCAAATGGTATAGAGTCCGATTCTCGAATGTTAAATGCTCATGCAAGGGAGGACCATTGTAGTCACGAATCTTATCTTTGTCCATGGTGCAGCAAAAGATTTCATCAGAAATGACATCAATGTTGTGTACTCTAATTTTAGTTTTGCCATGCTCGAAACGAGGGAAATGAAAATGTGATACAAAGTCTGTTGAAGTGCATTTTATATGTTTCCCTTCGGTCATCCATTCCATGATCCATTTTGAGCTATCAGATTCATCACCAGAAATGTACAAGGTTGCATAGAACTGAAGTATGATTTCTCTGTTCCATGGATGCTCGAATGCAAAGAAATTGTGATGCAAAAATCTTCCAGATCTTGCAGTAATTGATCAAAACAGCCAATGCTCTTCATGGCTGAGATGTCCGGGAACTCATGAGGAAATATCTTTCGCTTGTCATAGAGAATCCGAGAATAATAGATGCCTGTTCTTTAGTCCAGAACCGAGGAAATTCAGAAATGCGTGGCCCTATATACGGACTTTCTTGAAAGAATTGGGGATGTGTGTTCCGATTGAAAGGCGACCCTTTGACGTCAACACCTGTCGAGAACAAAGGCAGTTGTTCACAAGGATATGGATATTTGAGTTCACCTTCAACTGTAATCACTTCATCTCCATATACTACGGAGTCTGTATGATGAGAAGAAACAAATCTAATTGCAGATGGACCAACATCTGAAATTCTATGCGATGTGTCAATTGACAAATGCAAGTGTGATGGAGCGGATGACACAACGGTTGGAGCTGCAGAAACAGGGGGCAACAGAGCAGATTCCTTTTCGGTAGGCATTGGAGGTGGTTGCGGTTGATCTTTGGGAATTTGTTGCTGCTGATCAGTTTGAGGAGCCAAAACATTCAGTGTTTCATGAGCAGGAGAAGCTTGGGGTTCGGAGTGAGGGATTTTGCCTTCTTTAGAAACAACTCGCTGAGGTGGAATATCAGCTCTAACAGGTGAGGCCACAGGGACTGGTTCAGTTGGCCTTGGCGAGGGAGGTGCATCAGTGACTTGAATAGTGGGGTGCGAAGGAATTGCTGGCTCAGGAGATTTTCCTTTCTAGGGCTAAGCTTCAGCATGATCAGTTGACCTTTCTGTCATAGCAGGA
Organism: Aegilops longissima; assembly: GCA_021605205.1. Classification (NCBI taxonomy): domain Eukaryota; kingdom Viridiplantae; phylum Streptophyta; class Magnoliopsida; order Poales; family Poaceae; genus Aegilops; species Aegilops longissima. The sequence continues at coordinate 331,638,825 of CM038682.1, forward strand.
GGAGCATTTTCTTTGTAGTTTTCTTTTGCCTCTTTTGTATCTGCTAAGCAGTTTGATCAATGTGTCCCTTGACAAGATCATTATAGCTAGTGGCTTGTGCTTGATGCTCAAGGCAGGTCTTTCAAACAATATCATCAAGATCCGAGTGAAAACCCAATCTTATGCTTCGGAGGATATTCAAAGCCCGATTGATATCCATGTAAGATTCTTCAAGTTGTTTGATGACAAACTTGGAAGACGTAGTTTCCATTCGCCCATCAAGGTCATTGAGTTCGGCAGTGAGGGCGTTGCTTTCAACAGAATCTTCTCTCATGTCTCAAACAACATCAAATCCTTGAGAAATAACTTCAGAAGGAATTAGCAAAGATGCCACTTCACCATTGAATGGATTTTCCACGAACTTGTCAAGCTGCTCCATGATGAATACATGATTGTAATAATGTGGAGCATCAGAATGGACTTCAGTCTGTGCAATCGGAGCAGTTTTCACGGGAACTTGCTCGGATGGTGGCATAGAAGCCAATGGTTGAGTCAAATAGGAGCAAACTTGGCAGCCTTTTCCTTCGGTGCAGCATCTTGAGGAGCAGTTTGCTTGGTGGTTGGCGCCTTGATTTTCTTCATCTTTGGCTTTGGAATTGGTTCGCCTAGCTTGGCAGTGCTGACTGGAGCATCAACTACCAAATCCTTCAAGTTTATTGCCTCAGGATGGGGAGTTGTATTCACATAATCCTTCATGGTAACAGTAGTAGGTGGAGTCTTTCTTTTCAAAATGATCTTCTTCGGAGGTGCTATTGGAGCAGTACGAGCACGAAGATCAGGTAGCATTGTAGAGGTTGTGATGTTCATTTGCTCACTGAGAGTAGGATCAATTTCCTCTCTTATTGGCGGTGGATCATCTTTATCGAAAGAATTGCTTTCGGTATTACTGTCGGTTGGTTCAGCCGACCTTTTCTTCGGTCACACTTTTTCTTCAATGCAGCAGTGCTGGGATCATGTTTGTGCTTAGAATGTCCTTCTCATTTTCCTTCGGCCTTTTTCCTCTCAACTTCATCTTTGAGAAGGCGACGATTTTCTTCTTCACGAGATCTTTCTTTTTTCTGCCTTCTTGGCTCTCTTGAAGGCATTCTTCTGACGCTTTGCCAGTTCATCAGGATAGGATTTGGGAGTGCGAAGGGAGGACTTATCAGCATTTGGTGGTGGCGGCGGTCTCTCCTGGGGATCACCAGCACGAATCAGACCAATTTCACGACAGTCACCCCATGGAGGATGAAAGGCAAAGTTCTTGGCAAACTGAAGATGAATCATTTCATAGTTGAACCACTTGCGCACCCAGTGGCGTCGAATCCTTTGCAGACGCTTGTCTCTTTCTCGTTTTGACTCTCCTGGAACAGTTTTGTGATTATCATGAGAGATGTATTCAGCTAAATTTGCGTATGGTCGTCTACCACCATTCTTTTTCTTCGGAGCATCTTCTTCTTGCTCGTTAGCACTGGGGGCATGTCTTTTTCTCTTGCCATTTGCAGGGCCTACCATTCGGCCCTTTGCATTCGGTGCTTTTGACTCATCTGTTGTACCCAAAAGAATATCTTCTCCATCAGCCATGCTCATTAGCCGAGCAGAATCTTCAACAGACTGCATAGACATGTGAAGAAGAATAGATGCGAGGGATGATACGTCTCCAACGTATCTATAATTTTTGATTGTTCCATGATGTTTTATTATCAATCTTGGATGTTTTATAATCATTTTATAGTCATTTTATATCATTTTTTTGGGACTAACCTATTGACATAGTGCCAAGTCAATAATCATGCAATGAAAATTATATCCTACTTGTGGTGCATTATTCGGTGTTAATTATGCTTAATGCTTGCTTATGAGATTATTCGTTTCTTGGTTGGTCGCTTCTCAATATTTTTGCTAGCCTTCATTTTGCACTACGTATGACCTCTACTTGTGCATCCAAAATCCTTTAAACCAGTTTTGCCACATGAGTCCACTATATATACCTATATGCAGTATTCTTTTGTCGTTCTAAGCAAATTTGCATGTGCCATCTCTAATTTTCAAAATGAACTTCTCTTTTGTGTGTTTGATTCGCTCGCGGAACGGTAACGGGTGGCTAATATTTTCCATGCTGGATGTGTTATTCTCACGATGAGTGTTTATTCACTTGTCATTGCACAAGAGTAAGGAAAAGGTTTTAGGGATTCCCAGTCCCGAAATGCAAAAATGAATTTACTTTATGTTGTCAAATAATAAATTCCTTGGAAAGTGTTGGTATGGAAGGCACTCGTGGATACGGCTAGCCATGGAAGGTGAAAGTATGGTGGAAAAAGGAATAAACTTTATTTTCTGTTTGGGAACCACCTATGGCATATCTAGCATGGAAAGTGTTCGTAGCTCTACGTTGTTTTCGTTGGTGGGATGGATACACCTCCCAAAATGTTTTTATCTCTAATTTTTCGCTTTGAGCTGTGGCACCACTACAAATCCCTACTTCCCTCTGCGAAGGGCCTTTCTTTTACTTTATGCAATTTTTATTTTTTACTTTGAGTCTCCATCTTCTCTTATAAAAAGCACCAACTAAGAGGCAATGTGATCGTGCTCAAGTATTGGGTGTAGTTAATATTCGAGCATGTGCCATGAATGGATCATTGTTTGAGCATGATGGGCTAGGGATAACTTGTTTTAGCATTAATATTTTGAAAGACATGGTTGCTTGTTGATATGCTTGAGTATCTAAATCATTATGTCAAAACTAGACTATTGCTTTCAATCACTTAAAAGTCCAAATGTCCATGCTATAAAGAACAGAATATGATATGACTTGATGAACAGCACTCCACATCAAAAAAACTGTTTTATCACTTACCTACTCAAGGACGAATAGGACTTAAGCTTGGAGATGCTGATACGTCTCCAACATATCTATAATTTTTTATTGTTCCATGCTGTTTTATTATCATCTTGGATGTTTTATAATCATTTTATAGACATTTTATATCATTTTTTGGACTAACCTATTGTCATAGTGCCAAGCGCCAGTTACTGTTTTTTCCTTTTTTTTACATCACAGGAAATCAACATCAAACGGAGTCCAAATGCCATGAATCCCCATGATGATTTTTTATGGGCCAGAAGGAAGACAATGGACCCTGGTTGCACCTGGGGGTGCCCCGAGGGGGGCACAACCCACCAGGGTGCGCCAGGAGGCCCAGGCGCGCCCTGGTGGGTTGTGCTCATCTCGGGTGCCCCTCGGACCGCCTCTTAGCTCTATAAATACCCCAAAAATCCACAAACCCTAGGGAAGTCGATGAAATATTCATCCAGCCGCCGCAGATTCCAGAACCACCAAATCCAATCTAGACACCATCACGGAGGGGCTCACCACTTCCATTGGTGCCTCTCCAATGATGTGTGAGTAGTTCTTTGTAGACCTTCGGGTCCGTAGTTAGTAGCTAGATGGCTTCCTCTCTCTCTCTCTCTCTCTCTTTTGATTCTCAATAAAATGGTCTCTTGGAGATCCATATGATGTAAGTATTTTGCGGTGTGTTTGTTGGGATCTGATGAACTTCGAGTTTATGATCAGTTATATCTTTTTATATCCATGAAAGTTATTTGAGTTTCTTTGATCTCTTATATGCATGATCTCTTATAGCCTCGTATTTCTTCTCCGATATTTGGGTTTTGTTTGGACAACTTGATCTATTTATCTTGCAATGGGAAGAGGTGCCCGGTAGTGGGTTCGATCTTACGGTGCTTGATCCCAGTGACAGAAAGGGAACCGACACGTATGTATTGTTGCTCCTAAGGATAAAAAGACGAGATCTATAGCTACCGCCATATAGGTAAACAGATCTTGTCTACATCATGTCATCGTTCTTATTGCATTACTCCGTTTTTCCATGAACTTAATACACTAGATGCATGCTGGATAGCGGTTGATGTGTGGAGTAATAGTAGTTGATGCAGGCAGGAGTCGGTCTACTAATCTTGGACGTGATGCCTATGTATTGATCATTGCCTGGATATCGTCATGATTATTTGAAGTTCTATCAATTGCCCAACAGTAATTTGCTTACCCACTGTTTGCTATTTTTCTCGAGAGAATCCACTAGTGAAAGATACGGCCCCCGGGTCTTCTTTCTCATATATTTGCCTTGCGATCTATTTTTCCTTTGCGTTTTTATTCAGGTCTATTAAACCAAAAATACAAAAACACTTTGCTGCACTTTCTTTTATTTGTGATCTATTATTTCAATCTATTATAATTTTCTTCCGTCATCGTGCCTTCTGGCGCCGTATCCGAAAGGGATTGACAACCCCTTTAACACGTTGGGTTGCGAGTGGCTGTTATTTGTGTGCAGGGGTTGTTTACGTTTTGTTGCTTGGTTCTTCTACTGGTTCGATACCTTGGTTTCATTACTGAGGGAAATACCTACCGTTGCTGTGCTACATCATCCTCTCCTCTTGGGGGAAACACCGACGTAGTCTTAGCAAACATCATCAAGGGAGAATGGGGACAGGGTTACAAATGCTCACAGCGAAGATTTTTCGAATAAAAACATTTTGATGAAGGATTAGATGCAGACTTGAGAAATGTTTCGACTGAAAGAAATGTATAGGACGAGCTAGTGTGTCCGAAGAGTATACTAGTCAGCGTGCTATGCATTCCATTCGAACGAGACATAACAGAAACCCTAGATTTGAAATTTTTCGGATGCGAGGGACAACTACAAACCACATCCGCACAAGATACCTAAGCAGTAAAGATCTAAGATATGCGGTAAAAATGGAAAATTTTAACCGTGGACGAACTCAAACGATAAGAACGGAAGACCGAGTTCGCACTACACATACCCTAACTTGGTGATGTGCAGCAGCTACGGCGGTGTGGGGAAGATGATGTCCCACGACAGCGAGGAAGGACTCCGTGTAACATCCCAAAATTCTAAATTTTGGAATGTTATATTAAATAAATAACTATGCTTGTTGTCTGATTGTTGGTTTGATGGAATGAGTGAAACTGAGTGAAATTTGAAACTTTTGAAAGTTGAATGAGAGGGAATGAAATGACTTTCCCAAAACTTTCTCCTTTGCCTTTTGGATCTCAATGAATTCAAATTCATTCCAAAACCAAAACCTAGAGTGAAGATGACATGACTTCTTCCATTTGGAATGAAAAGGGTTTTTGAAAGGATTTGAATTTCATCTGGGAATATTTCAAATTCAAGGCTTTATGCAACTCAATGACTTTCATGAGTGAAGATAAAATGACTTCTTCAATTATATGAAATATGAGTTGGAAGTTAAAATGTATCAAGTTGAAAGTCATTTGAAGGTGCTTTGAAACCCTCCTTCAAAATTTGAGTTTTGAATTTGAATTCAAACTCTGGCAAGTGGGAAACATTTCAAAAGCTAAGCCTGATAAATACTTGATCAAAAGTATGAGAGGAGCAAACATGACACTCCAAAAATATCAGAGGAAACAATGCCAAAAGTTTTGGATTCAAATCTGAATTTTATTTGAATTTGAAAAAAATGGATTTTTATAAAGTTTGGATTTTGCCTTTGGAAAAATATTCAAATGAAAGGGAATATTCCCCTGATCATTTTGGTATATATATACCCTATATAAAATATTTATATTTTAAAAGATATACTCTGTTTTGTTTTATTTTAAAAAATAAAATTTAAAAAAACCCTCTCAGCGCCACCAGCCCCCTGCCCAACCAGCGCCGACAAACCCCAAGGCCAGCGCAGCCGTGCCCCACCAGGCCAGCCGAGCCAGCCAGCTCCCTCTCACCTCACCCCTCGCCTGAACCCCCTCGATCGCCACCACCCGCTCGCTCCCACCCTCCTCTCTCACAGCCAGGCCCCGCCCTTCTTCCTCCCCGCCCACGCCACGCCGTCGCCACAGATCGCGGATCGAAGGATCCGGATGCCGATCCTCCCGATCGCCTCCCTTACCCAGACGAGCCCCTGCTATTTAAGCCGTCGCCCACACCCCATTTCCCCCCGCCTAGCCCTCGCGGACCCCTCTCCCCGTGCAGAGCTCGCCGGAGCCGAGAGCCCGCCCAGCGCCATTAGCCTGTTCCGCCACCCCGACCACCCCGAGCTCGCCTGAGACCACCTCCAGACTCCCTCGCTCGACCACACCTCCCGTGCCCTCGCCTCGAGCTCCAGAGCCGCCGAGCACCGTCGCCGTCGATCACCGAACGCCACCGCCTCGAGCTCGCTGCCGACCGACTCAAACCACCCGAACTCGCCTGACCCCATCCCCGAGCTCCCTTGCTCACCGCACCCGCGGAGGCCTCCGCCGCGCCTGACCACCGGAGCCTCCAGCGCCAACGTCGCCTCGAGCAGCCGTCGACCGTCGCCGTCGTCTTCCCACAAGTGAGTCGCGGAGAGACCCCCCACCGTTAGATCTAGATCGTAGGGTCTAGATTATAACCCCGAAGAATACGGTCTATTTTAAAAGCCCGGTTTTATTCCGTTTATTTTATTTTAGTTAGGTTTATTTAGCGGCCCGTTTTAGTTTAACCCTAGGCCCGTTTAGGCTATTTGACGACAAGGTCGTAGTTTAGGCCCATTAGGCCTTTTTATTTTATTTTTGTTTTTCTGTTTTAATGTAATAGTTTCATTTTTGAAAAATTCATATCTTTTATTCTGTTTAATATTTTTAGGTGATTCTTTTTTGTTGGTTTGAAAATTTTATGTAGTTTCTGCAGAATATATATATAGCTATGTTAAAATTAATTAAAATTGCTTTAATTTAGTTTTAGTCAGAATAGTAAATCTGCTATAACTTGAGTTAGAAAAATTATTTTTGGATGATTCTTTTTGTCCCAACTTTATTTTAACATTGCCAAACCATAAAAATTCACTTGGGTATTTTAGGATTAATAAATAAATAGATTTAAGCAGAATCTTGTTAATCCTAATTAATTAACTAGCTCCTGTTTTCCTAATATTTTAATTAGTAAATAAATTTATTTTTAACTTGTGATTGATTATTCTAGGATAGTTCCTGTCACTCTAATAGATGAACTTTTATTTATAATTAATAAAAGTTTTATTTTATTTTTCTTAATAGAAATTGGATTAGGCCTAATAGGAGTTTCATAATAGGTTTTAAATTATTTCTTTTTGCTCCTAGTTGATTAGTGAAATCTTTTCTGTTAAGTTAACCTAAAACCATGATTAGGTTATGTTGAGAAAATTTTATTAAATAAAACTATTTTAGTTGTTGCTTGAAGTAGGAAAAACTTTGAATTGGTTTTCTTTGAGTTTTCCCTTGGATTTGGTTTTGGTTGTTTTGGTGTGTTATGTTACTTTTGCTATGCTATTGTGTTATGTGATCCTATGCTATGTGCTTATGGTGATTATTGTTTATCTCGGTAGAATTTCCGGAGTGCGAAGTTTGCTACCACGAGTCCCTAGTTTTCAAAGATCGTCAACAAGGCAAGTTCACTTTGACCATGCTTTTCTTACCTATGGTTTATTGCATTTAGTGGCCCTTTTGCAACCACCCCTCAGTAGTGTTATTGAATCCTTGTAGTTGAGTAGTATGCATGAGGTAGGAACCCATCACCCTGTTACCAAGCCCGGGACGTTATTTATTTTAAAGCTACGCTATAGTAGACGGGGCTTGGTATGAGTGCTCGAGAGTGGTGTGAAGAAGGAGGACTCTACGTCAATGACGACAACTCCATGACGGAATCTGCAAGGACTGCATCTTCAAGGCCTCAAGACTTCAAGACTCAAGACAAGAATTCAATACACACTCTTTGGGTGAAGGACGGTTGACGGGCACCTGGAGAAACCAGTGGTTGGCGGGATGCATGGAGAAGCGCCATGACATCTTGCGGAAAGCTTCACCCAGACTCAAAGAGACGGAAGAATACTTCACGCCGGAAGCTTACTGTGCAACCACAAGTCATTATGGGCTCGGCTTGGTTGACCTTAGTTGTGACTCTGGTGGGACGGTACTAGCGGATGTAGAACTACGGTAGGATGGGTTGAGTACGGACGGTGGTCGAGGAACTCTTTGGAAGACCATGTTTGGTCATCTTGTTCTCAAACACTCAAGTGCGAGAACGTAAAGAGAGGGATCGAATCTTGCGGGTAAAGTGTACAAACCTCTGCGCAGAGGGTTATAACCTAATCGATTAGCCATGTCCCGATTCACGGACAATTTGAGCATCTGGACTTGGATCTATCTCGGAACTCTCAACACCGGATTGATAACTTAATTGTGGGCAACTTATGTTGATTTTGGGCTATGAGACATCGGTTGGCGGAACCATGTCATGATAGAAAACTCCATAGTACCGACTTCATTTATTCCTTTGATGCAGGGAAAATAAAACCAGCTTTTACGCAAAAACCCCAGATACAGAGCCACAAAGCCCTACTGCATATAGTATAGTTTATCATCTGTTTTCTCTTATTGTGATCTTGCCGGTACATTCAATGTACTGACCTACACGGCTGCAACGTATCATGTTGCAGGATTTTCTTCGACGAGTAAGAGTTACGATCTGAGGTTACGGTCTACACTCAACTTTGCCGATGGCGTTGATGGGACTCCACACCCGTTTGTTTGTTTCCGCTGAGTATTATGAGGTATATATCATTTTACGTTATATATACATGTGATTGCACTTTGATATATACATTGATGTACTGTGTGTGCCAGCATACTGATCCAGGGATGGCACAGTAACACAGAGGCTTGACCGTCTGAGGTCGGGTCGCTACACTCCGGCAACCACTTTCCGGCAGTGAAGCGATGAAGGGATCGTCGGTGTTGAGCTCAAGGAGGAGCGCTACGGTAGAGCTTCGGAGGAGATAGTGTCAAGGAGGAAGAGAAGCGGATGAAGGTGGGGCTTCGAAGGTGCTGCAGTATTTATATGCAAGGGAAAATAACCGCGGCTAGTGAATCCGATCGAACGACCACTATCGAGAGACTATTGCTATTCAACGGACAGGATGGGGTGGCAGTTGATGGGTTGCACGTGGCAACCGTCATAAAAGATTGTGGTCCTAACTTGGGCGGGAAACCCCAAATTTTGGATAGCTTTCGCCAAAACAGATTAAAGTTCGGACCTAATCTTTACCGTGGTCAAGGACACCAGAAAAGTTTTGGTACCAAATGAAATTGAGCATTGATTACGGAAAAACATAGATTGGAAGAGATAGAACAAAGGGAAAACAGGGTCCTAGGCATTTCACTCAGTCAACGAAACACAAACACCGGAAAGAATAGCTACGAGAGAAATACATTCGACAAACACAAAAACTTTCGATTGAAAGAAAACTCAACGAAAGAAAGTTGTGGTGGCGTGACCCACCATATAAGAATTGTATGACCCGAGCGTCGCACAATTATCGTGGCACCCGGTTAGTCTAGTTCTAAGTTAATATATTCACTCTCAGAAATAAAATTTCACTTTTTCGAAATTTTCAAACACTTCGAGTGTTGTGCACCCATTCCTTCTAAGATGTGAAAGTGTTGGCACGGGTGCCGAGTCCAACTTACTGCATCTTTGCGAAGTCCAGTATATTTAGCTCACACCGCAACACACAGAATCGTTTCTCATCGAGAGGCTTGGTGAAAATATCAACGAGATTGTCTTCAGTCTTGACGTGATTGATGGCAATATCCTCTCGAGCAACATGATTATGAATGAAATGATGTCTGATGGCAATGTGCTTTGTGTGAGAATGCTGCACTGGATTGTGTGCAATTTTGATAGCATTCTCATTTTCACAATATAGAGGAATCTTCTTGACCTTGATGACATAATCCTTTAGAGTCTACTTCATCAACAATAACTGAGTGCAACAAGCGCCAACACAATGTATTCGGCCTCAACCGTAGAAAGAGATACACAATTCTTCTTCCTTGATGACCAACATACCAATGATCTGCCGAGGAAATGGCATGTCCCGGAAGTAGATTTCTTGTCAATCAAGTCACCTGCGTAATCTCTGAATAGCCAACGAGATCAAACTGTGCTCCCTTAGGATACCATAAGCCTAAGGTGGGGGTGTGAGCCAAATATCTCAGAATACGCTTGACCACTTGGTGATGCGATTCTTTCGGTGCAGCTTGCACTATTGCAGGGTAGTCCAAACGCGACAGTCCAATCAGAGACCCTTTGAAGAAACTGTGTGCGATGCATCAATCACAAATGGTGATGTAATAAAACCATCAAAAAAGATGCAAAATGTTTGTGATGGCGGTGACATCAAACACGGTGAGTTGTGTGTGCGATGCGTGGCAAACAGTTAATCCAGCAGAACTGTTTGTGATGAGGCAGAACAACAGAAACGAGCAGCCAGATGAGGGTGTGTTTGATATACGGCATACAGTTCACTAGGAAGAACTGTGTGTGATTAGGCAACACAATACAAATGGTTCAACTGAACAAGACGTGCGTGATACACGGCAAACAGGTCTGTAATCAGAAATGTGTGCGAAGACCAATAATAACACAGACGATTGCTGCTAATAAGCCATATGATTTGCTCTGTCTATAGAAGAATAACATAATATATATATATATATATATATATATATATATATATATACATATATATATATATATATATATATATATATATGAAATAAACATTCAATTACATAAGTTACTATACAGATCATTCGCACACACCTCAATAAACAATTGTATGCATTCTAAACTAAGAGAAACGATCGTCTAGTCATCTACTTCTCGTGACACTCCCGCCACTGCTCTATGTCTCAATCCCTAGTCTGGGCCAGGAAGAAGACACTCCCTCATGTCAACTATCCACATGTACATCTCGTAGCTTGTGTACGCGTCCTTGGCCGCGTACTTGACGTGTTCTTCATCCAGTCTCTCATGCCAGACATTGTGCCTGGCGTTCTTGTCCTTCTTGCTCTCATCCTTCATCTTCATGTAGTAGGGGTCGATGATGGCCGAGGCGAGGTTAACCAGGGAGTTCTGTTTGTTGTTGTCGCTGCCCCAGACCTTGTAGTGGTCCTGGATGTTGACAAGATTCTGGCATTTCAAACCCGAAACCTTGAGCACTTTTCGATCGTTGGTGGTGTCCACCGTAACGAAACTGTAGTCAGAGCTGTTGATAAACCTGGAGAAATGCTCGCAAGGCCTTGTGGCCAGGTGGTAGTGGTATACGAGGACGTCATGTCGCACGCACAATTGGGCGACGACAACCTTCTGATTGTGCCCGGCACGACCGATGGTGTACTCGAGGTCGAAGCCGACCACTTGGTACTTGTCATTGGCAAGCAACTACTCCATAGTTTTGATGGAGCTCTCCACCGAGACCGGCTCATTCGTGTACACCACCGAGAGGGCCTTCCCCCTCACGTGGGTGTCCACTACGTGATGCATGGTGAACTGCCCGCCGTTATCGTCGTCGACCGTTGGGAGCGCCATTGGAGCCACGGGGAGCGCCATTGGAACCGCTGGATGTCCTCTCTGTATGTGTCATTGTGGGTGTGCTTATTGTGCCGTGTGGCATGAGATATGAAGGTAAAAGGCCGCAGGAATAAATGGGGGCCGGACAGCCTGGATTCTCGGCGCATCCGCATGGCAGTTTTTGCAGCGGGTAACTGCATCATGGCGTCGCGCCCGGTGCAACCGCATGCACACGTGCGTGATCGTGCGCCGGCCCCAAACACTGGGAGAGCGCGTGGAGGGACGAGGGCAGAGCGCCCGGAGGGACGCGAGAGCAGTGCGCGCACGGCCGGACGCGAGCAGAGCATGCCGCGGCCGCCTCAACCACGAGCAACCCCACACATAGAGCAGTTGAACACGCAGGGAATGGTCGTCTACAAGCTGGCCGGCAGTTGCATCACTGCCTAGAGAGCGGCCGTGTTCTACTACCTTCGTCTTGGTCTATTAGTCCCCTTTATATTATGTGCCATATTTTGACCTTAAATTTAACCAACAGAATGTTAATGCATGTCACAAAAATTATATAATTGGAAACTATGTTCAAATACGAATATAACGATATAATCTCTGGCGACATGCATTCACATTTTATTAGTTAAATCTCTAGTCAAAATTTGGCACAAAAACACATAGAAGACTTATAAACCAGGCATGGGGATGTAGGTAGTTTAATCGCAAATGTTTTTATTTTATTAATTGTATGTCTACGTGTCCTTTCGTCCTCCTCTCGCATGTCTTGTCACCCCGCTGCCGCAGACGGGGCCGTTCTTTTGATCAAACGGTGGTGAGCCCATTCCCGCGCAAGCTTCCCGTCTGACTCGGTGAAATCCCCCAAAATCCCAATGCCTACTGGTCTGCTATAAAAACCCTCACGACCGGCGAGTCCTGCGAGGCATTTTCCCCTCCCTCCCTGCAGCTTATCTTGTCTGCTTCTCCTAGAATTGCCAATGGCACCCGTCCGTCATCATCGCTCAGGCACTCCGCCGTCATCAGAGGACAGCTCCAGCTGGGAGGCTACACCGCGGCGGCGGCGCAGTCCCCAGCGTAGTGTAGTGCGCGTGGCGTCCCTGTTGGGTGTGCGCGGAACACCCACCACACGCTCCGCCACCGCTGCCCATCGGCAGATGTTGCCGGCTACCGTTGCCGCCACCCCACCATCTGCCGCCGTGGCCGCCACACCGCCCTCGAAAGCCAGGGCCATCTCCCGCTCCACCGCCGCAGCCCGAACGCGGGAGGTGGCCGCCGTGGCCGCCACCCCACTGCCGGCCACCGTGGCCATCACCCGCTCCGCCGCCGTGACCTGAAGGCGGGAGGTGGTGGTCGTGGCCGCCACCCCATTGTCATCCGCCATGGCCGCCAGCCCACCGTCGACCACCGGGGTCATTACCCGCTCCGCCACCGCCGCCCGAAGGCGGGAGGCGGAGGTGGAGGCCCGCACGTGCGTCAGCGACCTTGCACGTTACATCAAGTTCCCGCGGGAGGAGGAGGAGTGCTTCGTCGAGCATGCAAAGAGCCTTACCGCCACCGTGTCTGCAGCACAGGCCGCCCCAGAGGCGAGGAATCAGGAAATCTACGAGGAGAACCACCGCTTCGAGAGGGGTCGTCTGGAGCAGCAGAGGGCGTTCGAGGTGAGCATCGCTGAAGGTGCAGCAGCGGCAGGCACCGTATTGCAGTTATCCAGCTCGTCGGTAGGCTCCTCCTCTACCTCTTACTGAGGGCACTCGGCAGAGGAGAGGCTATCGGAAGTAGTACAAAGCCCCTCCGTAGTAGTAGTATTTAGAGGCTATTTTGTTTAGTTCATCTGACTATAGAGGTGGTGGAACTGTACAACGTACTTAAAATTGGCTAGTATATATAGTTGAACTAGCTATTTTAGTACGCGGTTGGCAACAATTGGGGGAAAGTTTGGTCGGTTCAGCTGTCGAGTTGAACTGTTTGTATAAAGAACGACAGCTTAATCTATGAATAAAATCTATGCTTAATTACTAAATTTTAGTTGTGAAAATTAGATAGTGCTAGTGATTTTTAGCTGCATATTTTGACAAATCGCAATGTTACAAGGTTGAAAAATGGCAATGTTACTAGATCAACAAATTTCAATCTTTCTAGTTTGGCAAATGGCAATATACCCAATATGACAGATGCAAATCTTACCAAATTGTCTGTGCATGGTTGCACATGGGTCATCCAAAACAACCGTTTGCGTTGAAGGGATTTACAAATCCTGCTCGGCACATTTTCTCTTGGTTTAGCGCCGAAGTCTGGCTATATATACCATATTCAGTCTGGACCGTTTGCATTGAAGATATGCACAAATCCTGCGCTGCGAATTTTCCCTTGACTTACTCGGGAAGACCATAGCTCTCACTTTGCATACGGTTGTTCTATCTAAAACGTTTGCGATCAAGAGCTGCACAAATCCTGCTCGTCACATTTTCCCTTGGCTTCCTGGGGAAGCTATCGGTTGCATATGGGTGTTCTAACTAAAACGTTTGTGATGTATGTTTTATATTTAAAAACCATTGACGTTTTTTCTAAAAGAAAATCGTTTGATAAGTCTGTACATTAAGAGAGAAAAACGCAAGTTCGTTCAAACCATATCTTTCATTCAGTCACACTGCGAATTTATATTTATATGATCGAGATACAGTAATAAACCCAAATAAACTATTTCCAGCGGCGTGCCGCGCCGGCGTTCTCGTTGTCGTCCTCCGGGACGCCGTTGTTGAAGTCTTCAAGGCAGCACAGAATGTTCTTCACTTGGAAATCAAACATCATGTCGTCGCGCGATCGACGGGCGGGGCGCGGGAGGACGGCAACTAGCGGCGCTGCAAGGTAGCGGCCGATGGCGGCGTCCCATGCCGCTGAGGGGGGTGCGCGCACGGGCACGGGCGCTGCGGGTGTAGGCAAATGCACGGAGACCGGCACCGCGGTGGGTGCAGGGGCGCGCACGGGCACGGGCGCTGGTGCTGGCATGTACGCGAACTCACGCGGGTCCCCGGAGACCTCGCTGACGCCTGCAGCTTCCAGCTCTGCGGTAGTGCTCGGCGACTAGCCCGTCAATGCTACGGGGATGGTCGCAGGCGCGGGCGCGGGGATGGGAGCTGGGACGGGCGCGGAGGCAGAAACCGCTGCAGCCAGCTCGTGTAGGGCCATGTCCATGAGGCCCCATTCCTCCTTATTTTCTATCTCCCGTGGTCAGAGTTGACTTCACCACACTTGAAGACTAGTAGCAGATGATCCTTCCACGCCATAGCGTTGGTGGAGGTCTGCGGGAGGGAGGGGAATGGGAGGCGAACAGTAAGGCCGCCCGTATTAAACAGTGGCTCGGGCGCCATTAATGGAGAGGATGCGAGTAAGTCAGGCGACCATGGAAGTCAAAGGGCTCGCTTCCCAGTGAGCCTGCGCAGTGTACAGCTTGCACGCTTCCCGGTGAGCCTGCGCATTGGAAGACAGCTTGCACGCTTCTCGGCGAGCCTACGCACCGGACTGTGCTCGCACGCCTCCCATTCAGTAAAGCAATTGTCCGCACGACACCTCCTATAGCCATTAAAAGAGAGACATGTGGTGTCACGTGAATGGTTAACAGAATGCACATGATTTAAATTATACAAATGTTTGTGACGTTAAAGTGGCAGCTATTTGTTTCAAAATGCCTTTGTTGGTTGTTATTCGAGTGCGCCTTCTCTCAAAATGGACACGAAAAATACCACAGCATGTCGAGTGACATTCCATGATAGCATGCCAAGTTTCACGGATTTCAGACGAGTTTTGGATTTACTAAAATTTAAAAATAAAGTACCTCAACGTTTTGCCGGCAACCAACGGTGCCCTGGTGTTTGAGATTCATTTCCATTTCTTGCATGGGACCTAAGCATGCACCCAAGGACACACATTTGTTATGTCAACCCATTTTTCTGCACTGGAGCATGTGCATGTAGTTTAAATTTGAATTATGCACATAAAATACCTAGAAAACCCGGTTAATGTATAAAAATGTCCAAGCGAACCCTGAAAAATCCCAAAAAATGACACAACACTTCTGTCTTCTATGTTGACACTAGAAAATTTTTTAAAGCAAGAAGAGGCAACGGATATCGTTTCATCCCCAAAGGTGGCACGTTCCCTACCGAAACCATCAGGCTTGTTGTGAGAAGCTCTGGTTTGCAAGAAGCTTATACCCAAACCTGCCCCAAATGGGACAAAAAATTACCACAGCATGTTGATGCCGCTCCATGATAGCATGTCAAATTTCCGCTCCATGATAGCATGTCAAATTTCTCTGACGATTTTTGGATTTACTATTAAAAACCATGTATCTCAATGTTTGCGGTCGAGCGGCGGTGACAAGGTGTTTGACATTAATTCTCATTTCTTGCATGGGACCTAAGCATGCAACCAAGGACACAGATTTACTTTTTCAACCAATTTACATGCACTGGAGCATGTGCCTGTAGTTCAAATTTGAATTATGCACATAAAATGCCTAGAAAACCCAGTTAATGTATAAAAAATGTCCAAACGAACCCCGAAAAATCCCAAAAATTGACACAACACTCATGTTGTTCTATGTTGACACTAGAAAAAAATTGAAAGAAAGAAGAGGCAATGGATATCGTTTCATCCACAAAGGTGGCACGTTCCCTACCGAAACCATCAGGCTTGTTCTAAGAAGCTCTGGTTTGCGAGAAGTTTATACCCAAATCAGCCCCAAATGGATATTTTTACCATGAGATGTTGATGCCGTTCCATGCTAGCATGTCAAGTTTCATAAATTTCAGACACGTTTTTGATTTACTAGAATTTAAAAAGCATGTATCTCAATGTTAGCGGCCGAGCGACAGTGGCAAGGTGTCTGACATTCATTCTCATTTCTTGCATGGGACTTAAGCATCCAACCAAGGACACCCATTTCAGTTTTTAACCCATTTATATGCACTGCAGCATGTGCATGTAGTTCAAATCTGAATTATGCACATAAATGCATAGAAAACTCAGTTAATGTATAAAAATGTCCAAGCGAACCCCAAAAATCCCAAAATTTGACACAACACTCATGTTGTTCTATGTTGACACGAGAAATTTTTTTAAAGTAAGAAGAGGCAACAGATATCGTTTCGTCCCCCAAGGTGGCACGTTCCCTACCGAAACCATCAGGCTTGTTGTGAGAGAAGCTCTGGTTTGCGAGAAGCTTATACCCAAACCTGCCCCAAATGGGACAATATTTCTACCACGGCATGTCGATGTCGTTCTATGATATCATGTCAAGTTTCATGAATTTCAGACGAGTTATCGATTTACTAGAATTTTAAAACCATGTATCTCAATGTTAGCGGCCGAGCGACAGTGTCAAGGTGTTTGACATTCATTCTCATTTCTTGCATGTGACCTAAGCTTGCAACCAGGGATACAAAATTGATTTTTCAACCCATTTTTATGCACTAAAGCATGTGCATGTAGTTCAATTTTGAATTATACACATAAATGCCTAGAAAACTCAGTGTCCAAATGATCCTCGAAAAATTCCAAAATTTAACATGACACTCTTGTTGTTCTATGTTGACACCAGGAAAAAAAATTAAGCAAGAAGAGGCAACGAATATCGTTTTGTCCACAAAGGTGACACGTTTCCCTAACGGAACCATGAGGCTTCTTGTGAGAAGCTCTGGTTTGTGAGAAGCTTATACCATAACCTGCCCCAAATGGGACAATATTTTTTACCCCAACATGTTGATGCCATTCCATGATAGCATGCCAAGGTTCATGAATTTCGGCGGGTTTTGGATTTACTAGAATTACAACAGCAAGTACCTCAATGTTTGCTGGAGAGCCACAGTGAGGTGGTGTTCGAAATTCATCCCCATTTCTTGCATGGGACATAAGCATAAACCCATGGACACATATATGATTTTACAACCTATGTTGGTGCACCAGAGCATGTGCATGTAGTTTAATTTTGAATTGGGCGCCTGAAATGGCTAGAAAACCAAGTTAATGTATAAAAATGTCCAAATGAACCCTGAATAATTCCAATTTTTTTACGAAACACCTATAGTTGCATGTTCACTGCAGATAAAAGTTCTAGCAATTCAAACACCCTCCATTGTCGATGTGACCCCATTATGTAATTCAAATCACGATGAAAAATCAAGTAGATCACACACAGTTTATTATCACCAACCGTGTGAGATGCAGTACAAAATATCTTGGAGCATCGTCGGAGTATAGTACGCCTATGGCTTACGCGAGAAGGTGCATCAGCTACAGTCCACACCCGGCGTGTCAAGAACACTAGCTCGCTCCCCAAATATCATTTCACTGTTCAATCGTCGCTGGTGAAAGATGGGGACTGGACCCGCGTCATGAGGGAAACTTCGGCGGCCCACTCCGGCGAGAGCGCGGCCGCAGCCGCCATGTGCGTGCTAACAAGGTGCATGAGCGTAGCCGTAATCTATGACCGGGCGGCCAAGGTAGCCCAAACGGCCGCTGTTT
Source organism: Aegilops longissima (assembly GCA_021605205.1). Lineage (NCBI taxonomy): Eukaryota > Viridiplantae > Streptophyta > Magnoliopsida > Poales > Poaceae > Aegilops > Aegilops longissima. The sequence continues at coordinate 331,656,791 of CM038682.1, forward strand.
CTTCTCAGGTGGCAGCAACAACATCTGCCTCGGGGATAGCAACTGGCGAGAGCAGCACAACAGCTATTCGTTCCGCAGTGGTGGCCTTGGCCCTGATGGAGGCCGCCCACGACCATGTCAAGGCTGCCCACGCCCAGCTCGTGGCGGTCACCGCACAAATCGAACGAAGCTTCTCCGACAACGGTCGACAACCCACGACCGAAGAGTTGGCAATCACCGAGAGCTTCGAGCATCTGTCCGTTCCTCCGCCGCATACCTTGCCATGATGGAGCCGGTCCAAGCCTAGATCGCGGCCGCCCACGGCCAGCTCATGGAGGCCTTTTCCAAAGAGATGGCGGAAGCGGATGGCGAGATGCTTGCCGAGTATGGTGCGATGGATGCCATGGAGCCCCTTCCCCAGGAGACTATTGGGCGCGAGCTGGACATGTAGGAGGCGGCGGAGATCGACGAGCACCAGCCATAGTAGTACTCTTTGTTTTGTTTAATTAATTAAGAGCGCCGGTCTTTAATTTGTTAGAGTAATGTTTAGGTCAGTTAGCTTTGTTTAATTGCTGAACTTGCTCGATTAGGAAGTGTGGGTGTGCTGTAGTCTCTTTTGTGTACCCAAATTATGCAATGACGTGGATAACCACTGTAACCAGGGAAATTCGAACCAAAAATTTTGACGTACAAACTCATCACACACGGGTTAAGCTATATGAATCGTTTGTGATGTTCACATATCGTACACAGTGCTGAATAAGGGACCGTGTCTGATGACACTTAGCGCGCCATTTTTTCGATGCACCGATTCAAAAAATTTGGCTTCCCCAGAAATATCTACCTCCCCGCCCCCTCCCCGTTACCAAAAGCCACATTTCCCCTGTTTCCGCCTTCCTTTCCAAGTTGAAACCTTCACTCCTTGCTTGCAGCGCCGCCTCCTCGCCGGCGACCCTCCTTCACACTGCTCGGCCTCGTCTATCCAGGCAGGTAATCCACAGCCGACCCCCATCCTCCTCCTCCTTCCACATCCCACATGCCCCGACCGCTGGCGCGACATCTTCCACCCAAATCACCGACCCTCCTCCAAATAAGCGTCGCTCTAAGCCATGGTGCATGCGGTATAGCCAGGAGCTCAAGTTGCATTTGGCAGCAGAGAAGCAAATCGCGGTCGCACGCGTGGATGAGGTCGCGATGGCTGCCATTCGTGCCGACCCCCAGATCTTGGAGGAGAACCTTGCCGTCGAGGCCACCGACGATGCCTCGCGCGCCGACGCCGCGATGCGGTTGGTTGCTTTAAACGATAGTTTTGGCATTTTCTCGAGGCCACCCTCGGTGCCTTCGACGAAGACTACGCGGTGTTTTCTCGGCGTGCACGTGCTTACCTCAACTCGAGAGCCAATAGGTTGGTGCCCGGAGCGGCTCAGGCAACTCACCACTACAACGAGGGCACCCACGATGTGGAGGCCTCGCCCTCTTCCATGTCCAAGGAGCCAATCATCGTCGATATCTCCGACGATGAGGAGTAGCTTGTCTTATTAGCTCACTATAAGGAATCATGTTCAGTTTGCTAGCTACGCCGGTTAAGCATGCTCGGTTTACCCGTTGCATGTGCTGCTCCTGCCTTTCCTTAACAAATTCTAGTGAATTGTGCTATCTACTTTTACCATGCAATATGTTGCTGTAGTGTATATGTTCTATATGTCGTGTAATGCTGTGCTCACTTATTAATTGTTTGGTTAATTAGTTGTTGTCTTCACTTAACTGTTTGGTTCAATTCTGCAAATGTGATGTTCAATTCTTCAGGCTGCAATTTAGTATTGTCTTCCAAGTGAGAAATAAATTGAGTTTATCTTTACAAAATACATGAGAAACAAATACAATTGCTATATTTCCAAGTTGCCAAGCATGCTTGGTTTGGTTAACTATCTGATCTTCTAGTATGTTATACATTGTGAAATGTGGTGCTCGGTTAACGTTTGGTTCATTTGTTGTGGTGTTTAGTTAACTGTTTGGTTCAATTCTGCAATGCGGTGCTCAATTATTGTGGGTGCATTCTGTTATTGTATGCCATGTGAGAAATAAAACAAATTTGGTTGTACTAAATACATGAGAAACAAATACAATTGCTATATTTCCAAGTTGTTAAGCATGCTTGGTTTGGTTAACTGTCTGATCTTCTATTAGGAGTATGTTATATTGTGCAATGTGGTGCTCAGTTAATGTTTGGTTCATTTGTTGTGGTGTTTAGTTAACTGCTTGGTTCAGTTCTGCAATGTGATGTCCAATTGTCGTGGGTAGAATTTTGTGTTGTTGTGCATGTGAGGAATAAATCGAATTTGGCTGCACTTAATCTCTACTCTTATAAAAAAACCGAGTTGGTGATGATGGTGTGCCTGCCATCTTGTAATATAGACCATCCGATCTATATCTGACGGATAGAAAGCAAACTATGACAATTTTACAAAAGATACCCGCACCACTCTCCACATTTACAGATAAGGCCTTGCCTCGTTCATCCTTATCTCCCACAACCTCATTGCCGAGCAATTAAAAAGGAAGTCTCTAGAACGATCTAGCATGGTGGCCGCTGCCGCCTGTCGGCACCATCCATCCCCATGCCTCTGCCCAGTCCGACCACCAGTCACCACCATGCTCTACTCCTCATCACCTTATCTCTCATCTTTCATTTTTTCAATGAAATTCTCGAGATACCATTTTACCGATAAAATTCTCGAGATATCATTAGTTTTTACACATGGGATTACTCCTGCATGGGTCAATCACAATAGGTGTTTTGTAAAAAATGCATCTTGATGTTTCGTGCAATGCACGGGCATCTTGCTAGTACATGAGAAACATATACAACTGCTATATTTCCTAGTTCTTAATCATGCTTGGTTTGGATAAATGGGTTTTCCATGTGGCTTGAATTAATCTGATGAATCTGCAATGTGCTTATTTTTCATCAACATATTTTACTGATAGCATGTGAACCCTCACTTAACCTGATGACTAACTACCTTATATGTTGTAGGGAAACAATGGGAAGCACTGAGGTTTACAATCGAGGTTTGCACATGCATGGTCCTTTGTCTAATAGCACATTATTGTGCAATTGCAAGAACCATTCTAATATTTAGGTTTTTAACAATTTGGTCTTGCACATGTAGGTCCTGCTGTCAGAGGTTTTGACCCACTGTTCGGCCCTTTTTGCATATGGGGAAATGAGTTGTCCATGAATATCAGTCAAGTCAAGAAACTCAGAAAGATTTTTAGGACAAAGAAATTAGCGACAAAAAACAACAAGATCTTTGTGTGCACAATGAAGAAGACGTCAGTTCACTACAAGATGGTACTAACTATTATACCTTGCCTTGTTTATTCCTTTGCCCCATTTCCAATATAGAGAAGATATTTATGCACATCCTTATTTCCAGGCCTTTCCAAAGCAGTTCACTGATGATTACCTCTCAAACCACCTGTATGGTCAGGAGGCGAGGAAGGTTTTCATACAACACCCACAGTTCAATATTGAAGTGTTCCTGAAGAGGATGAAGGATGGACGGTAAATCATCCACAGGCACTGGCCTAAAGTTGCAAAGACCTTCAACATCAATGAAGGCTCAATATTCGGCTTTTGCTTCAGCAGTTTTCCAGATAAGATGCATCTATCTATGTACTGTCTATGATGCTAATTTCGAAAGGTTATGGATGTTGCATGTGAAACTTGGTGCCGGTGCAGTTGTGTAATGGGGTAGCTGAGTGCTGAAGCTAAATGATGTTGTACTCTGATGTATTTAAATTATGAAATCCTGCTTCCTTAATATGGAAATGAAATATATTGTGTGCTTAATATGAAATGTCAATTAGATTAATAAATGGATTTTTAATAATAGGGCAATTAGCCTGCTAAAGGCCAATTAGCCTGCTAATTGGGTTTTTCTATTGCAAACTGTTATTGAGAAAACACCGTGGGTGATGACCTCAGGCAACGCACACAGTTTCTAGGAATAAACCGTGTTGGATCAATGAACAATCACACACGACATCCTCATGAAAATTGTTTGTGTTAGGCCACCTTGCACAAACGTTTACCATATAAAAAGTGTGTGTGATGGACAACCTTTGCCACACAGTTTCTTCTACGCACTGTGTGTGATGCATTCCATAACGCAAACGATAAAATTGTTAATATCGTGTGCAATGGCAACGCCATCACAAATGATTTAATGGGGAAAATTGTGTGTGATGTACCTGCGAATGGAATCGTTTTCCTTGGAGTGACTGTGTGGGATGTATATATGAATGGAAACGTACTTCTTTGATTAACTGTGTGGGATGTACATCCTAACAGAAACATGTTCCTTGGATTGACTGTGTGGAATGTACATACGAATGAAACGTTTGACGGGGACTGACTGTGTGGAATGTACTTACGACCGAAAACGATTTGGCATGTATAATTGTATTTTTTAGCACAACTGCACGTATAACCGTATTTGATCGCTCACCGGTCGCACACGGCCTCATTTTGCCGAGTGTGTGTGCCAGGAGGGCATATCCCTGACAGTTTCTGGGTCGTGTGGGAACGACCCCCCTATCGGAGTCACTCACTTGGCGACGGTTCGAAACACCGTCGCGGAAAGGGGTTAAAAACCGTTTGTATAGCACCTCGTTGTACTAGTGCTGATAGCGGCCACACATGCAAACACTCAACATAATATCAGGTCTGGATGCACATAGGTAAAGAAGAGAACCAATCATCAAACGATAAGCCTTCTGATCGTAATCCTTACCGTACACATCTGCGTCCATCTTACCATTCGTGGGCATTGGAGTTTTGTAGCCCTTCATTTTGGAATCTTGCATTTTGAACTTGTTCAAGACACTCTCTTAGATATTTCTCCTGAGATATAAAAATTCCATTTGCCTGTTGACGTATTTGCAGGCCGAGAAAGAACTTAAGTTCACCCATCATTGACATTTGATATTTTTTGGACATCATTTTTCTGAACTCTAGGCTGCAAGCATTGTTAGTACAACCGAAGATAATATCATCCACATAAATTTGACATATGAATAGGTCATTATCAACAGCACGAGTGAAAAGTGTGGGAACGGTGGATCCTGGCTTGAACCCTTTTTCGAGCAGAAACTTCTTCAAGATGTCATACCATGCTCTAGGGGCTTGCTTCAGCCCATAAAGAGCCTTTTTCAACCTGAAAACTTTGTTAGGAAACTCACGGTGTTCGAAGCCAGGTGGTTGTCTAACATAAACTTCCTCATCAATTTCACCATTGAGGAAAGCACTTTTCACATCCATTTGATAAAGCAAGATATCATTGTAATTTGCATAAGCAAGAAGAATATGAATTGCCTCAAGGCATGCAACAGGAGCATAAGTTTCACCAAAATCAATACCTTCTACCTGTGTATACCTTGAGCGACAAGACGTGCTTTGTTTCTCACAACAATGCCATTTTCATCTTGCTTGTTCCGGAATATCCATTTGGTGCCGATGATATTATGCTTCTTAGGATTCGGCTTGTCGACCAATTCCCAAACATCATTCAATTCGAATTGCACCAACTCCTCTTGCATAGCATTCATCCAATCTGGATAATTCATGGCTTCCTCATACTTGGTAGGTTCTGCCAATGAAACAAAGGATAAACTGCCACAGTAGTTAGCCAAATGAGTGCGTGAACAAGTTGTGGGTCAATAACCTGGATTATCGAGTTCATCGAGAATTAATGAAGGACCAACTCGATTAGCCACTCGAGGATGAGGATTTTCATCTTGATGATCATTATCACTTTCATCAGCATCAGCATTTGTATCGCCATTCCCTTCAGGATTGCCATTTTGCTTGGCATTTGGATTTGGGTTGCCATTAGTATTTGGAGTGGCATTTTGCTTTGGCAGTGGCTTGGCGAGTTCTGCTTCGAGTCATAGGAGCATCATCATCGGAAGACTCAGGTGAATTTTCTGCAACTGGCTTAACGCTCCCAATAGCCATTTGCCGAATAGCATCCGAGATCGGTGGCTCCCACTTTTGGCAGGTGCTCCTTTTGGGAGCCATTAGATTCATCAAACCGCACATTTACCATTTCCATAACTTTCCCGTGGTGAGAATTATGGACACGATAAGTATGCGAGTTCGAGCCATAGCCAAGAAGAAAACCTTCAAGTGCCTTAGGTCCAAACTTGGAAGAATGATTCATATCACAAATATAACAAGGTGCACAAAAAACACGTAAATAAGAAACATTTGGTTGCTTGCTAGTGATAAGCTCATATGAGGTTTTCTTAAGGAACTTGTGTAGATAAACACGATTGATAACATGACAAGCAGTATTAATAACATCAGCCCAGAAGTGAATAGGAGTTTTATACTCACTGAGCATTGTTCTTGCCATTCAATGAGAGTTCTATTCTTTCGCTCAACAACTCCATTTTGTCGGGGAGTGTAAGCGACAGAGAACTCCTGAGTAATACCATTTTCGTCAAAGAAAATCATCGATATGAGTATTTTTGAACTCAGTCCCATTGTCACTTCTGACATGCTTAATTCGCACATCATATTCATTCTGGGCTTTCTTGGTGAAGCTTTTGAAGATATATTGGGTGCAGGTTTTATCTTCGAGAAAGAATACCCAAGTGTAGCGAGAGAAATCATCAACAATGACCAGGTCATAATGACTGCCACCGAAACTTGCATAGTTTTGAGGACCAAATAAATCCATATGAAGAATTTCCAGAGGTCTTGTTCTGGTCATAACAGTCTTTGATGAATGATGCTTCTTGGCCAATTTACCAGCCTCACATGCAGCACAGAGATGATCCTTGTCGAATTTCACATCAGGAATGCCACGAAGATGATTTTTCTTCACTAGAGTCTGCAAAGTTCTCATACCTTCATGACCAAGTCTTCGGTGCCACAACCAACATTCGGCTGCTTTTGCAAGCAAACAAGTTTGGACTGAGGGACCCTTAGAGAAATCCACAATATATACATCACCTTTTTCTAATTCCCTCGAAGACAAAGGAATTGTTAGAGGCCATGAAGACAATGCATTTGGATATGTAAAATAGAACTAGCATGCCTAGATCATATAGCTTGCCAAATGACATAAGGTTGAATCCAAGAGACTGAACAAGTAAAACATCATCAACAAACTTGTCTTTGGATATGGCAATTTTACCTAGCCCAATTACCTTTCCTTTGTTGTTGTCGCCAAAAGTGGTATACTTCAGAGGTGAAGCAGTTAAGTTGGGGTCGACAAACAACGACTTGTCTCTGGTCATATGACTAGTGCATCCACTATCCATTATCCATTCTATACACCCGGAGACATAGTCCTGCAGAAGAATTAGGCTTTCTTAACCATCCACATCTTTGCAGGTGGCTTCGAAACAAATGAGTGAGCAGGATATGATTTCTTTCGGTAATCATAGTGTTACTCGATGAGGTGTGAGAATAATCAAAGGAATAAGCATTGAAATTCTTTCAAGACGAATGAGTATAGTGATTGAACGAGGCATGCATGTACTCATTTTGTCGAACTTTTTCAAGGAAGTAACGAGCATTTTGAGCCTGCATGGTTAGTAATGTGGTAACAAGTAATGCTTCAATAGTTTTCTTAGGCACCCATATAGCTTTCTTTTGGCGGCATTCCTGTTGTCCGGTCCAACATAGCGAGCAACAACCTCACCATATTGGTTTTTGAACAACTTGTAGTTGTCCATAGAATCATCATCAGGATATTTAGGGATGGGAGAGTTATATCCCGAAAGCAAAGCTGGATCGAGCGTTTTGCTTGGCAGGCACCCATACAGTGCGAGGATATTGATCAGGTTCCCAATAGGAGCCATTTTCATTCAGTTTCCTTTCGAAAACAATGCCATCTTTCCTAGGATTTTTGTGAAGAATGGATTTCTTCAAAACATCACAAAGGGTTTGATGCCCTTGGAGAGATTTGAACATTCCTGTCTCAAGAAGATCCTTCAACCTAGCATTTTCATCAGAAACAAAACCATTTTCCTCGAGAGAGGGGTTAGCATTCACAGATGATTCAACATTTGATTCAGCATTGGATCGTTCAAGACAATTTAAGAAAGATGGAACAAATACTTCAGGTTTCTCTTTAAGTTGTTGGGTGAGAAGAGAATTTTCTCTGATCAAATCCTCATGATCCTCTCTCAGCGCCTAGAAGAAGAATTGTATATGATGCAACCAGAAGGTTTTGTCGATCCAAAGGAGGCTAAAAAAGTTTGCAAGCTCCAGCGATCCATTTATGGACTGGTGCAAGCCTCTCGGAGTTGGAATAAACATTTTGATAGTGTGATCAAAGCATATGGTTTTATACAGACTTTTGGAGAAGCCTGAATTTACAAGAAAGTGAGTGGGAGCACTACAGCCTTTCTGATAAGTATATGTGAATGACATATTGTTGATCGGAAATGATGTGGAATTTTCTGGAAAGCATAAAGGAGTGTTTGAAAGGAGTTTTTCAAAGAAAGACCTCGGTGAAGCTGCTTACATATTGGGCATGAAGATCTATAGAGATAGATCAAGACACTTGATAAGATTTTTCAATGAGTACATACCTTGACAAGGTTTTTGAAGTAGTTCAAAATGGAACAGTCAAAGAAGGAGTTCTTGCCTGTACTGCAAGGTGTAAAGTTGAGTAAGACTCAAAACACGACCACGGCAGAAAATAGAAAGAGAATGAAAGTCATTCCCTATGCCTCAGCCACAGGTTCTATAAAGTATGCTATGTTGTGTACCAAACCTATTGTGTACCTTGCCATGAGTTTGGCAAGGGGGTACGATAATGATCCAGGAGTGGATCACTTGACAGCGGTCAAAATTATCCTTAGAAGACTAAGGAGATATTTCTCGGTTATGGAGGTGATAAAGAGTTCGTCGTAAATAGTTACACCGATGCAAGCTTTTACACCAATTCGGATGACTCTGAGTCTCAATCTGGATACATATTGAAAGTGGGAGCAGTTAGCTAGAGTAGCTCCACACAGAGCATTGTAGACATAGAAAATTTGCAAAATACATACGGCTCTGAATGTGATAGACCCATTGACTAGGCTTCTCTCACAAGCAAAACATGATCACACCTTAGTACTCTTTGGGTGTTAATCACATAGCGATGTGAACTAGATTATTGGCTCTAGTAAAAACCCTTTGGGTATTAGTCACATGGCGATATGAACTAATCACATGGTGACGTGAACTATTGGTGTTAAATCACATGGCGATGTGAACTAGATTATTGACTCTAGTGCAAGTGGGAGACTGAAGGAAATATGCCCTAGAGGCAATAATAAAGTTGTTATTTATATTTCCTTATATCATGATAAATGTTTATTATTCATGCTAGAATTGTATTAACCGTAAACTTAGTACATGTGTGAATACATAGACAAAATAGAGTGTCCCCAGTATGCCTCTACTTGACTAGCTCGTTAATCAAATATGGTTATGTTTCCTGGCCACAGCCATGTGTTGTCATTTGATGAACGGGATGACATCATTAGAGAATGATGTGATGGACAAGACCCATCCGTTAGCTTAGCATAATGACCGTTTAGTTTTATTGCTATTGCTTTCATCGTGACTTATACATGTTCCTCTGACTATGAGATTATGCAACTCCCGAATACTGGAGGAACACCTTGTGTGCTATCAAACGTCACAATGTAATTGGGTGATTATAACGATGCTCTACAGATGACTCCGAAGGTGTGTGTTGGGTTGGCATAGATCGAGATTAGGATTTGTCACTCCGTGTATCGAAGAGGTATCTCTGGGCCCTCTCGGTAATGAACATCACTATAAGCCCTGCAAGCAATGTGACTAATGAGTTAGTCACGGGATAATGCATTACAGAATGAGTAAAGAGACTTGTCGGTAACGAGATTGAACTAGGTATGATGATACCGACGATCGAATCTCGGGCAAGTAACATACCGATGAAAAAGGGAACAACGTATGTTGTTATGCGGTTTGACTGATAAAGATCTTCGTAGAATATGTAGGAGCCAATATGAGCATCCATGTTTCGCTATTGATTATTGACTGGATATGTGTCTCGGTCATGTCTACATAGTTCTCGAACCCATAGGGTCTGCATGCTTAACGTTCGATAACGATTTGTATTATGAGTTATGTGATTGGATGACCGAAGATGGTTTAGAGTACCGGATGAGATCACGGACATGACGAGGAGTCTCAAAATGGTCGAGACATAAAGATTGATATATTGGACCATGTTATTCGGACACCGGAAGTGTTCGGGATAGTTTCGGGTAAAACCAGAGTGCCGGAGGGGTTACCGGAACCCCCCGGGGGAACTAATGGGCCACCATGGTGTTGGGGAACGTAGTAATTTCAAAAAAATTCCTACGCACACGCAAGATCATGGTGATGCATAGCAACGAGAGGGGAGAGTGTGTCCACGTACCCTCGTAGACCGAAAGCGGAAGCGTTATGACAACGCGGTTGATGTAGTCGTACGTCTTCACGATCCGACCGATCCAAGCACCGAACGTACAGCACCACCGTGTTCTGCACACGTTCAGCTCGATGACGATCCCCGGACTCTGATCCAGCAGGGTGTCGGGGATGAGTTCCACAAGACGACGGTGTGGTGACGATGATGATGTTCTACCGACGCAGGCTTCGCCTAAACTCCGCGACGATATGACCGAGGTGGAATATGGTGGAGGGGGCACCGCACACGGCTAAGGAACGATCACGAAGATCAACTTGTGTGTCTAGGGTGCCCCCCGCCCCGTATATATAAAGGAGCAAGGGGGAGGTCGGCCGCCCTTGTGGGCGCGCCAGGAGGAGGAGTCCTCCTCCTAGTAGGAGTAGGACTCCTCTTTCCTACTCCTACTAGGAGGGAAAGGAAGGGGAGAGGAGAGGGAAGAGGCGCCGCCCCCTCTCTAGTCCAGTCGGACCAGAAGGGGAGGCGCGCGCCCATCCCGGCTGCCCTCTCTCTCTCCACTAAAGCCCATAAGGCCCAATACTCCTCCCGGGGTTCCGGTAACCTCCGGCACTCCGTTTTCTCCAAATCACCCGAACACTTCCGGTGTCCGAATATAGTCGTCCAATATATCGATCTTTATGTCTCGACCATTTCGAGACTCCCGTCATGTCTGTGATCACATCCGGACTCGAACAACCTTGGTACATCAAAACTTATAAACTCATAATAAAACTGTCATTGTAACGTTAAGCATGCGGACCCTACGGGTTCGAGAACTATGTAGACATGACCTAGAACTGTTTCTCGGTCAATAACCAATAGTGGAACCTGGATGTTCATATTGGCTCCTACATATTCTACGAGATCTTTATCGGTTAAACCGCATAACAACATACGTTGTTCCTTTGCCATCGGTATGTTACTTGCCCGAGATTCGATCGTCGGTATCCAATACCTAGTTCAATCTCGTTACGCAAGTCTCTTTACTCGCTCCGTAATACATCATCCCGTAACTAACTCATTAGTTACAATGCTTGCAAGGCTTAAGTGATGTGTATGACCGAGAGGGCCAGAGATACCTCTCCGACAATCGGAGTGACAAAACCTAATCTCAAATACGCCAACTCAACATGTACCTTCGAGACACCTGAGAGCACCTTTATAATCACCCGATTACGCTGTGACATTTGGTAGCACACAAAGTGTTCCTCCGTAAACGGAGTTGCATAATCTCATAGTTGTAGGAACTTTGTATAAGTTATGAAGAAAGCAATAGCAATATACTAAACGATCAAGTGCTAGGCTAACGGAATGGGTCAAGTCAATCACATCATTCTCCTAATGATGTGATCCTCGTTAATCAAATGACAACACATGTCTATGGTTAGGAAACATAACCATCTTTGATTAATGAGCTAGTCAAGTAGAGGCATACTAGTGACATTATGTTTGTCTATGTATTCACACATGTATCATGTTTCCGGGTAATACAATTCTAGCATGAATAATAAACATTTATCATGATATGAGGAAATAAATAATAACTTTATTATTGCCTCTAGGGCATATTTCCTTCAGTCTCCCACTTGCACTAAAGTCAATAATCTAGATTACATAGTAATGATTCTAACACCCATGGAGTCTTGGTGCTGATCATGTTTTGCTCGTGGAAGAGGCTTAGTCAACGGGTCTGCAATATTCAGATCCGTATGTATCTTGCAAATCTCTATGTCTCCCACCTGGACTTGTTCCCGGATGGAATTGAAGCGTCTCTTGATGTGCTTGGTCCTCTTGTGAAATCTGGATTCCTTTGCCAAGGCAATTGCACCAAGATCTTGTCACGAAAGATTTTCATTGGTCCCGATGCACTAAGTATGACACCTAGATCGGAAATGAACTCCTTCATCCAGACTCCTTCATTTGCTGCTTCTGAAGCAGCTATGTACTCCGCTTCGCATGTAGATCCCGCTACGACGCTTTGTTTAGAACTGCACCAACTGACAGCTCCACCGTTTAATATAAATATGTATCCGGTATGCGATTTAGAATCGTCCGGATCAGTGTCAAAGCTTGCATCGACGTAACCCTTTACGACAAACTCTTTGTCACCTCCATAAACGAGAAACATATCCTTAGTCCTTTTCAGGTATTTCAGGATGTTCTTGACCGCTGTCCAGTGATCCACTCCTAGATTACTTTGGTACCTCCCTACTAAACTAATAGCAAGGCACACATCAGGTCTGGTACACGGCATTGCATACATGATAGAGCCTATGGCTGAGGCATAGGGAACTCCTTTCATTTTTTCTCTATCTTCTGCAGTGGTCGGGCATTGAGTCTGACTCAACTTCACACCTTGTAGTACAGGCAAGAATCCTTTCTTTGCCTGATCCATATTGAACTTTTTCAAAATTTTATCAAGGTATGTGCTTTGTGAAAGTCCAATCAAGCGTCTTGATCTATCTCTATAGATCTTGATGCCCAATATGTAAGCAGCTTCACCAAGGTCTTTCATTGAAAAACTTTTATTCGAGTATCCTTTTGTGCTATCCAGAAATTCTATATCATTTCCAATCAATAATATGTCGTCCACATATAATATCAGAAATGCTACAGAGCTCCCACTCACTTTCTTGTAAATACAGGCTTCTCCAAAAGTCTGTATAAAACCATATGCTTTGATCACACTATCAAAGCGTTTATTCCAACTCCGAGAGGCTTGCACCAGGCCATAAATGGATCGCTGGAGCTTGCACACTTTGTTAGCTCCCTTAGGATCGACAAAACCTTCCGGTTGCATCATATAAAACTCTTCTTCTAGAAATCCATTCAGGAATGCAGTTTTGACATCCATCTGCCACATTTCATAATCATAAAATGCAGCAATTGCTAACATGATTCGAACTGACTTAAGCATCACTACAGGTGAGAAGGTCTCATCGTAGTCAACCCCTTGAACTTGTCCAAAACCTTTTGCAACAAGTCGAGCTTTGTAAACAGTAACATTACCGTCAGCGTCAGTCTTCTTCTTGAAGATCCATTAATTCTCTATTGCTTGCCGATCATTTGGCAAGTCAACCAAAGTCCACACTTTGTTCTCATACATGGATCCCATCTCAGATTTCATGGCTTCAAGCCATTTTGCGGAATCTGGGCTCACCATCGCTTCTTCATAGTTCGTAGGTTCACCATGATCTAGTAGCATGACTTCCGTAATAGGATTATCGTACCACTCGTGTGGATCTTACTCGGTTGATCTACGAAGTTCAAGAATAACTTGATCTGAAGTTTCATGATCATCATCATTAACTTCCTCACTAATTGGTGTAGGTGTCACAGGAACTGATTTCTGTGATGAACTACTTTCCAATAAGGGAGCTGGTATTGTTACCTCATCAAGTTCTACTTTCCTCCCACTCACTTCTTTCAAGAGAAACTCCTTCTCTAGAAAGGATCCATTCTTAGCAACAAATGTCTTGCCTTCGGATCTGTGATAGAAGGTGTACCCAACTGTCTCCTTTGGGTATCCTATGAAGACACATTTTTCCGATTTGGGTTCGAGCTTATCAAGTTGAAGTTTTTTCACATAAGCATAGCAGCCCCAAACTTTCAGAAACGACAACTTTGGTTTCTTGCCAAACCATAGTTCATAAGGAGTCGTCTCAACAGATTTTGATGGTGCCCTATTTAACGTGAATGCGGCCGTCTCTAAAGCATAATCCCAAAACGATAGCGGTAAATCGGTAAGAGACATCATAGATCGCACCATATCTAGTAAAGTACGATTACGACGTTCGGACACACCATTACGTTGTGGTGTTCCAGGTGGCGTAAGTTGCGAAACTATTCCGCATTGTTTCAAATGTAGACCAAACTCGTAACTCAAATATTCTCCTCACGATCAGATCGTAGAAACTTTATTTTCTTGTTACGGTGATTTTCAACTTCACTCTGAAATTCTTTGAACTTTTCAAATGTTTCAGATTTTATGCTTCATTAAGTAGATATACCCGTATCTGCTTAAATCATCTGTGAAGGTGAGAAAATAACGATATCCGCCATGAGCCTCAATATTCATCGGACCACATACATCTGTATGTATGATTTCCAACAAATCTGTTGCTCTCTCCATAGTACCGGAGAACGGTGTTTTAGTCATCTTGCCCATGAGGCACGGTTCATAAGTACCAAGTGATTCATAATCAAGTGATTCCAAAAGTCCATCGGTATGGAGTTTCTTCATGCGTTTTACACCGATATGACCTAAACGGCAAGTACCACAAATAAGTTGCACTATCATTATCAACTCTGCATCTTTTGGCTTCAACATTATGAATATGTGTATTACTACTATCGAGATTCATCAAAATAGACCACTCTTTAAGGGTGCATGACCATAAAAGATATTACTCATATAAATAGAACAACCATTATTCTCTAATTTAAATGAATAACCGTCTCGCATCAAACAAGATCCAGATATAATGTTCATGCTCAACGCGGCACCAAATAACAATTATTCAGGTCTAAAACTAATCCCAAGGTAGATGTAGAGGTAGCATGCCGATCGCGATCACATCGACTTTGGAACCATTTCCCACGGCATCGTCACCTCGTCCTTGGCCGTGTTCGCTTATTCCGTAGTCCCTGCTTTGAGTTGCAAATATTAGCAATGTAACCAGATATCAAATACCAGTGCTATCTGCGAGCTCTAGTAAGGTACACATCAATAACATGTATATCACATATACCTTTGTTCACCTTGCCATCCTTCTTATCCGCCAAATACTTGGGGCAGTTCCGCTCCCAGTGACCAGCTTGCTTGCAGTAGAAGCACTCAGTTTCAGGCTTAGGTCCAGACTTGGGTTTCTTCTCTTGAGCAGCAACTTGTTTGTTGTTCTTTTTTAAGTTCCCCTTCTTCTTCCCTTTGCCCTTTTTCTTGAAACTAGTGGTCTTGTTGACCATCAACACTTGATGCTCCTTCTTGATTTCTACCTCCGCAACTTTTAGCATTGCGAAGAGCTCGGTAATTGTCTTGTTCATCCCTTGCATATTATAGTTCATCACGAAGCTCTTGTAGCTTGGTGGCAGTGATTGGAGAATTCTGTCAATGACGCTATCATCCGGAAGATTAACTCCCAGTTGAATCAAGTGATTATTATACCCAGACATTTTGAGTATATGCTCACTGACAGAACTATTCTCCTCCATCTTGCAGCTATAGAACTTATTGGAGACTTCATATCTCTCAATTTGGGCATTTGCTTGAAATATTAACTTCAACTCCTGGAACATCTCATACGCTCCATGACGTTCAAAACGTCGTTGAAGACCCGGTTCTAAGCCGTAAAGCATGGCACAATCGAACTATTGAGTAGTCATCGCTTTGCTCGCCAGACGCTCATAACATCTGGCGTTGCTCTGCAGCAGGCACGCACCCAGCGGTGCTTCCAGGACGTATTCTTCTATGCAGCAATGAGGATAATCCTCAAGTTATGGACCCAGTCCGTGTAATTGCTACCATCATCTTTCAACTTTGCTTTCTCAAGGAACGCATTAAAATTCAACGGAACAACAGCACGAGCCATCTATCTACGACAAACATAGATAAGCAAAATACTATCGGTACTAAGTTCATGATAAATTTAAGTTCAATTAATCATATTACTTAAGAACTCCCACTCGCATGACATCTCTCTAGTCATCTAAGTGATCACGTGATCCAAATCAACTAAACCATAACCGATCATCACGTGAGATGGAGTAGTTTTCAATGGTGAACATCACTATGTTGATCATATCTACTATATGATTCACGCCGACCTTTCGGTCTCCGTGTTCGAGGCCATATCTGCATATGCTAGGCTCGTCAAGTTTAACTGAGTATTCTGCTTGTGCAAAACTGGCTTGCACCCATTGTAGATGGACGTTGAGCTTATCACACCCGATCATCACGTGGTGTCCGGGCACGATTTAACTTTGGCAACGGTGCATACTCGGGAGAACACTTCTTGATAATTTAGTGAGAGATCATCTTAAAATGCTACCGTCAATCAAAGCAAGATAAGATGCATAAAGGATAAACATCACATGCAATCAATATAAGTGATATGATATGGCCACCATCATCTTGTGCTTGTGATCTCCATCTCCAAGCACCGCCATGATCACCATCATCATCGGTAGCGACACCTTGATCTCCATCGTAGCATCGTTGTCGTCTCGCCAACTATTGCTTCTACGACTATCGCTACCGCTTAGTGATAAAGTAAAGCAATTACAGGGTGTTTACATTTCATACAATAAAGCAACAACCATATGGCTCCTGCCAGTTGCCGATAACTTGATTACAAAACATGATCATCTCATACAATAAAATATAGCATCACGTCTTGACCATATCACATCACAACATGCCCTGCAAAAACAAGTTAGACGTCCTCTACTTTGTTGTTGCAAGTTTTACGTGGCTGCTACGGGCTGAGCAAGAACCGTTCTGACCTACGCATCAAAACCACAACGATAGTTCGTCAAGTTAGTGCTGTTTTAACCTTCGCAAGGACCGGGCGTGGCCATACTCGGTTCAACTAAAGTTGGAGAAACTGACACCCGCCAGCCACCTGTGTGCAAAGCACGTCGGTAGAACCAGTCTCGCGTAAGCGTCTGGCGTAATGTCGGTCCGGCCGCTTCATCCAACAATACCGCCAAACCAAAGTATGACATGCCGGTAAGCAAGATGACTTGTATCGCCCACAACTCACTTGTGTTCTACTCGTGCATATAGCATCAACGCATAAAACCAGGCTCGGATGCCACTGTTGGGGAACGTAGTAATTTCAAAAAAATTCCTACGCACACGCAAGATCATGGTGATGCATAGCAACGAGAGGGAGAGTGTGTCCACGCACTCGTGAGACCGAAAGCGAAGCGTTATGACAACGCGGTTGATGTAGTCGTGCGTCTTCACGATCCGACCGATCCAAGCACCGAACGTACGGCACCTCCGTGTTCTGCACACGTTCAGCTCGATGACGATCCCCGGACTCCGATCCAGCAGGGTGTCGGGGATGAGTTCCGTCAGCACGACGGCGTGATGATGATGATGATGTTCTACCGACGCAGGGCTTCGCCTAAACTCCGCGACGATATGACCGAGGTGGAATATGGTGGAGGGGGGCACCGCACACGGCTAAGGAACGATCACGAAGATCAACTTGTGTGTTCGAGGGTGCCCCCTGCCCCCGTATATAAAGGAGCAAGGGGGAGGCCGGTCGGCCCTTGTGGGCGCGCCAAGGACGAGGAGTCCTCCTCCTAGTAGGAGTAGGACTCCCTCTTTCCTACTCCTACTAGGAGGGGAAAGGAAGGGGAGAGGAGAGGGAAAGAGGCGCCGCCTCCTAGTCCAATTCGGACCAGAGGGGGAGGGGGCGCGCGACCCATCCTGGCTGCCCCTCTCTCTCTCCACTAAAGCCCATAAGGCCCAATACTCCTCCCGGGGGGTTCCGGTAACCCTCCGGCACTCCAGTTTTCTCCGAAATCACCCGGAACACTTCCGGTGTCCGAATATAGTCGTCCAATATATCGGTCTTTATGTCTCGACCATTTCGAGACTCCTCGTCATGTCCGTGATCACATTCGGGACCCCGAATAACCTTCGGTACATCAAAACTTATAAACTCATAATAAAACTGTCATCGTAACGTTAAGCGTGCGGACCCTATGAGTTCGAGAACTATGTAGACATGACCTAGAACTGTTTCTGGTCAATAACCAATAGTGGAACCTGGATGTTCATATTGGCTCCTACATATTCTATGAAGATCTTTATCGGTCAAACCGCATAACAACATACGTTGTTCCCTTTGTCATCGGTATGTTACTTGCCCGAGATTCGATCGTCGGTATCCAATACCTAGTTCAATCTCGTTACCGGCAAGTCTCTTTACTCGTTCTGTAATACATCATCCCGTAACTAACTCATTAGTTACAATGCTTGCAAGGCTTAAGTGATGTCTATTACCGAGAGGGCCCAGAGATACCTCTCCGACAATCGGAGTGACAAAACCTTATCTCGAAATAGGCCAACTCAACATGTACCTTCGGAGACACCTGTAGAGCACCTTTATAATCACCCAGTTACGTTGTGACGTTTGGTAGCACACAAAGTGTTCCTCCGATAAACGGGAGTTGCATAATCTCATAGTTGTAGGAACTTTGTATAAGTTATGAAGAAAGCAATAGCAATATACTAAACGATCAAGTGCTAGGCTAACGGAATGGGTCAAGTCAATCACATCATTCTCCTAATGATGTGATCTCGTTAATCAAATGACAACACATGTCTATGGTTAGGAAACATAACCATCTTTGATTAATGAGCTAGTCAAGTAGAGGCATACTAGTGACATTATGTTTGTCTATGTATTCACACATGTATCATGTTTCCGGGTAATGCAATTCTAGCATGAATAATAAACATTTATCATGATATGAGGAAATAAACAATAACTTTATTATTGCCTCTAGGGCATATTTCCTTCACATGGGCCCTGTTGGAGAGAGAGGAGGGCAACCCCCCCTTGGATTCCGAATTGGACAAGGGAAAGGGGGCGGCGCCCCCCTTTCCTACTCCCTTTCCTTCCTTCCCCCTCTCTCCCTCTTGGTGGAATCCTACTAGGACTTGGAGTCCTAGTAGGACTCCCCTCCTTGGGCACGCCCGCTAGGGCCGGCAGGCCTCCTCCCTCCCTCCTTTATATACATGGGGAGGGGGCACCCTAGAATACACAAGTTGATCTTTTAGCCGTGTGCGATACCCCCCTCCACAGAAACACACCTCGGTCATATCGTCGTAGTGCTTAGGCGAAGCCTTGTGCCGGTAACTTCATCATCACCGTCACCACGCCGTCGTGCTGACGAAACTCTCCCTCGGCCTCAACTGGATCAAGAGTTCGAGGGACGTCACCGAGCTGAACGTGTGCAGATCGCGGAGGTGCCGCACATACGGTACTTGGATCGGTTGGATCGCGAAGACGTTCGACTACATCAACCGCGTTACTAAACGCTTCCGCTTTCGGTCTACGAGGGTACATGGACACACTCTCCCCGCTCGTTGCTATGCATCTCCTAGATAGATCTTGCGTTATCATAGGTAAATTTTTTGAAATACTGCGTTCCCCAACAGCATATGCAATGCCAGCCATGCCAGAGTCAGAATCCTCATCGGATTCATTGGCTTCTTCGGAGTCTGACGATTCTTCTTCATCATAATCCATTTCCTTGCCGATGTACGCCTTGGCCTTGCGAGAGTTATTCTTGCGGTTGGAGAAGGACTTGGAAGGATTCCTTGAGGAAGATCTTGATGAAGATTTTGAAGAGGAGTTGTCCTTCTTCTTAAAGAACTTCTTCGCTTTCTTCTCATCATCGGAGCCGTAGTTCTTGCTCTTGCTTTTGCCTTGATGAAGTGTCCGGCCTTTTTGCACTTGAAGCAAATGTATTCTCCAGTAGGTTTTGATTAAGATTTTGAACCGCCAGAGTTGCTTGAACCTTTCTTCTGGAACTGGCTTTTCTTGTGAAAACGTTGGAATCTTTTCATGATCAGTGCGAGATTTTTTTGCTGACCCTCATCAGAATCTTCTTCGGCATTTCCTTTGGAGGAAGAATCAGTCATAGCCTTGAGAGCATGGCTTTTGCGATGGTTTGAACCATATAGATCTCTCTTTTCTTCTTCTTGTTCCTCATGGGTGTTTAGTCTTTCCATGATATCAGCAGAGTCGAGATCTTTGAAATCAGCTTATTCCCTGATCATTAGAACAAGTGTGTCGAATGAACTGTCAAGTGATCGAAGCAGCTTCTTCACAACCTCATGGTTAGTGATGTCTTTGGCGAGCAATAACCGATGCTACTACAGCAATAATGGAAATAACCGATGCTACAGCGAGGCCTTGCAGCTCATTTGCGATGTCACTCATGCGATCGAAGGTTTGCTGATAGCTTTCATTTACAATGCGCTTGAACCGATTGAACTTTGCTCGAAGAGTGTCAATGCGAGCTTCTTTCTGAGTTGAAACACCTACATTTATCTTCTCGAGAATGTCCCACAATTCCTTCGCAGTTTCACACTGTTGATAGCAAAGAGATTGAGCATGAGAGAGATGGCCACCAATTTCATCTTTAGCTTGAGTGTCCATCTGAATGGGTTTCTTCTCGGCATCAGTGGGGGCTTGAGGTATTTCAATCGTGAACGCAAACTGCACCACGTTCCACATGTCATCGTCAATGGCTCGAAGACGGATCTTAATCTTCTCCTTCCAAAAGGGATAGTTCGTCCCATTGAACATGGGAATCTTGAGATGCGACTTGTAGCTCACTTAAGACATACTTAAACTCTAAGGTTGTTAGACCAAAATGAGCAGAGTCAAGGAGTACCTTGCTCTGATACCAACTGTAGGAATGAAGTATGTCTACCAGAGGGGGGGGTGAATGGAAGCTTTAAAATTTCTTCAAAAATCTCAAAACTCTCGGAACCAGCAGCGGAGCAAATGAAAAACAAACTACAACGAGCTATAACAAGTACCGAATGAAAAATAAAACATCATCGAGACAAATCACATGAAGGAAAACATATCGAATGTAAACATGGGTAGCAAAGGTAACATGTGATGCTCGATGGCGACAGGGTATTTGTTCGACTAGTTCGTCCTTCTGCACAAGGACTACGTCTGGTTGGAGGGGCCGTGACTTAACACGGAAGATAAACTCTCTTCACCCTATTCTCCTCGACAATTGGTTTGTCAACCAATGTCGATCACTCATGGTAGATACTTGAGGCAATCTCTAAACCTTTACATACTTCTTCTTCGAGAACCACAATCACTCTTGGTCTCTAAAGAAATTGACACCTAACCGTCTAGAGAGTTTGCAGCTCTCAAGAGTAATGGTGGAGCGTACTGGACTTAGATTCGAGTGATGCTGAACCACTATATATTTTTTCGGCTCTAGGGGTTTTCTCTTGGTGGATTTTAAACTCAAATCTCTCAGACAGGGGGTTACTCAACAATCTTATCATAATCAAAGGGAGTATCCACCGGATAAAGTTGGCGCGGGGAGGCTATTTATAGCCGCAGCCTTCCCTGGAGGGAAACGACCATTTTGGACACGCGGTCTAGCCAATGGCCAACCGACATGTTTACAACGGTCAGATTTTGGAGCAACGGTAACATTGCTTGAGGAACAAGCAATGCTAACTCCTCGGTCTGAGACAAATCACTCGTAGCGAAGAAGATCGCAGTCTCTTGCTGGCAAGTATTTGCTCAGAACACAAGGAGATTTCTCTCACAACTTCCATAGGATTTGGGTTTAGCATCAGAGAATCAGAGCTTCAAACGCTACACCCCTCTTAATAGTATGGTGGTCCTATGACTCAATAAAGAGAAGAAGAACAACGAAATAAATGCTACATCTTCACTTCGTCTTCAATCTCCTCGGACGCAGTCATCTTCCTCAGACAAGCACCGAACCAATTGCTTCACTTCAAAAAAATTGAGGGGTCACTCTTGTTATCATAACCTTCGGTGATAACCTTCATTGCAGCGAAGGGAGGTTACCCTCGTCGTTTAACTCAAACTCCTCGTGATCTCAGGGACTTGTTACTCTGTGTGCTCTAGCAAACACATAATTCCCATACTGTTTATGTCAAACAAACTCCTAAACATAAGGGGCCTATCATTGCACCAACAGCTACCAAGAATTTTTTCTGGAGGTAGGAGACGAAGTGGGAGAAAGGGATAAGTGAGGGGGGTCCCTATGGGGCCCACCACCCACCAGGGCGTGCCTAGGGCGGTAGGTGCGCCCTTGTGCCTTGTGGGCACCTGGGGCATCCCCCGGGATGGTTTTAGTGCCAAAAATGCTTAAATATTCAGAAAAAATCATGTAAAAATTTCAGGTCATTTTGAGCACTTTCATTTTTGGGCACTTTTTCATTACATGGATAATTCAGAAAACAGGATATTTGTGGCATTTTATTGCATTTAACTAAAAGTAACCGAAAATATAAAGTGAGTACAAAAGGTTGTGCCTACTAAATTCATCGACCACATGCCTCTCGAAAATAATACATTAATAAGGTTCATCAAGTCTTATTAACAACTACTTCCGATTAGCATGAAACCGAAGAATCTTGTAAAACACTAGGTTACCTCAATGGGGATATGCATCTCCCCAATAATAAGTGTGACGCCCGGATACTTACGCTACAGTAACCCTCTGCTAAAGATGCCATGTCACCTCCGTTACTGTTGCTAATCTCTCGTTAGTTCAAAAAACCGATTCAAATTCAAATTCAAAATCAAGCAAACAATAAAAGTTTTCAAATATTAAAACTAAAATGTTCGGAGTGGACAAAATAATGCACATGTAATTATGGTGGAGAAACCACTATCTTTAAAAGTGTTTGAATGTCCTAATATTAAATAAAGCCGTAGCAAAACAATTAATTAAATACATTATACAATTAGTAAAACATTAGACTATTTTATTTGAATGTCCAAAGTGATGTGACAAGAGTATAGTTGTTAGACTAATTTAGGAACCAATTATGTATTTTATTCAAACTAAATTAAATAAATAGAAACAAAGGGAAAATAGATAAAAACCAAAAACTGAAACAAAAGAGAAATAAAAGCAGAACCCTCCCTCGCCAATCACACCACGACCAGCCGGCCGCCCACTGCCCAACCACGCCCTGGCCTATATGGCCAGCCGACTCCCGAACCCTAGCCTCTCCCGATCCCCTCTCGCTCCCCCTCGCCCTGGATCTGACGGCGCCTCCCCGTCGTCCCTTGACCCCTCCTCCTCCCTTGACCCCCCTCCTCTGAATCGAGACCCCGCTCCTCTCGCTCCCCAGCGTCACCGAGCACCCGCACCCGAATCCTTGCTGCGCCGGAGAACCACCTCGCCGACGCGCCCGCGCCCGAGGAACCGCTGTCCTCGCGCCATCGCCTCGCAGAAGCTCCTGCCATGGCCGCAGCCGCCTGGTTCTCCGCGTTCATGCCCCGCCAAGCCGCCTCCTCGCCGGAGATGGACGGATCCCTGGAGGCCCCGTCGCGGATCCGGCCTTCCTCCGTCCCCTTATGCCCGCGCCTGTCCATCTGCTTCGCCCGTCGTCGCCCCTGACCAACGGCCTCATCACCGACGGCCCGCACCTCATCGACCGCCTCACCGAGCCACTTCCGGCCTCCCCGAGCCTCCCCTGCAACGTTGTGAGCGGGCTCCTCCTTCCCCCTCTCGATTCACTGTTGTAGGCCGCCATTCGCGCCGTCCGTGCTTCTGACCGTGGCCGCGGACATCGCGCGGTCGCTCCGCCCCGCGCTCGCCCGCATGTGCACGGCCTTGCTCGCCTGTCAGGCGCCTGCAGACCGCACTGCCACCGCCTCACCTTGCCGCCCCACTGTCACCATGGCCGCTGCTGCCGGGCCGCCCGGCCAGCCAAGACGCCGCCGGGTCCGGTGACCCGCGCCCACAACTTTGTTCGGGTGCCCAGTAGTCCCGCACACGAGAACCCCGCCGAGACCCGCTAAGGCCCCGAGGGCCTATGACAAGTGGGGTCGTCCCTAAAACGTTTAAAAAGGAATAGAAAAAAGACTTAAAAAATATAATAATAAATAAAAATGATTAAATAGTTAATGAATTAATTAAGTTAATTAATCTTGTTTAATTAATCTAATTAAGTAGATAGTTTAATTAAGCCCTAATTAGACTAATCAGTCAATGACGAATGGGACCCACTGGTCAGGTTGACCAGTCAACCCTGTTGACTGCTGACGTTAGCATGACATCATGCTGATGTCATAAATCTAATTTTCGAATTAATTAAATAATTAATTAAATTCTAGAAATTAATAAAATCTTTAGAAAATCATATCTTTTAATCCGTAACTCGGATTAAATTATTTTCAACATGAAAGTTGCTCAGAACGACGAGTCGATCCCGGATACGCAACCCGTTCGTCCACCACACACCCTTAACATATCAAACTCGCAACTTTACCCCTCCGGCTCCTTTGCCCGAAAACGCGAAACACCGGGAATACTTTCCCGGATGCTTCCCCCCTTCACCGGTATCATCTCATACCGCGTTAGGGCACCCCTAGCACCGTTACTTGTCTTGTCTTGCATCGTTATGCATCTGTTTGCATTGTATTCATTGTTTCTCCCCCCCTCTTCTTCCGCTAGACACCGAGACCGACGCTTGCTGCTACCCAATACGACTCACGGAGTTGACGACCCTCTCTCTTGCCGAGCAACCAGGCAAGCCCCCTTTGATCACCAGATATCGCCTACTCTTCTCTATACCGCTTGCATTAGAGTAGTGTAGTATATTATTGCTTTCGATTAATCCTATCTTCGCTGCATAGCTTTGTCCTTGCTACTCTTCATTGTTACCTTTACCTGCTATCCTCTTGCTTAGTATAGGATGCTAGTGTTCCATCAAGGCCCTACACTCTTGTCCGTCTCGCCATGCTATACTACTAGGCTGTGATCACTTGGAGGTGATCACGGGCATATACTATATACTTTACATCGTTACATTACATGTGATATGTTAGGAGATGGGGGCTGAAAGGACGGTGGCTCCATCCCAGAGAGGTGGGCTGGGTTCCCGACGCCCCGATCGTTACTTGTGGCGGAGCGGCAGGCAGGTTGAGACTACAGGGTGAGAGGTGGGCTGCCCTGTCGGCGTCGCGGATACTTAACACGCTTAACGAGACCTTGGTATTTGATCTGAGTCCGCCATTTGGTCTATACGCACTAACCATCTACGGGAGTAGTTATGGGTATCCCGCGTCGTGGTATCACCGGCACTTCGTGACGCCACGATCGAGCGGCGCTACCGATTGGAACGTAAGCCTGCTCTTGTATTAAGGGGCTAGTTCCGCTTTCGCCGCCCTCATAGCGTCGTGTGTGTGCTATGGGCGATGGGCCCACACTGTGGCGCTTAGGTTTAGACCAGCGTCTTTGCCTCTCTGTTGTGCCTAGGTGGGGCTGCGGCGTGTTGATCTTCCACGGCGGGCATGACCCAGAAAGTGTGTCCGCCAAATGGGATCAAGCGTGTTGGGTTATGTGGTGCACCCTGCAGGAAGTTTAATCTATTCAATAGCTGTGATCTTGATAACAGGGACGACTTGGAGTTGTACCTTGACCTTATGACAACTAGAACCGGATACTTAATAAAACACACCCTTCCAAGTGCGGATACAACCCGGTGGTCGCTCTCTCTCGGGGTTACGAGGAGGATCGCGGGTAGGATTATTGCTATGTGATGCTACTTGGAGGACTTGATCTGCTCCCTTCTACATGTTGCAAGACGGAGGCTGCTGTAGCGTAGTCTTGACGTGATTAGATATCCCCTCTTATTCTCGGCATTCTGCAGTTCGGTCCACGATATGGCCCTTTACACATATATCCATGCATATGTAGTGTAGCTCCTTGCTTGCAGTACTTTGGATGAGTACTCACGGTTGCCTTGTTCCCCTTTCCCCCTTTCTTTACCCGATTGCTGCAACTGCACGATGGAGCCGGAGCGACGCCACCGTCGATGACGACTACTACACTGGAGGCGCCTACTACTGCGTGCAGCCCGGCAACGACGACCGTGAGTAGTTAGGAGGATCCTGCAGGAGGCCTGCGCCTCTTCGATCAGATCCCAGTTTGTGCTAGCCTTCTTAAGGCAAACTTGTTTAACTTATGTCCGTACTCAGATATTGTTGCTTCAGCTGACTCGTCTATGATCGAGCACTAGCATTCGAGCCCTCGAGGCCCCTGGCTTGTATTATGATGCTTGTATGACTTATTTTTGTTTTAGAGTTGTGTTGTGATATCTTCCCGTGAGTCCCTGATCTTGATCGTACACGTTTGCGTGTATGATTAGTGTACGATTGAACCGGGGGCGTCACAAGTTGGTATCAGAGCCGACTGCCTCTAGGAATCCCCCTTCCACACTCCTTGGCCGAAGTCGAGTCTAGACGTTGCAAAAACTTTTACTAACATGGCTGTGCGGCCCATGGGCCCACGTCGCCATTGGGTGGTATAGGATCTTTTACTCCTCGATCTTTACTCTGGGACTCTGAACTCTCTTCTACTCGGGTTAAACGATTTTTACTAACTCTGACTCTAGGTTCTCGATAATACTTTCTCCCGGAGGGCCTCTTCAGTCCGGATGATTACTTGGTGCAATCAAGGATTCGAAGATACCTTCCGATATTCTCTCGAGACCTTGTGCCCATTGCTTCTGCAATTCCCTATGGATAAATACTTACACCTGTCGTTCTTACTTTATACCCAGTCGATCTTGTTATTACAAGATACCCTGAAAAACTCGTCGTTGTTTTGATAATCCTTTGAGCTTCTCGCCTTGCTGTTCTTTGTCACCGAATACCCCTATGGTTAATTCTCGCACTTATCGAGTATCCGCTCATCCCCCAGTTGTTCATGTGTTACACAAAAGTCTTCGAAATACCATTCGATATTCTGAAAATCCTCAAAGAACTTGTTGCCCTGAAATTTCTTGTTTGCTTTCATTATGATTAATCCCATAAGTATAGTAATCATATTGGCATCCCGTGTCACCATCATTTTGAGTCTGTTGATTCAATACGTGCGAATGCACGCAATCATCGATTGATCCTTTTAAATTATCTTTCCGCTCGATCGAGCTGGTTCTCACCAAACTATCTCGTCCGTCGATTGTGCCTCTCGGTATATTCAATTGATCCATCCTTGATCGTAACGTCGCTTCGATCCTTTGTTTTGGAAATCATAATTCCTTTGCATTTAAGCTTTGAATTATTCAGATGATTCCATAACCTGTTGCATTGCATTCCTTCCTCTTCTGGTTGAGTATCGATACTCACATCAGATCCTTTGTGGACCATCAAGTCCTTTGTTGGATTGTTATCCGGCAGTGTCCTTCACATTGATCACTGTGTGAGTTCTTCCCCTGATACATAATGCCTTTGTTAAGTTGTACCCTCTGCTTGGCCAACCATGCTCTGCTTTCGGGCTTGTGTTATTTACTCTTGAAACTTGTGGTATATGTTTCTAAGAAGCCCCTATGGGTTGAACATATGCCTTCTCTAAACCGTGTGAACCCGAAAGTTTTCACAAATCATACTCTTCTGGTGCTTCGCCAGATAAAATTTCAACACTGCAACTTCATCGAACGTGAAGCGAATGAAAGGTTATGCATTGGAGAAGTGGGAGTCGACCTTGAACTTGTGTTCATGCCCATGGACACGATGTAGATCTTACCATTAAAGCTTCTCTTAAATTAATTATTCCTTTGGTATAAGTTCATCTTATATCCGGATCCGCCTTTTGCAATCGTGGTTCCGACCATGTTCTCTTTTAAATACCATTTCTCGTGCAAGTTTAAGCACTTGTCTTCGGTAGAGCAATACCCCAGTCCAACTTCTACTTTGATCTGTCATTGAGTATTGGGATAATTAATTTGATGCCCTTAGTTGTGTCCCCCTCGGCAGTTTTGCCCTTAATTTTCAAAAACCCTTGGTCTTGCCTAAACATGTTGGTCCCTTTATGTTTTTGCCCTTCCGTCCCGATTCCGTCCAGTCAAAGGCGTTTGACTGGTAGTCAGACTTTTTTCTGGACCATCTTGCCCTCCCCCCTCTCCCCGCGTGCCTCCTCTTTCTCTCTCCGTGTCCGCCTCCTCTCTTTCTCTGTGTGCAACAGGAGGAGGCCGCCGCCTTGGTAGTTCTCTGCCGCCGCGGCTGCTGGCCATTCGAGCGCCACCATGGCGTGCAGTGCTAGATCCGTCGCCCCACCTCCGGATCTACGCGACCCGACCACGCCGCCTCGCTTGCCGCCCGTTCCCGCTCCTGTTGACCTCCGGCCTCTCCGTTCCCGCTCGCGTTAAATGCGAAGGGACACGCCGCGCCCGCTCCACCCCGATCTGTCGTGCGTGAGGCCTGCCACACCAACAAGCCCATCAGCGCCACAGCCCACCGCACCGCGGCTACCATGGCGCTGGCAACGGTCAACAGGACCTGTTGCCCTTCTCCTTTTCTTCCTCTATATCTTCCCATCTAAGCGCCGCCATTTTTCCGCAGGTTCAAGCCACCATGCCCATGGCGCCCTGAGCTCCGGGACGAGCAGCTCCTGCCCATCTGCCCCACCGCCAGTCGCCAATGCCTCCCTGACCTTCGCCCCGGCTAGATCCAGTCCAGCCCGAGCCTCCCGTCCCCGATCCGCCATCTCCGCCATGCCCCCATGCCCTCGCCGATCTTGGCCTCCTCAGATCACTGCCGCCGCCTCAGATTCGATGTTGTTGGATTCCCGGCGAGAGAGAGAGAGAGACTGATTTATCTTTTGTTTTTTCTTTTCAATGTGGTTGGGACCCACTTGTAAATGTCACGTTTTTCTCTTCATTTTTTATCTTTTGACTGGAGTTGTAAGGAGGGTAAAATGGTCTAGAAAATATCTCTCTAATACCAAACGCCTTTGACTGACAGAATTGAGATGGAAGGGCAAAAGCATAAGCGAAGCAAAGTGGCTTGGGCAAGACCAAGAGTTTTTGAAAATTAGGGGCAAAACTGCCGAGTGTGACACAACTAAGGGCATAAATTCGTTTATCCCTTGAGTATTACCCCCCTGGTATCTCGAGATTATCATGGAACTGCATAACTTCTTATGAGTTCTTCATCTAGTGCTACATTCCCACTGATTCCAATTTTTCACGGGCTCTGAGTTATTAAACACTCAAAGACACCAATAACTGAACCGAGTCCGCACTACGGTTCAACAACTCTTCGGTAAGCTTCTATAAGTACGAGTTTGTACCCGATCACATCATTCCTAGCCTGATCGGCTATATCGTTATCATGCTAAATTTTAACTGTGCTACCGGGTCCTTCTTCTCGGAGCACATATTTCGACGGTGAGCTAATCTTACAATCGATCTCCCTCGTCATACCGTTTGACCTTGTACAGCAAGCTTGATTTCGAGTTTGTGTCGTACCCATGGTTCCAATGACTTTTGGCTTCATCATGCCTTTGACTTGATGTCGTCGCTGATTGATTACTTCTTCATGAAATCTATCGACAAATGTGTCGTGATCCTCATCAACCTTATGAGCTCTTCCAGGATATCAATTGAATTCATGATGAGAAATACCATCCTTGCCCTCGATGATTTGTGTTGACACTGACCACTTTATTGCCTTCCGTTCAACACAAACTTGTTCGTGTTTGTGTTATACCATGAGATCCTTGCTATCCAGCAATTGTTCTTCTTTACCTTGGAGTAGTACCATCTTTTATGTCAAGAATGTCGTGAGAATTTCACCACCTTTTAAGAATTCTTGATATTGGTGATACTTCTTGCCATATCTGTTCATTCCTTGGTCACAAGTTCAAAACTTGTAGCAACCCTATTGCTCTGAAGTTAATGGTCGGCCATTCATTCTTAGATTATTGATTATTGAATCACCATTCCGACGTTGGTCATGCAACCCAGCCCATATTCGGGTGCACCTTTCAACCAATGTTTAATTGTGTATGTTTTCCTCGAGCATACATCATTATACCATTTGATCTGACAAATGTTATCTCCTTGTTCACATAATTGTGGAAATCCATCTTTGTTAATCTCGATAAATTGCTGCTGAGTCGATCAGCCACCTCCTCACCTCTCCTTGGTTTAATGATGAACTATTGTTTCAGGAACCCGCTCCCATAGTTCATTTCCCGAGAATCTTGCAATGCCATTTCAACGATTTGTGTTGCGCCTTTTCTTCTCGGACATCCCGAGTCCGAGGTATCATGACACCAATTGGATCTGAATCTCGGTCGATATGATGGTTGGGACAACTTTCCAGAGTTATGTTGTTGGTCCTTTGATGACCCGTAATATGATGTCATGCCTAGCACCCCCGGCCGGAGGACCTATCATTATAATTTCTTTTGCAAGGAGAACCATTCCTCCCGGAGGAAATTGTAGGACTTATTTTATAAGTTACTCCCGATGGATCATTGGTGTATCCAAGTCCGCCCTTGATTGAAACACCATATCATTGCTACCAAGCATGTCTGTGGTACTCCGCTCATCACCAAGAACATTTGAAGCACAATGCTAAATTCTCTTTATCAATTATCCAAACACCGTTGTATGGGTAATGTCATGAAATTTTCCTCCCTTACCTAAATGGTTTTCTACCTTCCATCCTGTCATGGATATCATCCGCTTGTCCTTGGGAAGGATATACCGAATATGTGTTTAAACACATTTTTTCCTTTCCATTGATCTCGTTAAATCTGATAATCATATCTTCCTTTCCATTGTTTGGTTTAACCTTTCTTGTGATCTATGAGATCTAAGCAGTAATATTCTCCTGCTTCGTAAACACCTCGGTGTATAATTCGCCGAAGGACCTGTTATTTTGGTGATGACATTCCGGTAACCACCGATGGACGAGAACTTTGCCTATTGGTCCGCCTCGTTCAACGAGCAGGAAAATGGTTCTCTTCGTCCCTCGCCCTTGGTATCGACGTTGTTGCCGACATAATCGACAGGCTACTCTCTGACATGCCTTGCTATCATAACCGTGCAAGATGTCACCGCTCTTTCAACGTTTAACCCACATGGTGGGCCCATAACCCACAGTTCCACAGGATCGAAACCTGACTCTCCTGCACCCCCTGTTCCCAAGGTTGTTCCTCGCGTGTGGCCTCGTATGTAATTCACGAGCCATCTTCGAGGGATCATCAAATCTGTTGTCGGACGCAATACTTATTCCCGTTGCTCTGAACCCCTTTCGCACTATGCTTCAGGCAATGAACGATTGCCTATCCGCTTGAAACTTCTTATTGCACCGTCTTACTTTGCTCTCGATGTGTGTCATTTGTTCAACTCGAGAGATACTCATATGTTCATTCTTGGGATACCCCCAGATGAATTTCCCTTATAACCTCCTATCATTGTAGAGCTGCCCCTTACCTATTCGTAAGTACGATGGAGTTCCTGAAGAGAAGACGACAACTTCATCATGATGACCTGAAACAGCAGAGTGAAGACATCAACGCTATGGATCGACCACCTCGAGAAGAGCAACCAAGGCCGAGAAGATTTGTTAGGAATTCGTAACTAGACCTTTCCCCCTTATTCCGCCTCTTAAATCTCGGGACGAGATTTCTTGTAGTGGAGGAGAATTGCGACGCCCGGATACTTACGCTACAGTAACCCTCTGCTAAAGATGCCATGTCACCTCCGTTACTGTTGCTAATCTCTCGTTAGTTCAAAAAACCGATTCAAATTCAAATTCAAAATCAAGCAAACAATAAAAGTTTTCAAATATTAAAACTAAAATGTTCGGAGTGGACAAAATAATGCACATGTAATTATGGTGGAGAAACCACTATCTTTAAAAGTGTTTGAATGTCCTAATATTAAATAAAGTCGTAGCAAAACAATTAATTAAATACATTATACAATTAGTAAAACATTAGACTATTTTATTTGAATGTCCAAAGTGATGTGACAAGAGTATAGTTGTTAGACTAATTTAGGAACCAATTATGTATTTTATTCAAACTAAATTAAATAAATATAAACAAAGGGAAAATAGATAAAACCAAAACTGAAACAAAAGAGAAATAAAAGCAGAACCCTCCCTCGCCAATCACCACGACCCACCCGGCCGCCCACTGCCCAACCACGCCCTGGCCTATATGGCCAGCCGACTCCCGAACCCTAGCCTCTCCCGATCCCCTCTCGCTCCCCCTCGCCCCGGATCTGACGGCGCCTCCCCGTCGTCCCGCACGACCCCCTCACTCCTCCCGCACGACCCCCACTCCTCCGAACTGAGACCCCCGCTCCCTCTCGCTCCCCAGCGTCGCCGAGCACCCGCACCCGAATCCTTGCTGCGCCGGAGAACCACCTCGCCGACGCGCCCGCGCCCGAGGAACCGCTGTCCTCGCGCCATCGCCTCGCAGAAGCTCCTGCCATGGCCGCAGCCGCCTGGTTCTCCGCGTTCATGCCGCGCCAAACCGCCTCCTCGCCGGAGATGGACGGATCCCTGGAGGCCCCGTCGCGGATCCGGCCTTCCTCCGTCCCCTGATGCCCGCGCCTGTCCATCTGCTTCGCCCGTCGTCGCCCCTGACCAACGGCCTCATCACCGACGATCCGCACCTCATCGACCGCCTCACCGAGCCACTTCCGGCCTCCCCGAGCCTCCCCTGCAACGCTGTGAGCGGGCTCCTCCTTCCCCCTCTCGATTCACTGTTGTAGGCCGCCATTCGCGCCGTCCGTGCTTCTGACCGTGGCCGCGGACATCGCGCGGTCGCTCCGCCTCAAGCTTCGCCCGCATGTGCGGCCTTGCTGCCTCCCGGCGCCTCAAGGCCGCACTGCCACCGCCTCACCTTGCTGCCCCCACTCTGGTCGATGCCGCCGCCACCCGTTACAGCCAGCCAAGACGCCCGGGTCCGGTGACCCGGCGCCCACAGCCTTGTTCGGGTGCCCCAGCCGGGTCCTGGCACCCGAGAACCCCGCCCGAGACCCGCTAAGGCCCCCAGGGGCCTATGACAAGTGGGGTCGTCCCCTAAAACGTTTAAAAAAGGAATAGAAAAAAAGACTTAAAAAAATATAATAATAAATAAAAATGATTAAATAGTTAATGAATTAATTAAGTTAATTAATCATGTTTAATTAATCTAATTAAGTAGATAGTTTAATTAAGCCCTAATTAGACTAATCAGTCAATGACGAATGGGACCCACTGGTCAGGTTGACCAGTCAACCCTGTTGACTGCTGACGTCAGCATGACATCATGCTGATGTCATAAATCTAATTTTCGAATTAATTAAATAATTAATTAAATTCCAGAAATTAATAAAATCTTTAGAAAATCATATCTTTTAATCCGTAACTCGGATTAAATTATTTTCAACATGAAAGTTGCTCAGAACGACAAGTCGATCCCGGATACGCAGCCCGTTCGTCCACCACACACCCCTAACATATCAAACTCGCAACTTTACCCCTCCGGCTC
Source organism: Aegilops longissima (assembly GCA_021605205.1). Lineage (NCBI taxonomy): Eukaryota > Viridiplantae > Streptophyta > Magnoliopsida > Poales > Poaceae > Aegilops > Aegilops longissima. Next base: position 331,690,333 of record CM038682.1, read on the forward strand.
CTTTGCCCGAAAACGCGAAACACCGGGAATACTTTCCCGGATGCTTCCCCCCTTCACCGGTATCATCTCATACCGCGTTAGGGCACCCCTAGCACCGTTACTTGTCTTGTCTTGCATCGTTATGCATCTGTTTGCATTGTATTCATTGTTTCTCCCCCCCTCTTCTTCCGCTAGACACCGAGACCGACGCCGCTGCTACCCAATACGACTACGGAGTTGACGACCCTCTCTTGCCGAGCAACCAGTCAAGCCCCTTTGATCACGGATATCGCCTACTCTTCTCTATACTGCTTGCATTAGAGTAGTGTAGTATATTATTGCTTTCGATTAATCCTATCTTCTTTGCATAGCTTTGTCCTTGCTACTCATCATTGTTACCTTTACCGCTATCCTCTTGCTTAGTATAGGATGCTAGTGTTCCATCGGTGGCCCTACACTCTTGTCCGTCCGCCATGCTATACTCTTCGGGTTGTGATCACTTGGGAGGTGATCACGGGCATATACTATATACTTTACATCGTTACATTACCCGTGATACTGTTGGAGATGGGGTGAAAGGACGGTGGCTCCATCTGGTAGAGGTGGGCTGGGTTCCCGACGCCCCATCGTTACTTGTGGCGGAGCGGCAGGCAGGTTGAGACTACACAGGTGAGAGGTGGGCCTGCCTCGGTCGGCGTTCGCGGATACTTAACACGCTTAACGAGATCTTGGTATTTGATCCGAGTCCGCCATTTGGTCTATACGCACTAACCATCTACGTGGGAGTAGTTATGGGTATCCCGCGTCGTGGTATCACCGGCACTTCGTGACGCCACGATGAGCGGCGCGCCGGATTGGAACGTAAGCCTGCTCTTGTATTAAGGGGCTAGTTCCGCTTTCGGCCGCCCTCGAACGCGTGCGGGTGTGCTATGGGCGATGGGCCCGCACCCTGGCGCTTAGGTTTAGACCGCGTCTGGCCTCTCTGTGCCTAGGTGGGCTGCGGCGTGTTGATCTTCAGCGGCGGGCATGACCCAGAAAGTGTGCCCGCCAAAATGGGATCAAGCGTGTTGGGTTATGTGGTGCACCCTGCAGGAAGTTTAATCTATTCGAATAGCCGTGATCTTGATAATGGAGGACGACTTGGAGTTGTACCTTGACCTTATGACAACTAGAACCGGATACTTAATAAAACACACCCTTCCAAGTGCGGATACAACCCGGTGGTCGCTCTCTCTCGTGGTTACGAGGAGGGATCGCGGTAGGATTATTGCTATGTGATGCTACTTGGAGGACTTCGGTCTGCTCCCTTCTACATGTTGCAAGACGGAGGCTGCCGGAAGCGTAGTCTTCGACAGGATTAGATATCCCCCTCTTATTCTGGCATTCTGCAGTTCACCCACCGATATGGCCCTTTACACATATATCCATGCATATGTAGTGTAGCTCCTTGCTTGCAGTACTTTGGATGAGTACTCACGGTTGCCTTGTTCCCCTTTCTTTACCCGATTGCTGCAACTGCACGATGGAGCCGGGAGCCAGACGCCACCATCGATGACGACTACTACACTGGAGGCGCCTACTATCTGCGTGCAGCCCGGCGACGACGACCAGGAGTAGTTAGGAGGATCCTGCAGGAGGCCCGCGCCTCTTCGATCAGATCCCGGTTTGTGCTAGCCTTCTTAAGGCAAACTTGTTTAACTTATGTCCAGTACTCAGATATTGTTGCTTCCGCTGACTCGCGTCTATGATCGAGCACTTGTATTCGAGCCCTCGAGGCCCCGGCTTGTATTATGATGCTTGTATGACTTATTTTTGTTTTAGAGTTGTGTTGTGATATCTTCCCGTGAGTCCCTGATCTTGATCGTATACGTTTGCGTGTATGATTAGTGTACGATTGAATCGGGGGCGTCACAATAAGTGTCTCATATTTCTTTTTAACAATAGGAAGGGGAATTTAAAAACTTCCAATAGTAATTGTCGGAGTCTTTTCAATAACATGAATACCATTTACTTGAAACTGTTTCTTCGGAAAGTGCACCTTATGTTCATTACTATTGATATGAAAAGTGATCTTGCTTTTGTTGCAATCAATAACAGCCTTGCAGTGTTCAAAAAGGGCATATCAAGTATAACAGTTTTCGTCCTCGGGCATATCAAGTATAACAAAGTTTGTTAAGATAGTAACATTTGTAACAACAACTGGCATATCCTCAGACACTGATAGGTATGATAGTTGATTTGTCAGCTATTTGCAATGATATTTCAGTGGGTGTGAGTTTATTCAAATCAAGTCTTTTATATAAAGAGAAAAGGCATAACACTAATACCGGCTCCTAAATCACATAAAGCAGTTTTGACATAATTTCTTTAAATGTAGCATTGGTATAATTGGTATTCCTGAATCTCCTAGTTTCTTATGTCTCCATCCTTAAAAGAGTAGTTTGCAAGCATGTTTGAGATTTCAACTTTAGGTATTTTTCTTTATTAATGACAGTATCTTTCATATATTTAGCATAAGGGGCCATCTTTAAAATATCAGTGAAACGAGTACGCAAAAAGACTAGCCTAAGCATTTCAGCAAAGTGTTCAAATTCTTCCTCATCCTTTTTTTAGGTTATTTATGTAACACCCCGAGAATCATGCTACAGTAATCTTCCCCTAATGGTGATCATGTCATCATGATTACTATGCAAATTCCTACTTGTCCAAAATCAAAGTCAAATTAAAATTTAAATTGCAAGTGAAATTATTATTTCTTCAAACTGTAAACTAAAATGTTCACATTACTCTATAATTCCCCTGATCTTTGTCATGTTGAAACCAAATTAATTTGACTCACAAATAAACTCCTAGGAATTTATTAAGTGGTCCAAAGGCATTTAATTTGGCCTTTTCAAAGTAACAAAAATTTCAACCTTTGGAAATGCCCCAAAACTTGTTGTGCAACCCTAGAATATTGCATAGCATTTTTGTGCAAAGTTTGAGCTCCGAAAAAAAGTAATTGCTATCTAAACTAAATAGGAAACAGTAGCGGTTTTATTACAAAAAAAGAGAGGAGAAATGACCCTATGCCAAAAAAGAGAGGAGTAATTGCTATCTAAACTATGCTTATTGAGGAGTATCGACATATTGATACTTGATCCTCTCATCACTCAAGAACTCGTCACTCAAAATCACACGATTTTTCCAATGTACTACCTCCGTTTGAGAACGTAAGATGTTTTTGTTGGCTAGTTTAGCCTACAAAGCCGTCTTCTATTTTGAGACGAGGTAGTATTTCGTAAAAGTGGGACACACGTATAAGATTTAGTACTTAAGACTTGCACTTGATAGCCAAATTTCGTTTTCAAATTCCCCAATGAACACTGATTAGCAGATTCACGCCTTTCCCATTGGCAACAAACTTTCACCACGGGCATGCAAAACACAAGCAGGTATCCAATCCCCATTGTATATTTATTCAAGAACATCACTAATTAATGGTAAAAAACAGCCAACTCCCAGCAGAGTGGGGTTACGGCGAGCAGAGCGGCGGCAACACCCAGCAAGGAGTACCCTGCGCCGGCGCCCCCTGCCGCGCCATTGCCGGAGGAGCTGCCGTACTGGGCATTGGCGCTCTCGAGATGGATGACCAGGCAGACGACGGCAGGAGGAGAGAGCGGTTGTCCATCTTGATGATCTCGCTTTGCTTCTGAAGCCTGCTCGGTCGTGCCTAGGGAGAGGTCTATATAGAGGTGTGGACACGATACGCTCTTGCACAAAGCAAACAGAGAGACAGAAATTTGACTAGTTCTCTGAGGCTGGAGCGTCGTTTCAATCGCAAGTGGATGGTTTCTGCCGTTGTGTTGAGCTGAACCAAAGCTGCTATGTTGGTTTTACATATTCGCCTGACAATCTCCAGTGACCGTCTCGAGATTTCGCCTATGTTCTGTGCTAGACCCAGGAGCTCATTGACAAGGTCAGTTGCAGCTGGAAACCACCATGTTGATAGCAACCATGACCAAATCAAGAGCTGGCAGACCAAAAGAATCAAGGGATACAATCACAACTGTTTCTGATGCAGCTCTACGCTTCGACTCAGCAGTCCATCTGGTGTCGAATCGATCAAACACGCAATCATTGTGCGGTTGTTTCCAATTGTGGCTTTTGATCATGTTCGGTCCATCCCAAGAGCTGCATCCTCAAACATGCCAGTGAAGTCGTCAGGTAGCGGTGTTATGGATTGCAGAGAACTTAGACCTGGAACAAACTGGACGGGAGAAGACACGCACCACGTGAGGAGATGGAATATGGCCTCGGCCTCCCGGCTGCAGAGAGGGCAAAGATGCTGATTTTGAAGCCTGTGTCGCTCCAGCATATCCGCTGTCCGGCAGCGGTTGGCGAAGATCTTGCACTTCGCCGATGCCTATCCCAAGAGCAGCATCCTCAAACATGCCAGTGAAGTCGTCAGGTAGCGGTGTTATGGATTGCAGAGAACTTAGACCTGGAACAAACTGGACGGGAGAAGACACGCACCACGTGAGGAGATGGAATATGGCCTCGGCCTCCCGGCTGCAGAGAGGGCAAAGATGCTGATTTTGAAGCCTGTGTCGCTCCAGCATATCCGCTGTCCGGCAGCGGTTGGCGAAGATCTTGCACTTCGCCGATGCCCAGGCGCCCAGCCTTCCAAGATTGGACTATTCCTTCAAACAGTGTCTACATAAGCAGATTTAGCGGAGTAAACAAGGGCTGAGAAATTACCAAATGAAGTTATCTTCGTCTCGTTGGCGGACTGGGCATCGACGAGTAGAGTTATACACCAGAAATGAATTAGCAACTTGTTACCGCTCCTGCAAAATTTAGCTCCAGGTAGCCTCGGCTTGGTACCACCACCAACTGATATATAAATACATGTTGCCCGTGCTACTCACAGTTACAAAAATTAAATAACTGTGAGGCTAAGATACACGACTTCCACCAACATCCCGGTGCTCTCTGCTCGGGAGGAGTTTGGCATACTTCCATGGGGTTTGGAACAGAAACGCCCCTCTCAAGTTCTAAACAGGCAAGTTCAAAAAAAACTTCTAAACAGGCACCAGTCAGTTGCGACCGGATATTTTCATTTTCTGTGCGCACGCTCAGGCTGAATGTGCTCCCCACATCTTCAGCCAGGACCATCCACTCCGGTTCTAGGGCAGAACACTGAAACTAAATCCACTCACGCTCTAGCACACAACACTGAAACAACTTCCACAAATATACAATAAAAAAACACCCTCCATCCCAAAACATAAGACGTTTTTTGACACTATCATAGTATCAGAAAACGTCCTACATTTCAGGACGGAGGGTGTAGAGTATAATAGGATGACATGCAATAGATAGTATACGTGCTCCCTCCACTTTTATCCGGGCTTGGGACCGGCATTGGCAGTGTTACGCACCCTCACCCCACCCCATACAATCGCTTCACACATAAATAGGCAACAAATCTTAAGAGACGATGACGAAACATGTCAACAGGGCAAACACTACAAACTGTAGATGGAGATGCAGCAACTTATTAAGGACCTACCAAGATAGGTCATTTTACACACCATAACACATAAGAAGAATATAACGCTATGAATACACATCACATCCGTTGACAAAACAATTAGCTGTTCCTTGTCAAAACAAATCATGAAAAATAGAAGCTACCAAGAAAGGACTGTATTACACGTCAAGAGAAGCATAGCACATAAATAGCAAATTCTCATGCACTTCAGCTAATAACTACACCCCAGAATCATCATTTTGAACTTGTCAAATATAGCAATTATCATGTATAAGAAAGTTGCGGTTACATTAATTAGCACAACTATTTCACTAAAGCCAACATAGGTCAGCGTACACAAATTAACACCTTGCATCATGACTGTACACAATCAGACTAGAAATTCAGTTATGTACCAAATATGAGACAATGCTAATTCACAGTACACTATCTAACATAAAAGAAGACAGCCATACTCACATCAACAATGGATAAGAAGTTGCTATGAACATAGAATTAATATGTTTTGCCAGGTTGTACAACAGACGCAACAAAAAGAAACTTTAGATGCAATAACGATGTACGATGGTGCTAATGAACCAACAATATAGGCACTAAAATAGTCAAAATCAAAGACAGAAATATGGGCAGACCTGAATATATATATGGGATACAAACAACCAGAGTTCAAGATGTCTTAAGTTAAATATACTCGTGCTCATTTGCAGCGCAAGATGAGAGATTCTCATGAGCAGCACCAAGTAGAACTAGTAAAATTAATAGCTCATGAGCAATATATGGGTATGAATATTTTGGAAAAAGGAGGAAAATCACTATTTCTCAGAAATAGTTGGCTTAACTACAAAAATGAGAATCGCTTCAGGAAAGATAACACAAATTAAACATATCCCAAACAAGAAAGATAACAATTACTTCAGGAAACAAAGATAGGAATTTTTTAAGGCGTAAGCACTCCCAAACTTATCCTACTAATTGTTCAATCAATTATTCTTATTCAAAAAATCCTCAACTATACAGAAACAAACTCACACGATTGTAAGGGAAAAATTCAACCAGGCATACGAGATATACTCTGACAGGTCATTATGCACACTAAACACAAATATGCGCCATGAAGGCTTACCCTAAAAAAAAGAGAGCGCTACGATTCTCTTTAAAACAAAATCATACAAATAGAAGTTATACCATCATTTAAGAGGCAAGATCCAATAGTCCTGCACAATTTCCTATGCCCATAAATAGCAAATGTGCATGCTAGAGATATAAACAAAGTGCACTAAAGCTAACAAATACACCCCAAGTCCCAAACCACAGCCATATTCATCATTTTGAACTTGAAATTATGGACAAAACAGCATTGCAGTTACATCAAAAGGCAGAACTATTATCAGGTACATTACTGTCCAATAAACCCAACATGAATGTTTTCTTCAACTAGTTGTTATTTTCAACAAATCAAAATGCCATTGAAGCTTTAGAAAGAGGCCGACTCAAGTAAGCCAGACACAAAGTCAACATGCAGAAATAACACCTCACAGAATGACAGCGTACACAATCACACCAGAAATTCAGCCATACACAAACTTTGGGACAATACAGAGTAAGAAAAGTTAATGCACAGTGCACCGTCTTAGAAAAAAACGCCGTATTAAACAGAACACAACAACAACGTAACATTAATAAGCACGAGTCAAAATGCTTAACCTATTTGTACAACGTAGAAAGATGTATGTAGAAGAAAACGAAATGTACAAAAATCGCATTTCAGATATAGCATGGTACTAATTGACCTACCAGAGCTACAAAAAGAAACAATGATGGTAATCAACTTTTACTTATTTGCAAAAATATAGGCATTAAAGCTTAGAAGAAAGAACATGCTAACTGAAATGTGAACTCGAATTGACTACGATATGGACTAAAAATGACCTCACAAAAGTAAAAGGATATCTCAAACTTATTACACCTAATGAATAAGATGACTCCGATGAGCAACACAAAGTACAGCTCAACAGCATATAATAACAATAAAAGAACTAGTGGCTTTATAACCCTAAACTCCCTTCAAGTCAGTAACCCTAAACTGTTACTTGAATTCATGGCATGACTTACATTCAGATTTTATCTGAATTCATGACGAATGTGTAACTAGATACATGAAGTTTAAGCAAACAAGTATTAAACAAGGAATTTGAAAGCTGCAAAGTAGGACATAACAGTGCCAGAAAGGTCAAATTGCTTTCTACCACCAATTTATTATCCAAAAAGAAAAACCAAAGTAGACATGAAATAAATTAGACTGTGTGCAAACCAGCTATTTGAATTCACAACAAACATGTAACTAGATACATTATGATGTTTAACAACAAACAAGTATGGAACAAGGAACTCCAACGCTGTGGTGTAACAAATAACAGTGACAAAAGGGTCAAAATGCCTACTGCTACCAATTTTTAATCAAAAACTAAAACAAATCAGATGAGATAAAAAATTGGACTCTACATACACTTTTTAATCATAGCCAAGGTTATAAAACAGGAAGTCCATATGAGATTATTCAGATTTATCTGTTAAATTGCATTGATATATTTTTACAAGAAATACTCACAATTATATGCTGGAAAAAAATCAAATAAATGCTACCGAGCCAAGTTATTATTAATTAAAGTACAATTCAAGGAAGGTGGTTAAGAAATTCATTATATATAAACCTAGAGTCACACAAAGATAAAACTAACGGAAGTAGCAAACCAGACAATGAAACAGTTGGAAGAAAAAACATCAAGGAAATGAAGTGACCCATCAAGGAAAAGAAAAACAACATGCAAAATTAAAAAAATGAGGTAAACATACTATATTAAGTCACAGTATAAATATATTTATATGGAAGTCAAACTATCCTAAGGATTAATTATAGAACTTGCTCTTGAATTTAGTTAAATGAACGCAAACTACATGCTTAAGAACATAATAGTATAGATTGAAACAATACAAACATAACTCTATTATATTATCATTCAAAATGCAGCCGGAAATGAGAACACGCTATCTGAAAACAACCTCGTTACGAATTAATTTCACCATTCACACTTTTCAGTATACAGATGATAGGTAGAAATAGAAAAAGATTACTAAAAGCACAGAACAACATAACAAACTAGACTAAACAAACTCGTACATCAAGGTAAATATGTCTATGTGAACTTTACATCAATGAAGCGTGCAAACATAAGATAAAGAGTAGTACAAACTAGCTTTCTCAACATGCGGGCAATGAATAAGGTATTTGAGTTCATTAATGACATATAGACACATCACATCGAGACTACTACTATATCTTAAAGTGGTGCAACATGGATTGGGAACAAAGCTAAAACTCAGGCCAAAACAGAACAACAAGTAGAGGCATACCAAGACTGACCAAACATTTATTGTTAACAAAGCTTGTAATAAAATTTTCAAGCAGAAAAAGGAAGGCAAGAAAATTCAGAGGGAAATTTTTAGACATACATGTAGCACAAGGATGGCGTGAAGTTACAAATAGGAGAACATAGGAGAACGAGCTTATAGTAAACTAAGAACACATCTGAAGCTACCGACTTATAAATGACCACCAAGGTTGAGAATTAAAACTAAGCTTATGTAGAAGTTCACACCCCTACAATGTATTTCAAGGTGACCTGTACTAACACCGACTTGGCTCACATCATCACTTTAACCTTGACATAAACCATAAAGAAATTCATGTGAACAGTGGCCAGAAGCAGCACTCTTGCATAAATAATTTCATCAGATAGAATCATGGTTCTATGCCAAGCAAAATGAAATTATTGTAGGAATTGGAACACTGAAACAATGCATACATTATTGACATTATTCGAGAAGATGGGTCAAAACTAGACAGGCACACAAACAGAAATTTAAGAGTGGTTAGAGGATATGAGTCAATTAGTTATCAAATGAATTGATGAGAAATAATAGACAAACAGAAGCCCGTATCCAAGCACACATAAATAACATCAGGTCATAAACTTATGTAAAAACTACATGCCTTTTTCACCTTTCTAATTGTGACCTTCTCTATCGAAGAGGGAAAAATGACAGCACAATGGATCAGGGACGAATAAATTTTCAAGTAAGCTCAAAACAGATTAAGATGTTCTAATTTTGAAACCAAGGCGCCTAAAAATTATAGTACATGCCATGTTTATCATCTCAACCAAATAAGTGGGGAAAGTAGAACCAAAGCAAAAGCAGTACGTGTCATGCTTATAATCTCGACCAAGTAGGGGGTTAAGCTAAATCGTAACTTAAAACTGTTGATAGTTATCACACAATATTTGCCTCTAAATACTATGTAAAATCGTTACGAATCAAGTAAGTTAATACATATATAGCCTATGCCCATGAACAACATGTATCATAATTCAAACTAACCAGGTAGGACTGTAAATAATGCAAACATAGAAGACCAACACCTTCAAATATACTTAAAGCTTAACACCGAACTACAAAAAAAAGCGATAGAATGTGCCACTCGTGAATGATGCGGAATCAAGATTAAATATAAGCAACTGACGTGATTATTAAAAGGAATCTTGTGCATGACTGAAGAGAGCACCCAAAAAAATACAAGCACTGAACAAGTTCAAAATGTTAGGTCAAAAGTGATCATTATTATCTTAGATTAGGAGAACTACAGAAGTGGGATGCTCTGAACAATCTCCGATGAACTTGGCATACATGAACACAAATATATTAATGTAAGCCAAAAAAACATCAAGCTATGAAATTCAGTTGCTATTTTGTCGCAGCTTTTATGCAGCCAACCAAACAACGAAGGGTAAGTCATCCATATATCATTCAACAATTACACCAATAACATCATACAAGATGCATAATTGACAATTGTGTACAAGATAAAACATAACTTGCATGAACAGAACATGACTACATATTACAATTAGAATACTAATTACCAAGCTAAGACTAATCCAACACCGGACGGAGCATGTAAACTGGCAGAAACCCAACCGAATATCCATGTAGAAAATCAAAGGCACAAACTAGATATCAGAAGGATTGGTAGATTCCAACACAGTAATCAGCATCTGGATAGACCTTGACGTGCCACCCGAGAAAAACACAGCAGGCAGTAAACTAGTCAGCAGCTTTCTTCACAGTACTTGGAACCTCAAACAGATTACTTCAAAAGCAAACTTCCATGTTCTTTTAAGGTAGTTCCGTTCCCAAGAAAGTTACATCTACAAACCAAACAAAACAAGCACCTCCAATTTTCTTAGGAATCTTGAAATGAAACCAACCATGAGCATGTCCACACAGTTGAAGAAACACATACTCCAGCTCTACCTTTATAACACGGTACACAGCATAGCAAAATCCCTTTCATATGGTCTGACATGTATATCCAGATAGGCCTAGCAAACCTTTTTCCAACTTCCTCTATCTCTTATTGACTCAGACTAAGTCATGCAGGAACGGGATCAAAAGCAAAAAAACTGCAGAATTTTGCCTGTCAACTGTCCCCAAACCGCTGTCTTTCACCGCAAAAAAGATAAAGCACTTTGTACGCAGAACATTACTGAATCACCTTGAATGGAACAGGCCAATCCAAACCACAACCTTCAATCTCTCATTCAGATCATGTCAAACATCTCCAAAGAAAACTAAGCTGACCACACCGATCCACCGTAACGAACAGAGATGAAAGCAAACAAACTGCTCCACGTTTAAATAAAATCCCCATTAAACGAACACAACTAGTTGCTCTCGCCAAAAATAACCTCCATTAATCGTGACAACCTTGAATCAAATCAGCAATTAGGATAAAAATGGATAAGCCACGACCCTAAAACATATCACAATCAGAGCATGATGGATTAGCCAGGACCCAATCAGATCAAAAGTCAAAGCAAAATAGATTAGCCGCGACCTAAACCAAAGCAGCGAGGTTCAGAAGATGATACCAACATCAACGGAACAGAGGAGGACAAACCACCGGAACTAGGCCTCGATCGACATCAACGTAATAAGAAGCAGCACAACCCAGACAGAACGCTCGCCTGGAATTACAACCAAACGAACAACAGCGAAACAAGGAGCGCGAGATCTGAACCGATTACCCGGTGGCCATACCTGCGACTTACCCGACGAGAGGGGGGAGAGCAGAGAAGACAAGTCAAATCCTCCGATACGAGGAAACCATGGGAGGCTCGGGTGGTATTTTATAGAGGCCGTGGAGCCGGTGGCAGCGATGGGTCTCCGGGAAGGAGTCGGTGCGGGTGGACGCACGCGGTTCCACTTTTTCCAGTCGTGGCCGGAGACGAACCGAACCGACGCCGGAGGGGCACGCGGTTTTCGTGGGAGAAAGGGAGTGGGCGGTGGGCACGAGGCGGTTGCGGCTTTCGTTAATCCTATCCCATCTCTTCCGCGTCACGACTCTGCGTGCGTTCTTATCCGTTAATGACGGGCACCGTCATACATGTGGCGGGATGGGTCCGCGCGATCGTAACGAACACGTTTTTTTTACACCGGGACACCTTTACATTTCAAATTATGGTGAACCGATCAAATCAACGATCACCAAAACAAAGTCGACATGTCCTTTCAATGGGAAGAGTCGTTCCCGTCGACGATAAGGCGCCTACAATAATTTTGTAAATCTAAAGATGATATGCCGGCTTAGTCTCTCGAAAGTGTTCATAAAGGTAGTGTGTTCATAAAGGTAGTGTGTGTGCGCATTCATATGGATGGCGTTAGCGTCTATACCGTGTTAAAAAATCGACGATCACAGCACGGATTACATCAGACGGGAGATTACTATTAAGGATTAATTATAATCCTAATAATCTCTGCTTAATTAAGCACCGCCTTAGTATAGGAACCGTCCATGCGGCTGTCCCTCTCTATCTCAACAGACACGACCCTTTACTCGTGTCCCTTGTAACAGTATATATACCATCATCATCAATAAAGAGATAGACTTGATTCATTGAACCTCTCTCGATTCTCTCTCTCGATTTTCTACTTTAACACGTTATCAGCACGCTCACCGTTGAGCGAGTCGATCAATTCCGGCGATCGCCGGAACAAGAAGATCCAGAAAATGCCACGGTGCAGGAACGCATCGCGGCTTCCGCGTTCTTCGTCGCTACCAACGGAACGGCGCATGGCTGGCTAGTATGCCCCCTGCATCACTACGACTTTGTGGTGGCCGATCCGGTCGTCGCGGCGCCTCAGGTGGAGGGAACTGTCGTCATCGACGATGAAGTGGTTGGGGACGCGCCGCCGCAGCATCCGACCCCAGCGGTTGTAGAGGCCGATGGCGGCGCGCCGCTCCCGACGCTGCCGACGGTGGCGCACATCAAGTGCAAGTTCACGACGACGACACGCTCGCCTTCGTGTCCGTGCCGACCTGAGCCTCCGCCTTTGCCCTCGGCTCTGGCGTGAGCGGCTCCACTACCGCCACGGCCGTCACCGACGTCGCACCGCCGGACCTGCTATCCCCGACGCCCGCAACCCATCCGCCTTCGCCGCGCATAGACGCTCGCCGCCGTCTTCTGGCCCTCAGCGTGCCTCTGACGAGCCCGCCGTCGAGCAACCGCTCCGGCCGCGCTGGCACATGGAGTCCAGCGGCGCTCGGGCTCCCGAACAGCCTTGCGCCGAGCACCCTGCTCCCTGGAGCTTCCTCAGACGAGGACGAGGGCGCTCCCGCCACCGGTGAACGCCGCTGTGGCGGCATACGTGCTGGTGGCGACCGTCAGCCGTGTGCTCTGTATCTGTTCCTGTCTCGGGCGTGGATGGGGTCAATCGATTGGGGAATTTTTCCTCTCGGTCGTTCTCCTTATCTCTTCACCAGGCTTGGGAGCAGTACGTGGCATGTCCGCATGTGCGTGTGTGGCAGGGAGCGATGGAATCAAACCTCTAGCAGCTACACGTGCATGCGATGGAAATAAGGCACCATCAGCCAGTGTGGTTATTTAATTGTTGGTTGTTTAACTATGGTGAACACTTCTTATCAGAAGTCTGGTAGGAAACGTCCATCAGACCGGTCCAGCACCGTTGGTTCTTATTTAATCTGACGGTCCACATCCTAAGCAAATCTCTGCTCCTGTCAATTAATCCCACAGCCTTATCCATCCGAGTAAATCTCGTCTGCTGCAACATCCCAACTACCACACCATGTCACCGCATCTAGGACGAGTAAATCTCGCCTGCCGATCAACACACCCCACCCCGAGTCGCATCCCACGGACGAGCTCATCCCTAAGATCGCCGAGCTCGCTCACCGCGACGGCTACCTCCGGCACCAACTTGATCCGCAACGCAAACCCGCGACGGCCGCATCTGCTCCACGTAGTCGTGCGGCATCTTGCTCCAATCTGTTCCGCCAGTCCCTACTCACCATCGGCCGACTGTGCAACCTCATTCGCCACCCTGGTCCCCCAGCCAACCCTGCCATGTCACCATCCCTCTCACCGCGCCTGTGCGCCATTTCGTTCGGCAAAGAAGCAACGCACACATCCTAGGCATCACGCCCCGGTATGTACTCACCCAAACTAGGGTTTGATTAATCCCATCTTTGATTCAGTTTAATCACTTGTTTTAGATGCAATGCTTGCTTAGATGAAATTTGTTTGAGTGTATCTCCGATTTGTATGGATCACTAAGACATCTATGAATTTTGGTTAATTTCATATGCAAATCACAATAACCTGATTCCCAATATTAGCGGTTCCATTTGTTTTGACATGATTGCAAATTCCATGCTTCCATTGAAGTATATATCTATTTCTAAACAAACATGTCCGTGCTTCTTAGTTCTATAGTATCTATAATGCTGTACAGATGCGTCCATGGTCTCTTTTAAGTGAATTTGTCATGTAGGCCACACGGCCGTGCATCATCATGTTGGTATCATTTTAGTTCATTTCTATCATTAGCTTATGCTTCCAATTAAGATGTGTTATGTTGACATAGCACTCTTTTCATGCTTCCTACTTTTGGTGCTTCCAAATTAGACTACATATACTTCTTCTGTCTAAATAATTTGCTTCCATAGTTCAACCAAAGTTTGTGAATTTAGAATGTAGGTGACAGAAACATTCATCCCCCAAGATGGTGCAAATCTTAGTTGTTTTTTATTTCAATATTTATACTTCCATTTAGATGATCCACATTGAGATAGCACATTTTCATGCTCGCCCTACCTACTATGCTTCAAAAATGTATTGCATGTGCTTCCTCAGTTTCAGATAGATTGTTTCCATTCTACCCGCTTCTTTTTAAAATTTTTGATTTTGCCATTATTTTCACCATTACAATATGCCATGCTCCCATATATTTTCTTTGATCTATATAGTTTATTATATTTCTACCGTTCCCATTAGTCAACACCATTGTAAATAACCTAAACACTGGCATTGTGCTTCATGGTTGGTAGCGCTAAGTTGCATAATTACAACCGTGTGACTACCTTGTGCCCTTGTTGTTCTATATTTCCATGGTATTCTAGTTTGAACATTGATGAACATTGCTCCCATGCTTCCTAGTTTCATCACATATATTTTGCGCAGGCTTCACATAATTCTTTGCATGCTTCATACTGATGGGGCTTCCAAATTATACTTCTTATGCTCCTTTGGTTTTGGTAGAATGCTTCCATACTTCCTGCTTAATTTTTTAAAAAGGTTCTTCTCATTGTTAACACTATTGTAATATGACATGCCCCATATTATATTTTGTATGTTCCTTTGGTGTAGGTAGTTTGCTTCCATAATCCCTGTTTTTTGTTTTTCTGTTGTTCTTTTATTCAACACCATTTTGATCAAAACACAACCTAGTGTATGCCGTGACAGACCAACTCGTTGCTTCCTGTAAAGTCATGGTTCCTACTTTCGTGTCGCATATGTTTCCTATGGCATTAAGTTTTCTCTTCTTCTCAATTTTATATGCTTCCATTGCCTATCATGTATGTTTGGATCAATCAAATCGCTGCTCCATGTAAGCTATGGTTTCTAATTTTATGTATCACATATGTTTTTGTAACAATGCTTTTTTCTTCTTCTTAGTTTTCCATGCTTCCACTACCTATCATGTATGTTCTGGTAGACCAAATTGTTGCTTCGTGTAAGCATGCTTCCACTACCACTGATAGTTCAAACATTCTCTGGTTTTCAGGGAAGCTTCTGCTGCATGTTTTGTGCCACATGATGTCAACCATGCACCATTGGTTTCTCAAAAGCCTTGCGCCAACCTCCCCACAGAATTGCGGCAGAGGATGTGGTGGAGACATGGTCAGAGATAACGACCGAAGCCCTCCCCAAGGATGCGCTTGCTGACTTAGTGTGTGAGTTCGAGCTTCCGCAACCATTAAACCTGCCAGGATATTGCCATGTTGCGCTATTAGCTGGCTGCAGTGTCCCTTCCTTCCATCATAGTGGCGACAATATTTATTCAGCGACATTTCGCGTTTGCATTCCCTATTGTGCTGCTAAAATTATATCCTTGCTTCCCAGCCATCTTACGCATCGACCTTGTAACAGTTTTTCTTATGTAATTTTGTTTGTGTTTGTATTAATCTTTTTTTTGTATTTGAAAATATACCTTTGCTTCCCATCCATCTTAAGCATGGACCTTGTAATAGTTTCTCTTATGTAATTTTGTTGTATATGTGTATTAAGCTTTTGTTGCATGGAAGCAACACATTCCTTTCTCCGGTAGCAAACTTCTGTTTGTTATATAACAATGTACAATTTATGTCACCAAAAATAAATGTGCCGAGAGTAGCAAAATTAACTTGCAATGGAAGCAAATTTTCTAGTCGACAGAAATAAATTTCTGTAAACTCGAACACAATTTTCTATTAGATTGAATAAATTTGGTAGTAGTCGAAGCAGATTGTTGAGACGCTGGAAGCAATTATGGGATGCAATAGTTGGAAGCAAACTTAATTGACGCTGGAAGCAATTATGGGATGCAATAGTTGGAAGCAAACTTAATTGTAGCGGTGCATGTGTGAGCTGTAGATTCGGAGGAGTAAACCGTAATAGTACTAGAGAGATTAGCGGGGATTGAAGGATCAGTTATGAAGGAAGCAATCAATTAACGAAGGAAGCAATTAATTAACAAATAAGTCAACAAATCCTGCGTGGGCCTTGTTAGGATCGGACGACCTGGATGCACCTCATCCGACGGCCTCCCACTAGTCTGATAGATGCAAATTGTCTATAGTCTGATGCCTAGTGGTTCCCTGCTTATTGCTCACTAGTCAAGTTTGTCAGTTTTTGGTCTAGTGCAGTAACAGCAGTTCTAGCAGACTTTTATTACTGTTTTATACCTGCTAAATCAGTACATATGTTTTAGTACTATTTTCTTTTCTGTTGAGTACTATTGCATTTTAGATCCTAAGTTGATGTAATATATTTCCACGTTCTTCATGTGTCGAGATTAATTACGTCTATTTGCAATTGAGATTTTTAATTTCTTGCAAATATAGATATAAAATTCAAGGTGATTTTTTTTTCATATTGATGTTTGGGATCGGTAGTTATATGGATCTACTGTCTACACAGATTATTGATGACTACTGGTAAAAGCCTGCATTTTTTCGTTTCGACATTATGATTGCTTTATAAAGTGATCTCTCATACATTTTACTAATTCATGACATAAGGTATTACGAGTGAGTATTTACTGATTTCATCAGATTATACTCCCTAGTGTTGTGAGTTCTATTTTATTTTGGGATTATCTTCAAGGTGTCATGCTTAGCAATTTGAGATTCACATTCATGGTTTCAAGATAACTTCTTGAAATATCCATTAATTCTGCAATATTACCATGATGGTCTTTAATTCACTAATCGTAAATTAATCATCTCTGGTAACCAATGGCTAGAAAATTTGAGGCATTCGCCCTCAATCGCCACCACTACCCTACCTGGGCATGGACATCATGATCACTCGTGTGTCTCGTCCAATAGTGTGTGCAATCCAAGACCACATGATTAACCTCTGGTCGGAATCACACCGCTAACAGAAAAATATTGTCTTATACATCATAAGGTATTATATCGATTCAGATTTCTGCATCTGGTTATTCTGTATCAGCAATTCCTAGGACACAACTGACCTCAAGGGCAAAGGTTTGAAGCTCACTTCAACCTTCAACCCGACATCACCAACAGTGATGGGACCCTATGGGCACGGAGAATATGATGGTTGAATATGACTCAACTAACATGTTTGAAGACTTCATCTAGTCTCTTAATCTCCTGAGTGATTTCTACGGGGGTCAATCTGATGAAAGATGATATGTGCCATGTGGACATGCACCACAAACTCTATACTCAGGGAAGTGAAATGTTTTCATTCTCATTAATAGAAAGGAGATATTTTAAAATCGCTAGACGCGATGAGGTACTTGTTGGCTCAACTCGAGTCATATTTACTATCCATGTGGGTACTCGAGTAATGTCGGGATGCTTTATTGCGTCCCAGTTTTAACTCGTACCCTACTAAACTATGGAGGTATACGTCAAAATAGTTTTCATAGCGAAACTTATGACGACAACAAAGAGGAATATCTTCTCTTTACCATATGCAACGGATATGGCAAGCACATTCTCTATGTATCATCGGCATTGCACTACACATACTACAAAACCCGTAGCACATGTTGCGTATGAGATAGTTTTCCAGAGTGTCTTTTGCATGACAAACTTGGCATTCCTGCTTTGGTCATCATTGACATTGGGTTGAAACCGAAACTATCAGCAATTCCGGTGGTTTATGATTATTATGATGCTAAATTCTAACAATATTTGGATTTTATGTGCACTACATGTGACACAGGGAGGCATATTTTAAGGCTCGCACACCTTAAAGTGTAAAGTGTATGCTGAACCACTCAGACTCCTTGAATGCATCAAGTCGAGGTAAGTGGCTCTTCCCAACCATTGAGTAGACTATTCAGGTATTTCATGGTTCTAAAAGACATATCTACATGATGGTCTTAAGTGTGTGCTTTATTCACACAAAACCATTGGCTCATTATCCTGACATCGACTTCAAGCAAATCGAATGGATGGCATTGCAGAATTCTCTTTGAGTGCCTTCTCTATGGCCCTCAGATTAAATTTTAGCAATTTGTCATAATGTCTAGACTCAAAATGGTTTGGTAAAATACTTTATTCAAAAAAGTTAAGCTCATTGCATTACCTTTACTCTAGAATTGCAAATTACCAACTTTACGTTGGAGTCATGTAGTTTTACACGCTCATGACCAAACTGCATAATATTATTCCCCTTTGTCTTTGATACATGGAAATCTACCAAGTATTTCCTATCTGCGGTAATTCGATTACACACCTATATCACCACCCCGACATACATCATTGGCCCTTCAACATATAGTTGGGATCTATGTGAGGAATAACTGTAATACCGTCAATACCTCAAGCCCCTCACATGGGGAGTTATTCAAGGCCAGTATGTTGATTCAATGAGGACATTTCTAGGCATTAGGGGGAGATTTCAAGTACCATAAAAGAATGCCAGGAAATTAGTGGGATGTTCAACACATTTCTGCCTCAAATCCACGTACTCAAAGCTCTGAACCATGCGTTCAAAAGATTTGCAACACATTGCAAATAACCTGCCAGATTCATTTACTGACTATAAAGGTGTCACACAATCCTACAATCCTGCAAAAGTACGCCTAAAAGAGTGGAGGTACCAACAAAATCCACTCCACTCCCCGTTCAAAGCAACAGGGGGAGATGTATGGCAGAAATACATCAGGATTCAGCTTCTCGCAAGCAAGGATATCAAGGCCTATGAATCAGTAAATGCAAGTCAACTTCACGTTGACAGACACCTAATGGGTAGTATACACCCAGTGGATTGGAAACCTCCACCAACCCAGGTCATAGTGCACACAATGACCGGGACATCGGAATACCCGACTCAATCGCATTGGGAAATCGCGAGCAGTCACCATGGGTAACGATATTTCCATCAACTATATATTGATATATAGATTCCGGAGAAACATATAACCGGGAGTCTACAATTGTCGACATACATTTCTCAACTAGATTGAAAAAACCTTTCAAGTGATTCAGATCCAAAGACCATGGCCATGGCCATGGCAAAGTGTGAAGAACACTCGGACTGAACTCAAGCAAAGGGTATAATCTAGGTAGAAATAATATTGCTCAATAATGGGAAGATATTCATAAGCAATACCTACACCAATTTTCTTTTGGAAACAGAATTGAGAACAACGAGGTGGTGAAACAAAGAGCAAGTATTGTAGCACAAGGGTTCACGCAGATACCCAACTATTCTCCAGGGGTGGAATCTTATTCCGATAACTTATATCATTGGCAGTTCAAAATCATCTATCTCTGCAGTTGATAGATGTAGTGATTACATACCCATATAGATCACTAGATTCAGATATAGATGGTTCCCGGCGGAACCTGAATTCTGAACCGAAGTACAAAATGCAACATACATTGTGTAAAATCAAGAAGTCACCATATGACTTACTATTATTGTCGGTACATTTGGTACAACCGACGTAGTGAGTTCCTTATTAAGAAGGATTACTCCTACAATAATGATTATCCATGTTTGTGTGTCTGCAATGACGACACATGTAATCATCTAAATAACGGAGTTTAAAATGAAGGTTTTGGGTAAACCAAAATACCGCTCGTTACTACAAATTGAGAACCTTCATTCATACATTATGATATACTATGTTGTCTATATCTATAATATATTGAAGAAATTCATTGTGGACAAATCTTATCCATCCATAACTCTCATGATAGTTTATTCTCTAGACATAGAGAAAGATCTATTTAAACCAAGAGATGATGGGAATGAGATATTGGGACTCAACGTTCCATAATGCCATTGGATTCACCAAACACAATTGGTTGGTACTTAAGAATATCTTTCGATATCTCCAAGGCATCAAACAACTTGTCCTGGTTTTTCAGTTTCACAGAAATGTGAACACCGATATCATTGGATACATCGATCAGATCCCTACTATGTCAGATCGTAGACAAGCTTAGTGTTCCTACTAGGTGTGGTAGCCCTCTCATGAATAGTCTTCAAAATAGACCTCATGGCTACATCCACCAACCATTATCTCAAAGATAATGTTGCTTGTGTTGACCGGATGCAAACATGTTACTAATAAGCAATATCTTTATATTGCATATCTTGCAAGTCAAATCATGCAACTGATTTTTTCACCAAGTCTCTACCAACTTTTACATTCCAGAAACATGATCATGGAATTGGTATGTGACGGCTTTGGAATTTGCAAGAATCAGGGAGGGTATCTTCCTAAATTGTTCATGTTCAATGCATCATATTATACTCCTTTTTCCTTCATGAGTTTACTATACAGGTTCTCATAAAGGTTTTTAATGAGGTAATATCAACATGAGATCATATGTCATACTTTCTGTTTTCCCCACCGGGGTTTTTGGGAAAGTATATACGACATATTTATTGTCCTATCAATTCTATGAGTTTCTCATATTGAGTTAAAAGAGACAATAACCATTATATGTTGCATCATTTTCTCCTTATTTTTCCCACCGGGTTTTGAAGGAGTTTTGGCAACATATCAAACACCTATCTCCTCACATTTTTCCCACAGGGTTTTCCGAGGAGACTTTCTCAAGTTGATGATGATGAACATACTCAAGGACAAAACATACAAGGAGAGAGTCTTTTTCAAGATGATGCACGTTCACAAAACAAGCATAGATTAGGGGGAGCGTTAAGGATTAATTATAATCCTAATAATCTCTGCTTAATTAAGCACCGCCTTAGTATAGGAACCGTCCATGCGGCTGTCCCTTCGGGGAGACGTATCCCCTCTCCCTCTCTATCTCAACAGACACGACCCTTTACTCATGTCCCTTGTAATAGTATATGTACCATCATCATCAATAAAGAGATATACTTGATTCATTGAACCTCTCTCGATTCTCTCTCTCGATTTTCTACTTTAACAATTACAACATGTTTACGCACGTTGCCGTTACTCGGACGAGAACGAAAAAGGTAACCAATGCGTTATCACATACTAGACGCGCGGGGACTAGAGAAATTATTGAATGAGTTTTCTTTAGCATACTCCCTATATGTAACAAAATATAGGACGTTTTTTAGACAACTATACCACATAAAAAAAGTTATTATATTTCATTACACGGGAGTATATTTTAACATAGCAGATGCGCTTACATAGGACGGAGGAAGTACTATCCAGTCTAGGTGATGCATCCATGTCAGGGACGAAAACATTATACTAAACTAACTTTCCTGATTCCCATATATAGTACTCGTGAGTGGCGACGAGTGGGACGATTCTCCTATTTCCTATTTCTACAGCTGGTACATGACTTTCATCCCCCACGCATAAGCATGACGCAATTAGTGCAAGTATATATGGATGTATGTGTCATTTTCATCTGTCCCACGCTAATGATAAAAAATCTCCAGGAAGTATTTTTTATAGAGGGATCAAGTAATACAACACGATAGCAATTCTTACAAACCAGTTTCCACAAATTTTAAACTCAGAAAACAAAAGGGTGCAATGTAACCGCATTATTTTTCCGATTCCGATGTGCCATTTCATCCATAACGAACACAGGTCACCCAAGATGGTAAAACTCTAATCGCTGCAGGCGACAGGTACAGACAGGAGCCGCAGCGCCAATCAGTAGTCGTCGCCTCTGGATATGACTTCTTTACAGGTTGGCCGGAGCAAAATGGTGTGCTCAAACTGGGACACATAGCTTCCCCTCACATCGCACAATGGCGGGTACGGCTGCAAACAGGTCAGGAAACCGTGAGTAACCATGTCTTGATAGACATTCGCGTCGAAATGGTGGTATCCTATTTCACATACCTGAACAATGCCAACATCACATAGATTTTTCAGTGCCATGAGATACTTGGTCTCGCCGATGCGGTCCAAGTACCGGCGGCAAAATGCAAGTGTTCCAAAGTTGTTGTTGATTGTCCCCAGTAGCTGCTTGGCTTTTGCTACCCTCAATGGTACATGCCCAACATCAAAGTTCTTCATGTAATGACTGCATTCCAAGTCCTCCCTCACAAATCCCTTTCCTGCAAACAGAATGGTGCTTATGAACTGTAAAACTGGCCAGAATTTCAAAGAAAGTAAGGAAAACAGACATCGGTTGTAAAGCCAAGAAGGCCATGCTAGTTATATACTATAGAAAGTGATCCAGAAACTATTAATAATGCGATGAAAATGGCTTCCAAGTGTATCTGGGCCTACGAGTTCAAGCTATATAGAGTGACGTACCTGTAGACCCAAAAGTTTCAATGGCATAAAATTCACCCTCCTCCATTTTTGTTTGCTCTCCGCCTTTTACAATTGGAACTGATTTACCAGCATGGATTTGGTATGGTCCAATGCTGTGTCCATTGAGGTTTCGCACACTTTTTACTGCCACAAAACAGAGAAGCCATTTAAATCGTCATGCTGTTACTACAATTCTACTAGCGCAGAATGGGAAAGAAAAAACTACACGTACCTTGGAAAACTTTCCCATTAATTTCAACCTCATATGACTCCATGACTTCTTGGATTGCAGCACCGACATCACAAAGCCGTGCATCTATTCCAGCTTCCTGAAATGAAGGATAAATAAGCATTATTAAGTAGCAAAGAATAGACATGACTTAGGGGATATGATTTCTAACATCCACACATCATATCATTGACAGGTGAAAAACAAAACTCAGATCAGACCCAAACAAATCACTATAAAAAGCTGGAGAAATGACAGCGCGCTGAAACAGACACTATATAACGAAAACCTATCACTGTGTTCTTCCAAAGAGTAGAGCTGCTATCAGAAATACTATGAGCAAAGCTGCTTATGGGAAGCATTCATTTGGTAGTATATGAGTCCATTTTTAGTTAAAATGTACCACAGCCTTGGAAGAGTAAACGAAGTATGTATAATTACCTTGATTCCAGTATTTGTGGCATCTCTCGTTGCTTGCAGCAACGGATCAAACATGGGATTAAATGCGACAGTAAATGCACAATCAACTATGTGCCCTGGGAATAATCACATTATCATGTTAGTTTTCATGAATTATATGAATATCATGAATTCAGACTTGCAAGGACAAAACATTAACAAGTATACACCAAGATCATTGAAGAAAGAACCGAACAAAGTAATAAAACAGGCATACCATCGATATGTGTCCCAAAATCCAGCTTCATCACATCATCATATTGTAGTACAGTTTTATCACCAGAATTTGGAGTCCAGTGAGCTGCGACCCTAAGCAAAAAATTCTTCCGTCAATGTGAGAAGGGGACGCAGTACTAGGAAGCACTCTAGAGCAATACCGTACCAATTCAACGAGCATCCTGTTGGAAAGGCAATGCCAGCTTGCAGTCCATTCTCCTTGATAAGTTTCCGAACCATGTTTTCCAAAGTCTCGCATAGTTCCATCATTAGCATTCCAGGCTTTATAATGCTCCTCATGTACTTTCGTACCTAGCAAGCCATATTTACATTGTAGAGATGTACCAACCAAAGATACAGATAAAATGAAGCTGGAAAAAACAATAGAGGCTAGTAGGCTAGAATATTCTAAACCTGTCGATGGACTTCTGCAGCTCGGCGAACAGAATTGTACATTGGTTTTTGTAGTCGTTCCTGTTCCCTCTTTTCTTCACTAGTTGTTCTCCATAAATTACTGAAGAGCAAAAATAACATGAGTAATGTACAAAACAAAAGATAATTATCATTTTGCAGAATCCTTCATTAGCGACAAATGAAACAAAATACTATTTCTGTATCGTTTTAAGAAGTTAAGATTATCCATGCAATTTTAACCTTTGCCTGTTTTATGAAGGTAAAAAACACCGTATCCCTATGATTCAATACTTACTCATCCTTGTATTCCTGGATTTCTCCCTCAGGAAAATCTCCTGAAGGGAAAAGCTCATCCACAGGGATTGATGGAGGATCTGTCTGCTGAAGGGGGTCCTTCTTCTTTCTACAAGAGAACACGTGAAATGCTCGTAAAATAGAGCAACCAAACAAGAACATTAATTGTTCGACTGAATAATAAAACTCACTTGGCCTTGCTTTTCTTCTTTTTCTTCTTCGCAGCCGCTGAAGCTATACATTCGAGACACAACAATAAAATTAATCACATGATTCATTTCCCAGTTTCCAAATGCTAACAAGAATAGCAAGAGATCCACTGGTCCAGCTCTATGAGAAACACAGAAATGAGATCTTGCAAATTAGAGTTGTCACCTCCTGCTCCATCTTCAGATGGACCATCCACTTGTGCATCATCACCATCTGCTAGTGGTGAGGACTGAGCTCCGGGAGCCCCACCATTGCTATCTGACACATTTTTCAGAATATCCTGTGACAAAAATGGGAAGGTTATTTATTTTAACATAAGAAAGATATACAGCAGTGCAAGGATCATTCGAGAGAAGGGTGACATGGGAGGTTCAGCAATTCAAGTAACCACAGTAGTTGGCATCAGTTGTAGGACTGCTGTAATCACATATCACTTTATAACTGAGGCATAGCATGGCTAAACATGGCTAGTCATGGCATGTGGTCAGAGGCTCCATAACAGCAATGAATAGAATTCAGGAGACAAGTTAAAAGTACACTGTGGGACCAAGTTTACCAATGAGGCAATAAAAAAGCAACTATGGCAAGAAACAACAGGCAGTTATCAACTTGTGGTCAATACCAGTTCTGCAAGGCAGAATAATATCGGTCAATAGCTTGTTTGGTTATTGTTCATCCCCAACATTTTTTCCATGACCAACATAAGCGAAAAATATGCCTAAGCAACCGTGCAAGATAATGCGAGGAGGAACACTCGCGGTTCAATTCTAAGCAAAAAAAAAAAAAAAACTGCAGCACAGCACTTACATCTGTTTCCTTGGTTTGCCCAACATGCAATGCCTCCATCTCCTTGGTTGCTGCATCCGTGCTACCCCCAGCCATATTGTATATATATTCCTAATATAAATCTCAAAACCTGAATGAGCAGAACGAACATCAAAAGCACCAATCCATCCGAGGATAAATTGCGTCTAAGAGTAAACTAATCACCCTTTATTAGAACGGAAAAAGCCCTAAACAATCCGATTTGAGTCCTTTGCGAGATCACCGGCAGCACGAATATAAACTACAGTACTGTACCTTTTATGGGGGGTCCGCGGGGAGGAGAACCTTCCGCGCGCGCGGCGGCCGTCGGCAGCGGGGTCACAGGGGAGAGAAGAACTCGCGACGGCGCCTCCTGTCCAGGGCGAGGACGTCTCCCTCCGCCCCCTAGCGCCCGGCTGATATCTGCCGGGAGGGTTCGCGTGCGAGGAAGAAAGGGGGTGACGGCTAGGGTTAGACTTGGACCACGGACGAGAGCAGGAAGGTTTTGTACGACTGCGACCCAACCCCAAACGGAACGGGGAGAACGGAGAAGCACCTGCCAAAAATATTTCTGTTCCCACCCAACTGGGCTTCCTCAAATTGAAACCCAGTGTGGTGGTTCGGCTTTGGCCCAGCCCACGAAGCGCTGCAAGACCTTAAGACCCCGGCACCGAAATATCGTCAAGGCTCTTCCCAAACCCTCCCCGACCGCCGCCCCCGTTCGCCTCCGCCGCCGCCTAGCTACCACGCGCCAGGAGAACACCGCGCCGCCGGCCATGGCGGAGGAGGAGGGCACGCAGCAGCTGCCGTTCGTGCGGGAGACGGTCCTCAAGAAGAGGAAGGACAACGAGGAGTGGGCCACCAAGAACCGGGAGCGCAAGGCGGCCAAGAGGCAGCGCCGCCGCCACGACGCCAAGGGCGCCATCAAGCGCCCCGAGGACTTCGTCAAGGAGTTCCGCAACAAGGAGCTCGACTTCCTGCGGATGCGCACGCGCCTCAAGGTCCGGAAGCTGCGCCCCGCCGAGGCCATCGACGCCAAGCTGCTCTTCGCCGTCCGCATCCCAGGGTCAGTGCCTGCCTACCTAAACCTAAAGCATGCACTTGTCTGACTTGCTGATGGCACCTCGCGGTTATTAACATCGAGTTTTCGCGTGTGATTGCAGCACCGCCGACTTGCACCCGCAAATCAGGAAGATCTTGGCCAGGCTGCGGCTCACGCAGGTCCTCACCGGCGTGTTCCTCAAGGCCACCGAGGCAAACCTCAAGAGGCTTGCTGCTGTCGGACCGTTTGTCACCTATGGGTAACTGAATGAAGATATCTTCTCCATTGTGTGGCTTGTTTCGTCAGTTCCTAGTTTACGGTGATTGAATGTTGTTGTTAATTGGTGTCACCATAGGTTCCCCAATTTGAAGAATGTGAAGGAGCTAATTTACAAGAAGGGTCGCGGATATTTCGACAAGGAGCCTTTCCCCCTTACCAGCAATGATCTAATCGAGAAGGTATAATTTCTGTTACATCTTCTGGAGATTGAGGTTCAGGCTTTCGATTCAAGT
Organism: Aegilops longissima; assembly: GCA_021605205.1. Lineage (NCBI taxonomy): Eukaryota > Viridiplantae > Streptophyta > Magnoliopsida > Poales > Poaceae > Aegilops > Aegilops longissima. The sequence goes on from CM038682.1 coordinate 331,717,419, forward strand.
AAAGCTTTGGCATGCCTACGGAACCTAGTAATAGGCATAGGAAGTAAAATCAGCAAGGCATGTCAGTGATCTGTGCCTGTCAGCTTTCTTTATCCAGTTCAACAAGTGCTAAGAAACTTGAATACCTTCAGAGTTCAAATTCTGGACCAATAATAATGTGTTTCAGACTCGGATGCCCCAAACATGACACACAAACACTTCAGTTGGGATAATTATCTTCATTACCATGTGCATTCCTGCAGCAGAACTATTTTCTGAATTATCTCGCATGATCATTTCGTAACTGAGACTTGATAATCATCGTATGTGTTTCTTGAAACACAGGCACTTGGAGAACACGGCGTCATATGCTTGGAAGACGTGGTGCACGAAATCTCCACGGTCGGGCCGCACTTCAGAGAAACAGCGAGCTTTCTCATGCCCTTCAAGCTCAAGTGTCCGGAGAGGAGGCTGCAGATGAAGAAGAAGCCCTTCAAGGATGGTGGCGACTCGGGCAACCGCGGGGACAAGATCAACGAGCTACTCGAGAAGCTGAACTGAGGCAGTCTCCAACCTGCATCCTCAGACAAGCGATGGATCCGTTATTACCTTGTCGGTTTTGTAATAGCATAGCTGAATGTACCTTTGTTTCGGAAACCCTGCCCGAGTGTTTGGGATCAGATCACGAAATAGCAGAAACTGTTCTTCACCCCTGCCCTGGTGATCGTGTGCGGCTCTGCGCTTTGTGTTCGATCTGCCGTGCTTTGCTGAAACTAGCTGTTCACAGTGTTTACTTGTGCTGACAGACTTGCCTGGGTAGTTGATTCGTGAAGTTGGATGAATATTGCAACAAAACATCAGGTTCTCTGGGCGCTCTGTACTTTGGCTATTTTGCCAGATTTGAGAACACCGTCTGTTTTACAGCAATTCTTCATGCCGCATTACTGACTGCATCGGTATCATAGAAAGTATAGAATGTGGCAAACTGCAGGCCTGCATCCGTGTCCACGCTTACGATGGCCGTGGCGGCCGGCGAGACGCCGCAATCAATCGGCGTGTATGCCCGCTCGTCGGCTGGTAGGCTGGTACTCGGCCCAGCCACAGCCTCCAAACGAGCTCCATCGTCTCCACTCTCGACAGCCCACCTCCACCTACCGCAGCAGCAAGGGCCCTCGTCGCGCGGCGGCGGCGGGGAGGATGTCATCGCCGCCGGCGCCGGTGTTCGAGAGGCTGGCCGGGATCCGGCCCCTCGCCGAGTCCGGCCGCTTCAAGGCAAGCTCCCCGCGCCCCCACCCTACTCACGCAGAATCGCCTCTCGTTTTGCTCATCCTCCAAGTAGCAGAAACGCTAGGAGTACATGAATTGGTCTTGCGTTGCTAATTCGGATAAAGAAATCACGCACAGGGTTCATGCTGTCTGCGGAACTTCAGCTAGAAATTGGGGAAAAGCTGGTTCCTCTGCCCATAGCGTCTGGTCGTTTCTATCGCTAGGAGTGCACATACCATTTTGCTTCTGCTGCTATGATTTGCTCACACCCGAGATTGTCTGCCAGGCATGGTTCCTGGACCAATTCGGCGTTCTTCACGACGGGAAGAAACCCTACCCTGGCGCCATTTTGGCATGTATGTTGGTCCACACATCCTAATTTGTTTTCAGTTTACTGCTGCATCTTTGTGCTGCAATGTGATATGATAGCCAAGTGAGGCATGGATGTTTCAGTGGAGAAGCTCGCTGGGAATGGCGCCAGGATGGTGATAATCAGTAATTCCTCGAGGCGGTCATCTGTAACCATGGAGAAGCTGCAGAGCCTTGGGTTTGACACGTCTTGTTTCCTCGGGGCGATCACCAGCGGGGAACTCACCCATCAGTACCTTGACAAGTAAGCTTTTTTATGCTGATCTATCTTCTATGGTTATTTGGTATAGCTTACTCAGAAACTTAAGTTAAAACTTACATCTGATTTGGTTTCGTAAATGTAGGAGGGATAACCCATGGTTTGCAGCTCTGGGAAGGAAGTGTATCCATCTGACATGGGGCAATCGAGGTGCAATTTCTCTGGAGGTTTGTTCTTCTTTTGTTTTTCCCTAGCAGTTGTTTCTTCTAAGGAATATTAGCATCAAATTTGCGTGTCATACTCATATATTCCTGCCAAATGGCTGAGGTCATCTAACATGTATGAAGAAGTATTAATGATGACAAGAATGTGATATCAAAAAGCATTGTTACTTATGAGGCACTTTTACAAGGTTCCATGTCAAATGATTTCTTGTTTTCTCTTATTAGGGACTTGGTTTGCAAGTTGTGAACAATGTTGACGATGCAGAGTTTATACTAGCCCATGGTACTGAAGCCCTGGGTTTACCTTCTGGTGATCCACTTTCGAAAAGTCTTGAGGAGCTTGAGCAGATTCTAGTGCTTGGTATACAAAAGCGACTTCCAATGGTGGTAGCTAATCCAGATTATGTCACTGTTGAAGCTCGAAACCTGCGTGTCATGCCTGGTGGGTTAATGATTTTCATATCTGATGCCATGCTGATTGTTTAACCATTACCAGGTAGCAGAGTTGTTTTAACTCATGAATGTATCTGCTTGCCTATCCTACACTATAAATTTGGACATTCTTTATTTCTGATTCCTGAGATATGTTTCTTCTTTTCCTCTTCAAAAAAGAGACATGTTAGAAGTATGGCCATCTTTTACAGTGCCAACTGATGGTGGTAATATAATGTTTCTCTTTTAGGCACTCTGGCAGCAAAATACGAGAGTCTTGGTGGTGAAGTAAAATGGATGGGGAAGCCTGATAAGGTAATGCATGGCATGTCTACTCTTTGTAGACTAATGACTGATTCAACAACTTAAACACAATACAGAACTGAAATGGCATTCACACTATGATGACCCACAGCATTGTGAACTTGTGATTGCAACTGTACTTTATTACTACTTGCTTTAACAGCCTTCTCTCGGATCATCCTTTCTGTATTTAAGTTTTTGTGTGGAAAACTATCCCCCGGCTCTCGCCAGGTACTGACTTGCTGCTGCTTTCTCAGGTTATCTATGCATCAGCAATGTCCCTAGCAGGTGTTGAAGCACACGAATGTATCACCGTAGGTGATTCGCTGCACCACGACATCAAAGGCGCAAATGGAACCGGAATGGCATCTGCATTCATCACTGGAGGGATCCATGCGGCTGAACTGGGACTCGGTAAATTCGGAGAAACTGCTGGAGATGATGCCGTCAGTGCGTTGTGTTGCAAGCATAGCTCATACCCATCTTACGTTTTGCCTTCATTTGCATGGTAGAAAACACGGTTTAGATTCAGGCACACCGTTTAAACGGGATTGCGCTCTAGGATAATGATACTCTTTTCAGTTGTCAAAGTGAGCTTCAAGACCGTGGAGGTGTTTCAGTGCCGCGCTAAATTATTAGCGCCATGCATTTTCCGGAAATAAGATATCTATTGATTTGATTGATAGGAACTGCATGCAATCATGTGTGGAGGAAACATCCTTTATTAAATATTTATATGCATTGTTAAATTATATGCTCCAGAATCCAGGCGATGTACAACATACTATGCTGGGAAGCTGGCTTGATGGTTTGATCTGGAGGTTAAAGTCTTTTGATTCTGGCAGAGGCAATGCCACTTGTTGGTTGGCTACATTGTAATGATGCTACGTTTAAGAGGAAGCACCGCGGTGGTCTTCAGGTAGGCGCTAGGATCGTGGGCATCCTTGCAGAAACCATAGTCTTGAGGAGCATATCGCTGGAGACAGTGGAGATGGCATTCTTTTGCACTGAAGCATGACAAAGGAAAACGGCGATGGCATCATTCACATGTTTTGCAGGTAAACAGTTGAGTAACTGCTCTTCAAGAGAATGAATTTTCAAAATATGGAGTAATGGATTGTTTTTTAGGGAACCTCGCTCAATTTTATTCAACAACCATGTTCAGAGGAACCATTACAAGATCATGAGGAATGTCAAGCCAAACATGACGACCTACAAATAATTGTTTTTTGTTTTTTTACCATTAGCAACTCGATGAAAATAGTCAGTGTTATTATCTCCTTGTAATAACCATCTCTCATTAGTACTCTGAATCCAATGTAGCTCCTCCTCAACATATAGCTCATGGAGTTCAACTAGAATTTCCACTTTACAATTATAAGCGTCCACATCTAAAGGAGTATGCTCTTCTAAACTTTCTAGGACCAGCAGCTCCTAAACTTTACAATTATAAGCGTCCTCAAGCTCTTTTCTTCTTTTTTTATTATGACCAAACAGATTGGACCCCACCCCTTGAAATACTTCTTAAACCTCTTGATTTTGAAATTAGAACATCAACAGGATCACACAAGCCACATGCGTACACCAAATGTCTTTAACAAGGAGAAGGAACACTGTTTTAAACCAAGCCAAATCAAACCTAAAGCCTCTGGTTTTGTTATCCCCTAAAAGCTGCACCCCATAGTTCAAAACTGAAGGATTGTGATCAGACAACTCACTTACTAACTTAACAACATGCACTAATGTTGAAAGGCAAATTTTAACATGGTCCCACTTACTAACTTAACAACATGCACTAATGTGAAAAGATCTTCCTATGCTGGAGGCATAAGGATTCTATCTAATTTCTCCATGGTGGGGTTCTGTTGCTTGTTAGACCAAGTATACATGCCCCTAGACATATGAATCTCTCTCACTGTAATCTCTAAGGATATTAAAATCACCCCCTATAACGTAAGGATTCACCATCTTACTACACAAGGAGGCCAATTCGGTAAGAAAATCCATCTTGGTTCCTCATGAGCAGGATTATAAACCACCACAAGGGAAAGAGCACAATTCATTTTCTTATGTATAAAACATCCACATGAATAAAGCTGTTACCAACATCAACAGACGCAAGACCAAAGATTATACGCCAAACACGCCACTGGGCAAGTCCCCATCCACGCCTATCTATCTACACTGAAATAGATATTCCCTCTTTTGGAAAGAAAAAAAAAAAACTACTCAGAAATAACGTCTGTTGACTTGTAAAGGCTGGCCCCGTCGCCCGTCGTCTCCATATTTTCCATATGATGTGCGTGTGCGGATCTGGCACTGGTGGAGTGAATTGCAAAAAACCACCACATTCTAAGTTCACTTTTGGATTTGCCACCACATTTCTTATGCGCTCCAAAAATCTACCGGTTTCCTTACTAATTTTCTCAATAAACACTGAAGATGGTTCAAGACAAATTAATCCAATTTCTGACATGCCGGGCCCGCTAGTCAGGTCCACACGGCACTAAAAGTCAACATAAAGAAAGTTGACTGTTAAGTTAAAAGGTGGGGCCACCTGTCAGGGCCCAATCCACAAATCTTGTCCAGCTCCTCACCCCAGCCGAGCGCCACCACCTCGTGCATGGTCTGCCGACTCCCCCGGCCGGGCGCGCCGCCGGTGAGCCCGCCCCGGCAGCCACGCCCCTTTCCCTTCTCCTTCTCTCTCCTGGCGCCTCCTCCTTACCGCTACCTGCTTCCTAACAGATTCGAAAGAGGCGGCCACGGCTCGGGAGCGGCCTTCGCCGCAGCGACAGATGGCCCCGCCATAGCCGCTCTCGCCACCACACCGTGCGCCGCTTGTGTCGGCCTTCTTAGGCACCCCTCGCTTCACCTTCGTGGACGCGTGGACGGTGTTGGGCTAGCCATGGCCGAGGGGCTGCGTGGCCGAAGCTTGGTGGCGTCCATGGTGTCGTTCTTCAGGGCAGGGAGCAGGGGCTCGGTAGGGTGTGGCCGGGACGAAGCTATGGCCTTGCTCAGCTCCAAGAACCGTCACCGTTCGCTGCCGAGAACTGTCGGTCCTCTGTGCGCAAGCTGTTTGAAGAAATGCCATAGAAAGAAATATGGTAGCAAGCTCTAACGGATGGATCCTACATCCAACTTGACGGTCAATGCTGTTTGTGTTGACTTTTAGTGCCACTTGGACCTGACCACTGGGTCCAACATGTTAGGAATTGGTTTAATTTGTTCCAAATCGGTCATAAGTATTTATTGGGAAAATTAGTAAGAAAACCGGTAGATTTTTGGGGGCCCCAAGGAATGTGGTGGCAAATCCGAAAGTGAACTTAGAATGTGATGGTTTTTTGCAATTCACTCGGCACTGGTGTGTTTGTCGTCGTCAGCGCTTCCAAGACAAGGGTGGAAGCAAGCTACGGAATTCTAGGGAGTAGCGGTTGGCACCACATGCATGGCGCCATGATGTAACCTCACCTCACCTCACCTGTGGAGAAAGTAAATTCTATATAAAACTCTTTTCTCATCCAGTCAATAACTGAACTATACTTTTCTGAAAAAAATAACTGAACTATACTATATATATATATATATATATATATATATATATATATATATATATATATATATATATATATATATATATATAAAGAAAGAAAGAAAGAAAGAAAGAGTGATCTTGCCGTCAACAAAGACTGATCGACTAACTGCCCTCATCACCTTTCTGGTACACGGTTTATAGAAGCGGTCAAGAATAAACGAAAGGGTTTCAGTAGAGTGAGGTCAGGTCAGGTGTTATAGGCAACAATATAATCAAGCAGGGCAGCAGGCAGGCTTCTTTTAGTCCGTTTGGTTTGCCCACAATTATATGTGTTGACTGACTCCATTGACCTGATAGGCTAGCTGCTTGATTGACAACAGCATTTGGGACTGTCGATGGACGCGAGAGGGTGGCGCTGCATTGACAGCCCGTGGAAGTCAGTCAAGCCTGCAGTGCTGGGTGGTGACTACCACGATATTTCTTTGGAGAGAGAGAGAAGTAGGGAACCCATAATCATCCTGCTAGCCCCATCTGCTACAGCATTTGTACGTGTCGTTATTGATGGCTCGTGCTCATGCAGTAAGGCCAACTCGCGCACGCATCAAACGGACATCCGTTTTACCCGGATTTTATCCATTTAGATAGGGCAATGAAATCGTCTCCCCGGCTGCGCTCGCGACGATCACGATGACATGGTCCAAAGACACCTGGACGTATCCTTTAGCCTCATCCTGTCCGCCTCCTTTTTCCTAACATCAACTTTCAAAACCACGCCCTAGTTCAGGCCAGCGGCCCTAGTTCAAGCCGGCAACAGAGCCAGCGGCCCACACATCCTCGCCGGCAACATAGCCAACGGCCGGCAACAGAGTCAGCCTACAAAATGAATAGTTTTGTCGCCGCAACACAGCCAGCGGCTGGCAACAGAGCCAGCCTACAAAATGAATAGTTTTGTCGCTGGCAACACAGCGAGCGGGCGGTAACACAGCCATCCCTCAAAATGAATAGGTTTCTCGCCGGCACACATCCAGGGGCCAGCACCCATGCCAGCCTCCAAAAAGAACGGCCACGGCCGATCAGACGACCTAGTTCAGGCCGTCGGCGCCGAACATCTCCTTCTGCCTGGCCTCGAACCAGCTCCTCGTCTTCTCGCTCATCTTGGTTACGTCCACGCTCATGATCGCAAGGGCCACCTCCTTTGCTTTGGTTGCGGCATTGGTGGCCTCGATATCAAGCGGCCTCTGCCTAACCGTGACATTGGCGGCCTCGATGTCGAGCTGCCTTTGCCGGGACGCCTTCTCCATGTCGTTCTTCCTCTTCTTGGCCGCCTCCTCCATCTCAAGCTTCTTCCTTTGAACCTCTAGCACTAGTACACGTCGGTGCTATACAAACGGTTTTTAACCCCTTTTCGCGACGACATTTGGAACCGTCGCCAAGTGAGTGTGGGCAATAGGGGGGTCCTTCCCACACGACCCAGAAATCGTCGGGGATAGGCCCTCCTGGGACATAGGCTGGGGCCGTGTGCGATCGGGCGAGGCATCGAAACCCAATCATTTCCGTAGTTATGTACATCCCACACGGTGAATCTCAGAAAAGATTCCGTAGGTATGTACATCCCACACGGTGAATCCCAGAAAAACATTTTCGTAGGTATGTATATCACACATAGTCAATCCAAGGAATACGTTTCCGTTCTTATGTACATCCCACACAGTCAATCCAGGGAAAACTTTTTCGTTCGTATGTATATACACACAGTCAATCCAGACAATACGTTTCCGTTCTTATGTACATCCCACACAGTCAATCCAGGGCAAACGTTTCCGTTCGTATGTACATCCCACACAGTTTTATGTGTAGGCTCATGTGTGAAAGGTGTAACTATCACACACGCTCTGCCTTGGTTAACTGTTTGCTTTTATCAACTACATCACACATGATTTGATGAAGAAAACCGTGTGGCATTGGGCTATCCATCACGAGCGCTTTTACTGCTAGAACCGTTTGCAAAGTTCAATGACACATTTAGCAGGTTTATTAGTTTACAATTAATAATTCCAATATTACGCAAATTCACATTTCATATTGAACAGTTGCTTGCCAATTTCATATTAGGCACATAAATATATTATAACATCACAGTACGATAGCTACATGAAAACAACACAGTACAACATATAGCTAGTTTAACTTCATAAGAACAATATTAGAACAATATATTCATTTCCCTAATCGAGATCATCCAGGCTCGTCTTATCCACCTCTGCTTTCAGTTCAGTAAGAACTTGTTTTGCACTGGCCAAATGGGAAAGTGCCTCCTCCTATGCCAACATCATCTTAGCAAAGTCTGATTTAAAAAATCTGAGCTCATTCTCCACCTTCCTCTTTTTATCCCACATCTTCAAATATTCTTCAACGTTGACAACACTTTCTCTAAGAGCAACTCCAATGGGGCGACCCATTTCGTCCGCTGGTGTCCGTTTGGGTCGTCGCGGACACAAAAAGCGGCCCAACGCGTCGACCCAAACGGCGCGTCCGCTTTTCGTCTGCGGGCGACCCATTCCCGGCCCATTTTTAGCTGAATTTGCGTCGGCGCGGACATGAGATGATGCTAGCTTACTCTCTCCCGGGCCCACCGGCCGGTGGCGCCACCACCATTTCCCCCACCCCCCCCACGCGCCCCCCCCACACCCGCCATGGACAACGCCATCGACCTCGACGCCGCCACCTGCCTCGCCTCCCTCGCCTCGTCCGGCGCCGCCGCCCCCTCTTGGAAAGGCAAGCCTCGTGCCCCGCGCAAGACCGCCGCCGCGGGCAAGCCAAAGAAGCCGCTGACGCCCACACAAAGGGCAAGGGAGTCGGCCAAGAGGAAGGACCGGAGGCATGCCGTGGACGCGAGGGATGAGGCCACCGCGTAGGCTACCGTCGCCGCCGCTGCGCAGCAGGAGGACACCACCGCCCTCGTCGCCGCCTTAACGAGGGAGGCGCTCTACATGCTAGGGCTAAACCCTAGCCAGCACAACCTCCTCAACGCCGCCGTCACCACGGCCAGCACCGGCTCATCGGCGTTTCCTCGGATGGTGCTGCCCGACTTGCCCCGCGCGTCGGCTTGCAACCCGATGCCCGGCTTCCACGTCTACCCGCAGGCCTCCCGCCACTCCGGGGAGTGCTCGCCCGATGTGAGCGTGGTCGCGCCTTCCACGCCCGCGCCCGCGCCCATCTACCTCAACGCCACCCCGGTGGCTGGTGGCTCGTCATCCGGCGGCGCGAGGAAACGCGCGCGGCAGACGCCGGCCGGCGTGCTCCCTGACGCCCGCAACCTGTTCGAGGGAATGCCGTCCAGCATCGACGAGGACTACATGCAGAACCTCATCTTCGAGGGTGGGGCGCCGGCCGCTGGCTACGATCCCGACGAGACACAAAGCCAGGACGGCCGCGGGGCGTTCATGCCGGCCGCTGGCTATGATCCCGATCAGGCGGCCTTCATGCGTGGTCGGGTTGGCATTGACCTGGACGGCTTCCCACTCGACCACGAGTTCCCGGACAACTACAGGCTAGAGGAGGAGGACGAGTGCGACATCGAAGTGGAGCCTTTGTTCGAGGACAAGCTCGCCAACCAAGCCGCCGGTCCTAAGCCGAAGCGCAAGAGCAAGCGCACGAAGGCATACACGGCGGCCGATGACAAGATTCTTTGCGAGTGTTGGCGAGACATTGGACAAGACCCCAAGAAGGGTGCCGAGCAAAAGCATTCAACCTTTTGGATTCGTGTCCATCGAGAGTTCCATGAGCGCAAGAAGTTTCCGCCTTACCAATTTGTGAGCACGCGCAGGTGTGTCTCCATTTCCAAGCGATGGAGGGTGATCCAACAAGAGTGCAACAAGTTTTGCGCCACACTTGAGAGCGTCAAGACCCGCCTCGTGAGCGGCATCGGGATGCAAGACATGGTATGCTAGCAAGCCGCCCTCTTTTGTGTCATCAAGTTCATCCTTTGCGTGCTCATTTGCATATCATTTGCCCATATGCTTGCATGGAAACTTTTGTAGGAATTTCAAGCTTTGGAGGCATTCAAGGTTCAACACAATGCCAAGTGCTTCAACCTCTCCCGTTGCTTTCGGGTCATCAAGGACAAGGAGAAGTTCAAGGCGCAATATGCCGCATTCAAGTCGCGTGGGGGGAAGCAAGTCGTGGATGATGTTGGGGAGGGCGAGCCGGCCCGGCCGCGGGGGAAGACCAACTCCAAGAAGGAGGACAAGCGGGATGCGGCCTCCAACGCCTTGATCACAAGCGTGGAGGGCATGATGAATAAGAAGGACTCAAGGGAGGAGGAGCGCCGACGTTTCAAGGCGGAGCAAATGGATGCTTTCATGGAGATCCAAAGGAGGAGGCTTGAGATGGACGCCGAGAAGCAAGCCAAGATGTTCGAGTTAGAGGCGGAGAAGCAAGACAAGATGCTAGAGATCGAGGCCGCCAACGCCAAGACCAAGGCGGAAGAAGTGGCTCTCATGAGCATGATGACCGGGTGGGAGATCATGAAGGTGGATCTCAACACTGTGTCGCCAAGGAAGAGGCCGTGGTTCGAGAAGATGCAGGCCGACATGCTCAAGTTCGACGACGAGTGATCTATGGCAGCGAGCGCCATCTTTTTTGTATGCCGGCAGGTGTGCTGGCATGACCACGGGAGTCGCGATGGCGTGGTCGAACTCAAGTCCCACCCTTTTTTGTGTGCTGGCATGTGTGCGGCCGGTCATGAAAAGCGCCAAAGATGAACTGTGGTGATATTTTCTGAAGCCGGCATTATATGCCGGCGCTGGCATGGTGCCGGCATGAGACATGGCCGCTGGCATGATCGGTCGTGGGCCTTTTTTTAAAAAGTTGAGTGCGGACATGAAATGGGTCGGCCGTTGGGCGCACTGCCGACCCAAATGCAAAATTGGGCGGACGCCGGGCGGGCGGCCGACCCAAACGGACAAAAAGCGGACAAATGCACCGTTCGTTTGGGTCGGCCCGTTGGAGTTGCTTGCTAAGTCTTGAGCTTGCGTTGGTTTTCCCCGAAGAGGAGAGGATGATGCAGCGCAGTAGCTTAAGTATTTCCCTCAGTTTTTGGGAACCAAGTTATCAATCCAGTAGGAGGCCACGCGCAAGTCCCTCGTACCCGCACAAAACGATAGCTACTCGCAACCAACGCGATTAGGGGTTGTCAATCCCTTCACGGTCACTTACGAGAGTGAGATCTGATAGAGATAATATTTTTGGTATTTTTAGTATAAAGATGCAAAGTGAAAAGTAAAAGGCAAAGTAAAAACAAAGCAAGTATAAAAGTGATGGAGATTGATATGATGAGAATATATCCGGGGGCCATAGGTTTCACTAGTGGCTTCTCTCAAGAGCATAGATATTCTACGGTGGGTGAACAAATTACTGTTGAGCAATTGATAGAATTGAGCATAGTTATGAGGTTATCTAGGTATGATCATGTATATAGGCATCACGTCCAAAACAAGTATATCGAAATGATTCTGCATCTACTACTATTACTCCACTCATCGACCGCTATCCAGCATGCATCTAGAGTATTAAGTTAAAAACAGAGTAACGCCTTAAGCAAGATGACATGATGTAGAGGAATAAATTCATGCAATATGATAAATACCCCATCTTGTTATCCTCGATGGCAACAATACAATACGTGCCTTGCAACCCTTTCTCACATCCTTTGGTAAGGACACCGCAAGATTGAACCCAAAGCTAAGCACTTCTCCCATTGCAAGAACTACCAATCTAGTTGGCCAAACCAAACGGATAATTCAAGAGACTTGCAAAGATAACTCAATCATACATAAAAGAATTCAGAGAAGAATCAAATATTTTCCATAGATAAGCTGGATCATAAACCCACAATTCATCGGTCTCAACAAACACACCGCAAAAAGAAGATTACATCGAATAGATCTCCACGAGAGGGGGGAGAACATTGTATTGAGATCCAAAAGAGAGAAGAAGCCATCTAGATACTAGCTATGGACCCAAGGTCTGAAGTAAACTACTCACACTTCATCGGAGGGGCTATGGTGTTGATGTAGAAGCCCTCCATGGTGGATGCCCCCCGTGAGCTCCTAACAGGCCCCAAGATGGGATCTCATGGATACTGAGGAAGGTACGGCGGTGGAATTAGGTTTTGCCTCCTCTTACGATCGCTTAGGGATCGAGGTATATATAGGAGGAAGGAGTATGTCGGTGGGCGTCGGGGGCCCACGAGGCGGGGGCGCGCCGGGGGCGCCCACCTCGTGACCGCCTCTGGAACTTCTTGGAGTAGGGTCCAAGTCTCCGGATCACGCTCGTGAGAAGATCACGTTCGAAGGTTTCATTTCGTTTGGACTCCGTTTGATATTCCGCTTTCTTGAAACATCAAATAGGCAAAAAACAGCAATTCAGGTTGGGCCTCCGGTTAATAGGTTAGTCCCAAAAGTAATAAAAAGTGGAAAATAAAGCCCATTATAGTCCAAAACAATAGATAAAGTAGCATGGAGCAATCAAAACTATAGATACGTTGGAGACGACGCATCCCCAAGCTTAATTCCTGCTCGTCCTCGAGTAGGTAAATGATAAAAGAGAATTTTTGATGCGGGTGATACTTTGGCATAATTTCAACGTAAATCTTCTTAATCATGGTATGAATATTCATATCCGAAAGATTCAAAAAAAAAGATCATATTGACATAAAAATAATAATACTTCAAGCATACTAATCAAATAATCATTGTCGTGGTTCTAAGTCTGACAGTAGAATGGGGGGTAGGTATGGAGATGCAAGATACTAGCTATGGAGTAGTTGTATACACACGAGTTTTACGAGTTCAGGCCCTTCTCGGAGGAAGTAACAGCCCTACGTCTCGGAGCCCGGAGGCGGTCGACTGGATTATATGCGTATGAATTACAGGGGTGCGACTCCTTCTACCGTGGAGGGGGTGGCTTATATAGAGTCGCCAGACCCCAGCCAGCCCACGAAGCGGAGGGTTAAAGGTACATTAAGGCCAAAGCGTTCGGTAACGCCTTACATAAAGTGTCATCATGATCATAAAGACTACTTAATTACAGCACCGCTTGGACACCGAGTGGTTCTTGAACTCCCGGTGGTCGAGTGGGTCTTCATGGTCGAGTGTCTTTGAGTCTGTCGAGTGGAATCCTACCAGTCGATCGGAAGGCAGTTTATTCTAAGGATGTCCTTGGGAGGGTATCTTGGACAGGTCCATGACCCTACCCTAGGTACATGACTTCATCATTAGCCCCCGAATGGATCGAGGTTTGAGTGAGGAAGGAGTTGATAATCTTTCCGACCTGTTTTTCGTGCTGCAAGTGTGTCTTACTCTGGATCAGTGACCTTTTAGTGATGGTGTCAACTTCTCTTTCAGTCGCCTTGATCCATTCCTTACATCTGTCGAGTGAACTTTATGAACTTGGAGATTTCCGAGCGACGGATCGGAGGAAATCTGCTGTCTGACAAGTTGCTCTGCTGTTAGCGGATTTAGCGGGATCCGCATTTTGGGGCGCGCGCGAAGCGGAGAAGGCCGCGGTACTCGGATGGGATAAGGCAAGGACGCCTCGATCTCCGCGCCACCTTTTTCGCCACGATCACGTCTTGCGATCGCTATGGATTTGACAGATTGCCTGGCCTCGCCAATCACCCACTCGGAAGCGACTTTCATATAAGGCACCAGCGGGGTCTTTTGAACAAGGCGCCTCATTTTCCCCTCCTCCGTCCTCAGATTCATCCGTCGCGCCCGTAACCTGCTCAGCGCTGCTGCTCCGTTCCTGCTTCACCGGCGACAATGGTGAAGGAGAAGACGGCGGCCTTGGAGCGGGCGAAGAAGGCGACGGCGAAGGCGAAGGGGAGAGCGCCCAGTCGGGGCGGATCTTCGTCGTGGTCCAGCCTGCCGCAAGGTTGGGTCCAGGGAGATTGGATCCGCTCGACCATCACCCAGAAAGACCTCGACGACCTCGCCAATGAGGGATTGATCCCCCACGGGTCAGCAAGGCTTCCGGGGACGGAGTGGCAGCCGCAGCCTCAGGAGGGTGAGTGCATCCTCTTAGCCACCCATGTCGATCGCGGATTTTCTCTACCGCCGAATCTTTTCTTTCGGGGTTTTCTGAACTTCTTTGGAGCACAACTCCATCACTTCACACCCAACTCCATTGCCTATCTCGCTGCTTTCGTGTCTTTGTGCGAAAACTTCTTGGGTTGTCGGCCACACTGGGCCTCTTCAAACACATATTCACTTGTCGCTCACAGATGGTGAAAAAGGCTAGCCCGAATGATGAAAGAACCCAAGTAATCCAGATGTGTGGGGGTCTTGGGGTCCAGATGAGGGGTAAAAGTGCCTTTCCGGCCATGATTCTTCCCGATTCAGTTAGAGGGTGGCAGTCGACCTGGTTCTACTGCCAAGACCAATCGACGCTTGAGCGCCGATCGACTCCTCCTTTCTCCATGGATCGAGTGAACAAGCCGTCCTCTCTGAAGGTGCTTCCGGAGGAGAAGGTCCAGGTTAGATTGTTGATGGAGCGTGTAGTCTAGCTCATTCGCGACGGAGTGACCGGCATGGATCTTCTGGAGGTTTTCCTTCAACGGCGCATTCAGCCGCTCCAATACCGAGGCCACCCGATGTGGATGTACTCTGGTACCGAAGACACCACACGGGTCCACCCAGAGGAGGTCGACGACGCCACATTGGAGAGGTGGATGACTACCATCGCAGGGAACAAGGATAACCCTCGTGGAGCCAGGAGGATCCCACCACTCGACCAATCTTACGAACCAGACAAGGTATGACCACTTATCTCCGACTGTGATCCTGTTGCATTCACTATGTTCCGCTGCGAATCGGCCGATTGACTTTCGTCTTGTTTTGCTGTCTTCTAGGCCACCACTGAGATGTACTCGATGCCCAACGGGGCGCAAGAACAAGTCGAAGAAGAAGAAGGAAGCGGAGGCGAAAGCCAGGAGGAATGGGAGTCCGAGGAAAACGACAACTCTGATGAAGAGGAGGAGGAGGAGGAGGAAGAGGAGGGAGACGCGGATCCTCCCCACTCATAAAGGCAATCCAAGCTGGCGCATGATCCGGCGGTCGAGCGCGGTAAGGCTATCGCGCCCGTTGGGCGGTCGACCAAGCGCCCTCGGACGACTTCTCCAGTGCCGACTGAGAAATCGCCAAAGCAACCCCGAGCAACGTCATCAAAGCCGACGAAGGCCTTTCCCAAGATGAGGATGGTCATTCCCACCATTTTCGGGTAATCAGCAGAACTTGTGTCTTCCTGTTTATCATGGGTGTACTTTTGGTCGACTCGTTTGACTGATCAACTGATTTCTGAAATTTGCAGTGCTGCCACCTCCGAGACCTCAGCTAAGCATGAAGATCAGGAAATGGAAGATGCCGCCACCTCCAACCTTGGTATGATCTCTGCAGTTTTGCTTTACGGTCAATTGGATTTCTGTTTTTACCTTTGAATCTTTCTTGTAGTTCCACCTCATGTCATTGATCTCCCTGACGACGATGATGAAACACCGCTGAGGAAGAGGAAGGACAAAAGGTGCCTGCTGGCAAGGCTACTCAAGTTGTATCACTGCCTGAGACGCTGGTTCACGAGGGAGGCGACACCACTCGGGCTTATGTGTCCTTTGCTGTGCCGCTGACGAGTGTCCGGCCTTCGTCGTCGACTGCTGACCCGCCTTCCCTCTTTGCCACACACCACATCCCGGAAGACCAAGTGAGTGCTGCTAAGGAGGCCATACGCCAGGTAGGGATCATGATGGAGCAAGTGAAGGTGGTCCGGGAGGCCAGCCAGGCGGCTTATGATGCAAGCTCAGCTCTTCAGAGCAATGTCCAAGTAAGTTGGTCGCTGCTTGTTCTGTTAGGATATGCTACCTGAATTTTCTTCTTTCTGAAAATTTCCATATCTGTATCTGTACACCCACTGGGTGGGTGTGTCGATTGAATTTTTGTACTAGTGGGGGCACGCTGAGTGCACCCACTGGGTGTAGTCCCCGAGACTATGGTGGACTGCGGGCAGTCGACTATAGTCTTTATACTTTGAAGTTCTTCACTCGGTCTGGTCGGGCCATGTCGAATGGATCTTTGAAACCGTGGGGCACGCTGAGTGCACCCATCGGTGTAGTCCCCGAGACTAATGGATCTGGCGGGCGATCGACTATAGTCTAAGGAACTTTTTACACGGCCGATCACGACAGCTTGGCTGTGGTTTTAGGATCATAACCTTTTTGCCTCTTTCGGTCGACTGGTTGAACCGAATTGAAAAAACCAGTGGGGGCACGCTGAGTGCACCCACTGGGTGTAGTCCCCGAGACTACTGTCGAATGTTTTTGATTCGACTGTAGTCTTAGAAATGCTACGATTTTTATTTAGTCACTCGGAAGTGACCTGTCTTTGATGATTTGTCGATTGACTCTTCGCAGAAATCTTGCGAGCTCGTGGCCCGTTATACTGAATTGGAGAACAAACAGATCCAGCTCAACCTTGACTTGAAGCTTGCTCAGAGAACTTGCAAAAGGCGAGAGACGGCGAAAGGTATGGCTGGTGAGAACTTGACGACCGTCTTTGTCTTTCTACTCATTCTCAACTCGGGCTTATTGTTATTTTGCGCATAAACCGAGGAGGCTCAAGAAGAAAGACCACGACCTTGCAGAGGCATGTATATGGTTTTGGAGAAAACAAAGCTCGCAGAAGAGAAACTGGTCTCGGTCGGCAAACTCGAAAGGAGAATACCAAACTGAAGGCTGCTCTCGACGCCACCAACAAGGAGGTTAGCCGACCAAAAATGACAAAGTTGCTCGATCGACAAGGCTGGCGAATCAAGGGAAGAGGAATGACTCGAGGTTTATCTGGAGGGCTCGCCAAAAGTTATTCCTCATGCTCAAGGTAATCTCTTTTACCCGATTGTCTAGTTATCACCGATCGACCATAGAACTGTTAACTTGAACCCGAGTTGCATTTACGAATTCAGCGTAACTTTGAAGAGGAGACCAATCAGTGGAGACAAGCTGGACCCCATCAACTCTCCGTGAAGGATGAAGCCGCTATGAACGTGCTCGATTGAGTCTTGCATTGCTTGGTGTGGTGGACTATCTCACTCGATCGAAAGCTGCGGTGTCGCGGATCGACTCAACACTCGCCGGACCAAACGCTTGAATGACCTCGAGTCCTTAATGACTCGATCAATGAGGTTCCAAGTCGAGTGCAAGAATGGAAAAGTCTTCGCCGTGTGGTGCTGATGTTGCTCGCTCTCGGTTCATGTCCACCGCAAGGAGGCGCGGAGGAAAAGTCAAGGCCCATCAAGGTTGCCAATACCAAGAAGTATGATTTCCAATCTTTCATGGGGACTTTCATCGCCGCTGCCACCCGGATTGCTGATGGGATCGACCTTGACCAGTTTGTGGCTCCTTCCAGTCCTCCACCTGAGGAGTAAAAAACTTTTATGCTCTACCTTAAATTTGCCTCGGAATGCCGAGTGGTTTTTGTTACCGATAAACTTTAACGGGCTTGAGGCACTGGTACTTCGCATCCTTAGGATGCTATCCGAACTTTACTTATCGTCGAAATATGCTTTTGTTTGCCTTCGAGTGAACTTTGCTCTTCACTCGGATTATGCTTCAATGCTTGAAATGCAGCTCTGAGGTGGATCCAGTCGACCTACACTTTGTTGCTCTTGCAGGTGCAGGAGAAGGAAGCAGTCGACCTGTACCTCGTCGTCCTTGCGGATCGGGATGGAGCACACGTTGCACTTGTGGCGCAACTCCGAAGGAGAAGGAAACAGTCGACCTGCACCTCGTCGTCCTTGCGGATCGGGATGGAGCGCACGTTGTACTTGTGGCGCAGCTCCGAAGGAGAAGGAAACAGTCGACCTGCACCTCGGCGTCCTTGCGGATCGGGATGGAGCGCACGTTGTACTTGTGGCGCAGTTCAAGGAGAAGGCAACAATCGACCTGCACTCGTCGTCCTTATGGACGGGATGGATTCGTGCTTAGGCGTAGCATCGGACTGCAGCCAAGCCCCAGTGGGAGGTTTGCTCTCCACTCGGTAGGATTTTTCAAACTTAGGCGAGTACCGGATCAGTAGCTAAGCCCCGAGTGGGAGGTTTGTTCTCTACTCGGTAGGATTTTTCAAACTTAGGCGTAGCTTGGACTGCAGCTAAGCCCCCGAGTGGGAGGTTTGCTCTCCACTCGGTAGGATTTTTCAAACTTAGATGAGTACTGGACTGCAGCTAAGCCTCCGAGTGGGAGGTTTGCTCTCCGCTCGGTAGGATTTTTCAAACTTAGGCGAGTACTGGACTGCAGCTAAGCCTCCGAGTGGGAGGTTTGCTCTCCACTCGGTAGGATTTTTCAAACTTAGGCGAGTACTGGACTGCACCTAAGCCCCCGAGTGGGAGGTTTGCTCTCCACTCGGTATGATTTTTCAAACTTAGGCGAGTACTGGACTACAGCTAAGCCTCCGAGTGGGAGGTTTGCTCTCCACTCGGTAGGATTTTTCAAACTTAGGCGAGTACTGGACTGCAGCTAAGCCTCCGAGGAGGATTTTTGTGTCATAGCTTTGAAGGGGAAGGCAACAATGACCTGCACTCGTCGTCCTTGCAAAGTGCACATTGTATTAAATACTTAGGCGAGTACTTGGACTGCAGCTAAGCCCCCGAGTGGGAGGCTGGTTCTCCACTCGGTAGGATGTAAAACACTTAGGCGAGTACTTGGACTGCAGCTAAGCCCTCGAGTGGGAGGCTGGCTCACCACTCGGTAGGATCTAAAACACTTAGGCGAGTACTTGGACTGCAGCTAAGCCCCCGAGTGGGAGGCTGGCTCACCACTCGGTAGGATTTTAAAACACTTAGGCGAGTACTGGGACTGCAGCTAAGCCCCCGAGTGGGAGGCTGGCTCACCACTCGGTAGGATTTTAAAACACTTAGGCGAAACGGATTCGCAGCTAAGCCCCCGAGTGAGAGGCTGGCTCACCACTCGGTAAGGAATTTTTTAAAAAACTTAGGCGAAACGGATTCGCAGCTAAGTCACCCACTGGGTGGGAATTTTAACAAAAAGTAATAACAATCACTTGGAAAATTATAATCTTCTTGATTCAGATAAACAAACTACAGAGGTACTTTTATTACATCTCACCCGAGTGAGCTCTTAAGTGTAAAAGGGGCGGAGCAGCTCCGCATTCCAGGCTCGAGGCTCATCGATCTGGCGTTCGACGTTGTAAAGATGGTAAGCTCCATTGTGGAGAACTCTGGTGACAATGAAGGGACCTTCCCAAGTGGGAGCGAGCTTGTGTGGTTTCTGTTGATCCACTCGGAGGACCAGATCTCCTTCTTGAAAGGATCGGCTCTTCACATTTCTAGCGTGGAATCGACGCAAGTCCTACTGATAGATGGTCGAGCGGATCAGGGCCATCTCTCTCTCCTCTTCAAGGAGGTCGACTGCATCTTGCCGGGCTTGCTCCGCTTCAGCTTTAGAGTAGAGTTCGACTCGGGGCGCATTGTGAAGCAGTGTCACTCGCGAACTGCTTCAGCTCCATAGACCATAAAAATGGAGTTCTCCCAATCGACCGATTAGAGTGGTCCTCAATCCCCAAAGAACTGACGGAAGTTCGTCAACCCACGCCTCTGCTGCATGCTTGAGATCACGATCGATCGAGGTTTCATCCTTTGAGAATTAAACCATTTGCTCATTCTCGCTTGTCCATTCGACCGGGGTGAGCGATCAAGCATAGTCGACTCGTGTGCCCGAGAGGCGCAAAAGGCTTTGAACTTGTCGGAATCGAAATTTGACCCATTGTCAGTGATGATGATGTGCGGAACTCCATATCTGAATATCAACTCTCTGATGAAACTGACAGCAGTGCACGCATCAAGGTTCTTGATAGGTTTAGCTTCGATCCACTTCGTAAACTTGTCGATCGCCACAAGCAAATGAGTGAAACCACTCATGCCGCTTCTCGGGTCCAATCATATCCAACCCCCAAACAGCGAAAGGCCGACGAGGGAATGGTCTTCAATGCCGAGGCGGGCTTGTGTGACATATTGGAGTAGAACCGACATCCTTCACACTTGTCGACTATTTCCTTTGCCATTTCATTTGCCTTTGGCCAAGAAAATCCCGCCGGTATGCTTTAGCCACGATGGTCCGAGAGGACGCATGGTGACCACAGTCCCCGAGTGGATATCATCAAGAATTATCTGACTTTCTTCTGGCGTTATGCACTTTTGGCTGACTCGAGTCATGCTTTCTCTGAATAACTGTCCCTTGATCACAAGAAGGCCTTGGATCGCGGACGATCCGTCTAGCCTCTTCTTCGTTCTCGGGAGCTCTTTCCTCGGGATATACGCGATGTATGGTACTCGTCCGTCGGGGTGATGACCACGACTTCCATGATCAGTCGACCACCGGGGACCTCAATTTCAGTCGGATCGGTGGCACTTTTTGGCTGTGGAGCTTCTTGATGAAAGGATCCTCTTGAATCGACGGTATGCGATGTGCTCCAAAACACACCACCGGGAATGGCTTCCTCTTGGACCCTATTTTGCCAAATCATCAAGAGCTTGATTTTTCACGGGGGTATATGATGGAGCTCTAACCCTCAAACTTCTTCTCTAGCTTCCTCATCTGCATTACAAAGAGCTACCATGGCTGGGCTTCGACGTCCCCACACCTTCATCACCGATTAACCACGGATCTGAGTCGCCATAGACCATGAGGCGACGGACGCCAAGTGAAATGGCCATATGCAACCCATACAACAAAGCTTTCAGATTATGCTTCATTGTTGGAAGAATCAAAGTGAATCTGGAGCACATATCTGAGCTTATCTCCTCGGGGAAACCAACACTACCCCAAAGACCGAACCATTCAGATCTTGGAACCATCAAAGAACATAGTCCAAAGGTTCGAGTGAACTTGAGTCGGTAATCGTTGTTCAATCCACTCGGCGATGAAATCTGCTATTGCTTGGGACTTGATGGCTTTCTTTGCCTCAAACTTGATATCAAGGGAAGAAGTTCAATCGCCCATTTCGCCACTCGACCGATATGCTCTCTGTTGTGCAAAATCTCGATAATGGGGCGTCACGACGATCGTAATGGAATGATCGAGAAGTAATGAGCAACCTTCTTCGTGGTCATATAAATCCCATACACAAGCTTCTGATAATGAGGGTATCTTTGCTTTGATGGGGTTAATACTTCAGAAAGATAATATACTGGGCGCTGAACTTTGAATGCCTTTCCTTCCTCTTCCCGCTCGACCGTAAGTACTGTACTGACGACTTGTCCTGTGGCTGCAATGTAAAGCAGCAACGGCTCTTTGCTGATTGGGGCAGCAAGCACCGGCTGGGTGGAGAGCAAAGCTTTGAGCTCTGCAAATGCTGCATCAGCTTCAGGAGTCCACTCGAACTTGTATGACTTCTTCATCAGTCGGTAAAGAGGCAATGCCTTTTCACCGAGGCGAGAGATGAATCGACTTAAAGCGGCCAAGCATCCAAGAAGCTTCGACATCGTGCACACGCATTGTAGGCGTTTCATTCGGAGTATAGTGCCAACTTTTTCTGGTTAGCATCGATTCCTCGCTCGAAACGAAAACCGAGTAACTTTCCGCCAGAACTCCGAATGTGCACTTTGACGGATTAAGCTTGATATCATACCTCCCGAGATTGGCAAATGTTTCAGCAAGGTCGGTCCAATAGGTCGAAACCTTTCGTGACTTGACCACAATGTCATCCATGTATGCTTCCACATTCCGACCGATTTGAGTGAGTAAACACTTCGAACCATCCTCATGAACGTGGCTCCGCATTCTTGAGGCCGAATGGCATGGTGACATAATAGAAACACCCGAATGGAGTGATGAAAGCTGTTTTGATCTCGTCGGGTCCATACAGACGGATCTGATGGTACCCGGAATATGCGTCTAAAAAGACAACCGCTCACATCCCGCAGTTGAGTCGACTATTTGGTCGATGCGGGGGAGAGGAAAATGATCTTTCGGGCAGGCCCGATTGATATGTTTGAAGTCGATGCACATGCGCAGTGAATTGTCCTTCTTAGGGACCATGAACACATTGGCGAGCCACTGGAGTGGTAAATTTCTGGATAAACTCTGCTGCTAAGAGCCGAGCCACCTCCTCGCCTATGGCCTTTCTCTTCCGGACGGCAGACCGTCAAGATGTTCTTTGACAGGTTTGACTTTTGAGTCGACTTCATGAGACGGTGCTCAGCCAGCTCCACAGGTACACCGGCATGTCGCCAGAGCTTCCATGCAAAGATGTCCCAGTTCTCACGAAGGAACTGGACGAGCGCTTCTTCCTATTTGGAGTCGAGTGTTGTTGAGATGTTGGTCGGAGCAGCATTGGGGTCGGTCGGGTGAATATGAACCTGCTTCGTCTCACCGGACGACTGAAATGCCGACTCAGAAGCGGCTTCTTGGCTCGCAACAAATCACTCGGATCTGCAGTCTTCGATATTCTTGCAATTCTACCATCGCCATCCGAGCATCAGCAATCTTAGAGCCTTCGAAACACTCTTCCGCTTTCTTCCGATTGCCAGTGACAGTGATCACACCCTTGGGGCCGGGCATCTTCAGTTTAAGGTACACATAACATGGTCGAGCCATAAAACGCGCATATGCTGGCCTCCCCAGAATAGCGTGATAAGCGCTCTGGAAATCCACAACCTCAAAGGTCAACTTTTCTTTGCGGAAATTCTTCGAATCACCAAAAACCACATCAAGAGCAATTTGACCGAGTGACTCGGCCTTCTTTCCAGGAATGACTCCGTGGAAACTCATGTTACTGGTGCTGAGTCTGGACATCGGAATGCCCATCCCTTTCAACGTCTCTGCATACAAGATGTTCATGCCACTGCCACCATCCATCAAAACTTTGTTCAGTCGAGTGCCTTCGACGACTGGATTGACCACCAACGCTTGCCTCCCAGGGGTGGCAATGTGTGTCGGATGATCGGACTGGTCGAATGTGATGGCGGTCTGAGACCATTTCAGATAATTGGGCGTCACCGGAGTGACCATGTTTACTTCTCGGTTGATAACTTTCAATCTACTTTTGCTTTCAACGTCAGCAAAAATCATCAGGGTGGAATTGACCTGGCGGTATCCACCATCACTATCTTCCTTGTACTCAACTTTGTCCGACCCCTTTTCCTTATCCTTGGGCTGCTTCCCTTAGAACTGCTGAATCAAGAGCCGACACTGTCGAGTGGTATGCTTCGGGTAAATGAGTTTACCCTCTTCATCTTTCTTCGTGTGAATGTGACATGGCAAGTCCAACACATCATTCCCATCTTGGTCTTTCACCTTCTTGGGGTTCCACGGACCCTTGGGTTTCCCCTTGAACTTTCCTGGGGTCACAGCCAACGCTTCTCCGGGAGCAGCTGGCTCGGCTTTGCGCTTCTGCTTCCGACTGGAGTTTCCTCCGCCGGCTTCATTAGCAGCTGACTTGTACTTACCACTCCGGAGCCGATCCTCTTCTTCACCATTAGCATACTTGGTGGCAATCTCCATCATCCGACTCAGGGTCATATCTCGTCCGACCGAATTTCAAACTCAACTCCCTGTTCTTTACACCTTCCTTGAAAGCACAGATCGCTGGTGATCGGACACATTCTCAACTGTGGTGCAAGGTAATCCATCTCTGGATGTAATCTCTCAAAGTTTCATTCGACTTACAGACACACGATCGCAGCTCACAACCCCTGTTGGTCACTTGCAAGTCCTTCAAATGTCTGACAAACACTTGGGCAAGATCTTCCCAAGTGTAAATACTTATGGTGCTAACTGATTAAACCACGCTCTGGCCGAACCCTCCAACATAAGGGGCAAATGCTTCATAGCTACCTCATCATTTCCGCCGCCAATCTTGACAGCCACTCGGTAGTCCTCAAGCCAAGTGTCAGGCTTGGACTCACCCGTGAACTTACTGACTCCAGTTGCCAACCTGAAGTTGGGAGGAATCACAGCGACTCTGATGGCCCTGCTAAAACACTCTGGCCCTGAGACATGAACTCTGCTGCTGGAGGGAACATCTCTGTCATGGCCTTCTCGGTGAGCTCTGTTCCTGTCGACCAAGCCTTGAACGATAATAGATGTCGCATCAAAGCCTGGCTCTCTGGGGTCGACTGGAACCCTTCGCCCAACACTGTGCTGGCGTCTGTCATCTTGTTGCCGAGGAGCGTATGATCCACCCCTTGGGGGAGGGGTGGGCACTCGACGTCGATCATTGCGATCGAATTGGTGCTCATACGACTCACGGTTCTTGTACTGATGATCACACCGGCCCCCACGTTCCTCACGCCTCGGGGGCGATCTTGGACTATGGGCCGACTGGACTGAATTCGCAGCGACGGATCTGCTGTGAATCCTGTTCCGTGACTGTGATACGACTAAATTTTGATCTCCTGCTGCCCGGAGTAAATCTCTGATCTGTTGCAAACCTCTACCCGCCTCCGACTAGGAAGGCTGAATCGATTCTGCTATACGGGCTGCAGCTGCTAAATTTTGAATCGGAGTTCGATATACCTGAGTTGGTTGTGGAAAGAGCTCACGTCGACTGGATTCTGGAACCCGTGGCCGCGGCGCTGCCGAGAACTCGCTGGAGGTTCTCGGTCGAGTGCGCCGCCAGGTTGGCTGCGCCGCATCCTCCAAGGCACGAGCCTCGGGGGTTTCTCCAACGATAGGAGTGTGAAGTGCATCCATGTTTCGGCGGCGAAGTTTCTCCCTCTGCAGCGAAGTGAGGGGCTCGGGTTGGTACTCTTCGTGAGCTTGCGCCGGACCGCCTCCACCGTCGCCTCCGTCGGTGCGGGGGAATCCATGCGGACTGCATGGTCCATCGACCATCAGAACCTCTGCTGCCGGATCGCTACTATCGCACTCGGATGCAGTCTCTGCGGAGCCAGTCGACAGATCAAACAGGCCGTAGAGAGATTCGTCAGGCTCGATTGCCGCAACTTGGGGAGTGGCCGACTGGCGAGCCACCGCATGCCTCACCCACCGCTGAAGCCTCGACCGACCGGAGCGCTTGCGCTGGCGGGAGACTGGGAGTGAGGACGGCACAAGAACCAACCCATACGGGGTCGACGGTTGCCGCAGGAGGACGCCGCGGACGCACGCGCGAAAGTGCGTTGCCCCACGGGACGGTGAGCGCGTCGACGTTGAGAGGAGCCTCCTGAAGCCAAGCGGAGTCGTCGGCGATGAACGTGAGCGCACCGAGATGGATCTCGCGGCCCTCGACCAAAACTCCACCTGAAACCATGATGTAGGAGATCAAAAGAATCCCAACTTCTCCAACAAATCGCTAGAACACCTGCCCCACGGTGGGCGCCAACTGTCGTGGTTCTAAGTCTGACAGTAGAATGGGGGGTAGGTATGGAGAGGCAAGATACTAGCTATGGAGTAGTTGTATACGCACGAGTTCTATGAGTTCAGGCCCTTCTCGGAGGAAGTAACAGCCCTACGTCTCGGAGCCCGGAGGCGGTCAACTGGATTATATGCGTATGAATTACAGGGGTGCGACTCCTTCTACCTGTGGAGGGGGGTGGCTTATATAGAGTGCGCCAGGACCCCAGCCAGCCCACGTAGCGGAGGGTTAAAGGTACATTAAGGCCAGGCGTTACTGGTAACGCCTTACATAAAGTGTCATCATGATCATAAAGACTACTTAATTACAGACCGTTTGGACACCGAGTGGTTCTTGAACTCCTGGTGGTCGAGTGGGTCTTCATGGTCGAGTGTCTTTGAGTCTGTCGAGTGGAATCCTACCAGGTCGACTGGAAGGCAGTTTATTCGAAGGATGTCCTTGGGGAGGGTATCTTGGACAGGTCCATGACCCTGCCCTAGGTACATGACTTCATCAATCATGTCTTCTCAAAATAGCATGGCAAAAGAAAGTTCATCCCTACAAAATCATATAGTTAGGCTATGCTTCATTTTCGTCACACAAAGATGTTCCCAACTTCTATACCCCCGATGACAAGCCAAGCAATTGTTTCATACTTAAATAATCTCAAACTTTTTCAACCTTCACGCAATACATGAGCGTGAGCCATGGATATAGCACTATGGGTAGAATAGAATATGATGATGGGGATTGTGTGGAGAAGACAAAAAAAGGAGAAAGTCTCACATTGACGAGGATAATCAACGGGCTATGGAGATGCCCATCAATTGATGTCAACATGAGGAGTAGGGATTGCCATGCAACGGATGGACTAGAGCTATGAATGCTCAACAAAAGAAAACTAGTGGGTGTGCATCCAACTTGCTTGCTCATGAAGACCTAGGGCATTTGAGGAAGCCCATCGTAGGAATATACAAGCCAAGTTCTATAATGAAAAATTCCCACTAGTATGAAAAAGACAACTTATGAGACTCACTATATGAAAAACAAGGTGCTACTTTGAAGCACAATATATGAGACTCACTACATGAAGAACATGGTGCTACTTTGAAGAACAAGTGTGGAAAAATAGATAGTAACATTGCCCTTTTTTTAATTTTTTGGGCCTTTCTTTTTTTGGCCTTTCTCTTTTTTTTGGGCCTTTCTTTTTTTTGGCCTTTTTTTTTTATTTGGGCAATGCTCTAATAATGATGATCATCACACTTCTATTGATTACAACATAAGGATTACAACTCAAAACTAGAACAAGGTATGACTCTATATGAATGCCTCCGGCGGTGTACCGGGATGGTGCAATGAATCAAGAGTGACATGTATGAAAAATAATGCATGGTGGCTTTGCCACAAATACGATGTCAACTACATGATTATGCAATGGCAATATGGCAAAAGTAATGTATGTCATGATGATGATGAACGGAACGGTGGAAAGTTGCATGGCAATATATCTCGGAATGGCTATGGAAATGACATAATAGGTAGGTATGGTGGCTGTTTTGAGGAAGATATAAGGAGGTTTATGTGTGAAAGAGCGTATCATATCACGGGGTTTGCACCAACTCTCGAGGTGAGAAAGGGCAATGCACGGTACCGAAGAGGCTAGCAATGGCGGAAAGGTAAAAGTGCGTATAATCCATGGACTCAACATTAGTCAAAAGAACTCATATACTTATTGCAAAAATTTAGAAGTCATCAAAAATCAAGTACTACGCGCATGCTCCTAGGGGATAGATTGGTAGGAAAAGACCATCGCTCGTCCCCGACCGCCACTCATAAGGATGCACAAGCCAGGTACACTTCATGTTTCAAATTTGTTACATAACTTTAACCATACGTGCATGCTACGGGATTTGCTAACTTCAACATAAGAATTTCTCAAATTCACAACTACTCAACTAGCACGACTTTGATATTATCACCTCCATATCTCAAAACAATTATCAAGCATCAAACTTATCTTAGTATTCAACGCACTCAAAAGAAAGTTTCACATATCTTGAATACCAAGTATATTAACATTAAGCAAATTACCATGCTATTAACGACTCTCAAAATAATCTAAGTGAAGCATGAGAGATTAAGTTTCTTTAAAACAAATCCACCACCGTGCTCTAAAAGATCTAAGTGAAGCACTAGAGCAAAAATTATCACGCTCAAAAAGATATAAGTGAAGCACTATGAGCAAACTATCAAGCTCAAAAGATATAAGTGAAGCACATAGAGTATTCTATCAAATTTCAGTTCATGTATGGCTCTCTCAAAATGTGTGTACAGCAAGGATGGTGGTAAACTAACAAGCAAAGACTCAAATAATACAAGACGCTCCAAGCAAAACACATATCATGTTGGTGAATAAAAATATAGCTCCAAGTAAATTACCGATGGAAGTAGATTTAAAGAGGGACGCCTTCGGGCATCCCCAAGCTTTGACTTTTGGTGTCCTTGGATTATCTTGGGGGTGCCCTGGGCATCCCCAAGCTTAGGCTCTTGCCACTCCTTGTTCCATAATCCATCAAAAGAATTCACCCAAAACTTGAAAACTTCACAACACAAAACTCAATAGAAATCTCGTGAGCTCCGTTAGAGAAAGAAAACAAAAGACTACTTTAAGGTACTGTAATGAATTCATTCTTTATTTATATTGGTGTTAAACCTACTGTATTCCAACTTCTCTATGGATTATAAACTATTTTACTAACCACAGATTCATCAAAATAAGCAAACAACACACGCAAAACAGAATCTGTCAAAAACAGAACAGTCTGTAGTAATCTGTAACTAACGCAAACTTATGGAAACCAAAAAATTCTACCAAAATTAGAAGACCTGGACAATTTGTTTATTGATCAGCAGCAATTGGAATCAGTATTTTATCGCATTCTGGTGATTTTTAATAATTCGGTCATTGAGCACAAAGATTCTGGAAATTACAGCAAGATCAAATAACTATCATCCAAGAAGATCCAATAGGTTCAACTTGGCACAAACACTAACTAAAAGATAAAACCACATCTAAACAGAGGCTAGATGTATTATTTATTCCTAAACAGAAGCAAAAACAAAAACTAAAAAATAAAATTGGGTTGCCTCCCAACAAGCGCTATCGTTTAACGCCCCTAGCTAGGCATTGAAGCAAGGATAGATCTAGGTGGTGCCGTAGTAATAAGATGTATTATTTATTCCTAAACAGAGGCAAACAAAAGTAATCAAAAGGGCTAAATTTAATAGGACAAAAGTCCCCAAGATCAATTTTAGGAGGTATAGGTTCCTCTTTCGGCCCTTCGTATTGCACAACCAATTCATCATTATAAGCATTCTTTTGACAGAACTTGGTGAGCCTATACTCAAGAGAGCATCCTAGCTCATTATTTCGGATAGCCAAATCATCATTAAGCTCAGAGATTCTATCAGTTAAAATATTGGTAGGCACTTTTTTTTCTAAGATTTTCATTGAAAGCAACATAGTCGATAGATTGAAAACGCATTATTTCTTCTTGATCAAAAAGGATAGATTCTATGGGAGGACGGCCGACGTCCACCCTATAATGTGCAAAGATTTCTTTGGCTTATTTTATTATAAATCTGAATTCATGAGCCAAAATGATAGTAGCGGCACGCTTAACAGAGGAGTGTTCAATATTAGAAAATTCTAGGAAAATTCTTTGTATAGAAGGGTGCATATGCATAAATTGCCTTTCAAGTTCAACGATAAGCATGGCAATAGCGTATGCAAGACTACTAGTTCTATGGAGAATAGAACCACCTGTAGGACCTTGAAGTATGTCTAGAGGGGGGTGATTAGACTACTTTACCAATTAAAAGCTATGCCTTTTCCCAATTTTAGACTTTGGCAGATTTTAGCTATCTTTGAACAATTCAAGCAATCATCACGCAATTCAAGTAAGCATGCAAAGAGTATATATGCAGCGGAAAATAAAGCATGCAACTTGCAAGAATGTAAAGGGAAGGGTTTGGAGGATTCAAACGCAATTGGAGACACGGATGTTTTTGTCGTGGTTCCGATAGGTGGTGCTATCGTACATCCACGTTGATGGAGACTTCAACCCACGTAGGGTAATGGTTGCGCGAGTCCACGGAGGGCTCCACCCACAAAGGGTCCACGAAGAAGCAACCTTGTCTATCCCACCATGGCCGTCGCCCACGAAGGACTTGCCTCACTAACGGTAGATCTTCACGAAGTAGGCGATCTCCTTGCCCTTACAAACTCCTTGGTTCAACTCCACAATCTTGTCGGAGGCTCCCAAGTGACACCTAGCCAATCTAGGAGACACCACTCTCCAAGAAGTAACAAATGTTGATGATGAACTCCTTGCTCTTGTGCTTCAAATGATAGTCTCCCCAACACTCAACTCTCTCTCACAGGATTTGGATTTGGTGGAAAGAATATTTGAGTGGAAAGCAACTTGGGGAAGGCTAGAGATCAAGATTCATATGGTTGGAATGGAATATCTTGGCCTCAACACATGAGTAGGTGGTTCTCTCTCAGAACTGGTAAGTTGGAAGTGTAGGTTTGTTCTGATGGCTCTCTCCACGAATGAAGAGGAGGTGGAGGGGTATATATAGCCTCCACACAAAATCTAACCGTTACACACAATTTACCAAACTCGGTGGGACCGAATCATAAAACTCGGTCTGACCGATTTAGTAAACCTAGTGACCGTTAGGGTTTTCGGTGGGACTGACATGCAACTCGGTAGGACCGATATGGTTAGGGTTAGGGCATAACGTAATCTCGGTGAGACCGATTACACAAACTCGGTGGGACCGATTTTGGTAATTAGCTAACTAGAGAGTTGGTCAGGTAAACTCGGTGGGACCGATTCGCTCTTTTCGGTGAGACCGAAATGTTACGAAAGGGAAACAGAGAGTTTACATTGCAATCTCGGTGGGACCGATCGCTCACTTCGGTTAGACCGAAACGTTACGAAGGGAAACAGAGAGATTACAATCCCATCTCGGTGAGACCGAGATCCCTATCGGTGAGACCGATTTGCCTAGGGTTTGTGGCAGTGGCTATGACATTTGAACTCGGTGGAGCCGGATAGAAAGAATTGGTAGGGCCGAGTTTGACTTTAGGTTTAGGTCATATGTGGATGTGAGAAAGTAGTGGAGGGTTTTGGAGCATATCACTAAGCACATGAAGCAAGAGGCTCATTAAGCAACACCTCATCCCTCCTTGATAGTATTGGCTTTTCCTATAGACTCAATGTGATCTTGGATCACTAAAATGTAAAATGAAGAGTCTTGAGCTTTTGAGCTTGAGCCAATCCTTTGTCCTTGATATTTTGAGGGATCCACTTTCATCATCCATGCCATGCCATTCATTGAGCTTTCCTGAAATATTTGTCTTGCAATAGCATTAGCTCAATGAGCTATATGTTGTTATGAATTACCAAAACCACCTAGGGATAGTTGCACTTTCATCACCCATAGAGGGTAAAACACCAGCACAAGTAAAGAAATATTGAATAACTCCTTTTCCAATAATATTACCACTACCGATTCAAAATATTTTTGTGTGATAGGTAGGGGATTCTTCAGCAGGAGCTTCAGAATTTTCATATTATTATCACCCATATCGGCGATAATTTCCCCAATTTCAGACATAGCGACAAGCAAGCAAACTAACACACGAGCAAACAAAAGGCAAAGGGAAAAAGAGGAGGAGATTGGGAAAGAGAGGGCAAATAAAACGGCAAGGGTGAAGTGGGGGAGAGGAAAACGAGAGGCAAATGGCAAATAATGTAATGCGAGAGATAGGGATTGTGATGGGTACTTGGTATGTTGACTTTTGCGTAGACCTCCCCGGCAACGGCGCCAGAAATCCTTCTTGCTACGTCTTGAGCTTGCGTTGGTTTTCCCTGAAGAGGAGAGGATGATGCAGCACAATAGCGTAAGTATTTCCCTCAGTTTTTGAGAACCAAGGTATCAATCCAGTAGGAGGCCACACGCAAGTCCCTTGTACCTGCACAAAACGATAGCTACTCGCAACCAATGCGATTAGGGGTTGTCAATCCCTTCACGGTCACTTACGAGAGTGAGATCTGATAGAGATAATATTTTGGGTATTTTTAGTATAAAGATGCAAAGTGAAAAGTAAAAGGCAAAGTAAAAACAAAGCAAGTATAAAAGTGATGGAGATTGATATGATGAGAATAGACCCGGGGGCCATAGGTTTCACTAGTGGCTTCTCTCAAGAGCATAGATATTCTACGGTGGGTGAACAAATTACTGTTGAGCAATTGATAGAATTGAGCATATTTATGAGGCTATCTAGGTATGATCATGTATATAGGCATCACGTCCAAAACAAGTAGATCGAAACGATTCTGCATCTACTACTATTACTCCATTCATCGACCGCTATCCAAATGCATCTAGAGTATTAAGTTAAAAAGAGTAACGCCTTAAGCAAGATGACATGATGTAGAGGAATAAATTCATGCAATATGATAAATACCCCATCTTGTTATCCTCGATGGCAACAATACAATACGTGCCTTGCAACCCTTTACATCCTTTGGTAAGGACACCACAAGATTGAACCCAAAGCTAAGCACTTCTCCCATTGCAAGAACTACCAATCTAGTTGGCCAAACCAAACGGATAATTCGAAGAGACTTGCAAAGATAACTCAATCACACATAAAAGAATTCAGAGAAGAATCAAATATTTTCCATAGATAAGCTGGATCATAAACCCACAATTCATCGATCTCAACAAACACACCGCAAAAAGAAGATTACATCGAATAGATCTCCACGAGAGAGGGGGAGAACATTGTATTGAGATCCAAAAAGAGAAAAGAAGCCATCTAGCTACTAGCTATGGACCCGAAGGTCTGAAGTAAACTACTCACACTTCATCGGAGGGGCTATGGTGTTGATGTAGAAGCCCTCCGTGGTGGATGCCCCCCCGCGGAGCTCCTAACAGGCCCCAAGATGGGATCTCGTGGATACAGGAAGGTACGGCGGTGAAATTAGGTTTTTGGCTCCTCTTCTGATCGTTTAGGGATACGTAGGTATATATAGGAGGAAGGAGTACGTCGGTGGAGCGTCAGGGGGCCCACGAGGCAGGGGGCGCGCCCAGGGGGGGCGCCCTCCACCCTCGTGACTGCCTCTGGAACTTCTTGGAGTAGGGTCCAAGTCTCCTGGATCACGTTCGGTGAGAAGATCACGTTCCCGAAGGTTTCATTCTGTTTGGACTCCGTTTGATATTCTGTTTCTTCGAAACACTGAAATAGGCAAAAAAACAACAATCCTGGGTTGGGCCTCCGGTGAATAGGTTAGTCCCAAAAGTAATAAAAAAGTGGAAAATAAAGCCCATTATAGTCCAAAACAATAGATAAAGTAGCATGGAGCAATCAAAAATTATAGATACGTTGGAGACGTATCATTGCTCTAAGCCTACGTCTGTTCTCTTCCTCATACATGCTCCAGAGCTTCGCTAGGCACATCTTCATATACTGTGGCCACTCTTGATCAACCCACTCCAAGTAAGAACACTTCCGTTCATCCTATAATATTTAAAACTAGATCAGTAACAATTGTAGGGGAAATGGGTTTATAGCAACATAGAAAATCACCAATGCTTATTTTGAAAAACTGAAGAAACTGTTAATTATGACATATCTTCTAAAAAAGATCAATGTGCAAATGAATTAATTGCTACTGAGACAACAACCAAATTCTGGAACATCAGAAGCTATAATTAACTACAACAACACTACAAGTTCTTACCCATGTACAATAAATAACAAATTGAACATTTTATGAGGAAGGTAAATATAACTGCAACAGCATAGCGACAATGTTTGGATGACAGCAAATTGATACTAACAGGTGTGTACATGCACAAGTTTAGTAACATAGAACTAATAGCACTAACGCCGTCCACTATGTATGCCAAAAATGGGGTAAAGACAACTGTTGCTACATCTCGCACCGGTGCCCTGCACTGGCGAGACGATGCGGCGGAAAAAAATCAGGGACCCGGATTCCAGAGCACGTAGTTGCTCTGATGCCCAGTTCCTTCGTGCCATAAAGATTTAGGTACAAATTGCTGAAGCGGTGCCAAATAATTTTATAATGGCACCGCTGATGAGGCGGTAACAATTTAAGATACTAGGTATAAACTGTGACACTGTCTTAGGATGCGTTTGGTTGAAGGTGTGGTATGAATGGGTTGGGACCATGATAGTGTCTAAGTCGCATCTAACAAATGATTTGTAACAACCAATGGGGGTCTAACCTTCTTTGCACATGCCAGAAACTTCCTCCCACTGTCCACAAATTCAAACGCAACTAGCTTCACGCATGGAGATTGATGGTGACAACGAGCAGATAGATCTTCAGCCACCCCGCTCCATTCGTTGCCACTGATGGTCCTAGGGAGCTACAAGAGAAAAAATGACTCAAATCGACCGCCGGGTAAAAATCCTTCATTCCAAGTCATAGCCCGTGAGAGAGAAGAGAGGCATACCCGGGTGGTGAAGGAGTCGTCACCGGAGGAGGAACCGCTGGAGAGGTCTTTGAAGAAGACCATGGCGACCCCGGTGATAGGATGCGAGACGGCGAGAGCGAGGAAGCGGCTATAGCTTAGGAAGGAATGAAGGAGAAAACAGGTGAAATGTGACTTGTGGTCGGGGAGAAAAGGGGGTGGGGAAGGGGGGGGGGGGTAGATATTGTGGCGGTAGGCCAAAATTTTGGAAATGTGGAGGGAAACTTTGCGCGCGGTGCCGCCGGACCATTCACTTTGAATGATTGTGTTCATCGCAAACGATTCTTCTTCTTTACACGCATGAGCTGAGTTTGATAATTCAAATTTTGGTGGAAATTGCCCAGGGTACGTCATTGCATAATTTAACATCGCTTGATAATTTGGGCACACAAAAAAGCGTACAGCAGACAGACCACACTTACTGAATCGAGCAATTTTAGTAATTAAACAGAGCCAGTTGACCTAAACATTGCTCTAACAAAATACCAGCATTAAAAACAAAGCCTAAGTACGCATATTTTTAACAAATCCGACGTCGATGACTTGTCCCGGCGACATGCCGCCGTTGGTGGACTCCGTGTCCCCCCTGCTGAAGTCGACCTCATCCTTGTCCTCGTCCTCGGCGCTGCCCTCAAGGTTGTAGTACTCATAGTAGTGGCTACGCCAGAGCTCGCGTTGGTACTCCACTGCTGATTCCTTGACGGACAGACTCTTCTCTACCTCGACCTCGGCCACTTGCAACTCCTCCTCCCGGCGCTCCTCGATCTCCGCCGCCTCCTGCGTCTCCAGCTCCCGCTCGGCGACCTCATGAGGAAGCAGGTGCTCCATGGCCACCGCTGCCTTTTCGGACGTGGGTTGCATGCTGGAGTTTGAGGTGGCCTGGAATATCTTGGCATGTGCATCCTCGATCTTGGCGTGGATGGCCTTGACCCAGGTCAGGGCGACAACGGCGGCACGGACGGCAGCTCGAGCGCTCTCGACGTTTGCAACCGCCTTCGCAGCAGCAGCTGCAGCCGTCTCGGCTGCTGCAGCTGCCCTATCGGCTGCCGCAGACGCCCTCTCGGCAGAAGCGGACGCGCTCAATGCGGATGCGGCGACACTCTCGGCATAGGCGGCGGCGCTCTCGGCGCAGGCGGCGGCGCTTGGTGGGATGTGTCGTATGGGCCTTCATGAAGCGTTTACACGATGTCATCTTTACAAGAAGGGGGTGCAGGAATGGGGATCGGATTCGTGGATTCGGGGGTTGCCGACACTGGAGCAGACGAGCCGGCGAAGCTTAAGGAGGGAGACTTAAATAGACCAAGATATTTTCATCGCAAACGGTTCCTAGAAACAACTGTGTGTGATGTTGTAGATATTTTTTATTAGCTGTGAAAGACGAATTTGGAGTAAAGTGGCAACGGCTGGTGTTTTAAATGTCATGTCAAATTTTGGAAAATTTCAGGGGTCATTTGATCTTTTAAGACATTTAAGTGATTTTCTAGCCATTTAATGACCGTAATTGAAATTTGAACTACATGTACATGCAACAGCTAATCATAACGGTTTGAAAACTCGTATTTTGTGTACTTTTGTGCGTTTAATTCCTTGTGCAGTAAATTGGAAGGAATTTTCAAACATATTGATCTAACGGCTATGACACAATTAAGTATGGAGTGACATGGCATTTTAATTCCAAAAAGTTAAAAAAATATCAGAAACACATGAAACCTTGGTTGATGTAATGTCATGCCACAAAGATGATGTGGTAAAATTATTGGCATGTTTGGCGAAAGTTTGGACACACATCCCTCACAAGACGGAGCAACTCACTAGAAGGCTCGTGGTTCCGAGAAGGAACAATGCATGTTTGATGACGAACGCGACAGAGCTTCCTCTTACGGCCTTCAATTTTTTTCTACGTTTAACGTGCACTACTACAACTGTAACGTGAAATTTTGGAAAATTCTAGGGGGCATTTGACCTTTTAAAGACATTTAAGTGATTTTCTAGCCATTTAATGACCGTAATTCAAATTTGAACTACATCTACATGTAACAGCTAACCATAACGGTTTGAAAAATCATATTTGTGTGCGAGTTGATTCCATGTGCTGTAAATTAGAAGGAATTTTCAAACATATTTGTCTCACAACATGGACACATGCATATGTATGCATGGAGTGACATGGCATTTTAATTCCAAAAAATTAAAAAATTATCAAAAACACATGAAACCTTGCTTGATGTAATTTCATGCCACCAAGATGATGTGGTAAAAAAATTGACATGTTTGACAAAAGTTTGGACACACACTCATCACAAACTGGAGCAACTCACTAGAAGGCTCGTGGTCCGAGAGGGAACAATGCATGTTTGATGACGAACGGGAGACAACATCCTCTTATGGCCTTCAATTTTTTTCTACGTTTAACGTGCACTACTACAACTATAATGTGAAATTTTGGAAAATTCTAGGGGTCATTTGACCTTTTAAAGACATTTAAGTCATTTTCTAGCCATTTAATGACCGTAATTCAAATTTGAACTACATCTACATGCAACTCCTAACCATAACGGTTTGAAAAATCATATTTGTGTATTTGTGTGCGAGTTAATTCCATGTGCAGTAAATTAGAAGGAATTTTCAAACATATTGGTCTCACGGCATGGGCCCGTTGACTAAGCCTCTTTCACGAGCAAAACATGATCAGCACCAAGAATCCATGGGTGTTAGAATCATTACTATGTAATCTAGATTATTGACTCTAGTGCAAGTGGGAGACTGAAGGAAATATGCCCTAGAGGCAATAATAAAGTTGTTATTTATATTTCCTTATATCATGATAAATGTTTATTATTCATGCTATAATTGTATTAACCGGAAATTTAGTACATGTGTGAATACATAGACAAACAAAGTGTCCCTAGTATGCCTCTACTTGATTAGCTCATTAATCAAAGATGGTTAAGTTTCCTAACCATAGACATGTGTTGTCATTTTATGAACGGGTTCATATCATTAGAGAATGATGTGATGGACAAGACCCATCTGTTAGCTTAGCATCATGATCATTTAGTTTTATTGCTATTGCTTTCTTCATGACTTATACATGTTCCTCTGACTATGAGATTATGCAACTCCCGAATACCGGAGGAACACCTTGTGTGCTATTAAACGTCACAACGTAACTGGGTGATTATAAAGATGCTCTACAGGTGTCTCTGAAGGTGTTTGTTGAGTTGGCATAGATCGAGATTAGGATTTGTCACTCCGTGTATCGGAGAGGTATCTCTAGGCCCTCTCGGTAATGCACATCACTATAAGCCTTGCAAGTAATGTGACTAATGAGTTAGTTGCGGGATGATGCATTGCGGCACGAGTAAAGAGACTTGCCAGTAACGAGATTAAACTAGGTATAAGGATACCGACGATCGAATCTCGGGCAAGTAACATACCGATGACAAAGGGAACAACATACGCTGTTATGCGGTTTGACCGATAAAGATCTTCGTAGAATATGTAGGAGCCAATATGAGAATCCAGGTTCCTCTATTGGTTATTGACCGAAGATGTGTCTCGGTCATGTCTACATAATTCTCGAACCCGTAGGGTCCGCACGCTTAATGTTCGATGATGATTTGTATTATGAGTTATGCGATTTGATGACTGAAGTTTGTTTGGAGTCCCGGATGAGATCACGAATGTGACGAGGAGTCTCGAAATTGTCGATAGATAAAGATTCATATATAGGAAGGTTGCATTCGGATATCGGAATGGTTTCGAGTGATTCGGGCATTCTTCCGGAGTACCGGGAGGTTACCGGAACCCCCCGGGAGAAGTATTGGGCCTATTGGGCCTTATTGGAGGAGAGGAGAGAGGCCACGCGAGAGGGGTGCGCCCCCTTGCCCAAACCGAATTGGACTAGGGGAGGGGGCCGGCCCCCCTCTTTCCTTCTCCCTCTCTCTCCCTTCCCCTTTTCCCTCTCCGGTGGAAGGAAGGAGGGGGGGGGGGCGAATCCTACTTGGACTAGGAGTCCAAGTAGGACTCCCCCCTTGGCGCCCCCCCTTGGGCTGGCCTCCTCCTCCCCCTCCTTTATATACGTGGGAGGGGGCACCCCAAAGGCACACCAAGTGTTCTCTTAGCCGTGTGCGGTTCCCCCTCCACAGTTACACACCTTGGTCATTTCGTCGTAGTGCTTAGGCAAAGCCCTGCATCGGTAACTTCATCATCACCGTCGCCACACCGTCATGCTGACGAAACTCTCTATCTCGAGGGACGTCATCGTGCTGAATGTGTGATGAACACGGAGGTGCCGTACGTTCGGTACTTGGATCGGTTGGATCGTGAAGACGTTCGACTACATCAACCGCGTTACTAAACGCTTCCACTTTCGGCCTACGAGGGTGCGTGGAAACACTCTCCCCTCTCCTTGCTATGCATCTCCTAGATAGATCTTGCGTGGTCAGTGGAAATCTTTTGAAATCTGTGTTCCCCAACAGTGGCATTCGAGCCAGGTTTATGCGTAGATGTTATATGCACGAGTAGAACACAATGAGTTGTGGGCGATAATAGTCATACTGCTTAACACCAACGTCTTACTTTGATTCGGTGGTATTGTTGGATGAAGCGGCCCGGACCGACATTACATGACCGCGTTCATGAGACTGGTTCTACCAGCGTCCTTCGCACACAGGTGGCTAGCGAGTGTCAGTTTCTCCAACTTTAGTTGAATCGAGTTTGACTACGGCCGATCCGTGTTGAAGGTTAAAACATCACACTTGACGAAAAATCGTTGTGTTTTTGATGCGTAGGTAAGAACGGATCTTGCTAGAAGCCTGTAGCAGCCACGTAAAACTTGCAACAACAAAGTAGAGGACGTCTAACTTGTTTTTGTAGGGCATGTTGTGATGTGATATGGTCAAGACATGATGAGATATAAATTGTTGTATGAGATGATCATGTTTTGTAACCGTTATTGGCAACTGGCAGGAGCCTTATGGTTGTTGCTTTATTGTATGAAATGCAATCACCATGTAATTGCTTTACTTTATCTCTAAGCGGTAGCAATAGTCGTAGAAGCAATAGTTGGCGAGACGACAACGATGCTACGATGGAGGTCAAGGTGTCAAGCCGGTGACGGTGGAGATCATGACGATGCTTTGGAGATGGACAAGACCCATCTGTTAGCTTAGCATTATGATCATTTAGTTTTATTGCTATTGCTTTCTTCATGACTTATACATGTTCCTCTGACTATGAGATTATGCAACTCCCGAATACCAGAGGAACACCTTGTGTGCTATTAAACGTCACAACGTAACTGGGTGATTATAAAGATGCTCTACAGGTGTCTCTGAAGGTGTTTGTTGAGTTGGCATAGATCGAGATTAGGATTTGTCACTCCGTGTATCGGAGAGGTATCTCTAGGCCCTCTCGGTAATGCACATCACTATAAGCCTTGCAAGTAATGTGACTACTGAGTTAGTTGCGGGATGATGCATTGCGGCACGAGTAAAGAGACTTGCCGGTAACGAGATTAAACTAGGTATAAGGATACCGATGATCGAATCTCGGGCAAGTAACATACCGATGACAAAGGGAACAACGTACGTTGTTATGCGGTTTGACCGATAAAGATCTTCGTAGAATATGTAGGAGCCAATATGAGCATCCAGGTTCCTCTATTGGTTATTGACCGAAGATGTGTCTCGGTCATGTCTA
Organism: Aegilops longissima; assembly: GCA_021605205.1. Taxonomy (NCBI): domain Eukaryota; kingdom Viridiplantae; phylum Streptophyta; class Magnoliopsida; order Poales; family Poaceae; genus Aegilops; species Aegilops longissima. The sequence continues at coordinate 331,757,400 of CM038682.1, forward strand.
CATAATTCTCGAACCCGTAGGGTCCGCATGCTTAATGTTCGATGACGATTTGTATTATGAGTTATGCGATTTGATGACTGAAGTTTGTTTGGAGTCCCGGATGAGATCACGAATGTGACGAGGAGTCTCGAAATGGTCGATAGGTAAAGATTCATATATTGGAAGGTTGCATTCGGATATCGGAATGGTTCCGAGTGATTCGAGCATTCTTCCGGAGTACCGGGAGGTTACCGGAACCCCCCGGGAGAAGTATTGGGCCTATTGGGCCTTATTGGAGGAGAGGAGAGAGGCCACGCGAGAGGGGTGCGCCCCCCTTGCCCAAACCGAATTGGACTAGGGGAGGGGGCCGGCCCCCCCTCTTTCCTTCTCCCTCTCTCTCCCTTCCCCTTTTCCCTCTCCGGTGGAAGGAGGGGGGGGCGAATCCTACTTGGACTAGGAGTCCAAGTAGGACTCCCCACTTGGCGCGCCCCCTTGGGCTGGCCTCCTCCTCCCCCTCCTTTATATACGTGGGAGGGGGCACCCCAAAGGCACACCAAGTGTTCTCTTAGCCGTGTGCGGTGCCCCCTCCACAGTTACACACCTTGGTCATTTGGTCGTAGTGCTTAGGCAAAGCCCTGCATCGGTAACTTCATCATCACCGTCGCTACACCGTCATGCTGACGAAACTCTCTATCTCGAGGGACGTCATCGTGCTGAACGTGTGATGAACACGGAGGTGCCATACGTTCGGTACTTGGATCGGTTGGATCGTGAAGACGTTCGACTACATCAACCGCGTTACTAAACGCTTCCACTTTCGGCCTACGAGGGTGCGTGGACACACTCTCCCCTCTCCTTGCTATGCATCTCCTAGATAGATCTTGCATGACCGTAGGAAATCTTTTTGAAATACTGTGTTCCCCAACAGTGGCATTCGAGCCAGGTTTATGCGTAGATGTTATATGCACGAGTAGAACACAATGAGTTGTGGGCGATAATAGTCATACTGCTTAACACCAACGTCTTACTTTGATTCGGTGGTATTGTTGGATGAAGCGGCCCGGACCGACATTACATGAACGCGTTCATGAGACTGGTTCTACCGGCGTCCTTCGCACACAGGTGGCTAGCGAGTGTCAGTTTCTCCAACTTTAGTTGAATCGAGTTTGACTACGGCCGATCCGTGTTGAAGGTTAAAACATCACACTTGACGAAAAATCGTTGTGGTTTTGATGCGTAGGTAAGAACGGATCTTGCTAGAAGCCTGTAGCAGCCACGTAAAACTTGAAAAAACAAAGTAGAGGACGTCTAACTTGTTTTTGTAGGGCATGTTGTGATGTGATATGGTCAAGACATGATGAGATATAAATTGTTGTATGAGATGATCATGTTTTGTAACCGTTATTGGCAACTGGCAGGAGCCTTATGGTTGTTGCTTTATTGTATGAAATGCAATCACCATGTAATTGCTTTACTTTATCACTAAGCGGTAGCAACCGTCGTAGAAGCAATAGTTGGCGAGACAACAACGATGCTACGATGGAGGTCGAGGTGTCAAGCCGGTGATGGTGGAGATCATGACGATGCTTTGGAGATGGAGATCAAAGGCACAAGATGATGATGACCATATCATGTCACATATTTTTATTGCATGTGATGTTTATCCTTTATGCATCTTATTTTGCTTAGTACGATGGTAGCATTATAAGATGATCCCTCACTAAAATTTCAAGGTATAAGTGTTCTCCCTGAGTATGCACCATTGCTACAGTTCGTCGTGCCGAGACACCACATGATGATCGGGTGTGATAAGCTCTACGTTCACATACAACAGGTGCAAGCCAGTTTTGCACGTGCAGAATACTCGGGTTAAACTTGGCGAGCCTAGCATATGCAGATATGGCCTCGAAACACTAAGACCGAAAGGTCGAACGTGAATCATGTTGGGGAACGCAGTAATTTCAAAAATTTCCTACGATCACGCAAGATCTATCTAGGAAAAGCATAGCAACGAGCGGGGAGAGTGTGTCCACGTACCCTCGTAGACCGAAAGTGGAAGCGTTATATCAATGCGATTGATGTAGTCATACGTCTTCACGATCCGACCGATCCTAGCACTGAACGTACGACACCTCCGTGTTCAGCACACGCTCAGCTCGATGACGTCCCTCGTACTCTTGATCCAGTTGAGGCCGAGGGAGATGATACGTCTCCGTCGTATCTACTTTTTCAAACACTTTTGCCCTTGTTTTGGACTCTAACTTGCATGATTTGAATGGAACTAACCCGGACTGACGCTATTTTCAGCAGAATTGCCATGGTGTTATTTTTGTGCAGAAACAAAAGTTCTTGGAATGACCTGAAACTTCACGGAGATTATTTTTGGAAATAATAAAAAATACTGGCGAAAGAATCAAGGCCAGGGGCCCATGCCCTATCCACGAGGGTGGGAGGCGCACGTGCCCCCCTGGGCGCGCCCCCAGCCTCGTGGGCCCCCTGTAGCTCCACCGACCTCAACTCCAACTCCATATATTCACGTTCAGGGAGAAAAAAAAACCAGAGAGAAGGATTCACCGCGTTTTACGATACGGAGCCGCCGCCAAGCCCTAATCTCTGTCGGGAGGGCTGGTCTGGAGTCCGTTCGGGACTCCGGAGAGGGGAATCCGTCGCCGTCGTCATCATCAACCATCCTCCATCACCAATTTCATGATGCTCACTGCCGTGCGTGAGTAATTCCATCGTAGGCTTGCTGGACGGTGATGGGTTGGATGAGATTTATCGTGTAATCAAGTTAGTTTTGTTAGGGTTTGATCCCTAGTATCCACTATGTTCTGAGATTGATGTTGCTATGACTTTGTATGCTTAATGCTTGTCACTAGGGCCCGAGTGCCATGATTTCAGATCTGAACCTATTATGTTTTCATGAATATATGTGAGTTCTTGATCCTATCTTGCAAGTCAATAGTCACCTACTATGTGCTATGATCCGGCAACCCCGAAGTGACAATAATCGGGACCACTCCCGGTGATGACCATAGTTTGAGGAGTTCATGTATTCACTATGTGTTAATGCTTTGGTCCAGTACTCTATTAAAAGGAGGCCTTAATATCCCTTAGTTTCCAATAGGACCCCGCTGCCACGGGAGGGTAGGACGAAAGATGTCATGCAAGTTCTTTTCCATAAGCACGTATGACTATATTCGGAATACATGCCTACATTACATTGATGAATTGGAGCTAGTTCTGTGTCACCCTATGTTATAACTGTTGCATGAATAATCGCATCCGACATAATTCTCCATCACCGATCCAATGCCTACGAGTTTTGCACATATTTCTCTTCGCTTATTTAATTTTCCGTTGCCACTGTTACAATCACTACAAAACTGCTATCGTTACTTTTGCCACTGTTACCGTTACTTCCATACTACTTTGCTACTTACTTTGCTGCAGATATTAAGTTATCCAGGTGTGGTTGAATTGACAACTCAACTGCTAATACTTGAGAATATTCTTTGGCTCCCCTTGTGTCGAATAAATAAATTTGGTTGAATACTTTACCCTCGAAAACTGTGGCAATCCCCTATACTTGTGGGTTATCAAGACTATTTTCTGGCGCCGTTGCCGGGGAGCATAGCTCTATTCTTTGAGTCACTTGGGATTTATATCTGCTGGTCGCTATGAGGAACTTGAAAGACGAGAAAACCAAAATTTATCCCTCAACTACGAGGGGAGGTAAGGAACTGCCATCTAGCTCTGCACTTGATTCACCTTCTGTTTTGAGTAAGCTTGCGACACCTAAACCTGCTTCTGCTATTAATTCTGATATGTCGCATGTTATTGATGATGCCACTTCTGTTATGCATGATACTTATGATGAAACTACTTCTATGTTTTATAATACTGTGCCGCTAGGTGAATTTCTTGATGAACAACTTGCTAGGGCTAGAGAGAATGAAATTATTGAAACTGATAACATTGATGAAAGTGATGATGAAGATTCTCCCCCTAGATATGAATTACCTGTTGTGCCTGAGGGTTATGTTATGGATGAAGAAACTGCTAGAGACTTTCTTGCTTGCAATGATAGGAGCGACCTTAAGAAATTATTAGCTAAGCTTAAAGAAAAATCTCTGAATGCTAGAATGAAATATGACCCTGCTTATGCTACTTCACCTATCTTTGTTACTGATAAGGATTTTGATTACTCTGTTGATCCTGAGATAATTACTTTGGTTGAATCTGATCCTTTTTATGGCTATGAATCTGAAACTGTTGTGGCACATCTTACTAAATTAAATGATATAGCTACCCTATTCACTAATGATGAGAAAACTAGCTACTTTTATATCCTTAAGTTATTTCCGTTCTCATTAAAGGGTGATGCTAAGAATTGGTTTAATTCTCTTGATCCTGGTTGTGTGCGTAGTCCCCAGGATATGATTTATTACTTCTCTGCTAAATACTTCCCTACTCATAAGAAACAAGCTGCTTTAAGGTATATATATAATTTTGTGCAAATTGAAGAAGAGAGTCTCCCACAAGCTTGAGGGAGGCTTCTCCAGTTACTTAATGCTTTGCCTGATCATCCTCTCAAGAAAAATGAAATACTTGATATCTTTTATAATGGACTAACCGATGCTTCCAGAGACCACCTGGATAGTTGTGCTGGTTGTGTTTTTAGGGAAAGAACTATTGATGAAGCTAAAATTCTATTGAATAATATGTTGGCGAATGAAAACAATTGGACACTCCCTGAACCAACACCTAAGCCAACTCCGAAGAAAAGGGGTGTTCTATTTCTCAGTCCTGAAGATATACAAGAGGCAAAGAAATCTATGAGAGAAAAAGGTATAAAAGCTGAAGATGTTAAGAATTTACCTCCTGTTGAAGAAATACATGGTCTTAATTTACCGCCTCTTGAAGAAACACATGGTCTTGATAACCCGACGCAAGTAGTAAAGGTAAATTCTCTATATAGATATGATAAAGCTGAAATCCCTCCTACTAAGTTTGCTAGCCAATGCTTAGATGAGTTCGATAATTTTATGGTTAAGCAAGAAGATTTTAATGCTTATTTTGCTAGACAATTAAAATGCAATGCTTATATGATTGAACACTTGAGTGATTATATGTTTAGAGTTAAAGGTGAACTTAAACTCATTAGTAAACATGCTTCTATGTTTACCACTCAAGTAGAACAAGTACTTAAAGCTCAGAATGATTTTCTCAATGAATTAAATAATAAGAAAAATGATAATGCTGTTAGAGTTATGACTAGAGGGGGTAAAATGAATCAGGAACCTTTGTATCCTGAGGGCCACCCTAAGAGAATTGAGCAAGATTCTCAGAGAAATAATGTAGATTCACCTAGTCCTTCTAAGAAGAAGAAAAAGAAAAATGGTAGGACTTTGCATGCTTCTAGTGAACCTGTTGTTGACACACCTGAAAATCCCAATGATATTTCTATTTATGATGCTGAAACACAATCTGGTGATGAACATGAACCTAGTGATAATGTTAATGATGATGTTCGTGTTGATGCTCAACCTAGCAATAATAATGATGTAGAAATTGAACCTACTGTTGATCTTGATAACCCACAATCAAAGAATCAATGTTATGATAAGAGAGACTTTGTTGCTAGGAAGCACGGTAAAGAAAGAGAGCCATGGGTTCAGAAACCATGCCTTTTTCTCCTAAACCATCCAATAAAAAGGATGATGAGGATTTTAAGCGCTTTGCTGAAATGATTAGACCTATCTTTTTGCGTATGTGTTTGATTGATATGCTTAAAATGAATCCTTATGCCAAGTATACGAAATATATTGTTACAAATAAAAGAAAGATACCGGAAGCTGAAATTTCCACCATGCTTGCTAATTATACTTTTAAGGGTGGAATACCTAAGAAACTAGGAATCCAGGAGTACCCACTATACCATGCTCCATTAAAAGAAACTATGTTAGAACTGCTTTATGTGATTTTGGAGCCGGTGTTAGTGTTATGCCTATCTCTTTATATCGTAGACTTGATTTGAATAAGTTGACACCTACTGAAATATCTTTGCAAATGGCCGATAAATCAACTGCTATACCTGTCAGTGTTTGTAAGGACGTGCCTGTTGTGGTTGCAAATGTTACTATTTTAACGGACTTTGTTATTCTTGATATTCCCAAGGACGATAGTATGTCAATTATCCTTGGTAGACCCTTTTTGAATATTGCAGGGGCTGTTATTGATTGCAACAAAGGCAATTTCACCTTTCAAGTTAATGGTAATGAGCATACGGTACACTCTCCGAGAAAACAACCTCAAGTCCACAGTATCAATTATATTGGAAAAATTCCATCGATTACTATTGGAGGTTTCGAATTTCTTCTTCCTACTGTCAAAAAGAGATATGATATTCTTATTGTTAGGGATGTGCATATCCCTATTGAGGTAACATAGTGTTATTCGAAATTTCTTTGGTTTCATGTTATTCGAAATGAGTTTGTTAACAAGACGTGATCAACCTTGTTAGTGGATTCCTTTTGATGAGCATGAGATGGATGAAATTAGAAAGCACAACCTTCTGTACCCTCCTTTTAATTTCTGTTATTTAGATTAAATAAAGCAAAATAGTTTATTCTGTCTGTTTTCTGAATTATCTGTGCAATAAAAAAATACCCTGAAAATAAAAGTTCTCCAAATGCCCTGAAATTGAAATATGATTTTTTTCTGGAATATTCGAGAATATCTAGCACTGAGGACACAACAGGGGGAGCAAGCACTGCCACGAGGTCCAGGCGCGCCACCCCCAAGGCGCGCCCACCTCATGGGCCCCTGGTGGCTCCCCTCCACTTATCCCAGCATCCACACACTCCTTCTTCCTCCCAAAAAAATCACCAACCAGCTCAAGCACGAGTTCTAGCTCATCTTGCTACGATTTTCGATCTCCTTGCTCAAAGCTCCACTCACAAAACTGCTTTGGGGGATAGTTCTTCGGTATGTGACTCCTCCAATGGTCCAATTAGTTTTTTTCTAGTGCTTTATTTATTGCAAATTTTTACTGCTTAGGTGACCCTTTTCTTGAGCTTGCATGTCAAATTTATATGGTCCCAAGTAGTTCTAATGCATGATATAGTCTCTAGGCACTTGTGGGAATAGTTGCTATCAATTTTGCTGAGCTTGGTTCACTTTTATTTGAAGTTACTAAAAATTTCAGAAATTTTCAGAAAATGATGAAGAGATTTTTGAGGGGCTCTTCGAGCCGAAGCTCGAAGGATAAGAAAAGTGAAGAAGACAAGAGGCCCAAATATAATCTCCCTCGCACCGCGGAGGTTCGGCCGTGTGAATGGACTTGTGATGATTTCTTGAGAGCAGCTGTGGTTTATGATGATTTTTATGAGTTGGCCGAGAATGCGGGCCTCACTGACTTCCTCCGCGACCAACGCGAACAATATCTCCTACTCACTAATATTTTTGTGCAAAATTTTCATTTCCATGCTAGGAGGTCACCACCTTTGGTGGATTTATATTTATATGATGAGTATAAAGAGATGTCCCTCTATGAATTTTGTGAGGTTTGCATGTTGCCCTTTTCAGGCAGCGTAGAAGAACCACATCATAACGATGTGGAGGGGTTTATTGATACAATTGCTGTAGGGGAAACGAGGAAAGTTTCCGACGCAAGAATTAGTAGCATACACTTTCCTGTTCTACGTTACTTTGCATCATTTGCTAGTATATGCTTAATTGGTCGCGAAAACTGTGGCAACCTTAGTGCCCCTGATATTGTCATTTTGTGCCATGCCTTGTTCCGTGATGACACATTTAGTATGGGCGCTATTGTTGCAAAGCGGTTAAATCTTAACCGTACGAAGGGCCCCATCTTGGGAGGTATTTTCGCCTCGCGCCTCGCTTCACATTTTAGCATACCTATTAGGCATTATAAGAAAGAAGAAAAGTTGCTGCCCCCGATTTTTCTAGACTATAAGAGTATGGTAGCACATGATTTTATTGTTAAGAATAGGGAAAAGACGCTTAAGTACAAACCGATATTTTATAAAATTCTCCCTGAGATTATTACTTTGTCGGCTCCTTCTTTGTTTGACTTATCTGCAGGCAAGTACCTTGTTCCGCCGGATGTCATTCACGCCTACCAAAACCCCACACCAGCTACAGAGCCAGAGCCAGAACCACAATTTGATCCTTCACGACAGTCTGTTTACCAGTGGGATCCCGAGGAGATTGCCAACCAGTGGCAACCCGAGGCTCCTTCTCAGTACGACCCCAGTTACAACTTTGGATATCTGCCAGGCCAGCCATGGCAATAGACCAACTTAGGCCAAAAGCTTAAGCTTGGGGGAGTATGTATTTCTCACCGACATTACATTTATGTTCACACACTCATGCTAGTTGTCAGTGTTCATACTTTTTCACTGTAATATCCATGCTAGTTTATTTTACTTTTTATGTTTTCTTCTTGTGTGTTTGAAAAACTTTAAGAAAAACAAAAAAAATAGTTGTAGCTTTTAGCTAGTTTACTTTCTTGCTTGTAGTAGTATTAATTAAAGAAAACACAAAAAGATTTCTCGTTCTTCTTTTGCTTGTTGGGAGCTTTCCCGTGTAAATAGTTTTATTTCTTTTCTTGTTCTTTGGGGGTCGAGGGGAGAAGACCATAATGAAAATGTTGAAGTGGCTCTTATATGCATTATTGTTGATTTAACCAAGAGCCCATATTATCTTTTCTTCTCCTTTGTATTGAATGCCTGCAGATTCCAGCTTAGTCCAATGCACGTGCACTATTATTATTCACATTGTTCGGTCGTGCAAGTGAAAGGCAATTATGACGATATATGATGGACTGAGTGAGATGAGAGAAGCTGGTATGAACTCGACCTCTCTTGTTTTTGTAAATATGATTAGGTCATCGTTCCTGATTCAGCCTATTATGAATGAAACATGTTTGCAATGACAATTAGAGATTATAGTTGCTCATGCCATGCTTAATTAGCTAGGAGTTTATAATGGTTTACCTTGCGTGCCAACATGCTATTAAAATGGTTGTGATGTGGTATGATAGGGTGGTATCCTCCTTTGAATGATTCAAGTGACTTGACTTTGCACATGTTCGCACATGTAGTTGAAACAAGTCAACATAGCCTTCACGATATTTATGTCATGGTGGATTATATCCTACTCATGCTTGGACTCAATGTTTATTAATTTTAATGCATGTTCATGACTGTTGTCGCTCTCTAGCTGGTCGCTTCCCAATCTTTTGCTAGCCTTCACTTGTACTAAGAGGGAATACTGCTTGTGCATCCAATCCCTTAAACCCCAAAGTTATTCCATATGAGTCCACCATACCTTCCTATATGCGGTATCTACCTGCCGTTCCAAGTAAATTTGTATGTGCCAAACTCTAAACCTTCAAATGAAATTCTGTTTTGCATGCTTGAATAGCTCATGTATCAACTAGGGTTGTCTGTATCTTCCATGTTAGGTGGGTTATTCTCAAGAGGAGTGGACTCCGCTCCTCACTCACGAGAAAATGGCTGGTCACCGGGATGCCCAGTCCCATGCTTTAAGCAAATCAAATCAAAATAATTGCAAACAGAACTCCCCCAGGATTTTTGTTAGTTAGAGGCACCCGTTGTTTCGGACAAGCCATGGACTAATGTTTGTTGGTGGAGGGGGAGTATAAACTTTACGATTCTATTTGGGAACCGCCTATAATGTGTGTAGCATGGAAGATGTCGAGATATCTCGGTTGTTATGTTGACAATGAAAGTATGCCACTCAAAATATTATTTATCTCTATTACAAAAAATCAAGCTCTGGCACCTCTACAAATCCCTACTTCCCTCTGCGAAGGGCCTATCTATTTACTTTTATGTTGAGTCATCATCCTCTTATTAAAAAGCACCAGCTGGAGAGCACTGCTGTCATTTGCATCCATTACTATTAATTTATATTGAGTATGACCGGATCTCTTTTACCATGAATTACAATGTTTAGTCAGTCCTTGATCTTTAAGGATGCTCTGTTGGGGAACGTTGCAGAAAATAAAAATTTTCTACGGTTTCACCAAGATCAATCTATGAGTTCATCTAGCAACGAGAGAGAGGAGTGCATCTACATACCCTTGTAGATCGCGGGAGGAAGCGTTCAAGAGAACGGGGTTGAGGGAGTCGTACTCGCCGTGATCCAAATCACCGATGATCCTAGTGCTGAACGGACAGCACCTCCGCGTTCAACACACGTACGGATGAGGAAGACGTCTCCTCCTTCTTGATCCAGCAAGGGGGAAGGAGAGATTGATGAAGATCCAGCAGCACAACGGCGTGGTGGTGGATGCAGCAGCGATCTCGGCAGGGCTTCGCCAAGCGCCTGCGAGAGGTAGAGGTGTAGCAAGGGAGAGGGAGGCGCCAAGAGCATGGGTCCGCTGCCCTCCTCCCCCTCTTTATATAGGCCCCTAGGGGGCACCGCCCTGAGATGGGATCTCCAAGGGGCGGCGGCAGGGGTGGCTTCCCCCAAGCCGGTGGGCGCCCACCCCTAGGGTTTCCCAACCCTAGGCGCAGGGGACCCAGGCGCGCACCAGCCCACCAGGCTGGTTCCCTCCCACTTCAGCCCATGGGGCCCTCCAGATAGGTGGCCCCACCGGTGGACCTCGGACCCTTCCGTGGTCCCAGACAATACCGTGACCCCAAACTTTCCGATGGCTGAAACCTGACTTCCTATATATAATTCTTTACCTCCGGACCATTCCGGAACTCCTCGTGACGTCCGGGATCTCATACGGGACTCCGAACAACTTTCAAGTTACTGCATACTCATATCTTTACAACCCTAGCGTCACCGAACCTTAAGTGTGTAGACCCTACGGGTTCGGGAGACATGCAGACATGACCGAGACGCCTCTCTGGTCAATAACCAACAGCGGGATCTAGATACCCATGTTGGCTCCCACATGCTCCTCGATGATCTCATCGGATGAACCACGATGTCGAGGATTCAAGCAACCCCGTATACAATTCCCTTTGTCAATCGGTACGTTACATGCCCGAGATTCGATCGTCGGTATCCCAATACCTCATTTAATCTCGTTACCGGCAAGTCATTTTACTCGTACCATAATGCATGATCCCGTGACCAGACACTTGGTCACATTGAGCTTATTATGATGATGCATTACCGAGTGGGCCCAGAGATACCTCTCCGTCATACGGAGTGACAAATCCCAGTCTCGATTCGTGCCAACCAAACAGACACTTTCGGAGATACCTGTAGTGTACCTTTATAGTCACCCAGTTACATTGTGATGTTTGGCACACCCAAAGCACTCCTACGGTATCCGGGAGTTGCACAATCTCATGGTCTAAGTAAATGATACTTGACATTTGGAAAAGCTCTAGCTAAACGAACTACACGATCTTTGAGTTGTGCTTAGGATTGGGTCTTGTCCATCACATCATTCTCCCAATGATGTGATCCCGTTATCAATGACATCCAATGTCCATAGTCAGGAAACCATGACTATCTGTTGATCAACGAGCTAGTCAACTAGAGGCTCACTAGGGACACGTTGTGGTCTATGTATTCACACGTGTATTATGATTTCCGGATAACACAGTTATAGCATGAATAATAGACTATTATCATGAACAAAGAAATATAATAATAACCATTTTATTATTGCCTCTAGGGCATATTTCAACATGCTCTGCATTTATGTTTTGCGATCTCAGAAAGGGCTAGCGAGATACCATCTTGTTATATCATATTATGATTGTTTTGAGGAAGTGTTGTCATCCGAGATTTATTATTATTGCTCGCTAGTTGATTATGTCATTGATATGAGTAAACATGAGACCTAAGTGTTATTGTGAATATGGTTAGTCATAATCTTTGCTGAAAATCTGAATGCTGGCTTTACATATTTACAACAACAAGAGAAAACAGAGTTTGTAAAAGTTTTTCTTTATCACTTTCAGTTTATCAACTGAATTGCTTGAGGACAAGCAAAGGTTTAAGCTTGGGGGAGTTGATACGTCTCTGTCGTATCTACTTTTCCAAACACTTTTGCCCTTGTTTTGGACTCTAACTTGCATGATTTGAATGGAACTAACCCGGACTGACGCTGTTTTCAGCAGAATTGCCATGGTGTTGTTTTTGTGCAGAAACAAAAGTTCTCGGAATGACCTGAAACTTCACGAAGATTATTTTTGGAAATAATAAAAAATACTGGCGAAAGAATCAAGGCCAGGAGGCCCACGCCCTGTCCACGAGGGTGGGAGGCGCGCCTGCCCCCCTGGGTGCGCCCCCTGCCTCGTGGGCCCCCTGTAGCTCCACCGACCTCAACTCCAACTCCATATATTCACGTTCAGGGATAAAAAAATTAGAGAGAAGGATTCATCACGTTTTACGATACGGAGCCGCCACCAAGCCCTAATCTCTCTTGGGAGGGCTGATCTGGACTCTGTTTGGGGCTCCGGATAGGGGAATCCATCGCCGTCGTCATCATCAACCATCCTCCATCACCAATTTCATGATGCTCACCACCGTGCGTTAGTAATTCCATCGTAGGCTTGCTGGACGGTGATGGGTTGGATGATATTTATCATGTAATCGAGTTAGTTTTGTTAGGTTTGATCCCTAGTATCCACTATGTTCTGAGATTGATGTTGCTATGACTTTGCTATGCTTAATGCTTGTCACTAGGGCCCGAGTGCCATGATTTCAGATCTGAACCTATTATGTTTTCATGAATATATGTGAGTTCTTGATCCTATCTTGCAAGTCAATAGTCACCTACTATGTGTTATGATCCGGCAACCCCGAAGTGACAATAATCGGGACCACTCCCGGTGATGACCATAGTTTGAGGAGTTCATGTACTCACTATGTGTTAATGCTTTGGTCCGGTACTCTATTAAAAGGAGGCCTTAATATCCCTTAGTTTCCAATAGGACCCCACTGCCACAGGAGGGTAGGACAAAAGATGTCATGCAAGTTCTTTTTCCATAAGCACGTATGACTATATTCGGAATACATGCCTACATTACATTGTTGAATTGGATCTAGTTCTGTGTCACCCTATGTTATAACTGTTGCATGAATAATCGCATCCGACATAATTCTCCATCACCGATCCAATGCCTACGATTTTTTCACATATTGTTCTTCGCTTATTTACTTTTCTGTTGTCACTGTTACAATCACTACAAAATTGCTATCGTTACTTTTGCCACTGTTACCATACTTCCATACTACTTTGCTACTAAATACTTTGCTACAGATATTAAGTTATCCAGGTGTGGTTGAATTGACAACTCAACTGCTAATATTTGAGAATATTCTTTGGCTCCCCTTGTGTCGAATCAATAAATTCGGGTTGAATACTTTACCCTCGAAAACTGTTGTGATCCCCTATACTTGTGGGTTATCAGGAGAGTTCCATCAGCATGACAGCGTGGAGACGGTGATGATGAAGCTACCGGCGCAGGGCTTCGCCTAAGCACTACGACGATATGACCGAGGTCTGTAACTATGGAGGGGGGCACCGCACACGGCTAAGAGATTGTCTATTGTCCTTTGGGGTGCCCCCTTGGCCACGTATATAAAGGAGGGAGGAGGAGGAGGCCGGCCTAGGGGGGGCGCACCTATTGGGGGAGTCCAACTAGGATTCCCAATCCTAGTTGGAGTCCCCTTCCTTTTCCAAGAGGGGAGAGAGGGAAGGAGTAGGAGAGGGAGAAGGAAAGAGAGGGGGGCGCCTCCCCCTCCCTAGTCCAATTCGAACTTGCCATGGGGGGGCACGCGGCCACCCCTTGAGGCCATTCTCTCCTTTCCCGTATGGCCCATTAAGGCCCACTACTTCCACCGGCGAATTCCCGTAACTCCCCGGTACTCCAAAAAATACCCGAATTACTGGGAACCTTTCCGATGTCCGAATATAGCCTTCCAATATATCGATCTTTACCCCTCGACCATTTCGAGACTCCTCAACATGTCCGTGATCTCATCCAGGACTCCGAACAAACTTCGGTCATCAAATCACATAACTCATAACACAAATCATCATCGAACGTTAAGCGTGCGGACCCTACGGGTTCGAGAACTATGTACACATGACTGAGACACATCTCCGGTCAATAACCAATAGCGGAACCTGGATGCTCATATTCGCTCCTATGTATTCTACGAAGATCTTTATCGATCAAACCGCATAACAACATACGTTGTTCCCTTTGTCATCGGTATGTTACTTGCCCGCGATTCGATCGTCGGTATCATCATACCTAGTTCAATCTCGTTACCAACAAGTCTCTTTACTCGTTCCGTAATGTATCATCCCGTGACTAACTCATTAGTCACATTGCTTGCAAGGCTTATAGTGATGTGCATTACCGAGAGGGCCTAGAGACACCTCTCCTATACACGGAGTGACAAATCCTAATCTCGATCTATGCCAACCCAACAAACACCTTCGGAGACACCTGTAGAGCATCTTTATAACACCCAGTTACGTTATGACGTTTGATAGCACATAAGGTGTTCCTACGGTATTCGGGAGTTGCATAATCTCATAGTCATAGGAACATGTACAAGTCATGGAGAAAGCAACATCAATAAAACTAAGCGATCATTATGCTAAGCTAACGTATGGGTCTTGCCCATCACATCATTCTCCTAATGATGTGATCTCATTCATCAAATGACAACACATGTCTATGGCTAGGAAACTTAACCATGATTAACGAGCTAGTCAAGTAGAGGCATACTAGGGACACTCCGTTTGTCTATGTATTCACACATGTACTAAGTTTCCGGTTAATACAATTCTAGCATGAATAATAAACATTTATCATGCTATAAGGAAATATAAATAACAACTTTATTATTGCCTCCAGGGCATATTTCCTTCAGTCTCCCACTTGCACTAGAGTCAGTAATCTAGTTCACATGCCATGTGATTTAACACCAATAGTTTACATCACCATGTGATTAACACCCAAAGTTCACATCGCTATGTGACCAACTCCCAAAGGGTTTACTAGAGTCAGTAACCTAGTTCACATCGCCATATGATTAACACTCAAAGAGTACTAAGGTGTGATCATGTTTTGCTTGTGAGAGAGGTTTAGTCAATGGGTCTGCCACATTCAGATCCGTATGTATTTTGCAAATTTCTATGTCTACAATGCTATGCATGGAGCTACTCTAGCTAAATGCTCCCACTTTCAATATGTATCCAGATCGAGACTCTGAGTCATCCAGATCGGTGTCAAATCTTGCATCGACGTAACCCTTTACGACAAACTTTTTGTCACCTCCATAACCGAGAAACATGTCCTTATTCCACTAAGGATAATTTTGACCGTTGTCCAGTGATCCACTCCTGGATCATTATTGTACCCGCTTGCCAAACTCATGGTGAGGTACACGATAGGTCTGGTACACAATATAGCATACTTTATAGAACCTATGACTGAGGCATACGGAATGACTTTTCATTCTCTTTCTATTTTCTGTCATGGTTGGGTTTTTAGTCTTTACTCAACTTCACACCTTTGCAACACAGGCAAGAACTCCTTCTTTGACTCTTCCATTTTGAACTACTTCAAAAACTTGTCAAGGTATGTACTCATTGAAAAACCTTATCAAGCGTCTTGATCTATATCTATAGATCTTGATGCTCAATATGTAAGCAGCTTCACCGAGGTTTTTATTTGAAAAACTCCTTTCAAACACTCCTTTATACTTGCTAGAAAATTCTACATCATTTCCGATCAACAATATGACATACACATATACTTATCAAAAAGGCTGTAGTGCTCCCACTCACTTTCTTGTAAATACAGGCTTCACCGCAAGTTTGTACAAAACTATATGCTTTGATCAACTCATCAAAGCGTATATTCCAACTCCGAGATGCTTGCACTAGTCCATAGATGGATCGCTAGAGCTTGCACACTTTGTTAGCACCTTTAGGATTGGCAAAACCTTCTTGTTGCATCATATACAACTCTTCTTTAAGAAATCCATTAAGGAATGCAGTTTTGACATCCATTTGCCAGATTTCATAAAATGTGGCAATTGCTGACATGATTCGGACAGACTTAAGCATCGCTATGATTGAGAAAATCTCATCGTAGTCAACACCTTGAACTTGTCGAAAACCCTTTTGCGACAATTCGAGCTTTATAGATAGTAATAGTACTATCAGCGTCCGTCTTCCTCTTGAAGATCCATTTATTCTCAATGGCTTGCCGATCATCAGGAAGGTCCACCAAAGTCCACACTTTGTTCTCATACATGGATCCTATCTCAGATTTCATGGCCTCAAGCCATTTTGCGGAATCTGGGCTCATCATCGCTTCCTCATAGTTCGTAGGTTCGTCATGGTCTAGTAACATGACTTCCAGAACTATTTACCGTACCACTCTGGTGCGGATCGTACTCTGGTTGACCTACGAGGTTCGGTAGTAACTTGATCTAAAGTTTCATGATCATCATCATTAGCTTCCTCACTAATTGGTGTAGGTATCACTAGAACTGATTTCTGTGATGAACTACTTTCCAATTCAAGAGAAAGTACAAGTACCTCATCAAGTTCTACTTTCCTCCCACTCACTTCTTTCGAGAGAAACTCCTTCTCTAGAAAGGATCCATTCTTAGCAACGAATATCTTGCCTTCGAAACTGTGATAGAAGGTGTACCCAATAGTTTCCTTTGGGTATCCATGAAGATGCATTTCTCCGATTTGGGTTTGAGCTTATCAGGTTGAAGCTTTTTAACATAAGCATCGCAGCCCCAAACTTTAAGAAATGACAGCTTAGGTTTCTTGCCAAACCATATTTCATACGGTGTCGTCTCAACGGATTTAGATGGTGCCCTATTTATCGTGATTGCGGCTATCTCTAATGCATAACCTCAAAACGATAGTGGTAAATCGGTAAGAGACATCATAGATCGCACCATATATAATAAAGTACAGTTATGATGTTCGGACACACTATTACGCTGTGGTGTTCCAGGTGGCGTGAGTTGTGAAACTATTCCACATTGTTTCAAATGAAGACCAAACTCGTAACTCAAATATTCGTCCACCCGATCAGATTGTAGAAACTTTATTTTCTTGTTATGATGATTTTCCACTTCACTCTAAAATTCTTTGAACTTCTCAAATGTTTCAGACTTATGTTTCATCAAGTAGATATACCCATATCTGCTCAAATCATCTGTGAAGGTCAGAAAATAACGATACCCGCCGCGAGCCTCAACACTCATCGGACCGTATACATCAGTATGTATTATTTCCAACAAGTCAGTTGCTCGCTCCATTGTTCCGGAGCACGGAGTCTTAGTCATCTTGCCCATGAGGCATGGTTCGCAAGCACCAAGTGATTCCAAAAGCCCATCAACATGGGGTTTCATCATGCGCTTTACACCAATCTTACCTAAACGGCAGTGCCACAAATATGTAACACTATGATTATTAACTTTACATCTTTTGGCATCAATATTATGAATATGTGTATCACTACGATCGAGATTCAATAAACCATTTTAATTGAGTGTATGACCATAGAAGGTTTTATTCATATAAATAGAACAACAATTATTCTTTGACTTAAATGAATAACTTGTTGCAATAAACATGATCCAATCATATTCATGCTCAACGCAAACACCAAATAACATTCATTTTAGGTTCAACACTAATCCCGAAGGTAAAGGGAGTGTGTGATGGTGATCTTATCAACCTTGGAATAACTTCCAACACACATCATCACCTCGCCCTTAACTAGTCTTTGTTTATTTTGCAACTCCCGTTTCTAGTTACTACTCTTAGCAACTGAAGCGGTATCAAATACCGAGGTGTTGCTATAAACACTAGTAAAGTACACATCAATAACATGTATATCCAATATACCTTTGCTCACTTTTCCATCCTTCTTATCCGCCAAGTATCTAGGGCAGTTCCACTTCCAGTGGCCATTTCCTTTGTAGTAGAAGCACTCAGTTTCAGGCTTGGGTCTAGCTTTGGGCTTCTTCATGGGAGTGGCAACTTGCTTGCCATTCTTCTTGAAATTCCCTTTCTTTCCCTTGCCCTTTTACTTGAAACTAGTGGTCTTGTCAACCATCAACACTTGATGCTTTTCTTGAGTTCTACATCCGCTGATTTCAGCATCGCGAAGAGCTCGGGAATCATTTTCGTCATCCCTTACATATTATAGTTCATCACGAAGTTCTAGTAACTTGGTGATAGTGACTAGAGAATTTTTGTCAATTACTATCTTATCTGGAAGATTAACTCCCACTTGATTCAAGAAATTGTAGTACCCAGACAATCTGAGCACATGCTCACCGGTTGAGCTATTCTCCTCCATCTTGTAGGCAAAGTACTTGTTAGAGGTCTCATACCTCTTAACACGGGCATGAGTCTGAAATACAAATTTCAACTCTTGGAACATCTCATATGCTCCATGTCGTTCAAAACATTTTTGAAGTCCCGGTTCTAAGCTGTAAAGCATGGTGCACTAAACTATCAAGTAGTCATCATACCGAGCTTGTCAAACGTTCATAACGTCTGCATCTGCTCCTGCAATAGCTAGGTCCGTCACCTAGCGATGCATCAAGGACATAATTCTTCTGTGCAGCAATGAGGATAATCCTCAGACCACGGACCAAGTCCGCATCATTGCTACTATCATCTTTCAACTTATTTTTCTCTAGGAACATATCAAAAAATAAACAGGGAGCTACACCGCGAGCTATTGATCTACAACAACATAGACATTCAATATACTATCAGGACTAAGTTCATGATAAATTAAAGTTCAATTAATCATATTACTTAATAACTCCCACTTAGATAGATATCCCTCCAATCATCAAAGTGATCACGTGATCCAAATCAACTAAACCATGTCCGATCCTCACGTGAGATGGAGTAGTTTTCAATGGTGAACATCACTATGTTGATCATATATACTATATGATTCACGCTCGACCTTTCGGTCTCAGTGTTCCGAGGCCATATCTGCATATGCTAGGCTCGTCAAGTTTAATCCGAGTATTCTACATGTGCAAAACTGGCTTGCACCTATTGTATGTGAACGTAGAGCTTATCACACCCGATCATCACGTGGTGTCTCGGCACAACGAACTATCGCAACGTTGCATACTCAGGGAGAACACTTATACCTTGAAATTTAGTGAGGGATCATCTTATAATGCTACCTCCGTACTAAGCAAAATAAGATGCATAAAAGATAAACATCACATGCAATCAAAAAATATGTGACATGATATGGCCATTATCATCTTGTGCCTTTGATCTCCATCTCCAAAGTACCATCATGATCTACATCATCACCGGCATGACACCATGATCTCCATCATCTTGATCTCTATCAACGTGTCGTCACATGGTCGTCTCGCCAACTATTGCTATTGCATAGCGATAAAGTTAAGCAATTTCATGGCGCTTGCATCTTATGCAATAAAGAGACAACCATAAGGCTCCTGCCAGTTGCCGATAACTTTAACAAAACATGACTGAGGGAGTCCTGGATTAGGGGGTGTCCGGATAGCCGAACTATCACCGTTGGCCGGACTCCTGGACTATGAAGATACAAGATTGAAGACTTCGTCCCGTGTCCGGATGGGACTTTCCTTGGCGTGGAAGGCAAGCTTGGCGATACAGATATTTAGATCTCCTACCATTGTAACCGACTCTGTGTAACCCTAACCCTATCCGGTGTCTATATAAACCGGAGGGTTTTAGTCCGTAGGACGAACAACAATCATACCATAGGCTAGCTTCTAGGGTTTAGCCTCTCTGATCTCATGGTAGATCCACTCTTGTACTACTCATATCATCAATATTAATCAAGCAGGAGTAGGGTTCTACCTCCATCGAGAGGGCCCGAACCTGGGTAAAAACATAGTGCCCCTTGTCTCCTGTTACCATCCGCCTAGACGCACGATTCGGGACCCCCTACCGAGATCCGCGGTTTTGACACGACATTGGTGCTTTCATTGAGAGTTCCTCGTATCGTCATCCTTAGGCCGAAGGCTCCTTCGATCATCAACAACGACGCGTCCGGTGAGACTTTTCTCCCGGACAGATCTTCGTATTCGGCGGCTTTGCACTGCGGGCCAATTCACTTGGCCATCTGGAGCAGATCGAAAGCTACACCCATGTCCATCAGGTCTGATTTGGGAGTTTGAACTACACGGCCGACATACGCGGAGACTTGATCTTCGACGGATTCGAGCCACAACCAAGTGCGCCGCACTGTCTCGATGGGCACGATCTAGCACTGCCGCCGAACAGTGCCACGAGGCCAAGCACCGTCGTCGCTCCGACCCTTAGCTCGAGCTGACTCCGCCGATCGAGGACGAGTGGCTAGACACCGCCTCGGGGCTACGATCTCTCTGGCGATTAAGCGAACTCCATCCCTGTCGCTGCGAAGACCGTGACTCCAAGGTGCGGACTCCTCTCCGGACTCAACCCTCCGCGCCCGCCAATCGAATCCAATTGGGCGCCGGTTATGGAGTTCATCGCCGCAGACATCTTTCAAGACTCGCCCTTTGGCGACATCCTGAATTCACTAAAGTCTCTCTCTTTATCGGAGAGCCTGGCGGACTACGGTCGGGAAGGTTGGGATGCGGACGACGAAGAAATTCAACGCCCACCCACCACCCACTTTGTAGCCACTATCGATGATTTAACCGACATGCTCGACTTCGACTCAAGACATCGATGGTATGGACGGCGATCTTTGGAGACGACCAAGAACCAGCGCCTCTGAGGGCACTGGAAGGCCACCTCGTCATCGACGACATATACATGGTGGACATCCCAAAAGATGGGAACGACGATGGAAGAGCGGAGGATGACCCTCCAAGAAACAGCCAAGCGCCCGGCGTCGTGGCGCCGCTCTAAATCCCTTCTGACAAAAACAGTGATTCCGCACGAGATAATAACACCGGACAAGTGCGAAGACAACCTCCTCCAAAGAGGATTCAGCACAGGAGGAGGAGAAGCCAACCCTCATGATAGAGCGGCAGCAGGGAGGTGGAGGACGATAATTATATGCCTCCCTCCGAAGATGAGGCAAGCCTCGGCGACGACAATTTGTCGTGCCTAAGGATCCCGCCGAGCAGGGCGTTTCAAACGCGGGCTTATGGCCATGGCAAGCAGCCTCAAGAAAAGCAGCAGCAGCTTAGAGCTGACCAAGACTTGCTAGTCGACGGATGGATGAAGTCCTTGCAGCCAAGAGTACTGAACTCGAACGCCCTCAAGAGATACCCAAAACATAGGCTGCTACCCTAATTAGAGGAAGCAGCACCCAAACCTACATCACCAGCAAGATGATGCGGCCGACCGCCACCCCGTGGCCGCAACAGAGAGGCCTCTAGACCCTCCATTCAAGCCGCACCCCGGCGTCGCTCGAAAAGTACCAAGGCACGAGGAAACGCGCCACACCTGCGAGACATATTGGAGGACAAGGCAAGGCAAACAAGATCGATCTACGGATCGCGTGGGCGCCCACGACCGCGACGATAACCGTCCACGCGGATACAGCAATTCGGCGGGCGAACACGATGAACAAAGCTCATTTGAGCTGCGTTGTGATATAGCTCAATACTGAGGCGCCAAGACACCCACTATGCTTCACGCACGAAGTGATGGATCATCAAATCCACGAGGGTTTCAAACCCGTAAACATCGAATCATACGATGGCACAACAGATCCTGCGGTTTGGATCGAGGACTACCTCATCCATATCCACATGGCCCGCAGTGATGATCTACACGCCATCAAATACCTCCCACTCATGCTTAAAGGACCATCTCGACATTGGCTTAACAGCTTGCCAGCAGAATCAATTGGTTGTTGGGAGGATCTGGAAGCCGCATTCCTTGATAACTTCCAGGGCACATATGTGCGACCACCAGACGCCGATGACCTCAGCCACATAATTCAGCAGCCAGAAGAATCGGCCAGACAATTCTGGACACGGTTCCTAACCAAGAAAAATCAAATCATTGACTGTTCGGATGCAGAGGCCCTTGCAGCCTTCAAACATAACATCCGCGATGAGTGGCTTGCCCGGTACCTAGGACAGGAAAAGCCGAAATCCATGGCAGCCCTCACAACGCTCATGACCCGCTTTTGCGGGAGAGAGACAGTTAGCTAGCTCATAGTAACAACTTGACCAAAAACCACGGTAGTTCGGATACCAAGGACAGCAATGGCAGGTCGCGCCGCAACAAGCACAAGCACCGCGTGCGGCGATAATGCTGAAGATACGGCAGTCAATGCCGGATTCAGAGGCTCTAAACCCGTCAGCGGAAAAAGCCGTTCAAAAGAAATACTCAGGGCCTGTCCAATCTGGACCGAATACTCGATCGCTCGTGCCAAATACATGGCACCCCCGAAAAACCAGCCAACCACACCAACAGGGATTGTTGGGTCTTCAAGCAGCGAGCAAGTTAAATGCGAACTCAATGACAAGGGCTGCATAGCGATGACGAGGAGGAGCCCGGCCGACGAACAATAGAGGACGAAGGGCTTCCCCCACAAGTGCGGACGGTGAACATGATATACGCAACCCACATACCCAAAAGGGAGCGGAAGCGTGCACTAAGGGACGTATATGCGATGGAGCCAGTCGCCCCGAAGTTCAACCCATGGTCCTCCTGCCCAATCACCTTTGATCGAAGGGACCACCCCACTAGCATCCGCCACGGCGGATTCGCCGCATTGGTTCTTGATCCAATCATCGATGGATTTCACCTCACTAGAGTCCTGATGGACGGCAGTAGCAGCCTGAACCTGATCTATCTGGATACAATGCACAAAATGGGCATAGACCCGTCAAGGATTAAACCCACAAAGACGACCTTTAAAGGCGTCATACCGGGTGTAGAGGCCAATTGTACAGGCTCAGTTACACTTGAAGTGGTCTTCGGATCCCCGGATAACTTCCGAAGCAAAGAGTTAATCTTCGACATAGTCCCGTTCCTCAACGGCTATCACGCACTGCTTGGACGAACAACATTTGCAAAAGTTCAATGCGGTGCCGCACTACGCATACCTCAAGCTCAAGATGCCAGGACCTCGAGGAGTAATCACGGTCAATGGAAACACCGAACGCTCTTTCCGAACGGAGGAGCATACGGCGGCCCTCGCGGCGGAGGTGCAAAGCAGCCTCTCACAGCAATTCTCGAGTCTGGCTACTAAACGTCCGGACACCGTCAAGCGCACCCGGAGTAATCTACAACAAGACCGCCTGGCACGATCCGAGCACGCGTAGCAATCTGGCCCCAACCCCAGCCACGCGAAATTGCGAAGCCAGTACTACGCGTACATAACTACGCTCTGGAGATACCATGGGCATAAGGGAAGGGGCACGACCACGGCACGCCTGCACGCGGCTCAACCGCACCAGGGGCTCCCGATTGTGTCATTCTTTTTATTTCTTCTTTTCTCTTACTTTCAGGACTCCGTTTTCCAGAAGCCCTGTCCGGCTCTAGAATTGCCGAACTCACGATGCAACAGCCAGGGAAGCAGAAAGCTACGTCGAGTGTCCAGGTGGTCTCTACTACGAGCATTATACCTGTTTTACATACCATCCCACAGCTTACCCCTGGAGGGGGACATGTCAAATAGTCCCATCCCTTGCTTATCGCACTATTTGTATCGTTCTGCTTTCATTGCAGTACCTTTTTGAATAAACAATACATAGCTTTTGCCTATTATTGCACTCCTTTCTTTATCTATATATATGTTCATTCATGACACGTTGCACCCGTACACTTTGGTACGGCCAATACACTAGGGGCTTAAGTACCCCAAAGATATGGTGTGATAAGTCCGAACACTTTCACAAGTGTGGCACCCCGAACTTATAGCATTATATGCATCGGCTCCGAATCATGTCTTGGGTCAATAGTTGGGTTTGCCCGGCTCCCATGTTTTGGTACCTTACGTTCCGTTATATTGGCTAAGGTATAGCTGGGAGAACGACTGCGATTGTGCCCCGGTTGAGCTGGGTTGAGCACCTCAGTGTAGAAAGCTAAAACTGACCGTCATGATAGGGCGAGAGCCGGTCTCTGTTCGAGAGGTTTTTTCGGGTCCCTAAAGACTTATGCCGCTTAGAGCGAGGAGTCGACATTGTCCGGCCAAGGCGTGGATAGCGCCCCGAACTCGGTCTTCCGAATACTAGGGGCTTCGCCGAAATTTAAAATTATAGAATTCTATGGCTAAGTGAGAGTGTTCAAGCACTATAGTCCGGTTGCCTTGTTCGTTGCGTTGAGCGCCTTCCTCGAAGGACCCAAGAATGAGAACAAGAGCGCTCAAGTTTATCCCGAACACCCCAGCACTTGTGGCATGGGGGCTGAAGCTAACGACTTGCCATCTCTCAAATTTGATAAACGGTCGCACAGAAGGTAATATTTTAAATTCACAAGCATTGCTTAGCGCATATGAACAAGTTTTCAGCGTACAAGATAACAAATGCGAGTCTATTCAAAATTACATCTTTGGAGCATTCACCGCTATAAAGGCGGGCACCCTTCAGACGCCTCATAGTACATTTCGGGCTTGCGATGCTCCTTGCCGGCGGTGGCCCGTCCGTCACAAGCTTCTCAAGATCCATCTTGCCCAGTGCACTTTAGCACGGGCAAGGGCCGACGGGCACCTTCAATGCAGACGGAGCGCTTGATGACTTCAATCCATGGACAAAGGCCCACCAGCCGCCGACTAGCCCAAGTAGCTCCTGTGCATGGCTTCCTTAGGCCACACCCAATTATGAGGCCCTTCATGGCCTGTTCGGCGACCTTGTGGAGCTCGACCAGCTGCTTCAGCTGGTCGCTCGAGGCACCGGATGTCCGCCTCGAAGATCTTGAGACCGAACACCTTTTCGTCGAGCTCCCTCCTCGGCGCAGAGAAACGGCAAAGATCGGACACACTACGGGCAGATCTGCGAATGCTCCTGGAGAGCTCTGGATTCGGTTAAGTAATAGATAATTCACTTTCACATGCTTGCTTTGCATAAAGAATGCCTTACCCGCCGCTATCTTCTTTAATGATTCAATTTCCCAGAGGGCTTTTTGGGCTTCGGCCTTAGCGGCTTGGGTACTCTCAAGAGCCGAGGCAAGCTCGGACTCTCGAGTCTTCGATCACGCTCCAAACTCCCGTGTTTTTCCACGAGAGCCTGGAGCTCTTGCCGCACCTCCGCCACCCACGCCTCCTTCTTCTCTCGCTCGGTGTGCTCCGCGGCCGCTTTGCTTTCGGCCGTGGACACAGCTTCCTTCAGGGTCGCCACCTCGTTCGTGGCCCCTACAATACCCATGTTAGTCCTGTCATTTTTGCAACCAAATCCTTTCTATAAGGTATTACTTTAAGAAGGTATTACTTACCTTCCTTGTCCTCGAGCTGCTTCTTGGCAAGGCTGAGCTTGTTCTCGGACCGCTCGAGGCTCGCTTCAATGCATTGACCTCCATGATCGGTCTGGCGGAGAGTCAGCGGTGCAGCCTGAATTCCCATATTGACATACTTATGTTAGACTCCTGCATATATCTTTTAGATCCTCAGTCCGGTTTTCTTTCCGAACACGAACTAAGCATCGAGGCTACTGTCTATGCGGTAATATTTTTACATATTCTAAACTTACCTCAAAGCCTGTTAGAAGGCTGGTACAGGCTTCATTCAGCCCGCTCTTGGCGGATGAACTTCTGGATCACCACACTCATAATAAAGCGGTGCTCCTCGTTGATGGAGCGCCGTTAAGCGCCTCCGGCAAGCTATCCGTGCCTCCGGATGGACGGAGGTCACCGGCGTCGCAGTCTTGCCCTTCTTACGAAGGGGCCGCTTGACGGACTTCGGAACCACTGAAGGTTCCGGTACGGAGTCCGTCACAGGGCCGGACTTAGAGCCCTCTGGGGTTTCGCCCCCTTTGCGCCGGGAGTTCGGGAGGTCGCCTTGCGGCGCCTCCAGGACCACCTCCTCCTGGTGGGGCCCCTTTTGGGACTCCACCGCGGTGCCGTCTGCGTCACGAGGAGAGGAGGCGGTCATAAGTGAAGTGCTATTCACATCCGACGAATCCAGGGAGCCGCTCGACGAAGCGACGAGCTCGTCCTTGGGCGGGCTACATGGTTATATTCGGCGTTAGAAGACACTATGCGACAAATAAAAGTCTGAGCTATTAGGAGCCGGACACTTATGATCTCACCAGGGGCTTGGCCCTTGGTGGCCACTCCTCCTCGTCGTTGTCGGCGTTGGTGGAGAAGTCCGGAGGAAGGGTCCTTCCTTTCTTGGACCCTCCGGCCTCCCGATCATGGCCTTCCTTTTCTTCTCTCCCACTGGGAGAGGCTTTTTCCTCCTCCTCGTCCTCAGGGGAGGATTCCGCCTCAGAGTCGTCGGACGATGAGTCCGACAACACCTGGCGCCGGGAGTTCCTTCGAGTTCCCGTGGCCTTCTTCTCCGGCACCACATGAGGTGCCGGAGCCAGCAGGCCCGTCAATCGGGCGTCCGCTGGGTCTTTTGGCAAGGGGGCCGGATAGTTAATCTGTCCGGACGTCTTCAGCCAGTCCTGTCAAAGGTTAGGGAGTTTTAGATCCCGCATAGAGTCAAACTATGAAAAAAGAGTCCGATAAAGGGTAAAATAACTTACCTCGCTGGCTTGACGCTGCGAGCTGAATCCGCGATCTTTGGTAGCGGATGCGGGAGCTTCGACGCCCTTGAACAGCACCTTCTAGGCATCTTCGTACGTAGTGTCGAAGAGCCGGCTCAAGGTTCGGTGCTGTGCCGGATCAAACTCCCACAAATTGAAGGCCCGTTGCTGGCATGGGAGAATCCAGCAGATGAGCATCACTTGGATTACGTTGACAAGCTTGAGATTCTTGTCCACCAGGTTTCGGACGCAGGTTTGGAGTCCGGACAGCTCTTCCGAATCACCCCACGTCAGGCCCGTCTCTTCCATGATGTGAGCCGTGTGGGAAGCCAGATCGAATTCGGGGCCGCCGCCATTGAGAGTCGCGGCTCGGTGATGTAGAACCACCCGATTGCCACCTTTATGGTCTCCACAAAGGAGCCCTCGAGCCATCGGACGTTGGCCATCCTGCCCAGCATGGCACCTCCGCACTCCGCTTGGCAGCCGCCCACTACCTTCGGCTTGACATTGAAGGTCTTCAGCCATAAGCCGAAGTGGATCTGGATGCAGAGGAAGGCCTCGCACGCGACGATAAACGCCGAGATGTTGAGGATGAAATTCGGGGCCAGATCGTGGAAATCTAGGCCGTAGTAGAACATGAGCTCCCGGACGAATGGGTGAAGTGGAAACCCTAGTCCATGGAGGAAGTGGGGGAGGAACACCACCCTCTCATGGGGCCTGGGGGTGGGGATGAGCTGCCCCTTGTTGGGGAGCCGACACGCGATGTCGCCGGACAAGTATCCGGCTTTCCGCAGCTTTTTGATGTGCCCCTCCGTGACGGAGGAGGCCATCCACTTGCCTCCCGCTCCAGACATGGTTGGAGAAGGTTGAGGTGGGATGTGGGGACTTGGGCGCTGGAGCTCGAGTGCGCGGAAATGGATGAGCAAAGGAGGAAGAAGGGTAGGTTAAAAGGTGGATCCTTATCCCCTTATATGGACGGACGAAGCTATGCGTCCCCCGCCAGCCTGGTAAAACTCGCTTATCTCCCAAGCGCCATAATCAATGGCGCGGTTGGGTTACCCACGTCCGTATTGATGGGAATCCCGAAATAAGGGGGCACGATCTCCGCCCTAATAAGGCGTGCCAAGGAAACCGCCTCGCTAAACGCTACCGAGGTGGAACAAAGAAACGATTCAGATAAAGGCCCGGCCGTGGTGTGGTGTCACGCCGCGAATATGTCGATAGATCTGTGCAAAGGTTATTCTCTCTACGGTGGTATGTGGAACTTGTTTTGCAGAGCCGGACACTATCCTTGTGTTCAAAATCTTCTATGAAGTATTTGGAGGAGGAACCCGCCTTGCAATGCCGAAGACAATCTACGCGCGGATTAAATCTGTCATCGAAGCCTGGTTCGAGGGCTCTTGAGGAGTCCTGGATTAGGGGTGTCCGGATAGCGAACTATCACCATTGGCGGACTCTGGACTATGAAGATACAAGATTGAAGACTTCGTCCCGTGTCCGGATGGGACTTTCCTTGGCGTGGAAGGCAAGCTTGGCGATACGGATATATAGATCTCCTACCATTGTAACCGACTCTGTGTAACCCTAACCCTATCCGGTGTCTATATAAACCAGAGGGTTTTAGTCCGTAGGACGAACAACAATCATACCATAGGCTAGCTTCTAGGGTTTAGCCTCTCTGATCTCGTGGTAGATCCACTCTTGTACTACCCATATCATCAATATTAATCAAGCAGGAGTAGGGTTTTACCTCCATCGAGAGGGCCCGAACCTGGGTAAAAACATCGTGTCCCTTGTCTCTTGTTACCATCTGCCTAGACGCACAGTTCGGAACCCCCTGCCCAAGATCCACCGGTTTTGACACCGACAATGACCATC
The DNA here is from genome assembly GCA_021605205.1 of Aegilops longissima. Classification (NCBI taxonomy): domain Eukaryota; kingdom Viridiplantae; phylum Streptophyta; class Magnoliopsida; order Poales; family Poaceae; genus Aegilops; species Aegilops longissima. The sequence continues at coordinate 331,785,942 of CM038682.1, forward strand.
TCATACAACAAATTATATCACATCGTTTCTTGACCATATCACATCACAACATGCCCTGCAAAAACAAGTAGATGTCCTCTACTTTGTTGTTGCAAGTTTTATGTGGCTGCTACGGGCTTCTTGCAAGAACCGTTCTTACCTACGCATCAAAACCACAACGATTTTTCGTCAAGTGTGCTGTTTTAACCTTCAACAAGGACCGGGCATAGTCACACTCGATTCAACTAAAGTTGGAGAAACAGACACCCACTAGCCACCTGTGTGCGAAGCACGGCGGTAAAACTAGTCCCATGAACGCGGTCATGTAATGTCGGTCTGGGACGCTTCATCCAACAATACCGCATAATCAAACTATGACATGCTGGTAAGCAGTATGACTATTATCGCCCACAACTCTTTGTGTTCTACTCATGCATATAACATCTACGCGTAGACCTGGATCAGATGCCACTGTTGGGAAATGCAGTAATTTCAAAAATTTCCTACGATCACGCAAGATCAATCTAGGAAAAGCATAGCAACAAGTGGGGAGAGTGTGTCCACGTACCCTCGTAGACTTAAAGCGGAGGCATTATATCAACGCAGTTGATGTAGTCGTACGTCTTCACGATCCGGCCGATCCTAGCACCGAATGTACGGCACCTCTGTGCTCAGCACACGTTCAGCTCAGTGATGTCCCTCGTACTCTTGATCCAGTTGAGGCTGAGGGAGAGTTCCGTCAGCACGACGGTGTGGCGATGGAGATGATGAAGCTATCGGCGCAGGGCTTCGCCTAAGCACTACGACGATATGACCGAGGTCTGCAACTGTGGGGGGGCACCGCACACGGCTAAGAGATTGTCTGTTGTACTTTGGGGTGCCCCCCTTCGCCACATATATAAAGGAGGGAGGAGGAGGAGGCCGGCCTAGGAGGGGTGCGCCTATAGGGGGTCCAACTAGGATTCCCAATCGTAGTTGGAGTCCCCTTCCTTTTCCAAGAGGGGAGAGAGGGAAGGAGTGGGAGAGGGAGAAGGAAAGAGAGGGGGCGCTGCCCCCTCCCTAGTCCAATTCGGACTTGCCATTGGGGGGGGCGGCCACCCCTTGAGGCCCTTCTCTCCTTTCTCGTATGGCCCATTAAGGCCCATTACTTCCCCCGGCGAATTCCCGTAACTTTCCAGTACTCCAAAAAAATACCCGAATCACTCGGAACCTTTCCGATGTCCGAATATAGCCTTCCAATATATCGATCTTTACGATAGGTCATGTCTACATAGTTCTCGAACCCGTAGGGTCCGCACGCTTAATGTTCGATGACGATTTGTATTATGAGTTATGCAATTTGATGACCGAAGTTTGTTTGGAGTCCCGGATGAGATCATGGACGTGACGAGGAGTTTAGAAATGGTTGAGAGGTAAAGATTCATATATTAGAAGGTTGCATTCGGACATCGGAATGGTTCCGAGTGATTCAGGCATTTTTCCGAAGTACCGCGAGGTTACCGGAACCCCCCGGGAGAAGTATTGGGCCTATTGGGCCTTATTGGAGGAGAGTAGAGAGGCCACGTGAGAGGGGCGCCCCCCTTGCCCAAACCGAATTGGAATAGGGGAGGGGGTCGGCCCCCTCTTTCCTTCTCCCTCTTTCTCCCTTCCCCTTTTCCCTCTCAAGTGGAAGGAAGGAGTGGGGGGGCAACCCTACTTGGACTAGGAGTCCAAGTAGGACACCTCCTTGGCGTGTCCCCCTTGGGCCGGCCTTATCCTCCCCCTCCTTTATATACGTGGTAGGGGGCACCCCAAAGGCACACCAAGTCTTCTCTTAGCCGTGTGCGGTGCCCCCTCCATAGTTACACACCTCGGTCATATCGTCGTAGTGCTTAGGCTAAGCCCTGCACTGGTAACTTCATCATCACCGTCGCCACACCATCATGCTGACGGAACTCACCCTCGTCCTCAACTGGATCAAGAGGTCGAGGGACGTCATCGTGCTGAACGTGTGCTGAACACGGAGGTGCCGTATGTTTGGTACTTGGATCGGTTGGATCGTGAAGACGTTCGACTACATCAACAGCATTACTAAAGACTTCCGCTTTCGGTCTACGAGGGTATGTGGACACACTCTCCCCTCTCGTTGCTATGCATCTTCTAGATAGATCTTGCGTGATCGAAGGAAATTTTTTGAAATACTGCGTTCCCCAACAACATGGCATTTTAATTCCAAAAAATTACAAAAATATCAGAAACACATGAAAGCTTGCTTGATGTAATGTCATGCCACCAAGATGATGTGGTAAAAATATTGGCATGTTTGACAAAAGTTTGGACACACAACCCTGACAAACCGGAGCAACTCACTAGAAGGCTCGTGGTTCCGAGAGGGAACAATGCATGTTTGATGACTAACGGGAGATAGCTTCCTCTTACGGCCTTCAATTTTTTTACGTCTAACATGCACTAATACAACTGTAATGTCAAATTTTGGAAAATTCTAGGGGTCATGTGACATTTTAAAGACATTTAAGTGATTTTCTAGCCATTTAATGACCTTAATTCAAATTTGAACTACATATATATGCAAGGCCTAACCATAACGGTTGGAAAAATCATATTTGTTTACTTGTGTGCGAGTTAATTCCATGTGCCGTAAATTAGAAGGAATTTTCAAACATATTGGTCTCACAGCATGGGCACAAGCATGAAGTGACATGGCATTTTAATTCCAAAAAATTACAAAAATATCAGAAACACATGAAACCTTGCTTGATGTAATGTCATGCCACCAAGATCATGTGGTAAAAATATTGGCATGTTTGACGAAAGTTTGGACACACACCCCTCACAAACTGGAGCAACTCACTAGAAGGCTCATGGTTCCGAGAGGGAACAATGCATGTTTGATGATGAACGAGAGATAGCTTCCTCTTACGGCCTTCAATTTTTTACGTCGAACGTGCACTACTACAACTGTAATGTGAAATTTTAGAAAATTCTAGGGGTCATTTGACCTATTAAAGACATTTAAGTGATTTTCTAGCCATTTAATGACCGTAATTCAAATTTGAACTACATCTACATGCAAGGCCTAACCATAATGGTTGGAAAAATCATATTTTTTTACTTGTGTGCGAGTTAATTCCATGTGCAGTAGATTAGAAGAAATTTTCAAACATATTGGTCTCACGGCATGGGCACAATCATGGAGTGACATGGCATTTTAATTCCAAAAAATTACAAAAATATCACAGACACATGAAACCTTGTTTGATGTAATGTCATGCCACCAAGCTGATGTGGTAAAAAATTGGCATGCTGACGAAAGTTTGGACACACACCCCTCACAAACTGGAGCAAATCACTAGAAGGCTCGTGGTTCCGAGAGGGAACAATGCTTGTTTGATGACGAACGGGAGATAGCTTCCTCTTACGGCCTTCATTTTTTTTCTACGTCTAACATGCACTACTACAACTGTAATGTGAAATTTTGTAAAATTATAGGGGTCATTTGACCTTTTAAAGAAATTTAAGTGATTTTCTAGCCATTTCATGATCGTAATTCAAATTTGAACTACATCTACATGCAACGCCTAACCATAACGGTTTGAAAAAAAAATCATATTTATGTACTTGTGTGCGAGTTAATACCATGTGCAGTAAATTAGAAAGAATTTTCAAACATATTGGTCTCACGGCATGGGCAAAAGCATGGAGTGACATGGCATTTTAATTCCAAAAAATTACAAAAATATCAGAAACACATGAAACCTTGCTTGATGTAATGTTATGCCACAAAGATGATGTGGTAAAAAAATTGGCATGTTTGACGAAAGTTTGGACACACACCCCTCACAAACTGGAGCAACTCACTAGAAGGCTCGTGGTTCCGAGAGGGAACAATGCATGTTTGATGACGAACGGGAGATAGTTTTCTCTTGCGGCCGGCAATTTTTTTCTATGTCTAACGTGCACTACTACAACTGTAATATGAAATTTTGGAAAATTCTAGGGGTCATTTGACCTTTTAAAGACATCGAAGTGATTTTCTAGCCATTTAATGACCATAATTCAAATTTGAACAACATCTACATGCAACACCTAACCATAAGGGTTTGAAAAAACATATTTATGTACTTGTGTGCGAGTTAATTCCATGTGCAGTAAATTAGAAGGAATTTTCAAACATATTGGTCTCACGGCATGGTCACATGCATGGAATGACAGGGAATTTTAATGCGAATTTTTTTAAAAAATATCAGAAACACATGAAACCATGCTTGACGTAATGTCATGCCACCAAGATGATGTGGTAAAAAAATTGGCATGTTTGACAAAAGTTTGGACACACACCCCTCACAAACCGGAGCAACTCACTAGAAGGCTCGTGGTTCCGAGAGGGAACAATGCATGTTTGATGACGAACGGGAGATAACTTCCTCTTACGGCCTTGAATTTGTTTCTACGTCTAACGTGCACTACTACAACTGTAATGTGAAATTTTAGAAAATTCTAGGTGTCATTTGACCTTTTAAAGAAATTGAAGTGATTTTCTAGCCATTTAATAACCGTAATTCAAATTTGAACTACATCTACTTGGAACGCCTAACCATAACGGTTTGAAAAATCATATTTGTGTACTTGTGTGCAAGTTAATTCCATGTGCAGTAAATTAGAAGGAATTTTCAAACATATTGGTCTCACGGCATGGGCACATGCATGGAGTGACATGGAATTTCAATTCCGAAAAATTAAAAAAATATCAGAAACACATGAAACCTTGCTTGACGTAATGTCATGCCACCAAGATGATGTTGTAAAAAAATTGGCATGTTTGACCAAAGTTTGAACACACACCCCTCACAAACTGGAGCAACTCACTAGAAGGCTCGTGGTTCCGAAAGGGACAATACATGTTTGATGACGAACGGGAGATCGCATCCTCTTACGGCCTTCAATTTTTTTCTATGTCTAACATGCACTACTACAACTATAATGTGAAATTTTGGAAAATTCTAGGTGTCATTTGACCTTTTAAAGACATTTAAGTTATTTTCTAGCCATTTAATAACCATAATTCAAATTTGAACTACATCTACATGCAACTCCTAACCATAACGGTTTGAATAATCATATTTGTGTACTTTTGTGCGAGTTAATTCCATGTGCAGTAAATTAAAAGGAATTTTCAAACATATTGGTCTCACGTCATGGGCACATGCATGGAGTGACATTGAATTTTAATTCTGAAAAATTTAAAAAATATCAGAAACACATGAAACCTTGCTTGACGTATGTCATGCCACCAAGATGATGTGGTAAAAAAATTGGCATGTTTGACGAAAGTTTGGACACACACCCCTACAAACCGGAACAACTCACTAGAAGGCTCGTGGTTCCGAGAGGGAACTATACATGTTTGATGACGAACGGGAGATAGCTTCCTCTTATGGCCTTCAATTTTTTTCTACGTCTAACATGCACTACTACAACTATAATGTGAAATTTTGGAAAATTCTAGGGGTCATTTGACCTATTAAAGACATTTAAGTGATTTTCTAGCCATTTAATGGCCATAATTCTAATTTGAACTACATCTACATGCAACGCCTAACCATAACGGTTTGAAAAATCATATTTGTGTACTTGTGTGCGAGTTAATTCCATGTGCAGTAAATTAAAAGGAAAGTTCAAACATATTGGTCTCACGGCATGGGCACATGCATGGAGTGACATGGAATTTTAATTCCAAAAAATTAAAGAAATATCAGAAAGACATGAAACCTTGCTTGACGTAATGTCATGCCACCAATATGATGTGGTAAAAAAATTGGCATGTTTGACGAAAGTTTGGACACACACCCCTACAAACCGGAGCAACTCACTAGAAGGCTCGTGGTTCCGAGAGGGAACAATACATGTTTGATGACGAACGGGAGATAGCTTCCTCTTACGGCCTTCAATTTTTTTCTACGTCTAACATGCACTACTACAACTATAATGTGAAATTTTGGAAAATTCTAGGGGTCATTTGACCTATTAAAGACATTTAAGTGAATTTCTAGCCATTTAATGGCCATAATTCTAATTTGAACTACATCTACATGCAACGCCTAAGCATAACGGTTTGAAAAATCATATTTGCGTACTTGTGTGCGAGTTAAATCCATGTGCAGTAAATTAAAAGGGAAGTTCAAACATATTGGTCTCACGACATGGGCACATGCATGGAGTGACATGGAATTTTAATTCCAAAAAATTAAAAAAATATCAGAAAGACATGAAACCTTGCTTGACGTAATGTCATGCCACCAAGATGATGTGGTAAATTTTTTGGCATGTTTGACGAAAGTTTGGACACACACCCTTCACAAACCAGAGCAAATCACTAGAAGGCTCGTGGTTCCGAGAGGGAACAATGCATGTTTGATGACGAACGGGAGATAGCTTCCTCTTACGGCCTTCAATTTTTTTCTACATCTAATGTGCACCACTACAACTGTAATGTGAAATTTGGAAAATTCTAGGGGTCAATTGACCTTTCAAATAAATTTAAGTGATTTTCTAGCCATTTAATAACCGTAATTAAAATTTGAACTACATCTACATGGAACGCCTAACCATAACGGTTTGAAAAATCATATTTGTGTACTTGTGTGCGAGTTAATTCCATGTGCAGTAAATTAGAAGGAATTTTCAAACATATTGGTCTCACGACATAGGCACATGCATGGACTGACATGGAATTTTAATTCCAAAAAATTAAAAAAATATCAGAAAGACATGAAACCTTGCTTGACGTAATGTCATGCCACCAAGATGATGTGGTAAAAAAATTGGCATGTTTGACGAAAGTTTGGACACACACCCCTACAAACCGGAGCAACTCACTAGAAGGCTCGTGGTTCCGAGAGGGAACAATACATGTTTGATGATGAACGGGAGATAGCTTCCTCTTACGGCCTTTAATTTTTTTCTACGTCTAACATGCACTACTACAACTATAATGTGAAATTTTGGAAAATTCTAGGGGTCATTTGACCTATTAAAGACATTTAAGTGATTTTCTAGCCATTTAATGGCCATAATTCTAATTTGAACTACATCTACATGCAACGCCTAACCATAACGGTTTGAAAAATCATATTTGTGTACTTTTGTGCGAGTTAATTCCATGTGTAGTAACTAGAAGCAATTTTCAAACATATTGGTCTCACGGCATGGGCACATGCATAGAGTGACATGGAATTTTAATTCTGAAAAATTTAAAAAATATCAGAAACACATGAAACCTTGCTTGACGTAATGTCATGCCACCAAGATGATGTGGTAAAAAAAATTGGCATGTTTGACGAAAGTTTGGACACACACCCCTCACAAACCGGAGCAACTCACTAGAAGGCTCGTGGTTCCGAGAGGGAACAATACATGTTTGATGACGAACGGGAGATAGCTTCCTCTTACGGCCTTCAATTTTTTCTACGTCTAACGTGCACTACTACAACTGTAATGTTAAATTTTGGAAACTTCTAGGGGTCATTTGACCTTTTAAAGATATTTAAGTGATTTTCTAGCCATTTAATGGCCATAATTCAAACTTGAACTACATCTACATGCAACACCTAACCATAACGGTTTGAAAATTCATATTTGTGTACTTGTGTGCGAGTTAATTCAATGTGCAGTAAATTAAAAGGAAATATCGGTCGATATCGCAGAGTCTAATTTCCTAACTCAGATTTGAACTCGGTGGGTTCCAGCAGCTAGCCTACACTGGAGAAGAACCTTTCAAACATATTGGTCTCACGGCATGGGCACATGCATGGAGTGACATGGAATTTTAATTCTAAAAAATTAAAAATATATCAGAAACACATGAAATCTTGCTTGGCGTAATGTCATGCCACCAAGATGATGTGATAACAAAATTGGCATGTTTGATGAAAGTTTGGACACACACCCGTCACAAACCGGAGCAACTCACTAGAAGGCTCGTGGTTCTGAGAGGAAAAAATGCATGTTTGATGACGAACGGGGGATAGCTTCCTCTTACGGCCTTCAATTTTTTTCTACGTCTAACGTGCACTACTACAACTGTAATGTGTAATTTTGGAAAATTTTAGGGGTCAATTGACCTTTTAAAGACATGTAAGTGATTTTCTAGCCATTTAATGACCGTAATTCAAATTTGAACTACATCTACATGCAACGCCTAACCATACCGGTTTGAAAAATCATATTTGTGTAGTTGTGTGCGAGTTAATTCCATGTGCAGTAAATTAGAAGGAATTTTCAAACATATTGGTCTTACGGCATGGGCACATGCATGGAGTGACATGGAATTTTAATTCCAAATTTTTTTAAAAAATACCAGAAACACATGAAATCTTGCTTGACGTAATGTCATGCCACCAAGATGATGTGGTAAAAAAATTGGCATGTTTGACGAAAGTTTGGACACACACCCCTGACAAACGGGAGCAACTCACTAGAAGGTTCGTGGTTCCGAGAGGGAACAATGCATGTTTGATGACGAACGGGAGATAGCTTCCTCTTACTGCCTTAAATTTGTTCTACGTATAACGTGCACTACTACAACTGTAATGTGAAATTTTGGAAAATTCTAGTGGTCATTTCACCTTTTAAAGATATTTAAGTGATTTGTTAGTAATTTAATGACCGTAATTCAAATTTGAACTACATCTAAATGCAACGCCTAACCATAACGGTTTGAAAAATCATATTTGTGTACTTCTGTGCGAGTTAATTCCATGTGCAGTAAAGTAGAAGGAATTTTCAAACATATTGGTCTCACGGCATGGGCACACACTACTGCAGGATGGTCCAAACACGACACTACGATCAGAGACCCTTCGGCGAAACTGTGTGCGCAGCCATAATCGCAAACGGTGGTGTAAAAAACCGTCAAAAAGGTGCAAAACGTTTGCGATGACAGATGCATCAAACACGGTTCAGAATTTAGTTGTGTGTGCGATGCAGGGCATACGGTTCAGCTCAATGAACTTTTTGTGATGAGGAGGCACAAAAGAAATGGGCAGCCAGATGAAGGCGTGTGCGATATACATCATACGGTTCACTGGGGTGAACTGTGTGTGATTAGGCAACACAATGGAAACAGTTCAATTGAACAAGATGTGTGTGATACGCGGCAAACAGATCCGTAATCTGAAATGTGTGCGAAGACCAGTAATAACACAGACGATTGCTGCTAATAAGCTGTGTGAATTACTATGTCTACAGTAGAATAACATCTATATATATATATATATATATATAACTGAAATAAACATCCAATTACATAAGTGACTATATAGATCATTCGCACACACCTCAATAAACAATTGCATGCATTCTAAAGTAGGAGAAACGATCGTCTAGTCATCTACTTCTTGTGACGCTCCCGCCACTGCTATGTGGCTCGATCCTCGTCTGGGTCGAAGAAGACAATTCCTCATGTCAACATCCGCCGTACATCTCAGAAGCTTGTGTATGCGCCCATGGCGCAGACTTGACATGTTGTTCATCCAGTCTCTTATGCCACACACGTGCAGCGTTCTTGTCCTTATTGCTCTCTTGCTTCATCTTCGTGTAGTAGGGGTCGATGATGGCCGAGGCGAGGTCAACCAGGGAGTTCAGTTTGCTTTTGTCGGTGCCCCATACCTTGTATTGGTGCTGGATGTTGACAAGATTCGGGCATTTCAAGTCCGAAACCTTGAGCGCTTTTAGATCGTTGGTGGTGTCCACCGTAGCGAAACTGTAGCCGGAGCTCTTGATAAACCTGGAGAAACGCTCGCAAGGCCTTGTGGCAAGGTGAAAGTGGTAGACGAGGACGTCACGTCGCACGCACAACTGGGCAACGGCAACCTTCTGATCATGCCCGGCACGACCGATGGTGTACTCGAGGTCAAAGCCGACCACTCGGTACTTGTCCTCGGCAAGGAACTGCTCCATAGTTTGGATGGAGCTCTCCACCGAGACCAGATCGTTCATGTACACCACCGAGAGGGCCTTCCCCCTCACGTGGGTGTCCACTACGTGATGCGTGGTGAACTGCCCGCCGTTCTCGTCGTCGGCCGCTGGGAGCGCCATTGGAACCACGGGGAGCGCCATTGGAACCGCTGGATGTCCTCTCTGTATGTGTCCTCGTGAGTGTGCTTATTGTGACGTGTGAGACGAGAGATGAAGGTAAATGGCTACAGGAATAAAAGGGGGCCGGGTGGCGTGGATTCTCGGTGCGTCCGCATGGCAGTTTTTGCAACGGGTAACTACATCGTCGCGCCGCGCCCGGCGCAACCGCTTGCACATGAATGTGCCTGATCGTGCATCGGCCCAAAATGCTGGCATCGCGCGTGGAGGGACGATGGCAGACCACCCGAAGGAGAGCAGAGCGCGCGCGGCGGGATGCGAGCAGAGCGCGCCACGACCGCCTGAACCTCAAGCAACCACACGCTTGGAGCAGTTGAACACGCAGCAAATGGTCGCCTACAAGTCGGCCGACAGTTGCGTCGCTGCATAAAGAGCGGCCGTGTGGTACCACCTCCGTCTAGTCTACAGTCTCCTTTATATTCCGTGCCATACTTTGCCCTCAAATTAACCAACAAAATGTTAATGCAAGTTTTAAAAATTATATAATTGGAAACTATGTTCAAATACAAATCTAACTATATAATCTTTGGCGACATGCATTCATGTTTTATTAGTTAAATCATACTTATAAACCAGGACGGTGGTATAGTAGGTAATTAAATCACAAACATTTTTTTATTAATCATATGTGTACGTGGCCTTTCATCCTCCTCTCGCATGTCTTGTCACCCTGCTGCCGCAGACGGCTTACATCGCAAGCTTGCGCAACGCGTGGGGGCGTTCTTTTTGCCAAACGGTGGCACCAATGAATCGTCGGTGAGCCCATTCCCGCGCAACCTCGCAGGTTCCCGCGCAAGCTTCCCGCCCGACTCAGTGAAATCCCCCAAAATCCCAATGCTTACCGGCCTGCTATAAAAACCCTCACGGCCGGCGAGTCCTGCTCACATTTTCCCCTCCATCCCTGTAGCTTATCTTGTCTGCTTCTCCCATATTCGCCAATGAAACACCGGTCCGGCGTCGTCGCTCAGCTAATCCACCGTCATCAGAGGACAGCTCTAGCTGGGAGGCTACACCGCAGTGGCGGCGCAGTCCCCGGCGTAGTGTAGTGTGTGTGGCGTCCCTGTTGGGTGTGCGCGAAACACCCGCCACACGCTCCGCCGGTGCCCGTCGGCAGCTGTTGTCGGCCGCCGTTGCCGCCACACCACCGTTGAAAGCCAGGACCATCGCCCGCTCCGCCGCCGTGGCCCGAAGGCGGGAGATGGCCGTCGTGGCCGCCACCCCACTGCCGGCCACTGTGGCCATCACCCGCTCCGCCACCGCGGCCCGTAGGCGGGAGGTGGTGGTCATGGCCACCACCCCGCCGTCGGCCGCCATGGGCGCCAGCCCACAGTCGACCGCCGGGGTCATCACCCGCTCTGCCACCGCCTCCTGAAGGCGGGAGGGAGAGGTGGATGCCTGCACGTGTGACGGCGACCTTGCGCGCTAGACCGAGTTCCTGCGGGAAGAGGAGGAGCGCCTCGTCGAGCACGCAAAGAGCCTTATCGCCGCAGTGGCAGCGGCACACGCCGCCCCAGAGGCGAGGAATCAGGAGATCTACATGGAGAACCACCGCTTCGAGAGGGGTCGTCTGGAGCGGCAGAGGGCGTTCGAGGCGAGCGTCGCTGAAGCTGCATTAGCGGCAGGCACCGCATTGCGGTTGCCTAGCTTGTTGGTAGGCTCCTCCTCCGCCTCTTACTGAGCGTGTTCGGAAGAGGAGAGGCAGCCGGAAGTAGTACAAAGCCCCTCCGCAGTAGTAGTAGTATTTAGGGGCTATTTTGTTCAGTTCATCTGACTATAGATGTGGTGGAACTGTACAACGTACTTAAAATTAGCTCGTATATATAATTGAACTAGCTATTTCAGTACGTGGTTGACAACAATTGGTGAAAAGTTTGGTCGGTTCAGCTCTCGAGTTGAACTATTTGTATAAATTAAGAACGACTGCTTAATCTATGAATGAAATCTATGCTTAATTACTGAATTTTAGTTGCAAAAATTAGATACTGCTAGTGATTTTTAGCTTCATATTTTGACAAATCGCAGTGTTATAAGGATTGACAAATCTTACCAAATTGTTTGTACGTGGTTCCACACGTGTCATCCAAAACAACCGTTTGCGTTGAAGGGATGTACAAATCCTACGCTGCTCTCACTTTGCATACGGGTGTTCTATCTAAAACATTTGCAATCAAGAGCTGCAGAAATCCTGCTCGGCACATTTCCTCTTGGCTTCCTGGGGAAGCCGTCGGTTTGCATCCGGGTGTTCTAACTAAAACATTTGTGTCGAGTGTTTTATATTTAAAAATCGAATTAAACTGCGGCTTGGGCGCCATTAATGGAGAGGATGCGAGCAAGGCGGGCGGCCATCGAAGTCAAAGGGCTCGCTTCCCAATGAGCCTGTGCAGCGTACAGCTCGCACGCTTCCCGATGAGCTTGCTCACTCAAGGACAACTTGCACGCCTGTCGGGGAAGCTGATCGGGCCCACGAACACCTATGGGACCGGCGGACCGAGCCCCTTTCGGTTCGGTGGAGGGCGGAGGTCGCACGAAGAGCAGATCGAGGCGAAGCACACGAGCAGTTTACCCACCGGAGCTCTCCGGAGGGATAATACTCCTACCGCTGCTTGTCGATTGTATTGTGTTCTTGCTAGGGAGCGCTGAGAGCTACAAGACCTAGCGTGAGTGTTCTCTGGTTTCAATGAACCGAACCCCTTCTACGCTATGCATGGGCCTCCTTTTATATGCTCAAGGGTCTCCGGCGGTGGCAACGTGAGACAAGGGCGTAAACGTAAAAGGAGTCGTGGTTGGTACAGCTACTTGTACAAAGGCACCCTACCTAACCCCGACGGCAGGGGACAAAGGCATTAAATGCCCGTCTAAGTCGACTAAACAGTGCGAGAAAAGGACCGTCGGGCGCCACCGCCGCCACGATGGCGATCTTGTCGGCGCCGCTTACCACCGCTCCGGCTGGCCGCCAAGACAGCTTGCCACGCGCTACCGAAAGGTCCCATGGCGACACGCTGGTGGATGAGCTGGAGCGGAGGAACGGAGTGGTAGTCTGCCGCGCAAGCGCCTTGCCGCGTCGTTGTTTTGTTGCGCCGGAAGCTTGTCGCTCATCGGGCCTTCCCGCAAGCTCCTCTTGCCGGGCCTTGTCTTCTAAATGCCTTGGTTGGCCTTCCCGGCAAACTCCTCTTGCCGGGGCCTTGTCTCCTTGGCTTGAATACTTTGTTCTTGAATGGCTCTAATGGAGCCGCGGAGGACCTTGGCGGTCACCAGGCAAGCCTTGCCGCGGGGTGCTGCGACTGCCCGTGCACGAGTTCGGGATACTAGGGTACCCCTACTCTAGTACACCGACAACGCCTCTCGGTCAGCCTGCGCACCGGACGGCGCTCGCACGCCTCCCGTTCAGTCAAGGTCAAGCACCTGTCCGCACGGCACCTCCTGCAGCCATTAAAACCAAGACACATGGCGTCACATGAATGGTTAACAAAATTTTGGATTTACTAGAATTTAAAAACCAGGCATCTCAATGTTTTTCCAGCAATCAACGGTGCCTTGGTGTTTGAAATTCATTCCCATTCCTTGCATGGGGCCTAAGCATGCACCCAAGGACACATATTTTATTTTTCAACCAATTTATATGCACTGGAGCATGTGCATGTAGTTCAAATTCAAATTATGCACACAAAATGCATTGAAAACTTATTTAATGCATAAAAATGTCCAAACAAACCCCGAAAAATCACAAAAATCACACAACACTCCTGTTGTTCTATGTTGACACAAGAAAAAAAATTGAAAGCAATAAGAGGCAATGGATATCGTTTCGTCCACAAAGGTGGGACGTTCCTTACTGAAAACCATCATGCTTGTTGTGAGAAGCTCCAGTTTGTGAGAAGCATATACCCAAACCTGCCCCAAATGGGACAAAATTTGTACCACGGCATGTTGATGCCGCTCCATGATAGCATGCCAAGTTTCATGAATTTCAGACGAGTATTGGATTTACTACAATTTAAAAACCAGGCATCTCAATGTTTTGCCGGCAATCAACGGTGCCCCGGTGTTTGAAATTCATTTCCATTTCTTGCATGGGACCTAAGCATGCACCCAAGGACACATATTTGATTTTTCAACCAATTTATATGCACTGGAGCATGTGCATGTAGTTCAAATTAGAATTATGCACATAAAATGCATTGAAAACTCAGTTAATGCATAAAAATGTACAAACGAACCCCAAAAAATCACAAAAAATCACACAACTCTCCTGTTGTTCTATGTTGACACGAGAAAAAAATTTGAAAGCAATAAGAGGCAATGGATATCGTTTCGTCCCCAAAGGTGGGACGTTCCCTACTGAAAACCATCATGCTTGTTGTGAGAAGCTCCGGTTTGTGAGAAGCATATACCCAAACCTACCCCAAATGAACAAAATTTGTACCACGGCATGCTGATGCCGCTCCATGATAGCATGCCAAGTTTCATGAATTTCGGACGAGTTTTGGATTTACTAGAATTTAAAAACCAGGCATCTGAATGTTTTGCCGACGATCAACGATGCCCCGGTGTTTGAAATTTATTCCCATTTCTTGCATGGGACCTAAGCATGCACCCAAGGACACAGATTTGATTTTTCAACCAATTTATATGCACTGGAGCATGTGCATGTAGTTCAAATTAGAATTATGCACATAAAATGCATTGAAAACTCAGTTAATGCATAAAAATGTCCAAACGAACCCCGAAAAATCACAAAAAATCACACAACACTCCTGTTGTTCTATGTTGACACGAGAAAATAATTTGAAAGCAATAAGAGGCAATGGATATCGCTTCGTCCACAAAGGTGGGACGTTCCCTACCGAAAACCATCATGCTTGTTGTGAGAAGCTCCGGTTTGTGAGAAGCATATACCCAAACCTGCCCCAAATGGGACAAAAATTGTACCACGGCATGTTGATGCTGCTTCATGATAGCATGCCAAGTTTCATGAATGTTAGATGAGTTTTGGATTTACTAGAATTTAAAAACCAGGCATCTCAATGTTTTGCCAGCGATCAACGACGCCCCGGTGTTTGAAATTCATTCCCATTTCTTGCATGGGACCTAAGCATGCACCCAAGGACACATATTTGATTTTTCAACCAATTTATATGCACTGGAGCATGTGCATGTAGTTTAAACTTGAATTATGCACATAAAATGCATTGAAAACTTAGTTAATGCATAAAAATGTCCAAACGAACCCCGAAAAATCACAAAAAATCACACAACACTCCTGTTGTTCTATGTTGACACGAGAAAAAAAAATTGAAATCAATAAGAGGCAATGGATATCGTTTCGTCCACAAAGGTGAGATGTTCCCTACCGAAAACCATCATGCTTGTTGTGAGAAGCTCCGATTTGTGAGAAGCATATACCCAAACCTGCCCCAAATGAGACAAAATTTGTACCATGACATGTTGATGCCGCTCCATGATAACATGCCAAGTTTCATGAATTACAGATGAGTTCTGGATTTACTAGAATTTAAAAACCAGGCATCTGAATGTTTTGCCGGCGATCAACGATGCCCCGGTGTTTGAAATTTATTCCCATTTCTTGCATGGGACCTAAGCATGCACCGAAGGACACATATTTGATTTTCAACCAATTTATATGCACTGGAGCATGTGCATGTAGTTCAAATTTGAATTATGCACATAAAATGCATTGAAAACTCAGTTAATGCATAAAAATGTCCAAACGAACCCCGAAAAATCAAAAAAAATCACACAACACTCCTGTTGTTATATGTTGACACGAGAAAATAATTTGAAAGCAATAAGAGGCAATGGATATCGTTTCGTCCACAAAGGTGGGACGTTCCCTACCAAAAACCATCATGCTTGTTATGAGAAGCTCCGGTTTGTGAGAAGCATATACCCAAACCTGCCCCAGATGGGACAAAATTTGTACCACGACATGTTGATGCCGCTCCATGATAGCATGCAATGTTTCATGAATTTCAGACGAGTTTTGGATTTATTAGGATTTGAAAACCAGGCATCTCATTGTTTTGCCTGCGATCAATGGTGCCCTGGTGTTTGAAATTCATTCCCATTTCCTGCATGGGACCTAAGAATGCACCCAAGGACACAGATTTGATTTTTCAACCAATTTATATGCACTGGAGCATGTGCATGTAGTTCAAATTTGAATTGTTCACCTGAAATGGCTAGAAAACCAATTTAATGTATAAAATGTTCAAACGAACCCTGAATAATTCCAATTCTTTTATGACACACATATAGTTGCATGTTCACTCCAGATAAAAGGTCTAGCAATTCAAACATCGTCCATTGCCGCTGTGACCCCATTATGTAATTCAAATCAAGATGAAAAATCAAGTAGATCGCACACAGTTTATTATCATCAACCGTGTGAGATGTAGTACAAAATAACTTAAAGCACCGTCGGTGTATAGTACGCCCATGGCTTACGCGAGAAGGTGCGTCGGCTACAGTCCACAACCGACGTCTCAAGCACACTAGCTCGCTCCCCAAATATCATTTCATTGTTCAATTGTCGCCGGTGAAAGATGGGCACGTGGACACGCGTCGTGAGGGCAACTTCGGTGGCCCACACCGGCGAGAGTGCGGCCGCAGCCGCCATGCGCATGCTAACAAGGTGCATGAGCGCGGCCGCAATTTGTAACCGGGCGGCAAAGGCAACCCAAACGGACGCTGTTGCTTCTTAGGTGGCAGCAGCAACATCTGCCTCGGGGATAGCAACTGGCGAGAGCGGCACAGCAGCTGTCCGTTCCACACCGGCGGCCTTAGCCCTGATGGAGGCCGCCCACGACCATGTCGAGGCCGCCCATGCCCAGCTCCTCGCGATCACCGCAAAAATCGAATGAAGCTTCTCCGACAATGGTCGGCAACCCACGGCCGAAGAGCTGGCAATCGCCAAGAGCGTTCGAGCAGTCGTCCATTCCTCCGCCGCATACCTTGCAACGACGGAGCCCGTCCAAGCCCAGATCACGTCCGCCCATGCCCAGCTCGTGGCGGCCTTTTCCAAAGAGATGGCGGATGCGTGATAACCCACAAGTATAGGGGATCGCAACAGTTTTCGAGGGTAGAGTATTCAACCCAAATTTATTGATCGACACAAGGGAGCCAAAGAATATTCTCAAGTATTAGCAGCTGAGTTGTCAATTCAACCATACCTGGAAACTTAGTATCTGCAGCAAAGTGTTTAGTAGCAAAGCAATATGATAGTGGTGGTAACGGTAACAAAAGTAAAAACAGCAAAAGTAATATTTTTGGTATTTTGTAGTGATTGTAACAGTAACAATGGAAAAGTAAATAAGCGAGAACCAATATATGGAAAGCTCGTAGGCACCGGATCAGTGATGGATAATTATGCCTAATGCGGTTCTTCATGTAACAGTCATAACATAGGGTGACACAGAACTAGCTCCAATTCATCAATATAATGTAGGCATGTATTCCGTATATGGTCATACGTGCTTATGGAAAAGAACTTGCATGGCATCTTTTGTCCTACCCTCCCGTGGCAGTGGGGTCCTAATGGAAACTAAGGGATATTAAGGCCTCCTTTTAATAGAGAACCGGAAAAAAGCATTAGCACATAGTGAATACATGAACTCCTCAAACTATGGTCATCACCGGGAGTGGTCCCGATTATTGTCACTTCGGGATTGCCGGATCATAACACATAGTAGGTGACTATAGACTTGCAAGATAGGATCAAGAACTCACATATATTCATGAAAACATAATAGGTTTAGATCTGAAATCATGGCACTCGGGCCCTAGTGACAAGCATTAAGCATAGCAAAGTCATAGCAACATCAATCTCATAACATAGTGGATACTAGGGATCAAACCCTAACAAAACTAACTCGATTACATGATAAATCTCATCCAACCCATCACCGTCTAGCAAGCCTACGATGGAATTACTCACGCACGGCGGTGAGCATCATGAAATTGGTGATGGAGGATGGTTGATGATGACGACGGCGACGAATCCCCCTCTCCGGAGCCCCGAACGGACTCCAGATCAGCCCTCCTGAGAGAGATTAGGGCTTGGCGGCGGCTCCGTATCGTAAAACGCGATGAAACTTTCTCCCTGATTTTTTTCTCCCCGAAAGCCAATATATAGAGTTGGAGTTGGCGTCGGAGGGTGTCCAGGGGGCCCACGAGGTAGGGGCGCGCCCAGGAGGGGGGCGCGCCCCCCACCCTCGTGGACTGGGTGTGGGCCCCTGGTCTTCATCTTTGGCGAGGATTTTTTTATTATTTATTCTAAGATATTCCGTGGATTTTCAGGTCATTCCGAGAACTTTTGTTTTCTGCACATAAAACAACATCATGGAAATTCTGCTGAAAACAACGTCAGTCCGGGTTAGTTCCATTCAAATCATACAAGTAGAGTCCAAAACAAGGGCAAAAGTGTTTGGAAAAGTAGATACGACGGAGACGTATCAACTCCCCCAAGCTTAAACCCTTGCTTGTCCTCAAGCAATTCAGTTGATGAACCGAAAGAGAAAAGAAAACTTTACAAACTCTGTTTGCTCTTGTTGTTGTACCTATGTCAAGCCAGATTCAGGTTTTCAGCAAAATCATAACTAACCACATTTGCAATAACTCCTAGGTCTCATGTTTACTCATATCAAAAACATAATCAGCTAGCAAGCCATAATAATAAATCTCGGATGACAACACTTTCTCAGAATAATCATAATATGATATAACAAGATGGTATCCCTCTAGCCCTTTCTGAGACCGCAAAATATAAATGCAGAGCACCTTCAAAGATCAAGGACTGACTAGACATTGTAATTCATGGTAAAAGAGATCCAATCATAGTCATACCCGATATAAATTAACAATAATGAATGCAAATGACAGCTGTGTTTCCAAATTAGTGCTTTTTAATAAGAGGGTGATGACTCAACATAAAAGTAAATAGATAGGCCCTTCGCAGAGGGAAGCAGGATTTGTAGAGGTGCGAGAGCTCGATTTTGAAATAGAGATAAATTATATTTTGAGCGCATACTTTCATTGTCAACATAACAACTAAGAGATGACGATATCTTCCATGCTAAACAAATTATAGGCGGTTCCCAAACAGAATGGTAAAGTTTATACTCCCCCTCCTCCACAAGCATCAATCCATGGCTTGCTCGAAACAACGAGTGCCTCCAACATTCAGCGGGTCCCAGGGGGAGTTTTGTTTGCAATTATTTTGATTTAGTTTGCATAAAGCATGGGACTGGGCATCCCGGTGACCAGCCATTTTCTCGTGAGTGAGGAGCGGAGTCCACTCCTCTTGAGAATAACCCTCCTAACACGTAAGATAAGGGCAGCCTTAGTTGATATATGAGCTATTCGAGCATGCAAAACAGAATGTTTATTTGAAAGTTTAGAGTTTGGCACATACAAATTTACTTGGAACGGCAGGTAGATACCGCATATAGGAAGGTATGGTGGACTCATCTGGAATAACTTTGGGTTTAAAGGTATTGGATGCACAAGCAGTATTCCCGCTTAGTACAAGTGAAGGCTAGCAAAAGACTGGGAAGCGACCAATTAGAGAGCGACAACAGTCATGAACATGCATTAAAATTAATAAACATTGAATACAAGCATGAGTAGGATATAATCCACCATGAACATAAATATCGCGAAGGCTATGTTGATTTGTTTCAACTACATGCGTGATCATGTGCCAAGTCAAGTCATTTAAATCGTTCAAAGGAGGATACCACCCCATCATACCACATCACAACCATTTTAATAGCATGTTGGCACGCAAGGTAAACCATTATAACTCGTAGCTAATCAAGCATGGCACAAGCAACTATGATCTCTAATTGTCATTGCAAAACATGTTTATTCATAATAAGCTGAATCAGGAACGATGGACTCATCATATTTACAAAAACAAAGAGGTCGAGTTCATACCAGCTTTTCCCATCTCAATCACCCATCATATATCATCATAATTGCCTTTCACTTGCATCGACCGAACGATGTGAATAATAAGAGTGCACGTGCATTGGACTAAGCTGGAATCTGCGAGCATTCAATAAACAGGAGAAGACAAAGCAATATGGGCTCTTGGTTAAATCAACAACGATGCATATAAGAGCCACTTCAACAATTTAATCATGGTCTTCTCCTACTGACCCCCAAGGAAAATAAAAGAAATACAAACTATTTACACGGTAAAGCTCCCAACAAGCAAAAGAAGAACGGGAAATATTTTTTTGGGTTTTCTTTTTAATTATTACTACTACAGCAGGAAAAATAAACTACTACTAATTTTTTGGTTTTTCTTAAGGTTTATTAAACACACAAGAAAAAGCAGGAAAAATAAAATAAACTAGCATGGATATTACAGTGAAAGAGTATGAGCACCGACATCTATCAATGAGTGTGTGTGAACATAAATGTAATGTCGGTGAGAAATACATACTCCCCCAAGCTTAGGCTTTTGGCCTAAGTTGGTCTATTGCCAGGGATAGCCTGGCTGATACCCATAGGTGTAGCTGGGGTTGTACTGTGATGCAGCGGCTATCACTTCCTGAGCTGTAGCGTGGCGTCGAGCCACCTCCGCTCTTCTCTCGTACTCATCTGCCTCCTCTCTGGTAATAATATATCTTCCTTTTGTCTGAGAATCAAAGAAGGCAGGAGCAGGAAGAGTAATATGGAAAACATGCCGTTTGTTAAAGATTAGTCGATACTGTAGAGGTGGTGCAGTCCTCTCAACAAACTGGTGGGAAACCATTGAATCAAAATCTAAATAAGTAGGGGGTAACTCCATATCACCCTCATGAATGTCTATCTCAAGAAAATTAGCTAAGCGGGTTGCATAAATTCCTCCAAAGAAATCTCTGTTATTTCTATTATGATGCAATCTACGAGCTACAATGGCTCCCATATGATAAGATTGTTCTCCTAACACAACACTTCTGAGAATGCTGAGATAAGGGGCACACATGTGACATGCTTCATCCTTAGCATTTATGCATCTACCTATGAAGAGAGCAAAATAATGTATAGCAGGAAAGTGAATGCTCCCTATAGTGGCTTGTGTTATATCTCTAGATTCCCCCACAGTTATTCTAGCAAGAAAGTCTCTAAATTAAGATTTAGGGGGATCCCTGACACTACCCCAAGATGGAAGTTTGCAAGCAAAAGTGAAATCCTCTAAGTCCATGGTATAAGATTTGTCATAAAGGTCAAACATGACTGAAGGATAATTACGCGAAGATGAAAAATCAAACCTCCTCACAAATGAACTTGTGAGATCATAATACTGGGGGCATTTGTCAGCTTCAAAGTCCTCAAGACCGGCATTACGCAAATATGCGCTAAATTATTCTTTGATTCCCGCTTGATCCATAAATTTTTCTGAAGGCCATTCACAGGGCCTCACAAGAGCGTCTCTTGGTGGTTCCTCGTCAGTATCACGCATTGCAAGCCTAGGAACTTGCTTCCTTGAAGAACCACCTTGGAACATCTTCCTAAACATATTGTTTCCTCTGAAAAATCTCTGAAATTTTCAGTAGCTTCAAACAAAAGTGAACCAACTTCAATAAAATTGATAGCAACTACTCCTACAAGTGCCTAGAGCCTATATCAAGCATTAGAACTACATGGAACCATATAAATTTGACATGCAAGCTCAAGAACATGGTCACCTATGCAGCACAAATTTGCAAAGAATAAAGCACTAGAACAAAAACTAATTGGACCAATGGAGGAGTCTCATACCAAGGAACAATCTCCCCAAGCATTTTTGCGAGAGGTGCTTTAAGCAAGGAGATTGAAAATCACAGCAAAAGTGGCTGGAACTCGTGCTTGAGTTGGTTTTTCGGGTTTGTGTGAGGCAGAGGAAGAAGATGGGTGCAGAGATAAGTGGAGGAGGGCGAACGTGGGCCCACGAGGCAGGGGGCGCGCCCTCCACCCTCGTGGCCAGGTGGCAGCTCCCCCCGCGGTGATTTTTGCACTATAAATCCTCAAATATTCCCGAAAAATCATATTAAATTGGCATGGCATTCCGAGGACTTTTATTTTTGGGATATTTTTTATATTGCACGGATAAATTAGGAAACAGACAGAAAAAACTATTTTACTTTATTTCTACTAAATAACAGAAAATATAAAGAGGATACAGAAGGTTGTGTTTCTAGTTTCATCCATCTCATTCTCATCAATAGGAATCCACTAACAAGGTTGATCAGGTTTTGTTAACAAACTCATTCCGAATAACATGGAACCGGAGAAATTTCAAATAACACTAGGTTACCTCAACGGGGATATGCACATCCCCTATAATAAGAATATCATATTTCTTCTTGACAGTAGGAAGAGGAAATTCAAAACCTCCAATTATAATTGATGGAATTTTTCCAATAGAGTTGATGCTATAAACTTGAGGTTGTTTCCTCGGAAAGTGTACCGTATGCTCATTACCATTAACATGAAAAGTGACATTGCCTTTGTTGCAATCAATAACAGCCCCTGCAGTATTAAGGAAAGGTCTTCCGAGAATAATAGACATACTATCGTCCTCGGGAATATCAAGAATAACAAAGTCCGTTAAAATAGTAACATTTGCAACAACAACAGGCACATCCTCACAAATACCGACAGGTATAGCAGTTGATTTATCAGCCATTTGCAAAGATATTTCAGTAGGTGTCAACTTATTCAAGTCAAGTCTACGATATAAAGAGAGAGGCATAACACTAACACCGGCTCCAAGATCACATAAAGCAGTTTTAACATAATTTCTCTTAATGGAGCATGGTATAGTGGGTACTCCGGATCTCCAAGTTTCTTTGGTATTCCACCCTTAAAAGTATAATTAGCAAGCATGGTGGAAATTTCAGCTTCGGTATCTTTCTTTTATTTGTAACAATATCTTTCATGTATTTAGCATAGGATTCATTTTGAGCATATCACCAATCGCATACGCAAAAAGATGGGCCTAATCATTTCAAAGAAAGCGCTCAAAATCCTCATCATCCTTTTCTTGGATGGTTTCGAGGAAAAGGCATGGGTTTCGAACCCATGGTTCCCTTTCTTTACCATGTTTCCTAGCAACGAAGTCTCTTTTATCATAACGTTGATTCTTTGATTGTGGGTTATCAAGATCAACAGCAGGTTCAACTTCTACATCAATATCATTACTAGGTTGAGCATCATCATGAACATCATCATTAACATTTTCACTAGGTTCATGTTCATTACCGGATTGTGTTTCAGCATAAAAAATAGAGATATCATTTGGATTCTCAGGTGGTTCAACAATAGGTTCACTAGAAGTTTGCAAAGTCCTATCATTTTTCATTTTCTTCCTTTTAGAAGAACTAGGTACATCAATATTATTTCTCTGAGAATCTTGCTCGATTCTCTTAGGGTGGCCTTCAGGATACAAAGGTTCCTGTGTCATTCTACCAGTTCTAGTAGCCACTCTAACAGCATAATCATTTTTTTCTTACTATTCGTTTCATCAAGCACTTCTTTCTGAGCTTTAAGTACTTGTTCTACTTGAGTGGTAACCATAGAAGCATGTTTGCTAAGAAGTTTAAGTTCACCTCTAATATTAGCCATATAATCACCCAAGCGTTTAATCATATAAGCATCTTGTTTTAATTGTCTACCAAAATAAGCATTGAAGTCGTCTTTCCTAAACATAAAGTTATCAAACTCATCCAAGCACTGACTAGCAATTTTAGTAGGAGGGACTTCAGCTTTATCATATCTGTAGAGAGAATTTACCTTTACTACCTGTGTCGGGTTATCGCGATCAGGAGGTTCTTCAGTGAATAAAGAATTGAGATCATATACTTCTTCAACAGGCGGTAAATTAAGATCATGTATTTCTTCAATAGGAGGTAAATTCTTAACATCTTTAGCTTTAATACCTTTTTCTTTCATAGATTTCTTTGCCTCTTGCATATCTTCAGGACTGAGAAATAGAACACCTCTCTTCTTCGGAGTTGGTTTAGGAATAGGATCAGTAATTGGAGCAGAAACTAGCTCAGGAGGTGCTCAATTATTTTCATTTGTCAACATATTATTCAATAGAATTTCAGCTTCATCCGGTGTTCCTTCCCTAATAAAGAGAACCAGCACAACTATCCAGGTAATCTCTGAAGCACCAGTTAGTCCATTATAAAAGATATCAAGTATTTCAGGTTTCTTAAGAGGATGATCAGGCAAAGCATTAAGTAACTTGAGAAGCCTCCCCCAAGCTTGTGGGAGACTCTCTTCTTTAATTTGCACGAAGTTGTATATTTCCCTCAAAGGAGCTTGTTTCTTATGAGCAGGGAAATATTTAGCAGAGAAGTAATAAATCATATTTGGGGACTACGCACACAACCAGGATCAAGGGAATTAAACCATATCTTAGCATCACCCTTTAATGAGAACGGAAATATTTGGAGTATATAAAAGTAGCGCGATCTCTCATCATTAGTAAACAGGGAAGCTATATCATTTAACATAGTAAGATGTGCCACAATAGTTTCAGATTCATAGCCATAAAAAGGATCAGATTCGACCAAAGTAATTATATTTGGATCAATAGAAAATTCATAATCCTTATCGGGAACACAAATAGGTGAAGTAGCAAAAGCAGGGTCAGGTTTCATTCTGTCTCTAAGAGATTCTTTGTTCCATTTAACTAGCAGCCTCTTAAGTTCATATCTATCTTTACAGGCATATTTTCATCATCACTATCATCATCGAATTCAGATTCAATAATTTCATTCTCTCCAGCCCTAGCAATTTGTTCATCTAGAAATTCACCAAGGGGCACAGTAGTATCAAGCATAGAAGTAGTTTCATCATAAGTATCATGCATAGCGTATGGCATCATCAATAACATGCACATATCGTAACTAATAGTAGAAGCAGGTTTAGGTGTCGCTAGCTTACTCATAACAGAAGGTGAATCAAGTGCAGAGCTAGATGGCAGTTCCTTACCTCCCCTCGTAGTTGAGGGATAAATTTTTGTCTTATGGTCTCTCAAGTTCTTCATAGTGTACAGCAGATATAAATCCCAAGTGACTCAAAGAATAGAGCTATGATCCCCGGCAATGGCGCCAGAAAAAGGTCTTGGTAACCCACAAGTATAGGGGATCGCAACAGTTTTCGAGGGTAGAGTATTCAACCCAAATTTATTGATTCGACACAAGGGGAGCCAAAGAATATTCTCAAGTATTAGCAGCTGAGTTGTCAATTCAACCACACCTGGAAACATAGTATCTGCAGCAAAGTGTTTAGTAGCAAAGTAATATGATAGTGGTGGTAACGGTAACAAAAGTAAAAACAACAAAAGTAATATTTTTGGTATTTTGTAGTGATTGTAACAGTAACAACGGAAAAGTAAATAAGCGAGAACCAGTATATGGAAAGCTCGTAGGCACCGGATCGTGATGGATAATTATGCCGGATACGATTCGTCATGTAACAGTCATAACATAGGGTGACACAGAACTAGCTCCAATTCATCAATATAATGTAGGCATGTATTCAGATATAGTCATACGTGCTTATGGAAAAGAACTTGCATGACATCTTTTGTCCTACCCTCCCGTGGCAGCGGGTCCTAATGGAAACTAAGGGATATTAAGGCCTCCTTTTAATAGAGAACCGAACAAAGCATTAGCACATAGTGAATACATGAACTCCTCAAACTATGGTCATCACCGGAGTGGTCCCATTATTGTCACTTCGGGTTGCGGATCATAACACATAGTAGGTGACTATAGACTTGCAAGATAGGATCAAGAACTCACATATATTCATGAAAACATAATAGGTTCAGATCTGAAATCATGGCACTCGGGCCCTAGTGATAAGCATTAAGCATAGCAAAGTCATAACAACATCAATCTCAGAACATAGTGGATACTAGGGATCAAACCCTAACAAAACTAACTCGATTACATGATAAATCTCATCCAACCCATCACCGTCCAGCAAGCCTACGATGGAATTACTCATGCACGACGATGAGCATCATGAAATTGGTGATGGAGGATGGTTGATGATGACGACGGCGACGAATCCCCCTCTCCGGAGCCCCGAACGAACTCCAGATCAGCCCTCCCGAGAGAGATTAGGGCTTGGCAGCGGCTCCGTATCGTAAAACGCGATGAAACTTTCTCTCTGATTTTTTTCTCCCCGAAAGCCAATATATAGAGTTGGAGTTGGCGTCGGAGGGTGTCCAGGGGGCCCAGGAGGTAGGGGAGCGCCCAGGAGGGGGGGGGGCGCCCCCCACCATCATGGACAGGGTGTAGGCCCCCTGGTCTTCATCTTTGGCGAGGATTTTTTTATTATTTATTCTAAGATATTCTGTGGAGTTTCAGGTCATTCCGAGAACTTTTTTTTTCTGCACATAAAACAACATCATGGCAATTCTGCTGAAAACAACGTCAGTCCGGGTTAGTTCCATTCAAATCATACAAGTTAGAGTCCAAAACAAGGGCAAAAGTGTTTGGAAAAGTAGATACAACGGAGACGTATCAATGCGGATGGCGAGATGCTTGCCGAGTATGGTGCGATGGATGCCATGGAGCCCCTTCCCCAGGAGACCGTCGGGCGCGATCTGGACATGGAGGCGGCAGCGGAGATCGACGAGCACCAGCCGTAGTAGTACTCTATGTTTTGTTTAATTAAGAGCGCCGGCCTTTAATTTGTTAGAGTAATGTTTAGGTCAGCTAGCTTTGTTTAATTGTTGAACTTGCTCGATTAAGAAGTGTGGGTGTGTTGTAGTCTCCTTTGTGTACCCAAATTATGCAATGACGTGGATGACCACTGTAACCAGAAATTCGAACCAAAACTTTTGATGTTCAAACGCACCTGAATCGTTTGTGATGTCCACATATCATACACAGTTCTGAATAAGGGACCGTGTCTGATGACACTTTGAGCGCCAGTTTTTTGGCTGAAGCGATTCCAAATTTTTGGCTTCCGCGGAAATATCTACCTCCCCTCCCCCTTACCAAATGCCACATTTCCCCTCTTTCCGCCTTCCTTTCCAAGTTGAAACCTTCACTCCTTGCTTGCAGCGCCACCGCCTCCTCGCCGGCGACCCTCCTTCACGCTGCTCGGCCTCCTCTATCCAGGCAGGTAATCCACACCTGACCCCATCCTCCTCCTCCTTCCAAACCCACATGCCCCGACCGTCGGCGCGAGCGCGACACCTTCCACCCAAATCACCGAACCCTCCACCAAATAAGCGTCGGCCTAAGCCATGGTGCACGCAGTATAGCCAGGACCTCAAGGAGCATTTGGCAGCGGAGAAGCAAATCACGGCCGCACGCGCGGATGAGGTTGCGATGGTTGTTGTCGGTGTCAAAACCGGCGGATCTCGGGTAGGGGGTCCCGAACTGTGCGTCTAGGCGGATGGTAACAAGAGACAAGGGACACGATGTTTTACCCAGGTTCGGCCCCTCTTGATGGAGGTAAAACCCTACGTCCTGCTTGATTGATATTGATATTGTGGGTGTTTACAAGAGTGGATCTACCATGAGATCAAGGAGGCTAAACCCTAGAAGCTAGCCTATGGTATGATTGTAAGGGTTGTTGTTGTGTCCTACGGACTAGAGCCATCCGGTTTATATAGACACCGGAGAGGGTTAGGGTTACATAGAGTCGGTTACAATGGTAGGAGATCTACATATCCGTATCGCCAAGCTTGCCTTCCACGCCAAGGAAAGTCCCATCCGGACACGGGGCGAAGTCTTCAATCTTGTATCTTCATAGTCTTGGAGTCCGGTCGATGATGATAGTCCGCCGATGATAGTCCGACCGATGATGATAGTCCGCTATCCGACACCCCTAATCCGGACTCCTCAAGAGCCCCCAACCAGGCTTCAATGACGATAAGTCCGCGCAGATATTGCTTGGCATTGCAAGGCGGGTTCCTCCTCCAATGATAGAAGATTGTGAACACCAGATAGTGTCCGCTCGCAAAATAAATTCCACATTCCACCGTAGAGAATAATATATACACAAGTTCAATCTGCGACGTTTTCATGGCATGACGCCACGCCACTACCAAGCCATTATTTAAATCGTTTTTTACTTTACCACCTCAGCGATTTAGCGGCGGTTTCTTGGCACGCCTTGTCGAAGCGAGATCGTGTTTCCCCTTAATCCGGGATTCTCATCAATACGGACGTGGTAACCCAACCGCGACCGCCGCCATGCCCCCTCTATCGAAGGCGAGTCCCAAACGGTCACGGAGACGGCTCTTGGTATTCTCCCCCTTTATAACGGGACCAAGGCTCGTTTCTTTTCTTCAATCTTTCATCGAATCCTCTCCCCGCTCCAAGTTCCAGCACCTAGAGCTCCAGATTCGAGCGCTTCGGACTTTCAACGATGTCTGGTTCCGACCTCCAGGGCCGGTGGATCCCCTCTTCCGTTACGGAGGAGGACGTGCTAAAGCTGCGGGACGCCAAGTACCTGGCTTATGAGATTTCGCACAGGTTGCCTGCCGAAGGGCAGGCCATCCCCACCCCCGAGCCCGGCGAGTATGTCGTTTTTGTACCCCACCTCCGTCGGGGTTTAGGCTTCCCGATGGATTCTTTTGTGAGAGGGCTCATGTTTTACTATGGGTTGGAATTCCACGATTTGGCTCCGGAGTCCATCCTCCATATTTCCGCATTTATTGTCGTCATGAAGCCTTCCTCCGCCACCCCTCACTTCGCCTGTGGTGAAGACCTTCAATGTGGCGCCAAGATGATCGGGGCGCTGCGGAGTGTGGCGGGCGGCCATAAGTAGGAGGGCCGATGCCCTGCGGGCCCGCTGGCTCCTTCCAAGAGGAGCTCGCCCATGGCAGCAAGAGTGGTTCTATATTACCGCTCCGAGGGGCCGCAGAAAAAGCCGCCGCCCTATTCCGCCGGGACCTCCACGACGGTTGATGTCGTGGGTCAACCATGGCTCAACTGGGGCCGTCAAAGGACGTGCCCCTCTTGCAGGGCCGGATTCGAGATCTCCAAACGAGGGAGGTCGATATGGTGGTGGTGATGCAGGTTATGCTGATTAGGCGCCCCGCCTCGCAAACGCCGCCTCTCCGGCTATGGGAGTTCAACCGAGGGCCCATGGATTCTTCAACACTTCATGGGTATGACACCTGAAATGTACAATTATTCTTCGGATCGCAAGAGGTGCGTCCGAATTGACCGAGGATGCTGGCCTAAGCTGCAATCGCCGGATACTCAAGTAAGTAGTTCCGAGTCCGACATACCGCTTGTTTGCCTTTCGATGATTCGCTTATGACCAACTTCCTTCTACACAGGAGTGGATAGCGGAAGCAAAATTGATACGGTGTCCGCCCCCCCCGAGACCGCTACGGATCCCGTGGTGGTCCGGATGTTGAGGTTGCGCCTTCAGAGGAAGACGAAGGGGAAAGCAGAAAGCTACTGCCTCGCCTAAGGAGGCTCTTGAAAGAGGGGATCGAGAATCCTCCTCCAAGGGGAGAAGAGGACTGCCTCCAAGGACCTGGGGCAAAAGCCCCTAAACGGGGAAGAAATCTTCGCCAGAGGTCCTGCGTCCGGGAGGCCCCGCCGCACAATCACCCTTAAAGAGTCAGCCTCCAACGAGCTGTAAGTAGAAAGAAAGGAGTTTTATAATAAGGGCCATCCCTATTTGTGCTTCGAGGATAACTAAAGTTTTTACCTTGTAGTTCGGATCTCCGCCCTTCGCAAATGAGCTCGTCTTCGGGGACCTTCGTCCGAGATGATGGAGAGCGAGACGCCTCGTCCGGGCGCCGTCGGATAGGGCGGACGAGCTCAAGTGTCGCCACGGAGGAGCTCTTAGTTTGGCAAAGCCGGATAGTTCGGGCGCCAACGGTGTACGGGTGAAGGATCTGCTTGAGAAGGCGTTTAGTTCGTAAGATCACCACGCATTGATGAGCATGGTGATTGAAAGGATTTCGTCCACCAAGAAGGGTTGCACAATGCCGCCGAGTTTGTCAAGGGGTTTGAGGTACGTAAAATGACACACCGCTTAACAGTTTTGCATATAGAATGCGCCGATAGGTAGTAGCCCCGAGACTCGGTAGGTTGTCGAAATCGACATCGTGCCGAGGATCAAAATCGCAGGTTTAAATTTCCGCCGTGCCGATGCAGGTGGCGGGTTGTCCGGGGGCCAGCCGGACTGACGGAGTTGCTGAACTAAAGCGGCAACTCGCTGTTGCGGATGCGACATCACGCTGGTCAACAAAGCGACTTGATGAGTCGCAAGGTAAGTGTTATCGTCGGTCACTTGGTAAGGGAGCCAAGCCAGCTCCTTACAACATATTCGTGAAATGCGATAGTGCCGCTGTGTGGAGAGCCTTCGGCCGAACTTGCTCAAGCCAAGGAGCAGGCCGAAGGAGTAATGCGGCGGCCTCGAGGGCGGCCGAGGAGTTAGCGGCCAAAGGGTCGCACATCGCCGAGCAGGGAAGAGATGGCCGAAATGGCCTTGAAGTTAAAAGATGCTACCGACCGCAATGAGGCTCTTGTGAAGGAGCGCTTAGCGGGCAAGAAGACCTGGGAAGGCCACCGCCGGTTAAGGATGCCCGCCTCGCAATGCGGGCTATAAAGGAGGAGCTGCGCCAGTCGAGATATTGTAGCCGGCAAGCCTTTTACGCGCCGCCAAGGTTTACGGATCCAAAGTATGCTCACCGGGCCACTGTGGGGTCCAGAGGACCCTTATATGGACTTAGCAATGAAAAGTGCGATGCCGCAGCATTTTCAAGTCGGAAGGATCACAAGACTAAGAGCTGTTTTGGTCTCAATTCCATAGTCCGGAGCGCTCACTTCCGCTGACCGACCGCTTGGCCGAGTGGGCTGAGCTAAATAGGTTGTCCGGGCTTGCTATGACGGATATAGTGACCCATATCCGGCCGGATAGGCCCCAGCCGAAGAGTTACTTTGGTTTATTGCAACAATTTCTTGGGGCGGTGCCGCATATCAAGGCGATGAAGCGGTCGGCCTGCATAGAGGGTGCGCGGATGGCACTCGCCTGTGAAGACATATTGACAGAAATGGGTGCCACCGCTGTTGCGACCCGGTTCGGATGATAACGGTTACCCGCCGAGCACTATTTTGGCGGGTCGTTGCGTGGTGCTCGTGTAATAGAGTCGCAGTGCTCAAAAATGTTACGCTTTGAATGAACGCTTTTATGATGTAAAACAATATTTATGATGTAAGAACCTTTATACTTGCGTGTTCAAGTAATAGAATATCTCCTATGCGGCCGCTCATGTATACGTGTATAACCCGAAAGATGGCAGTCATCGGCTTCAGCCCCATGCACAAGGTGCGGGGTGTTCGCAAAAATAGCGCTGCTTTCACACTTAATCTGACGCCTCGGTCCTGTAAAGGAGGTGGTAGCGAGCAAATGAGGCAACCGGACTATAATGCTTTATCACTTTCACTTAGCCATGGAGTTCGAGGGTGGGGCTACGACATAGCCCACAGGGGCACCGCGCTCCGAATTTGGGGCGCCAGATGTGCTGGCCGAAACGCCCTTCACAAAGCGGAGGAATCCTAAACATTCCCATAGTCGATCGAGTGGTTGACCAGTCTCGCTGTATCATGACAACAGTTTTCGCTTTCATCGAGGTGCTCGCCAAATTAACTGGGGCACAATCGCAGAGTTCTCCGAGCCGCGTTAGCCGATGATACGGAACGAAGGCAGCAAAACACGTGAGCCGGGCAAACCCAACATTTGACCAAAGACATGATTCGAGCTGATGCATATAAGGCCTAACTCGAGACGCCAACACTCCCGAAGGTGTTCGGTCTTTATAATAGCGGCAAAACAAAGCCCTAAGCCCCTTGTGTCCGTGTATGGGCAGGTTCTTCGCGCGCGCCGATGCCAAAACGCCAGCCTCCACACTCGTTATAATGATAAACCAGGGATTATAGCAACAAGAGACAGAAGAAAGGTTTACGAGGGTCTTAGTCCTAAAAGAGTCCTAGCAACGGGTCCCTACCGCACATCTGCTACTGTGTCTCCGTTGTGCCGTATCCTCGGACGGGTGCACGCTGTTCATCTATAAAAGAGAGGAACTTAGTTGGAAAAGAAATCGTATGCGAAAGTGCATAAAAATTGAAATATAGATTAATAAAGCTGAGCCTATGCTAGCTCATTATGGCTTATATGTACAAACCCTTGTGAAGGGGTGCGGCTAGGTAGCCCTAGCTTATTTATTCCGGACTCGCCCAACTGCGTCCGGGTCTCAAACGACCTTTTAATGAAATGATGCCACGTGGACCGGGCATTTTAAGCGTAAGAGACGCGTAATGTGGTATTGCATTGAAGCATTTAAAGCTTCCGTCCCAAAGGATGCTTGATAGCTACTTTTAAATGGGGCGACACGAAAGGTTAGCTTTTCTCGTCGGAAGTTGTCAGGTGACCCTAACACAACTTCTAGTAATAATGGAACTATGCACCTGGCGTAAGGGCCTGGCGCCACTCCTTTGAAGGAAGTGCGGCTATACCGAATTGTAGTAGGGTCTATCCCAACTTGCGGATTGTGTCCGGATATGGCAGGTTTAAGTCACTGCCGCCGTCCATCAAAAACCTGCGTGAATTGCAGTCCGTCTATTATGGGATCAGGGCAGTCTATCCTGCGTTCCGGATACTTCTGGACTAATCCAGATGGTCGAAAGTGATTGGTTTTGACATCCAATCTCGGTCCACTGGGGTGGATCGTGCGACACTTGTCTTAGCGAGTTCCGTGTTGGCTTTCCGCACTATCACGTGAAGCGAAGTTTACTGTTTTGACTTCTTGTGGGAAAGTCTTTGACTTCCGTGCTCTGCTGGTGGGGTTCACATCGCCCTCGCCATGATCGAGTTCTTGTGTCCGGGCGTTGAGTCTGCCGGACTGTTTAAAACCCAACAATTTCGGTTGGTATGGTTTGCGTGCCTTCCGGAGGTATTGTGGATTTGACATATCCGATCTAAAATTTTGTTTAAATTTGATAGCTCGCCTCTGTTGTCCTTAAGAGGCCGTGTTTTATTGTTTGGTCATGAAGCTTTTGAATCCGGCGTTGACCGCCGTGTCTTTGGGCTTTTTTTCTTTATTCCGCGCCGGTCTTTCCTGCGCCGTGACTTTCCGCTTCCATCTCGATCTCGGATGTACTGGTCGCTGGTGCCGCATCTTGCTAGCCAACTATCTTCTCCTCGCAAAAGCGCGCCATGAGGCTTGTTAGCGCGCCATTGTTCTTGGCTTCTCTTGGCCGAGGTGTCTCAGCGAGCCATTCGCCTCGGACGTTGTGTTTAAAAGCTGCTAGGGCTTCCGCGTCCTGGACAATGACTATTTGGTTCTTTTGGTAAGGAACCTGTTCCAAATTTATGCTACCGACTCTCCGGCTGTTGGGTTATATGAATCAGATCGTCAGATCCGGAGGGCGGACATAAGTCCCTTGAAATTTTTCTAAACGCGCCCTCAAGCTCTTCCCAACTTCCAACAAGTGTTTTCGGGAGGCTATTGAGCCAATGCCGAGCTGGCCCTTTGAGCTTGAGGGTAGGTATTTTATGGCGTGAGATCATCTCCTCTAGCCATGTGTATGTGTAGTATGTAATCTTCTATCCGCATCTGGGTCTCATAGTGCGTCAGATGCCTCTATGTTTATGGGTTTGAAACCTGCTGGAAATTCATGATCCAGCACCTCATCGGTAAAACATAGCGGTGTGCGGCGCCCTAGATTTGGGTGTGCTGCTGTCTTCAACACTTGTCGTGTTGTGTTACTTCTGGGGTCCTCTTTTTGGCCCGTAGATGGACCTAGTTGGGCCGTCCGCTTTCCCAGTGATTATAATTCGCTTGTGTGCAGCCCCGCTTGTCACTTTGGGCCCGCTATCCGTCGCCTATCCGCCAGCGGCCTCTTTATTTTTTGACCGTGAAGGCTCTATGGCTTCCTCGTCAAATTCTGGCAGCAACTTGCGCTCGGGTAGTTTTTGTTTGATGGCCATTGCCATATTTGTTCCGCAGTCTTGAATACTTTGTTCCACTTCAATCTGAGCGCCTCTTCCGCTGTTTTGAGCTTCCTTTTCCTTCTTCAAACTTCTTGCAAGGGCGACGAGTCTTTTGTGTATGTTCTTATGCTCGTGTTGTGTCCGGACTGTTGATTGCTCCGTGAAGGGGTTGATTATCCGCTCGCCCTGTTCGTCGCTCGCTGGTTTGCCCTGATCTATCGCTGGGTCGTTAGGAATGCTGCTTTGATCGAGGCGGATTTAGGGCGCGCTTCACGCCGCCGCTTTTGGTTGTTTATCGGCGGATTATCCTCTGCCGCGTCCCCGTTGTTCCTCGTTATCGCTTCCCTTTGGGGTGTCCACCATATGTATGTCATGTGACGAGGTGGCCTTCCGGTGGTCCGTAGGCACCGGTTCTTAGTAGTCTCCGCATCGCCGCCCATACCGCCGATGTCTTCGAGTCGTAGTCGAGCACGCCGGTTAAATCGCCGACGGTGGCTACGGCGGGTGGTGGGTGGGCTCTCAATTTCTTCGCCGTCCGCTGTCCCAACCATCCCGGCCGTAGTTCGCCAGGCTCTCCGGATAGCGAGAGATGCTTCAAAGAATTTATGATATCGCCAAGGGCGAGTGCTGAAAGATGTCCGCAGCGGTGAATTCCATGATCGGCGCCAATCGGATTCGACCGCAGGGCGCAGGAGGTTCGGAGTCCGTAGGGAGTCCGCACCGGAGTCATGAGCTTTATGCGGACAAGGTAAGTGTTCGCCCATTGCCGAGAAGTTGCAGCCCCGAGGCGGTGTCCAGCCATCCGCCCTCGATCCGAGCGATCGCTCCGGACTATGGGTCGGAGCGGATTCATGTGCGCCTCCAAGGTGCTGTCCGCGCAGAGTTAGGTCATGCCCATCGTGACAGCGCGCGCACGCCGGCCGTGGCTCAGATCCATCAAGATCAAGTCCTCGCGATATCGGCCGTGAAGTTTAGGCTTCAAACCTGACCGACGGCCAGGGCGAGCTTAATCTGCTCCAGATGGCCAAGTGAGTTGGCCCAGAAAGCGGTTGCCGAATACGAAGATCTGTCCGGGAGAAAAGTCTCACCCAGATCGTGTCGTTGTCGATTGAAGAGGCCATCAAGCCTATCGGTGACGACACGCAGGAACTCTCAATGAAAGCACCAATGTCGGTGTCAAACCGCGGATCTCGGTAGGGGGTCCCGAACTGTGCGCCTAGGCGGATGGTAACAGGAGACAAGGGACATGATGTTTTGCCTGTGTTCGGGCCCTCTTGATGGAGGTAAAACCCACGTCCCGCTTGATTGATATTGATATTGTGGATGTTTACAAGAGTGGATCTACCACGATATCAAGGAGGCTAAACCCTAGAAGCTAGCCTATGGTATGATTGTAAGGGTTGTTGTTGTGTCCTACGGACTAGAGCCATCCGGTTTATATAGACACCGGAGAGGGCTAGGGTTACATAGAGTCGGTTACAATGGTAGGAGATCTGCATATCCGTATCGCCAAGCTTGCCTTCCACGCCAAGGAAAGTCCCGTCCGGACACGGTGCGAAGTCTTCAATCTTGTATCTTCATAGTCTTGGAGTCCGGTCGATGATGATAGTCCGGCCGATGATAGTCCGGCCGATGATGATAGTCCGGCTATCCGGACACCCCCTAATCCGGGACTCCCTCAGCTGCCATTCGTGCCGACCCCCAGATCTTGGAGGAGCACCTTGCCAATTGCTAGCTACGCCGGTTAAGCATGTGTAGGACCTTGAAGTATGTCTAGAGGGGGGGTGATTAGACTAATTGACCAATTAAAAACTTAACCTTTTCCCAATTTTAGACTTTGGCAGATTTTAGCTATCTTTGCACAAGTCAAGCAATCTTCACACAATTCAAGCAAGCATGCAAAGAGTATATGAGCAGCGGAATTTAAAGCATGCAACTTGCAAGAATGTAAAGGGAAGGGTTTGGAGGATTCAAACGCAATTGGAGACACAGATGTTTTTGACGTGATTCCGATAGGTGGTGCTATCGTACATCCACGTTGATGGAGACTTCAACCCACTAAGGGTAACGGTTGCGCGAGTCCACGGAGGGCTCCACCCACGAAGGGTCCACGAAGAACAATCCTTGTCTATCCCACCATGGCCATCGCCCACGAAGGACTGCCTCACTAGCGGTAGATCTTCACGAAGTAGGCGATCTCCTTGCCCTTACAAACTCCTTGGTTCAACTCCACAATCTTGTCGGAGGCTCCCAAGTGACACCTAGCCAATCTAGGAGACACCACTCTCCAAGAAGTAAAAAATGGTGTGTTGATGATGAACTCCTTGCTCTTGTGCTTCAAATGATAGTCTCCCCAACACTCGACTCTCTCTCACAGGATTTGGATTTGGTGGCAAGAAGATTTGAGTGGAAAGCAACTTGGGAAGGCTAGAGATCAAGATTCATGTGGTACGAATGGAATATCTTGGCCTCAACACATGAGTAGGTGGTTCTCTCTCTAACCGGTAAGTTGGAAGAGTAGGTTTGTTCGATGGCTCTCCACGAATGAAGAGGAGGTGGAGGGTATATATAGCCTCCACACAAAATCTAACTGCTACACACAATTTACCAAACTCGTGGGACCGAATCATAAAACTCGGTCTGACCGATTCAAGAAACCTAGTGACCGTTAGGATTTTCGTGGGACCGACATGCAACTCGGTAGGACCGATATGGTTAGGGTTAGGGCATAACGTAATCTCGGTGAGACTGACATACAAACTCGGTGGGACCGATTTTGGTAATTAGCTAACTAGAGAGTTGGTCGTAAACTCGGTGGGACCGATTCGCTTTTTTCGGTGAGACCAAATGTTACGAAAGGAAACAGAGAGTTTACATTGCAATCTCGGTGGGACCGACGCTCACTTCGTTAGACCAAACGTTACTGAAGGGAAACAGAGAGATTATAATCCCATCTCGGTGAGACCGAGATCCCTATCGGTGAGACCGATTTGCCTAGGGTTTGTGGCAGTGGCTATGACATTTGAACTTGGTGGCACTGGATAGAAAGAATCGGTAATGCGAGTTTGACTTTAGGTTTAGGTCATATGTGGAAGTGGGAAATTAGTTGAGGGTTTTGGAGCATATCACTAAGCACTGTGGAGCAAGAAACTCATTAAGCAACACCTCATCCCTTCTTGATAGTATTGGCTTTTCCTATAGACTCAATGTGATCTTGGATCACTAAAATGTAAAATGTAGAGTCTTGAGCTTTTGAGCTTGAGCCAATCCTTTGTCCTTAATATTTTGAGGGATCCACTTTCATCATCCATTCCATGCCATTCATTGATCTTTCCTGAAATATTTGTCTTGGAATAGCATTAGCTCAATGAGCTATATGTTGTTATGAATTACCAAAACCACCTAGGGATAGTTACACTTTCAATGTCCCCGTTTTTGGTAATTGATGACAACATATAGATCAAAGCTTCGACAAATGATAATAAGATTGAAAAACATCGTCGCTTTGAGAAGTATGTGATAAGCAAGAGCTCCCCCTAAATTTGTGCATATTTTGAGATTTGCTTTGGACTGCAAATGCACAAGGAATTAGGCTCATGGGTTAGTCTTCCATGTCACATACATCTTGGTGGAGCGCTCAAAATAATAAAGATTGAATACATGCACTCGTCACCAAGCAAAGTGAATGATCATATAAGGATAAGTAAGATAATATCATCTAACAAGCATAAGTGTACCTTATGATCAAACACCTGATCATTAATGTCTCATAGATAATAGCATAGTATCTTAAGCAATCAAAAGCAAACAAAGTTCAACCAAGAAGACAAGAGAGAACAAAAGCAAACTCTCTCTCTTGAAGCCTATGATCTATACATTTTCTCCCCCTTTGGCAACAAGTTACCAAAAGTTCCTAGAAAATGCATAGTACTATATCGCTCTCGTGATTGGTCTTCAGCCAGGTGGCGAGAGATGGCTCCTTCGATGAAGACTTCAGCTTGATGTGGAAGGAGCTCAAGGAGTTGGTACCGGAGCTGGTTGCGTTGGAGCTGTAGCTGGAGCAGATGAAGTGACTCGTGTCTCACATCGCTCTGCAGCTGATCTCCGAGCTCGAGGCACTCGCAAATGCATCAAGAGTTGTCCTACCCTTCCTCTCCTGCATGTCATCCTATAGGTGCTCCACAACCGATCAATCTCGCCATTTTGACATCAAGATCATAGAATTTTTGTTCCATGATTCTTTCCAGGCTCTCCTGGTTTTGAGTTAGGGTGGCCAACCCTTTCTCAATCCTCAGAGTTGATGCTATCAAGTAACTAAGTTGGTCCTGCTTGCTCTTCAAAAAGTACTCAGATGTCTCCTCTTGTGTTGGCATCTTGGCAGCCTTCTCTTTCTTCGCTTTCTCCTTCTTCCCTTGAGCTTGTACTGATGATGGTTCATTCTCATTCATCACAACTTGATTGTCCTCAAAGTCAGGATGGAGACCAAAGTGTTCCTTATCCAACAGATACTTTCCTGTGCCCATCTTTGAGTTAATTAACTCCTGAATTTGTGGGGCATATCCACAACTTCTCTTTTGGTCTGCTGCTATCCTCTTGATAGTCTCAACCATGAGGCTCATGACCTTGAATTTCTGTGGCACATCAAATATGTGAAGCAAATTAATTGCATGCCCTCCGATCATGTTGTGGTCACCGATTTGGGCAAAAGAGTGTGCCTTAGGATCCAGCTTGATCGCTGGCAGCCCCGATGTAAGGAAATGGACTGACCCAAGCTTGAAAGTCTTAATAGCTTTGTCTGGGATCTCCTTGTACATCTGTGACATAGAGTTGTGATCCATCTTTTCTTGGCATAAACGCCCAAGTCATCTTCACTCTCCTTTGGGGCATTGATCAGACTTGCCCATTCCTCAATAGTTGATTGGTATCTCGTTCCTTCAGACATCCAAACTATCCTGCCATCTGGATAGAAATGTGCTGTGGAGTAGAATTGCATAATGAGCTCATCATTCCAGCTTGTGAGCTTCTTCCCAACAAAGTCTCGCAACTCCACACGCACCGGCTGTCATATACCCAGTGATAATGTTCTTCATTCTCCTGTATGTAGGTCCAACACCCACCTCATATCACACACTATGGGCTTCTTGTCCAACAAGATTGTCTCATAGAAATCCTGTTGTTCCTTTGTGTGGAACCTGTAATCAACAACAGTCCTTCTCCGGTGGCATATGGATCTGACTCTCCATAGCCTCAACCCTAAGTCTCTTCTCGATCTTCATGTTCTCAGCCACAGGATGAGCATCATTGTGGTCTGGAATCTTGGGTTTGAGCTTCCTTAGGACTTGTCCTTCATCATCTTCATCAGCAGCAACATCAGGCACTGGGGCCTTGTTCTTTTCAGTAGATGGTATACTCCTGGTATTCCTCTTAGGTGCACTCTTGGGCTTGGAGGCAGCTTGGGTGCTTCTTTGGGCTTTGATGTTGCAGCCCCTGACTTTATAGCATCACCCATCAACTTTTGTACCTTGGGTGTTGGTGCAGCAACCTCTTCTTCTTCTTCTTCCTCTTTCATCATGGAAGGCTTTCCAATCACTCTGGCCATGGTCTTCTTGACCCTTTCCTTCCTTTTCTTTCCTTCTGCAGCAGGCTCTTTGGGTTGGGATTCCAAAGATGCTTGAGTGGAGACTCGGCTTTAGACATTGGTTGTCTTCCTGCAGCCTCTTGATCTTCATCCTCGGCTTTACCGCAGCTTGAGCTATACTCCTTCTTGAGCACTTTCTTCTTTGAAATGGCCTCATCTTCTATTGCCACATAATCCTCATCCTCAGATTCTGAGGTTCTCTTCTTCCTTGTCCTGGTGGCATCTTTGGGCAAATTGCTGGGAGTGCTTCTGCTTCCCTCATCTGAGCTGCTAGAGGGACTAGTGCCCTCACTCATCTGTATCTGCTCCTCTGACTTGTTCTGGTTGTCACTTTGTCTGACATGCTGCAGACACTAACTGTTGACCCTGTGAATAGTTATAGATGAGATAGAGTGGATGAGCATCACAAAATGCAGAGATTTTTGCAAAAGAATGATTCAAAAAACTTAGTTTTAGTTTTCTCTGAAAAGCATTTCGGATCAACCGATTTTCAAACTCGGTGATACCGAAGCAGTTTTGGAACCTAAACTAGTGAACTCGGTCAGACCGAGTCACAGTTCGGTGGCACCGAGACTGCTAGGATTTCACAAAGTTCTAAAATCGGTCACACCGATTAGCAATTCTCGGTCAGACCGAGAGTTACTAGTGCAATGGCGTTACCCGAATCGGTGGGACCGAGTTTTTCAACTCGGTGGGTCCGAGATGGTTTCGGCGGAAACCTAACCCTAAATTTTCGAATCGCATCTATTCTAAGGATTGTTTTGACTGGATAGAGGTGTTTCAATCGTGGCAAAAATCATAATGAACACAATGTGCTGAGAATCAGACGAGGATAGCACTGTGATCAAGTTCATACCCTAGTTCGGCGATGAACTCGCTACAGCGGCAACGGCGGAGATGAAATCCGTTGACAGCGGCGGAGACCAGCGATAGGAGGCGGCTAGCGACGAAGTCGAAGATCCGGAGACCTAGAAGGCAGAGCGAGCTATGCGCGGGCGAAGAGGTTTGGAGAAAGTTTTCCAAAAATTTGCCCGTGTGAATATATAGCCCGACACTCTCGGTGTGGCTGAGTGGAACAACTCGGTGGCACCGAGATGCATAACTGTTGACAGTTACAGCAACTCGATGTGACCGAAAAGTTCAAATCGGTTGCACCGAGATGAAAACCTAGATCGACTTAGTGATCTCGGTATGAACGAAATGGAGGAATCGGTCAGACCGAAAAGCACAAAGAAGTTTTGGAAGTTTAAGTCTATGACGAATCACGGACTCCGAGTGCTCCTCACACAGAGTGGTTCGAATCTTCCTTGATCAAATTTTGTGATGCAGCATGAATAGAGTTTGAGACGAGAAAAG
This sequence comes from Aegilops longissima, assembly GCA_021605205.1. Taxonomy (NCBI): domain Eukaryota; kingdom Viridiplantae; phylum Streptophyta; class Magnoliopsida; order Poales; family Poaceae; genus Aegilops; species Aegilops longissima. Next base: position 331,827,052 of record CM038682.1, read on the forward strand.
CATAGATAGCTAGAGAAGGTTCTTAGGCATTCTTGTCCATCCACTTGGCCAAAGGAAAAAGAAACCAATCAATCAAAGCAACAAGTGGATGTCCTTGAATGATTAAAATATGCAACCAACATGCTCACACAATAATGTGACAAATGAAATATGTGACAAAACATGCACAACCAATTTTAGCATCTATCAAACAATTGGTGATGACTAGGTCATTTATATATGAGTATATTGACTTAGGAGTCAAATGAGAACATTTGATCATAGGTCATACTCATTGTTTAACCTCAAGTGGGGTTACCACTTTTACATAAAGCATTTATGTGTTCACATCATTAGAGTTGCTTTGACTCAATTCTTAGAGTTAAGCTCCCCCTAGATGTGAGATCCCCCCTTAGAGGGATGAACTAACCTTGGGTTTTGTCGATGATGACTTCATGTAGGTGTTGAAGATGTGGATGCTCAATGTTGATGTAGATCTTTTGGAGCAATCCTTTGGAGTGAGTTGCACTTTCAATACCTACATGGGTTAGTCCCACAAGGAACAAACAAGAATATCCATAGACATAGAGTGGTGCACACACAAAATGATGTCCATGAAAACATTAGGTTACCTTGTCCCTTGCCTTACCAACATGAGGATTTGTGACTCCTTGAACTAGTGCAAGATATGGAAGTTAATTGCACTTGTCCTTGCCATAATGATATGAGTGAAGAATTTTGGCGGAGTCACCCTCAAGAACTCTCTAGTTCTTCTTCTTCGGGATCCACATCATCTTGATGGGAATCCTTGGAGTTGTAGTTGTACTTGATGAAGTAAAACTTGACGTAGTCTTGGGAACCCACTTGACCAAGGCCTTAGGAGCTTCTTCAAATGCATCAATCTCCTCTTGAAGCTTGTCCTTGTCTTTGTTCTTGTGGTCTTGTGGTGGAAGATCATCTTGTGCTTGTGTTCCCTTGAAGGAAGTAGGATCATACTTCTCTTGTTGAGGAACAAACTTCGTCTTGGGGTATTGATCTTCTTACCACTCAACTCCATTGGCATTGAACTTTCGTTCAAAACCAACACCTTGATTCTTCCGGTGCCTTCCTTGCTTGCGTAAAATTTCCTCGAATTGCTTACTCCCAGCAAGGCTCTTGTATACACCTTTCTCTATAATTCCCTTCAATAAGCTGTTTTCTTGCTCAAGTGTAACTTGGCTAAGAGAATCATTAGTGGAATCAAGAGAACTACTAGAAGCAACAATATTGGATTTAGCATTGTTATTGTTACTACTAGAGGAAGAATCTTTCTTGTTCTTGTTACTAGACTTGACTTGAGGCATGTAAGTAGACAAGAGTAAACGCTTGGCAATGTAAGAAGAACTTTTCTTACGGAGATCATCATTGATTGCCTTTAGGAACTCATGCTCTTGCTCAAGATTGAGCTTTTCAAAGCGTAACTTCTCATGAGCCCTTAAAAGTTCTCGATGATCTTCGAAGATAGTTTCATGAGATAACTTAAGAGTGTTTAGATCTTTAGTTAGAAGCTCAATCTTCTCCTTATCATTGTCATTCGTTTCATCTTGATTAGCATGATTAATTGACGTTTCATCATAGTATTCATCAATAGAGTTGTCAACAAGTAAATCATCATCACCTAACAAGTCATCTTCATCACTATTAAAATCAACATACTCGGGGTGTGTTACCTTAGGACCTTTGGCCATGAAGCATCTTCCAATTCCTTCATTTGGTGAATCAAATATGTCGTAGGAGTTGGTTGACACAAGTGCTAGACCGGCAACACCATCATCCTGAGTATATTCGGAGTCGGAGTGATAGCTTCTCTCGGAGTGATTGTCGGAGCCGGATACCCATTCACCAACATGAGCTTGATGTTCGTTTTGTGTATCTCTTTGATGACTTGTCCTTCCTTTCCGAATCCTTGCTTCTCCGTGAGGGTTTTCGTTCATAACGATCATCTCTACTCCTTCTTTCTCCTGGTGGTGATTCTTCTCTTCTACTTCTTATTTTTGGAGAATCTTCTCTTCTTTGTAGGGTGCCGTACACTCATTGAATAGTGTTCGGTCTCCCACAATTGTAGCAATTGCGCCTCGACTAGAAGATCTTTTGTCATTGTAGGACCTTGACTTAGAGCTTCTTTCTTTGCTTCTACTCTTGTAGAATTTGTTGAAGTTCTTCACCATTAAGCTTAATTCTTCATTGAAGGTTTGTTTCTCACTTGATGATGTGGGGGCTTCACATGAGGCTTTGTAAGCACCACTTGACTTGTTGTGAAGTTCCTCCTTATCCTTGACTGACATCTCATGAGAAACAATTCTTCCAATGACTTCCATTGGCTTGAGATCTTTGTAATTTGGCATCATTTGGATCAATGTGCACATGGTATCATATTTTTGTAGCGACCAGACCCGAATGGATCCGGTCTACGTGCTCGATGTCATCCTGGATCAAGAATGCCGACACCACACAAGATTTCAAGGATTTATTGCGAGTAGCAATCACACACTTATTACATCGTTGTCCACAAGGGAACTTATTACAATAATATGGCTTAAGGCCATCTAATAATAACAGCGAAGGCTTGGAAGATAAGCGAGTCCATCAACTCCAACGGCATCATCGAGTATAGAACCACGACCTAACACCTTACTCGTCGTTCTAAAAGTCTGCAACGTGAAAAGTTGCAGCCAAAACGGTCAGACATGGAATATGCCGCAATGTAACACATAAAGAGCAATGAAGGAATAAGCCTATACTACATGCATATATGGCTGGTGGTAAGGCTCTACGGTTACATTTGCATAAAGCTGATTTTTCCCTACATCAAAGGAATAAATTTATTTAACTATCATGGTGGTTGTTAAACATTGAGAATGGTTGACAGCATCCTCAATCCCAATTAAAAAGTACTCATCAGAAACCCAATTACTTTTTATTTAGAAGTAACATGTTGAGATTCACATGATATTCAATTACAGGATACTCAAATTGTCCATAACCGGGACACGGCTAATCATGATTAGTTTATACACTCTGCAGAGGTTTGCGACTTTTCCCCACAAGACTCGATCGCCTCCGCTTGGTTCTCGTGACTACATGGTGTTTGAGAAACGGATGACCGAGACATAGTCTTTCGTAAGCGCTTAGCACCTTACATGTGGGTAGACCGTACCAACCTACATCCCCTACATCAGCTAGCCTACCCGTAAGAGTTCGCACGACTTAGTCAACTACGCCAGAGCCCATAATTGGCTTGTGGCTGCACACGGAAGTTTCCAGCTTGAATAATCTTATGATCCCTTAGAGCCCAGGTGGCGGTCCAAGAAATACAGCAAATCTGATAGAAACCATGTGCCTCAATCCACCCAGATGTGTGTTTAGGTTGCCACCTTAGATAAACCATTAATTAACAATCTCACATCTGTCATGGATATTCACTCACCCAATCCACGCCTACTAGCATAGCATGGCATAAACAAGCAAACGAGAAGTAACTCCCAAGGTTTCATAAGTAAAACAGTAATAGGTACTACTCAATCTACTTCCCATCCCACAATTTAATTAGATCCTAACCATGCAAGTGTTTGAGGAATAGATCTAATGCATAAAACTGGGTATGAGAAGAGTATGATCAAAGTGTTACTTGCCTTGCTGATGATCCGCGAGACCTAGAGATTCGAAGTAACAAGCGGCGCACTCGGTGATCTAACGCAGAAAACAACAAGCATACAATAAGTACTCATCTAATGCACAGGAAATCTCGAATAAAAGATCTAACCAGAAAGTTCAACTTAAGAACCCTGGTTGCAAAAGAATCGAATCAAAATAAACTCCGAAAGTCGAAACTCGAGAGAGAACGACTCGGTTTAGCAATCTGAAATTAGGTCAAAATTTCACAGTAGCAAAACTCTGTGAAAGTAGGTTAGTCGAACGGCGGTTTCATATTTAAACTCCAGCGCTTGAATCACCTAATTACGATAAACGAGCGAGAAATAAAACAGTTTTGAAAATCGGATCTCAAATCGAATCGAAAAATAACGGATTAAATCCGATTAAAAGAAAAACGATTTAACGGTTTAAATAACGGACGTTCATTAACGAATCTAATCCAACGAACGCTGTTTATTAAAACGAACGGTTCGGTGAACGTTCGTAAATAAGAAAACTGAAAAAAATAAAACCAATCTAGGTTTTTTAAAAACCGAACATCTCTTTTTTTCAAAAAACCGGATCGGTTTATTAGGGAAACCGGATCGGGCGCGGGCGGCGGCTACCTCCGTGATCGCGGCGGGCTCTCCGGGGCTCGGTTGGGCGGGGCTCGGAGGGCGAGGGCGGCGGGGTTCCGCGACGGCAAGGGGAACGGCGGCGGCGGCGGGCGTCCTTGGCGGCGGCGGCGGGGTTCGGGCGGGCGCTGGTTGGGGCGGCTCAAGGGTGAGGAGGTGAGAGAGAGGGGGGGCGGTATTTATGGGAGGGGGGAGGGCGCGCTTGGGGAGGGGCAAGGCGCCGGGTCGGGTGGGACTCGGGCGGCGGCGTCTCCCGAAGGGAGACCGCCAAGGCAAGGCGCGAGAGGAGGAGGAGGCGGCGCTGGCTGGGCCTGGCTGGTTGGCCGGGCCCTCGCCTGTGGGGCGATTTATTTTTTTTTAAATAAAATTTAAACCAAATGAATTAAAAAAAATACCAAATGAACTCCAAATTAAATAAAACAAATTTTCCCCGACTCCTAAAAATGAGTCGAACAAAATGAACTTTAAAAACGGCAAACATGCAATTTTTTTTAAATGCTCATTTTTGCCTAAGCAAAATAAATCTTCCAAAACCAAATTTGATTTATTTATAAAATCTTCATTTTTCCTAAATGTTGGGAAAGTCATATTATTCCCTCTCAAAATATTTTTATAGGAAAAACTTTATGAAGATAATTAAATAAATCTAATGATCCTATTTTCAAAATTTGAGAAATCCCAAATATGAAAATAATGAAACTTCCAACTCTCTCCGAGGGTCCTTGAGTTGCGTGAAATTTCTAGGATCGAAAAATGCGAGAAAATATGATATGCATGATGACCTAATGTATAACATTCCAAATTGAAAATTTGGGATGTTACAAACCTACCTCTTAAGATGAATCTCCCTCGAGATTCGGGTTGGCTAGAAAATAGGTGAGGGTGGTCCTACAAAACTTCCTCTCTTTCCTGTGTGGCTTCATCCTCGGTGTGGTGGCTCCACCGAACTTTGCAAAACTTGATAACCTTGCTGCGGGTAACTCTGCTGCATAATCGAGAATCTTAACCGGTTTTTCCTCATATGTCAAGTCATCCTTCAATGTATTGCTTCCAAAGGCACTGTGGTCTCTTAACGGTACCTCTCGCTATCTCGGGTGACATTTCTTCAATCGAGAAACATGGAATACATCATGAACTCCTCGACAGTCCTTCCGAAATTCCAACTTATACGCAACTTCTCCCATGCGTTGCAAAATCTTATACGGTCCAACTAAACGGGTGCTAACTTTCCTTTCACTCCAAAACGCTTAACTCCTCAAGCGGGATACTCGAGATATACTCGCTCTCCATCTTCATACTCAATCGCTGGCGCTTTGAATCGGCATAGCTCTTACCGTTCGGACGGGCTACCTTGAGCCTGTCTCAATCAACTTAACTTTCTGTTCGCACTCCTTAATCAAATCTGGTCCAAACAACCGACGATCTCCGTTTCATCACATGACAACGGTGTCCTGCACCTTCTTCCATACTGAGCCTCGAAGGTGCCATCTTTAAGCTGGTTTGGTAACTGTTGTTGTAGGAAAATCCTGCATACGGCAAATTATCATCCCAACTAGATCCATAATCTAGTGCACAAGCTCTCAAAGATGTCCTCCAAAATCTGATTGACTCTCTCGGTCTGTCCATCGGTCTCGTGGGTGGAAAGCAGTCTCAATTCCAATCGGGTTCCCAATGTTTCATGCAACCGGTTCCAAAATTTCAAGTAAACCGGGTTCCTCTATCCGATACGATGCTCCTCGAACTCCGTAAGCACACAATTCTGGTCATGTATATCTTTGCCAACTTAGCACTGCTATAGGTAGTCTTGACCGGAATGAAATGAGCTACCTTGGTCAAACGGTCGGCTATGACCCAAATCGAGTCATATCCTGAACGGGTCTTGGCAAACCTGTGAAGAAATCCATGCCTAGTTTATCCCACTTCCATTCGGTATCGGCAACGGTTGTAACAATCCTGCCGGCTTCGATGCTCGCTTTTACTTTCGACATACGCCGCAAACTGCTACATACTCGCAATATCCTTCTTCATTCCGTCCACCGTAAAATATTCTTCAAATCCAAATACATCTTGGTATTTCCGGTGAATCGAATAAGGTGAATCATGGGCTTCTTGTAAAATCAACTTCCCGATCTCTCGGGTCATTGGGTACATAAACACGGTCTTCAAACCATAGGGTATCGTGCTCATCCTCACGAAATCCTTTAGCTTTTCCTTTGCTCATTTTCTCCTTTATAGAGGCAACTTCCTTATCTGCCTTTTGGGCTTCTCTCGATTTTGTCCATCGTTGTCGATCAATCTCCAATGCTGCTACATAGCCTCTCGAACTATCTCCAAACATAGCTCTCGAAGGTCCTCGCTAACTCATTGGGTATTCCTCCCATCGTTAGGGTATTGACGTGGCTCTTACGGCTCAATGCGTCTGCTACAACATTAGCCTTTCCGGGGTGATAATGCAATCTCATATCATAATCCTTGATTAGCTCCAACCATCTCCTTTGTCTGAGATTCAACTCCTTCTATGTGAAGATGTACTTCAAACTCTTGTGATCCGTATATACTTCACAATGATTTCCAATGAGAAAATGTCTCCACGTCTTCAAGGCATGCACGACGGCTGCTAACTCCAAATCATGAGTGGCATAATTCAACTCATGAGGCTTAAGTTGTCGTGAAGCATACGAAACAACTCTTCCTTCCTGCATAAGTACGGCTCCAAGTCCTCGACGTGAAGCGTCGCAATACACCTCATAATCCTTAGTTTGATCTCGCAATATCAAACTGGTGAGGTAACCAATCTTTTCTTCAACTCTTGAAAACTTGCCTCACAGTCCTCAAATCCATATGAATTTGTTTTCCTTCTTCAACAATTCAGTCATAGGCTTTGCAATCCTTGAGAAATTCTCAATGAATCTTCGGTAGTATCCTGCGAGTCCAAGGAAACTCCGAATCTCTCCAACTGCCGTTGGTGCTTCCCACTTGGTTACGGTCTCAACTTTTGTGGGGTCAACTGCTATTCCTTCTCCGGATATAACATGTCCGAAATCCAACTTCCTTTAGCCAAAACTCACATTTGCTGAACTTGGCATACAACCGGTGTTCCTCGCCCAAAACCAATCGCAAATGTTCCTTGTGTTCCTCTTCATCCTTCGAGAAAATCAAAATGTCATCAATGAACACCACGATTTAACTTATCCAAAAACTCCATAAACACTTTGTTCATCGTGTTCATGAAATAGGCTGGTGCGTTAGTCAGTCCAAATGACATAACGGTATACTCGTACAGTCCATATCTCGTGGTAAACGCTGTCTTGGGTATGTCTTGCTCCCGAATCTTCAACTGATGGTACCCTGATCGCAAGTCGATCTTAGAAAACACTTTAGCTCCTTGCAAACGATCAAACAGATCATTTATCATCGGTAGTGGGTACTTGTTCTTGATTGTTACTTCATTTAATCCACGATAATCAACAACCATTCTCAAAGATCCATCCTTCTTCTCCACTAACAAAACGGGTGATCCCCAAGGTGAAGAACTTGGGCTAATAAAACCTTTATCCAATAGTTCCTTAATCGCTTCTTGATTTCCGCCAAATCCTTTGCGGGCATCCCAGTCGGTCGCTTCGATATCGGGCCTGTTCACGCAACAGCTCGATCAAAACTCAATGTCTCTATCCGCGGCATTCCCGCAACTCTTCCGAAATACATCAGATAATCCTTTACCACCGTACTTCTTCCCGCACCACTCTCGATAAGCAATTAACTTGTGCTCTCCTCGCTCGTCCGTGATACATACTTAATCCTCCTTCCTTCGGTGTGGTGAGCAAAATTGACCTTGTGGTACAATCTATGTTTCCTCCATACTTTGATAACCAATCCATTCCTAATATCACATCCAATCCTTGGGATTCCGTAACTATTAGGTCCGAGGGGAAAACATAGTGTCCAATCCTTAGTGGCGGTCGATCACACCATTTACTAGCCATGTACTCGCCTCCGGGTGAGGTTACTAGCATGGGTGACCTAAGGGCTTGGGTTGGTAACTTGTACTTATCCACAAATCCCTTGATATGTATGAATGCGATGCACCAAGATCGAAAAGAACAACTGCATAAATGACTTAACCAAAAACTTACCGACATCGATCGGGCTGATCTTCAACCTCCTCCACATCAATGTGGTTCACTTGTCCCCTGTTGAAAGGGTTGGGCTTCTTTCCAGAGCTTCCATTGCCATTTCCATTCTGGCCTTCTGGACAGTCATTTGCATAGTGCCCAGTCTTGCGGCACTTAAAGCAAGTAATGTGACTCAAGTCTACCTTGGATGGTGTAGACGGATTGGTGCGGTTCTGTCTGTTGCTTCCTCCATTCCCGTTCCCATTCTTGGTGCCATTATGGTTGTGCGAATTACCTCCTCCATGGGTATGCTGAAACTGAATTCCTGATTTAGGGTATAACGAGGCTTCGCCGGGATCCAGAGTTATACTTCCTTTGTCCATACTTCCTCTTGCGGTTCTCAATTTGTTGCTGCTTTCCTTCAATCATGAGAGCTCGGTCTACTAACTCCCGGTAGTTGTTGAAACTTGCTACCATCAACGGCATGCTGAACTCATCATTCAGTCCTTCTAGAAACTTCTCCTGTTTAGCATCATCCGTAGCAACGCTATCCGGGGCATAACGTGCTAATTTGCTAAAGTCATCCACGATCGCCAACAGCCCTTCCTCCTTGGCGTAAGTTGCGAAACTCACGCTTCTTCATGGCCATGGCTCCTGCTTTGAAACATGGGCAAGTCTGAAAAGCTTGTCAAACCGGTCCCATGTGACAAAGGTGTCACGGGTAAGTGGTGTGAAATTCTCCCACCATGCTTTGCTGCGGGTCCTTCAAGCTGATGTCTGCAAACTTCACTCTTTCACCATCATGCATCCCGCAGTAGTCAGCTCCTTCCTATCTTGCGGAGCCACCATCTGCTACAATCGGCTCGGTGCTACTGGAATACACCGGCGGGTTCAGTCTAAGGAAACGAGTCAGATGATCCGCAGGTGGTGGTGGCGGTGGGTTGTTGTTGTTGTTGTTGTTACGCACCAAGGTTTGAATCGGGGTATTCTCTGCTGGATCAATTGGGTGATCTCTCGCGGAAAACGAATCCGGGTCGCGTCTCGGAGGCATCGATGGGTTTAGAAGAGAAGAGAAATGTAGAATAGAATAAGGTCTAAGGAATCACTACCCAAATGCACATGAGCAAAACACACAAAATCACTCCATTCAATCAAACAAGGGCTTACAACGATCTAACTATCGCAAAAGTGCGTGTACTATAATGTTTACATGGAGGAACACTACTAATATGTGGGGACTTCTACTAATTTGAACCGTGGAAGACTCCATGATGTCCGCTCCAACTTCGTCTTCAAAGTCGGGTTCACTTGGATCCGAATCGGTGTCGCCGATGTTGATGTAGTCGCTTGGGTATTCGACATACCGGTCTTCATTCCCGAGCGCCAACTTCTTCTTGAGTTCTTCGATCTCGTACTTAAGATCGTTATTGTGTTTTGCCGAGCTACGATCTCGCCCATGTAGTCCTTGCGTGTAGTCTTTAGTTCTTCTTCGATTCGATGATCCTTCCTTTGTCTTCGCAATTCCAACATGTCATTGCACATTTGGTTCTCTGGCGTCGAATGTGCTGATTTAACTCCGGATGAAAGCTGCAATGGATCTATCCTTCTTGGTGTTGACGACGTCCCGCTTGTCATCTCGGCGTCCGCAAATCTGGTAGATGGTGTCCTTGAGGTCTTCTTGATAAACTTCTCCAATGCGCCCCATGGTGATGTGAGCTGCCATGCTCTTTCCTGCACTCCAAGTTGGTGCAATCAAAACACTATCTATAGGCTTGGTGATTGGGGCGAATGTCCTTCCCGAACGTGAGCATGAATCTTCCAGCGCTCCTCTTCAGCAGAGTGGCGTTGAAAGTCCCGTGAAGCTTGGTAGTCCAATGTTCGTGTACTTGGTAACTTCCTTCAAGTGAAATCCAAAAGGTGTGCCTTCATCCGGTTGGGTGTACTTGATCTTCGCGTCCGTCATCCTAAAGAGAGTAGAAAAGATGAGGAGTTAGAAAATGGGAAGAGAGTAGTGATCTATGGCTTTAACTTAGTGGTCGTGTCCTCTACGATCGGCGGTGCTCGATACCATTCTCTCAGAGCGACCAGACCGAATGGATCCATCTCGTGCTCGATGTCATCCTGGATCGAGAATGCCGACACCACACAATACTTCAAGGATTTATTGCGAGTAGCAATCACACACTTATTACATCGTTGTCCACAAGGGAACTTATTACAATAATATGGCTTAAGGCCATCTAATAATAACAGCGAAGGCTTGGAAGATAAGCGAGTCCATCAACTCCAACGGCATCACCGAGTATAGAACCACGACCTAACACCTTACTGTCGTTCGAAAAGTCTCATAACGTGAAAAGTTGCAGCCAAAACGGGTCAAGACATGGAATATGCCGCAATGTAACACATAAAGAGCAATGAAGGAATAAGCCTATACTACATGCATATATGGCTGGTGGTAAGGCTCTACGGTTACATTTGCATAAAGCTGATTTTTCCCTACATCAAAGGAATAAATTTATTTAACTATCATGGTGGTTGTTAAACATTGAGAATGGTTGACAAGATCCTCAATCCCAATTAAAAAGTACTCATCGAAACCCAATTACTTTTATTTAGAAGTAACATGTTGAGATTCACATGATATTCAATTACAGGATACTCAAATTGTCCATAACCGGGACACGGCTAATCATGATTAGTTTATACACTCTGCAGAGGTTTGCGACTTTTCCCCACAAGACTCGATCGCCTCCGCTTGGTTCTCGTGACTACATGGTGTTTGAGAAACGGATGACCGAGACATAGTCTTTCGTAAGCGCTTAGCACCTTACATGTGGGTAGACCGTACCAACCTACATCCCCTACATCAGCTAGCCTACCCGTAAGAGTTCAGACGACTTAGTCAACTACGCCAGAGCCCATAATTGGCTTGTGGCTGCACACGGAAGTTTCCAGCTTGAATAATCTTATGATCCCTTAGAGCCCGGGTGGCGGTCCAAGAAATACAGTAAATCTGATAGAAACCATGTGCCTCAATCCACCCAGATGTGTGTTTAGGTTGCCACCTTAGATAAACCATTAATTAACAATCTCACATCTGTCATGGATATTCACTCACCCAATCCACATCTACTAGCATAGCATGGCATAAACAAGCAAACGAGAAGTAACTCCCAAGGTTTCATAAGTAAAACAGTAATAGGTACTACTCAATCTACTTCCCATCCCACAATTTAATTAGATCCTAACCATGCAAGTGTTTGAGGAATAGATCTAATGCATAAAACTGGGTATGAGAAGAGTATGATCAAAGTGTTACTTGCCTTGCTGATGATCCGCGAGACCTAGAGATTCGAAGTAACAAGCGGCGCACTCCGGGTGATCTAACGCAGACAAACAACAAGCATACAATAAGTACTCATCTAATGCACAGGGAAATCTCAAATAAAAGATCTAACCAGAAAGTTCAACTTAAGAACCCTGGTTGCAAAAGAATCGAATCAAAATAAACTCCGAAAGTCGAAACTCGAGAGAGAACGACTCGGTTTAGCAATCTGAAATTAGGTCAAAATTTCACAGTAGCAAAACTCTGTGAAAGTAGGTTAGTCGAACGGCGGTTTCACATTTAAACTCCAGCGCTTGAATCACCGATTACGATAAACAAGCGAGAAATAAAACAGTTTTGAAAATCGGATCTCAAATCGAATCGGAAAATAACGGATTAAATCCGATTAAAAGAAAACGATTTAACGGTTTAAATAACGGACGTTCATTAATGTAATCGAATCCAACGAACGCGTTCATTAAAACGAACGGTTCGGTGAACATTCGTTAAATAAGAAACCGAAAAAAATAAAACCAATCTAGGTTTTTATAAAAACCGAACATCTCCTTTTTTCAAAAACCGGATCGGTTTATTAGGGAAAACCGGATCGGGCGCGGGCGGCGGCTACCCGGTGATCGCCGGGGGCTCTCCGGGGCTCCGGTTAGGGCGGGGGCTCGGGAGGGCGAGGGGGCGGGTTCCGCGACGGCGGCGGGAACGGCGGCGGCGGCGGCCTTAAGCGGGCGGGCGGGGTTCGGTCGGGCGCTGGTTGGGGCGGCTCAAGGGGTGAGGTGAGAGAGAGGGGGGCGGTATTTATGGGAGGGGGAGAGGCGGCGCTTGGGGAGGGGCAGGCGCTGGTCGGGGTGGGACTCGGGGCGGCGGCGTGCCCCGAAGCGGAGACCGAAAGGCAAGGCGCGAGAGGGAGGAGGAGGCGGCTGGCTGGGCTGGCTGGGCTGGCCGGCGGGCCTCGGCCGGGGCGCGATTTTTTTAAAATAAAATTTAAACCAAATGAATTAAAAAATACCAAATGAACTCCAAATTAAATAAAACAAATTTTCCCGACTCCTAAAAATGAGTCGAACAAAATGAACTTTAAAAACAGCAAACATGCAATTTTTTAAATGCTCATTTTGCCTAAGCAAAATAAATCTTCCAAAACCAAATTTGATTTATTTATAAAATCTTCATTTTTCCTAAATGTTGGGAAAGTCATATTATTCCCTCTCAAAATATTTTTATAGGAAAAACTTTATGAAGATAATTAAATAAATCCAATGATCCTATTTTCAAAATTTGAGAAATCCCAAATATGAAAATAATGAAACTTCCAACTCTCTCCGAGGGTCCTTGAGTTGCGTGAAATTTCTAGGATCGGAAAAATGCGAGAAAAATATGATATGCATGATGACCTAATGTATAACATTCCAAATTGAAAATTTGGGATGTTACAATTTTCCATCCAATGCTCTTAGGATCTTCTTGATGATGAATCTGTCAGTCATCTCTTCACTTCCTAAGCCGACAATCTCATTTGTGATAAGAGCAAGCCTAGAGTACATTTCAGCGACACCTTCACCATCCTTCATTTTGAACTTGTCAAGCTGACTTTGGAGCACATCCAACTTGGATTCCTTGACGGAGTCGGTACCTTCATGCATATCAATCAAAGTATCCCAAATTTTCTTTGCATTCTCAAGACGGCTGATTTTGTTGAATTCTTCGGGGCACAAGCCATTGAAGAGGATATCACAATCTTGAGTGTTGTATTGCAACATCTTCAACTCTTCCGCGCTAGCTTCACGGATCGGTTCTCTCCCATCAAAGAATTCACCTTGCAAGCCAATACACACAATAGCCCAAACGGCGGGGTTATGTCCGAGAATATGCATTTTCATCTTATGCTTCCAACTAGCAAAATTAGTGCCATCAAAGAAAGGACCTCTACGGTGATAATTTCCCTCGCCAGACGCCATACTCTCCTAGGTTGTGAAACCAAGGCTATGACCACCAAAAGCTATGGAAATCAAAGCAAATGGAGACCAAAGCTCTGATACCACTTGTAGGACCTTGAAGTATGTCTAGAGGGGGGGTGATTAGACTACTTGACCAATTAAAAACTTAACCTTTTCCCAATTTTAGACTTTGGAAGATTTTAGCTATCTTTGCACAAGTCAAGCAATCTTCACACAATTCAAGCAAGCATGCAAAGAGTATATGAGCAGCGGAATTTAAAGCATGCAACTTGCAAGAATGTAAAGGGAAGGGTTTGGAGGATTCAAACGCAATTGGAGACACAGATGTTTTTGTTGTGGTTCCGATAGGTGGTGCTATCGTACATCCACGTTGATGGAGACTTCAACCCACGAAGGGTAACGGTTGCGCGAGTCCATGGATGGCTCCACCCACGAAGGGTCCACGAAGAAGCAACCTTGTCTATCCCACCATGGCCATCGCCCACGAAGGACTTGCCTCACTAGCGGTAGATCTTCATGAAGTAGGCGATCTCCTTGCCCTTACAAACTCCTTGGTTCAACTCCACAATCTTGTCGGAGGCTCCCAAGTGACACCTAGCCAATCTAGGAGACACCACTCTCCAAGAAGTAACAAATGGTGTGTTGATGATGAACTCCTTGCTCTTGTGCTTCAAATGATAGTCTCCCCAACACTCGACTCTCTCTCACAGGATTTGGATTTGGTGGAAAGAAGATTTGTGTGGAAAGCAACTTGGGAATGCTAGAGATCAAGATTCAAGTGGTATGAATGGAATATATTGGCCTCAACACATGAGTAGGTGGTTCTCTCTCAGAACTGGTAAGTTGGAAGTGTAGGTTTGTTCTGATGGCTCTCTCCGCGAATGAAGAGGAGGTGGAGGGGTATATATAGCCTCCACACAAAATCTAACCGTTACACACAATTTACCAAACTTGGTGGGACCGAATCAACAAACTCGGTCGGACCAATTCAGTAAACCTAGTGACCGTTAGGGTTTTCGGTGGGACCGACATGCAACTCGGTAGGACCGATATGGTTAGGGTTAGGGCATAACGTAATCTCGGGGAGACCGATTACACAAACTCGGTGAAACCGATTTTGGTAATTAGCTAACTAGAGAGTTGGTCAGGTAAACTCGGTGGGACCGATTCGCTCTTTTCGTGAGACCGAAATGTTACGAAAGGGAAATAGAGAGTTTACATTGCAATCTTGGTGGGACCGATCGCTCACTTCGGTTAGACCGAAATGTTACGAAGGGAAACAGAGAGATTACAATCCCATCTCGGTGAGACCGAGATCTCTATCGGTGAAACCGACTTGCCTAGGGTTTGTGGCAGTGGCTATGCCATTTGAACTCGGTGGCGCCGGATAGAAAGAATCGGTGGGGCCGAGTTTGACTTTAGGTTTAGGTCATATGTGTGGAAGTGGGAAAGTAGTTGAGGGTTTTGGAGCATATCACTAAGCACTTTGGAGCAAGATACTCATTAAGCACCACCTCATCCCTTCTTGATAGTATTGGCTTTTCCTATAGACTCAATGTGATCTTGGATCACTAAAATGTAAAATGTAGAGTCTTGAGCTTTTGAGCTTGAGCCAATCCTTTGTCCTTAATATTTTGAGGGATCCACTTTCATCATCCATGCCAAGCCATTCATTGAGCTTTCCTGAAATATTTGTCTTGGAATAGCATTAGCTCAATGAGCTATATGTTGTTATGAATTACCAAAACCACCTAGGGATAGTTGCACTTTCAGCATGCTCGGTTTACCTGTTGCGTGTGCTGCTCCTACCTTTCCTTCACAAAATCTAGTGAATTGTGCTATCTAATTTCACCATGCAATCTGTTACTCTAGTGTATATGTTCTATATGCCGTGTAGTGTGGTGCTCACTTATTAACTGTTTTGTTAATTAGTTGTCGTCTTCAGTTAACTGTTTGGTTCAATTCTGCAAATGTGATGTTCAATTTTTCAGGCTGCAATTTTGCATTGTCTTCCATGTGAGAAATAAATCAAATTTATCTTTACAAAATTGTGGGTGCATTCTGTTATTGTATACCATGTGAGGAATAAATTGAATTTGGCTGTAGTAAATACATGAGAAACAAATACAATTGCTATAATTGGCTGTAGTTAACTGTTTGGTAAACTCTCTGATCTTCTATTAGGAGTATGTTATATTGTGCAATGTGGTGCTTAGTTAATGTTTGGTTCATTTGTTGTGGTGTTTAGTTAACTGCTTGGTTCAATGTTATATTGTGTAATGTGGTGCTCAGTTAATGTTTGGTTCATTTGTTGTGGTGTTTAGTTAACTGCTTGGTTCAATTCTGCAATGCGATGTCCAATTGTCGTGGGTAGCATTTTGTATTGTTGCGCATGTGAGGAATAAATCGAATTAGGCTGCACTTAATACATGAGAAACATATACAAGTGCTATATTTCCTAGTTCTTAATCATGCTTTGTTTGGGTAAATGGGTTTTCCGTGTGGCTTCAATTAATCTGATGAATCTGCAATGTGCTTATTTTTCATCAACATATTTTATTGATAGCATGCGAACCTTACTTAACCCGATGACTAACTACCTTATATGTGTTGCAGGGAAACAATGGAAAGCACTGGGGTTTACAATCGAGGTTAGCACGTGCATGGTTCGTTGTCTAATAGCACATTATTGTGCAATTGCAGGAACCATTCTAATATTTTCGCTTTTAACAATTTGGTCTTGCACATGTAGGTCCTGCTGTGAGAAGTTTTGACCCACTATTCGATCCTTTTGCATATGGGGAAATGAGTTGTCCATGAATATCAATCAAATCAAGAAACTCAGAAAGATTGTTAGGATAAAGAAATTAGCGACAAAAACAACAAGATCTTTGTCTGCACAATGAAGAAGACATCAGTTCACTACAAGATGGTACTAACTATTATACCTTGCCTTTTTT
Organism: Aegilops longissima; assembly: GCA_021605205.1. Taxonomy (NCBI): domain Eukaryota; kingdom Viridiplantae; phylum Streptophyta; class Magnoliopsida; order Poales; family Poaceae; genus Aegilops; species Aegilops longissima. The sequence continues at coordinate 331,843,708 of CM038682.1, forward strand.
TATTCCTTTGCCCCATTTCCAATATAGAGAAGATATTTATGCACATCCTTGTTTTCAGGCCTTTCCAAAGCAGTTCACTGATGATTACCTCTCAAACCACCTCTATGGTCAGGAGGCGAGGAAGGTTTTCATACAACATCCACGGTTCAATATTGAAGTGTTCCTGAAGAGATCGAAGGACGGATGGTCAATCATCCACATGCACTGGCCTAAATTTGCAAAGACCTTCAAAATGAATGAAGGCTCAATATTCGCCTTCCGCTTCAGCAGTTTTCCAGATGAGATGCATATGTCTATATACCGTCTATGATGCTAATTTTGAAAGGTTCTACATGTTTCATGTGGAACTTGCTGCCGGTGCAGTTGTGTAATGGGGTAGATGAATGCTGAAGCTATATCATGTTGTACTCTGATGTATTTCAATTATGAAATTCTGCTTCCTTAATATGGAAATGAAATATATTGCGTGCTTAATATGAATGTTAATTAGATTAATAAATAGATTATTAATAATAGGGCAATTAGCCTGCTAATTGGGTTTTGATATTGCAAACGGTTGTTGAAAAAAATACCGTGGGCAATGACCTCAGGCAACGCACACAGTTTCTAGGAATAAACCATGTTGGATCAATGAACAATCTCACACGACTTTCTCTTGAAGACTGTTTGCGTTAGGACACGTTGCGCAAACGTTTACCACATAAAAACTGTGTGTCATGGACAACCTTTTCCACATTGTTTCTTCTATGGACCGTGTGTACTACATTCAATAATGCAAACGATTTAACGGGAAAAATTGTGTGTGATGTACCTGTGAACGGAAACGTTTTCCTTGGAGCGACTGTGTGGGATGTGCATACGAACGGAAATGTTTAGCGCGGACTGACTGTGTGGGATGTACTTGCGACCAGAAACAATTTCGCCGTATAATTGTATTTTTTAGCTCTACTGTACGTATTTCCGTATTTGAGTGCTCGTCGATCGCACACGGCCTCATTTTGGCGAACGTGTGTGCCAGGAGGGCATATCCCCGACGGTTTCTGGATCGTGTGGGAAGGACCCCCCTATCGCCCACACTCATTTAGTGACGGTTCCAAATCCCGTCGCGGAGAGGGGTAAAAAACCGTTTGTTTAGGACCGACGCGCACCAGTGACATGCATGGAGTGACATGGCATTTTAATTCCAAAAAATTTAAAAAATATCAGAAACACATGAAACCTTGCTTGACGTAATGTCATGCCACCAATATGATGTGGTAAAAAAATTGACATGTTTGACGAAAGTTTGGACACACACCACTCACAAATCGGAGCAACTCACTAGAAGGCTCGTGGTTTCGAGAGGGAAAAATGCATGTTTGATGACGAACGGGAGATAGCTTCCTCTTACGGCCTTCAAATTTTTTCTACGTCTAACATGCACTACTACAACTGTAATGTAAAATTTTGGAAAATTCTCGGGGTCATTTGACCTTTTAAAGACATTTAAGTAATTTTCTAGCCATTTAATGACCGTAATTCAAATTTGAACTACATCTACATGCAACGCCTAACCATAACTGTTTGAAAAATCGTATTTGTGTACTTGTGTGCGAGTTAATTTCATGTGCAGTAAATTAGAAGGAATTTTCAAACATATTGGTCTCGCGTCATAGGCACATGCATGGAGTGACATGGAATTTTAATTCCAAAATATTAAAAAAATATCAGAAACACATGAAACCTTGCTTGACGTAATGTCATGCCATCAAGATGATATGGTAAAAAAAATTGGCATGTTTGACGAAAGTTTGGACACACACCCCTCACAAACGGGAGCAACTCACTAGAAGGCTCGTGGTTCCGAGTGGGAACAATGCATGTTTGATGATGAACGGGAGATAGCTTCCTCTTATGGCCTTTAATTTTTTTTCTAAGTTTAACGTGCACTAATACAACTGTCATGTGAAAATTTGGAAAATTTCAGGGGTCATTCGACCTTTTAAGGACATTTAAGTGATTTTCTAGCCATTTAATGATCGTAATTCAAATTTGAACTACATCTACATGCAACACCTAACCATAATGGTTTGAAAAATCATATTTTTGTGTACTTATGTGCGAGTTAAAAAATTATCAGACGATGTAAAAATCTAGTGTTCAAAAAAGAAAATGTAAAGATCTGGCAAGACAACCGGCCCCACACGATTGGCACTCTATCTCGCGGCTCGAGGTTTGATAGGTGAGTGGCGGGGATCATTAATCAGACACGGTTCTATATTGGAAACCGTCAGCTATTATGTTCACACACGGATTTTGCTGCGGAAATCGTGTGTAATTCAAACTACATTACTCATAAATTTCGGTGACCGGCGTGTGTACTGTCCCCGTCGATCTAGATTCTGGCCGCCAATAAATACTACCTTGCTCATGTCATCCCGCCTGCATTCTCATCTACATCCTTTCCTCGCTCGCCCTCTCTCTCTCTCTCACACACACACACACTCTCTCTCTCACTCTCTATCTCAAATCTCTGCCATGGCGCGCCGGTCTGCCCACGCACCGACGAGGAGTCGCCAGCCCCCGAGGACGCTCACTTGAATAGCAACGACGAGGACCCCTACGCGCCGCCGGACGAGGTTGCGCCGAACCCCCCAACTTTGGATTGGTTTTGGGGCCAGTACAATCTTTGTCTTTGGAAGTCACTGCCGCCGGCTGAGAAAGCCAGGCAAATGGCGTTCAAGAAGGAGATGTCGGAGGAGGAAGCCAGGTACCAGGCGGCCTGTGAAGCCCGTGATGCCGCCTGGAAAAAGGAGGCGGAGGAGCTTTGGGGGCGGGCGCGTCGTCGTGCCGAGGAGGTATGTAGACGGGTACTTCGCGAGGAAGGTCATAGGCTCTGGGCGCCTCGTCGCTGCGTGGAGGTGGCCGATAAGCTCCAGCGTGCCACCGACGAGGAGCTCCGATGGGCGCCCAACAAAATGGCAAGATCGTTCGCGCGCGTCCGCCAGCAAGAGGCAGATCGGTACGCCAAGCGTTGCGAGGCAGAGCAGGCGGAGTACTGCCTCCGCACTGGGAAGACGCCGCGCACCAGGGAGCTGCTGGCGAGGGGCTGCCGGAATACTGGCCCCAGGAGGGATTATTTGTTTTAGTATTATGCGTTTTCAATTTTATGCATTGTACCTAGTAGTTAAGTATCATCACGTATATGTGATGATATTTTATTATATATATATATATATATATATATATATATATATATATATATATATATATATATATATATATATATATATATACTGTGATGAACTAATGAACAATTAATATATATATATTATGAATTCCATTTTCTATCTGTTTTTGTATACTAATTTGAATCTAGCTGTTATCATCCACATATACAGAATGGAAAGCGTATATACACACATTGAAACATATAAGAACGGAAAATAGAGTACACACATTGAAATAGAGGAATAAACAGAGCAATACTATGATTGCTGTGAATATATAGCTATCCACGTCAAAACGACTCAACAAAATAAAACGCGTCCATGAGACCATGACCAGCAGCCCTTGCCTACGGTAGCTCTTGGCTCTGCCTGAACTCGTGCAGGCATTTGTCCAAGCGATCGACACGCTCGCGGTACATCTAGAGCGTGACCTCGAGCTCCAAGTTGGCTATTTCATCGAAAATCACCAGCTCGAGGATGCAACGACCATGTTCCTCTACTGCGCCCAGGTGGACACCTGGGCCAAGGAGGCAGTCGAGCCTACGGACCAGAGCGTTGGCATCCAGCGGGCCGCGGACAAGGCAAACGGCCCCACCCATGCGAACGACGTGGCGGGCGTCCGGTGCAAGTACGGCGCGACCGGCCTCTGGTGCAAGTACGGCGCTGAGGGCCTCTGCCCACTACTGGCGAGGAATGAGGGTACTGACGGGACGTGTACCCAGCTGCGATGCTGTGTCGACAGCAGGCAAGCACCGATGGACCCGCTCTTGCTATGCGGCGCACCGCGCCTCTCACTCTGCGGCGCTCCAACGGTCTCGCCGTGCGGCGAGCTGCAACCTATCGGCGTGGACGCGCGTAGCTTGCTCTGCGGCGCACCATTGATCATGTTGTGCGGCGAGCTGCAGCCTGTTGGTGCTGACATGCCTATCTTGATCCGCGGCACTCAAGCGCCATGCGCCAAAGGTCTGCTCAACCCTGGCGATGATGCGCATCACGGCGTCGTCCATCGCGTTGCTGGGGAGCGCCTCGGCCTTGACCAGCCGCGGCACCTGCTTGTTTTCCTCGTCGACAAGGTTGATGGCAGAGGCAGCGCTTTGGTGGGTTGGCATGCTTGGAAAAGATGGATGTGCTACAGGCTGCGCTTGTCGCCTCCGTGCGTCACGCGCCGCCTAGGTTTATGCGCAATATCGCTGGGTGGCGGGAAACAGATGAGAAAATGGTGGGAAACGATGGCGTGTTTATAGAACGCAATCAATTAATGGAAACTTAGCATAGAAGAAACATCGAGCTAGCACAAGAAGTAAATGATGATCAGATAAACACGGACCACACTAGGGAACCCGTCGGTGATGAATTCATCAATCACAAACGGTTGAATACTAGCAAGCGTTTGCCCACAACACACACGGTTTATTCCATCATAAACAGGTCGGATGGATCAACTATATGCCACGTATCGCACATTGTCAAAAAGTAATGCGGTAGACCTTCTTTAACATGTGTTACAAAATAAAATAAAAACAAGGACCTCGAGGTTAAATTAACTCATGGGATGGATCACCCAGGTCAAAGGTAATTTAATTTGACCGGGATGACCCATCCCATCAGTTAATTTAACATCAAGACAACTTCCCATCCAGTCACCCATCTGATGGATGCTCCAGCCTGAGCACACTTAACTTGAGAGTTCTCTTAGATGAGCTATTGGTGGAACAACTAATACTTGCTGATATAGGATGTCCTCTTCGCATCCTTATGGCGTACCCGGATGACCGTCCGTCGCTCAATGGCCAATAGATGTTGTGTAGATAGAGCATATTACATACGTCTTATTAGAAGAAATCGTCTGTGTTATTATCGGTCTTCGCACACATTTCTGATTACAAACCTGTTTGCTGGGTATCACACATATCTTGATATATGGAAATGTTTCTGTTCTTTTGTCTCAACGCAAACAGTTTATCCGAATGAACCGCATGCCGTAAATCGCACACACCTTGATCTGGCCGACCGTTTCTTTTGTATTGCCTAATCACAAATAGTTCATCCGAGTGAACCGTAAACCGTATATCACACACGCCTTCATCTGGCTGCCCGTTTCTTTTGCACCTTTCTTTACGATTTTTTACACCACCGTTTGCGATTAATGCATCACACAAAATTTTGTCGAAGGGTCTCTGATTGTACTGTCGCGTTAGCAGCAACCTGCAGTAATGTAGGTATCGTCGCGGCTTCCTTGACCATTGGTCGCCTTCTTCTCCACCTATCCGGGCGGACCGACGGTCAGGCCGCCGGAATTCGGCGGGGCGTCGGCGATGGACGGGGGAGGGTATTGGGCGGGACGTGGGAGGGTTTGGGGCGGAATGGCGTGAAATGGGGTGTGGGGGTTTTGCTTTGTGCCACCGACGGGCGTGTCAGGGGAGGACAAGCGCGCGCGTACGGCCCATCCGCGCGTTATCCGTTTCAACCCAAAAGCGGTCCAAACTTGGATCGGGGATGGGTCGAAAGCGGACAGAAAACGAACAAAAATCTGTTTGCGCCCGCATGCTGCACCGTTTGATTTGTTCGTTTTGCCCCAACGAACGCACGACGGGGTCATGCGTTGGAGTTGCCCTAAGTCGGTACGTCAATCTTGTATTCTTCCCGGATCAATCTTCTTCTACTGGTAGCACCTATACTTATTAATCACAACACTTTTGAGGAAGCAGTTATCCAAGTGATGTGCGCGATGTAGCATCATCATAGTTAACCTTATATACTGCCATGTCTGCTGCCGCCCAAGTTATAATAATGGACACTGCCGCCACACATCAGGACCTTTGCGTGCATGCAGCATGCCCAACACCGCTGAGCATCACCACTCGATCGACGCACAACCCTCAACACTGAGGACTTAAGAGTCGTCGGCGCCACGCAATCGATTAACTGGCATCGTTAATTTTTTTTTTGCAAAACATTCATAATTCTATTATTCATCTGTCAACATATTACAATCGTTTTGGATACATCTTGCAAGGAAAGGAGGGGCAGTACCAGTCCACAAGCTACACACGTTCTCACTACTAGCATGTTGCGCACATAAGTGGGCAGCAAAATTAGCCTCACGTCTTACAAAAATCAAATTACAATGTAGCAATTGTGAAGCGATCTCTTGAATCTGATGGAGGATTCCCATAATTTCAGACCGATGATGTTGACGAGCCTCCCAAAGCTGCACCAAATTATGACAGTCAATTTCGACCGTTACCCGCTGGAAGTTCAAAGTATTTGCAAGATCAACACCATCACGGTATGCGAGCGCTTCCACCGACAGAGCATTGGCCACAGAATTGTACCAACGACTTCTTGCAGCAAGGATTCGACACATACTATCTCGTGCCACACATCCAGTAGCCCTAGTACCAGTTGTAGGATTAAAACTTCCATCTACATTTATCTTTATAATATTTTCAGAAGGAGGGTTCCACTTAACTAGTTTCTTCTCATGGTGATCAGTGGGATGAGTGGCACTAGATACCTCATGTAGCACCTCTGCTACCCATTGGGCAACTTTGCTTGGTGAGAAGTGTTGATCTCCCCTTTTTTCCTTGTTTCGGCTGGTCCATATGGCATACGCCGTTGTTGTAATAGTCTCAGCATCCTTCGCAGAACATACCTTCCCGCTTATGATATCTGATGCCCATGTTTTCGGGTGAAGACGAGGGAGTTTGACGCCAGTTGCATCATTTACAGCTTTCCATATTGCTTTAATAGATGGACACGATATAATCGCATGGAAGATAGACTCACCATTATTTCCACAGAAAGAACATGCCCCAATATGTTCAATATGTCTTCTCTTTAAGATACCCATGGTAGGAATGAACTCATGAAGTACTCTCCACCAGAAATGCTTTATCTTTGGGAGAACTTTGAGTTGCCAACATAGCCTCCACATGGGGTGATCAGAACCTCGTGATGATGTTGGATCAATGTGCCGGCGTGCAGCTGCATTACTCGATAAACAGTGATAAGATGAGCGCACTGAATACATACCATGTTTCTCGAATGCCCAGGCTAAAGTGTCACTGTCCAAACCACCAAGAGGAATGGAGAGAATTGCATTAGCATCCGATGGGAGGAAAGAGTTTCTTATGAGATGATCATCCCATGTTCCATCTTTGCGAATGAGGTCACACACTAGAGTAAGGTGAGTATTATCAGGTTTCCACAAGGGGCATAGTGACGGATTAGACGGGATCCATTTATCTTCCCAAATATTGATCTCTCTGCCCGTTCCCACCCTTTTGATGAGACCCATGTTTAGGACAGTTCGCCCACTAATAATCGCTCGCCAAGTATGCGATGAATGTTTCCCTTTCTTAGCTTGCATAAAATCGCAATGGGGGTAATATTTTTCTTTTAATACCCTAGCAAATAGTGATTGTGGCTTCATCATTAAACGCCATCCTTGTTTCCCAAGCATCGCCAGATTGAATGTAGGGATATCACGAAAGCCCATACCACCATGCAGTTTGGAGCGAGTCATGTCCGGCCAATTTAACCAATGCATTTTCCTCTTCTCTGGACATCTCCCCCAATAATAGTTGGATATTGACGATGTAATTTTCTTACATGTAACCGAACTAAGCTTGAAACAATTCATTGAATAAATTGGCATGGCTTGCGCCACTGACTTGAGAAGAACATCTCTACTGGCTGCATTTAGCTTCTTTTCGCACCAACCTGATACCAATGAGCGTACACGTTCAGGAATATGCTCGAAGGCTTCCTTAGTGGATCGACCAACAGCCGTAGGTAAACCCAAGTATTTAGCACCAAGGGCTTCATTTTGGATACCCAAACTGTTACACACTTCCATCTTAACATCATGTTCTGTATTTGGCTGAAGAAAACTGATGATTTTTGTTTATTGACTAGTTGGCCTGAAGCTCGGTTATAATTCTCAATCACAGTCTGAATTCTGTCTGCTCCTTTCTTAGAAGCTTCAGAGAAAATAATGCAATCATCAGCGAACAAAAGATATGACACCCAGGGGGCATGGATGCCAATTCTGATTCCTTTCGCTAAGTATCTTGGACCAGAATTCTTCAATAAAGAAGACAACCCTTCAGCGCATAATAGAAATAAATACGGTGATATAGGATCACCTTGTCGAAGTCCTCTGGATGGCTTGAAGAAACTTGAATTTTCTTCATTCACACGCACGGAAAAAGAGACCGTACGTACACATTCCATTATTCGTTGTGTCCAAGCTTCACTAAAACCCAGCGCAAGCATTAACTGGCATCGTTACTTTCATTGTATTTGTATGTATACGCTGGTTTTGGTGGGAATCTTGGCTGTTTAGTGCGGCCGTGCAGTACTTAATATTGCCGGTGGGTGCTAATCTGACGCACCATGCATCGCCTGCTGGCCGGTGCACACAACGGTCAGCAGAGCAGGGGACACGAGCACATGATGCGGCCAGGGCCAGACATGATTCAGAGATGTTTGTTTATATATCCAGCCATGATTGCATATAAGTATCATTCCTTTTGAGCGCACCAGCGACATACATGCTCATACTCTTTATTCAATTCAAAGTTTATCTGTAACTTTGTATTGCATGTTCTCCTGTATCTACATTCCAATCTCTGCATGCACGATCCACTCTAAAACGAAAAATCTCTGCATGCATGCATGCATTAAGGTGGCCAGCATGCATCCATGCATGTGAAGAGCTACAAACTACTTCCTCTATTTCATAATATAAGAACATTTTCTTTACTAAAGTACAGATACTCCTTTTGCTTAAAATCTGTCAATAAAGTACCGTCCTAATACACTTCCTAGTCATTATTGCTCATTTTGTACTCACACCTTCAGCTACTCTGAACCTTTTTTTTTTTTGCGTGTGGCAGTAACCCTGAACTTGAAAGTGAAGTGAGGCCAAACCAGAGGGCACACTTTCAAGGTATCCATCGCTTGGCCTCAACTTGTGTATTGTTTCCCACTCCACATAATTGTACGTACTAAGATGGTATTCGTCACAAACCATTATACTAGGAAATCCATCTACTACCAGTATTATGCAAATCTTGCCGGGGGAGGCAGGCCGGCCACATGCATGTGTTGTATTCTTGTGCTCTCAAGTGATTGTGCTTTTGGCGGCTTTCGGCTGCCGGCCGGAGCCCACACAAGGCAGCATGTGCACCTTCACCTACACATACGTGTATGCATTCAAAGAAGAGCAACGTATAGTGTTACGTTGACAGGTGGGGCCAAAAAGAATCCTGTCGGCATCACGTGTAAGGTATGGCCATTTCGATCTTTTATAAACCAGAAGGTGAACTGTTTTCCTTTTTCCTTTTTACACTCTGATAGCAAGTGTTTTTTGATGTTCACAATCACCTCCACTGGATTCTTCAGATAGGAAGAGTGAAGGAGGATTGATCACAAATACGAAAATGACCAACTCGACCATGGCACCATGCTAATTGCAGATCCTTATGACCAGAAAAACTGTTTTGATCCTTTTATTTTCTAACATAACATACTCCCTACAAGATAAATCAGTTTGAACGACAACTAATATGATACAGAGGCAGTATTACAGAATACCTTACCGTTATCATCATCATTTATTATTATTATTATTATTATTATTATTGTTGTTGTTGTTGTTGTTGTTGTTGTTGTTTTATACTATTGTTATTGAGCTAGTGGGAGCTCCAGCATGAAAAATAAACATGAAAAGGAAATGGGAACCAATAAAGACCGCCAACTTGCGCAGTTAATTATTCCCTGGAAATTCAAGAAACCAACCGTGCTGTCTTCACTTGGGTGCAAAGAGGCCAAGCAGAGGTGGTGAACCCTGAAAGTGAGCTCTAGGATAGGAGGAGGGGAGCGGGAGCCAACAAACAAGAAGAATAAAAGCTAGGAGAGGTCCAAGATTCCCGCTGGACCTTGGTTCCCTTCTTTTTTCTTGGCTCATTGGAAGGTCCTGCCTGCCATCTGGGTTCCCGGCGACTGGCGCAAGAGAGCGTGGGGTTTTGGGAACTCTAGCATCGACCTCATCATTTCTTTGGTGCGGTGGCTTTTGGGGCGAAATTGGTAAGGTTTCGTATTTTTCCCTTTTTCTCCTGTCTCAGTTTGTTGGTTTGAATTCCATAGCTTTTCTTATTCATCTTCGGTTCTTCGAGATGTCCTTTGTTAGGATCGGCCGCCGTGCCAAAGACTGGCACGAATGCTGAGATTTGCCTTCTCCTCTTTGCAGTATCAGGTGCCGTGTTCATGGCCCAAGGCTATTGATTGGTTGGGATCCCAGCGCTTGCAACGGTTTTATGCAAGGCAGCCTCGCTTCCTGTAAATCAGAAAAGGCAAGTCTTGGATTGTTTGCGATCACAATCTCAGCTCCCTAGAAGGCTAGAAATCTAATCAAGAGAAGCGGCGGTAATCACCGGAGTTGGTGAGGCAAGGGGTCACCTGGATTTTCGCAAGAACAGGGGCGTTACAAGTTGAGGAATCCCTCCGGTCACGTCCAGTTGATTCTTGGGATTGGACATGGAGAGGCAGACCAGCTTCCGCCTGGGCGCGCTGGAGAAGCTCAAGAGCTTCCGGGGGATGGACAACTTCCGGCGGAGCAAGGACAGCCCCGGCAAGCGCGGTGACACGCCGCTCCACCTCGCGGCGAGGGCCGGCAACGTCTCCAACGTCCAGAGGATCCTTGCCGAATCCGACCAGGAGATGGCCGGCAAGCTGGCCGCCCGGCCGAACCAGGACGGGGAGACGGCGCTGTACGTGGCCGCCGACAAGGGGCACACGGACGTGGTGCGCGAGATCTTGAAGGTGTCTGATATGCAGACGGCGGGGATCAAGGCCAGCAACAGCTTCGACGCCTTCCACATCGCGGCGAAGCAGGGCCATCTGGGTAAGCTGTTTTCCTTGTCACCAGTTCAGCCTATTGTTCTGATAATTCTTTTCAATCCAAGCCTGTGAAATGATTCTCCTTAGAAGTCTTTGTAATCAGGATTTGGGCATAGATTTTGGTGCAGTGAGTAGATTGCTCCGGGTCGGAAAAAAAATGTCTATTCTTATCTGATTGAGTTGGTGACATACTGGTGCTCACATCAAGAACAGTGATTTTGTTCATGATCTTCTCATCCAAGAACAAGTGCTAACATCTGACCATCTTTTTCTCATTAATGTCTGAAAATAATGCATACCTGATTTGAGTTGGACTCTAGTCTTGACTATTTTAGTAGGTGGCAACTGACAAGTTGAGTTTCTCTGTAGCACCAGCAGTCCTAATTTATGAGGGGTAGGGAAATTCTGGGTTATTCTCAAAGAAGTTATGGTGTGATGTAGTATAAGATATAGTCATAGTTGTGTTGCGCACGTTGGATATATTGCAACCACTAGTTAGATCTTATCTCACTCTGCTTTATTCTCTATTGGAGCTTATATCATTCTGATATGTTGACTTTCTGATAGTGGAGGTCGAATCAGAGTCATAAGCCATAGCTGTAATTACTTGCTTGATAATATGGTTTAAGGTAAATTTCCAAAATATCAGTGGTTTATTCTCTTCTTCCATTTCTTGATTTTGCAGATGTTCTGAAGGAGCTGCTGCAGGCCTTTCCTGCTCTTGCTATGACTACAAACTCTGTAAACGCCACAGCTTTGGAAACTGCTGCCATTCAGGGTCACATTGATATTGTCAACCTCCTACTGGAAACTGATGCTAGCCTTGCCAAAATTGCGAGAAATAATGGGAAAACAGTTTTGCATTCCGCGGCGAGGATGGGCCATGTGGAAGTTGTAAGATCCTTGTTAAATAAGGATCCAGGGATTGGTTTAAGAACAGACAAGAAGGGGCAGACGGCGCTGCATATGGCGTCCAAAGGAACGAATGCTGAAATTGTGGTTGAGTTGTTGAAGCCTGATTTCTCAGTTAGCCATCTAGAAGATAACAAGGGGAACAGGCCACTGCATGTTGCGACTCGGAAGGGCAATATCGTTGTAAGTGAACAGATATTGTGAATCATTTTCTACAGTTACATATATTTACCATTTTCTGTTATGCTGTTATCAATCATTTGCTATCCTGTGATCCTGTCCTGTTACAGTGTTACTTACTGAACTTAGTTTTGCTAAGGCTAATTGGAGCATAAAGTTCAGCAGCTTTTTTTTGCTGTAAACATCTTCTCTGCTTAGGATTGCAATAAATGTTTTTTTCTTTCAGTAAACAAATAAATAAAATTAAGAACAAGATTATTTGAACTTGTTAGAGGCATAATATTTCACTGAAGCTCAACATAAACATGAAGTAGCTTAGGTTCTTGGGAAAAAGGATTGATGTCTCTTAGGAATTTTTGTTTTATTGAGAACTTTCCAGTTCTATTTTTCAGTGTTTTTTTTGTATCTTGACTGATACATGTTTTAATTCCTTGCAGATAGTGCAGACTCTACTGTCAGTTGAGGGGATTGATGTCAATGCAGTTAACAGGTCTGGAGAGACTGCTCTTGCCATTGCTGAGAAGATGAACAACCAAGAACTCGTCAACATTCTGAGAGACGCCGGCGGCGTCGTAACTGCAAAAGAGCCAGTGCATCCTGCAAACCCGGCAAAGCAGCTGAAGCAAACCGTGAGTGATATCAGGCACGACGTCCAGTCCCAGATCAAGCAGACACGGCAGACCAAGTTGCAGGTCCAGAAGATCAAGAGCAGGCTGGAGAAGCTCCACATCGGCGGCCTGAACAACGCCATCAACTCCAACACCGTGGTGGCGGTGCTCATCGCCACCGTCGCCTTCGCCGCCATATTCACCGTGCCCGGCAACTTCGTGGAGGACATGAGCCAGGCGCCCCCCGGCATGTCGCTGGGGCAGGCGTACGTGGCCAGCGAACCGGCCTTCATAATGTTCCTGGTGTTCGACTCGCTGGCGCTCTTCATCTCGCTCGCCGTCGTGGTCGTCCAGACGTCGCTGATCGTGGTGGAGCAGAAGGCCAAGCGGAGGATGGTCTTCGTGATGAACAAGCTCATGTGGCTGGCGTGCCTCTTCATCTCCGCGGCGTTCATAGCGCTGACCTACGTCGTGGTCGGCCGCGGCGACTGGTGGCTGGCCTGGTGCACCATGGCCATCGGCGCGGTGATCATGCTCACCACCCTCGGCTCCATGTGCTACTGCATCGTCGCGCACAGGATGGAGGAGAAGAGCATGAGGAAGATCAGGAAGGCCTCCGCCAGCCAGTCCCGGTCATGGTCCATGCCGGTCGACTCGGACCCGGAGCTGATCAACACCGAGTACAAGAAGATGTACGCGTTGTAGGTCAGGGTGACGATCAAGTCGCGGGGATCTGTACATAGTTATTAATCATCAGGCGCTGTTTCGTTCGAGTCTCTTCGCTCGAATGATGAATAACTTCCAGTGGGGTTTTGACATTTTGACATGAACCGAAGGTACTTTTGCTGCTGAAACAATATCATCACCTCAGCTGTGCTTGTATTGCAGCCTGGATGGAGATAGGGCACCTGGATCTGTCTGTTGCATGCTGTATGGATTCGTGGTAGTCCTTGTAAGTGGCTTCTTGTACGTATAATTTTGCAGGAGTACCTACAGTTTTTCTAGAGAGTACCGCAATGATCTACCATATTTTTAAAGAAGAGAGCAAAAGATTTACAAGAGATGCGAACATTCGACAAAGATAACACCACACCCACACCTACCAAAGTTCTAACACTACTCTCTCACAAATCCCTTGAAACCACCCACACCACGTATAGCAATCTTTCAATCCCTCAATTCCATTAAGATGGCACTGCACAGTTGACTCCGCTGTTTTTGTTGCTGAATTCTATTGAAGACCCTGGCATTCCTCTGCTTCCAGGAGACCAGGCAACTGCGATCACCATCGTGTCAAAGCCTCGCTTCTCTTTCACCCTGAAGAGCTTTCTTTGCGCCAGCCAGCAATCCAGGAAATGGTCATTTTTACTCAGGCATTGCACATTCAGCCGCATAGAGGTTAAGCATAAGTGCCAAACTTCTCGAGCATACACACACTCAAGCAAAATGTGGTCGGCATTGTTCTTCTGTTGAAGACATGTGTATGGTGAGTCTTGAAGGCCATGCCGGGCTTGTTGGTCAGAAGTCCAAATTGTATATTATACTGCCAGCTGCTACTCGTAAACTGCATTGGGATTTTTCCTCAAAGGGAAGGGTGAAGCAGTACAGTAGAATTAAGTATTTTCCTCAGTGAGAATCAGGTTTATCTAGCCAATAGGAGAACCACGCAAATTCTCCGTCTTCGGCACCTACACACACAAAAGCAAATACTTACACCCAACGTGGGCAAGTGGGTTGTCAATCCCCTTAAACTTGTTACTTTCAAGGATTAATTCCAATAGTGATAGATAGATAAAAAGAAAAGTAAAAAAAATTGCAGCAAGGTATTTTTGTTTTCACTAGAGGCTTCTCTCCCCAACACATAGTATATGGTGGGTAAACAAATTACTGTTGGGCAATTGATAGAAAATGCACATAGTTATGGCGATATTCATGGCAATGATCACACATATAGACATCACGTCTGTGACAAGTAGACCGTCTCCTGTCTGCGTCTACTACTATTACTCCACCAATCGACCGCTATCCAGCATGCATCTATGGCGTTAAGTTCATAACAAATAGAGTAACGCTTTAAGCAAGATGACATGATGTAGACAAAGTAAAGTCAAGCAATATGAATAAACCCCATCGTTTTATCCTTAATGGCAACAATACAATACATGCCTCGCTACCCCTTCTGTCACGAGGTGAGAACACCACAAGATTGAACCCACTACAAAGCACCTCTCCCACTGAAAATAAATCAATCTAGTTGGCCAAACCGAACGGATAAATTGGAGAGAAATACAAAGCTATCATAATCATGCATAATAAAGTTCTGAAAAGACTCAATTACTTTCAATGAATAATCTGATCATAAACTCACAATTCATTGGATCCCAACAAACACACCACAAACGAAGATTACATCGAATATAACTCCAAGAAGATCGAGGAGAACATTGTATTGAAGATCATAGAGAGTGAAGAAGTCATCTGGCTACTAGCTATGGACCCGTAGGTCTGTGGTAAACTACTCACACATTATCGGAAGGTAGCAAGGATGATGTCACTGGTGGAAAAAAGGCCTTTGGTCGCGGTTCGCAACTGCCATTAGTCGCGGTTGCGCAACCGCGACCAAATAAGCGCGACTAAAGCCCCCCACCTTTAGTCGCGGCTGCTTAAGAACCGCGACTAACGGCCCGTCCACGTGGGCGCCAGGCGGCCGTCGGGGCGGAGGACCTTTAGTCGCGGTTCTTCGCCAACCGCGATTAAAGTACGCCACAGGTTTAGGGTTTTAGCCCCCCTAAACCTGTTTTCTGTTTAATTTGTATTGTTTTATTTCTTTTGTGCTTTATTTTAATTTTGAAGGAGTTTCATATATTCTACGGTACTACATACATGCATATGAATGTACAATTTCAAATAAATTTGAAATTAGAACCAAAAAGAATTCAAGAGGAATATACAATATATATTCAATATCATCGGATGACCATATACAATTTTGAACAAGTTTCCATACATGATTTAATGCATATAAAGTTCTACGTCCTCGTAATAGTGTTCTCCTTTAGGATGGAGGACTTCCCTGCTGAACCATCCAGCTAGTTCCTCTTGAAGTGGTCGGAAGCGAGCTTCTGGACTAAGCATCCACCGGAGGTTATTCCTCCGAGCATTGGTATCACTCGAACCCGCTCGAGGTGTATCTCGGATCATCTCACGAACATAGTATCCACATAGATTGGTCTCCGTGGCTGAATATCCCCAGCATTCTTAGCCTTTGACCTTTTGAATTCTAGCTCTTTTTTGAATTCACCGACCTTTGTATCTACGAACCGTCTCCAAACCCTACGAGGCAAAGAAAATTAAATGATCAAGAGAGTTATTAGTTACTTGATATTAGGAAATGAATGAAATAGGCCGATCGATATAGAGCGCAAATGAATGAAAATAATTACTTCGCAGCATTCTTCTCATGCCGCCCCAAAGCTTTGGATCCATATTCAGAGAGTCGTGGGCGAGACATTCGAGGTGTTAACTTTAATTACTAGCGAATCCAAAGGAACTCGCGGACACGATACATGCACAAGACGTCATGCATAACTCATCGATTAGCCGCCACATACCATGCATGGAGTAAACAAAAGAGAATGTGCTCAAGACAGAAACACTCACCCAAAATGGTAAGGAAATAGAATATCACTTTTGAGTTCCTGCTTTGTAAGAAACTGCCACAGTGTCTGCCTCCACGTCGGCGGGTGACGCCCAACACATGTCCATTAACGATGTGTGGGTCAATGAACCCAACATCATGGATGTTCCTTACTCTGCATTCCTTAATCTTCATTCTGCATGTATAATAGCGGACACAACAATATAGTTAGGACATATATATAGTGCAGGCAATATGAACGAGATGGGGTAGAAATTAATAAATCACTTACGTAACGTAGCAACCGATGATAGATTTGTCGAGCTCATGCAGATTGAAAAGCTGGAACAATTCACTCAGTTCAATTTGTACATAGTAATGTTTGAAGTGATGCTCATGTCTAACTTCCGCATAAATATATTCTTTGGCGTTTTATTTTTATGTAACCCTTGTACCATTTCAGCAGACCTTTCATTTGTGGAGGTAGATCCTTTTCTCAAGCAGCTCGACGAGAGGCCCATTCTTGACATATGTAATTACTACCTCCTTCATCGCGCCTCATCAAGGCCTAACAGTTCACGAAGAGTAATACCTAAGTTGGCCGCTTGTTCTCGCACTCGTTACTAATCCTCAGCTGCCGCAGCTTGTATGATCTCGGGGCATCCGGACGTAAGGCTTCCACTATAAGCGGGCAATCGATTGTTTACTTTGTTCCCGAGCTGGGCAACTTGTTTCCGCTTTTTTACTTTCGCCTTCTCCCGCTCTTTGTTCTCCTTGAACATGAGTGCCTGCCTGCAAGTTCACGTGCATAGTCGTTAAGCGATTCTTCATGCTTGGGACGGTGTGCTCAAAATGACTTAGCCCACTTCTTTTGCTCATCGAAAATACTGGCTTGGGCTCGGGCTCTCTTTTCTTCTTGCAGTCCGCCTTCCATTTCTCCAAATCAGCAGCCAGCCAGCGTCGACTTCCTCGGCACTACGCTCCCAAGGCCTTGTGGGAGAGGCTTCATGATGGCTCCGGTACCTTTGTGGTCTTAGGTACATAAGGGTCCGGGTTAATAATCCAGGACTGCTTCGCTTCTTTGCCGTGGTGGATTGGGGCGGCGTCGATCACCCGCCGGACGAGGATCGGGCGGCGGATGATCACCCGCGGACGCTGTGGATCGGGGCGGCGTCGGCGACGTGATTTGAGGTGTAGGTGAACCGCCACGCCACCACCACCACCGTAGGGGTGGACTTGTTGTCCTTGGCGCCTCGCCTGAAACTTGATAAACTTCTTTTGCCATAGAATGAAATGGCGCTTGACATCTCCAAGTCTTTTCTCCCCTTCGTGTAGCAATGTCAATCTCCGTGTCCTCAAACCCTTGGACTATGTCCTCCACCGTGACACGAGCATAGCCATCTTGAATGGGGTTGTTGTGGTGGAGTGCTCCGTAAACATGGTAAAGCACTGCCGATGGCTACCTTCATGGACATGTTCCCGATAGGATAATACAGATGACATTCTTTCATCTCCTTTATATCGCCCACGGGTAGCGAGGAGGCTCCGGTGCAGTAATTTCGACCACCGAGGCTCCGGTGCAGTAATTTCGACCACCGAGGCTCCGGTGCAGTAATTTCGATCGTCGGTGCATCTGCACCAGCCGGTGGGGCCTCCGTGGAAGCCACGCTGCTTCTCCGCTCTTGGCTTCCGAGATCCGCCGGATGATCTTCATGCTGCACCGAGCTGCATCTCTTTCGCTACTAGTACACTCATGGTTTTCTTCATCACATCCATTTCCGATGCCAACCGCGCCACAACATCTGCTTCCCGATCCATATTTCTCTTACGGCTTTTGTAACCGTCGGGTCATCGCTCGGGGAACCCTATTTTCCACGGAATGTGCCCCATGCCTCGTACACGCCCTCCGTGTTCAGGATTCCCGAGGGCTTTTGTCGCTGCGTCGTTCTCTCTGTTGAACTTGATCTTCCCTGTTGAGCATCCTCATTGCGCCAATAAGGGCTTGGGTGGGTTTAATTAATTTGCCCGGTAAACACACTCCCCTGCCTCCGGGTTCAGCGTTCCCCATGCCCGCACCACCAGCTTTTGGCCCTTGGGTCCCATCCTCCGTACTGGACGGATTCTCGCGCCTCAGCTCGCTTCTCCATCTTCTCCAACCTAGGCACCCAAATGCGATACCCTCCTGGCCCCATAACATGATTGTACTCCTTCTTAGCCGCATTTTCCTTATTTTTTTCGATATTTGAATGAACTGCTCCGATTTCTTTTGCTTCACAAATTCTGGCCAATCATGTTTCAGTTTCTCATATTGTCCTTTGAAATCCGAGTCTTGTTCTGCTTGACAAAGTCACGGGCTAGATTTTGCTTGAATTTCCGAAATGCGCCGGCCATCTTATGAAGAGCGAACTGTTTGACTAGCCTCCTCCTCTCCTTGTTTTCCTCAATCTTGTTACCCTCCTCATCGAATTTGTTGTATTCGGAGGTAGAACGAAATGTTCCATAAGCTTCTTGAAGCAATCTTTTTTGTTCTCTTATCGACAAAAGTGAAACCATCAATTCGTGCCTTCTTTGGCTCATTCCACTCTCGACGGTGATCGAGACGTTGTCTCTAACAATGGCTCCGCATTGGCTGACAAACTTGGTGGCGTTCTTGCGGGGCTCCAGCCCTGCCGGTTGCCTTGTCGACAACCTCGATGGTGCATGTTTCTCCTTGTTTCATCGTCTTGGTTGCGCCACGCTTTGACGACGCACTCGATTGTTTCGACGATCCGCCGAGGGCTAAAATAAGAAAGAGAGTCGCGCGTTAGTACACACATATTTATTCAAATCAGTTAGTTTGTATCACCGAGGCTCAATGTATATATATACCTCGGCGCGGAGGTGGTTGCTACTTCCATTTGAAGATCGCTGCTTTATCGACGCTTGTTCGGCATCATCTTGTCGACGGCGCCTTCATCTTCACCGTCAAGGTTCAGATAAGAAGAGATATCATCTTCTTCTTCTCCGGTCGGCACATATAGAATATCGCCGTTTATGATGCCGAACATATGTGCTTCACCGTCCGGATCATAGTTGTCCATAATCGGGTCAGCTCTATCGTCCGCCATTATGTCATCCTGAAAACATGTAGTAAAACAAATTAATTAAGTGAAGAAGGGGCGGTGGCGGTGGCGGTGGCGAAAGGCGGTGGCAAAAGGAGGGGCGAGGAAGGGGTGGGAGAGGGTGTCGCGGTAGAGCGCGAGACGGGCGGCAGACGGCAGCGCCACGGAGAGGGAGGCGAGGACAACACACACGGAGAGGGAGGCGAGGACAACAGACAACCACGTCTTCACGAATGTCATTTTGTGAAGAAACTTTGCAAGCAATTAAACATTTGTCAATGTTTGGTAAAAAAAATACAATTTGTTTTTGGTTTACTTGTCACTCGAGCTCACGTAAGCTCAAGCTCAAAATACCACTTTCGAGATTTTTCTTGTTTCTTTAAGGTCTTTTTCACCTCTTATTAGTCGGGCCCGACATCTCGCCTAAACTTTTCAGCCTGTCCGCAATCTTTCAACTCCAATCGCTATCTATTTTTTCCTAGGGAAGCCCATACGCCCAGCAGCTCTCATGGCTTGAAAAATACCGCTAAAAAAAGACAATGTCTCAAAAAAGTTAATAAGGGCCAATAAGCAGCCACAAAATTAATAAATAAATAGGTGATGCAGACGGACAGGCTAACACATCTTTCCCTAATCCCTAATCCCTAATTCCCTAATTTATTAATATTTTTATTTTATTTTTAATTTTTAATTTTTAATTTTAATTTTTAATAAAGCAAATAGTGTTTCGGTCGTGCGTCAATCGGCTATTTTGCATGAAAGTCCCTTCGCTTCGAGAATTCAACCCACAGCCTTACTTTAAGTGTGTTCTGATGAGATAATGTTTTATTTTTATAGAAAACCCCCGCCACCATCGCCACTTATCCATTGCCGCCATCACGCCACTTATCCATTGCCGGCCTCCACCGCCGGGCACGCCGCCGCTTGCCACGCCGCGTGCACGCTGGAGAAGCCAAGGAAGGGTGATGCGTCAAGGGCGGCGTCCGCGCGCGTGAGCCCAAGAATGGGTCGAGGCGTTGGAGAGCGCGGACAGAAGTAGCCGAGGCCGGCCGGGCGAGGAGGGCGAGCGAGCGAGGCGGCAAGACGAGGCCGGCCGGCGGCGCTGCTGATGGGCGAGGGCGACGGCGGCGGCGCCGAGGGCGAGGGCGACGCGGGCGGCGCCGAGGGCGAGGGCGACGGCGGCGGCGCCGAGGGCGCGCAGAGACGAGGCGAGAATCGAATCGAGCCTTGTATTTATAGCCCCTTTAGTCGCGGTTGGCGACGCGACCATGATTAGCAGGTACCCTTTAGTCGCGGTCGCCTGCCCAACCGCGACTAAAGGGTTTTTATGCGAGTTTTGCGTTCCGCCCCCCTTTAGTCGTCGCGGTTGGGGAGGCGACCATGATTAGTTAGGTAACCTTTAGTCGCGGTTGATCGCCAACCGCGACTAAAACCCACTGCAGGTTTAGGGTTTTAGCCCCCCAAACCTGTTTTCTGCTTAATTTGTATTGTTTTCTTTTTAATTTGTATTGTTTTCTGTTTAATTTGTATTGTTTTATTTCTTTTGTGCTTTATTTTAATTTTGAAGGAGTTTCACATATTCTACGGTACTACATACATGCATATGAATGTACAATTTCAAACAAATTTGAAATTAGAACCAAAAAGAATTCCCACAAGTTCTTCCCGGCCGCCTCTGTCTTCCCACAAGTTCTTCCCG
The DNA here is from genome assembly GCA_021605205.1 of Aegilops longissima. Taxonomy (NCBI): domain Eukaryota; kingdom Viridiplantae; phylum Streptophyta; class Magnoliopsida; order Poales; family Poaceae; genus Aegilops; species Aegilops longissima. The sequence goes on from CM038682.1 coordinate 331,864,962, forward strand.
GCCAGTCTTCCCGCCAGTTCTTTCCCGCCTATGTCTTCCCGCCATTTCTTCACGCCTATCTTGGCAGACGATGCTCCTTTTATAGGCACGGCGCCGCTTCGCTTTGTCTTGTTCCTCCGACAGGCGTGCGTGCGCTACCCACGATCTGTCTAACCTTTAGTCCCGGTTGCACCAACCAGCGGGACTAAAGGTTAGATGACCAGCTCTGGATTCCTCTTCTTCCCGCCATTTCTTCCCTGTCTTCCCGCCTCTTTCTTCCCGCCACTTTCTTCCCGCCTCCTGTCTTCCCGCTCCCATTTTTCCCGCCATTTCTCACTACATATATGTAGCCCGGCTTGGCCAACATTATCACATCTCTACAATCTCTCATCACTCTCTCATGGCTTCCACCGCACCCACTCTAACCTACCAGCAGGTGGAGGAGCTTTGCGCCTCGAACTACCCTTGTCCACCGGGCTACCACGTCCCCACCGGCTGGAGCCTAAGCGCCGGCGTGCAGTCCCTCCCGTCCCTCGTGTACTGCACACGCAAGCGGCCATCACGAACCACTACTACCTCGACCTCACGCCAGAGCAGCGGATGAATCCCACCGGCATCCCGATAACCAGCATACTTGGGACGCCTTCTTCATCAATCGGCGTGAGAGGCGCCGCCGGTATGAGGAGGACGGTCTGCCTCACGAACTTCCACGAGGCCGGCCGTCGGCTATGGTGGTATGGCGGACTCGCAGAGCGTCATGGACTACATCACGGCGGCGATATCCCCGCCTGCGCTACCCTCGATTCGAGCCACGAAGCGCCGCCTCGACGACAATGACGACGGAGCGACGACAAAGCGGCGGCGGCGGCGGCAACTTAGAAGGCGGCGACTACCAAGACAACGACGGCGGCGGCTATGAAGACTACGAGTATGCATATTATACGCCTAGGCAGGAGTATGACTAAATCACTCCAAATTTCATGTATCATCGGTGGTATCTCGAATCATTCAAAATGGACACCAAACACATCACGGGTAATATAATTCACATGATCCATTCAACAAAGTTTGGTACAATAAATTATTACACATCATTTCTTCCTTGTGTCCCTGCTTGCTTACGATTGTGCCGTATCCATGGAGCATCCTCATCATTTAACTTAATGCTTGGGTCGTTGTTCACTTTGAAGGGCGGAATTTCAGCAAACATATTATAATCTTCCGACATGTCTGTCTTGTCCTCCACTCCCACGATGTTTCTTTTCCCGAAAGAACAATGTGGCGCTTTGAATCATCGCATGATGTACTGATCGCTTTCTTATCTTTCCGCTTCCTCGGTTTGCTACTCATGTCCTTCACATAGAAAACCTGAGCGACATCTTTCGCTAGGACGAATGGTTCGTCAAGGTAACCAAGATTGTTGAAATCCACCATTGTCATTCCGTATTGCTGGTCCACCTTTACCCCACCTCCTGTTAGCTTGAACCATTTGCACCGGAACAAAGGGACCTTAAAGGAGGGTCCATAGTCAAGTTCCCATATCTCCTCTATGTAACCATAATATGTGACCTCTTGCCCATTCTCGGTTGTCTGCATCAAAGCGGACACCACTGTTTTGGTTGGTGCTCTTTTTATCTTGGGCGATCGTGTAAAATGTATTCCCATTTATCTCGCACTTTGGAGAGTCGTTATAGTCGAAGATGGTGTCTTGGCCAACATGTACAGCTGATCTACAACATCATTGTCATTCATTAAATGTTTTCTCAACCAACTGCCGAAAGTCTCCATGTGGGCCTTCCTAATCCAGGATTCAGCTTCCCGGGTTGTCGAACGTAAAATATTCTTGTGTTTCTCAAAGTACGGAGCCACCAAGCTGGAATTGGTCAAGATGCGATGTGGTGTGCTTCATCGAGAATGGCCGTCCATACATATCGTTGATTTCCTTCCGATCGTGCCTTTTCCACTTAGTCTCCCCTCGTGCGCGATCGAGGAAGACCAATCGGCTTAAGGTCGGAACAAAGTCAACACAAAACTCAATTACCTCCTCATTTCCATAGCCCTTGGCGATGCTTCCTTCTGCCTAGCACGGTTACTTAACATATTTCTTTAATACTCCCATGAACCTCTCGAGGGGAACATATTGTGTAGAAATACAGGACCGAGAACGAAAATCTCTTCGACTAGGTGAACCAGGAGGTGCGTCATAATATTGAAGAAGGATGGCGGGAACACCAACTCGAACCGACAAGACATTGGATCACATCGCTCAGAACCGTGGTAGAACTTCCGGATTGATTACCTTCGAGAGATTGCATTGAGGAATGCACATAGCTTCACAATGGCTACTCGAACATTTTCCGCAGAGCCCCTCAAAGCAATCGGAAGCAATTGCGTCATAATCACGTGGCGGTCGTGAGACTTCAGGTTTTGGAACTTTTTCTCCGCCATGTTTATTATTCCCTTTATATTGGGCGAGAATCCAGACGGGACCTTCATACTGCTCGGGCATTCAAAAAGATGACCTTCTCTTCTTTGGTCGAGGCGTAGCTGGCACGACCTTGAAACCATTCCGGATGCGGTCATCGTGGTCTTTCAAACGTTGCTGGTCCCGCCGTGCTTCCTTTGTATCATTTGTCTTCCCATACACGCCCAAGAAGCTTAGGAGGTTCACGCAAATATTCTTCGTAACGTGCATCACGTCTATTGCAGAGCGGACATCTAGGACTTTCCAATATTCTAGCTCCCGAATATAGATTTCTTCTTCCACATGGCTGCGTGCCCGTCGGCTCCCTTCGAACTGATTGTCCGCCAGACCCTTTCCAAAGATGACTTTCAAATCCTTGACCATATCAAATACCTCAAAGACCGGTCGTTCCGCAGCTTCGCCGGTGATCTGCCTTGCCGTTGTAATGCTTGCCTTTCTTTCTTCTTCGATGAATTTTCGAAGAAATCGACGATGCCCAAGGTACACGTTCTTCTTACAATTTGGCAAATGTACACTTTCGGTCTCATGTAAGCAGTGCGTGCATGCATTGTATCCCTTATTTGACAGTCCCGAAAGGTTACTAAGAGCAGGCCAATCGTTGATGGTTACGAAAAGCAACGCCAGGGTCAAATTCCTCTTGTTTGTGCTCATCCCACACACGGACACCACCCCACAGCTGTAAAAGTTCATCAACTAATGGCCTTAGGTACACATCGATGTCGCTTGCCGGGTTGCTTCGGACCTTGGATGAGAACGGCATCATAATGAACTTCCGCTTCATGCACAACCAAGGAGGAAGGTTGTAGATGCATAGAGTCACGGGCAGTGCTATGGCTGGAGCTCTGCTCGCCAAAAGGATTCATGCCATCCGTGCTTTAGAGCAAATCTTATGTTCCTTGCTTCAGCTGCAAAATCTTTGAACCATCCGTCGATCTTTCTCCATTGCGCTCCATCTGCGGTGTGTCTCAACTCCCGTCCGACTTACGGTCCTCTTTGTGCCATCGCAACAACTTGGCATGCTCTTTGTTCTGAACAGACGTTTCAACCGTGGTATTATAGGAGCATACCACATCACCTTGGCGGAACCCTCTTCCGGTTTTCGCCCTCAACATCGTCACCGGGGTCATCGCCTCGATCTTATAACGCAATGCAAAGGTATACCGGCATTCATTCAAATTCTCGATTCACAGCGGTAGAGGATGCGATCGTTGATGCATGCATGTATCTTCGTAACCTCTAAACCTAGAGGGCGACAACCTTCTTTGCTTCAGACGTCTTCAAGGGCAACTCGTTATCCTTTGAAACATATTCTTCAACATTTTCAGCAAGTTTTCAAATGCCGAGTCAGCTACACCTGCCTCGCCTTCCATTTCAGCAAATCCAGCAGCAGCCCAGCTTTTTCGCACCATCATCGCATCCGGGTACAACGCCTTTACGTGATCCTCTAACATGCGATCCAAATTCTCCTCTCCTTTTCAGTTTCGAACGTCTCCGTGCATCAAGCAATGGTCCGACCAAGATCATCAACGGATCATCACGTGCCTCTTCTTCACCTTCCCTTCACCTTCAAATCCTCCATGAAAGTATCACCGAAATGAGCAAGATAGCTTTCATCGATGAAATCATCCCTTCTTCATCTTCTTCCATTATAACCCCTCTTTCTCCATGCTTGGTCCAACAATTATAGCTTGGCATGAAACCGTGCAAGCGGATGCATGTGAACATCTCTTGAGGAAGAGTAACCCTTCGATTCTTACAGATAACACATGGACAGATAACAAAACCCCCGCTTGTTCGCATTAGCCACTACGAGGAAATCTTTCAAACCCGTAGTGAACTCGCCGAGAGTCGGTTACCGTACATCCATTGCCGATTCATCTGCATTATTATAATATAAAATATATAATTAACCATCATGCATTTATTAAACTAACTAGCTACAAACAATATAAATTAAACAATGAACTACACACATGCATATTTTATCAATGACACATCAAAGGTTCATCAAGTTGCTAACCGCGATCGAGGAGTGTGGCTCCAACACTTCATGTCATGTTTGTTTCATGCTCTTGGGGCATTTCATCAAACACCTTATGTGCATAAGAGGAACCAAAAGCAAACCTACACCCACTTGTGAAGAGAATGGCTCCAAATGGCTAAGTGTTGGCTGCTGGATGGGTATATATAGGGAGGGCTTTAGTTGCGGTTGGCACAGCAAACCGTGACTAAAAGGTGCCGAAAACCTTTAGTCGCGGTTGTCCTGCCAACCGCGACTAAAGACCTCACGTCGCCACTGGCCACCGAGCCACAGGCCCAGCCTTTGGTCGCGGTTCACCTCGAATCATGACTAAAGGTCCCATTAGTCGCCAGTTCCTACAGCCCATGACTTATGGGGCTGGACGGAAGCCTGTTTTTCCACCAGTGTGTAGAAGCCCTCCGTGATCGATTCCCCCTCCGACAGAGTACTAGAAAAGGCCTCCAGATATTCGAGAAGCTTGCGGTGGCGGAAAAAGTGTTTGGGGTGGCTCCCTGGGGTTTTCCAATATTCGAGAATTTATAGAAGTGGAATTAGGTCAGAAGGAGCCACGTGGAGACCACAAGATAACAGGGCGTGCCCTACCCCCCTGGGCGCGCCCTGTTGCCTTGCAGTCTCCTCGCTTCGCATCAGGTCTCCTTCCGAAGCTTCTAGGGTCTCTTTTGTCCAGAAAAGTATCATTAAAAAAGTCTCGTAGCGTTTGGACTCCGTTTGGTACTAATTCTCTGGAAAATAAAAAAAAGCAGAAAATAGCAGCTGACACTAGGCACTGGGTTAATAGATTAGTTCCCAAGAATAATATAAAATAGCATAAAAGTGCATATAAAGTATAAAGATTGATAATCTAATAGCATGAAATAATCAAAAAATATAGACATGTTGAAGACATATTAGCATCCCCAAGCTTAATTCATGCTCGTCTTCGAGTAGGTAAATTATAAAAACAGAATTTTTTATATGAAATGCTACCTGACATGTGTATCATGTAATCTGTTTACGTTATAATCATTGAGAAACGATGAAGTAGCAATATAAACATAATAATATCCATGAATATAAGAAACATAATCATTACTTGTTCAAAATATACGATCCTTAACGAATATTATCCCCACTCACTTTATCACGTTAGCATGGCATGACTCCGCCTTCACTTCATAAATATAAATTATGAGCACCCCGGTGTCAAACCAGACAATTGGATCATACTTCTAACGCACTTCAACATTTTTAACCCCACGCAATACATGAGTGTGAGCCATGGATATAGCTATAGATGGAATATAATGCGGTGATAGAGATCAATAAGTGAAGTCAAAAAGGAAGAAAGTCTCGCATCGACGCGGCTAATCAACAGGCTCTGGAGATGCCCATCAATCAATATCAATGCGAGGAGTAGGGATTGCCATGTAACAGATGCACTAAGAGCTATAAGTGTATGAAAGCTCGACGAAAACTAAGTAGGTGTGCATCCAACTCGCTTGCTCATGAAGACCTCGGGCATCTGAGGAAGCCGATCATCGGAATATGCAAGCAAAGTTCTATAATGAAAATTTCCCACTAGTATATGAAAGTGGCAACTCATGAGACTCTCTATATGAAGAACATGGTGCTACTCTGAAGCACAAGTGTGGAAAAGGATAGTAACATTGTCCCTTCTCTCTTTTTCTCTCATTTTTGTTGTTGGGCTCTTTTTGGCCTCTTTTTTTCGTCTGGAGTCTCATCCCAACTTGTGGGGAAATCAAAGTCTCCATCATCCTTTCCTCACTGGGACAATGCTCTAATATGACGATTATCGGTGTGAAATCCGGTAGACCGCTGGGTAGGGGGTTCCAAGCTGTGGATCTCGTATCAAGGGTAACTGGAACATGAAGACGATGTTTACCCAGGTTCGGGCCCTCTTGATGGAGGTAAAACCCTACGCCATGCTCTTGTTTATATTGATGAAGGTGTATCAAATACATAGTTGATCTCGATCGTAAGATGTGTTTTAACTCTAGGGCTAGGTGAATGAGATTGTGTTATATACATGCCAGGTAGGGCTCCTAGGGTTACAAGGTCGGTATCCAGGCGTGGAGGCGGCAAGAGGAGGCTTGGAGTGTACTCAAGTCTTTGGCAGATGCAGTCTCGATCATGCCCCCATCGTGCATCTTCTGGAGTCCATCTTGGGATGAATGAGGGCCCACCAGCCCAGCCCGAGGAGCATGGGCCGACTAGGTAGTCTAGGACACCGTCAGTAACCCCCGAACTGGTCTTCTATGCCGAGGACGATCTCTTTGATGAAGATAACCTCGCATCTGAAGTCCTTGGCTTGATAGAAGAGTTACCCTTTGTGTCTTTAAGATCCACGAACTATTCTTTAAAGAAGTAGTGCCCTGCAAATAAAACTTGGCCGAGCTCACGCTTTGCTCGAGGAGGCGGGGTTACTTAGCCTCGAAGGCCGACCACGTAGGTGCGAATAGTTCTGCCTAGCCTGACAACTTTATCGAAGCAGCGCAACCCACGACGGGTCAGGCAGTTACTGCTTACCCCAAATCGTGGCCCGAGGCAGCCTCTTTAGTGGCGCGTCCCATCAAAGTGGAGATCGTGCCCGTTTCCTCAGGGATATCATCAAGATTTGGTTTTCTCCCATACACACAACGACATATTTTGTGGGGGAGTTGCGTTTTAACCGGAACAACAAGGAGGACTCTTGGCCTTTCACCAGCCTATAAGAGCAAGAAAACAACAGCGCAAACAAGCACACTCTCATTTCCCCCTTCTGTTGCCCTCTCGAGCTCCAGCGTCCAGATCCAATCTCGCTTCCATCCACAACACGCCCAAGCTCCCCTACCCAATCATGGCTGACACCCTCAAGGTGCACTGGGGTGGCTCCATTGTGACGGAGAGCACCATCCTAGAGCTGCGTAGTGCGGGATACATCCCTGCCAACATCGCTGCCCGCGCTCCTGGCGCCAACCAGCAGGTGCCCGCTCCCAACCCAGGAGAGCGGGTAGTCTTCGCCCCCACCTCATCAAAGGTTTAGGGTTCCCGCTGCACTCTTTCGTGCATGGGATCATGTTCAACTATCGGTTGGACTTCCACCACCTGGCCCCGAACTCCATTCTGCACCTTGCCTCCTTCATCATGGTCTGCGAGGCCTTCCTCCGCATCGAGCCACACTTCGCCTATGGCTGAAGATCTTTGGCGTCAAGCCGAAGCCAGTGGCTCCGATATGGTAGAGTGCGAAGGGGCCATGATCAGCAAGATGTTGGGGAACGCAGTATTTCAATTTTTTTTACCTACGATCACACAAGATCTATCTAGGAGATGCATAGCAACGAGACGGGAGAGTGTGTCCACGTACCCTCGTAGACCGAAGCGGAAGCGTTTAGTAACGCGGTTGACGTAGTCGAACGTCTTCACCATCCAACCAATCCAAGTATCGAACGTACGTCACATCCGTGTTCTGCACATGTTCAGCACGATGACGTCCCTCGAGCTCTTGATCCAGTTGAGGACGAGGGAGAGTTCCGTCAGCACGACGGCGTGGCGGAGGTGATGATGAAGTTACCGGTGCAGGGATTCGCCTAAGCACTACGACGATATGATCGAGGTGGTAAACTGTGGAGGGGGCACCGCAAACGGCTAAGAGATGTCTGTTGTCATTTCGGGTGCCCCTGCCTCCGTATATAAAGGGGGGAGGAGGAGGTGGCACCCCTAAGGGGGCGCGCCATAAGGGGGGAGTCCTACTTGGACTCCTAGTCCAAGTAGGAGTCGCCCCCTCCTTCCTTCCACCAGAGAGGGAAAAGGGGAAGGGAGAGAGAGGGAGAAGGAAAGAGGGGGGCCGGCCCCCTCCCCTAGCCCAATTCGGTTTGGACAGGGGGTGCGCCCCTCTCACGTGGCCTTTCTCCTCTCCTCCAATAGGGTCCAACAGGCCCAATACTTCTCCCGGGGGGTTCCGGTAACCTACTGGTTCTCCCGAAAAATGCTCGAACCACTCGGAACCATTCCGATGTCCAAATGCAACCTTCCAATATATGAATATTTACCTCTCAGCCATTTCGAGACTCCTCGTCATGTCCGTGATCTCATCCGGGACTCCAAATAAACTTCAGCCATCAAATCACATAACTCATAATACAAATCATCATCGAACGTTAAGCGTGCGGACACTACGGGTCGAGAACTATGTATACATGACCGAGACACATCTCTGGTCAATAACCAATAGCAGAACCTGGATGCTCATACTGGTTCCTACATATTCTACGAAGATCTTTATCGGTCAAACCGCATAACGACATATGTCATTCCCTTTGTCATTGATATGTTACTTGCCGGAGATTCGATCGTCGATATCATCATACCTAGTTCAATCTCGTTACCGGCAAGTCTCTTTACTCGTTCCGTAATGCATCATCCCGTAACTAACTCTTTAGTCACATTGCTTGCAAGGGTTATAGTGATGTGCATTACCGAGAGGGCCCAGAGATACCTCTCCGATACTCGGAGTGACAAATCCTAATCTCGATCTATGCCAACTCAACAAACACCATCAGAGACACCTGTAGAGCATCTTTATAATCACCCAGTTATGTTGTGACGTTTGATAGCACACAAAGTGTTCCTCCGGTATTCGGGAGTTGCATAATCTCATAGTCGAGGGTTTTACCCTTTTTTTCCCGGTTCTAACCCCCCTTTTTACCCCCCCCCTTTTTCCCAAAACCCCATGGGTTTTGGGGGTTTTTGGAAAATTTGGGCCTTTTATTTCCCCCCTTTAAATTTTAAATTCGGTAACCCGTTTTTCCCCAAATTTTTCCTTTCCCTTTTTTCCCCCGGGGGAAAAAACCCCCCTTTTGGCCCAGGGGTTGCCTTTATTTCTTTAAATTTTTTAACCCGAGTTTGGATTCTCTTTAAAGGGGGAAGGGACCCTTTGGCCCCTTTTCCTTTTTCCCCCCCCCTTTTTGGGAGGGTGGAAAAACCCCAAATGCCCCCCCGCCAATTGGGTTTCCTTTCCCCCCCCTTTTCCCCTTTGAAATTTTTTTGGGGAAATTTTTGGCCCCCATAGCCCCTTTGGGTTATTTTTTTCCCCAAGTTGAAATTTTTTATTTTAATTTCCATTTAGTTCTTTTTAAATTTAAAGCTTAAAATTTTTCTTTTTAGCTTTGGCTTTTGTTTTTTCCCTTTTTTTTCAAATTTTAGTTTTCCCAATTGGTTTTCCCCAATTTTCCCATTTTTTTTTTTGATTTTAGGGTTTGGGCATTTTCCGTTTTGGCAAATTTCCCGTTTTTTCCGGGTTTTTTTTGTTTCTTGTTGAGTTCCCTTTTTTTTTTCAAATTTTTTGTTTTTAAACGCCCGTTTAATTTTTATGGCCAAAGGGTCTGGCCTTTTTTTTTTTAATGTTTCTTTTTAAAATTTTTTTTTCCCGTTATTTGCCTTGTTTTTGCCTTTCCATTTTCGGGATTTTAGTTTTCTGTATTTCTTGGTGGGTTCGGTCCCAAATCCACTTATTTTTCCTGTGTTCAAATTTAATTTTCTTTTTTGGGGTTATTCCCGTTTTTGGTTGGTCAAAACTTTTTTCTTATTTTTTCCCTGCCTTTGTTTTGGGTTTCCTTTGGTTTTTCAATTAAAAAACCCATTTTTCCCAAGAAACGTTTTTTAATTTAGTTTTTCATTTCTATTTTTTTATTTGTTCGTTTTGCATCATCCCGGTTTTTTTTTAGGTTGGGTTTTTTGTTTTGGGGCCCCTTTTTTGGGGGGTTTTTCATGATTTAAGGGTTTTTTCCGGTTTTTTTTTTTTCTTTTTTTCAGTGCCTTTAAATGGCCCTTTTAGGGTTTTTTAGTTTGGGCTTTTCCAAATCCTTTTAATTTTTTGTTTTTCTTTTACCATTTAAGAATTTTTTGTTTTGCTAAATTTTTTAAAGCAAAGTTCTCTTAAATTTGTTTTAAAAGGGATTAAAGTTTTTGGCTGGTTTAAATTTCTTTGATTTTTTTTTTTTGGGTTTTTCATTGTTTTAGGGTTGTTTTTTCCTCGTTGGGGGTTTCATTTTTTTTTGGGTTTTTTTCCCAATTTTGTCCCTTTTTTTTTTTGGGCTTCTTCTTTTTTTCCTTTTCAGCTAGGGTTTTTTTTTTGTCTTTTTCCTCCTTTTTTTGGCTTTAAATTTTCCCTTTATTTCCCCTTTTTTTTTATTTTTTTTTTCTGCCCTTTTCGTTTTTTTCCTTTTTCATTTCTTTTTCCCTTTAACCTTTTCGGTTTTTGGGTTTCATTTAATTTTTTTAAAATTTTTCGGGGGTTTTTAATTTTTTCTTTTTGGACTTGATCCATTTTTTTTATTTTTTATTTGGAAAGGGGGAAATTTTTTTTTTTTCCCTTTTAAATTTTCCCCTTTTTTTTGTTTGTTTTCCCTTTAGGTTTTTTAAACCCCCCAAGTTTTGGGTTTTCCAAACCCCCAAATTTCCCCTTTTTTTGGGACATCCCCTTTTTTCCCCGGCCACTTTTCTTTTTTTCCCCAAATTTTTTTTTGTACGGCTTTTTCCCCGGGGGGGTCCCTTAAATAATTTTTCCGGGGGCTTTTCGAATTCCCTTTTTTTCCTTTCTTTTTTTGGGGTTTTTTGGGGCTAATTTTCTTTAAAAACCGGGTTTTTTTTTTAAAAATTTGGGTTAGGCCCGAAAAGGGGTGTCCTTTATCATTCGTAAAACCCGTTCTTTTTCGTTTTTGGGCCCCTTTTTTCCCTGGGTTTCCCAAATCCCTTCTTTTTCGGTTTGTTTTTCCCCTTTTTTTTCGTTTGGAAGCCCAAACCCCTTTTGAATTTTTCCCCCCAAAGCTGTTTATTTTCCGGTTTTGGGGTGTTCGGGTTTCCCTCAATGGGTTTTTTCTTTACATGTTTATTTTGTTCTTTTTGTTTTTTCGGGATTTTCCTTGTGGGCCCCTTTTAATTTGGGTTTTTTTTTTCTGAAATCAATTTAATTTTTTGGGTTGATTTTGTGGGGCTTTGTAATTTTTCCCATTTAGGTTTTGGTTAAGTTAAGGGTAACCCGCCTCTTTTATTGCGCCAAACCCCCTTCCAAGTGGCCAAACCCACCAAACTCCCCTCCATGTTTCGGTCGTTCGATCACGATCCGGCAAACCGACCTCATTTGAGTCTCCTAGCTCCCTATGCCTATATAAACACCTCCCCTCCAAATTTCCAAATTCCCCTAACCCTAGTTTTCCCCTGGACGGCCCGGGGCCGCCGCCCCGCCAAAGGGAGCGCCATGGCCCCTCCGGTCCCCCGGCCCTGGGCCCGGGTAAGCCCCGGCCCCGCCCCACCCCCCGGGGCCCGGCCCCAGGCCTGCCCCGCCGCCCGCAGGCCTCCTCCGCCGATTCGGGCGAGCGCCGATCCCCGGCCGCCCGCCTGCTTCCTCCTCTCTCCGACCCTTTTCCCGGGGCCCGAACCCGCGTGCCTCGAGCCGCGCCCGATCCAGTCCATGAGGTTGATTTCTCCCAAAATTCCACCAAGTCCCGAAATTTCTTTTGTTGCATTTTCATCATGCCATAACTCTGATCCGTCTGTTTGCTGTTATTGTCAAAATGTTCGCCTCAAGAGTAGATCATTCATCTCATTACATCTTCTCATTTGAGCTCATCTTGATGCCAAATGCTGTTGGAAGAGGCTATGTGATGTTAGTTTCCTTTTAACGTAACATGCACTTTTGTCATTTTTGCCATGATTGATGTGTGACCCTATGAACTTGAGTCCACATGTGTTTTGTAATATGCCATGCCATCTTTCCAGAGGTGTATGCCAATTTTTGATCTATGTGGTGACTAGCAAAGCATGCAAACTAGGCTTCCTGTTGTGATTTCACTGTCTCTTGGATATTTTATGCCATGTTGACTTGATGCTCTGAGATATCCATGCTTATTTTGAGTTACTTCTAAGGATGTTTTGTTCTACATGTCTTGCTCTATCCATCCATGCCCTTGTTTGCAATTTTGGAGTGCCATGCTTGAGTCAATCGAGCTCTCCTTTTGCTTCAAAATGTTTCTCAGATTGTTTACAGTTATTCAATTTTGCCAAGGTTGTTGTAGTTGATCCTTGCATGCTATGATGTTGTTCTTGCCATGTATAGCTTCTATGCCATGTCTTCTTGATGGATGTATGCTAGTTTATCATGTATTGCTCTGGGTGAGTGATTCAAGCTCACCAACATGCCTACTTATTGTTGTTCCTCCATGTTCAAATCTGTAATATAACTTGTATGTTTACATGGTGCATCATATTCTGATCCTTTTGGCTCATGGTCGTAAGGGACTTTTGTTCTATGCATTTAGTAGATTCATGCCATGCCTTTGTTTGCCATGATAAGTTCCTGTAACATGTTGTTTCATAGCTCTAAACATTGCAACTGATGTTATTTCCAATGCCTAAAGTTATTATTTGCAATCTTGCCATGTCATTTTGAGCATGTTCTAGTGATTTGAGATATTCTGTTCATGTTTTGTCATGCTTTACCTGTACATCATGCCCATGCCTTTTGTTTTCAGTTGAGGTCCTGTAGCATGTTGTTTTGATGCTTGCAATATGCCTACTTGCTGTTTGGGGATTTTGTCATGACTTGTATAGGTGTATGTGTTGCACCTTGTTCCTTTGAGTGTGCTCTATAGATACTTGCTTGATTTTGCATGTAGCTTCATATTATCATGTTGCATCCATGTTTGGAGGTGTTGTTTGATGTTTGGGTGCATTTTGCATCAATGCCATGTTTTACTTGTTTTGCTCATATCTTCTAGACCGTAGTCTGAATCTAATGAACTTTATATGTAACTTGACTAGAATTTCGTGTCATCGTGTGCATCTTAAATTGCTTTTTAACAACTTGAACATAAAGTTATTCAGATCTGGACCAATTTCGAAATTTATATGAGGACTTACCGAATTGTTATATGTTGTCTCCGGCCTCATTTAAACTTGCTTTGATGTGTTGCTTTGTTTGCATCATCTCTTGCCATGAGTAGCTTCATGTAGCTTTGTCATGCATCATGCTTGTTTGTGCATCATGCCTTGTTCATGTGGTGTGTTTACTATGTTGGTGCTTCTTCTTGTTAGTTCCTGTTCGTATGATGAGATTCGTTTGTTCACGCTGTTGCTTCATCCGTCGTCTTTCTTCATGGACTCGCTTCTTCTTCCTTAGGATTTCAGGCAAGATGACGCTCCTGGATCCACTACTATCATTTATGCTAGTTGCTTCGTTTCTTTCGCTATTGCGCTACCTATTACCTGTTATCAAGCCATCCCAAATTGCCATGTCAGCCTCTAACCTTTTTCACCTCCTAGCAAACCGTTGTTTGCTATGTTATTTGCTCAGCCCTCTTATAGCGTTGTTAGTGCGGTTAAGATGAAGTTTGTTCCTTGTTGAACATGGAGATGTTGTTCCTTGTTGAACATGGAGATGTTGTCTTGTTGGAACATGTTTACGTTGGTTATCACAATATATCTTATATTATTAATGCATCTATATACTTTGTAAAGGGTGGAAGGCTGCCTTATGCCGTGTTTTGTTCCACTTTGCGCCTAGTTTCCGCCATATCGGTAATGTTCCCGATTTTGCGCCCTAACGGTCGGGTGATTTATGGGACCCCTTGAAGTTCGCTTTGAATAAGACTTTTCCAGAAGGCCCAACATTGGTTTTACATTTGCCTCACCTAGCCTTTTCCTTGGGAGTCGCGATCCAGGGTCATCTTTATTCCCCGCCAATGCTTGTCTAAGTGGTCCAAACTAGACACCGTGGGACCATCCTTGAAACTTGGGTTACGCTTTGTCCGCTTAGCTTATCCGGTCGTGGCTCGAGCGAGATCGGCTACTATCGGGTGTCGCACGGAGGTCTTCTTGGTCTTGTTTTATTTCTGAAATGTCTTGTAGCCGGATTCCAGCGACGGTCTTCCGGAGAAGGAATATCCTTTTGATCGCGAGGCTTATCATGGCTGTTGGGACATCCTGCGGTATAAACTTTCGAGAGCCGTCCGTTATTGGCATGGGAATTTGTTAATGTCCGTTGTAGAAACCCGAAGTGGATCTCAATTAAAATCACAACTGTATGGAACGTGAGTGTCTTTTTCGGGTTGCAAGGAGAACACGGTTTCGGTTATGTCTGACAAGTAGGAGTTGTGATCACTTCTTGATCATTACTAGTTGACCTGCTTTTTCTTCTCGCTCTTATTTGCGTTGGTTAGCCACCATATTATGTTAGTCCCGCAACCTCACCACTTTTATCCCTTCCTTTCCCATTAAGCTTTGCTAGTCTTGATACCCATGGTAATGGGATTGCTGAGTCCTCGTGGCTCGGAATTACACCACCGATGGTACAGGTTCATGATCATGCTGAGAGCGATGTTTGCATGTTTTGGAGTTCTTCTTCCGCTTCTTCGATCGGATAGGTTCCGTCGGCCGCTGGCTAGGGTGGATGTCGTTGAGTTTCGTTTATGTTTCATCCGAGTGGGTTGATCTCTTGTATATGATGTTGATGTATTCTTGTGGCATTTGTGCCTTATGTATGTACCCCATCTATTATGTAATGTTGATGTAATGATATCCACCTTGAAAGCGTTCAAAGGTCATCCTTTGGGGGAAGATTCCTTTTTGATGGGGCTATTGGGCTGTGGGATCGAGTATAACCCTGGAGCCCCTTGATTATGTAGTTTGGGTGTTAGTCTGAGAAAACAATTTGATTATTAATCAAGTAGGAATTTTTTTTCGTTTCCCGGGCCCCGTGGGAATTTGACGAGGTTTTGGAATTACCCTTTCCCTTAAAATTTTCTTTAGGTTACGATTGGCCGTGTTTTCCTCCTTTTATTGCTTTGCCATTTTGCTTTTTCGCTTTGCAATTCAACCCTTTTTCCTCCCCCTTGTTTTTCCTTGTTCTTGTTTGTTTTTTCCCCCCCCACCCTTTTCTTTCAACCGGAGTCCGTTTGGTATCCTTTACGTTAAGCTTTTTTCTTTTTAATTTTCCCGGTTTTTCTTCAAGATATTCGTCGCCCCTGCCCAAGTTGTTTGTTTTCCCCTATTTTTTTAGTTTCTTCCACCATGATTTTATTGTGGAGTCTTGCTTTCCTAATTGTTTAACCATAATTTGTTGTTGATTTTATCCCCTTTTTGGGTTCAATTGTTTTTTTGGCTATTCTTTTGTCAACGTTTCCTTGTCGTGCCTCGCCGACCCAGAAGCCTTGATTCCTTTTTCCAATTTTGAGGTTTAACTAATTTTTCAATTTTCGGAATTTTTTCCACCTTTCCCGGTGTTTTCATTTATACCCTCCCTTTTTTTCTTTATTTCCGCCTTTTTTCCCGAGTTTCTAAATTTTTCGTTTCCGCAAGTGGTCCCATCCGTGCCATTCCAAATCCTTTCAAATTTTTTTTTCTTGGTCAATTCCTTGTTTTTTCCCAACCCCAATTTTTTGTTTTCGTCCTTTGAAGACCTTCTCTTAAATCTTTCCTTTCCCAGATTCATGGTGTCTCAGTTATCCTTCTTTTTTCCTCTTTTTCTCCACCATATTTCGAGTTGTTTTCCTCCACATCCGGATTCTTTTTAAATTTCCCCCAATTTTCACCGATTAAATTTCTTCCTGTTGCTCAAATTTCTTCATCCTTTCCCTTGTTCTTTTCATTTCCTTACTTTTTTCTTCTAATTTTCCCTGTTTTTTTTCTCGCATTTAATTTTTCTTTCCATTCAAGATTCTTTTCCTTTTTAATTATCAATCAATTTTTTTCAATTTTCCCGTGGTTCATAATCCTTCTCAAAATTCCTTTCAATTTTTCATAAGTGCTACAAAATCCTTTTGGTCTCAATTTAATTTTGGAAGGTAAATCTAAATTTTTTATTTCCCAAGGATTAATCTTTTCCGAGTTTTTCGAGGTAAATTTACTTCCAATTTTTCTCTTTCTTTCCGGAAAATTTCCCCTTTGTTCCATTAAATCAGAAGGTCTCTTATTCTTTTTCCCATTTATCCAAATCCTTTTGTTACCGGTTCTTCCGTGGTCGTTTGTTTTTCATTCTCCAAAGGGTTTCAAGTTTCCTCCTCTCAAGTTCATTTTATTTTTCCTTGCCCAGGTCGCCCCTTTCAATTTTTCCTTTTTTTCCATTCTCACCTTAGAACTTGTTTCTTTCATCCATTCCAATTTGTTCTCCCATTCTCCTGTTTTCTTTTCTCGGTTTTCATTTTCTTCTTCTTAGTTCTTTTCCTTTTTTTCTTTCCTTCGCCCTAAATTACGGTTTTGTTATGGAAGTTTTAAGTGGATTTCACCTTTCCCCAGTTATTCTTTTTTTGGTTTATTTTTTTTGAGTACATCTATTTATTATTCATCAGGATTTCTTTTCTGGTTGTCTGAAATTTTCCCTTGTTTTCAATCCCCTTTTCCGGGTTTCCCTTTTCTTTTTAAATCTGGGCCTTTTCCCCTTTATCACCTAACCCCTTTTCCCTTTTGGGTCGTTATATAATTAAGGTAACCAAAACCTTTTTATTCAGCCCAAACCCCTTCCGTTCCCAAAACCCCCAAATCCTCCATTTTTTTTTCTCTCCTAAAACCCCAAACCCTTTTTGGGCTAGCTCCCATCCTTTAAAAACCTTCCTCCAAATTTTCCTTCCCCTCCCTTTTTTCCTTCCCCAAGGCTTTCCCCACCCTCCCGCCTCGCCTAACGGACGGCTTTGTTTTTTCCCCCGCGGCCCGTTTTGTGGGAAATGGGTTCCCAGGGCCCTCCCCGCCCCACATTTCTCCCCAATCCGGCGGGCCCTGATCCCCCCCCGGGGCCTCCTTTCCCCTTTCCGACCTTTTTCCCCTCCCCCCAGGTAAACCCATACCGAGGTTGCCTCCCAAAATTCCACCAAGCCCCGAAATTGTTGCATTTTTGTTCTTTTCCACCATAACCTGACCAAAGCCTTTTATACAAAATTTCGTTCCCAAAAACATTTCTCCATTCTCGTTTCCATTTACCTTCATGCCCCAAATTTTGGAAAGGGCTATGGATTTACCCCTTTTAATGAAATCCTTTTTATTTTTCCTTTGGGGCCCCTTGCGAGCCCGGTTTTGTAAAGCCTGCCATTTTCCGGGTGTTGCCAGTTTTTGGCAGGGTTGCTAGCCAAGTGCAAATGGCCCTGGGTTTCGCCAGCCCGTTTTTTGCCAGGACTTTCTGGAAATCCGCGAGCTTATGGGTTTTGTTCCTGCTTGTCTTCCTCTCCCTTTTTCAATTTTACCATGCTTGAGAACGGCTCTCTTTTCTTAAAATGTTTCCCCAAAATTTTTCAGTTTTAATTTTGCCAATTGTTTATTATCCTTATCAGAGGTTTTTTGCCGTATAGTTCAATGTTTCTTGATGGATTTCTTATTTATCTTATTGCTCTTTGATGAAAGCTAAAAGCCTATTATTGTTGTTCCTGCCTTTAAATCTTTATTTGCATGTTTAATGGGTGCCATATTTTGATCCTTTTGGTTGGTTAAGGGCTTTTGCATCTTTAGAGTTATGCCATGTTTGTTTCCATGTAAGCCTGAACAGTTTTTCTGTTAAACTTGCCCTGAGTTATTTTGCCAATGCCCAAATGTTATTTTTGCAATTTGAGTATTTTAGATGTTTGTTTTCGGATTTCATGCTGTTTTGCATTTTTGCATCTGCCCATGCCTTTTTTTTCTTTAGGTCCTGGCAGTTGTTTTATGTTCAATTGCCAGTGTTTTGTTGTTTCTGCTTGTATGGGTGTTTTTTGCCTTGTTGCTTTTGGTGTTCTATGATATTGTTATTTTGCTGTGTTATATTTCAGTTCACCATGTTTATTTTGTTTGTTTTGGTATTTTATAATGCCATGTTTAACTTGTTTTCTCATATCTTCCTCTTTTCCTAATGCTTTAAGAATTGCTAGAATTTGTAGATCATGGGTTGCCTTTTGCTGTTTAAAACCTTGAAATGTTTTCAATCTACCAATTTCAAATTTGTATGGGCTTCCGGAATTGTTATATTTGCCCCATTTAAACTTGTTTGATTGGTTTGTTTCATTTTCCATGGTACCTGTACTTTTCATGCCATGCTTTTTGTTCATGTTGTTCTGTGTGGTGTTTTATGTTGGTTCTTCTTCTTTTAGTTCCTGTTGTATGTGTAGGTTGCCGGTTTGGTTGGCTTTGTGTTTCTTTGGTCTTCTTTTTGGATTTGCAAATACCGTCTTTTTAAATTTTGTTGTTTGTTCTTTTGCATTCCATTTACCTGTTTCAACCTCCCAAATTCCATTCACCTTAACCTTTTTAACCCTCCTAGAAACCGTTGTTTGGCATTTAGCTTTTACCCCTTATAGGTTTTAGCTGCAAAATGAATTTGTTCCTTTTAAATAATTTGTTCCTTTTCATTTTACTTGTTGGGTTTCCTTTCATTTATTTGCCATATACTTTGGGGTAAGGCTTTGCCCGGGTTTTTGTTCCATTTGCCCTTTCTGTTTCCCATTGGTTTTTTCCGGTTTTTGCCCTCGGGTCGGGGATTTTGGCCCCTTGGTTTAATGCTTTCCAAAGGCCCCTTTTTTCTTTGTCCCAGCCTTTTTCCCTTGGGATCCAATCCCAGGGTATCTTTTTTCCCCCCAAATGTTGCATTTTCCAAACAGGCACCATGGCCATCCTTAAACTTTTTTCCCAACCTTTAGCACCGTTGGGTGGATTTAGTCCCCTTACGGGGTGGCAAGGTTTGTTGGTCTTGTTTTATTTGGAATGTTTTGGGATTGAGAAGGGGCCTTGGGAAAGGTATTTTTATCCAACTTATATTTTGGGACATTCCCGGTTAAATTTAGGCCTGCCTTGTTTGTCATAATTTTTAATTCCGGAAAACCCGGGGCCTTAAAAACCTGTTGGGAATTGGGCCTTTTCGTTGATGAAAACCTTTGTTTTTGCAATAGGGTTTTTCCTTTTGATCCAGTTCGAGCCCCTTTTTTTTCCCCCTTTTTTTCTGGTTGCCAATAAGCAGGCCAACCTAACTTTACCCTTCCTTTCCCTTAAGCTTTGTGTCGATACCCATGGTAATGGGTTGGAGTCCTCTGGTCGTTTATTCACCAAGGGGGGTTCGATGATCTCGGAGAGGATTTTGCTGTTTTGGAGTTTTTCCGCCTTGTGGGAAGGTTTTTCGGAGCCTGGCTGCTGGTATGTGCGATTTTGTTATGTTTTGACAGGATCTTTAAATTTATATTTGGGCATTTGTGCCTTTTTGTTATCAAGAAGTTTGGTAATGTTCCACCGAAGGTTTAAATGGTCTTTTGGGGAGTTGAGTTCCTTTTGGTTCTTTTTTGGTTAAGCCCCATAATTCTAGGGCCCCTTATTATCTTTTTCCAGTTGAGTCTGAAAACAATTGGGTTTTATTGGGTAAATTTTTTACCCCCCCTTCCCGGGAGGAATCTTGACGAGGGTTTTGTTATCCTCTTCCCTTAAAATTTTTTAGGTTCCAGTTGGTTTTCCGGTAGTTGTTTCCTTTTTATTATTTTCTCAGGTGGTTGATTCTTGTTTGAAGTTAATTTTTCTGGCCTTATTTTTCCTTTTTAAGTTTTTGTTTTTTACCCACCCCCCCTTTTCTTTCAAATCCGTTTTATCCTTTACTCTAAGTCTTTGTTTTCCCAATATTTCAACCGGTTTTTTCAAGTTTCGCCCCCGCCCCGTTGTTTTGTTTTCCCCCCACCCTAACCCAGTTCAGTTTTTCCGAATGATTTTTATTCTAGCCCCCTTCCCTTTGTTTCCCGGAATTTCGTTGTTGGATTCTTCTCCCTTTTTTTCCTGGTTCAATTGTTTTTCGTTTGTCAATTTTTTTCCTCCTCCAGTTTTCCCTTCTTCGCTTTGCCAGTTTATCTTCCAGTTCCTCCAAGTTCGTGTTTTCCTTAATTCGGGTTTCCCCACTTTTTTCTTGTTCGGCATCTTATTCTCAACTCCTTTAACTGTTTTCTTTATGGGCCCAACCCGTGTTTTTCCCGGATTTCCCCGCTCTTCTTTCCAGTTTCTTTTTTCGCCCCAAAATATCCCATAGTGTCTCCAAATCGTTTCAAATTTTTTCTCTTGGGCCCCTTCCTTTTTTCACCCCGGATTTCGTTTTGTTGTTTTTCCTTTTTGGACCCAAAAGGTTCTTTTAAATCTTTCCTTCCCAGCTGGTGCTGCCGTTTATCCTTCGAGTTTCCAGGTTTAATCTTTTCATATCCGGAGTTTTCAATTTTTTGTTGTCTCCATCATCTTTTCAAATTTCTTTCCAATTTTAGTCCCCACCAATTTTTCCTGTTCCTCGATTCTTCTAATCTGATTCCTTTTTTTTTCAAATCCCAGTTTTGGGTTCCAATTCCCGATTTTTCTTTTTATCGTTATTTCTTTCTTTGCCAAATTCTTTTTTTTTTTCATATCTCAATTTTTTTTTCCTAGTTTTGAAGCCCCAAGTTTTTAAATGTCCTTAACCTTTTCATGTAAGTCATGAAAATCCATTGTTGGTCACAATTTAATTTTAAATGATAAATAAATTTTTTTTTTCATCCAAGGTTAATCTTTTCTTGATTTGTTCAGGTAAATTCCTTCCAATTTTTCTCCTTCTTTCCAGTTAAATTTCACCTTTTCTTTCCCTCCATCTAAATCATGGGTCTCTTATTCTTTTCTTATTTTCTTTCAAATCCTTTTTTAACTTTTGGGTCGTTAGATTTTTCTTTAAATTCATCAATTTCCATCCTTCCGTTCATGATTCTTTCCGTTCCCAAGTCTCCTAAATCCTTTCCCATCCCTTTTTTATTTAACCATGTTGAACATTTTTATAGTTCATCCATTTAATTTATTTCCCATTCCGTGGTTTTTTTTCTTTGGTTGTTCTTGTTTTCTTATTCCTGTTTCACCTCTCTTTTTTTCCCTTCGCCCTAAATCTCACAGTCTCTTTTTTTTTAAAACCCTAATTAATCCTTTGTTCCGATTTTCCCGGGGTTTGTTTAATGTTTTTTTTTCCCAAAACCATTATTTCATTCAGTCATTTTTCTTTTCAAGTGTTGCCTATCTCCAGCTTTTCCCTTTTCTTTTTTAACCCACTCCTAGTTTTCCCCTTCTTTCCACTTTTCAAAATCGGTTTTTTCCTGGGTCTTTTTGTCCCTTCTTTTCCCCATTTTCTTTTCCCAAAACTGGAACGAAAACCTCTTTGTTTGAGAACCCCTTAATTCCATGCTTATTTTGAGTTACTTCAGTAAGGATGTTTTGTTCTACATGTCTTGCTCTATCCATCCATGCCCTTGTTTGCAATTTTGGAGTGCCATAGCTTGAGTCAATCGAGCTCTACTTTTGCTTCAAAATGTTTCCTGGCAGATTGTTTACATGTTATTCAATTTTGCCAAGGTTGTTGTAGTTGATCCTTGCATGCTATGATGTTGTTCTTGCCATGTATAGCTTCTATGCCATGTCTTCTTGATGGATGTATGCTTAGTTTATCATGTATTGCTCTGTGGTGAGTGATTCAAGCTCACCAACATGCCTACTTATTGTTGTTCCTGCCATGTTCAAATCTGTAATATAACTTGCTATGTTTACATGGGTGCCATCATATCTTCTGATCCTTTTTGGCTCATGGTCAGTAAGGGACTTTTGTTCTATGCATTTAGTAGATTCATGCCATGCCTTTGTTTGCCATGATAAGTTCCTGTAACATGTTGTTTCATAGCTCTAAACATTGCAACTTTGATGTTATTTACGCCAATGCAAGCTGTTATTATTTGCAATCTTGCCATGTCATTTTGAGCATGTTCTAGTGATTTCTGGAGATAATTCAGTGTTCATGTTTTGTCATGCTTTACCTGTACATCATGCCCATGCCTTTTGTTTTCATGTTGAGGTCCTGTAGCATGTTGTTTTGATGCTTGCGATATGCCTACTTGCTGTTTTGGGCAGATTGCTGTCATGACTTGTATAGGGTGTATGTGTTGCACCGTTGCTCCGTTTTGAGTGTGCTCTATATGATACTTGCTTGATTTTGCATGTAGCTTCATATTATCATGTTGCATCCATGTTTGGAGGTGTTTGTTTGATGTTTGGGTGCATTTTGCATCAATGCCATGTTTAACTTGTTTTGCTCATATCTTCTAGACCGTAGCTCCGAATCTAATGAACTTTATATGTAACTTGACTAGAATTTCGTGTAGATCATCGTGGTGCATCTTAAATTGCTGTTTAACAACTTGAACATAAAGTTATTCAGATCTGGACCAATTTCGAAATTTGCATATGAGGACTTACCGGAATTGTTATATGTTGTCTCCGGCCTCATTTAAACTTGCTTTGATGTGTTGCTCTTGTTTGCATCATCTCTTGCCATGAGTAGCTTCATGTAGCTTTGTCATGCATCATGCTTGTTTGTGCATCATGCCTTGTTCATGTGTGGTGTGTTTACTATGTTGTGTGCTTCTTCTTGTTAGTTCCTGTTTCGTTGCGATCGTGAGGATTCGTTCGTCTACGCTTGGTTCGGCTTCATCCGTTCGTCTTCTTCATGGACTCGTTCTTCTTCCTTGCGGGATTTCAGGCAAGATGACCGCTACCCTGGATCTCACTACTATCATTGCTATGCTAGTTGCTTCGTTCTTTCGCTATGCTGCGCTACCTATTACCTGTTTATCAAGCCATCCCAAATTGCCATGTCAGCCTCTAACCTTTTTCACCCCTCCTAGCAAACCGTTGTTTGGCTATGTTACCGCTTTGCTCAGCCCCTCTTATAGCGTTGTTAGCTGCAGGTCTAGATGAAGTTTGTTCCTTGTTGGAACATGGAGATGTTGTTCCTTGTTGGAACATGGAGATGTTGTTCCTTGTTGGAACATGTTTACTTGTTGGGTTATCACAATATATCTTATATTATTAATGCATCTATATACTTGGTAAAGGGTGGAAGGCTTGGCCTTATGCCTGGTGTTTTGTTCCACTCTTGCCGCCCTAGTTTCCGTCATATCGGTATTATGTTCCCGGATTTTGCGTCCCTAACGCGTCGGGTGATTTATGGGACCCCTTGACGATTCGCTTTGAATAAGACTTTTCCAGCAAGGCCCAACATTGGTTTTACATTTGCCTCACCTAGCCTTTTTCCCTTGGGAGTCGCGCATCCCGAGGGTCATCTTTATTAACCCCCGGGCCAATGCTTGTCTAAGTGTTGGTCCAAACTAAACACCGTCTGGGACCATCCCTTGAAACTTGGGTTACATCGGTACCTGTGACGCTTAGCTTATCTGGTCGTGGCTCGAGGCGAGATCTGTGGCTACTATCGAGGTGTCGGCACGCAGGAGGTCTTCTGGTCTTGTTTTATTCTTTGTCGAAATGTCTTGTAGCCGGATTACGAGATCGATCGGGTCTTCCGGGAGAAGGAATATCGTTAGTTGATCGCGAGAGCTTATCATGGGCTAAGTTGGGACATCCTGCAGGTATAAACTTTCGAGAGCCGTGCCAGCGGTTATGTGGCAGATGGGAATTTGTTAATGTCCGGTTGTAGAAAACCGAAGTGGATCTCAATTAAAATACACCAACCGTAATGCGTAACGTGAGTGTCTCTTTTCGGGGTTGATCGAAAGGAGAACACGGTTTCTGGGTTATGTCTGACGTAAGTAGGAGTACAGGATCACTTCTTGATCATTACTAGTTGACGACCGTTCCGCTTGCTCTCTTCTCGCTCTTATTTGCGTTGGTTAGCCACCATATTATGCTTAGTCGCTGCTGCAACCTCACCACTTTATCCCTTCCTTTCCCATTAAGCTTTGCTAGTCTTGATACCCATGGTAATGGGATTGCTGAGTTCTCGTGGCTCACAGATTACTACACCACCAGTTGCAGGTACATGTTTGCGATGATCATGGCGTGAGGCGATGTTTGCATGTTTTGGAGTTCTTCTTACGCTTCTTCGATCGGGGATAGGTTCGGTCGGCAGCTTGGGCTAGCGTGGTGGATGTCGTTTGAGTTTCTGTTTATGTTTCATCCGTAGTCGGATGTTGATCTCTTGTATATGATGTTGATGTATTCTTGTGGCATTTTTGCCTTATGTATGTATCCCCATCTATTATGTAATGTTGATGTAATGATATCCACCTTGCAAAAGCGTTTCAATATGCGGGTCTATCCTTGGTGGGACTGTTGAGTTCCTTTTGGATAGGGTCGCATATTAAGCGTGTTCAAGTTGGTATCGAGCCTCGACCGACCCTAGGAGCCCCTTGATTGATCGTGTAGTTTGGCGATGTTGAGTCTAGAAAACTAATTTGAGTCTAGTTATATCGGAGTAGGAATTCTTTTACTCCTCAGCCCTTCGTCGCTCTGGTGAGGAATCTTGACGTAGGTGTTTTGAATTACTCCTCTTCCCCTTCAAATTTTTCTTTAGGTTCACGCAGTTGGTTTTCCGGTAGTTGTTCCTCAGCTCTTTTTATCCGGTGCATTTCTCGTCATGGTGGTTCGACATTCTTCGTTTTGCAAGTTCAATCCTCAGTTCTTCCTCCGACGTCGTTGTTTTTCCTTGTTCGAAGTTGTCCTTGTTTTTTCCCACCCACCCACCCCTTTTCTTGTCGGAACCGGAGTCCGGTATTGAGTATCCTTCTACTCGTGCGAAGTCTTTGCTTTCTTTCCTCAATGATTTCAACTGGTGTTTTCTCTTCAAGATATTCGTCTGTTCCCCGTTCCAAGTTGCCTTTGTTTTCCCGCCCTCCCACCCTATTATTCCCGCAGTTCGAGTTTCTTCCGACCATCGATTTTCATTCGTGTGGAGCCTCTTCAGTCTTCCCTCAATTGTTTCAACCGATGAATTCTCGTCTTGTTCGTCATTCTTCATCCCTTTCTTTTTCCGGTGGATTCAATTCAAGTTTTTCGGTGTTGATCATATTCTTTTCCTCGGCTCAAATGTTTTCCCCTTGCTCGTTCGCCTCTCGCCAGTTTATCATTCCGGAGTTCCGATGTAGCGACCAGACCCGAAAGGATCAAGTCTCGTGCTCGATGTCATCCTGGATCGATGTCTTGACACCACACAAGATTGAAGGATTTATAGCAGAGTAGCAATCACACACTTATTACATCGTTGTCCACAAGGGAACTTATTACAATAATATGGCTTAAGGCCATCTAATAATAACAGCGAAGGCTTGGAAGATAAGCGAGTCCATCAACTCCAACGGCATCACCGAGTATAGAACCACGACCTAACACCTTACTCGTCGTGCGAAAAGTCTGCAAGCGTGAAAGTTGCAGCCAAAAATTCAAGACATGGAATATGATGGCATTGTAACACATAAAGAGCAATGAAGGAATAAGCCTATACTACATGCATATATGGCTGGTGGTAAGGCTCTCACGGTTACATTTGCATAAAGCTGATTTTCCCTACATCAAAGGAATAGTTTATTTAACTATCATGGTGGTTGTTAAACAATGAGAATGGTTGACACATCCTCAATCCCAATTAAAAGTACTCATCAAAACCCAATAACTTTTATTTAGAAGTAACATGTTGAGATTCACATGATATTCAATTACAGGATACTCAAATTGTCCATAACCGGGACACGGCTAATCATGATTAGTTTATACACTCTGCAGAGGTTTAGCACTTTTCCCCACAAGACTCGATCGCCTCCGCTTGGTTCTCGTGACTACATGGTGTTTGAGAAGCGGATGACCGAGACATAGTCTTTCGAAGCGCTAGCACCTTACATGTGGGTAGACCGTACCAACCTACATCCCCTACATCAGCTAGCCTACCGTAAGAGTTCGCACGACTTAGTCAACTACGCCAGAGCCCATAATTGGCTTGTGGCTGCACACGGAAGTTTCGGTTTGAATAATCTTATGATCCCTTAGAGCACAGGTGGCGGTCCAAGAAATCTGAGCAAGTCTGATGGAAACCAGTGCCTCAATCCACCCAGATGTGTGTTTAGGTTGCCACCTTAGATAAACCATTAATTAACAATCTCACATCTGTCATGGATATTCACTCACCCAATCCACGTCTACTAGCATAGCATGGCATAATAAGCAAACGTAGAAGTAACTCCCAAGGTTTCATAAGTAAAACAAGTAATAGGTACTACCTCAATCTACTTCCCAAACCCACAATTTAATTTGATCCTAAACATGCAAGTGTTTGAGGAATAGATCTAATGCATAAAAACTGGGTAGTAGAAAAGGTATGATCAAAGTGTTACTTGCCTTGCTGATGATCCGCGAGACCTAGAGATTCGAAGTAACAAGCGGCGCACTCCGGGTGATCTAACGCAGACAAACAACAAGCATACAATAAGTACTCATCTAATGCACGGGGAAATCTCGAATAAAGATCTAACCAGAAAGTTCAACTTAAGAACCCTGGTTGCAAAAGAATCGAATCAAAATAAACTCCGAAAGTCGAAACTCGAGAGAGAACGACTCGGTTTAGCAATCTGAAATTAGGTCAAAATTTCACAGTAGCAAAACTCTGTGAAAGTAGGTTAGTCGGATCGGCGGTTTCGTTACGAAACTCCAGGCGCTTGAATCACCGATTCCGATAAACGGCGAGAAATAAAACAGTTTTGAAAATCGGATCTCAAATCGAATCGGAAAAATAACGGATTAAATCCGATTAAAAGAAAACGACGAACGGATTAAATAGCGGACGTTAGTTAACAGAACGAATCCAACGAACACGTTCATTGAAACGAGCGGTTCGGTGAGCGTTCGTTAAATAAGAAAACCGAAAAAAATAAAACCAATCTAGGTTTTTTCAAAAAACCGAACATCTTTTTAAATAAAACCGGATCGGTTTATTAGGGAAAACCGGATCGGGCGCTGGGCGGCTACCTCCGTGATCTCGCCATGAAGCTCGGCGGGGCTCAGGGGCGGGAGGTCCGCGGTCGGCGAGGGGGGCCATGGGAGGGCGGCGGGGTTCGCGACGGCGGAAGCGGCGGCTTCCTCATGGCGGCGGGGTTCATGGGTCGGGTGAGGCGGCGGGGTGAGAGAGAGAGGCGGGGCGGGTATATAAAGGAGGGGCGCGGTGGCTTGGGAGGGGCAAGGGAGGCGAGGGGAGCCGGACTCGGGCGTGAGGCGATGGCGTCTTGGCGGGCACCTCGCTCGGGCGGACCGAGCACGCGAGGAGGAGGAGGGAGGTGGGCAGGCGGGCTGGTGGCGGTGGGCCTCGGCCCGGGGGGGCCAGATTATTTTTAAAAAATAAAATTTAAACCAAATGAATTAAAAAAAATACCAAATGAACTCCAAATTAAATAAAACAAATTTTCCCCGACTCCTAAAAATGAGTCGAACAAAATGAACTTTAAAAACGGCAAACATGCGTAAATTTTTAAAATGCTCATTTTTGGCCTAAGCAAAACAAATCTTCCAAAACCAAATTTGAGTTATTTATAATATCTTCATTTTTCCTAATTGTTGGGAAAGTCATATTATTCCCTCTCCAAATATTTTTATAGGAAAAACTTTATGAAGATAATTTAAATAAATCCAATTGATCCTATTTTCAAAATTTGAGAAAATCCCAAATATGAAAATAATGAAACTTCCAACTCTCTCCGAGGGTCCTTGAGTTGCGTGAAATTTCTAGGATCGGAAAATGCGAGAAAATATGATATGCATGATGACCTAATGTATAACATTCCAAATTGAAAATTTGGGATGTTACAAACCTACCCTTAAGATGAATCTAGCCCTCGAGATTCGGGTTAACTAGAAAATAGGTGAGGTGGTCCTTAAGCAAAACTTCCTCTCTTTCCTGGTGGCTTCATCCTCGGTATGGTGGCTCCAATTTGAACTTTGCAAAACTTGATAACCTTCTTGTGGGTAACTCTGCTGGCATAATCGAGAATCTTAACGGTTTTTCCTCATATGTCAAGTCATCCTTCAAGCAGTATTGCTTCGGTGTACTGTGTCTCTTAACGGTACCTCTGCTATCTCGGGTGACATTTCTTCAATCGAGAAACATGGAATACATCATGAACTCCCGACAGTCCTTCCGCAATTCCAGCTTATCGCAACTTCTCCCATGCGTTGCAAAATCTTATATGGTCCAGCGAAGCGGGTGCTAACTTTCCTTTCACTCCAAAACGCTTAACTCCTCAAGCGGGATACTCGAGATATACTCTGTCTCAACTTCATACTCAATCGCTGCGCTTTGAATCGGCATAGCTCTTACATGCAGGTTGGGCTACCTTGAGCCTGTCTCGAATCAACTTAACTTTTGTTCGGACTCCTTAATCAAATCTGGTCCAAACAACTCGGCGATCTCGGTTTAGTCCCATGACAACGGTGTCCTGCACCTTCTTCCATCTGAGCCTCGAAAGGGCCATCTTTAAGCTGGTTTGGTAGCTGTTGTTGTAGGAAAATTCTGCATACGGCAAATTATCATCCCAACTAGATCCATAATCTAGTGCACAAGCTCTCGAAGATGTCCTCCAAAATCTGATTGACTCTCTCGGTCTGTCCATCGATCTGTGGGTGGAAAGCTGTCTTCAATTCAATCGGGTTCCCAATGTTTCGTGCAACTGGTTCCAAAATTTCAAGTAAACTGGGTTCCTCTATCCGATCTGATGCTCCTCGGAACTCCGTGTAAGCACACAATTCTGGTCATGTATATCTTTGCCAACTTAGCACTGCTATAGGTAGTCTTGATCGGAATGAAATGAGCTACCTTGGTCAAACGTCGACTATGACCCAAATCGAGTCATATCTGAGCGGGTCTTTGGCAAACCTGTGATGAAATCCATGCCTAGTTTATCCCACTTCCATTCGGGTATCGGCAGCGGTTGTAACAATCCTGCTGGCTTCGATGTTCGCCTTTACTTTCGACATACGTATGCAAACTGCTACATACTACGCAATATCCTTCTTCATTCCGGTCCACCGAAAATATTCTTCAAATCCAAATACATCTTGGTATTTCTGGGTGAATCGAATAGGGTGAATCATGGGCCTCTTGTAAAATCAACTTCCGATCTACGGGTCATTGGGCACATAAACACGGTCTTCAAACCATAGGGTATCGTGCTCATCCTCACGAAATCCTTTAGCTTTTCCTTTGCTCATTTTCTCCTTTATAGAGGCAACTTCCTTATCTGCCTTTTGGGCTTCTCGATTTTGTCCATCGATTATCATTGAATCTCCAATGCTGCTACATAGCCTCTGGAACTATTTCCAAACATAGCTCTCGAAGGTCCTCGGCTAACTCATTGGGTATTCCTCCCATCATTAGGGTATTGGCGTGGTTCTTACGGCTCAATGCGTCTGCTACAACGTTAGCCTTTCCGGGGTGATAATGCAATCTCATATCATAATCCTTGATTAGCTCTAACCATCTCCTCTGTCTCGAGATTCAATTCATACGTGTGAAGATGTACTTCAAACTCTTGTGATCCGTATATACTTCACAATGATTTCCAATGAGAAAATGTCTCCACGTCTTCAAGGCATGCACTGCGGTTGCTAACTCCAAATCATGAGTGGCATAATTCAACTCATGAGGCTTAAGTTGTCGTGAAGCATACTGAAACAACTCTTCCTTCCTGCATAAGTGCGGCTCCAAGTCCTCGGCGTGAAGCGTGCAATACACCTCAAATCCTTAGTTTGATCCGCAATATCAAAGCTGGTGAGGTAACCAATCTTTTCTTCAACTCCTGAAAACTTGCCTCGCAGTCCTCGGTCCATATGAATTTGTTTTCCTTCTTCAACAATTCAGTCATAGGCTTTGCAATCCTTGAGAAATTCTCAATGAATCTTGGTAGTATCCTGCGAGTCCAAGGAAACTCCGAATCTCTCCCTCATGTCGTTGGTGCTTCCCATTTGGTTCGGTCTCAACTTTTGTGGGGTCAATCTGCTATTCCTTCTCCGGATATAACATGTCCGAGAAATCCAACTTCCTTTAGCCAAAACTCACACTTGCTGAACTTGGCATACAACCTGGTGTTCCTCGGTTTCTCAAAACCAATCTCAAATGTTCCTTATGTTCCTCTTCATCCTTGAAAAATCAAAATATCATCAATGAACACCACGACGAATTTATCCAAAAATTCCATAAACACTTTGTTCATCAGGTTCATGGCTGGTGCGTTAGTCAGTCCAAATGACATAACGGTATACTCATACAGTCCATATCTCGTGGTAAACGCTGTCTTGGGTATATCTTGCTCCCGAATCTTCAACTGATGGTACCCTGATCGCAAGTCGATCTTAGAAAACACTTTGGCTCCTTGCAAGCGATCAAACAGATCATTAATCATAGGTAGTGGGTACTTGTTCTTGATTGTTACTTCATTCAATCCACGGTAATCAACAACCATTCTTAAAGATCCATCCTTCTTCTCCACTAGCAAAACGGGTGATCCCCAAGGTGAAGAACTTGGGCGTATAAAACCTTTATCCAATAGTTCCTTAATCTGCTTCTTGATTTCCGCCAAATCCTTTGCGGGTATCCTATCTGATCGCTTCGATATCGGGCCTGTTCACGGCAGCAGCTCGATCAAAACTCAATGTCCCTATCCGGGCATTCACGCAACTCTTAGGAAATACATCAGATAATCCTTCACCATCGGTACTTCTTCTGTACCACTCTCGATAAGCAATTAACTTATGCTCTCCTCGGCTCGTGCCGTGATACATACTAATCCTTCTTCCTTCGGTGTGGTGAGCAAAATTGACCTTGTGGTACAATCTATGTTTCCTCCATACTTTGATAACCAATCCATTCCTAATATCACATCCAATCCTTGGGATTCCGAACTATTAGGTGCGAGGGAAAACATAGTGTCCAATCCTTAGTGGCGGTCGATCACACCATTTACTAGCCATGTACTCTGCTCGGGTGAGGTTACTAGCATGGGTGACCTAAGGGCTTGGGTTGGTAACTTGTACTTATCCACAAATCCCTTGATATGTATGAATGCGATGCACCATGTCGAAAAGAACAACCTGCGATAAATGACTTAACCAAAAACTTACCGATTCTTGCATCGGGCTGATCTTCAACCTCCTCCACATCAATGTGGTTCACATGTCCCCTGTTGAAAGGGTTGGGCTTCTTTCGAGCTTCCATTGCCATTTCCATTACGCCTTACGGGCGATCATTTGCATAGTGCCCAGTCTTGCGACATTTAAAGCAAGTAATGTGACTCAGTCTACCTTGGATGGTGTTGACGGGTTGGTGCGATTCTATCCGTTGCTTCCTCCATTCCCGTTCCCATTCTTGGTGCCATTATGGTTATCTGAATTACCTCCTCCATGGGTATCTTTGGCTGAATTCCTGATTTAGGGGTATAACGAGGCTTCTGCTGGGATCGAGTTATACTTCCCTTGTCCATACTTCCGCTTGCAGTTCTCAATTCTTCTGCTTCCTTCAATCATGAGAGCTCGGTCTACTAACTCCTGGTAGTTGTTGAAACTTGCTACCATCAACGGCATCTTGAACTCATCATTCAGTCCTTCTAGAAACTTCTCTGTTTAGCATATCATGTAGCGTCATCCGGGGCATAACGTGCTAATTTGCTAAAGTCATCCACGATCTTGTGTGAGTCCTTCCTCCTTGGCGTGGGTTGCGAAACTCACGCTTCTTCATGGCCATGGCTCCTGCTTTGAAACATGGGCGGTCTGGCTTGTTTGAAACTGGTCCCATGTGGCGGTGTCTCACGGGGTAAGTGGCTGTGAAATTCTCCCACCATGCTGCGGCGGGTCCTTCAAGCTGGTGTGCTGCAAACTTCACTCTTTCACCATCATGCATCCTGCGTGGTCAGCTCCTTCCTATCTTGCGGAGCCGGTCATACTGCTACAATCGGCTCGGTGCTCTTTGGAATACACCGCGGGTTCATCTAAGGAAGCGAGTCGATGGTCCGGTGGTGGTGGTGGCGGTGGGTTGTTGTTGTTGTTGTTCTGCACCAATGTTTGAATCAGGGTATTCTGCTGCTGGATCAATTGGGTGATCTCTGGCGAGAAAACGAATCCGGGGTCGCGTCTCGGAGGCATCTGATGGGTTTAGAAAAGGAGAGAAATGTAGATTAGAATAAGGTCTAAGGGAATCATTACCCAAATGCACATGAGCAAATGCACACAAAATCACTTCATTCAATCAAACAAGGGCTTACAACGATCTAACTATCGCAAAAGTGCGTGTACTATAATGTTTACATGGAGGAATACTACTAATATGTGGGGACTTCTACTAATTTGAACGGTGGAAGACTCCATGATGTACCGCTCGACCGTCTTCAAAGTCGGGTTCACTTGGATCCGAATCGATGTCGTCGATGTTGATGTAGTCACTTGGGTATTCGACATCTTGGTCTTCATTCCTGAGTGCCAACTTCTTCTTGAGTTCTTCGATCTCGTACTTAAGGTCGTTATTGTGTCTTGCGAGCCACGATCTCGTCCATGTAGTCCTTCGTGTAGTCTTTAGTTCTCCTTCCAGTTCGATGATCCTTCCCTTTGTCTTCTGCAACTCCAACATGTCATTGCACATTTGGTTCTCCTGGCGTCGAATGTGCTGATTTAACTCCTGGATGAAAGCTGCAATGGATCTATCCTTCTTGGTGTTGACGACGTCCCAGTTGTCATCTCGGCGTCCATAAATCTGGTAGATGGTGTCCTTGAGGTCTTCTTGATAAACTTCTCCAATCGTCCCATGGTGATGTGAGCTGCCATGCTCTTTCCTGGACTCAAGTTGGTGCCTCAAAACACTATCTATAGACTTGGTGATTGGGGCGAATGTCCTTCCTGGAACGTGAGCATGAATCTTCCAGCGCTCCTCTTCAGGCAGAGTGGCGTTGAAAGTCCCGGTGAAGCTTGGTAATCCAATGTTCAGGTACTTGGTAACTTCCTTCAAGTGAAATCCAAAAGGTGTGTCTTCATCCGGTTGGGTGTACTTGATCTTCGCGTCCGTCATCCTAAAGAGAGTAGAAAAGATGAGGAGTTAGAAAATGGGAAGAGAGTAGTGATCTATGGCTTTAACTTAGTGGTCGTGTCCTACGATCGGCGTGTGCTCGATACCATTCTCTGTGAGCGACCAGACCGAAAGGATCAAGTCTCGTGTGCTCGGTGTCATCCTGGATCGATGCTGACACCACACATATTTGAAGGATTTATAGCGAGTAGCAATCACACACTTATTACATCGTTGTCCACAAGGGAACTTATTACAATAATATGGCTTAAGGCCATCTAATAATAACAGCGAAGGCTTGGAAGATAAGCGAGTCCATCAACTCCAACGACATCATCGAGTATAGAACCACGACCTAACACCTTACTGTCGTTGCGAAAAGTGCATAGCGTGAAAGTTGCAGCCAAAACGGTCAGCACATGGAATATCTTGGCATTGTAACACATAAAGAGCAATGAAGGAATAAGCCTATACTACATGCATATATGGCTGGTGGTAAGGCTCTCTGATTACATTGCATAAAGCTGATTTTCCCTACATCAAAAGAATAGTTTATTTAACTATCATGGTGGTTGTTAAACATTGAGAATGGTTGACAGATCCTCAATCCCAATTAAAAGTACTCATCAAAACCCAATAACTTTTATTTAGAAGTAACATGTTGAGATTCACATGATATTCAATTACAGGATACTCAAATTGTCCATAACCGGGGACACGGCTAATCATGATTAGTTTATACACTCTGCAGAGGTTTGCACTTTTCCCCACAAGATTCGATCGCCTCCGCTTTGGTTCTCGCACTACATGGTGTTTGAGAAGCGGATGACCGAGACATAGTCTTTCGAGCGCTAGCACCTTACATGTGGGTAGACCGTACCAACCTACATCCCCTACATCAGCTAGCCTACCCGTAAGAGTTCGCACGACTTAGTCAACTACGCCAGAGCCCATAATTGGCTTGTGGCTGCACACGGAAGTTTCGGTTTGAATAATCTTATGATCCCTTAGAGCACAGGTGGCGGTCCAAGAAATACTGAGCAAGTCTGATGGAAACCAGTGCCTCAATCCACCCAGATGTGTGTTTAGGTTGCCACCTTAGATAAACCATTAATTAACAATCTCACATCATCATGGATATTCACTCACCCAATCCACGTCTACTAGCATAGCATGGCATAATAAGCAAACGTAGAAGTAACTCCCAAGGTTTCATAAGTAAAACAAGTAATAGGTACTACCTCAATCTACTTCCCAAACCCACAATTTAATTTGATCCTAAACATGCAAGTGTTTGAGGAATAGATCTAATGCATAAAAACTGGGTAGTAGAAAAGGTATGATCAAAGTGTTACTTGCCTTGCTGATGATCCGCGAGACCTAGAGATTCGAAGTAACAAGCGGCGCACTCCGGGTGATCTAACGCAGACAAACAACAAGCATACAATAAGTACTCATCTAATGCACGGGGAAATCTCGAATAAAAGATCTAACCAGAAAGTTCAACTTAAGAACCCTGGTTGCAAAAGAATCGAATCAAAATAAACTCCGAAAGTCGAAACTCGAGAGAGAACGACTCGGTTTAGCAATCTGAAATTAGGTCAAAATTTCACAGTAGCAAAACTCTGTGAAAGTAGGTTAGTCGGAACGGCGGTTTCGTTCTGAAACTCCAGCGCTTGAATCACTGATTCCGATAAGCGGCGAGAAATAAAACAGTTTTGAAAATCGGATCGAAATCGAATCGGAAAAATAACGGATTAAATCCGATTAAAAGAAAACGACGAGCGGATTAAATAACGGACGTTCGTTAACGAACGAATCCAACGAACACGTTCATTGAAACGAGCGGTTCGGTGAGCGTTCGTTAAATAAGAAAACCGAAAAAAATAAAACCAATCTAGGTTTTTTCAAAAAACCGAACATCTTTTTAAAATAAAACCGGATCGGTTTATTAGGGAAAACGGATCGGGCCTGGCGGCTACCTCGGTGATCTCGCCATGAAGCTCGGCGGGCTCTCAGGGGGCGGGAGGTCCGGGGTCGGCGAGGGGGCGAGGGCGGGGGGTTCCGGCGACGAAGGAAACGACGGCGGCGGGCGGCTTCTTGGCGGCGGGGTTGGGCGCTGGTCGGGTGGTGGGGCGGTGAGAGAGAGGGGGGGCGGCGGGTATATAAGGGGGGGGCATGGGTGGCTTGGGAGGCAAGGAGGCGAGGGGAGGACTCGGCGGCGTGAGCGATGGCGTCTGTGGCGGGCACCTCGCTCGGGCGACGAGGCCTTGAGGAGGAGGAGGTGGGCGGGCGCTGGTTGGGCGGCTGGGCCTCGGCCTGAGGCCAGATATTTTTTAAAAATAAAATTTAAACCAAATGAATTAAAAAATACCAAATGAACTCCAAATTAAATAAAACAAATTTTCCCGACTCCTAAAATGAGTCGAACAAAATGAACTTTAAAAGCAGCAAACATCGTAAATTTTTAAAATGCTCATTTTGGCCTAAGCAAAACAAATCTTCCAAAACCAAATTTGAGTTATTTATAATATCTTCATTTTTCCTAATTGTTGGGAAAGTCATATTATTCCCTCTCCAAATATTTTTATAGGAAAAACTTTATGAAGATAACTTAAATAAATCAATTGATCCTATTTTCAAAATTTGAGAAAATCCCAAATATGAAAATAATGAAACTTCCAACTCTCTCCGAGGGTCCTTGAGTTGCGTGAAATTTCTAGGATCGAAAAAATGCGAGAAAAATATGATATGCATGATGACCTAATGTATAACATTCCAAATTGAAAATTTGGGATGTTACATCCGAAGACATCTCAGAAGATTCGTCTGTCTTCCAATTAATTCGAGGTTATCACCTCATTCTAATTTTTCAATTGTTCTGGTGCATCATCTATCTGTTCAACATCCTTTCCAACGGTGTTTTCATTTAGTGGGCCCTAACCCACAGGTCTTTTCCCAGGATCTTACCTGACTCTTCTAATTCCCCCGGAGTATTCTAAATTCTTTTCAAGTCTGACGTAAGAATGGATCCCATCAGTCAGATGCCATCTCCAAGATCGCTTTCAAATTCTTTTCATCTTTGGTGCAACCCTTCCTTGCTTTTCATTCTCCCGGAGTATCTCAGTAATTTTGTTGTTGTTTCTCGTCGTCATTTGAAGACCGAAGAAGAGTTCCTCTTAAATCTTGTCCGTTATCCCGGAGATTCATGGTGCTAGCTCGATGTTATCCTATCTGATTGTTTCCAGTTGTGCAACTCTTTTCATCCATCCGGAGTATTTCAGGAGTTGTTTTCCGTCTCGATCATCCGGAGGTCATCTTTTCGGAAGATTTCCTCGTCCCAAGTTTTCAGCTCCGCTCATCTCAATATTCTTCCGGTGCTTCGTTCAAGTATTCTTCTATCAGCTCATGATCTCCTTGTTCTTTTGCATCTAAATCCCCTCTAGCTTGTTGGTTCTTCTAATTCTTCCCGGTGATTATTTCTTTTTTCATCAGTTATTTCGAATTCTTACGGTGGCTCGTTCAAGATTCTTTTTCCTTGTTTATCATATCAATCAATTCGTTCTTTCAATCCTACCGGTGGTTCATGAAGTCCTTCTCAAGTTTGCGATATGTCACTTCTCAATCCTTTTCATCAAGAATAAGTACTATGCAAAATCCATTGTTGGTCATCAATTTAAATTGATGAAGGATAAGCATACAATAAATCTTATTTTTATTTCATCCAAGTGATTAATCTTTTTCTTCGGAGTTTGTTCTTGAGGAATAAATTCTACTTCCAAGTGTTTTCATCTCTTCTTTTCCGGAGTTAAATTTCCCCAGCCTTTTCGTCCGAACATCCATCTAAATCATCGCAAGGCTCATCTTATTCTTTCTTCCTTCATTCTATCTCACAATCCTTTTTGTTACCGGACTTCTTCACGGTGGATCGTTATGATTTAATTCATTCTCCAAAGGGTTCATCAAGTACCATTCCATCCTCTCAAGTTCATGTTCTATTCTTTCCTTGTTCAACCAGAGTGCTGCCTAAATCCTTTCAGTCTTATCCGTTTCTTTTCTCATTCTAACCACTCCGGTTAGAACGAGTTGTTTCATAGTCTATCCGATTCCGTGAACTTTCGATTCTCGTCATTCTCGTCGTTTCTCTCTTCTTCTCGTGTGCTCTCGATTCCTTGCTTCTTCTTGAGTTCCTGTTTCACCTCATCTTTTTTCTCTTCCGTCTCGGCCCTAAGATCTCGGGACGAGATCTCTTGTTAGTGGAGGAGTGTTGTAACGCCCCGGATTCGATGCGCCAGGTGTCCGCCAGTTATTCGCCGTCGTTGTCATGTCAAGTGCTTGCGTGTTGCTCTTTGCCATGTCATCATCTGCATTTCATATCATGTCATCATGCGCATTTCATTTTGCATACGTGTTCGTCTCATGCATCCGAGCATTTTCCCCGTTGTCCGTTTTGCAATCCGGCACTCCTATGTCTCCCGGCGCCCCCCTTTACCTCTTTTCATGTGCGGGTGTTAAACGGTCTCGGAATGGACCGAGGTTTGTCAAGCGACCTTGGTATAGCACCGGTAGACCGCCTGTCTATTTTCGTGCCATTTGGAGGTCGTTTGGTACTCCAACGGTTAACCGGGTAACCGCAAAAGCCTCTTTTGTATTGCAGCCCAACACCCCTTCCAAGTGGCCCAAAACCCACCAAACTCCCCTCCATGCTCTCGGTCGTTCGATCACGATCGCGTGGCCGAAAACCGCACCTCATTTGGAGTCTCCTAGCTCCCTATGCCTATATAAACACCTCCCCTCCAAATTAGCGGTCAAATTCCCCTAACCCTAGTTTTCTCCTGCCTGCACGCGGACGCGTCCGCCGGCCGGACATCACGCCGCCGCCCCTCGCCCAACGGGAGCGCCCATGTGGCCCCCTCGCGTCCCCGCCGCGCAGCCGCCTGGGCAGGGGCAAGCCCACTGAGCCCATCGGGGCCCGCCCGCACACACACCACACCATGAGCTCCCGCCGCCGCGCTGTCTCCGCGCCGCCCAGCGAGCCTCCTCCGGCCAGATCCGGGCCGGAGCCGCC
Source organism: Aegilops longissima (assembly GCA_021605205.1). Taxonomy (NCBI): domain Eukaryota; kingdom Viridiplantae; phylum Streptophyta; class Magnoliopsida; order Poales; family Poaceae; genus Aegilops; species Aegilops longissima. The sequence continues at coordinate 331,903,369 of CM038682.1, forward strand.
CGGATCCGGCCGCCCTCGTCCGCCCGGCCTCGTCTTCCTCCTCTCCGACCCTTTTCCGGCGAGGGTCCGGCGAACCCCGACGTGCCTCGAGAACCGCGCCCCAGATCCAGTCCATGAGGTTGACTTTCCCCTCCCCAAAATTCCACCAAGTCCCCGAAATTGTTGCATTTTCATCATGCCATAACTCTGCATCCGTAGCTCCGTTTTGCGCGTGTAATATGTCAAAATGTTCGTCTCGAAGAGTAAATCATTTCATCTCATTACATCGTTCTCATTTGAGCTCATCTTGATGCCTGAAATGCTGTTGGAAGAGGGCTATGTGATGTTAGTTTCTGTTTCTTAACAGAACATGCACTTTTGTCATTTTTGCCATGATTGATGTGTGCACCCTATGAACTTGAGTCCTACATGTGTTTTGTAATATGCCATGCCATCTTTCCAGAGGTGTATGCCATGTATTTTTGTGATCTATGTGGTGACTAGCACAAGCATGCAAACTAGGCTTCCTGTTGTTGCTGATTTCAGCCCTGTTCTGCTGATATTTTTATGCCATGTTGACTTGATGCTACAGAGATATCCATGCTTATTTTGAGTTACTTCAGTAAGGATGTTTTGTTCTACATGTCTTGCTCTATCCATCCATGCCCTTGTTTGCAATTTTGGAGTGCCATAGCTTGAGTCAATCGAGCTCTACTTTTGCTTCAAAATGTTTCCTGGCAGATTGTTTACATGTTATTCAATTTTGCCAAGGTTGTTGTAGTTGATCCTTGCATGCTATGATGTTGTTCTTGCCATGTATAGCTTCTATGCCATGTATTCTTGATGGATGTATGCTTAGTTTATCATGTATTGCTCTGTGGTGAGTGATTCAAGCTCACCAACATGCCTACTTATTGTTGTTCCTGCCATGTTCAAATCTGTAATATAACTTGCTATGTTTACATGGGTGCCATCATATCTTCTGATCCTTTTTGGCTCATGGTCAGTAAGGGACTTTTGTTCTATGAATTTAGTAGATTCATGCCATGCCTTTGTTTGCCATGATAAGTTCCTGTAACATGTTGTTTCATAGCTCTAAACATTGCAACTTTGATGTTATTTACGCCAATGCCCAAACTGTTATTATTTGCAATCTTGCCATGTCATTTTGAGCATGTTCTAGTGATTTCTGGAGATAGTTCAGTGTTCATGTTTTGTCATGATTTACCTGTACATCATGCCCATGCCTTTTGTTTTCATGTTGAGGTCCTGTAGCATGTTGTTTTGATGCTTGCAATATGCCTACTTGCTGTTTTGGGCAGATTGTTGTCATGACTTGTATAGGGTGTATGTGTTGCACCGTTGCTCCGTTTTGAGTGTGCTCTATACGATACTTGCTTGATTTTGCATGTAGCTTCATATTATCATGTTGCATCCATGTTTGGAGGTGTTTGTTTGATGTTTGGGTGCATTTTGCATCAATGCCATGTTTAACTTGTTTTGCTCATATCTTCTAGACCGTAGCTCCGAATCTAATGAACTTTATATGTAACTTGACTAGAATTTCGTGTAGATCATCGTGGTGCATCTTAAATTGCTGTTTAACAACTTGAACATAAAGTTATTCAGATCTGGACCAATTTCGAAATTTGCATATGAGGACTTACCGGAATTGTTATATGTTGTCTCCGGCCTCATTTAAACTTGCTTTGATGTGTTGCTCTTGTTTGCATCATCTCTTGCCATGAGTAGCTTCATGTAGCTTTGTCATGCATCATGCTTGTTTGTGCATCATGCCTTGTTCATGTGTGGTGTGTTTACTATGTTGTGTGCTTCTTCTTGTTAGTTCTGTTTACGTTGCGATCGTGAGGATTCGTTCGTCTCACGCTTGGTTCGGCTTCATCCGTTCGTCTTCTTCATGGACTCGTTCTTCTTCCTTGCGGGATTTCAGGCAAGATGACCGCTACCCTGGATCTCACTACTATCATTGCTATGCTAGTTGCTTCGTTCTTTCGCTATGCTGCGCTACCTATTACCTGTTTATCAAGCCATCCCAAATTGCCATGTCAGCCTCTAACCTTTTCACCTCCTAGCAAACCGTTGTTTGGCTATGTTACCGCTTTGCTCAGCCCCTCTTATAGCGTTGTTAGCTGCAGGTGAAGATGAAGTTTGTTCCTTGTTGGAACATGGAGATGTTGTTCCTTGTTGGAACATGTTTACTTGTTGAGTTATCACAATATATCTTATATTATTAATGCATCTATATACTTGGTAAAGGGTGGAAGGCTCGGCCTTATGCAGGTGTTTTGTTCCACTTGCCGCCTAGTTTCCGTCATATCGGTATTATGTTCCCGGATTTTGCGTCCCTAACGCGGTCGGGTGATTTATGGGACCCCTTGACAGTTCGCTTTGAATAAGACTTTTCCAAAGAAGGCCCAACATTGGTTTTACATTTGCCTCACCTAGCCTTTTTCCCTTGGGAGTCGCGCATCCCGAGGGTCATCTTTATTAACCCCCCGCCAATGCTTGTCTAAGTGTTGGTCCAAACTAAACACCGTCTTGGGACCATCCCTTGGAAACTTGGGTTACGTCGGTACTGTCGCTTAGCTTATCCGGTCGTGGCACGAGGCGAGATACGCACGGCTACTATCGAGGTGTCGCACGCCGGAGGTCTTGCTGGTCTTGTTTTATTGTTGTCGAAATGTCTTGTAGCCGGATTCCGAGACTGATCGGGTCTTCCGGGAGAAGGAATATCCTTCGTTGATCGCGAGAGCTTATCATGGGCTAAGTTGGGACATCCTGCGAGGTATAAACTTTCGAGAGCCGTGCCCGCGGTTATGTGGCAGATGGGAATTTGTTAATGTCCGGTTGTAGAAAACCCGAAGTGGATCTCAATTAAAATACACCAACCGTGTGCGTAACCGTGAGTGTCTCTTTTCGGGGTTGATCGAAAGGAGAACACGGTTTCTGGGTTATGTCTGACGTAAGTAGGAGTACATGATCACTTCTTGATCATTACTAGTTGACGACCGTTCCGCTTGCTCTCTTCTCGCTCTTATTTGCGTTGGTTAGCCACCATATTATGCTTAGTCGCTGCTGCAACCTCACCACTTTATCCCTTCCTTTCCCATTAAGCTTTGCTAGTCTTGATACCCATGGTAATGGGATTGCTGAGTTCTCGTGGCTCACAGATTACTACACCACCAGTTGCAGGTACAGGTTTGCGATGATCATGACGTGAGAGCGATGTTTGCATGTTTTGGAGTTCTTCTTCTGCTTCTTCGATCAGGGGATAGGTTCCAGGTCGGCAGCCTGGACTAGCAGGGTGGATGTCGTTTGAGTTTCTGTTTATGTTTCATCCGTAGTCGGATGTTGATCTCTTGTATATGATGTTGATGTATTTTTGTGGCATTTGTGCCTTATGTATGTATCCCCATCTATTATGTAATGTTGATGTAATGATATCCACCTTGCAAAAGCGTTTCAATATGCGGGTCTATCCTTGGTGGGACCGTCGAGTTCCTTTTGGATAGGGTCGCATATTGGGCGTGACAACGAGCCATAGATCTACAACAACATAGACATGCAAAAATTATCAGGTACTAACTTCATGATAAATTAAAGTTCAATTAATCATATTACTTAAGAACTCCCACTTAGATAGACATCCCTCTAGTCATCTAAATGATCACGTGATCCATATCTACTAAACCATGTCTGATCATCACGTGAGATGGAGTAGTTTTAAATGGTGAACATCACTATGTTGATCATATCTACTATATGATTAACGTTCGACCTTTCGGTCTCAGTGTTCCGAGGCCATATCTGCATATGCTAGGCTCGTCAAGTTTAACCCGAGTATTCTGCACGTGCAAAACTGGCTTGCACTCGTTGTATGTGAACGTAGAGCTTATCACTCCCGATCATCACGTGGTGTCTCGGCACGACGAACTGCAGCAACGGTGCATACTCAGGGAGAACACTTATACCTTGAAATTCGGTGAGGGATCATCTTATAATGCTACCGCCGTACTAAGCAAAATAAGATGCATAAAGGATAAACATCACATGCAATCAAAATATGTGACATGATATGGCCATCATCATCTTGTGCCTTTGATCTCCATCTCCAAAGCACCATCATGATCTCCATCGTCACCGGCTTGACACCTTGATCTCCATCGAAGCATCTTTGTCATCTCGCCAACTATTGCTTCTACGACTATCGCTACCGCTTAGTGATAAAGTAAAACAATTACATGGCGATTGCATTTCATACAATAAAGCGACAACCATAAGGCTCCTGTCTGTTGCCGCTAACTTCTACAAAACATGATCATCTCATACAACAATTTGTATCTCATCACGTCTTGACCATATCACATCACACTACTAGGAAAATGCTTATACACAGTAGCATAGTAGTAGCGCTGTAAAATAGTAACCGCTGCTGCTATTTAGCAGTAGCGCTTTTCCTGGCAGGCGCTACTAGTAACTCTGTAGTAGTAGCGCTGGGAAGCAAAAACGCGCTACTACTATGTGGAGCCAGATGAGGCCAACGACGGTCGCTGGAGTTGTAGCGCTATACAGAAACAAGCGCTACTACTAACAGTTTAGTAGTATAGCTTGATTTTATTGTGCCGCTACTGCTAATGGGCCCCACTTAGTAGTAGTGCTTTTCAGCGCTTTTCCTGGAGAGCGCTACTACTAAGTCCCATAGCAGCAATGATTTTTGCTAAGTAGCGCTACTGCTTGTTGCGGCTGGTGCCACCTTTCCACCCCCTCCCCCTCCTCTCCCCCACGTTGCCCTCTCTCCCCTCCTTTCCCCTTTCCACTCTCCACTCTCCACCATTGTTGCTCTTCTTCTTTCTTCCTCCTACCTCTCTTCGCTCCTCATTAATGGCACCCTCCTCCATAAATGGCCTCTCTCTTTATCCTACACCTCTCTTCTCTCCCCATTAATGCCCCCCTCCACCATAACCGCTCTCCATTAGTTAGCTAGCTAGATTCACCTCTCCTCCCCAAAAACTAGATCTAGCTAGCTATTTAGCCATCCACACATGCTCTCTCGATCGTTCTCTCTCATCATCTAATTAACCGCGTGCTCTCGGTCTCTCTCGGGAGATATATAGGTGATTAAAAAGTTGTTCATTTCAAGAATGGGAATATGTGTGTGAATGAGAATATGTGTGTTTGGGATATATATATATATGGAGAGATTTGTGCGAGTGACATGCCCTCGAGTTGCTTATGTTTTGCCGAAATGTCGATTTATTTCTGTTTCGATGAATTTTGAGCAAACTCAGTATGTCCTATTTTTAGGCAAGGTCAAGCCAATATTATATATATATGACTTTGAAGCATGCATTATTTATTTTATAACCCTTTTGCTTGTTATACCGTGCAGTTGGTCATCAAGGTGAGTGGATGGAAGGTGGAGCGGTACATGCAATCCGCGGTGATGGACATGTATGCAAATAATCGGACTAGGATTAGATGTCCGTGTGCAAGATGCAAGGAAGGAGTCCTTTTGGACCCTTTTGATCGTGGCACTTTGAAGGCGCACCTGCTGATGAATGGTTTCATGAATGGCTATACTCAGTGGATAAGTGAAGAAGATGATGATGATGAGGACATCCACATGGCAGGGAATAACGACATGGACGAAGAGATGACCGATCGAAACGAAGACGATGGCGCCGGACATGGCGGCGGGGAAGAGTCTAGAAATGAAGGAGGCGGAGAAGATTCTGGACATGGCGAAGAAGAGTCCGGACATGGCGAAGAAGAGGCGGCGGTCACTCCACAGTCTTCAACGCTACTAAGTGCAGTCGTGCATGACCCTCATGTTCGAGACCTCCTTCGCAAGAGTATGACTAGCGAGAGAGCTGCTTCTAGAGAGGAGGCCAAGCTGGCGCAACTTGAAGTAGACCCGAGGATTCCATTGTATGACGGCTGCGATCCCAGGGTGACCCGCTTGAGTTTCACGCTCGAACTTCTAAAGACGAAGGCCAAAAACAAATGGACAAACAAAATCCTCGATGAGCATTTGAAGTATCTACATAATAAAGTTCTTCCCGCAGGGAACCTGTGTCGTACTAGTGTCGAGGAGGCCAAGAAAATCATTTGCCCTTTTGATTTGCCGCACATTAGGTACCACACATGCATCAACGATTGCATCATTTATCGGGGGGAGCACGCGGAAAAAACCAGCTTTCCAGTGTGCAATGCTTCTCGATACAAGAAGGCAGGAAAGAAAGCTCCTCAGAAAGTTGCATGGTACTTTCCGATCACTCCCCGTCTGCAGCGGTATTTTTTAGATCCTAAGGAAGCAAAGCTCATGCGCTGGCACGCAGAGAGGAAGAAGCCTGACGATGGAGATGATCCGAGGCTGAGACACCTCGTAGATGGTAGCCAGTGGAGAGCATTCAACACCGTATATGGATTTGCTGCAGAAGATCCAAGGAACATCGTGCTTGGTGCGAGTACCGATGGCATGAATCCGTTTGGAAACCAGAACACCAACCACAGCACATGGCCCGTGTTTGTATGGATGTACAACCTCCCCCATGGATGTGCATGAAGACAAAGTACATACACATGAGCATGCTGATTCAAGGGCCGAAACAACTGGGAAATAGTATTAACCTGTATATGGGGCTTGTGCAAGAGGAGCTAGACACGTTATGGAAAACACCGGCATGGACATGGTACGCCAACAAAGGAGAATATTTCCATATGAGAGCCACACTGATGATGACGGTGCACGACTATCTCGGCTACGGGTACACCTTAGGCCAGGTGTGCCACGGATACTACGGATGCACGAGGTGCATGGATGATACAACGTCTCAGCAGTTTACATCAACGAAAGATGGCTGGTCTGGGAAAATCGTGTACATGGGGCATCGTAGATGGCTCGATAAGGATGACCTATGGAGAAAGCATGGAGATCTATTCAATGGGTTGGCTGAGCTTCGAGGACCTCCACGTAAGAGGAGTGGAGCCGAGAAATCGACGAGCTGTTGAGAAACTGGGAACAATGCCCCGCGCCGGGAAAGATCAAAAAGGCGCCGGAGCCGCTGCTGAAGGTCTGTTTTCTGGGACTTGGAGTACTGGCCCAATCACGACACGCCTCATTGCCTTGATCAAATGCATATCATGAAGAATTTCCTCGAGAGCTTGCTTGGCACACTGATGAACATGCCGGAGAAGACCAAGGATGGGCCGAAGGCAAGGAAAGACTTGGAAGATTTGAAGACCAGGAAAGATCTCCACCGTAAAAAGTTGATGGAGGAGACGAGACAGAGACGGAGGAGGGGGAAAGGGGCAGAAAAGTCAACAGGATGGAGGAGAATTATTGCCCCCTTCTTGCTTCACCTTAAGTGTGAAGGAGATCGATCAATTCATCAAGTGCCTTATGGGAATCAAAATCAGTTCCGGTTACTATGGGAAGATAAGAAGATTTCTAGACCCCAAGAAGAAAAGGTTTAGCGGGATGAAGTCTCATGACTGTCACGTGATGATGACGTAGATACTCTCGGTTGCCATTAGAGGGATAATGGAGAAGCACGTCCGTGACATGCTTACTAGTCTCTGCAACTTCTTCGACGTTATATCTCAAAAGTCCATAAGTGTGAAGCAGCTCCGAAGGCTATAGGAAGAGATCGTTGTCATACTATGTGAGCTTGAGATGTACTTCCCGCCCGCGTTGTGTGACGTCATGGTTCCGGTGATATTCGCGCAGTGGGAAAAGAAAAAGAAAAGGAAAATAATAAAAGAAAAGAAAACTAAAAAGAAAAGGGAGAAAGCGGTACAAAAGAAAAAAGAAAAGTAAACAGAAAAGAAAAGGAAAATAATAAAAGAAAAGAAAACTAAAAACTAGAAAAGGAAAATAATAATAATAAAGAATAAAAATTTGAACAGTTAGCAGTAGCGCTGGATTGTGAAACAGCGCTATAGCTAAGTTAGCTATAGCGCTGGATCCTAAACAAGCGCTACTACTATGTGCCATTAGCAGTAGCGCTGCATTACCACCCAGCGCTATAGCTAAGTTAGCTATAGCGATGGATCCTGACCGAGCGCTACTACTATTTTGAGTTAACCACCGCGCAGGCTCAAATTTTGCCAAGTACAACCCTTTTCCCCACTCTCCCCACCCTCTTCCTCCACTCTGTCGCCGCCGCCGTCGCCCTGCCCGCCCTCGCGCCGTCCATCGCCCTCGACCGCCGGCCGTCGCCCCTGGCCGCCATTGACCTCGTCACCGGCCGTCTCCCGAGCCGGCCCTCGACCTCACCGTCGTCTCCCCTGCCTGCCCTCAACCACAACGCTGCCCCCACCTCTCCCCTGCCCGCGCGCCCTCAACCTCGCCACTCCTGTCGTACGCCGCCCTCGACCGCCGCCGCCCGAGCCCGAGCTCCCTCGATGTAAGCCTCTCCTCTCCCCTGCCCTCCTCTCCCTCTCCTCTCCCCTGCCCTCCTCTCTCTCTCTGTTTAGGGCAAATTTAGCAAATTTTAGGGCAAGTTAGCAAATTTAGCAAAGTTAGCAAATTTCGCAAAGTTATCAACATTTTTTTAAGCAATTTAGGGCAGTAGACGATTAGCAATTTTTTTAGCAAGTTACCAAATTTTTGTAGCAAGTTAGCAAAAATTTAGGTATAAAAAATAGTAGCAAAAAATTTTAAAAACTGTAGCAAAGTTTAAAAAAAAGTAGCAATTTAAAATAAAACAATAGCAAAAAATTAGGTATAAAAACAGTAGCAAATAAAAAAAAGTAGCAAATTAAAAAAACAGTAGCAAATTTAGCAAAGTTAGCAAAATTTTGAGTAAGTTAGCAAAAACAGTAGAGAGAGAGAGAGAGAGAGCAAGTTTGTGCTAGGAGCTAGCTATGTATGAACCCTAGGAGCAAGTTTGTAGCTATTTTTATCATTTTTGTGTATTTAAGTACAAGCATGCTTTTGCTTGAATGATATATGTCATTGATGTTATATGTTGGTTTTGCAATGTTGGTTGAATGTCAAAAAATATCCGAGTGGCCTATGTTTTGCCGGAATGTTGATTCATTTCCATTCTGGCAAATTTCAGGCGCTCCATATGTCCACTTTTTAGCAAAGGTCATGCCGAAAATTTCCGTGATTTTCGGCATGACTTGTGCTAGAAACTAGGACATATGGAGCACCGAGATTTGCTTAAAGGGAATGAATCAACATTCCAACCAAATATAGGCCCCTTTTTTCTCTTCATTATATCTTTTATTTACAATTGTTGAATAGGAAACATGTCTATCGACGCTGAAGTCATGGGTAGTTCTGCTCGCTTCGCAGACCCCATTGAGGCAGCAAATCACTATTTTGATTACTTGGAAGAACACCAGATGAGGTTGCGTGGTGGCGGCAATGGCACCAACCCCGACACCGACGCCAAAACCGGCACCAGCACTAGCACCGGCACCGACACCACCCCCGAGACCGGCAACGATGCTGTCGTAGCCGGTAAAGCAACGAATAAGAAGAGGACACGAAGACCAAACGAGCTTGGCATCGGACAAATTGTGGTCACGGAGATGCACCCCAAGAAGTTAGAGCCAACGACGCCGGAGGATGCGCGCTCGTGCTGGGGCAAACAACTTGGATGCATCCTCAGGGAAACCACCAACATCAACGACGAGAGGTTGAAGCAGATACCACATATGGAGCACATGCTCCTAAAGAAGTTGCACAATAGGTTCCTGATCCCCGGCCGGGATGAAGGAAAATATAAAGAGTCGTGGTACGACGTTGCCATGGCAATGATAAACGACAAGGCGATGGTGACGTTCACCAACGACTTGTCCTCCTGGAAAGTTTGGGTGAAAAAAGCGATTGTGAAGAATGAACCGTGGTCTAAGATTCATGCTGATGATCCGTCAATAACGGAAGAGAACTTTGCAAAATTAAAGGAGAATTGCGGTAAAGAAGAAGTCAAGGCCAAGTCGGAGAAAATGAAGGCGCTCCAGGCCAGGAACACGCCTCCCCACCGCCTCGGAAGCTGTGGTTACGAGGGGAAGAGGCACGTATGGGCCAAGGAGGACGCCAAACGTGAAAGTCACGGAATCCCAGACCCCTTGGCGGAGTTCACCGACCCGCTGGAGCATGACTGGATCAAGGCCCGGTACAAGTGGGACAAAGTCAAAAAGATCTTTTACGTGGACTCGAACATGAGGGAGTTCATGAGACTTCTGGTAATTGTTATATTACCACATTATCATATTAGCTTCCAATCAATTCGACTTCAAGTTTTGTCATATTAGTAAACCATCCACATTCCTTTTGCAGAAAGAGCAGCACCAAAAGGCAGTTGTCGGCGTCCTGGGAACGAGGGTACCCAGACTTGCCTGCATGCGGCCTAGGGTGTGGCTCCTCTAACGGCCTGGTACGGCCCATCTTCACCAGCAAACACTCAAGACCCTTGCGAAGGGCCAAGCTTCGCGAGGCAGACGACACAAGACCTCCTCAGGGGCGGCCTCCCTAGGCTGGCTCCGGGGGAGCGGATAGATCTATGCAAGGGGCACCTCGCGAGGTTCGCATGACGTGAGCCATGAAGACCAAGGCCAGGTGGGCGCCAGCGTGCGCAGAGTAGCAGTTGCCTCTTTGGTGCTAAAGGGGCAGGCGCAGACAAGGGGTCCCGAGGCATCAGGCAAAGGTTTCCATATCGGTGTGATATGTCTCCAACGTATCTATAATTTTTTATTGTTCCATGCTATTATATTATCTGTTTTGGATGTTTAATGGGCTTTATTCTACACTTTTATATTATTTTTGGGACTAACCTATTAACCGAAGGCCCAGTACAAATTGCTGTTTTTTGCCTATTTCAGTGTTTCGCAGAAAAGGAATATCAAACGGAATCCAAACGGGATGAAACCTTCGGGAGAGTGATTTTTGGAACAAACGTGATCCAGGAGACTTGGAGTGGACGTCAAGAAAGAAGCGAGGAGGCCACGAGGCAGGGAGGCGTGCCCCCCACCCTCGTGGGCCCCTCGCAGCTCCACCGACCTACTTCTTCCTCCTATATATACCCATATACCCCGAAAACATCCAGGAGCACCACAAAACCCTATTTCCACCGCCGCAACCTTCTGTACCTGTGAGATCCCATCTTGGGGCCTTTTTCGGCGCTCCGTCGGAGGGGGAATCGATCACGGAGGGCTTCTACATCAACACCATAGCCTCTCTAATGATGTGTGAGTAGTTTACCACAGACCTTCGGGCCCATAGTTATTAGCTAGATGGCTTCTTCTCTCTCTTTGGATCTCAATACAAAGTTCTCCTTGATTCTCTTATAGATCTATTCGATGTAATTCTTTTTGCGGTGTGTTTGTCGAGATCCAATGAATTGTGGGTTTATGATCAAGTTTATCTATGGACAATATTTGAATCTTCTCTGAATTCTTTTATGTATGATTGGTTGTCTTTGCAAGTCTCTTCGAATTATCAGTTTGGTTTGGCCTACTAGATTGATCTTTCTTGCAATGGGAGATGTGCTTAGCTTTGGGTTCAATTTTGCGGTGTCCTTTCCCAGTGACAGCTGGGGCAGCAAGGCACGTATTGTATTGTTGCCATCGAGGATAAAAAGATGGGGTTTATATCATATTGCTTGAGTTTATCCCTCTACATCATGTCATCTTGCCTAATGCGTTACTCTATTCTTATGAACTTAATATTCTAGATGCATGTTGGATAGCGGTCAATGTGTGGAGTAATAGTAGTAGATGCAGAATCATTTCGGTCTACTTGTCGCGGACGTGATGCCTATATACATGATCATGCCTAGATATTCTCGTAACTATGCACTTTTCTATCAATTGCTCGACAATAATTTGTTCACCCACTGTAATACTTATGCTATCTAGAGAGAAGCCACTAGTGAAACCTATGGCCCCTGGGTCTATTTTCCATCATATAATTTTCCAATCTGTTTTTAATTTGCAATCTTTACTTTCAATCTATATCATAAAAATACCAAAAATATTTATCTTATTATCTCTATCAGATCTCGCTTTTGCAAGTGGCCGTGAAGGTATTGACAACCCCTTTATTCCGTTGGTTGCAAGGTTCTTATTTGTTTGTGTAGGTACGAGGCGACTTGTGTGTAGTCTCCTATTGGATTGATACCTTCGTTCTCAAAAACTGAGGGAAATACTTACGCTACTTTGCTGCATCACCCTTTCCTCTTAAGGGAAAAACCAACGCAAGCTCAAGAGGTAGCAAGAAGGATTTCTGGCGCCGTTGCCGGGGAGGCTTACACCAAGTTAAGTCAAGATTTGATCTCCCGCCAACGTGCGATTTCTGGCGCCGTTGCCTGGGAGATCTACATCAAGTCAAGTCAAGTCAAGACATACCAAGTACCCATCACAACTCTTATCCCTCGCATTACATTATTTGCCATTTGCCTCTCGTTTTCCTCTCCCCCACTTCAGCCTTGCCGTTTTATTCGCCCTCTTTTTCCGTTTGTCTCTTTTCGCTTGCTTCTTGTGTGCTTGTGTCTTGGATCGTTTGTCACAATGGCACAAGACAATACTAAATTGTGTGACTTTTCCAATACCAACAACAATGATTTTCTTTGCACTCCGATTGCTCCTATTACCGACGCCGAATCTTGTGAAATTAATGTTGCTTTGTTGAATCTTGTCAAAAGATCAATTCTCTGGCCTTCCTAGTGAAGATGCCGCTACACATCTAGACAACTTTGTTGATTTGTGTGATATGCAGAAGAAGGAAGATGTGGATAATGATATTGTTAAATTGAAGCTATTTCCGTTTTCTCTTAGAGATCGTGCTAAAACTTGGTTTTCGTCTTTGCCTAAAAATAGTATTGATTCTTGGAATAAGTGCAAAGATGCTTTTATCTCTAAGCATTTTCCTCCCGCTAAGATCATCTCTCTTAGAAATGATATTATGAATTTTAAGCAACTTGATCATGAGAATGTTGCACAAGCTTAGGAGAGGATGAAATTAATGATACGTAATTGCCCTACACATGGATTAAATTTATGGATGATTATACAAAAAAATTATGCCGGATTGAATTTTGCTTCTAGAAATCTTTTAGATTCGGCCGCAAGAGGCACTTTTATGGAAATCACTTTAGGTGAAGCTACTAAACTCCTAGATAATATTATGGTTAATTATTCTCAATGGCACACCAAAAGATCTACTAGTAAAAAGGTTCATGCGATAGAAGAGATTAATGTTTTGAGTGGAAAGATGGATGAACTTATGAAATTGTTTCCTAATAAGGGTGTTTCTTCTGATCGTAATGATATGCCTTTGTCTACTTTGATTGAGAATAATAATGAATCTATGGATGTGAATTTTGTTGGTAGGAACAATTTTGGTAACAACGCGTATAGAGGAAACTTTAATCCTAGGCCGTATCCTAGTAATTCCTCTAACAATCATGGTAATTCCTACAACAACTCTTATCGAAATTTTAATAAGATGACCTCTGATTTTGAGACTAGTGTTAAAGAATTTATGATTTCTCAAAAGAATTTTAATCCTTTGCTTGAAGAAAAATTGCCTAAGATTGATGAGTTGGCTAGGAACGTGGATAGAATTTCTCTTGATGTTGATTCTTTGAAACTTAGATCTATTCCACCTAAGCATGATATCAATGAGTCTCTCAAAGCCATGAGAATTTCCATTGATGAGTGCAAAGAAAGAACCGCTATGATGCGTGCTAAGAAAGATTGCTTTGTAAAAGCGTGTTCTTCTAGTTTTCATGATAATAGGGATGAAGATCTAAAAGTGATTGATGTGTCCCCTATTAAATCTTTATTTTGCAATATGAATCTTGATAATGATGGGACTGGAGATGAGTCAACTTTAGTTAAAAGGCGTCCCAATGATTCGGAGTTTTTAGATCTTGATGCAAAATTTGGTAAAAGTGGGATTGAAGAGGTCAAAACTTTACATAGCAATGAACCCATTGGATTTAAAGGAATTTAATTATGATAATTGTTCTTTAATAGATTGTATTTCCTTGTTGCAATCCTTGTTAAATTCTCCTCATGCTTATATTTAAAATAAAGCTTTTACCAAACATATCTGAAAGAACATGCGGTGCCCCCATGTTTGGTTTTGGTAATTGATGAAAATCTCTATGGACTAATGGTTGCCTTGAGTTATATTTGAAGGGTTTGTCCATAGGATTTTCTTGGAGTCCATTTGTTGGTTTCAAGGAGAGTTTGTGATGACCAAGGTGCTATTAAGGAATTATCCAAAGATTGGTCTTACATCATCGAAATGAATAGAGTTGGAAAGATTCAAGGTTGATCAAGACTAAGTACAGAGAGTGTTTCAAGTTGATCAACACACAAAGTGTAGAAGATTTACCGAGAGGGATCAAGCGATCCCCTGGTATGTTAAGCATTGTCAATTACGCTTTGTGTACTAACCCATGGTCTTTGTGAGAGTTCTATGTGGGGTTAGGTTATCTTCCATGAGCTTGCGTCAAGAGGAAGATCACATACAACCCATGGAGGATGACATCAAATCAAGGTTGTGGTGTGCAAGTTCAAGTGATGCATAACGAAGAGATCAAGTGCTTGAAGCTTGCCGTCCATTGTTGTGACAATGGACTTGTGAAGATGTGCCGAAGAGTGGCTCACCCATAGTGGAGTATTGGGGAGCAATCTACTAGTCTTCACCGAGCCAACGAAATCAAGAAAGGTGGTCCAACTTCAGGAAGTCAAGATCGTCTACATCTAGCTCAAGTGGACTTTGTGCAAGGCAAAGGTTTGCCCTTGATAGGTTCTCTATTTTACCGGTCTCATGGTGGTAGTTTGGAGACCGGATTATAGGATCGATTGTCGTACTATCAAGGGGGGCTCTTGATAAGTAGCTTGATCGTATCGTTCGCAGAGAGCTCAAACCATTGCATCCTTGCATCATCTTTCTTGGTTCTTGTTTGGTTCTCTTTGTGCATCTTAGAGCTTATGGTCATCTTCTTGACAAGCTCAAGTTCATCGAAAACGGAGTTCACATGCTTCTTCCTTTGCGTTTTTGGTGTTGGAGGTTTTACCGGTCTTTTTCGAGGAAGGGTTCTCACCATTTTCTTTTGGGCCTTTCCTAATTTGCTTATTATTTTTATTTCTATCAAGATTGTGTTAGCCCTTGTCGCTAGCTTTCCAACAAACTTGGTTCCGTTGAATTCGGAGTCCGTTTGCAGAAGTTGTGGCAGTTTTGGTGTTCTGAAAAGGCTGCAGCGGTACTACCGCGGACAGGAGTAGATGTAATTTTTTACTACCGCTCCAGAGCGGTACTACCGCGGCTACTACAGCGGTAGTACCGCTCCGGACCAAAAACTCGTCCCAAGTCCACCGGAAGTAGGCACATATGTATTTTTTAGTACCGCTCGCAAGCAGTAGTACCGCTACCCCTAGCGGTAGTACCACTACACCTAGCGGTAGTACCGTGAGGACAAGCGGTAGTACCGCTCCGATGGTTCTTCTGGCCTTTTGCCTCCTCGTTGTTGTTTTTCAAAGGGCTACTGCCTCCCTAGCAGTAGTACCGCTCCTTGGAGCGGTAGTGCCGCTCGGTGCGGGGTGTGAGCATAATGGTTGGATTTTCCCCCACCTATAAAAGGGGGCCTTCTTCCCCAATGAACCTCATCCTTTGAGCTCGTGTTCTTCCCCCATTGTTGACCTTCTTCGAGCTTGCTAACTGGCAGTCCCTCCATGGATTCTTGCTAGTTTTTGAGGGAAAAGAGAGAGGAGATATAGATCCACATTTCCACCAATCACTTTCTCCTCTATGTGAGGGGAACCCCTTGGATCTAGATCTTGGAGTTCTTGGTGTTCTCCTTCTTGTTCTTCCTCTCATTTTCCTCCCTAGCATTACTTGCTTCAGTGGGATTTGAGAGAGAAGGACTTGGGCACTCCGTGTGCTTTTGCCATTGCATTTGGTGCATCGGTTTGAGTTCTCCACGTGATACTGGAAGTTACAAGTTGAGAAGCTTATTACTCTTGGGTTCTTGCTACCCTTGAGCTTGTTCCTCTTGGGTGTTTGGGCGCCCTAGACGGTTGGTGGTGTTCGGAGCTCAACCATTGTGGTGTAAAGCTCAGGGAAAGCGTCGGGGTCTCCAATTACGTTGTGGAGATTGCCCCGAGCAATTTGACGGGTTCCGGTGACCGCCCCAAGGGTTGCCAAAGTGTAAGGGTTCAGTGACCGCCCCCAAGGGTTGCTATTTGTAAGTGTTCGGTGACCGCCCTCAAGGGTCCCTTAGTGGAATCACGACATCTTGCATTGTGCGAGGGCGTGAGGAGATTATGGTGGCCCTAGTGGCTTCTTGGGGAGTATTGTTCCTCCACACCGCTCCAAATGGAGATTAGCATCCGCAAGGGTGTGGACTTTGGTATACATCGTCGTCTCCGTGTGCCTCGGTTATCTCTTACCCGAGCCCTTTACTTATGCACTTTACTCTGTGATAGCCATATTGTTTCTTGTCATATATCATGCTATCACCTAGTAGTTTATCTTGTTTAGCATAAGTTGTTGGTGCACATAGGTAAGCCTAGTTGTTGTAGGTTTTGTGCTTGACAAATTAACCGCTAGGTTTATTCCGCATTTGTTCAAGACTAAACCATAATTATTTTAAGGCTCCTATTCACCCCCCTCTAGGCGACATCCACGATCTTTCAATTGGTATTATAGCCTCGTCTCTCTTTGTTAGGCTTAACCGCCTAGAGAGTAAAGATGTCGACTAGGGGATTAGGATTCTCTGACACTCTTAGTTTCGATGGCACAAATTTTCATGTTTGGGTAATTCGCATGCTTAATATCTTTAGGTTCATGGACCCAAATTTAGAGCGAATTGTAGATATGGGTTTTTCTCCTCCAAAGGATCCCCAAAGATTATCTTTAGAGGATGAGAAAAACTCTTATCTCAATGCTCAAGCTTCTAATGTGCTTTTCGATGCTTTGAGCAATGTAGTTATATTTCAGCTCATGCCGTTCCGGGATGCTCATGAGTTGTGGACAAAGCTTCAAGATAAATACAGTGTGTCCAAGATTTGTGGGGATGATTGTTCTCCCTCCACCTCTGACCGTGTTGCCTTCTCAACTTCTTCTATTTCACCTACATGTGGATTTCCACAAGGTAATGTTATGTTGAGTAGTGTTGGTCATTGCAATGATGATAGTGTGCTTATCATTAATGACTCTTCATCACTATCTTGTTGCAATGCTCCATCTTTGGACTTTAACACTTCGTGCACCTTACATGTTTCACATGCTTGTGTTGATAGTCCATGCATATCATGTAGAAATTTCTTGAATAAATCTCATAATGATATGCTTTCTATATCTTGTTGCCATGATAAAAATGCATGTATTTCCTCGAGTTGTTGTGCTAACAAAGTCGAGGAAACCCAACACTCCAAGGAACAAGATGTGGTCTCAAATGGTGTTTCAAGGGATCCTACATCATCATCTATTGCTTTATGCCTTATGGCTAAGGCTTTAAAGGTATCTCCTACTTTGAACCCCTATATGTCTCTTGATGATGATGTTAATGCTAATGATGATGATGATAATGATGAAGAGAATGATAATGTTTCCTCCTTAAAAATTGAGGGGGAAATGATTTTTAAAGCTCTTCATAAAAATAAAATTGCTTGTTCCAACTTCATGGAAATCATGTCCATTTCCATTGAGGGCAACAAATATATTGAGGAGTTGGAATCTCATCTCGAGGAGCATGAGGTCACCATTGTAAAAATGGAAGGTCATGAGCGTGATTACGCTAATGAGATTGCGGACCTCTCTCAAGCTCTTGAACTTGAAAAAACCACCAAGGAATCTCTTGAGGAGACTTTTGCTCTAGAATTATCTAGAGTGAAGGAATCTCATGATAGAGCTCTTGAGGTGGCCAATGTTTTTGAAACTAAAAATGCTAAGCTTGAAGTTTCCCATGCTAGACTCCTTGAGGATTTTGAGCACCTCGAAAATGGCTCAAGGGTCATCAAGGGTGAGCTCATCAAACTCACCGAGTCTCATGCTCAACTTAAAGCTTCATATTCAAAAGAGCTTGTAAAGTTGCCTTCTCCTCTTGCTTTTATTGATGATGCTTGTGCTACCAACTCTATTACTTGTGAAGCATCCATTTTGAAGGATAATGTTGAGCTACGGGCTCAACTTGAGTTGCTATCTAGCAAGTATGGGAAATTGGAAGAAAGTCATGAAAAGCTCTCAAACTCTCATGATGATCTTCTAGTATCCCATAATGTGCTAAAGATAGCTCATGAGGCCATGCTTGCTAAGGTAACATCTAGTGAGCCTCATGTGGATACCAGCACTACTTCTAGTCAAAATGCTACATTGCCATGTGCTAGTCCTTGTAATTCATCTACTCACAATGTTGGTACATCTTGTGATGAATTGATTTCCTTGCCTTGTTGCTCTAACGATGAAGCTTATACTTCCTCTAGTACTTGTGTTGAGACTAACCATGTAGAGGAAATCAAAGAGCTCAAGGCCCAAGTCACTTCTTTGAAGAAAGAATTGGAAAAGTGTCATGAAGGGAAGGCCACACTCAACAATATCTTGAGTGTGCAAAATCCTCCAATGACAAAGGTGGACTTGGATTCAACTCCAATAAGAAGAAGAAGTCCAAGAGCAACAAGAAGAAGGGCCAAAAACAAGTCAAGAATTCGGCCAAGATCATTTGCTTCAAGTGCAAAATTGAAGGGCATCATGTTAGATCTTGCCCTTTGAAGAAGAAGGCCATTAGTGACAAACAACATGGGAAGCGGCCACAATTTCACTCTCATTCTCAACCTCAAGTTGAGGAAAGGCCTCTTCCCAAGAAAACTCAAGCTAATGCTTCTCAAGTTGAGAAATCAAGTGAGAAGAAAGTAAAGAGTAGACGTTGCTACCTATGTCGTGAAAAAGGTCACGTCGCTTCTTCATGCACAAATGGTACCTTATCCAACCATATTCTAATTGATGATATCTATTCTCTTGGGAAGGATAAGGTTGGCAATGTGTTTGCCAAATTTGTTGGTGCTCAAAGTGGTGTCAAGAAAAGAACCATTTGGGTAGCCAAGCCTATTGTGACTAACCTCTTAGGACCCAACTTGGTTGGGGACCAACTAGCTCATAACTAATCAATAGGTGTTGTTGGAGGTCATTGGAGACTTGGCTACATTATGAAGAATTAAGGGGACTTCATCATTCTTATTGTCTCAAGCCAAGTCATTCGGATTATCAAGTTTCTATCTTATATCCAATGTTCCTCCTTGCAGTAACTCGTGCTTAAAGTGTTTACATTGATAGTTACTTGCCCCTTTGCATGTTTGGTTTCGTTCCTTGCATGTATTTGTATATGTTGTGCTTCCAACTTGATTATCTTGATAAATCAAGTATGTGTGTGTTGGTTTGCACATCATGTACGTGTGTGTAATGCGTTGAGCCTTTTGCATCTTGTTTATTTCTTAGTTGGCTCTTGTGAGAGATTAATGTAATATCCCATTATGGGGAAGTGATGTGCTTTGTGCACCTCAAAATCCTATAAATGTGTGTACATGAGTAATACCATCTAGTATTGATATTTCAAGATTATCTAGTCGCTATGTGGTATGTCTTCTCATGAGAAATTCAAATTCTAAATAGTCCATTAATTATCTCTTGTTGGATCCTTTTATTTGCCTCTTGTTTATCCTTAATTGGTATCACATTATGGGGGAGTAATATGCTATGTGTATATTACTAGCCTAGAAAATGTGTACATTTGAGATATTGTCACCTACAGTTGATATTGTAAATTATCTTGTTCCTAGGTGGCATGTTAGCTCTAGAAGTTGCATTTTGCTTTTTGTTTGGTGTGAAGATGATGTCGGATATCCTTGCTATCTACCACCGGGAATTATTTCCATTTACTTCTTGTCTTTTGACAATTGGTACTCACTTGTGTGGTAGAATTTATTGATCATCTTTACATTGGCTTTTGCTTTTATTTGCCTTTTCTCTTGCCAAGGAATGTATCAACTCCCTTTGTCTTCCATACCACTTGTGGAGCTTGTTTATTTCTTGATCTTGTCTAGTATTTTCTAGATATAGTGAAAGTGGTGATCCCACCTTGTGCATTTTTTATTCAAATGCAAATTCTCTATAATGCACTATACTTGGGGGAGCTATCCTATTTTCTATAAAACGCTCATCCTTATGAAGTGTGTGTTGGTGGAAGGCAAGCCGTTTTCGTTTTGGTACTTTGTGCCATCATGAAACTTTGTAGAGAGCTTGGTTTGTTTGGAACCATCCTCTCTTTTGGGAGTTTGATATCTTTTATTTTGAGTGTATCAATGGATATCTCATTCCTTGATGTATCTTTTATGGATATTCTCCAAGTGATGTTTTATTCATTTGGTATCTTTTCTTCACTTGGTTTTTCTTTGTCATTTGGTATCGGTTCTTGAAGGTCTTGAGCATGCATATTTACTTCATGTAGTCTCTATGGCATGCCTTCTTTATTTGACCCAATATATAGGGAAACTCCACCAAGTCTCAAATTGGATGAGATGTGCATGAAATTCATTTCCTTCTCTATATGCACATATTTATGTGGAGTTTGTCCTATGTATGTTGGTGTTTCTAACTCTTTGGTCCCAATGAGTTTGGGTACCATTTTGTTTGTGTTGTTGTTCTAGGAATAATTGGAGATGCATTGGATGCTCGGCTCACTCACAAGCAAGGTGGTGTCACCATGTGCTTATTGGAGTCAAGCTAGGATGATCAATGAACTACTATCCACCTTCAATTGGTATCTACTACATCCTTCCAATGGTATCTCGGTAACAAGTATCATCATCTACTTCATGCACACATTTCTTGCATCAACCTTGTGTAGGTTGTATCATGGCATGTAATTCATTCTTTCTTGTGATACCTGTTTCCTTTCTCAAAGCATCCCAACAATGATCTCTTGTTGCTAGTTGTGATGTCTTTGATGCTCGTGTGGTTGGAACTCATTTATATACAATAAGACCATATCTAGCCATGTGTTATGCCTTCAAGCAAATATCTTATTGGTATATTTATGACTTCCTTGTGGATATATTATTCTTTCCCATTTGCAAAAATTTCATGTGTACATCCTTCTTTGTGGATTGATATCATCATGATCTCATCTACCTAGAATCCTATACACTTGAGAGAAGTTGCATATCTAATTGATATCCCCTTCTTTCGCGTCCACCTTTTCTTTCTTGTATTATTTCTTTGGTGGCTCCTTGAAGGTGTGTGTCTTGAGTGCGGATCTTATATCGCTGCATCTTGATGCACTCTTTTGTGGTGAAGATCATTTTCCTCATGCTTGTCTTGACAAAGCTTGCCATTTAATTGGTATCCCTCGTCTTGATGAGGCTTTCGTTTTCTATCTTCACCATGGGTTGTCACAAGCTTGGTTAATATTTCTCTTTTTAGTGAGCTTGTGAATCCATTTGCTTGGTGTGTGTGAGAAGGACATGTCATGCACCTTGTATCTCAACTATTAAAGACTATGTTGATGCTTAATGCTCATCCTTATATTAGTCTTCTCAAGTGCTTTGACATGACTCACACACATCTTTTTGGTTGAACCTATTTCCAAGTTGCCTGTTTTATATGCTGCTCAACTATTTGTTTTTTTGGAAGTGCTAGGCTTTGTTTCCTACATGCTCACTTGCACTTGTTGTGAGTTTCTATTGATTTTTTGGGGAGTGATGATCCTATTTTGTGTACTTGGTATCCTAATGCAAATATTCTAAGGAGTGCACAAATCATGGGGAGCTTCACTAGTGTCTTTTAGAACGCTTCGTCAGTCTCTTGCACTTGTTGCGAGGTTCTATTGATCTTGGGGGAGTGACAATCCTATTTTGTGCTCGTTGTATGCAATTGCAAAACTAAATTGTGCACAAAACAAGGGGAGCTTCTCTAGTTTCTCTAGAACACTCCTTTGCTCATATCATAATATCTTTTATTCATGTGGCATGTAGGATCATTAGTCTAGTTGTTTCAATTGGTATCTTTGATAGCTTGCTTCAATTGGTATCGTTTGATTTCTTGAGTGCTTGTTTCTCTCTTTGTTATGCCTTTGTGGCACAACATTCTTTTGGCAATCTTTGAGCCTCAAAATAGTTTGTCTTCCTCCAAGTATTTACCGTTGGATATGTGTATTGCATTCCACTCTCAAGTTGAGATTACACAATTTATGGAGGAACACAAGTTATATTGGCCTTCTAAGCCTTTCGCCCATTTTGGCAATCGTGCCAATGGGGGAGAAGTTTCAGAGAGTATTGTGGAGAAGTTTAGAGAGTCATCTCTTCTTGCTTTGGTTTTGTTCCTAAGCTTTTCCATCTCATGTGCATACATTATTGTTGCATGTTATGGTGATGCATAATTCCTTATATAAACTCTCTTGAAAGTGATTGTCATCAATTACCAAAATGGGGGAGATTGAAAGAACATGCGGTGCCCCCATGTTTGGTTTTGGTAATTGATGAAAATCTCTATGGACTAATGGTTGCCTTGAGTTATATTTGAAGGGTTTGTCCATAGGATTTTCTTGGAGTCCATTTATTGGTTTCAAGGAGAGTTTGTGATGACCAAGGTGCTATTAAGGAATTATCCAAAGATTGGTCTTACATCATCGAAATGAATAGAGTTGGAAAGATTCAAGGTTGATCAAGACTAAGTACAGAGAGTGTTTCAAGTTGATCAACACACAAAGCGTAGAAGATTTACCGAGAGGGATCAAGCGATCCCATGGTATGGTAAGCATTGTCAATTACGCTTTGTGTACTAACTGTCGTGGTTTTGTCACGACAGATGTCCTCGTGAAAGGACTTAGTCGTGGAGCCATCGCTATGGGTTAACTTAAAGGGGTTAAAACTGACAAGGGACGCAAGAGAGTTTTATACTAGTTCGGCCCCTTGCGATGAAGGTAAAATCCTACGTCTAGTTGTGATGGAATTGATGGGGTTTCGATGACCAGGGAGCGAATACGCTTTGCCTGAGTCTCGAGTTGTTCTCTTGAACCACCGCCGGGTCGTCCCCTTATATACATGGGTTGACGTCCGTCGGTTTACAGAGTCCCGAGGACGGCTCATAAACGTATCCGGATCGGTCTCCGCTCTTTCTACCTTACAATGCAAGTTACATATCAATGCCGGTTTATAGCTACAGGCCTTAAACCGGTCTGGGCCCTTACACAGCGTCTCCGTGTGTCTTCATGGGTTTCAAGTATAATGAACTACTGATGAAGTTAACCCGGCCTCTCCTGGCCGGTTTACGCCTAGTAGTAATATCCCCAACATTAGGCCCCAGACTGATTTGAACTAGTTCATGTCAGTCCTCAAGAAAACTTCGTCTTCAACATCTTCACGAAATTTTGTAAACCGCCATGACGTCATCTTCCCAGGCCGTGATAACCCGTCGTGACGTCATCTGTTATTAAAAACTGTGTATGACACATCTTCGTTAATGGGTCTCCAACAATCGAGGCGACAGCTCCGCCTTATTTCCAAATTTCTGGCTCCTCGATTTTCGCGCCTGACACTTATCCCTTGCCTTTATAAACAGGACCGAGGGGTCATTTTCACCTTTCCCCCTCGTGCCTCTTCGCGTCATCGTCTTCCTTGCGCCACTCAACCTCTGGAGCTCCGCCGCCGCCATCGACCGTCGCCTCTGCTTCAACTCTGGCCGCTGCATCACCCTGAACGCACCAGAGAATTGCGGTGCTTCCCCGCTCCTTCATCAGCACTGGTAAGCTTTCTGCTCTTCTGCCATAGATCTGTTCTAGGGTTTCGGTGTTCTTCTGTGTTCGTCGGTGTTCATTGCTTGCGTAGTAACCTTTTGATCCAAACCTTGATGTTCATCCTGTTCAATGATAGCCGTAGCTCTCCTTTTCCATCTAATGCACCTTGTTAAAATAGAAGATCCCATCTGAACCTTCCTCCATTGCTTCGGCACTGCTTCTTAGGTCTGAATATATTTCCCTTTTCTGATATACGGTAGATCCAAAGGTATACTGCCAATTTGTGAAACCTGTTTGTCCTTCACTTACACATCTGTAGATTTGCATCTTCAATGTCAGACTAGGCGGTTTAACTTTGAAAGAATGATGACCCGGTATAAACCATTAGTCCCCTTGTTGAACCGCCAATGTACTTCCACTTATAGCCTTTATTTAGTAAATTCCGGTTTAGGATTACCAACTCCGGTTTAGAAACATGCTTATATCCTTGAACGGCCGCATAGTTGTCCACTGTAATTCTTAAACCGGTAACTGTCATGTTGTAGATCATTCATTGCCATGGCCAAGCAAGTGTACGAATGCAACTGGGTCCCTTCTCGAGTAACAGAGGAACAGTTAGACAACCTTGTCAAAACGGGCGCTTTGACCCAGAAAGATATCATTCACTGGAGGGTCCCTAGCCTGGAATGTCCTCCTACACCCAAGGACAGAGAGGTTGTTGTATTTGCTGATCACTTAGGCCGGGGTTTCAACCCTCCCGGTTCAAAAATTTTCCGGGACATACTGGCCAGCTTTCAACTGCGCCCACAAGACATCGGTCCTAACTCGGTGACCAATATCTGCCACTTCCAAGTTTTTTGTGAGGTTTATCTTCAAGAGGAACCCATAGTAGAACTATTCAGAGATTTCTTTCACCTAAACCATCACACGGAATTCAAAGACGGACCCAACACAGAATTGGGTGGAATGGCAGTTCAGAAGAGAAAAGAAGTCACCTTTCCTCATCCCAGTCTCCACAGTCACCCCAAAGAATGGAACCAGACCTGGTTTTATTGCAAGGACACGTCTCCAGCTGATGAAAATCCCTTGCCGGGTTACCGTCCTAAACGTCTGAGCAAAACACATCCTCTTCCTCAAAGACTGACCACCAAAGAAAGGGCCAAATATGCTCCTCAACTATCAAAGCTCAGGGCCTTTATGGCAAACGGTTTGACAGGAGTTGATCTTGCGCGCTGCTGGATAAGCTGGAGCATTTTGTCCTTAAGCCAGCGCCCCGGTTTGATGTGTGAGTATACTGGGAACTTGAAGGATGCTCAGCGGCATATTGATATTCAGCTTACAGATGACGAAGTCACTGAAGCTGTAAAAAAAGATGCTGAATGAACCGGAGGATGTCTGTGCCCAAACCGGACTACTCCCTTTCTGCACCACCCACAGACCACCAGCTGTAAGAATCATATAACTTGTTTATCTGAAATTGCTTCTGTTCCAACATTCTCTGAAAGTGCGGTTATTTTCTTGACAGGGCGATGATCCGTTCTGGAATAAGAAACCCCCGCAAGACAAACCGACGAAGCCAACCCGTCAAAAAACTAAAGTTGTAAAGAAACCTGCCAATAGAAGAGGATCACTGCATCTTCCGATACACCTACTGACGATGATGTGGGTAACCCAGATTTAGAGGTAGAACTTGACCCACTTGGTTCATTTTTCATACGCCTTATTGATGATGATTATTGTCAGGACGACACTGAAGTCAGTCACGCCAATGCTGTAGAGGTAATCGTTCTTTCCTCCAATTCAAACCCTTTGCCATCATTAAAAATCCGTCGAGCAAACAGAAAAGTTAAAATTTCTCATCCTCTTGCTTATTTGGATCCAAACTTTCTTGTGAAGACACAACAACACGAGGCTCGCCGCACAACCCGGCATAGCGACCAGGTAGTTACCTCCGCCGGTTTACCGAACAGTCCGGTTCGGAAACACCGATCAGAGGTCTCTTATTCACTTGACATTTCACGCCCCAAAGTGGGTTGTTTTTGTCAACCTCTTAGTTTTTCCGACTCAAATTATCAGGGCACTTCTCATTCATCCTCTGGCGAGTCGTCTGCACAAAACTTCCACCACTTAAAACAGTGCTTGGGTGAGCCATACTCTTACTTACGTTCTTGACATTTTAGTTAATATATGCTGTACTGATCCTTCTTTTTATTTTTCTCAGAGCCAAGCCCAGACCCAGCAAAAAGGTTCATCTGAATAAACCGACAGAGGAAGACACAGCTGCTGAACCGGAGAAAATTACAGATCCTGAAGAGGCCAATATTGATGATATGTTGAATGATCCACCGCCTCAAGAACATGAATTCGTTGCTGAGCAGGCAGAAATTGATACCACCGGCCATGTCGACCAGCCAACAAGCCCCATCCGGACTGACAATCCGGTCAGTCCAGCAAAAAATGCTGCCAAACCGGCAACTCCAGTACGAACTGCTGAGGAGAAAGACGATGACACTTTGATTACTGGCATTGGCCATACAGACCCGGGAAATCCTGTCGCTTTGTCAAGGCACACTGCCGAAGAGGAATTTTCTGCAATTGGCAAAGGCAAATGGAAAGCCGATCTGTCCACTTACGCTCATCTGAATGCTTAGGATCTTCATTCCGGCTATCTGAACCGATTATATACCAGTTGTGACTATGAAGCCGGCTTGGTGAATATGATGAAGGAACGATATGAGGTAATTTCATAAGTGTTGCTCCCTTATTTTTTAACTGCAGCTTTATCAAACTCCAGTAGACCCCAAGTGACGGTTTAAGATATCAATCTAAACCGGGACTTAGTAAAACTTTTATGCTTTGCATCTGAACTTCACTGAAGTAGCCCCCAAGTGTCGGTTTAACTTTATAAAGATGAACTGGGACTTTGTATAAGAAACTCCCGTATCAGCATTTGTTGAGCAAATATCCATTAGCCCCCAAGTGCCAAGTTGAATACTTGTATTATGCTTGGGACTTGTAGAAAATGTATGATGAAGAGCAAATATGCATTAGCCCCCAAGTACCAAGGGCATAACTTGTTATGGGCTTGGTTCTTCAAGTATGTACTGTCACCTCACCATATGACTGTCTCTTTGTAGGCTGAGCTGAGCAAGAAAGAGAGCCAAACCGCTGATCTCCAGGAGAACCTTAAATTGCAACAAGCTGAAAACTCCAAGGCGAAGGAAGAGTTGACCAGCGCTCTAAGCGCTATGGAGAAACTAAAAGAAAGCTTTAACAAAGAACGGACGGATTGGGAAAGTGAAAAATCCAATTTGATCAAAAGGGCTGAGAAAGCAGAAGCCGCTCTTAAACCGGTGGTTGATGAATTGACCAGCGTAAAGCGGCAGGTGCATGCCATGACCGCAGCTGTGTTTGGTAAGCATCCTTAACTCCCGATTTGACCATATCTTTTCATTTATCTACCGGTTTGCTAATCCTTGCAATGATACAAGAACTCGTATTGGCCACTTGGGATCTGATGTTCGGAAGAAGTTAAAAGCAGCCTATACTCTGATAGAGCAGCCTGAAAAAGTCTGCTGCTAGGACGGGCGCTTTGGCTGCACTGACCCGGGCAAAGGCATGGGTACCTGACTTTGATCCAATTGAAGCGGCCCAAGGTTATCCCAGTTTGAAGGAAGACGGGACAGAATTTGGTGAAGATGATCTCCGGATCATAAACCGGGAGGTACGCCCATTGGCTTGTCAACTAGTTGAAGAAGCGGACCTGTCATACTATCAAGCAAACTATGATGACAAGAACAAGCGGGTTGCTGCACCAATCCTCGAAGCTCAGAATCTTATTCCGCCAATCCGTAAGCACAGTTATGCCCCTGACATTGAACCGTCCACGCTGATAAGTGATGAAGCTGTATTCCAAGCCCTAACTGGGATCGACTGGGCAACTATTGATTTCCAGCCACTGGGTAGAGAAGAAGAAGCTGAACCGGCGCGAGATGATCCGCAACCGTCAGGCCAAGCTGGTGATCAATCATGAACCGGAGGCTGGTTTAGTCTTGGACATGCTCTGACATGTATTTGAGAAAACAATTATCCTTTTGGGCACGGGAACACCTTGTAATAGGCTATTTAAAAACATTTGGTCTTGGTATGCCTTCGTGCATTTTTATCTGCTTGCTCAAACCAACATGTTTATGATATTCATAACCCATAGCCATTTATTTAAGCTGTTCCTGCAGATAAAAAGCTCAAAGCGCCCTGGCGGTTTACCGCCGGGCGGGTCATGATACTCATACATATAGATACGACCAAGGTGTATAACCAAGGTGATAAAAGATAACCAAACACAGACATATATGTAATACCTGTGACTTTGAGGCATAAGGTTGGCTAACCAACGTTGTAGTGAGGGGCATGACCCAACTCTTGGAGGAGAAACAACTCCCGTGGATATAAGGCCGGTTTATAGTATAACCGTTCTGGGTTATGATAAACTCTGGTTTACTCCATACTTCGATTTTGATTGAAAACCATATCGGGCTGATAGTCTCCGGATGATGATCTGATCGTGTACCGTCAACTTGTAATTGATAGTCGAGCTGGGTTGTTAACGCCGGTTTAAAAAGCAACCAAAAAAATTTATCAAAAAGAGAACAAAACTCAAACAAAGGAAAATAAAACCGTTGTAGGCGAGGCTTTGATCCAATCAAGAGGTGTGACTATGGTTCGGATACGACCAAGCCCCCAAATGACGTTGTGGCATTACGCCGATCAAGAGGTGTAGCTATGGTTCGGGTTCGACCAGGCGCCCAAGTGATGCTGTGGCATTGCGCCGATCAAGAGGTGTAGCTATGGTTCGGGTTCGACCAAGCCCCAGCATTGCGCCGATCAAGAGTTGTAGCTATGGTTCGGATACGACAAAGCCCCCAAGTGATGCTGTGGCATTGCACCGATCAAGAGGTGTAGCTATGGTTGGATCGACCAAGCCCCAAGTGATCTTTGTGGCATTGCGCCTATCAAAAGGTGTAGCTATGGTTCGGATCGACCAAGCCCCGAGTGATATAACATAAAGCTTTGAGAAGCTAAATCAAGGGGTAAACCGGACACCGCTTTAAAAACAGAAGCTCCATGTAACCACACATGATGTAAGAAAACAATAGATACCCCGCTTTAGCTGAGGTCCCGGTTTATTATATTGATCATAATATATACATTGTCATAATATGTACATAAGAAGAGCCTATAGCTCAAGTATAGTAGGGCTGAAGATGAGCAATATTCCACGGCCGGTTGGTCTCCTCCTCCGGTTTACGTGAGTCTTTGCGCTCTCAAACATCGATTAGATAGTACGACCCGTTGTGTAGATTCTTCCTGACCACAAAAGGTCCTTCTCATGGGGGGGGGGGGATAACTTGTGCATATCCGTTTGATCCTGGATGAGCCGAAGCACCAAATCTCCTTCTTGAAAGGTTCTGGTTCTAACCCGGCGGCTATGATAGCGACACAGATTTTGCTGATAAATCACCGAACGGGCGGCCGCTATGTCACGCTCCTCATCTAACAGGTCGAGAGCTTCTTGCCGTGCCTTCTCGTTGTCAGCTTCAACATATGCCGCTACACGAGGTGAGTCATGACGGATGTCACTAGGAAGAACTGCCTCCGCTCCATAAACCATGAAGAACGGCGTGTATCCTGTCGACCTGTTGGGCGTGGTATTGATGCTCCATAACACTGAAGGTAGCTCCTCAACCCAACAACCCGGCGTCTGCTGCAAAGGAACCATAAGCCGGGGTTTGATGCCTCTCAAGATCTCTTGATTAGCCCTCTCTGCTTGACCATTAGACTGGGGGTGAGCCATTGATGATACATCAAGCCGGATGTGCTCACGTTGACAGAACTCCTTCATGGCACCCTTTGATAGATTGGTACCATTGTCGGTGATGATGCTATGTGGAAAGCCAAACCGGAAGATCACTTTTTTGATGAATCGAACCGCCGTGGTTGCGACACACTTGCTAACGGGCTCCGCCTCTACCCACTTTGTGAACTTGTCAACCGCCACCAAAAGGTGGGTCTTCTTGTCTTTGGACCTCTTGAAAGGCCCAACCATATCCAGCCCCCAAGTCGCAAACGGCCCAGTGATTGGAATCATCCTCAATTCTTGAGCCGGCACATGAGCGCGCCTTGAGAACTTCTGGCAGCCATCACATCTTTTGACCAGATCCTCAGCATCAGCATGAGCGGTTAACCAATAGAAACCGTGACGAAACGCCTTAGCCACCAAAGATTTTGAACCGGCGTGGTGACCACAATATCCTTCGTGGATCTCGCGCAAAATTTCACAACCTTCTTCAGGAGATACACAGCGTTGAAACGCCCCTGTCATGCTGCAATGATGTAATTCTCCATTGATGATAGTCATGGACTTGGACCGCCGGATTATCTGCCTGGCCAATGTCTCATCCTCTGGTAACTCACCCCGGTTCATATACGCCATATAGGGAACCGTCCAATCCGGGATAACATGAAGAGCCGCCACCAACTGAGCTTCCGGATCAGGAATAGCCAAATCCTCTTCACTAGGGAGCTTGACGGATGGGTTATGCAGAACATCCAAGAAGACATTAGGTGGAACCGGTTTATG
Organism: Aegilops longissima; assembly: GCA_021605205.1. NCBI lineage: Eukaryota > Viridiplantae > Streptophyta > Magnoliopsida > Poales > Poaceae > Aegilops > Aegilops longissima. The sequence goes on from CM038682.1 coordinate 331,933,762, forward strand.
TTGAGAACCCATGCGGCTTAAAGCGTCCGCCGCTTCGTTCTTCCGCCGGTCCACATGATCCACCTGATAACCTTTAAAGTGACCTGCAACAATATCCACCTCACGACGATATGCTGCCATGAGTGGATCCTTGGAATCCCAAGTGCCAGACACCTGTTGAGCTACCAGGTCCGAATCACCGAAGCACTTAACTCGGCTTAGGTTCATCTCCTTAGCCATTCGAAGACCATGGAGTAAAGCCTCGTACTCAGCTGCATTGTTAGTGCAAGGGAACATTAAACGGAGAACATAACAAAACTTATCACATCGTGGGGAAGTTATCGACTCCAGCCCCGAGCCCTCAATTATGCGGACCCATCAAAATGAATAGTCCAATAAGTGTGATCCGGCTTCTCTTCAGGCGCTTGTAGTTCTGTCCAATCATTGATGAAATCCACTAGTGCTTGAGATTTGATCGCTGTTTGGGGTATATATTTCAAGCTGTGAGGCCCAAGCTCGATAGCCCACTTAGCAATCCGGCCAGTTGCTTCCCTGTTCTGGATTATATCTCCTAAAGGAGCAGAACTGACCACCGTGATGGGATGTCCTTGGAAATTTGCTTGAGCTTCCGGCTTGCCATAAAAACTCCATACACCAACTTCTGCCAGTGCGGGTATCTTTGCTTGGACTCAGTAAGTACCTCACTGATATAATAAACGGGACGCTGAACCGGATATTCCTTTCCTGCCTCCTTGCGCTCCACCACAATAGCCACGCTAACAGCCCGAGCATTAGCTGCCACATATAGTAACAATGGCTCCTTGTCTCCTGGAGCAGCAAGAACCGGCGGGTTAGCTAGCTGCCGCTTTAAATCCTCAAACGCTTCATCTGCGGCAGAGCTCCGGATGAAGTTATCTGTTTTCTTCAGCATCTGATATAAAGGAATGCCCTTCTCGCCAAGGCGGCTGATAAACCGGCTCAACGCGGCAATCCGGCCTGCCAAACGTTGAACATCATTGATACACTTCGGTTTAGCCAAGGATGTGATAGCCTTGATCTTGTCCGGATTAGCTTCAATGCCCCTGTTAGACACCAAAAAGCCCAAGAGTTTGCCTGCCGGTACACCAAAAACGCACTTGGCCGGGTTAAGCATCATCTTATAAACCCGCAAGTTATCAAAGGTTTCCTTCAAGTCATCAATCAATGTTTCCTTCTTCCTTGATTTTACCACAATATCATCTACATAAGCATGAACATTGCGGCTGATTTGTTTGTGGAGGCAATTCTGCACACACCACTGATAAGTCGCCTGGGCACTCTTGAGCCCAAAGGGCATGGACACATAGTAGAAGGCTCCAAAGGGGGTTATGAAGGCCATCTTCTCCTGGTCCTTAACTGCCATCTTGATCTGATGATAACCAGAATATGCATCCAAAAAGCTCAAACACTCGCAACCCGCCGTAGCATCAATAATTTGATCAATACGGGGGAGAGCAAAAGGATCTGCTGGACAAGCTTTGTTGAGATCTGTGTAGTCCACACACATACGCCAAGTGCCGTTCTTCTTAAGGACCAGCACGGATTAGCCAACCATTCGGGATGGAAAACTTCAGCGATAAATCCAGCCGCTAAGAGCACGCCACTTATTCTCCAATAGCTTTATGTCTTTCTTCATTGAACCGGCGGAGAAACCGCATGACCGGTTTATACTTAGGATCAACATTAAGTGTGTGCTCAGCGAGTTCTCTCGGTACACCTGGCATGTCAGAAGCTTCCACGCAAAGATGTCCCGATTCTCAAGGATGAACTCGATGAGCGCGCTTTCCTATTTTGGATCCAAGTTAGCGCTGATGCTGAATTGCTTGGATGAATCGCCAGGTACGAAGTCAACAAGCTTAGTCTCATTAGCCGATTTAAACTTAAGGGCCGGATCACGCTCGGTAGTTGGGTTCTTCAACGAAGTCATATCTGCCGGATCAACATTGTCCTTGTAAAACTTCAATTCTTCTGTGGCACAAACCGACTCAGCATATGCCGCATCACCTTCTTCACACTCAAGAGCAATCTTGCAGCTCCCATGTATGGTTATAGTTTCCTTATGACCCGACATCTTGAGCTGCAGATAGACATAGCAAGGCCGTGCCATAAATTTAGCATAAGCCGGCCGTCCAAACAGGGCATGATACGGACTTCTGATTTTCACCACTTCAAAGGTCAAAGTTTCTGATCTCGAGTCATGCTCGTCCCCAAAAGCCACCTCCAGAACTATCTTACCAACAGGATACGCTGATTTAACAGGCACCACACCATGTAACACCGTATTGGACGGTTTAAGATTTTCATCTGTTAACCCCATGCGACAGAAATTTTCATAGTAAAGGATATTGACACTGCCTCCTCCGTCCATGAGTACCTTGGTGAACTTATAACCTCCCACCTGAGGTGCCACCACGAATGCCAGATGACCCGGACTGTCAACCCGGGGTGGGTGATCTTCTCTGCTCCACACAATCGGCTGCTCAGACCAGCGTAGGTAACGGTGCACCACCGGTTCAACGAAGTTCACTGCCCTCTTATGAAGCTTTTGGTCACGCTTGTCTAAGCTAGTGGTGAAAACATGATACTGCCCACTATTCAACTGTTTCGGTTTGCTCTGGTAACCCGATTGCTACTGCTGCTGCTGATTGCCCCGATGATTGTATCCACCTTGGTTTCCCTGATTACCTTGATTGTTATGTCCGCCCTAATTACCATGGAAGCCTGAACCGGAATTTCCTCCACCATAACCCGGCCCATGAGATCCAGGTCCTGAACCGCCACCTGGTCCGTGATCATACCGGAAAGCATTAGAGTTTTTCAACTCTTGCATGATGTAGCAGTCCTTCCAGAGGTGTGTGGCCGGCATCTCCTTCATCCCATGTTTCGGGAGGCTGGTTCAATAGGTAAGGTAGGCGGTCCGGGTTAGGACTAGGTTCTCCACTGCGCTGGGGCCGTTAACCCTTGCACTGTTGGCCCTTGTCCTGTGCGCTGGTATTAGCCACAAAGTCCAAGATGTGATCCGCTTTACGTTTGCCGCCGTTTTCATGACCCGCCGGGTTGTGGTGCTTCCCCTTGGCGTTGCCGCTCTTTTTTCCCTTCCCTGCTTTATCATCATCAGACTCGGGATCCTTGGTACTATCAGAGTCGGCATACTTCACTAAAGCAGCCATGAGGGTTCCCATATCATTGCAATGGCGTTTGAGCCGTCCCAACTTCAACTTCAGAGGTTCAAACCGGCAATTGCCTTCCAAGGTCAGAACTGCAGTATCCGCATTGATGCGGTCTGATGAATGCAAAATTTCCGAAACCCGGGGAACCCATCGGGTTGTTCACTCTCCTTCCTCCTGGACACAGGCAGCTAAGTCCACAATCGACATAGGTTGCTTACATGTATCCTTGAAATTCTGGATAAACCGGGTTCTTAACTCGGCCCATGACCTGATAGAATTCGCCGGTAAACTCTTTAGCCAAGTACGGGCCATCCCTTCCAACATCATGGTAAAATACTTTGCACATGCCGCATCATCCACATCTAGCATCTCCATGGCCATCTCAGAACTTTCAACCCATGTCTCAGGGGATAAATCGGCAGTGTAATTCGGCACCTTGCGCGAGCCTTTGAAATCCTTGGGCAGGCACATGTTGCACAAAGCTGTACGAGACACGACATCCCCAAGGAACTAGAGGTGACTCCTGGCTCTACTGATGTGGTTGGACGAACCGGAGCAAGCTAACGGGCTTCATCTTTGCGCCGCTTCTTTCGGCCTCCCATGAGCTCGAGCCCGGTCTACTACCTCCTGAGCATCACCAGCACCCCCTGCCGGATTGTCGCCACGGGGCGGTTCACGATTCCGCGCATTGCTTGATACGGCCGGTTCATCCATACACCCGCTGTAACTCCGGCTTGGATGGGGGGTGGAATGAATTCGATCACGACTGTATGAATAAGCCTCCTCTTGAACCAAGGCTGTCCGAAGAAGCTCCTTAACTCGACGCATCTCAACCGCCGCCGGAGAATCACCTTCAATTGGGATAGCCTCCAGTCGTGAAGCGGCAGCAACAAGATTGTCCATCGGAGTAGAATAATGACCTGGTGGTGTTGGGACGGGCTGCGTCACAATGTTGTTCTGTCGAGGCAGATTCATCAAACGTGGCTGAACCGGCGCCCCTGCCCCAGGTACCTCCGCCCGGTTCACCACCGGCGGATTGCTGGTCCCTGCCCCTGGGGTGTTAAAGAGGTTCCTAGCATCATAAACCGGAAGCAGGCGAGAACGGTGTCTCCTTTTCAGGAATTGTGTGATGCATTACGATCCGGCATAAGCCGTAAGCTTTGTGCATCCAGCGGCCGCTCATGCCATCCTGGTATCTTCAACTGCCAGATCGACTTTGGCCTGAGTAATCCGATCTGGGCTTTGTGAGAGTTCTATGTGGGGTTAGGTTATCTTCCATGGGCTTGCGTCAAGAGGAAGATCCCATACAACCCATGGAGGATGACATCAAATCAAGGTTGTGGTGTGCAAGTTCAAGTGATGCATCATGAACAGATCAAGTGCTTGAAGCTTGCCGTCCATTGTGGTGACAATGGACTTGTGAAGATGTGCCGAAGAGTGGCTCACCCATAGTGGAGTATGGGGGAGCAATCTACTAGTCTTCACCGAGCCAACGAAATCAAGAAAGGTGGTCCAACTTCACGAAGTCAAGATCATCTACATCTAGCTCAAGTGGACTTTGTGCAAGGCAAAGGTTTGCCCTTGATAGGTTCTCTATTTTACCGGTCTCATGGTGGTAGTTTGGAGACCGGGTTATAGGATCGATTGCCGTACTATCAAGGGGGATCTTGATAAGTAGCTTGATCGTATCGTTCGCAGAGAGCTCAAACCATTGCATCCTTGCATCATATTTCTTGGTTCTTGTTTGTTTCTCTTTGTGCGTCTTAGAGCTTATGGTCATCTTCTTGACAAGCTCAAGTTCATCGAAAACGGAGTTCACATGCTTCTTCCTTTGCGTTTTTGGTGTTGGAGGTTTTACCGGTCTTTTTCGAGGAAGGGTTCTCACCATTTTCGTTTGGTCATTTTCTAATTTGCTTATTATTGTTATTTCTATCAATATTGTGTTAGCCCTTATCTCTAGCTTTCCAACAAACTTGGTTTCGTTGAATTCGGAGTCCGTATGCAGAAGTTGTGGCAGTTTTGGTGTTCTGAAAAGGCTGCAGCGGTACTACCGCGGACAGGAGTGGATGTAATTTTTTACTACCGCTCTAGAGCAGTACTACCGCGGCTATTACAGCGGTAGAACCGCTCCGGACCAAAAAGTCGTCCCAAGTCCATCGGAAGTAGGAACGTATGTATTCTTTTAGTACCTCTCGCAAGCAGTAGTACCGCTACCCCTAGCGGTAGTACCGCTACACCTAGCGGTAGTACCATGAGGACAAGCGGCAGTACCGCTCCGATGGTTCTTCTGGCCTTTTGCCTGCTCGTCGTTGTTTTTCAAAGGGCTACTGCCTCCCTAGCGGTAGTACCGCTCGGTGCGGGGTGTGAGCATAACGGTTGGATTTTCCCCCACCTATAAAAGGGGGCTTCTTCCCCAATGAACCTCATCCTTTGAGCTCGTGTTCTTTCCCCATTGTTGACCTTCTTCGAGCTTGCTAACTCTCAGTCCCTCCATGGATTCTTGCTAGATTTTGAGGGAAAAGAGAGAGGAGATCTAGATCCACATTTCCACCAATCACTTTCTCCTCTATGTGAGGGGAACCCCTTGGATCTAGATCTTGGAGTTCTTGGTGTTCTCCTTCTTGTTCCTCCTCTCATTTTCCTCCCTAGCATTAGTTGCTTCGGTGGGATTTGAGAGAGAAGGACTTGGGCACTCCGTGTGCCCTTGCCATTGCATTTGGTGCATCAATTTGAGTTCTCCACATGATACATGGAAGTTACAAGTTGAGAAGCTTATTACTCTTGGGTGCTTGCTACCCTTGAGCTTGTTCCTCTTGGGTGTTTGGGTGCCCTAGACGGTTGGTGGTGTTCGGAGCTCAATCATTGTGGTGTAAAGCTCCGGGCAAGCGTCGGGGTCTCCAATTAGGTTGTGGAGATTGCCCCGAGCAATTTGACGGGTTCCGGTGACCGCCCCCAAGGGTTGCCAAAATGTAAGGGTTCGGTGACGGCCCCCAAGGGTTGCTATTTGTACGGGTTCGGTGACCGCCCTCAAGGGTCCCTTAGTGGAATCACGACATCTTGCATTGTGTGAGGGCGTGAGGAGATTATGGTGGCCCTAGTGGCTTCTTGGGGAGCATTGTGCCTCCACACCGCTCCAAACGGAGATTAGCATCCGCAAGGGTGTGAACTTCGGGATACATCATCGTCTTCATGTGCCTCGGTTATCTCTTACCCAAGCCCTTTACTTATGCACTTTACTCTGCGATAGCCATATTGTTTCTTGTCATATATCATGCTATCACCTAGTAGTTTATCTTGTTTAGCATAAGTTGTTGGTGCACATAGGTAAGCCTAGTTGTTGTAGGTTTTGTGCTTGACAATTTAACTGCTAGGTTTATTCCGTATTTGTTCAAGCCTAAACCGTAATTATTTTAAGGCGCCTATTCACCCCCCCTCTAGGCGACATCCACGATCTTTCAATATCGTTGATGCTTTAATGCAATCTTATGAAGAAAAGCTTGAATTAGAAGTTTCTATCCCTAGAATACTTTATGATGAGTGGGAACCTACTCTTAAAATTAAGATTAAAGATCATGAATGCTATGCTTTATGTGATTTGGGTGCTAGTGTTTCCACGATTCCAAAAACTTTGTGTGATGTATTAGGTTTCCGTGAATTTGATGATTGTTATTTAAACTTGCACCTTGCGGATTCCACCATTAAGAAACCTATGGGAACAATTAATGATGTTATTATTGTTGCAAATAGGAATTATGTGCCTGTAGATTTCATTCTTCTTGATATAGATTGCAATCCTACATGTCCTATTATTCTTGGTAGACCTTTCCTTAGAATGATTGGTGCAATTATTGATATGAAAGAAGGAAATATTAGATTCCAATTTCCGTTAAGGAAAGACATGGAACACTTTCCTAGAAAGAAGAATAAATTACCTTATGAATCTATTATGAGAGCCACTTACGGGTTGCAACCAAAGATGATAATACCTAGATCTATCCTTGCCTTTATGCCTACCTAGGGGCGTTAAACGATAGCGCTTGTTGGGAGGCAACCCAATTATATATTTGTTTCTTTCTTTTTGGTTCTGTTTAGTAATAAATAATTCATCTAGCCTCTTTTTAGATGTGGTTTTATGTTTTAAATTAGTGTTTGTGCAAAGTAGAACCTTTGGTAAGACTTGGGTGAAGTCTTTATGATCTTGCTGTAAAAAACAGAAACATTAGCGCTCACGAGATTCGCTGCCATTTTTTTTACTGGAGAGTGCTTTTAGGTTGATTATTTTTGCAGATGATAAATATAAAAATTCCTCACGTCCAGAAATTTATTTCAGAATTTTTGGAGCTCCAGAAGTATACGTTTGATCCAGATTACTACAGACTATTCTAATTTTGACAGATTCTGTTTTTCGTGTGTTGTTTGCTTATTTTGATAAATCTATGGCTAGTATCGGAGGGTATGAACCATAGAGAAGTTGGAATACAGTAGGTTTAACACCAATATAAATAAATAATGAGTTCATTACAGTACCTTGAAGTGGTGGTTTGTTTTCTTTTGCTAACGGAGCTCATTAGATTTTCTGTTGAGTTTTGTGTTGTGAAGTTTTCAAGTTTTGGGTAAAGATTTGATGGATTACTGAATAAGGAGTGGCAAGAGCCTAAGATTGGGGATGCCCAAGGCACCCCAAGGTAAAATTCAAGGACAACCAAAAGCCTAAGCTTGGGGATGCCCCGGAAGGCATCCCCTCTTTCGTCTTCGTCTATCAGTAACTTTACTTGAGACTATATTTTTATTCACCACATGATATGTGTTTTGCTTGGAGCGTCTTGCATGAGTTGAGTCTTTGCTTTTAGTTTACCACAATCATCCTTGATGTACACACCTTTTGGGAGAGACACACATGAATCAGAATTTATTAGAATACTCTTTGTGCTTCACTTATATCTTTTGATCTAGATAATTTTGCTCTAGTGCTTCACTTATATCTTTTAGAGCACGGTGGTGGCTTTATTTTATAGAAATTATTTATCTCTCATGCTTCACTTATATTATTTTGAGATTCCTTTAGAACAACATGGTAATTTTCTTTGGCTATAAAATTAGTCCTAATATGATAGGCATCCAAGATGGGTATAATAAAAACTTACATAAAAAGTGCATTGAATACTATGAGAAGTTTGATACTTGATGATTTTTTTGAGATATGAAGATGGTAATATTAGAGTTGTGCTAGTTGAGTAGTTGTGAATTTGAGAAATACTTGTGTTGAATTTTGCAAGTCCCATAGCATGCACGTATGGTAACCGTTGTGTAACAAATTTGAAACATGAGGTGTTCGTTGATTGTCATCCTTATGAGTGGCGGTCGGGGACAAGCGATGGTCTTTTCCTACCAATCTATCCCCTAGGAGCATGCGCGTAATGCTTGGTTTTGATGACTTGTAGATTTTTGCAATAAGTATGTGAGTTCTTTATGACTAATGTTGAGTCCATGGATTATCGCACTCTCGCCTTTCCATCATTGCTAGCCTCTTGATTGCCGTGCATTGCCCTTTCTCACCTTGAGAGTTGGTGCAAACTTCACGGTGCATCAAACCCGTGATATGATCGCTCTATCACACATAAACCTCCTTATGTCTTCCTCAAAACAGCCACCATACCTACCTATTATGGCATTTCCATTGCCATTCCGAGATATATTGCCATGCAACTTTCCACCGTTTCATTTATTATGACAAGCTTCATCATTGTCATATTGCCTTGCATGATCATGTAGCTGACATCGTATTTGTGGCAAAGCCACCATGCATAATTTATCATACATGTCACTCTTGATTCATTGCCCATCCCGGTACACCGCCGGAGGCATTTAGATAGAGTCATATTTTGTTCTAGTATCGAGTTGTAATCATTGAGCTGTAAATAAATAGAAGTGTGATGATCATCATTACTAGAGCATTGTCCCAAAAAAGGCAAAAAAAGAGAAAGGCCCAAAAAAAAGAGAAAAAAAGAAAGAAAATAAATAAAAAGGGACAATGCTACTATCCTTTTTTTTTCACACTTGTGCTTCAAAGTAGCACCATGATCTTTATGATAGAGAGTCTCTTGTTTTGTCACTTTCATATACTAGTGGGAATTTTTCATTATAGAACTTGGCTTGTATATTCCAACAATGGGCGTCCTCAAATGCCCTAGGTCTTCATGAGCAAGCAAGTTGGATGCACACCCGCTTAGTTTCTTTTGTTGAGCTTTCATACATTTATAGCTCTAGTGCATCCGTTGCATGGCAATCCCTACTCCTTGCATTGACATAAATTGATGGGCATCTCCCTAGCCCATTGATTAGCCGTGTCAATGTGAGGCTTTCTCCTTTTTTGTCTTCTCCACATAACCCGCATCATCATACTCTATTCCACCCATAGTGCTATATCCATGGCTCACGCTCATGTATCGCGTGAAAGTTGAAAATAATTTGAGATTACTAAAGTATGAAATAACTGCTTGGCTTGTCATTGGGGTTGTGCATGATGAGAACATTCTTGTGTGACGAAAATGGAGCATGAGAAAACTATATGATTTTGTAGGGATGAACTTTCTTTGGCCATGTTATTTTGAGAAGACATAATTGCTTAGTTAGTATGCTTGAAGTCTTATTATTTTTATGTCAATATTAAACCTTTGTCTTGAATCTTTCGGATCTGAACATTCATGCCACAATAAAGAGAATTACTTAGAAAATTATGCTAGGTAGCATCCCACATCAAAAATTCTGTTTTTTATCATTTACCTACTCGAGGACGAGCAGGAACTAAGCTTGGGGATGCTTGATACGTCTCCAACGTATCTATAATTTTTGATTGGTCCATGCTATTATATTATCTGTTTTGGATGTTTAATGGGCTTTATTATACACTTTTATATTATTTTTGGGACTAACCTATTAACCAAAGGCCCAGTGCAAATTGTTGTTTTTTTCCTATTTCAGTGTTTCGCAGAAAAGGAATATCAAACAAAATCCAAACGGAATGAAACCTTCGGGAGAGTGATTTTTGGAACAAACGTGATCCAGGACACTTGGAGTGGACGTCAAGAAAGAAGCGAGGAGGCCACGAGGCAGGGAGGCGCCCCCCACCCTCATGGGCCCCTCGCAGCTCCACCGACCTACTTCTCCCTCATATATATACCCATATACCCCGAAAACATCCGGGAGCACCACAAAACCCTATTTCCACCGCCGCAACCTTCTGTACCCGTGAGATCCCATCTTGGGGCCTTTTCGATGCTTCATGGGAAGGAATCGATCACAGAGGGCTTCTACATCGACACCATAGCCTCTCTGATGATGTGTGAGTAGTTTACCACAGACCTTCGGGTCCATAGTTATTATCTAGATGGCTTCTTCTCTCTCTTTGGATCTCAATACAAAGTTCTCCTTGATTCTCTTAGAGATCTATTCGATGCAATTCTTTTTGCGGTGTGTTTGTCGAGATCCGATAAATTGTGGGTTTATGATCAAGTTTATCTATGAACAATATTTGAATCTTCTTTGAATTATTTTATGTATGATTGGTTATCTTTGCAAGTCTCTTCGAATTATCAGTTTGGTTTGACCTACTAGATTGATCTTTCTTGCAATGGGTGATGTGCTTAGCTTTGGGTTCAATTTTGCGGTGTCCTTTCCCAGTGACAGCAGGGGAAGCAAGGCACGTATTGTATTGTTGCCATCGAATATAAAAAGATGGGGTTTATATCATATTGCTTGAGTTTATCCCTCTACATCATGTCATCTTGCCTAATGCGTTACTCTGTTCTTATGAACTTAATACTCTAGATGCATGTTGGATAGTGGTCGATGTGTGGAGTAATAGTAGTAGATGCAGAATCATTTCGGTCTACTTGTCGCGGACATGATGCCTATATACATGATCATGCCTAGATATTCTCATAACTATGCACTTTTCTATCAGTTGCTCGACAGTAATTTGTTCACCCAACATAATACTTATGCTATCCTGAGAGAAGCCACTAGTGAAACCTATGGCCCCCGGGTCTATTTTCCATCATACAAGTTTCCAATCTATTTTTACTTTGCAATCTTTACTTTCAATCTATATCATAAAAATACCAAAAATATTTATCTTATTATCTTTATCAGATCTCACTTTTGCAAGTGGTCGTGAAGGGATTGACAACCCCTTTATCGTGTTGGTTGCAAGGTTCTTATTTGTTTGTGTAGGTACGAGGTGACTTGTGTGTATTCTCCTACTGGATTGATACCTTGGTTCTCAAAAACTAAGGGAAATACTTACTCTACTTTGCCGCATCACCCTTTCCTCTTCAAGGGAAAAACCAACGCAAGCTCAAGAGGTAGCACGGTGCAACGAGACCAAGACCACCTGGACGGATGTCATCGCGGAGCCCACGATGGCGTCACCACCAGAGCCTTTGGCAGGAGAAGACCACCTTTTGTCAGGGTAGCTTGTACTAGTTGTCCCCTTCAAATTGGCCGTTGTGGGATCCCTTCCCGCCTAATATTTGGGAAGAGGACCCGTGCCTCTATATATAGGACTAGCCACTACCGTGGGAGGCATCTCATCTTGGACTGGATCTATTCCACCAAGGCCACCATACAAGCTCGCCAAGCTCAAGAACACCTCTCCTCAGGAGGCTGTTCATCCCTTGTATGTGTTCATCCTCAGCCTTCAAAGGCAATCCACCACACCACACTGGAGTAGGGTATTACACCGCAACGGTGGCACGAACCAGTATAAACTCTTGTGTCCCTTGTTCGTCGGGTTCGGTGAGCTAGGCTTTGAGATCTTGGCGAGAGCGTGAGCTAGGGGGAGAGAGATCTTCGTGCGCACCCCAGAGTTCGAACCTTAAGGGTTTTGCCAGAACCTGTAATCTGACATTTGGCGCGCCAGGTAGGGGGGCGCTGAAGCCTTTTCGCCGTCGATCCACGCTCCACTGCTCCACCCCGTCCATGGCGGACGCTCGCCGAGCCCGCGCCAAGCGCCGGGCCGCCCTGGACGCCAGTGTCGCTCAGACAGCTCCTGTCGGCGGGCCTCTCCATCGTTCTCCATCACCCGCCACCAACGCCGCCACCGGCCCAGCGGGAAACGACCAGCAAGCATCATCGCTGCACCCCTCTGTGCGGCGGGACGGCCGCACCGCCACCCCATTGCTGACTCCGGCCGGCTCATCGTCCCACTCATCGCATGCCCATGGACGCACAGGCCGCGATGCTCATGGCACGCGATCTCCTATGCTATCGCCCGGTCGACGACCTCTATGAGGATTGGCTAGACCGAATCGCCGAGCTCGTCAGCGCCGTTGGGGGCTCCCCCACACCATCTCTCTCGCTGCCTCGTCCTCTCCCAGCGCGGGCGACGTAGCTCATGGAGCGCCTCCACCACCTCCGCACCAAGACGCTGTCCTGGCGCCAAGACGCGCACCCCTCGGCGCGACCCGCCGTGCCGGGTGCCCGCGCGCGAAGAAGGAAGCTGCCAAGAAGTTCCCCGACCACCGGAAAATGCTCCTGAACTCCTGGCGCCACCACGTCAAGACCGTGTGCCGCCTGCGGTGGCGGTGCGTGGGCATCAAGATCAAGCTCCGCCCCCACGACGGGCCCCGGTGGCCATAGTAGGCGGCCATGCCTTCACTCCAGAGCTGCGTAGCATAGTCTGGCCAGGCAAGTTCAAGCCATACCTGCCTCCGTGCTACGACGGCACCCCCGACCCTGCGGAGTTCTTGCAGCTCTATGAGCTGAGCATCGAGGCGGCCAACGGCGACGAGAAAGTCATGGCGAACTAGTTTCCCATGGCTCTCAAAGATGGTGCTCGCTCGTGGTTCCTGAATTTGCCCCTGGGGTCAATCTCCTCCTGTGGTGAGATGCACGACCGTTTCGTTGCCAACTTCCAAGGCACTCGCGACCGCCCGCCGGCTGCGGGTGACCTGCGCCACATCAAGCAGCAGCCAGGAGAGACCCTGTAGAAATACATCCAGTGCTTCAACAGCGTTCGCCTCAAGATTCCCAAGGTGATGGACGAGGCCATCATTTCAGCGTTCTCTGATGGTGTCCGCGACGTCAAGATGAAGGAGGATCTCGCCATCCACGAGGAGCTATGCACGGCTTTGGAGATGTTCAACGTGGCGACCAAGTGCGCAAGAGCTGAGGAGGGGTGCCTCTCCCTCCTCGAGCTCCCTGCTGCCGACCCATAAGAGAAGAAAGCCAAGGCCAAGGACGTGAAGCGCAAGGGAGTAGCCGTGCTCGCGGCAGAGCCGGACACAAAGCGCGGCCGGGACCACCCCGAGTCGTCTAAGGGCAGCCGTCCGTTCTGCGCCTTCCACAGCGTACATAGCCACAAGACCAACGACTGCCAAGAGCTCATGGCCATTCGAGATGGACGCTTCGGTCGATGCCACGAGCGCGGCGACCGGGGCTACGGCCGAGGAGGAGGACAAAGTGGAGGACACTGGGACGACCGCGGCCCCCGTCAGGAGTGGCGCGACCAGCCTCGCGAGGACCACTGGCAGGACCAGCCTCGTGAGGGCGCCTAGAGGGACCAGCCTCGTGAGGACCGTCCTCAGGGCAATACTTGCCTCCCTCCGTTGCCGCCACTGCCAAGAAGGAATGATGACCACCATTAGGACGAGGGGCCTAGGGGCTTCCAGGAGCCGCGCACTATCGCTTGCATCTTGGGCGGTGCTCAGGCCCTATCCTCCCAGCGCATCTTCAAGCAGTTTGCTCGAGAGGCGAACGCGGCCCTTCCCAGGCTCAAGGCCACGCGCCCTCTCAGGTGGTCCAAGTGCGCCATCACCTTCTGCTAGTTGGACCAGCTCAAATGCGCGACTACTGCAGGCGCCCTCCTGATGCTTTGCTCACCCGTCATCAGCAACGTCCAAGTCACCAAGACCCTCATCCACAGCGGCGCATGGCTCAATGTCCTATCCGTCAAGACGTTCGATAGCCTCCAAGTGCCATACGATCAGCTACAGCCTACCAAGCCTTTCTCAGGAGTGACCGACGGCTCCACCACCCCAATAGGGCAGGTCCGCCTGCCTGTCACCTTCGGCCAGCGTAACAACTACCGCACCGAGCTCATCGACTTCGACGTCGCCCACATCTGTCTGCCGTACAATGCCATCCTTGGGTATCCGGCATTGGCGAAGTTTATGGCAGTGACCCACCACGGCTACAACGTCCTCAAGATGCCAGGAAGCGGTGGAGTTATCACGATCCCCTGCGAAGAAAGAGATGCGGTGTGCTCCCTCGAGCGTGCCTTTCAAGCCGCAGCAATCGAAGACACCGACAACGAAGGGACCCTGTACCCTCCTGAGGCCATCCCCAAGAAGAAGAAACAACTACTCCACCCGGGGCCTCAGGAGAGCGGCGTCTCCGATGGAACCACCTTGGGGTTCGTGCCCGCAGTTGGGGCGCCTCCCTCCATCACATAGGAAGGCGCGCCCGGCGCCCTCCTCGGGCAAGGCTCAGGGGCTCTCTTCTGGAGGGCCTCAGACCTAGCCAACATCACGGGGGAGGCGCTTGGGCACCATGTGGAGGCATGCTTAGCCGCACGTTTCCCTCAGAAGGGCACCGGGCGAGGAGCGCCTGGTGCTCAGGAGTTCATCGTCAAGGCGACCCAGGAGCTTCACGAGGCAAGGACCATACACGGCGACCGCCGCCCGCATCCCAGCATAGCTCCCCATCCCGGCGAGGATGGCGGGCTACGCGTCTGCATCAACATTCCAGGGCTCAACAGGGCTGCATCTCAGGAGCGCTTCCGGCCTTCGTGCGTTGGCCGGTGCAAGGGTCCACCTCACAACTATGTTTGCATGCCATTTGGCCTGCCGAACGCGGCTGTCACTCTCCAGCGCTGCTTACGGAGCATCCTGGTGGCTCAGGAGGCCAGGCATCACGCAGCCCTGGCGGACATGGACACGGTCCTCAAGGAACCACCCGAGCCCCCAGAGCCTCCTGAGGCTCAGGGCCCTGGTGGTCCGTGAGAAGCGACTCCTTCAGCGCGCGCCTCTAGCTACCTCAACACTCCTTCGACAATGGTACCAGGTGACATTTTCTGGTTTACTCAGCCGAGAGCGCCCCTCGGGCTGCACCATTCCCAGATCGCACGGGCCTGTCCCTGTGGCATGTACCTTTTTGCATCTTTAGCTTACTTTGTCGGGGGCGCCCCTCGGGCTGCATCATCCCCAGGCCACTCGGGTCCGTCCCAGTGGCATGTATCGTCCCTGCATCTATTTAAAATAGCTTATCTCCTTGCGTGGTTTCCCTATGATTATCACTTTCCTAGTTGCACTTCGCGGCATCCCGCACTGCTAACCAACCTCCTATCTGCCGCGCGGTGAGAGCCCCACACGTCGGCATGGCGCTTGTGCTCGGGTCTGTCCCTACAATGCTGAGAAATCTGAGAGATCGAGCTCTGGATCGCAGCCTGCTCCATGCACGTCACCTCACCAGATCCTCAATGCCCTTGTCTCTCTACCGGACGATCTACCTCTGGATAGCCGGCGTGACCATGGGCTATGTTCCCTCTTCAGCTAACTTGCAGGAACCTCCGGAGAACTAGCTACAGGTGGTCCCATTAGCTCGTTCCTCCTCTCATGCGATTCGCTTGCACGTGGAAGGGAGGGCTCCTGAGCATCGCGCCTCAGGGGATCTTACTGACTCTCCATCCCTCACCCCCTGGCCTTGACCACGGCATCGCGACCTGGCATACCAGCGGCGGTTGAGCCTTGCTCGAGGATCGAGACCCAAGAACGCAGAGCACTCAGGAGAGCACGAAGGGGGGAAGAACCTGACGTGGTCCCGACCTGGTAGCACCACGACCGTAGACGCGCAGGTCGGACGCGGCCCAAGGAATCGATCCAAGATCGCTAAAGATAAGTCAGGCAGTCGAGTCAGCCTAGCACCATAACGCAGAATTCCTAGCCTGTGCAGCCTTGCTACAGTCACGCCACCTACCTTTCCTGCCTTCCGGGAGTTGCTTGCACGCTAAGGGGGACCCCCTGAGCATTGCGCCTCAGGGGCTCTTACCAGACCTCGGGCCGATCACCTCCTGGCGTTGACCACGACATCGCGACCTGGCATACCAGCAATGGCTGAAGCCTGCCTGAGGACTCAGGCCTGTCAGCGTAGAGCGCCAGGCTACCGCAAGGATGGAAAGGGGGAACCAAGCCGAAGCAAGACGCGTGAACATAAGCTTTCATAATGGGGACGATATTAACACAAAAGGCACTACCGATTCTTTACACACCCCTTTGGGTCCATCTCAATTCCTCGCAGGGAACCAAAGGAGAAGACTATCGGGAACTGTATCTACGGGCATCGCCGCCGGTGCCATCATCAACAGTGGGCCACGGGAGGCCGACGCCAACCCCATCCAGATCAGCGGCGGCGGTGGACGGACGCCGCTGCCGCACTTCGGGCACGGCGAGAGCTCGGGGGCACGTAGCTGTCATCGCTCGTCTCCGGGGTCTCGTAGAGCTCGGGAGACTCACTGGACTCCCAAGCGCCATCACTGCTGTCGGAGGAGCTGCTGGCGAGGCCAGTGGCAGGCCTGACATCTGCCGCTGTGCCGCCCCGGTGGCCTCCTCCAGGGCAGCACTCCAGGCGGCAGCCTTCCTCATCGAAGACCTTGAAGAACATCATGGAGGCGCCGTCTTACTCGAAGTGGATGGCAAAGGCGCCCTCCGCGCGGCAAACACGGGCGACCTCACCCCATCCGCGAGTCATGAAGATCTTGCCCGGGGAGATGACCTTAACCTCCGCTCCCGTCGCCGGGGCGTCGCACTCGGCATGCTGCAACCACAGCTCGAGTGGCCCCCTCGGCGGCATCTCTTCAGCGAAGAATTGTGGAAATTGGATCCACATGCGTGGAGGCATCGCCGCCCACACCACGAGTTCGCGCAAGGAGCCCTCGGCGTGAGCTCGCGGGGCAGCGGCGCGCGCCGCCACCGCACGACCACCACAACCGTGGCATGAGCGGCGCCGGCTGCTGCCTCCTCCTCCGGAGCCTCCTGCCTGAGCGTATAAGGGCATCGGGTAGCCGGGGGGGGGGGAGGCCGCTCGTGCCATGGCCGCGTCACTTCCGTCCTCACAACGACATCGTTAGAATGGGCCAGCCTCTTCTTTGGCGGGAGTGGCTCTAACTCATCTAAGGGGGTTTTCCCCTTCTCAGGAGTGGAGAATCTCCGTATCGGCGCCATGGTCGCTGCAGCAAGACGGTGGAACAAGGGAGAAGAAGAAGCCGGCAGAATGGAGGAAGAGATGAGCAACGGGGGCTCCGCCCCTCTCCCCATTTATAGCTGGGAGGATTCCAACCGCCGGCCTCCATGATCGCAGGTAATGATGACTTTTCTGCATGCAGCAGGGACTCGTAAAGTCGAGCAGTTGTCGAGGCAGCATGGGGAAGCGGAGACGCCCACGTCCCGTCAATCGCCATGCGTCAATCAAGGCCCCAGGCTGTTGGGCCCTGCTGCACTCCGCACTTGCCCTTGGCCGCCCATGAAGCCAAATCTGGCCTTGGGCCTGGGGGCTACGGTTGGCATCACAGGGCAGGGTTACCAGACTTGCACTGCGGCCCAGGACGTGTTTCCTCTAACGGCCTAGTACGACCCATCTTCACCATCAAACACTCAAGACTCTCGCGAGGCGGGCGACACAAGACCTCCCCAGGGGCGGCCTCCCTAGGCTGGCTCCCGAGGAGCGGAGAGATCTATGCAAGGGGCACTCGCGAGGTTCGCATGACGTGAGCCATGACGACCAAGGCTAGGCGAGCGCCAGCGCACACAGAGTACCAGTTGCCTCTTTGGTGCTAAAGGGGCAGGCATAGACGAGGAGTCCCGAGGCATCAGGCAAAGGTTTCCATATCGGTGCAACGAGACCAAGACCAGTAGGACTGCAAGACAGAGGTCTTCGCGGAGCCCATGACGGCGTCACCACCAGAGCCTTTGGCAGGCAAAGACCATGTTTTGTCATGATAGCTTGTACTAGTTGCCCCCCTTCAAATTGGCCGTTGTGGGATCCCTTCTCGGCTAATATTTTGGAAGAGGACCCGGGCCTCTATATATAGGACTAGCCACTACCGTGGGAGGCATCTCATCTTGGACTGGATCCATTCCATCAAGGCCACCATACAAGCTCACCGAGCTCAAGAACACATCTCCTCAGGAGGCTATTCATCCCTTGTACATGTTCATCCTCATCCTGCAAGGCAATCCACCACACCACACTGGAGTAGGGTATTACACCGCAATGGTGGCCCGAACCAGTATAAACTCTTGTGTCCCTTGTTCCTCGGGTTCGGCGTGCTAGGCTTTGAGATCGTGGCGAGAGTGTGAGCTAGGGGAGAGAGATCTTCGTGCGCACCCCAGAGTTTGAACCTTAAGGGTTTTGCCGGAACCTGTAATCCGACAGCATCCGAAAGCGACGAGTCGTCACAGTCGTCGGCGAGGCCCAAGTGGGACACCCCATTCAACCGGGCCCTGAACATACTGAAAAAGTTCCCGGTGGACAAGCCACCATCCTATGGACGTGTGCACAGCGTCAGAGATGGCGCCTAGGTGAAGACGTTCTACCACGAGGAGCCAGAGGAAAGAAGGAAGAGATGGTTGGTCGTCACTTAGCAGAGCATCGACGAGAAGGTTGCGATTGCGGTCAATAAGACCAAAGAAGAGTTGCTCGGGGTAGTCAATGCAGCAGTCACTGACGCGGTGGCCTGCTTGATTCCGACAATTTTCGATTGGTCAAAGAGCAATCCAAATGCATGGCCGGAGGACTTTCCCATTCCCAGCTTTTTTGGGAGCAATTCAGCGAACACCACATCACCAACACCTGCCCAAGAAACCGCAAAAGGTCCCATTCCTGTTCATAGCAGCCCGACCTCCGTATCTGGCATGCTCGGCGGGCCTTCCTCGCTGGCTAATCTCGACGCCCTCACGGTAATTACGTGTCATACCCTTTTCACAAGCATGTCTATAGTCTTCCGTTTCAGTTGCCTTTCGGATGTTTGACGTTGCATACATGTCTCCTTCGTAGGCGGACGATACCCCGTGCACCCTACTCTATGACATCAAGGGCCAGGAGGTGGCTGTGGGAAAGGTAACAATCGTGAAGTCGAAGGACCACATGTTCCACAACCGACAGATGCCCGATGGCATCTTCAAGGTTAAAGTGGTCAGTGTCTTAGCGAGCTTCGAGGATTTGCCTTCTCCGATACCAGTCGATGACGATGAGACCCCTAAGATGATTGGCGCATGCAAGAGCTAGTTCTTGCCTTGGCTGAAGTCTCTTTTCGTGTCGAGGCGCCCAGTATCACGCCAAGCCACCTTCTCAAGAAGGTATGAACACCACCCCACCTACCAAATTACCTGCACCTGTCGTGGTGGGTGTTAGCGTACAACGCGAGGGAGAGCCTCCATTAGTGCCAGATCATGTCGGCCCCGCTGTCGAAGAAGCAAATGTTGATGATGACGTGGAGGATGATGATGATGACCCAGACAAGTATTTCAGTACAACCTATGATGATGGTGGATTGATGGCTCAGGACGAGGAAGACTCAGGCCATGATCATGGAGATGATGACTTGATGCTGCCTGATTTGCCAGAGCCGAAATGTCCTAAGGCAGAATGCAAAAAGTCTCTCTTCAAGCTATCCTCGCAGGAGACGCCTCCAGATGCCGCCTGTACCCAGCAACCCCCCGAGGGCCGTCCACTGATTAGCCCGACGACACTGGGGGTGGTGGTTAGGGAAGGTATGGTAGGCTCACTACCGCCACCCACCAAGAAGCAAAGGAGGAGACCGGACAAGAAAGGCCCTAAAGGCGCCAGAGCTGCTTCAAGTAGCCAGCCGCCTCTGAAGCCCCGAGTGGTAGACAGAATACCTGTCGAAGGTGCGCAGCGTTTCCATGTCGCCGGCCAGCCGATCCTACCTGCCAAAGCACTAGAGCACATACTGAACAATGATCTAAGGAGACTCGATGAAGATGTGCTGGCCTGCGAGAAAAGCCTTCTGATCTCGGAAAAACCAGGATACCCGCTTTACGCGGCTAAGGTGCCGGCTGGGAAGGTGTACGTCGAGAACTGGCCCATGAATCAGTTCATCATGCGATTTGACTACATCTACGACATGTTCCACATGACCAAGCTGGATTTCTAGTTCATCCGCATGTATGCACTGTATCTCAACTACTTCATCAGGATCCATAACATGAAATATATCTGCATCGCGGACCCGTACTATATGCATGTGAGCTTCTTGGCAGTTTGCAAAGAGCACTGTGACTATGCGAGCAAGTACCTCAGCGAATTCATGATCGCTAATAAGGAAAAGGAAGTGATTCTATTGCCTTATCATCCCACGTAAGTCATCCGCACATATCCTTTCATAAGTGTTAATCATTCCTTTCTAAGCATGGAGGCTAATTTGAGGTGTACTTAATTTGCTTGGCGAGGGGGTGTCCTCATCGTTACGTCCCGGAATACTCCCATGTTATGTACTTGGACTCATCGAAGAACCTCAGGGAAAAGTATTACAAGCACATAAAGAGTGTTCTCGATAGTGCCCTGTTAACCTTCACCCTGTCTGGTGGATATATCAAGGTGAAAAAGTACAGGAATCACGGGCTGGCCTTTGGTCATAAGACCGACTTCTGCTGCATCCAGCAACGGCACACCAGTATGGCTGATGTATTATACCTCATGCATCACCTTCTCGAGTATAGAAGGGATAATCAACGCCTTTGCTTGTCATCTACTACCAACGATGCCGAGATTGTCAGCTGGGCCACAATCATAGGAAGGACACTGGATCATCGAATCAGAGCTGAGTTTTATCACGTACAGTGTGAACTTGCCCAAGTGATCAGGAAGCAGGTCCTCGAACCAACAGGGATGTTCTACCATGGGCCAATCACGCGGGAAGATGTCCGAGCACTGCTACTTGCTTAATGTTTGGACCTAAAGCCTTTCAAGAAGCTCGGGTGCTTCCTCCCTGACTATGAAAATTGGACCGCCGACATGGAG
Source organism: Aegilops longissima (assembly GCA_021605205.1). NCBI lineage: Eukaryota > Viridiplantae > Streptophyta > Magnoliopsida > Poales > Poaceae > Aegilops > Aegilops longissima. Next base: position 331,954,986 of record CM038682.1, read on the forward strand.
GACTGATTGTCGATGACAATGTGTCACTATTGTCTTTCTATGGCAAAATTTTGAATTTATGCACGGCGAAACTATGTGATGTAACTAAACCGTGGTCCTGAACTAGCGTAGATCGCTCTAGTTAATTAGTTTGGGTATGACGAACTTCGTCATTTATGTTTACTATTGGTTGCTTGTATTTTGATAATTATGCCTCTTTGTTTTCTTAAGTACATTATGTTGCATATTATCGTTCAATTCATCAACTCATGATGCAGGTACATAGATCAGAGATGGCGAAGAACTACTATGCCGTGTACGTTGGGAGGGTTCCAGGAGTCTACGGCCACTGTCCAGCCGCTCAGGCCTAGATGCACAGGTACTCGGGTGCTAGCCATAGAGAGTTCGACACCAGAGCCGAAGAGGAGAGTAGTTACTTGAGGTGGACACTCCAACATGAGCAGGGGCGGGACCGCCGGTACTACATAGTAACGCTCTTGCTCATGCTGATCGCTCTTCTCTTCTACATCATGGTTTAGATAGAGATGATGAAACTTGTGTGTGTGCCATGACCATGCAGTTGCACTTATTGGAGACATGACATGATCGCACTTGTGTATCGCTATTTTCGAGATGTGATGATATTTGTGTTGAATGATGATGATGATGATGATGATGATGATGATGGTATGACGAGACTACTGTATGCCTATGATATGTGAGAATAGTGTATGTTTAGTATGATGTGATGAAACTATTGTATAGAGCCTGTATAAATACATCACAAATACGTAGAGGGGGTGCAAATCTGTGAAAGCAAGAATATTAGCAGTAGCGCTGGAAAGCACCTACTAGAAGCGCTGGCTTAGCAGCAGTGCTTCATCTGAACAAGCGCTACAGATATTTATCAGTAGCACTGTTCGGGGAAGCGCTACTGCTAACAATACTTACCAGTAGCGTTGTCGGTACCAGCGCTACTGCTACAACTTAGCTGTAGCACGATAGCAGTAGCGCTGGACCCAGCGCTACTGCTATGCATATTTCAAGCGCTACTACTAGGGTTTTCCCTAGTAGTGTCACAACATGCCCTGCAAAACAAGTTAGACGTCCTCTACTTTGTTGTTGCAAGTTTTATGTGCCTGCTACGGGCTTCTAGCAAGGACCGTTCTTACCTACGCATCAAAACCACAATGATTTTTCATCAAGTGTGTTGTTTTAACCTTCAACAAGGACCAGTCATAGTCAAACTCGATTCAACTAAAGTTGGAGAAATAGACACCCGCCAGCCACCTGTGTGCGAAGCACATCGGTAGAACCAGTCTCATGAACGCGTTCATGTAATGTCGGTCTGGGCCGCTTCATCCAACAATACCGTTGAATCAAAGTAAGACGTTGGTGGTAAGCAGTATGACTATTATCGCCCACAACTCATTGTGTTCTACTTGTGCATATAACATCTATGGATAGACCTGGACCGGATGCCACTGTTGGAGAACACAGTATTTCAAAAAATTTACCTACGATCACACAAGATCTATCTAGGAGATGCATAGCAACGAGACGGGAAAGTACGTCCATGTACCCTCGTAGACCGAAAGTGGAAGCATTTAGTAACGCGGTTGATGTAGTCGAATGTCTTCACGATCCAACCGATCCAATTACCGAACGTACGGCACCTCCGTGTTCTGCACACGTTCAGCACGATGACGTCCCTCGACCTGTTGATCTAGTTGAGGACGAGGGAGAGTTCCGTCAGCACAATGGCGTGGCGACGGTGATGATGAAGTTACCAGCGCAGGGCTTCACCTAAGAACTACGACGATATGGCCGAGGTGGTAAACTATGGAGGGGGGGCACCGCATAGGGCTAAGAGATGTCTGTTGTCCTTTGGGGTGCCCCTGCCTCCGTATATAAAGGGGCGGGGGGGGGGGGAGGGAGGAGGTGGCCAGCCTAAGGGGGCGCGCCATAAGGGGGGAGTCCTACTTGGACTCATAGTCCAAGTGGCCCCCCTCCTTCCTTCCACCGGAGAGGGAAAACGGGATGGGAGAGAGAGGGAGAAGGAAAGAGGGGGGCCGGCCCCCTCCCCTAGTCCAATTCGGTTTGGGCAAGAGGGGGGGTGCGCCCCTCTCAGGTGGCCTTTCTCCTCTCCTCCAATAGGGCCCAATAGGCCCAATACTTCTCCCGGGGGGTTCCGGTAACCTCCCGGTTCTCCGGAAAAATGCCCGAACCACTCGGAACCATTCCGATGTCCAAATGCAACCTTCCAATATATGAATATTTACCTCTCGACCATTTCGAGAGTCCTTGTCATTTCCGTGATCTCATTCGGGACTCCGATCAAACTTCGGTCAACAAATCACATAACTCATAATACAAATCGTCATCGAATGTTAAGCGTGCAGACCCTATGGGTTCGAGAACTATGTAGACATGACCGAGACACATCTCCGGTCAATAACGAATAGCGGAACCTAGATGCTCATATTGGTTCCTACATATTCTACGAAGATCTTTATTGGTCAAACCGCATAACAACATACGTCACTCCCTTTGTCATCGATATGTTACTTGCCTCAGATTCGATCGTCGGTATCATCATACCTAGTTCAATCTCGTTACTGGCAAGTCTCTTTACTCGTTTCGTAATGCATCATCCCGCAACTAACTCATTAGTCACATTGCTTGCAAGGCTTATAGTGATGTGCATTACCGAGAGGGCCCAGAGATACCTCTCCGATACGCGGAGTGACAAATCCTAATCTTGATCTATGCCAACTCAACAAACACCATCGGAGACACCTGTAGAGCATCTTTATAATCACCCAGTTATGTTGTGATGTTTGATAGCACACAAAGTGTTCCTCCGGTATTCGGGAGTTGCATAATCTCATAGTCAGAGGAATATGTATAAGTCGTGAAGAAAGCAATAGCAATAAAACTAGACGATCATTATGCTAAGATAACGGATGGGTCTTGTCCATCACATCATTCTCTAATGATGTGATCCCGTTCATCAAATGACAACACATTTCTATGGTTAGGAAGCTTAACCATCTTTGATTAACAAGCTAGTCAAGTAGAGGCATACTAGGGACACTCTGTTTGTCTATGTATTCACACATGTACTAAGTTTCCGGTTAATACAATTCTAGCATGAATAATAGAAATTTATCATGATACAAGGAAGTATAAATAACAACTTTATTATTGCTTCTAGGGCATATTTCCTTCACAAGAACCATAAGGCCGACTTGTTCGAAGTCAACTTCATCGAGACGGTCAAAGAATGGCAGCGCGAGTGGTTTTATATCATTGAGCCGCTTGCCGTTGGCCAGGCCGAAGTCCTAGCCTTTTCGGTTGGGCCCCCAAAGAAGCTCGTGACCTAGAAGAAGAAGGGTATAGCCTTAGGGAACCCAACGGAGGTGGAGGCCTTGATCAAGAGGATCAAGTGGTGGTCTGACGAGAAGAACCTCCAGTTGGTCGACGTGGTGAACGTCATGCTCAACCGCCGCATCCTGCCACTCCAACTCTGGGCCATCCCGATGTGGGAGCACAAATCCGAGGATGTACGACACGTCCACCACTTTGCTCCACCTTGGCCGGTATGTGCACGCGGCTCTTCAAGCCGTCTGAGGATGACCTCCCTAAAGAAGGCAGGACTTCGGATTCGAGAACGGCTACGGCGCCTCACCGGTAAGTATTCGACACACAATTTTTATACTTATGTATTTATCCAAGTGCCAAGACCTCGACTAATTGATATATCCTCTTTCTTTTTTACAGAAGTGGGCCGCCAGGTCAGAGAAAATGTTGTGCCCAGCGCCCTTGCCAGTGGGAGAGAGGTCCCACTACTTATGGCCCTCTTAGTCTTGGAGCTGCATGTAGTGGTCCCCAAGGGGTCCAAGCTCCCGAAGGGCAGGGCGGGTCTCCGGAATTGGGAGACCTGGTCACCCAGTCCGAGGAGACCCATGCCTCTTCCGCTCATGAAGACGATGCGGGGGAGGATGAGGAACAAGAGAACCCTCCTCCCAAAGGGATGTAGCGACCAAACCCGAATGGATCTAGCGCTCTGTGCTCAGTGTCATCCCTGGATCGATGTCTTGACACCACACGAGCTTGAAGGATTTATAGCGAGTAGCAATCACACACTTATTACATCGTTGTCCACAAGGGAACTGAATACATTAATATGGCTTAAGGCCATCTAATAATAACAGCGAAAGCTTGGAAGATAAGCGAGTCCATCAACTCCAACGGCATCATTGAGTATAGAACCACGACCTAACACCTTACTCGTCGTTGCGAAAAGTCTGCATAGCGTGAAAAGTTGCAGCCAAAATAGGTCGACACATGGAATATCTTGGCAATGTAACACATAAGAGCAATGAAAGAATAAGCCTATACTACATGCATATTTGGCTGGTGGTAAGGCTCTCTGATTTGTTGCATAAAGCTGATTTTCCCTACATCAAAGGAATAATTTTATTTAACTATCATGGTGGTTGTTAAACATTGAGAATGGTTGACAGATCCTCAATCCCAATTAAAAGTACTCATCAAAACCCAATAACTTTTATTTAGAAGTAACATGTTGAGATTCACATGATAATCAAGTACGGATACTCAAATTGTCCATAACCGGGACACGGCTAATCATGATTAGTTTATACACTCTGCAGAGGTTTAGCACTTTTCCCCACAAGACTCGATCGCCTCCGCTTGGTTCTCGCACTACATGGTGTTTGAGAAGCGGATGACCGAGACATAGTCTTTCGAGCGCTAGCACCTTACATGTGGGTAGACCGTACCAACCTACATCCCCTACATCAGCTAGCCTACCGTGAGTTCGCACAACTTAGTCAACTCGCCAGAGCCCATAATTGGCTTGTGGCTGCACACGGAAGTTTCGGTTTGAATAATCTTATGATCCCTTAGAGCACAGGTGGCGGTCCAAGAAATCTGAGCAAGTCTGATGGAAACCAGGTGCCTCAATCCACCCAGATGTGTGTTAGGTTGCCACCTTAGATAAACCATTAATTAACAATCTCACATCTGTCATGGATATTCACTCACCCAATCCACGTCTACTAGCATAGCATGGCATGAACAAGCAAGCGTGAAGTAACTCCCAAGGTTTCATAAGTAAAAGCAGGTAATAGGTACTACCTCAATCTACTTCCCAATACCCACAATTTAATTAGATCCTAATCATGCAAGTGTTTGAGGAATAGATCTAATGCATAAAAGCTGGGTATGAGAAAAGATATGATCAAGTGTTACTTGCCTTGCCGATGATCCATGAGTCCTAGAGATTGAAGTAACAAGCGGTGCACTCCGGGTGATCTAACGCAGACAAACAACAAGCATACAATAAGTAATCATCTAATGCACAGGGAAATCTCGAATAAAAGATCTAACCAGAAAGTTCAACTTAAGAACCCTGGTTGCAAAGAATCGAATCAAAACAAACTCCGAAAGTCGAAACTCGAGAGAGAACGTCTCGGTTTAGCGATCTGAAATTAGGTCAAAATTTCACTGTGGCAAAACTCTGTGAAAGTAGGGTAGTCGGAACGGCGGTTTCGTTACGAAACTCCAGGCGCTTGAATCACCTGATTCCGATAAGCGAGCTAGAAATAAAACAGTTTTGAAAATCGGATCTGAAATCAAATCGAAAAATAACGGATTAATTCCGATTAAAAGAAAAACGACGAACAATTTAAATTGCGAGCGTTCATTAACAGAGCGAATCTAACGAGCGCGTTCATTGAAGCGAGCAGTTCGGTGAGCGTTCGTTAAATAAGAAAACCGAAAAATAAAACCAATCTAGGTTTTTAAAAAAAAACCAAACATGTTTTTAAAAAAAAAATAAACGGATCGGTTCGAGGGAAAACCGAATCGGGCGGGCGGGTGGGGCGGCTACCTCCGCGATCGCCCGGCGAGTCCGCGGGGTGGCGAGGCTCGGCGGGGTTCGGCGTCGAGGGCGGCGAGGTCCACGCCGGCGTCGACGCCGGCGGCGGCGGCAGCGTCCTTGGGCGGCAAGTGAGTCGGTCGGGCGCTGGTGGTGGCGGCTCCGTGGGCGAGGTGAGGAGAGAGGGGGTCAGGGTATTTAAAGGCGGGCGGCGGGCTTGGGAGGGGGCAAGGCGCCGGGCGGCGGCAGGCTGGAGACCGGGCGGGCGGGCGGCCAGGCGAGGAGGAGGCGGGTGGGCAGGGCGCCGGCCTGGGCTGGCTGGCTTGGGCCGGCTGGGCCTCGGTCGGGGCGCTATTTTTTTAAAATAAAATTAAAACCAAAACAAATACCAAACGATCTAGGATTTAAATAAAACAAATTTTCCCGACTCCTAAAATGAGTCGAACAAAATGAACTTTAAAACAATATACATGCATAAGTTTTTTAAATGCTCATTTTGCCTAAGCAAAATAAATCTTCCAAAACCAAATTTGGTTTATTTATAATATCTTCATTTTCCTAATTGTTTGGGAAAGTCATATTATTCCCTCTCAAAATATTTTTATAGGAAAACTTTATGAAGATAATTTAAATAATCCAATGATCCTATTTTCAAAATTTGAGAGATCCCAAATATGAAAATTATGAAACTTCAACTCTCTCAGGGTCCTTGAGTTGCGTGAAATTTCTAGGATCGGAAAAATGGGAGAAAATATGATATGCATGATGACCTAATGTATAACATTCCAAATTGAAAATTTGGGATGTTACAAACCTACTATAAGATGAATCTAGCCCTCGAGATTCGGGTTAACTAGAAAATAGGTGAGGGTGGTCCTTAAGCAAAACTTCCTCTCTTTCCCAGGTGGCTTCATCCTCAGTGTGGTGGCTCCACTGAACTTTGCAAAACTTGATAACTTTGCTGCGGGTAACTCTGCTGGCATAATCGAGAATCTTAACCGGTTTTTCCTCATATGTCAAGTCATCCTTCAACTGAATTGCTTCGGTGCACTGTGTCTCTTAACGGTACCTCTGCTATCTCGGGTGACATTTCTTCAAGCGAGAAACATGGAATACATCATGAACTCTGACAGTCCTTCCGCAATTCCAACTTATACGCACTTCTCCCATGCGTTGCAAAATCTTATATGGTCCAACAAGCGGGTGCTAACTTTCCTTTAACTCCAAAACGCTTAACTCCTCGAGCGGGGATACTCGAGATATACTCTGTCTCCAACTTCATACTCAATCGCTGCGCTTTGAATCGGCATAGCTCTTACATGCGGACTGGGCTACCTTGAGCCTGTCTCGAATCAACAACTTTCTGTTCGGACTCCTTAATCAAATCTGGTCCAAACAAGCGGCGATCTCGGTTTAGTCCCATGACAATGGTGTCCTGCACCTTCTTCCATACAAAGCCTCGAAGGTGCCATCTTTAAGCTGGTTTGGTAACTATTATTGTAGGAAAATTCTGCATCGGCAAATTGTCATCCCAACTAGATCCATAATCTAGTGCACAAGCTCTCAACATGTCCTCCAAAATCTGATTGACTCTCTCGGTCATCCATCGATGCATGGGTGGAAAGCATGCTTTGAATTCAATCGGGTTCCCAATGTTTCGTGCAACTGGTTCCAAAATTTGAAGTAAATTGGGTTCCTCATGCGATACAATGCTCCTTGGAACTCCGTGTAAGCATACAATTCTGGTCATGTATATCTTTGCCAACTTAGCACTGCTATAGGTAGTCTTGATTTGGAATGAAATGAGCTACCTTGGTCAAACGATCGACTATGACCCAAATTGAGTCATATCTGAGCGGGTCTTTGGCAAACCTGTGATGAAATCCATGCCTAGTTTATCCCACTTCCATTCGGTATCGGCAATGGTTGTAACAATCCTGCTGGCTTCGATGCTCTGCCTTTACTTTCGACATACGTGCAAATTGCTACATACTCCGCAATATCCTTCTTCATTCGGTCCACGTAAAATATTCTTCAAATCCAAATACATCTTGGTATTTCTGGGTGAATCGAATAGGGTGAATCATGGGCTTCTTGTAAAATCAACTTCACGATCTACGGGTCATTGGGCACATAAACACGGTCTTCAAACCATAGGGTATCGTGTTCATCCTCTCGAAATCCTTTAGCTTTTCCTTTGCTCATTTTCTCCTTTATAGAGGCAACTTCCTTATCGCCTTTTGGGCTTCTCGATTTTGTCCATCGATGTCGATTGAATCTCCAATGCTGCTACATAGCCTCTCGAACTATTTCCAAACATAGCTCTCGAAGGTCCTCGGCTAACTCATTGGGTATTTCTCCCATCATTAGGGTATTGGCGTGGCTCTTACGGCTCAATGCGTGCACTCGACATTAGCCTTTCCGGGGTGATAATGCAATCTCATATCATAATCCTTGATTAGCTCTAACCATCTCCTCTCGTAAAGATTCAATTCATACGTGTGAAGATGTACTTCAAACTCTTGTGATCCGTATATACTTCACAATGATTTCCAATGAGAAAATGTCTCCACGTCTTCAAGGCATGCTGTGGCTGCTAACTCCAAATCATGAGTGGCATAATTCAACTCATGGGGCTTAAGTTGTCGTGAAGCATCTGAAACAACTCTTCCTTCCTGCATAAGCACTGCTCCAAGTCCTCGGCGTGAAGCGTCATAATACACCTCATAATCCTTAGTTTGATCGGCAATATCAAAACTGGTGAGGTAACCAATCTTTTCTTCAACTCCTGAAAACTTGCCTCACAGTCCTCGGTCCATATGAATTTGTTTTCCTTCTTCAACAATTCTGTCATAGGCTTTGCAATCCTTGAGAAATTCTCAATGAATCTTGGTAGTATCCTGCGAGTCCAAGGAAACTCGAATCTCTCCAACTGTCGTTGGTGCTTCCCATTTGATTCGGGTCTCAACCTTTGTGGGGTCAATGCTATCCCTTCTCCGGATATAACATGTCAGAAATCCAACTTCCTTTAGCCAAAACTCACATTTGCTGAACTTGGCATACAACTGGTGTTCCCTCGGTTTCTCCAAAACCAATCTCAAATGTTCCTTGTGTTCCTCTTCATTCTTGAGAAAATCAAAATGTCATCAATGAACACCACGACGAACTTGTCCAAAACTCCATAAACACTTTGTTCATCAGGTTCATGAAATAGGTTGGTGCGTTAGTCAGTCAAATGACATAACGGTATACTCATCAGATCCATATCTCGTAGTAAATGCTGTCTTGGGTATATCTTGCTCCCGAATCTTCAATCGATGGTACCACGATGCAAGTCGATCTTAGAAAACACTTTGGCTCCTTGCAAGCGATCAAACAGATCATTTATCATCGGTAGTGGGTACTTGTTCTTGATTGTTACTTCATTCAATCCACGATAATCAACAACCATTCTCAACGATCCATCCTTCTTCTCCACCAATAAAGCGGGTGATCCCCAAGGTGAAGAACTTGGGCGAATAAAACCTTTATCCAATAGTTCCTTAATCTGCTTCTTGATTTCGCCAAATCCTTTGCGGGCATCACAGTATGGTCGTTTCGATATCGGGCCTGTTCACGCAGCAGCTCGATCAAAAATTCAATGTCTCTATCCGGCGGCATTCACAGCAACTCTTAGGAAATACATCAGGATAATCCTCACCACGGTACTTCTTCCCGCACCACTCTCGATAAGCAATTAACTTGTGCTCTCCTCGGCTCGTGCCGTGATACATACTAATCCTTCTTCCTTACGGTGTGGTGAGCAAAATTGACCTTGTGGTACAATCTATGTTTCCTCCATACTTTGATAACCAATCCATTCCTAATATCACATCAATCCTTGGGATTCCGAACTATTAGGTGCGAGGGAAAACATAGTGTCCGATCCTTAGTGGCGATCGATCACACCATTTACTAGCCATGTACTCTGCTCGGGTGAGGTTACTAGCATGGGTGACCTAAGGGCTTGGGTTGGTAACTTGTACTTATCCACAAATCCCTTGATATGTATGAATCGATGCACCAGTATCAAAAAGAACAAGCTGCGATAAAAGACTTAACCAAAACTTACCGATTCTTGCATCGGGCTGATCTTCAACCTCCTCCACATCAATGTGGTTCACTTGTCCCCTGTTGAAAGGGTTGGGCTTCTTTCGAGCTTCCATTGCCATTTCCATTACGGCCTTCGGACAATCATTTGCATAGTGCCCAGTCTTGCGGCACTTAAAGCAAATAATGTGACTCAGTCTACCTTGGATGGTGTAGAGCGGGTTGGTGCGATTCTGTCCGTTGCTTCCTCCATTCCGTTCCCATTCTTGGTGCCATTATGGTTATCTGAATTACCTCCTCCATGGGTATCTGAAACTGAATTCTGATTTAGGGGTATAACGAGGCTTCTGCTGGGATCGAGTTATACTTCCCTTGTCCATACTTCCGCTTGCAGTTCTCAATTCTTCTGCTTTCCTTCAATCATGAGAGCTCGGTCTACTAACTCCTGGTAGTTATTGAAACTTGCTACCATCAACGGCATCTGAACTCATCATTCAGTCCTTCTAGAAACTTCTCTGTTTAGCTGCATCTGTAGCAGCGTCATCCGGGGCATAACGTGCTAATTTGCTAAAGTCATCCACGTCTTGTGCCAGTCCTTCCTCCTTGGCGTAAGTTGCGAAACTCACGCTTCTTCATAGCCATAGCTCCTGCTGAAACATGGGCTGTCGAAAAGCTTGTGAAACTGGTCCCATGTGGCGGTGTCTCACGGATAAGTGGCTGTGAAATTCTCCCACCATCTTCTTGCGGGTCCTTCAAGCTGATGTGCTGCAAACTTCACTCTTTCACCATCCGTGCATCCTGCGTGGTCAGCTCCTTCCTATCTTGCGGAGCCAGTCATACTGCTACAATTGGCTCGGTGCTCTTGGAATACACGGCGGGTTCAGTCTAAGAAGCAGTCGATGATCCGCAGTGGTGGTGGTGGCGGTGGGTTGTTGTTGTTGTTGTTGTTGTTACGCACCAATGTTTGAATCGGGTATACTTCTGCTGGATCAATTGGGTGATCTCTGGCGGAAAAGCGAATCCGGGTCGCGTCTGGAGGCATCGATGGGTTTAGAAAAGAAGAGGAATGTAGAATAGAATGAGGTCTAAGGGAATCACTACCCAAATGCACATGAGCAAATGCACACAAATCACTTCATTCAATCAAACAAGGGCTTACGATCTAACTATCGCAAAAGTCGTGTACTATAAAGGTTTACATGGAGGAATACTACTAATATGTGGGGACTTCTACTAATTTGAACGGTGGAAGACTCCATGATGTACGCTCCAGCCGTCTTCAAAATCGGGTTCACTTGGATCCGAATCTGTGTCGTCGATGTTGATGTAGTCGATTTGGTATTCGACATCTGGTCTTCATTCTGGCGCCAACTTCTTCTTGAGTTCTTGATCTCGTACTTAAGATCGTTATTGTGTCTTGCGAGCTACGATCTCGTCCATGTAGTCCTTGCGTGTAGTCTTTAGTTCTTCTTCCATTCGATGATCCTTTCCTTCGTCTTACGCAACTCCAACATGTCATTGCACATTTGATTCTCTGGCGTCGAATGTGCTGGTTTAACTCTGGATGAAAGCTGCAATGGACCTATCCTTCTTGGTGTTGACGACGTCCCAGTTGTCATCTCGGCGTCCATAAATCTGGTAGATGGTGTCCTTGAGATCTTCTTGATAGACTTCTCCAATCGTCCCATGGTGATGTGAGCTGCCATGCTCTTTCCTGGACTCAAGTGGGTGCAATGAAAACACTATCTATAGGCTTGGTGATTGGGGCGAATGTCCTTCTGGAGCGTGAGCATGAATCTTCCAGCGCTCCTCTTGAGCAGAGTGGCGTTGAAAGTCCGGTGAAGCTTGGTAATCCAATGTTCGGTGCTTAGTAACTTCCTTCAAGTGAAATCCAAAAGGTGTGCCTTCATCCGGTTGGGTGTACTTGATCTTCGCGTCCGTCATCCTAAAGAGAGTAGAAAAGATGAGGAGTTAGAAAATGAGAAGAGAGTGATCTATGGCTTTAACTTAGTGGTGGTGTCCTCACGATCAGCGTGTGCTCGATACCATTCTCTGTAGCGACCAGACCGAATGGATCTAGCGCTCGTGCTCGGTGTCATCCTGGATCGATGTCTTGACACCACACAGATTTGAAGGATTTATAGCGAGTAGCAATCACACACTTATTACATCGTTGTCCACAAGGGAACTGAATACAATAATATGGCTTAAGGCCATCTAATAATAACAGCGGAAGCTTGGAAGATAAGCGAGTCCATCAACTCCAACGGCATCACTTGAGTATAGAACCACGACCTAACACCTTACTAAGTAAATCGAAAAGTGCAAGCGTGAAAAGTTGCAGCCAAAACGGTCAACACATGGAATATCTTGGCAATGTAACACATAAAAGCAATGAATGAATAAGCCTATACTACATGCATATTTGGCTGGTGGTAAGGCTCTCTGATTACATTGCATAAAGCTGATTTTCCCTACATCAAAGGAATAATTTTATTTAACTATCATGGTGGTTGTTAAACATTGAGAATGGTTGACAGATCCTCAATCCCAATTAAAAGTACTCATCAAAACCCAATAACTTTTATTTAGAAGTAACATGTTGAGATTCACATGATAATCAAGTACTGGATACTCAAATTGTCCATAACCGGGGACACGGCTAATCATGATTAGTTTATACACTCTGCAGAGGTTTGCACTTTTCCCCACAAGACTCGATCGCCTCCGCTTGGTTCTCGCTTTACATGGTGTTTGAGAAGCGGATGGCCGAGACATAGTCTTCGAAGCGCTAGCACCTTACATGTGGGTAGACCGTACCAACCTACATCCCCTACATCAGCTAGCCTACCCGTAAGAGTTCGCACAACTTAGTCAACTACATGAGCCCATAATTGGCTTGTGGCTGCACACGGAAGTTTCGGTTTGAAAAATCTTATGATCCCTTAGAGCACAGGTGGCGGTCCGAAGAAATCTGAGCAAGTCTGATGGAAACCAGGTGCCTCAATCCACCCAGATGTGTGTTAGGTTGCCACCTTAGATAAACCATTAATTAACAATCTCACATCATCATGGATATTCACTCACCCAATCCACGTCTACTAGCATAGCATGGCATGAACAAGCAAGCGTAGAAGTAACTCCCAAGGTTTCATAAGTAAAAGCAGTAATAGGTACTACCTCAATCTACTTCCCAATACCCACAATTTAATTAGATCCTAATCATGCAAGTGTTTGAGGAATAGATCTAATGCATAAAACTGGGTATGAGAAAAGATATGATCAAGTGTTACTTGCCTTGCGATGATCCATGAGTCCTAGAGATTGAAGTAACAAGCGGCGCACTCGGGTGATCTAACGCAGACAAACAACAAGCATACAATAAGTACTCATCTAATGCACAGGAAATCTCGAATAAAAGATCTAACCAGAAAGTTCAACTTAAGAACCCTGGTTGCAAAGAATCGAATCAAAACAAACTCAAAAGTCGAAACTCGAGAGAGAGCGTCTCGGTTTAGCGATCTGAAATTAGGTCAAAATTTCACAGTAGCAAAACTCTGTGAAAGTAGGGTAGTCGAACGGCGGTTTCGTTCTGAAACTCCAGCGCTTGAATCACCTGATTCCGATAAGCGAGCTAGAAATAAAACAGTTTTGAAAATCGGATCTGAAATCAAATCGAGAAAATAACGGATTAATTCCGATTAAAAAGAAAAACGACGAGCGAGTTAAATTGCGAGCGTTAGTTAACGAGCGAATCTAACGAACGCGTTCATTGAAGCGAGCGGTTCGGTGAGCGTTCGTTAAATAAGAAAACCGAAAAATAAAACCAATCTAGGTTTTTAAAAAAACCAAACATGTTTTAAAAAAAAAAAAACCGGATCGTTTGAGGGAGAAGACCGAATCGGGCGGGGTGGGGCAGCTACCTCCGCGATCGCCGGCGAGGTCCGGGGTGGCGGGCTCGGCGGGGTTCGGTGTCGAGGGCGGCGGGGTCCACAGCAGCCCAATGGCGTCGGCGGGCGAGCGGCGCCTTAGGCGGCGGTGAGTCGGTCGGCAAGGTGGCGGGCTCGGCGAGCGAGTGAGGAGAGAGGGGGGTCAGGGGTATTTAAAGGCGGGGGCGCGGTGGCTTGGGAGGGGGCAAGGGGCGCCAGGCGTCAGGATGGCGGGAGACAAGGCGGGCGGCAGCCTTGAGGAGGAGGCGGGGGCAGGGCGCTGGCCCTGGCCTGGCTGGCTTGGGCCGGCCGGCCTCGGTCGGGGGGCGCTTTTTTTTTAATAAGATTAAAACCAAAACAAATAAAACAAATACCAAACGATCTCGGATTTAAATAAAACAAATTTTCCCGACTCCTAAAATGAGTTGAACAAAATGAACTTTAAAACAATATACATGCATAAGTTTTTTAAATGCTCATTTTGCCTAAGCAAAATAAATCTTCCAAAACCAAATTTGGTTTATTTATAATATCTTCATTTTTCCTAATTGCTTGGGAAAGTCATATTATTCCCTCTCAAAATATTTTTATAGGAAAACTTTATGAAGATAATTTAAATAATCCAATGATCCTATTTTCAAAATTTGAGAGATCCCAAATATGAAAATTATGAAACTTCCAACTCTCTCCGAGGGTCCTTGAGTTGCGTGAAATTTCTAGGATCGGAAAAATGCGAGAAAATATGATATGCATGATGACCTAATGTATAACATTCCAAATTGAAAATTTGGGATGTTACAAGGGAAGAGGGTGGCGTCAGAGGACGCCGAGGCCGAGGCGCGACTCATGGGCTAGAAGAGGTTGAAAAGAACATCGGCTGGACTGCTAGCAAGCCCAGGCTGTCAGAGAAGATTATACTCTTCGACGAGTCAGAAGACGATCCCCTCACGATGGGGAGGAAGAAACCGGCACCTTGGAGGTACGCCACTGTTTTTGTGTTTATGTCGCATCAAGTCCTTTTAGCAGGATTAAGCTCACACGTGTATGTTCATACAGTCCGCCAAAGATGCGCCCAACAACTCCTCAAGCGAGTTGCCATCCGCCAGCGGGATGCCTAATCCCGCCACTCCTGCCCCAGCTCAAGAAGGGCTAGGGGAAGCAACGTCGACTCCGACCCCCCAAGTTGACGCGATGGGGGTCAAAGAGTCGGTCGTCATGGCCGAGGTCAAGACCTCGGCCCTACAAGGCCAAGGGGACGGTGTCCCCAGCGTCTTTAAGGAGGGGCTAGGCCAATCATCGGCCCGACCGAAGTCCACCCCGGCTCAATCGTCGCGGCTTGAGTCCCCCGTGCCCAGTACTTTGGTGTCGGGGTCTGAAGTTTTACCACCCCCACCTTCTGCCCAAGGGCGAGCTAGCATACGGTGGACTGAAGAAGTGGAGGCAGCCTTAACGGGCTCCTCCCTCAAGGAAGAGCACCGTGCGTTAATTGGCGTGGCGTTTGCCGGGCTTAGGGTCCGCTGAGGCCAAAACGTGTGTGGTCTTCAACGGCCTCATCACGAGCTTCGAGGCATTCTCTTGTCCTTGAAAACATAATTTCCCTGCTTTGGTTTACTTACAAATCCGTATATCTGTCTGAAGACATCCTTACTTGGGGTTTAGACGACATAGCCAGTGAGTAGCCCCCGAGCCCGAGGCTAGGTTTTTAAAATACTGGCATTGGGATCCAAGTATGTTTTTAGGAAAATGATTAGCCCCCAGGATACTGACTCTTATGACAGAATACAAGTTCGTGGTATCCATAGATTGGCCATAGGGCTAACTATGAGGTGCTTGCATGTAGGTTTCTACCTCGGCTCCAATCTCCTCCTTCGAGGAGATTTCGTAGATGAACTGGAAGCTCAAGAGGTCCGAAAAGGACCTTGACCTAATGAACAAGCAAGTCAAGCAGTCTCAAGGTAAGCGACCGATGCGATATACCCTTGAATTTACTTTTAAGTAATGATAGTCTTGTTGAAGTAGAGGCTAATGCCAAACTGTTTGGATGACACGGCTTTATCCAAGCTTGAGGGGCTCAAGGACGAGCTGTTGAAGGCTCGGCAGGAGGCCAAACAGCAGAGGGTTGCTGCCGCTGAGGCGGGGAAAGACCTAACCACCGAAAAGGTGGCTAGGGAGAAGGACCAGGCGTGGGTCCCGGAGGTTGAGGAGGCCCTGAAGAGCATGTACCTCGAGCGTGATTCCTTTAGGAGAAGGAGAATAAGGCGGGCGAGGAGCTGGAAATGCTACGCCTATCTCATGCCGAGCTCTAGACCCAGGGCCGGGCCGACCGCGAGATGCTCCAACAAGTGGAGTAGATAGCCGCAGGTAAGCCATATCTACTTCAATGTGTGTTTGGCAGCAAGGTGTTCATCGAGCTCACCTAGTTGTGGTGGTCCGCAGAGGTCTTCGCCGATCTCCCGAAGAGCGCGGCTGACGCCGACCTTCACTTCGACCAGCAGGAAGGCCATGAAGAGGACAAGGCAGTCTAGCAGCAGTTTTGAGAGCTGCCGCAACCGCAACTGTTGAATCATCAAATGGAGCAACTAGCGGAGCTTCTTCGAATGGTGAGACCGGAACTCCAAGACCTCTGCATCAACCTGTGGCCAACGGAGGTGTTGTCGTCCATCTTCTTCGGGCTCCAGGCCAGCTGCAGGAAGCCATTCCGCAAGTGGATCGCTTCAAGCAGTCTGCCTGCCTGGAGGGAGCATGGCGAGCGTACACCTGCATGAAGACGCATTTTTGGAAGGTCGAGACCGAGGTCATTGTGGAGGGTCCCCTAAAGGAAAGGTGTGCACTGCGGAGCAGTTCTTCGCCGAAGTAGAAGAGGGTGCCCGGATGACCAAGGCAAACTGTCCCAAGGGGAATTTTTTTAGATGGTACTTCAAGATACCAAAGTGTGATGTATAAAGAACTATTGTCTGTCTTAATGAATTCAGCTTTAAGTTCCGTTGTTTATAATTGTGTCTCCTATTTGACCGTGTTAATCTTAAAGTGGCTGCTACCTCTTGAGCTTGCATTGGTTTTTCCCTTGAAGAGGAAAGGGTGATGCAGCAAAGTAGAGTAAGTATTTCCCTCAGTTTTGAGAACCAAGGTATCGATCCAGTAGGAGACAACGCACAAGCCACCAAATACCTGCACAAACAAACACCAACTTTCACACAACGTGACAAAGGGGTTGTCAATCCCTTCACAGTTATTTGCAAATGAGATCTGATACAGATGGATAAACCGTAAAGTAATATTTTTTCGTATTTTTGGTTTATGGAACGGAAAGTAAAGATTGCAAAGAAAGTAAATAGGAAACTAAAATTGTAGATCAGAAACTTATATGATGGAAAGTAGACCCGGGGGCCATAGGTTTCACTAAAGGCTTCCCTCAAGATAGAAAATATTACAGTGGGTGAACAAATTACCGCCGAGCAATTGATAGAAAAGTGAAAGTTATGACGATATCTAAGGCAACGATCATGAATATAGGCATCACGTCTGTGTCAAGTATACCGACTCCTTCCTGCATCTACTACTATTACTCCACACATCGACCGCTATTCAGCATGCAACTAGAGTATTAAGTTCATAAAGAATGGAGTTATGCATCATGAAAGATGACATGATGTAGAGGAATTAACTCAAGGAATATGATGAAAACCCCATCTTTTTATCCTCGATGGCAGCAATACAATATGTGTCGGTTCCCCTTCTGTCACTAGGATTGAGCACAAGATTGAACCCAAAGCTAAGCACTTCTCTAATTTTATGATGAAAACTAGGTGGGTGTGCATCCAACTCGCTTACTCACGAAGACCTAGGGTAATTTGAGGAAGCCCATCATTGGAATATACAAGCCAAGTTCTATAATGAAAATTCTAACTAGTATATGAAAGTGATATCATAGGAGACTCTCTATCATGAAGATCATGGTGCTACTTTGAAGCACAAATGTGGTAGAAGGATAGTAACATTGCCCCTTCTCTATTTTCTATCATTTTTTATTTGGGCCGTCTCTCATTTTTTTGGCCTATTTTTTTTATTTTTTGTCCGGAGTCTCATCCCGACTTATGGGGGAATCATAGTCTCCATCATCATTTACTCACATGGGATAATGCTCTAATAATGAAGATCATCGCACTTTTATTTACTTACAACTCAAAAATTACAACTCGATACTTAAAACAAAATATGACTCTATGTGAATGCCTCCGGCGGTGTACCGGGATGTGTAATGGATCAAGAGAGATATGTATAAAAAATGATGAATGGTGGCTTTGCCACAAATACGATGTCAACTACATGGTCATGCAAAGCAATATGACAATAATGGAGCATGTCATATAAACGGAATGGTGGAAAGTTGCATGGCAATAATATGTCGGATGAAAATGCCATAATAGGTAGGTATGGTGGCTGTTTTGAGGAAGGTATATGGTGGGTTTATGGTACCAGCGGAAGTTGCGCGGCACAAGAGAGGCTAGCAATGGTGGAAGGGTCAGAGTGCGTATAATCCATGGACTCAAGATTAGTCATAAAGAACTCACATACTTGTTGCAAAAGTCTAGAAGCTATCGAAAAAAAGCATTAGAGGCATGCTCCTAGGGGGATAGATTGGTAGGGAAAGACCATCGCTCGTCCTCGACCGCCACTCATAAGGAAGACAACCAATAAATTAATCATGCTCCGACTTCATCACATAACGGTTCACCATACATGCATGCTATGGGACTCACAAACTTTAACACAAGTATTTATCAAATTCACAACTACTCATTAGCATGAATTTAATATCACCATCTTCGTATCTCAAAAAAATCATAAGGAATCAAAATTCTCATAATATTCAATGTACTTTATATGAAAGTTTTTATTATATCCCTCTTGGATGCCTATCATATTAGGACTAATTTTATAACCAAAGAAAATTACCATGCTGTTTTAAAGAATCTCAAAATAATATAAGTGAAGTACGAGAGTTCATCAATTTCTATAAAATAAAACCACCGCCGTTCTCTAAAAAGATACAAGTTAAGCACTAGAGCAAATTTGCCTAGCTCAAAAGATATAAGTGAAGCACATAGAGTATTCTAATAAATCACGATTCATGCGTGTCTCTCACAAAAGGTGTGTATAGCAAGGATGATTGTGGAAAACTAAAAAGCAAAGACTCAAATCATACAAGACGCCCCAAGAAAAACACATATCATGTGGTGAATAAAACTATAGCCTCAAGTAAAGTTACCGATAGACGAAGACGAAAGAGGGGATGCCTTCCCGGGGCATCCCAAAGCTTAGGCTCTTGGTATCCTTGAATATTATCTTGGGGTGCCTTGGGCATCCCCAAGCTTAGACTCTTGCCACTCCTTATTCCATAGTCCATCAAATCCTTACCCAAAATTTGAAAACTTCACAACACAAAACTCAACAGAAAATCTCATAAGCTCTGTTAGTATAAGAAAATAAATCACCACTTTTGGTAATGTTGTGAACTCATTCTTTATTTATATTGGTGTAATATCTACTGTATTCCAACTTTTCCATGGTTCATACCCCCCGATACTAGCCATAGATGCATCAAAATAAGCAAACCACACGCGAAAAACAGAACAACCTGTAGTAATCTGGATAGTTCGCATACTTCTGTTACTCCACAAATCCTGAAACATTAGGACGTCCTAAGCAATTTGTATATCAATCTACTGTAAAAAATTCAGAATTTTTCGACGCTTCTGTGATTTTTAAAAATTCTGGGGCTGAGCGCATAAGTTTCTGTTTTTTCAGCAAGATCAAATCAACTATTACCATAAGCTATCCCAAAGGTTTTACTTGGCCCAAACACTAATTAAAACACAAAACAACATCAAACCATAGGCTAGATGAAATATTTATTGCAAAACAGAACCTAAAAAGCAGAAACAAAAATAAAGTTGGGTTGCCTCCCAACAAGCGCTGTTGTTTAACGCCCTTAGTTAGGCATAAAACACGAATAGATCTAAGTGTTATCATCTTTGGTATGCAAATCTTCAATTACACACTTATGACTCTTAGGAGATTATTTGGTTTTATAAATGATCAAACTCCTAGGAAAGAAATCAAGAAATTCATTCATGACAATAGGTTCCTTTTCCCTAAGATTCTTTAAAGTAACCCCTACTTTAGATCCATATTGAGTAATTGGATTATGAATCTTTTTATCCAAATTTTCAATCAATTCAACAGTAGCAATTTTATTTTCAATAATACCAAGTCTTTGCATCACATGCTCCAAAGTTAAAGCAGTACCATTAACCAAAAGAGGTGGGGGACCTAACAAATCTATCATAGCATTATAAGAATCAAAAGTATGACTCCCCAAGAAATTTCCTCCTGTAATGGCACTGGTATGCGTTGGTGCTATAGAAACGGTTTTAAACCCCTTTCCGCGACAACATTTGGAACCGTCGCCTAGTGAGTGATGGAGATAGGGGGGGTCCTTCCCACACGACCCAGAAACTATCAGGGATATGCCCTCCTGGCACACACGCTCGGCAAAATGAGGTCGTGTGCGGCCGGCGAGCGCTCAAATTCGGAAATACGTATAGTTGAGCTAAAAAAATACAATTATACAGCCGAAATTGTTTCCGGTCGCAAGTACATGCCACACAGTCAGTTCCCACTAAACGTTTCCGTTCGTATGTACATCCCACACAGTCACTCCAAGGAAAACGTTTCCGTTCACAGGTACATCATACACAATTTTTCCCATTAAATCGTTCGTGATAGCGTTGCCATTGCACACGATATTGACAATTTTATCGTTTGCGTTATTGAATGCATCACACATGGTGCGTAGAAGAAACTGTGTGGCAAAGGCTGTCCATCACACACAGTTTTTATGTGGTAACATTTGCGCAAGCTGGATTAACGCAAACAGTTTTCAAGAGAAAGTCGTGTGTGCGGTGGAGATTGATCGCACACGTAATGGATCCTAGAAACGTTTCTGATCTCCACGTCTATCGTAGACGTTTCGCTTTTGCAAACTGTGTGCAGTGTAATCCCTAATTTAAAAATCACATGTTTTGAATTTGAAAGTAGGCAATCACTTATTTCATATCCAACCATGTTTACTACAAATATAGGTTCAACCACGAATGCATAATTTGATGCACAGGTACATATACTGAAGACTACAGAAGCACCAAGTAAAGAATGATGAACCACAGATGTACTAAAGACTGTAAAGAGAGAGGCGAAAGACATTCTGGTTGCTGGAGAAGGTGAAGCGGAATGCCCATATTGTGTCCTCCTCCATGCGTAATGCGTGCACGACTCTAGGCCAACCCCTTGTGATGGCTGCCCGTCCATCCTTCACTGTCTTCATTACGACTTCTCGATGCTCATTGTAGTTTGGATGAAATACTTTAACATTCATTGCGTGTCCACCAATCATGTACTTTGCAAGGTAATCTTGAGTGAACTGCTTCGGGAACCACTGGGAACGAAAACGATTCAAACATTGTTGTCTAACAACTCATTATGGGCAGTAAAAAGAGAAGGCTGCAGAGTTTGTAGTTACCATCCTACAGCTCACTATTGTGTTGGATAGAGCATAAACAAATAATTTGCTTGCCACTATTCGTATCTTTTTTGCTAATAATCCTTATCAGTTTTCTCACTTGATGCTTGTTCATCAATATCTCATTGCCCCATACGCAAAAAAGGTCGATGCGTGGATCCGTACCAAGGGCATATGTACCTACAAGCAACAAGTCAATATTAGAAGCTAACAAGTGTCCAGGCCTGGATCTATATGCACTACATTATGGAATGATGGGGGGAGTACAAGCCGAGGGATGAAGCTAACCTCGACGGAAAATGGTGGCTACTCCCGTTGTTGTCCTGCAAAAGTAGTGGAAAGGCATGATAAGTACAGCAACCTTAACATCAAACAAATATAGCAACGGTAAACAACATAATCTCCAAATGATAGCTTGAATGTGTTGGTTTCAGCATGCTGTTAAAGTAGATATAAAATGGAAGGCAATGTTACCGACAGCAGGCTTAACAGCCATCAAATATTGCAATTCAAACTGGTATTGTTGAAAATGAATAGAACGCAGGTAATGCTTAAACATCACACTGGATAAATGTGTAAAACTGAAATAAAGGGCATGTGTTAACTACACCAGGAATAACTGGAACCAAATATAGCCGTTGAAACTGGTATTGATGTAGTCGAGCGTCACAGTTCCGACTTGCACATAATGAACAACACATTCTGAATGACTGAAATAAACAAGGCATAAATGACCAGTATAACAACCAAATATAGCCATCGAAAACTGGACAGAGTCTCACTTCAACCAACCTAACAAGCAAATATAGATAAACATGGCATATGCTTGAAAACTGGACAAATGCTCACTGCAACCAACCTAACAAGCAGACAAAGATAAACAAGGCATCTGCTTGATAACTGGACAAATGCTAACAAAGCAACCTAACAACCAAATACAGATAAACAAGGCATCTGCTTGATAACTGGACAAATGTTCACTGCAACCAAACTAAGAACCAAATAAAGATAAACAAGGCATCTGCTCGATAACTGAAAAAATGCTCACTGCAACCAACCTAACAACCAAATACAAATAAACAAGGCATCTACTCACTATAAACAACCAAATATAGCCATTTGTGAAACTGAAGTGGAGAATTCATACTTAAACATCACATAGCCCTATTGAACAATACATTTTTGCATAATTGAAATAATTAAAAACGGCACAGTTAAAGCACCGCACGACAAATGCTACTACAACAAAGGGTACGGGTTGGCAAGCTAGAAAAGGTAAGATTTGCTGATAGAATGTTGCCTCACATTTCATGGACGGGATCCTTCCAGTTGGAAGAGCACATACCCATGGTGCGCTCTCTGATGTCACAGATGGGCTGTTTCACCTTGGAAGAACCTTCGTGGGTGCCCTCCTCGTGGTCGTGGTCAATGAGATCTGACTTGGCAATTGAGGATCCCAAGCCGCCACCATAGAACGTGTCATTCAGAAATGACAAAATGGGCTCGATGGTGTATAAAGCTCGCAAATACTTGACCGCTTGGCGGAGGAGATTAGCGGCAGGGACGTCGAAGAGATCGACGGTCTTTGAACCAGAGGGGTTGGGGATGGACCGCTTAACTTGTGACATGGCCCGCGTGAAGTCGTCGGTGTGGACGAGCTTGATGTCGTAGCCAGCTTTCCCGAGATACAGTAATACACTAGCCCGCTGACATGAAGCCTTCGGCATGGCAACATAGTCAACATCTTCGCAGGCTTCCACGGCGACCTGTTGCTCCGGGATCGATAGGTCGGGGCGAACGGCGGCCACCTCGCTAATGTCTGCCGGAGAGGCCATGATAAACCTCTTCTTGGCCGAACGCTCGTCGGGCTCCCTGGGATACGTGGTTGAGCTTAGGCTGCGACATTCTGGAGCAGGGGATGTGGATCTGGCGGGGAGGGACACCGCATGCCTCATCTAAAAACTCAGGGGAGTGGGGCGACAGTATGGGAATCGCCGGGTAACCTGAACTTTATTATCTAAGCTAGGAGGAAGGGGCAGACCGCAGGGGTTGGCGGCGGCAGCGGCAGTCGCGAGCTAGGGTTCGAGGGGGGAGGGGGCGGGTGGGGTACTATGGAGGGGTGTGGGGGTTGGTGTTTGAGGATACGCCGCGGCTACTGAAAATTTAGTAATGGTGGGTGGAGATGGTGGTGGACGAGGGAGGGCGACGGTTCAAATGCCTCGGCTACTGCAATTTTACTATAAGGTCGGTGCTGGAGGAGTGTGGGCGACGGTTGAAGTGCGGAGGCTACTAAAATCTGGGTAAAGGAAGTGATGCAGGGCGGGAGTGCCCAAGATTTCGCACGGTCCAATAACAATATGCATGTATGATAATAAGGAAAAGTGGTGCGGAACCGCTGATTTTTGCAACGCTCAAGGCAGGTAGTTTGTTATTATATTTCTAGCTAGTTGGTCTAGCGAACACAGTTCGTCCTAATTTCCAAATAAACTTACCCGCCTTTAGCTTGCACATGTGGTGGTTTTATAGCGCACTTGCATCGCACATGGTTAAGCCAGTACCTCCACCCTTTGCTCGCGCTTGCGCGGTCGTGGTGATTTCAGCGCACTTGCATCGCATACGGTTGAGCTAGTACCTCCACCCCTTTGCTCGCGCTGGTGCGGTCGTGGTGATTTCAGCGCACTTGCATCACACACGGTTGAGCCAGTACCTCCACCTTAATTTGCTCGCGCTTACTTGGTCGTTAGTGATTTTAAGCGCTTGCATCGCTGCGGTTGAGCTAGTACCTCCACCTTAATTTGTTCACACTTGCGCAGGCGTGGTGATTCACATCGCACTTGTATCACACACGGTTAAGATAATATACCCGTGTCCGTTGAGCGTCATCAGAGTCTTTGCAGCAAAAAATAACATTAGAGAGGGTCAAAAGACAGCCACACCAGCATGTGGCCCAAATATATATGAGTGAAAAGGGTGGTCTGTGATGTTCAAAGTTCCAATGCACAACTTTGACCAAAGTTCCAATGCACAACTTTGACCACACGAGCCCATTGTTGGGTGCGTCCTTGAAGATCGATGAGAGGGGCCAGAACTCAAGAACCACCTGGAAGTGGCCAAATATATGTAGGAATATTGGGGATGTTTAAACCTTTAAATACACAATCCATAACTTTGGTGGCACCTGCCTCGCAAACCCGAAAGCACCCTTGGATATATATATATATATATATATATATATATATATATATATATATATATATATATATATAGAGAGAGAGAGAGAGAGAGAGAGAGAGAGAGAGAGAGAGAGAGAGAGAGAGTAACACTATTCTGATCCCGGAATCAGAATAACTATTTGGATCACGTCACACCCTATATAGAGAACGGCAGGATGTTTCCGAAGTCAAAGAAAATAGAAAAAAGACCCGATCCGCCAGCCCAACCTGTTGGGGATATGACTATTTGATATGACCCACCCAGGAGGGGCCGGGTTATCCCAAGGGCAGTTCATAAACCAAGCCCGTGAATATCTTGAAGATGGCGGTTCATGTAATATGCTCGTTCAAGGGCCCAAAACCCAAAGGCGGCTTAAGGCCCGTGAGTATAAACCGCCATGTATATGTGACTTGTGTTGTAAGGCATGTATGATAAGTTACCGAGCCGGACACGTTTGTATGAGCCGGCCGGGACTCTGTAATCCGCGGGGCGTCAACCCGTGTATATAAGGGGACGACCCGACAGCGGCTTAGGGAAAGAAACAACAGATCGAAAGCCTGGCTAAGCGTATTCGCTCCCTCGTAATCGAAACCCTAGCAATACCACCTCAAACTGGATTATGCTTTTACCTTCACCGCAAGGGGCTGAACCAGTATAAACTCCCCGTGTCCTTTGTCCCGTTTAACCCCTTTAAGCTAACCTCATCGCGATGGTCCCACAACTAAGTCCTTACACTAGGACATCTTCCGTGACAATTCCACAACAGTTGGCGGCCACTGTGGGGCCTGCGCACGATGGTTTTGAGTTCTTGAAGGGCAGCTTCGAAGGTATCAAGGGATGCGTTGTGGGCCGGATGACCAAGAGTCGTCACGACAAGCTATACATCGACGATGCAGGCTGGGGCCCCGAGGCCGTTTCAATTGAGTACGGGTACCGGGTCCCCTTCGGCGGAATCCACGTCTTCATCGGCAAGATCGGCGAACCCGGCCCTGAGCCGAACATCTGCACCGACATCATCAAGACGACTTAGCGTGCACGACCCGCCCGGGTTCAACCCTCCGTGGCTGAATTGGAAGGCTCTGTGTCTGGCAGTGAGACGACCATCTACTCTGATGGTGAATCGTCCACGGGCGAGACCAACTCAATGCACCAACTACAAGATGGACGGCTTGGGGGCTGTTCCGATGGCTATTGTCGTGGAATTGTCACGGCAGATGTCCTCGTGAAAGGACTTAGTCGCAGGGCCATCGAACGGGTTAACTTAGAGGGGTTAAAGCGGACACAAAGACACGGGAGTTATACTAGTTCGGCCCCTTCGATGAAGGTAAAGCATACGTCTAGTTGTGATGGGATTGATGTGATTTCGGCGACTAGGGAGCAATAGCTTCGCTAAGCCTCGAATTGTTCATCGCCAACCCGCTTGGGTCGTCCCCTTATATACACGGGTTGGCCTTGGCCGGTCTCTGAAGTCGATCCGGCTCATACAAGTGTCCGCTCGGTCTCTTCTCTCTTATCTTACAGCTCAAGTTACAAGACTAAGGCGGTTTACATGAATGGACCCTAATCCGCCTCTGGGCTTTGGGCCTCCTTCGTGGGCCCTGATCATGGACGAGGGTAACCCGGCCCCTTCAGGGCGGTTTACACTCGGTAGTTATATCCCCAACATTAGGCCCCAGATTGACTTGAACCGGTTCATGTTAATCTTCAACATCTTCAGGAAACTCTGAATCTCCCTTCATACTCCGTAAACCGCCATCTGCTTGAACCGCCGTGACGTCATCCTCCGACCACCGTAACAGGGCGCCTTGACGTCATCTTTAATAAAGAAATCCAAACAGTAAGATTCCCTTTCATTTAAGGCTATCCGGAAATCGAGCGACATCTGCGCCGTCCGCCGCTTTGACTCCTCGATTCTCGTGCTTGTTAATTGCCCGGTTCCTTATAAATAGACCGGCAGGCCCTTTCTCTTCTTCTTCCGCTTCTTCTTCTTCCTCGCGACGCTCCAGCCTGAAGCTCCGCCGTCGCCGCCGACCTTCGTCCCCGGCGTCGGCACTAGGCCGCTGCATCAACTTTGACGGACGAGAAGCTCTTTAGCGCTCCTCCGCGCTTCGGCGCATCGAGTAAAGCTCCTCTTGAGCCCTAGATCCACATCTGAAGGTCCCTGTCCTCTTGTAGTTCATGGGTGTTCATCGTAGTGTCCTCATACCTTCCACGCCATGGCGTCTGATTTGGCCGTAGTACACATCTGTCGGCGACCGCTCCGCCATCAGTTTTACTCCTTGTCCATCTTTCATTTTGTTCAGATCTTCTTGTTTAGGACGCACGAACCTTCCTGCCCTCTATGAGGCTTGTATAGGTCGCAGAAACTTTTCTCACTGAACCTTCGGTAGATCTAAATTACTTCCATTCGCATGTGAAATCTGTTTCTGTTCACACTTAGTAGATTTTTCAGTTCTGTCTATTTTGGCGGTTTGACTTTTGATAGCTAATCCGTCCTCCATTAGTCCTCGATTAAACGGAATCGAAGCGCTGCGAATCGCCGGTTTAACATTGTATAATAATGCTGAACCGTTTAACGGTGAACCGTTTTTCCTTCGCAGATTTAGTCTTCCGAATGGCCCTCAATTCTCAGCTTGCAATTGGGTCCGGTCCAAAGGCCACCGAGGCGCAACTCAACGGATCGTCACCACCGGCGCTTTAGCTGCTAAAATGTCCTCCATCGCGGGTTCCGGATGCGAATGCCCTCCCAATCCATAAGAAGGAGAAGTAATTGTGTTTGTGCAGCACTTAGACCGGGATTCTGCCCGCCGGTTCAAAATTCTTCCGGGCGTCCTTGCAAGTTTCAACTCCATCCGCAGGATATTGGCCCGAACTCTGTGTCAAACATATGCAATTTTCAAGTTTTCTGTGAAGTCTATCTTCAAGAAGAACCATCTGTGGAGCTGTTCCGGGATTTTTTCCACTTGAACCGTCGTACAGAATTTTCTGATGGTCCCAACACAGAGCTGGGCGGCGTTTCAATCCAGAAGAGGAAGGAAGTGGATTTTCCTCACGCCAAACACCACAGCCATCCAAAAGATTGGAACAAAACCTGGTTCTACTGCCGAACACTGCTCCTGCCAACGAGAATCCTTTGCCGGGTTACCGTCCTCACCGGCTCAGCAACCACCATCCGCTGCCTTTACGCTTAACCGCCGCGGAACGGAAGAACTTCGCACCTCAAATTATCAAGCTCCGGGCCCTAATGGCCAATGGCTTAACTGGTGTGGACCTTGTGCGGTGTTGGGTTTCTTGGGCGTCTTGCCACTAAACCGCCGGCCGGATTGATGCTGCGAATACTGGCAGCCTCCAAGACCCTCAAAGACGTCACGAGCTACCAATAACAGAACTTGAAGTCACCGAGACAGTGAAGCGGATGCTGGATGAACCGATCTCTGTCTGTAGCCAAACTGGGCTGGCTCCCTTCTGTGTTGCCAACAAACCGCCTGCGGTAGGCTCTACTCACCGCTTTTCTGACATTAATGCCTTGTTGACATATATTAATTCTTTGCTCCTTCTCGGGCTAACAGCTCATACAGAGCGTACCAAACCGGCTCGGGCGCGCGTGTAAAGTCCAAGGCCACCAAGAAGGTTGGCAAGAAGAAAACCGCCGAGTCTTCTGATCCGCCGGAGGACGAAGAATCAGAAGCTGAGGTAAAACTTAATATCCTTACGAGGGAGTCGCCGTAAACCGGCTCTCCTCTTTGTGTTTCTTCTTGCTTGTGATTTGTCCCTTTGTATTCCTTTTCTTGACAATTTTACCTCCGGGATGATCTTTGAAGCCACCATGCCGACCTGTTGAGGTAATCTTTCTTTCTTCGAATCCGACCTCGTGCGGTTAAAAGAATTCGTCGCGCCGTCCGGAAAGTGAAAAAGTATAATTCCTGTGCTTATTTGAATCAAAACCTTTCCTTAAAGACACAGCAGGCTGAAGAGCGCCGCGACCCAGCACGATGGTCAGCGGATTACCTCATCCGGTTTACGGATACACCAACCGGAGCGTCGTCGAGGTGACTTGTTCTCTGGCGTTATCCCTTAAAGGTTTCTTCCGATGTCCTCTCAATCCGTCGACCAATTATCAGGCCTCTTCCAACTCTTACGGCGGTTCATCAACCACGCAACTTCCTCCGCTTAAAGTTGCTGCGAGGTGCATAATCTGCTGTCCCGCCAATTCGGTTTACAATTGCCTTGGTCGATTTGTCTTAATCAATTCGAATATTGCAGCACCAAGGCTCGCTTGAGCAATAAAGCGAAAACTCTTGAGCCTCTGCAGATGTTGATCCGGAGAAGACCCGAGCAGTTGGCGAAAATCACGAAGTCGCTAAGAATAGCTCTGGCGAGTTGTACCGGGGCGACATTGCTGATCCGCCGAAACTGAACCGGAGGCCCAAGTGGAAATCTCGCATCCTGCTCCACGAGTCCGGCCACAGGCGGGTCGTAATTGTTGAACCGCCGAGCGAGCATGAAGGCACCAAGCCCAAAGAAGACCGCCAATCCGCCAGCCGGTCAAAAATGATGATGTTATTGTGGCGGGCACGGCTACACACTCCTAGCCAACCGGTCGCTTTAGCAAAACACAGCGCCAAGGAAGATTCTGCCACTATGAGTAAAGATAAGGGAAAACTGATCTGTCACTTATGACAACTTCTCCGCCCAAGAACTTCACTCCGGGTTTACGAACCGGCTCTACACAAGCCGTGACTTTGAAGCTGGTGCAGTAAACCGTATGAAGGACCGCTATGAGGTAAAGGAGTTATGTCTTTCTTGTACTTTTGGCTGTATAGTAGCCCCCAAGGGCCGGTTTAACTGTGCATAGCTAAACCGACACTTAACTTTGCATAAAAAACATACGCCTTAAACTGCAGTATTGTAGCCCCCAAGGGTCGGTTCAACTTAGCATAGTTAAACCGGGACTTAATTTGTGTCTCCCCATAGCAAACTGAGATCAACTAGCCATTAGCCCCCAAGTGCCAACTTGAATATTTGTATTGAGCTTGGGACTTTATAATGAAACAACTAACGTGCTCCCTTTGTTATCAGAATGAAATATACCAACAAACCGTGCAACTCAAGGACCTTGAGCCAATGCTGAAACGCAACAAGCGAGAAACCACCAAGGCCAAGGACGAATTGAAAGCGGCCTTGGCCACTATGGAACAGCTGAAGGAGTGGTATAAATCCGAGCAGACCAATCGGGACACGAGAAGGCGGTTTGAAAAAGCAGGCGGAAGATGCTGAAGCAGCTCTTAAACCGGTGACTGAAGAGCTTACCGGACTAAAGCGCCAAGTGCATGCCATGACCTCTGCCATCTTTGGTAAGAAAACTTGCACTGATTATCTCTATTTTGATATTTCCGCCGGTTTAACCTGAGCTATCTCAAACCGGTGCGAGCAAGCGTATTGCTCATCCGGCTTTGATGTGCGGAAGAAGCTCAAGGCAGCTTATCGCTGATTGAGCAGCTGTATACGGCGCCAATGAGTCATATGTGCCACATCATACGACAACACGGCTCCGTCCCTGATCAAAGATACACTGGACCGGCTGTCCATGGTTCCGGGGCAGCTTGAAGAGTTGAAGCGATCCGCGGCCCGGGCTGGCACCCTACTGGCTCTAACTCGCGCCAAGGCGTGGATAGCGGATCTTGATCCGGCTGACATAGCCAAGGGTTTCCCCAGCGCTCAAGAGAACGGTGAAGCCTTTGATAATGACGCCCTGAAACGAATAACAAAGGAGATCGTCATTGGGCGAGTCAATCGGCAGCGAAGCCAACCTGGCGGTTCACCGCTCTTTTATAGCGCAAACAACAAGCGGGTGGAGTTTGTCATTCTGAAGTCGAGCCTTGTTCCTCCAATCCGTAAGCACACTTATGCCCCCGACGTTGATCCGGCTGAGCTTATAAGTGAAGAGGCTGTCTTCGTGCCTTAACCGGATTGACTGGTCTACCAATGACTTCCGGCTTTGGGTGATGAAGAGGAAGAAGTTGAACCGACGCCAGCGCCCCTCTACCTCCGTCAACTTTGGCGAAGAAGCGTAATCCGTCAAGCCGGGTGGCGCCTCCAAATACTAGCCATAACGCCATGCGAAACACCGGCCTTGGAAGGCTTTGTAATAGGATAGTTAGCACTTTGTTTTGAACAATGCCTTTATGACCTCGGTCTGTATCCTTTGCATGGTGGTGCGATACTTTGGATTGATGAACCGTCAACTTAGTTCGCTTGCAATCACAAATTCTTTAAACCGCCAGAGCGGTTTGTGTCGCCAAACCGGCTTGTGATGCTTATATATTTATATAAGAAAATATTAAGGTATATGACCAAATGTTAAGATACAAAAATACCGCTTGTCGGGCATGCAGTTGGCCTAGCCAATCTTGAGGCGGAGGTTGTATAAACCATTACCGTCAAAGGAGAAAACAACTCCTGTGCTTAGAATGCCGGTTTACCGTGTAAACCGTGTCGGGCATGACAAGCCCCCTGTTACTCCATAATGGGAAGGTAACAGAAAAAATCAAACCAGAACAAAATCGCCGGATTAAAAATGGACCGACTTCCGTTAACAGACAACTTGAATCCGGTTTAAGAAGGTTGTTGGTTTAAGAAAGGCAAACAAAAATCAAATAACTGGTATGAAAACCACAGGGAAGCAAAGGCAATGATAAAACCGTTTGCAAGAAGAGGCCTTACTGAGCCTGATCAGATGGTGTTACCATGGTCGGACAGGACCAAGCTCCCCATAAGGTGTAGCGATGGTTCAAGTCAGCCAGGCCCCCAACTGAAATCGTGGCATTATGCCGATCAAGTGGCATGGCAATGGTTCGGGTTCGACCAAGCCCCCAAGTGATTCTATGGCCTTAGGCCGACCAAGAGGCGTGACTGGTTCAGACGTGACCATGTCCCCAAGTGATCTGGTGGCTTTCGCCCATCAAAAGGTGTTGCGTTGGTTCGGACACGACCAAGCCCCCAAGTGACAAAAACTTCTGAAAAGCAAGACCAAGGGTTAAACCGGAGGCTGCTTTGCGACAACATCTCCATGTACCCAAACCGGACTTTTTACAGAACGGATACCCCGCTTTAGCCGAGGATCCGGTTTATTGCTTTTATTCATAGTATATACATTGTCTTAATATGTACATAAGTGGAGCCGATGGCTCGGGTATAATAAGGCGAAGATGAGCTATGTTCCACGGCTGTTGGTCTCCTCTTCGGCGTCGTGAGTCTTTTCGCTCTCGAACATCAATCAGATAGTATGACCCGTTGTGCAGATTTTTGCTGACCACAAAGGGCCCTTCCCATGGCGGGGATAGCTTGTGCATATCTGTCTGGTCTTGAATGAGCCGAAGCACCAAGTCTCCTTCCTGAAAGGTTCTTGTTCTAACCACTTGATTGTGATACCGACGAAGATCCTGCTGGTAAATCGCCGAACGAGCAGCCGCCATATCTCGCTCTTCATCCAGTCGATCCAAAGCGTCCTGCCGTGCTGCCTCGCTATCGGCCTCAACATAGGCTGCCACGCGGGGCGAGTCATGACGGATATCGCAGGGAAGGACCGCCTCTGCTCCATAGACCATAAAGAACGGTGTGTATCCAGTGGATCTGTTAGGGGTAGTATTGATACTCCATATCACAGATGGTAGCTCTTCTACCCAACAACCCGGCGTCCTCTCTAAAGGGACCATAAGCCGGGTTTAATACCTCTCAAGATCTCTGATTAGCTCGTTCCGCTTGACCATTGGACTGCGGGTGGGCCATCAAGAAACATCAAGCGGATGTGCTCGCGTTCACAAAACTCCTTCATGGCTCCTTGGACAAATTAGTGCCATTGTCCGTGATGATCTTGTGTGAAACCCAAACCGAAAATCACCTTTTGATGAACTGAACCGCCGTGGCGCATCACACTTGCTAACAGGCTCGCCTCTACCCACTTTGTAAATTTATCAACCGCCACCAGCAGGTGGGTCTTCTTGTCCTTGGACCTTTTGAAAGGTCCAACCATATCCAACCCCAAGTCGCAAACGGCCAAGTAATTGGAATCATCCTCAATTCTTGGGCGGTACATGAGCACGTCTGGAAAACTTTTGGCAACCATCACATCGTCGACCAGATCTTCCGCATCGGCATGGGCGATCAACCAATAGAAACCGTGGCGGGCGCTTTGGCCACCAAGGACTTTGAACGGCGTGGTGACCACAGTCCCCTTCATGGATCTCACGCAATATCTCACGGCCTTCGTCGGGGACACACAACGCTGAAAGCAGACACGCTGCAACGATGCAACTTCGCCCTTATATATGGTCATAGACTTAGACCGCCGAACTATCTGCCGGGCCAACGTCTCATCTTACGTAACTTCGCCCGGTTCATGTATGCCAAATAAGGAGCGTCCAATCCGAATGACATGCAAGGCCGCCACCAATCGAGCCTCCGGATCGGGAATAGCCAAATCAACTTCATCAGAAGCTTAAGCGGCGGATTATGCGAGACATCAAGGAAGACATTAGGCGGGACCGGTTTACGTTGAGAGCCCACCCGCTTAGAGCATCCGCCGCCGTTATTCCGACGATCCACATGGTCCACGATATCCTTTAAAATGTCCTGCAACAATATCCACCTCCCGACGGTACGCAGCCATGAGTGGATCTTTGGAATCCCAAGTACCTGATACTTGCTGGGCCACCAAGTCCGAGTCACCAAAGCACTTAACCCGGCTTAGATTCATCTCCTTAGCCATCCGGAGACCATGGAGCAAAGCCTCATACTTAGCTGCATTGTTAGTACAGGGGAACATTAAGCGAAGAACGTAACAGAACTTGTCACCTCGCGGGGAAGTTAATACGACTCCAGCCCCCGAGCCCTCCAATTGCCTGGACCCATCAAAGTGGATGGTCCAATAGGTATGATCCGGCTTTTCTTCAGGCGCTTGCAACTCTGTCCAATCGTTAATGAAATCCACAAGTGCCTGAGACTTTACTGCCGTCCGAGGCACATACCTTAAACCGTGCGGCCCAAGTTCTATAGCCCACTTAGCAATCCGGCCAGTCGCTTCCCGGTTCTGTATGATATCTCCCAAAGGAGCTGAACTGACCACCGTGATGGGGTGCCCTTGAAAATATTGCTTCAGCTTCCGGCTTGCCATAAAAACTCCATATACCAGCTTCTGCCAATGCGGATATCTTTGTTTAGACTCAATGAGGACCTCGCTAATGTAATAAACCGGCCGTTGAACCGGGTACTCCTTCCCTGCCTCCTTTCGTTCCACCACAATGGCTACGCTGACTGCCCTGGCATTAGCAGCAACATATAACAGGAGAGGCTCCTTATCAATGGGAGCGGCGAGAACAGGCGGGTTGGTCAACTGCCGCTTTAAGTCCTCCAATGCTTCATCAGCGGCTGAACTCCAGACAAACCGACCCGTTTTCTTCATCATCTGGTACAAAGGAATGGCCTTCTCTCCTAGGCGGCTGATAAACCGGCTTAGCGCAGCAATCCGACCTGCCAAACGTTGGACATCATTGATACACTTTGGTTTAGCCAGGAGGTGATAGCTGTAATCTTCTCGGATTAGCTTCAATCCTGTTGGACACAAAAAACCCAATAACTTGCTGCGGAACACCAAAAACACACTTGGCGGGTTAAGCATCATCTTGTACACCCGCAAGTTGTCAAAGGTTTCTCTCAAATCCTCAATCGGTGTTTCCTTCTTCCTTGACTTAACCACAATATCATCCACATAAGCATGCACATTACGGCCGATCTGTTCATGCAAGCAATTCTAGACATAGCGTTGATAAGTTGCTTGGCGCTTTTGAGCCCAAAAGGCATAGATACATAGCGAAGGCTCCAAAAGGGGTGATAAACGCCGTCTTCTCCTGGTCCTTAACCGCCATCTTAATCGATGATATCCGAATATGCATCCAAAAACTCAACGCTCACAACCCGCCGTAGCATCAATAATCTGATCAATACGGGGAGGGCGAAAGGATCTCTGGACAAGCCTTGTTAAGATCTGTATAATCCACGCACACGCGCCAAGTGCCATTCTTCTTAAGGACCAACACGGATTAGCAAGCCACTCGGATGGAAAACTTCAACAATAAACCCTGCCGCTAAGAGCCTCGGCAACCTCCTCTCCAATGGCCTTGCGCCTTTCCTCGTTAAACCGCGAAGAAACTGCTTTACGGGTCTGTACTTGGGATCAACATTAAGAGTGTGCTCACGAGTTCCCTCGGTACACCGGCATGTCGGAAGGTTTCCATGCGAAAATGTCCCGATTCTCACAGATGAACTCGATGAGCGCGCTTTCCTATTTAGGATCCAAGTTAGCACTGATGGTGAACTGCTTGGACGAATCGCCGGGCACAAAATCAACAAGTTTAGTCTCAGCCACCGACTTAAACTTCAAATCCGGATCGTGCTCCGTAGTTGGCTTCTTCAACGGGGTCATATCTGTCGGATCAACATTGTCTTTATAGTACTTTAACTATTCGGTGGCACAAACCGACTCTGCATAAGCCGCATCACCTTCCTCGCATTCCAATGCAATACGGCGGCTCCCGTGAACCGTTATCGTCCCTTTGTGACCCGGCATTTTCAGCTGCAAATAAACATAACAAGGCCGTGCCATAAACTTAGCATAAGCCGGCCGCCCAAACAGGGCGTGGTAAGGGCTTTGGATTTTCACCACCTCAAACGTCAACGTTTTCGATCTGGAGTCATGTTCATCTCCAAAGGCTACCTCCAGAGCTATCTTACCGACCGGGTATGCTGACTTGCCAGGCACCACGCCGTGAAACACGGTACTGGACGGCCTGAGATGCTTATCCGTCAACCCCATACGTCGGAAGGTCTCATAGTACAGGATGTTGATGCTGCTCCCTCCATCCATGAGTACTTTGGTAAACTTGTATCCTCCCACCTGAGGTGCCACCACTAGGGCTAGCTGACCCGGATTGTAAACCCGGGGAGGATGATCCTCTCTGCTCCATACAATAGGCTGCTCTGACCAGCGCAGGTAATGCGGTGCGGCCGGTTCAACAACACTGACCGCCCGCTTCTGAAGTTTGCGGTCTCGTCTGTCCAAGCTGGTGGTAAAGACATGGTACTGTCCACCGTTCAACTACTTTGGATTACTTTGGTAACCCGACTCGCTGCTGTTATTGATTGTAACCCCTTGGTTCGATTGTTCGATTGTTCGATTGTTCGATTGCCTTGCCCGCCCGGATTACCACGAACCCTGGGCCGGAATTTCCTCCACCGTAACCCGGGGCGGACCCTGAACCGCCGCCGGGCCCTTGATCATACCGGAAAGCATTAGAATTTTTGAACTCCTGCATAATATAACAATCCTTCCAGAGGTGGTTCGCCGGTGCCTCCTTCGTCCCATGCTTGGACAAGGTTGATTCAACAGGTAATTCAAGCGATCCGGATTGTGACCTTGTGCACCGCCCGGTTTGATTGCTTACCCTTGCGCCGCTGACCCTTGTCCTGCGTTGGTGTTAGCTCTGAAGCCCATGTTACCGTTAGCCTTACGCTTGTTTCCCCATTGCTCGCGAATGATCTTGCTGGCCTCTGGAGTTGCTATTCGCTTTCCCTTCCCTACTTCGTCATCCTCGGACTCGGGATCCTTGGTACTATCGAATCAGCATACTTTACCAAAACGCCCATGGCGTGCCCATGTCATTGCAAAACGCTTCATGCGACCTAGCTTCAACTTCAACGGTTCGAACCGGTAGTTGGCTTCTAGGGTTAAGATAGCGAATCGTGGTTGATCGGTCGATGAATGTAAAACCTCCAAACGCGGCGCACCCAATGTGTTGTAGATTCTCCCTCCGCCGACACAAGCCGCCAAATCCACCACAGACATGGGCTATTTACAGGTGTCTTTGAAATTTTGAATGAACCGGGTCCGTGAATCGGGTCCAGAACTAACCGAGTTAGGCGGCAAATTTTTCAACCAAGCACGGGCCGTACCTTCCAACATCATGGTGAAATACTTCGCTGCACGCAGCTTCGTCCCACATCCAGCATCTCCATGGCCATCTCATAGCTTTCTATCCACGCTCGAACCAAATCGGCGGTATAATTGGGCACCTTATGTGGCCCTTTGAAGTCCTTGGGCAAACGCACATTGCGTAAAGCGGGGGCGAGGCAAGGCACCCCAATGAGCCGATGTGACCCCGGTTCAAAGATGGTCGAACGAACGGCGCGAGCTGATGGTCCTCATGTTGTGCTGTTAACTCGGCCTCCCGCGTGCCTGGCCCGTCCACCACCACTTGAGCGTCTTGAAGCCACCGGCGGGTTTTTGCCTCGGGCGGACCGCTGCGCGCTGCTTGATACGGCCGGTTCATCTGCGCGCGGCTATAACTCCGGCTTGGCGGGGTGGAGTGGATCCGATCCCGATCTGTATGAATACGCTTCTGGCGAGCGGGGCCGTCTGAGAGCTCCTTGACCCGGCGTGTTTCTACCGCCTGTGGTGAATCACCCTCGATCGGAATCGCCTCCAATCGTGCCGCAGCCGCGACAAGGTTATCCATCGGGTTGGAGTAGTGACCCGGAGGTGTCTGCGTGACACGAAGCGGCGCCGGTGTGATGGCGAGGCAGATCTATCACACGGGGCTGAACCGGCGCGGCCGTCCAAGGTGCTTCCGGCCGGTTTACCACCGGTGGCGGATTACTGGTCCCTGCCCCTGGGGTATTGAAGAGCTCTCTTCCCTCGAAAACCGAAGGCAAACGGGATCTGTGCTTCCTTTTCATGACTTCATGTGATGCACTCGATCCAAAGATGAGCCTATAAGCACAGTGCATCCAAAGCGCCCGTTCGCTGCCATCCTCACGTCGCGGCTGCGAGATCCGCTTTAGCTTTAGCGATCTGTTCCTTCACCCTTGCAATCTGCGTTGTGCAGGTCTGATCCGCCGGGTTAGCCTCCGCCATGGCGCAGCCAATGCGTCAAATAACTCGATAGAACTTGAGCGGCGGGCGCACAGGCCTCCTTCCCGCTGCCACCACCGCTGCTGAACGGCGACGATGGGCGCCGCGGTCGAAGAGTGAAGCGTCGTTTGTGTACCGGCCATGAAAATTCCAACCCGGCTGGGTAGATCAAAGGAGTCCGGAATACCCTCTCCGTCGGAACAGCCCCCAATCTGGCCATCTTGCAGCTGGTACAAAGACTCGGTTTCTCCGGCGGATGACTCGTCGCCAGAGTACACAACGGTTTCGCCGCCAGATGCTGATCCGCCCTCATAGTCTCCGTGGACGACTCCCACGAAAGCACGCTTGATAGCCGGTTTAGCCAAGGCAGGACTCTTCTTCGCCCGCTGAGCCGTCTCGACAAGGTCGGTGCAGATGTCCGGCCCAGGCCCTGGCTCGCCGATCTTGCCGATGAACACGTGTATGCCACCAAAGGGGACCCGGTACCCGTACTCAATCGAGCCGGCCTCGGGGCCCCAGTCCGCATCGTCGATGTAGAGTTTGCCGCGACGACTCTTAGTCATCCGCCCACAGCATAGCCTTCGAGTCGCCGAACTTGCCCTCTAAGATCATCAAACCATCGTGCGATAGCCCCACGGTGGGCGCCAAGCTGTCGTGGAATTGTCACGGCAGATGTCCTCGTGAAAGGACTTAGTCGCGGGGCCATCGAGCGGGTTAACTTAGAGGTTAAAGCGGACACAAAGACACGGAGTTATACTAGTTCGGCCCCTTGATGAAGGTAAAGCCTACGTCTAGTTGTGATGGGATTGATGTGATTTGGCGACTAGGGAGCAATAGCTTCGCCTAAGCCTCGAATTGTCATCCTTAACCGCCGGGTCGTCCCCTTATATACACGGGTTGGCGCTTGGCGGTCTCTGAGTCCCGATCCGGCTCATACAAGTGTCCGCTCGGTCTCTTCTCTCTTATCTTACAGCTCAAGTTACAAGACTAAGGCGGTTTACATGAATGGACCCTAATCCGCCTCTAGGCTTTGGGCCTCCTTCGTGGGCCCTGATCATGGACGAGGGTAACCCGGCCCCTTCAGGGCGGTTTACACTCGGTAGTTATATCCCCAACAGCTATAGTATTCTGGACCCCCCTGAGCCTCCGAACAAGGTGGCAATCTTCATGGCTGGCACCCAGCTGGTTCTCGGTTCGACAGCCGCCACGGCTATGACTTCCAGTGCAGCGGCGGTAATGGCAGCAGGCGTTGGAGGGTCAGCATGCCCGCCGGCTGAGGTTTTAACGGATCTGTTGGAGGATCTAGCAACGTTGATGGGGGTGGAGGTAATCCCGGACAACCAGGAACAACATAAGGTGGATGTGGCTAAGCTACATGATGAGATAGCACAAGCCAAGATAGAGCTGGCGGCGGAAAACGCTAGGATGACTGCAGAGCGGGCCGTTTTGAACGCCCAAGCACAGCGGATTCAAGCAGATTCATACCGGCTCATGGTGGATCAGAACGCTTGAAACAAAGTCTTGAGGAGAAAACACCGGAGTCGTCTGCCCTCGGTTTATGAGTCGAGGAACCTCTTCAACACACCCGGAGCGGGGGCCATTAACCCGCCAATGATAAACCAGATGACTGAAGCGCCAGGGGGTGGAGTGCCGGTTCAGCCACGCGTGATAGGTTCTCCGCATATGAATAACACCCCGTGTCAGCATGTGGTTACACCGCCGGGTCATTATTCCAACCCTTTAGACAATATGATTGCTGCAGCCACGCGATTGGCGGCTCTGGCAGTCGAGGGCGAGACTCCGATGGCGGTTGAAACCCGAAGGGCCAGGGAACTTCTTCAAACAGCTTTGGTACAATAATAGGCTTATTCTTATAGTCGTGATCAGATTCATTCGACCCGTCGTCCAACCCGGAGCTACAGTAGGCACATTGACTCACCAGCAGTTTCGAGTACTGAGTAGCGCCGTAATCAACCTCATGGACATGACCCGGCGTGCAATGGTGCCAATGCACAGAACTTGGTGGATCAGGGCAGAGCGCACCGGGAGGCCGAGCTGGCGGCTCAGCTGGCGGCTCATCAGCACGTGCCGGTTTACCCAACAACTTCAGTGGATGCAGGTGTGACTTCAAGAGCTTGGGGTGTGCCGTGTTTAACGGCGGCTCTGCAAAACGAGCGGTTGCCCAAGGATTTTAAGGGCCCTCGTAAGGTGCCTAATTACACAACAGATTAGCCCCATGAGGCTTGGGTGGAGAGTTATGAGATGGCTATGGAGATGCTGGATGTTAGTGAGGCCGCATATGCTAAGTATTTCACCATGATGCTGGAAGGGACGGCTCGTACTTGGTTGAAGGGGCTACCTGCCAACTCCATTGGGTCGTGGGCAGAGCTGAAGGCCCGGTTTATCCAAAATTTCAAAGATACATGCAAACAACCTATGTCAATCATGGATTTGGTTTCTTATGTTCAAGCCGAGGGTGAATCGATGACTAGCTGGGTGCGCTAGGTCTCGACTATCATACATTCTTCAGATAACATCAACGTCGGCTCAGCGGTTTTAATGTTGGAGAAAAATTGCCGTTTCCTTCCACTCAAGCAGAAGCTTGGGTGGCTCAAACTTCATTGCGGTGATATGGGGGAGCTCATGGCGGCTCTTGTCAAGTATGCCAACTCTGATAGTACCAAGGACCCCGACTTTGAGGATGAAAGATCGGGAAAGGGAAAGAAGAGTAGAGGTATGAGGGGACATCAGTACAACCCTGCCAATCAGGGCGGCAACGGTAAGCGCAAAGCTAATGATTTTGTGGCTAACACCGGTGTGCAGAATTATAACCAGCATCGTAAGGGGAGGCCGGCTCATGGGACAAAATTTGACCTTGAAGCAATACTGAATCATCCATGTCCAAAGCATGGAACGGAGGAGAAGCCATCTACCCATATGTGGAAGGATTGCAGTATCATGAGACACTCCAGGGAGTCTTTCCAGCACACCATGGCCTGAACGGCAGTTCAGGGTCTGGCTCTCATGGTCCGGGTCATGGAGGCGGCGGCTCAAATTCTGGGTTTCACGACCAAGGCAATCAAGGTGGTTACAACCAGCAGAATAATCAGGGGAATCAGCCGCATCAACAGTCTGGTTATAAGAGCAACCCAAAGCAATTGAATAGTGGGCAGTACCACGTCTTCACTACTAGCTTGTGTAAGTGGGATCAGAAGCTTCATAAGAGGGCAGTGAATGCTATTGAGTCGGCAGTACCACGCTACTTGCGGTGGTCGGAGCAGCCTATAGTATGGAGCCGTGAGGATCACCCGCCCCGGGTTGACAATCCGGGTCACTTGGCTCTGGTGGTGGCGCCTCAGGTTGGGGGCTATAAATTTACTAAGGTACTCATGGATGGGGGCAGCATCATTAATATATTTTATTATGAAACCTTCCATCGCATGGGACTGACCGACAAAAATCTTAAGCCGTCAAACACCGTTTTTCATGCTGTGGTGCCTGGTAAGTCGGTGTATCCAGTGGGCAAGATATCGTTGGAGGTCGCTTTTGGAGATGAGCATGATTCTAGATTGGAGACCCTAACCTTCGAAGTGGTTAACATCAAAAGCCCTTATCATGCTCTGTTTGGGCGGCAGGCTTATGCTAAATTTATGGCGAGGCCTTGCTATGTTTACTTGCAGCTTAAGATGCCAGGTTAGAAGGGCACCATCATAGTGCATGGGAGTCATAAGGTGGCCTTGGAGTGTGAAGAAGGTGATGCTGCTTATGCTGAGTCTGTTTGTGCAATGGAGGAGCTGAAATTTTACAAGGATAATGTTGACCCGGCGGACATGACGTCCTTGAAAAAGCCAACTATAGAGCATGATCCTTCGCTAAAGTCAAATCGGCAGATGATACTAAAATGGCTGATTTTGTTCCTGGTGACTCATCTAAGCAGTTCAACATCAGTGCTAATCTAGATCCGAAATAGGAAAGCGCGCTCATCGAGTTCATCCGTGAGAACTGGGACATCTTTGCATGGAAGCCTTCAGACATGCCGGGTGTATCGAGGGAACTCGCTGAGCACACTCTTAATATTGATCCAAAGTTTAAACTTGTCAAGCAATTCCTTCGTCGTTTTAACGAGGAGAGGCAGAAGGCCATTGGTGAAGAAGTGGCCCAGCTCTTGGCGGCCGTGTTTTTTGTTGAAGTTTTTCATCCTAACTGGTTGGCTAACCCGGTGTTGGTGCTTAAGAAGAACGACACTTAGCGAATGTGTGTGGACTACACGGACTTAAACAAGGCTTGTCCAGCTGATCCGTTTGCTCTCCCTCGTATTGATCAAATCATTGATGCTACAGCGGGTTGTGAGCGTTTGAGTTTTTTGGATGCCTATTCTGGTTATCATCAGATCAAGATGGCGGTTAAGGACCAGGAGAAGACAGCTTTCATTACTCCATTTGGAGCCTTTTGCTATGTGCCTATGTCTTTCGGGCTCAAGAGTGCCCGGGCGACTTACCAGCGGTGTGTGCAGAATTGCCTTCACACTCAAATCGGGCGTAATGTTCATGCTTACGTAGATGACATTGTGGTGAAATCCAGGAAGGAAACCCTGATTGAAGATTTGAAGGAGACGTTTGACAATCTCCGGGTTTATAAAATGATGCTTAATCTGGCCAAGTGTGTTTTTGGTGTATCGGCGGGTAAGCTTTTGGGTTTTCTGGTTTCTAATAGAGG
The DNA here is from genome assembly GCA_021605205.1 of Aegilops longissima. Taxonomy (NCBI): domain Eukaryota; kingdom Viridiplantae; phylum Streptophyta; class Magnoliopsida; order Poales; family Poaceae; genus Aegilops; species Aegilops longissima. Next base: position 331,997,366 of record CM038682.1, read on the forward strand.
CATTGAAGCTAACCCGGAGAAAATCAAGGCTATTACTTCCTTAGCTAAACTGGCATGCGTCAATGATGTTCAGCGTTTGGCGGGTTATATTGCGGCCTTAAGCCGGTTAGGTGAGAAGGCTATCCCTCTTTACCATATGATGAAGAAGACATATCACTTTGTTTGGAGTGATGCTGCTAATCAAGCGTTTGAGGATCTGAAGAAACAGTTGGATGAGGCGCCCGTAATTGTTGATCCCATTGATAAAGAACCATTGTTGTTATATGTCGCAGCTAATAGCCGGGCTGTCAGTGTGGCCATTATGGTGGAAATGAAAGAGAGAGGCAAGGAGTACTTGGTTCAACGACCGGTTTACTACATCAGTGAGGTACTTATTGAGCCCAAGCAGAGGCATCCACATTGGCAGAAGCTTGTGTATGGGGTCTTCATGGCAAGCCGGAAGCTCAAGCAATATTTTCTAGGTCATCCCATTACTGTGGTTAGCTGTGCTCCTTTAGGGGATATCATCCAAAAGAAAGAAGCCACAGGTCGGGTAGCAAAGTGGGGGCCATTGAGCTTGGATCCCATGGTTTAAAGTATGTGCCTCGTACGACCATCAAGTCACACGCACTCATGGATTTTATCAATGATTGGACAGAGCTGCAGACGCCCGAGGAAAAGCCGGATAACACATATTGGACTATTCACTTTGATGGATCCAGGCAGTTGGAAGGCTCGGGGGCTGGAGTCGTCTTGACTTCCCCACGAGGTGACAAATTTTCTTATGTTCTCCGGTTAATGTTCCCTTGTACTGACAATGCAGCTGAGTATGAGGCCTTGCTCCATGGTCTTCAGATGGCTAAAGAGATGAACTTAAGCCAGGTGAGGTGCTTTGGCGACTTAGATCTGGTAGCTCAAGAAGTTTCTGGCACTTGGGATTCTAAGGATCCACTCACGACGGCTTATCGTCGAGAGGTTGATGCTATTGCGGGTCACTTCAAGGGTTACCAAGTTGAACATATTGATCGTAGGAAGAATGAGGCGGCTGACACTTTAAGCTGGTTAGGGTCTCAGTGTAAGCCGGTGCCACCTAACGTGTTCCTGGATATTCTGCTTAACCCTTCTGTTAAATTGCCTATAGAGGGGGATCTTGTTATTCCTGACCCGAAAGTACAATTGGTGGCGGCTCTTCATGCCACTCCTGACTGGACAGTTTCGTATCTGGCTTACATGACCCGGGGGCAAGTTGCCTGAGGATGAGATCTTGGCCAGACAGATAACCCGGCGGTGTAAGTTAATGACGATTGTCAATGGAGAGTTGCACCATCGCAGTGTCACATGGGCATTTCAGTATTGCGTCTCTCCTAAAGAAGGCTGTGAGATTCTGCGAGAGATTCATGAAGGAGATTGTGGTCATCATGCCGGCTCTAAATCTCTCATAGCCAAGTGATAACCCACAAGTGTAGGGGATCGCAACAGCTTTCGAGGGTAGAGTATTCAACCCAAATTTATTGATTCGACACAAGGGGAGCCAAAGAATATTCTCAAGTATTAGCAACTGAGTTGTCAATTCAGCCACACCTGGATAACTTAATATCTGCAGCAAAGTATTCAGTAGCAAAGTAGTATGATAATAGTGGTAATGGTAACAAAAGAGTAATGAAAGCAAAAGTAATATTTTTGGTGTTTTGTAGTGATTGTAACAGTAGCAACGGGAAAGTAAATAAGCGTAAACCAGCATATGGAAAGCTCGTAGGCATTGGATCGGTGATGGATAATTATGCCGGATGCGGTTAATCATGTAATAGTCATAACATAGGGTGACACAAAACTAGCTCCAATTCATCAATGTAATGTAGGCATGTATTCCGAATATAGTCATACATCCTTATGGAAAATAACTTGCATGACATCTTTTGTCCTATCCTCCCGTGGCAGCGGGGTCCTAATGGAAACTAAGGGATATTAAGGCCTCCTTTTAATAGAGTACCAGACCAAAGCATTAACACATAGTGAATACATGAACTCCTCAAACTACGGTCATCACCGGGAGTGGTCCCGATTATTGTCACTTCGGGGTTGCCGGATCATAACCCATAGTAGGTGACTATAGACTTGCAAGATAGGATCAAGAACACACATATATTCATGAAAACATAATAGGTTCAGATCTGAAATCATGGCACTCGGGCCCTAGTGACAAGCATTAAGCATAGCAAAGTCATAGCAACATCAATCTCAGAACATAGTGGATACTAGGGATCAAACCCTAACAAAACTAACTCGATTACATGATAAATCTCATCCAACCCATCACCGTCCAGCAAGCCTACGATGGAATTACTCACGCACGACGGTGAGCATCATGAAATTGGTGATGGAGGATGGTTGATGATGACGACGGCGACGAATCCCCCTCTCCGGAGCCCCGAACGGACTCCAGATCAGCCCTCCCGAGAGGTTTTAGGGCTTGGCGGCGGCACCGTATCGTAGAACACGATGATTTTTTCTCCTTGATTTTTTCTCCCCGAAAGCAAATATATAGAGTTGGAGTTGGCATCGGAGGAGCTCCAGGGGGCCCACGAGGTAGGGGGGCGCGCCCCCCACCCTCGTGGACAATGTGTGGGCCCCCTGGTCTTCATCTTTGGCAAGGATTTTTTATTATTTCCGAAAAGTTGTTCCGTGGAGTTTCAGGTCATTCCGAGAATGTTTGTTTCTGTACATAAATAACACCATGGCAATTCTGCTGAAAACAGCGTCAGTCCGGGTTAGTTCCATTCAAATCATGCAAGTTAGAGTCCAAAACAAGGGCAAAAGTGTTTGGAAAATTAGATATGACGGAGACGTATCAACTCCCCAAGCTTAAACATTTGCTTGTCCTCAAGCAATTCAGTTGATAAACTGAGATAAATAAAAACTTTTACAAACTTTGTTTGCTCTTGATGTTGTAAATATGTAAAGTCAGCATTCAGGTTTTCAGCAAACATTATAACTAACCACATTTGCAATAATTCGCAGGTCTCATATTTACTCATACCAATGGCATAATCAACTAGCGAGTCATAATAATAAATCTCGGATGACAACACTTTCTCAAAACAATCATATTATGATATAACAAGATGGTATCTCGCTAGCCCTTTCTGAGACTGCAAAACATAAATGCAGAGCACCTTTAAAGATCAAGAACTGACTAGACATTGTAATTCATGGTAAAAGAGATCCAATCGTAGTCATACCCAATATGAATTAACAGTAATGGATGCAAATGACAGCTGTGCTCTCCAGCTAGTGCTTTTAATAAGAGGGTGATGACTCAACATAAAAGTAAATGGATAGGCCCTTCGCAGAGGGAAGCAGGGATTTGTAGAGGTGCCAGAGCTCGGTTTTGAAACAGAGATAAATAATATTTTGAGCGGCATACTTTCATTGTCAACATAACAACCAAGAGATGGCGATATCTTCCATGCTACACACATTATAGGCGGTTCCCAAACAGAATGGTAAAGTTTATACTCCCCCTCCACCAACAAGCATCAATCCATGACCTGCTCGAAACAACGAGTGTCTCCAACTAGCAACAGTCCTAGGGGGAGTTTTGTTTGCAATTAATTTTGATTTAGTAAGCATGGGACTTGGCATCCCGGTGACCAGGCATTTTCTCGTGAGTGAGGAGCGGAGTCCACTCCTCTTGAGAATAACCCGCCTAACATGGAAGATAAGGGCAGCCCTAGTTGATACATGAGCTATTCGAGCATACAAAACATAATGTTTATTTGAAGGTTTAGAGTTTGGCACATACAAATTTACTTGGAACGGCAGGTAGATACCGCATATAGGAAGGTATGGTGGACTCATATGGCATAACTTTGGGGTTTAAGAGATTGGATGCACAAGCAGTATTCCCGCTTAGTACAAGTGAAGGCTAGCAAAAGACTGGGAAGCGACCAACTAGAGAGCGACAACAGTCATGAACATGCATTAAAATTAATAAACATTGGATGCAAGCATGAGTAGGATATAATCCACCATGAACATAAATATCGTGAAGGCTATGTTGATTTATTTCAATTACATGTGTGAACATGTGCCAAGTCAAGTCACTTAAATCATTCAAAGGAGGATACCACCCCATCATACCACATCACAACCATTTTAATAGCATGTTGGCACGCAAGGTAAACCATTATAACTCATAGCTAATCAAGCATGGCACAAGTAACTATGATCTCTAATTGTCATTGCAAACATGTTTATTCATAACAAGCTGAATCAAGAACGATGACCTCATCATATTTACAAAAACAAGAGAGGTCGAGTTCATACCAGCTTTTCCCATCTCAGTTAGTCCATCATATATCATCATAATTGCCTTTCACTTGCACGACCAAACGATGTGAATAATAATAAGAGTGCACGTGCATTGGACTAAGCTGGAGTCTGCGAGCATTCAATAAGCAGGAGAAGACAAGGCAATATGGGATCTTGGTTAAATCAACAATAATGAAAATAAGAGCCACTTCAACAATTTAATCATGGTCTTTTCCTATCGACCCCCAAAGAAAAGAAAAGAAATAAAACGGGAAAGCTCCCAACAAGCAAAAGAAGAATGGGAAATATTTTTGGGTTTTCTTTTTAATTATTACTACTACAGCAGGAAAAGTAAACTAACTAAAAACTACACTAATTTTTTTGGTTTTCTTAAAGTTTATTAAACACACAAGAAGAAAGCAGGAAAAAGGAAAATAAACTAGCATGGATATTACAGTGAAAAATTATGAGCACCGACATCTAGCAATGAGTGTGTGAACATAAATGTAATGTCGGTGGGAAATACGTACTCCCCCAAGCTTAGGCTTTTGGCCTAAGTTGGTTCATTGCTAGGGATGGCCTGGTGGATATCCGTAGGTGTAGCTGGGGTCGTACTGTGATGAAGAGGATTCTGACTGCCACTGGCTGGCAGCCATCTCCGGATCCCAAGAATAAATAGACTGGCGTGGAGGCTCGTATTGTGGTTCCGGCTCCGGGGCTGGTGTAGGGTTCCGGTAAGCTTGAACGGCCGCCCACGGAACGAGATGAGGACCTTCAGACAAATTAAACAAGGAAGGAGCAGGCAAGGTAATAGTCTCAGGGTGATGTTTATTAAAGTACAATTTATATTTAAGCTCCCCTTCCTGACTCTTAACAATAAAATCATGCGCTAGCATACTCTTATAATCTAAATAAGCACTAGGCAACAATTTTTCTTCTTTCTCATAAAGCCTAATGGGTATGTTAAAATGTGCAGCTAGGCGCGAAGCATAAATACCTCCAAAGATGGGGCCTTTAGTACGGTTCAAACTTAACCGCTTAGCAATAATTCCGCCCGTACTAACAGTGTTTACGCGGTATAAACCATGGAACAAAATAATAATATCAGGAACACTAAGGTTTCCACAGTTTCCGCGACCAATCAAGCAACGACTAGCAAATAAGGCAAAGTAGCCTAAGACAGGAAAATGTATTCTAGTGATTCTTGCATCGGAAACCTTCCTGGTTTCCCCCACAGTGATGGTGTTAATAAATTCTTCCCATCCTTACGATGTGGTTCATCTAAGGTACCCTCGAAGGGTATTTTGCAAACCTCACAAAATTCATCTAGTGGAATTTTCTTAGCAACGTCATATAAATGAAACTCTACTGAAGGAGGTGATTCTTTAGGAAAATAGTAGAAGTTTTGCACAAAAGTATTAGTGAGTAAGAGATACTGATGACGTTGGTCGCGGAGGAAGTCAGTGAGGCCAGCATCCTCGGCCAATGAGTAAAAATCCTCATAAATCCTGGCTTGTCTCAAGAAGTCATCAGAAGGCCATTCACACGGCCGGACCTCCGCGGTATGAGGCAAATTATATTTGTGCCTCTGTGCTTCTTCATTTTGCTTTTCCTTCGAGCTTCGGCTCGATGAGCCCCTCAAAAGTCTCTTCATCATTTTCTGAAATATTCTGAAATTCTTAGTAACTTCAAACAAAAGTGAACCAAGCTCAACAAAATTCATAGCAACTACTCCTACAAGTGCCTAGAGGATATATCATGCATTAGAACTACTTCGAACCATATAAATTTGACATGCAAGCTCAAGAACATGGTCACCTAGGCGGCACAAATTTGCAAAGAATAATGTCGGATTTCGGGTTCCGGCAGACCCTTAAGGTTCGAACTCTGGGATGCGCGCGGAGATCCAACCCTCCACCGTCTCGTACCTCGCCGAATCGCAGGGACCTAAACTACTAGAAAGAACAGCACAAGAGACACGAGATTTATACTAGTTTGGGCCACTGTTGCGGTGTAATACCCTACTCTAGTTTGTGGCGTGGTGGATTGCCTCTTGGGCTGATGAGGAACAGTACAGTGAAGAACAGCCTCGCGAGCGTCTGTTCTTGGTGGGTGTGATGAACTGCTAGGTGGTGTTCCATCGTTCTAGCTTGAGGATCGGGTCTCTATCTCTCTCTGGATGCCGATCGTCTTGATCTCTCGTCCCTCTCTACTATGGTGGCTAGTTCTATTTATAGGCGAAGGCCCTGGGCCTCTTCCCAAATATTGAGCGGGAAGGGCGCCAACAATTGGCCATTTTGAAGGGGAACAGCGGGTACACTTATCCTGACTAAAGTTGGTCCTCGCCTGCCAAAGGCTCTGGTGATGACGCCTGCTTGGGCTCCACGATGACTCGCTTCCAGCCGTTGGGGCTGGTCTTGGTCTTGTTGCACCGAAACGGATGCCTTTGCTTGATGCTCTCGCCTGCGCTTGCTCCCTTTGAACCAAAGAGGAAAGGAGGACGCAGCGCGGGCTGGTGCCCGACTGGCGCCCTTGGTCGTCATGGCTTGCGTCATGGGCACCTCGTGAGGTACCCTGCATTGAACTCTCCGCCTCCTCATGAGCCACCGACGAGGCCGTGCACGAGAAGCTTCGGTCGTCCGCCCATGAGGCTTGGCCCCTCGCGAGGGTCTTGAGCTCGTGTTGATGACGATGGGCTGTCCTGGGCCTCGTTTGAGCCACGCCGCAGGCCGCAGGCAGGTAAGTCTGGGGACCACCGTTCCCAGAACGCCGACAGTAGCTCCCGGGCCCATGGCGCGCCCGAACTTGGCCGAGTAGAAAGGCGAAAGGGCAAGTGCGAAGCGTCGCGGGCCCTAACAGCCTGCGGCCTTGGGCGCCGCGTGGTGGTTGATTGGACGTGGGAGCCTGCTCCCCCACGACGCCTTGGTAACCACCCGGATTCGACAGGTCCCTGCATGCAGAGTTGGGCATGATGACTGGTGATCGTGGAGGCCGACGGTTGGCCTTCGCCGGCTATAAGTACGGAACGGCGCACGCCCTTCCAGTCTATTCTTTCTTGTCTCTCCTCTTCCTCGTCTCGTCTGGTTGCCATGGCTCCGATCTGCCGGTTCTCCAGGGAAGAGAAGGGAAAGGCTCCTCAAGAGGATCCTGACCCGCTCCCCCCCCCCCAAAGAAGCGGCTTGCTCTCCGTGTCGGGCAGGAGTCTTGTGAGGCGCCATGCCTGGTGCGCGCGACCGCCACTAGGGTTTCCTCTTCCCTTGTACGCGCAAATTGGTGGCCCTGAAGGAGGCGAGGCCGGGCGCCACGAGCGGCGCCGCCGACGACGCCGGCGGGTCACGAAGGTGTGCGTCTTCCCCCCTGGAGTTCACGCCGAGGGCTCCTGCCGGGAGTTCGTGCTTCGCGTCGCCGCGCCTCCTAAGTCTTGGATTCGCCTTCCTTCTTACTTCGCCTCCGTCGTCCGGCAGGGGGAGCCCCTGGGACTCTGGCTGCAGCACGCCGGCTGCGGCACTCTTGCGACCGGGGCAGAGGTCGCAGTAGTTGCCCCGGGCGAGGTCTTCATGACACGAGGCTGGAGCGAGGTCGCCCGGGTCTGCAGGACGAGGGGCGCCCTCATGATCCACCTGGAGTACGACGGTGCTTCGGTGATGTCCTTCAAGCTCTTTGACGCGGAGGGTCGTCGGCTGGAGTGCTGCCCCGGGAGAGGCGGTCGGGACCGTGCTGCGGTGAGGCGGAGGCCAACCGACCACTCCCTTGGCAGCTTCTCAGGCGACGAAGGCACCGGAGGATCCAGCGACTCCGCCAAGCTCTTCGCGACGCCGAGGCGAAGCGACGACAGCCTCTGAGCCCCGAGCTGCGCCGCTCCCGGAGCAGGGCGAGCTCGTCAGGTCGTCGCCGCCCCTAATCTGGATGGGGTTGGCTCCGGACCGGGTGGCCCACTGTTGATGATGGCGTCTGCCGCGGTGGTCCCTGTAGATAGGACTCCTTAGGATTCGCGTCTTTTGTTCCTGCGAGGAGTCAAGAATGTACCCCACGGGGGCTTGTAAGATGTTTGTAGCTTCGTTTGTTAATATGATCCTTATTGTGAGGCAATGCGGGATGCTCATTCCGTTCTAGCTCAGTTTCTTCCTTTCAGACCTCGTGAGGGCTTGGTGCTCACTACGACGTGTCCCAGTCCTAAAGGCGGCTTCACCGTCGCTGGTATGCCAGGTCGCGATGCCGTGGTCAAGGCCAGGAGGTGAGCGGCCCGAGGTCCGGTAAGAGCCTCTTAGTCGCGATGCTCAGGGGGTCCCCCTTGGCGCTCAAGCAGCCATCATTCGGTGAGAAAGGAGAGCAACGTTGCTAACACGGAGTTGCATTGAGTGTGGGGATGGTGTTGCGATGACTAGTGTGTCCGGAGGGTGACTTATCTCGAGGGTCAGGACAATGCTGCCTGGTGCGGCGCCAGGTCCGTGCCTTGGCCGGCGAGAGATTGCGTGGCGAGGTCGTTTCATGCTCCTTGGAGGGACCCTGCAGGTTCACCACAAAAGGAAAAAGAGCTCGCCGTGGCGATCGTTAGTCCTGCCGTTAGTTGCTTTGGAGAGGTACGAGAGGCCTCGCGAGGTGTGTCGGGGCACCCGTGAGCCAGCGCGGGACTCACGAGGCCCTACCACAAGGCGGGTTGTGCCTGGCTCTGGGCCTTATCTTTGAGTGTGTTCCTGCAAATTTGGCTAGAAGCCGGTGCTCTACGTCTTTGGGTCCCGGCTCTCGGGCTGGTCTCAGCCGTCGCTGGCAAGCCAGGTCGCGATGCCATGGACAAGACCAGAGGGTGAGGGCCGGAGAGCCGATAGGAGCCCTGAGTCGCGATGCTCAGGCACCCCCCTTTAACGCGCAAGCTGGATTAGATGACGCAACTCTAAGTCCTCGGGTCCCGGCTCTTGGGCTGGTCTCAGCCGTCGCTGGCAAGCCAGGTCGCGATGCCATGGACAAGACCAGAGGGTGAGGGCCGGAGAGCCGGTAGGAGCCCCTGAGTCGCGATGCTCGTGCACCCCCTTTAACGCATGCAAGCTGGGTTAGATGACTAAACTCTCGTCCTCGGGTCCGGCTCTCGGGCTGGTCTCGGCCGTGTTGGCAAGCCAGTCGCGATGCCATGGACAAGACCAGAGGGTGAGGGCGGAGAGCCGGTAGGAGCCACGAGTCGCGATGCTCGTGCACACCCCTTTAACGTGCAAGATTCCGCCACCCAGGAAAAGGCACCAAATAACAAGCATGGTGGAGCGAGAGCATAATCCTAAGGAGAAAACAAGGAGGATACATGCCGCTGGGACTGGCCCGAGCAGCTTGGGGATGATGCAGCCCAAGGGGCACCCCCAACAAGACAAGCTAATGACATGAAATAAAAGGGACACATGCCGCAGGGACGGACCCACACGGCCTGGGAATAATGCGGCCCTGAAGGCGCTCCCAGCCGGAAATAAAACTTAAAGATGTCACCTGGTGATGTTGGGGATGAAGGGGTGTTGGCGTAGCATACTCGGTGGGCTGCGGGAGCCGATCCTCATGAGCCCCCAGGCCCAGGGGCCTCGGGAGGCTCCGGAGGCATTGGCGGCTCCTCATGGGCCATCTCCATCTCCGCCAGGGCTGCGGCGTGCCTGGCCTCTTGAGCCTCCAGGATGGTCCTCATGAGACGCTGGTACGCAGTAGCCGCGTTTGGCAGGCCATAAGGCATGCGTACGTAGCTGTGGGGCAGACCCTCGCAACGTCCCACTCGCGAGGGCCAGAGGCGCTCTTGAGATGCGGCTCGGTTGAGCCCTGGTATGTCGATGCAGACGCGCAGCCCACCATCCTCGCCTGGATGGGGGGCCACACAGTGAGTGGCGGCGGCCCTCATGACCCTTGACTCCTGAGCTCTGAATGGCCTTGGCTGATGAACTCTTGAGGGTTCTGTCCTCCTGGTCTTGCTCACCTTATGGAAGCGTGCTTGGCACGCCTCACGTGGTGCCCAAGCGCCTCCTCGAGACCTTGGCGAGGTCGGCGGCCCTCCGTGGAGAGCCCCGAGCCTGCTGAGGAGGGCGCCGAGCGCGCTTCCTATGCGATGGAAGGAGGCTCCCCTGGCCCGGTCACGGACCACGAGGGCCTGTCTCTTGAAGTGCCGGGCGGTCGATGTCTTCTTCTTCTTGGAGTGCGGCCTCGGGAGGCCTCCTGCTGCTTGTGGTGCAGGTCTTCCAAATGATGCGGCTCGAAAAGCTCGCTCCAGGGAGCACACTGCGTCTCTCTCTTCACAGGGCACCGTGATGACTCCGCCGCTTCCTGGCATCTTGAGGATGTTGTAGCCATGGTGGGTTACAGCCATGAATTTGGCCAGCGTTGGGTACCCGAGGATGGCGTTGTACGGCAGGCGAATGTGGGCGACGTTGAAGTCGATGAGCTCGGTGTGGTAGTTGTCGCGAGCCCCGAAGGTGACAGGAATGCAGACCTGCCAGATCGGGACCGTGGAGCCGTCAGTGACCCCGGAGAAAGGCTTGGTTGGTTGAAGCTGACTGTAAGGCACTTGAAGATTGTTGAATGTCTCCACGGACAGGACGTTGAGCCCTGCTCCACCGTCGATGAGGGTCTTGGTGACTAGCACATTGCTGATGATTGGGGAACAAAGCATCGGAGAACTCCGCTCGATCTGCGCGACTTGAGCTGATCCGCTGAGCTGAGCGTGATGGCGCACATGTGACCACCGAGAGGCGCGTGGACTCGAGCTTGGGGAGGACTGCATTCACTTCACGGGCGAACTGCTTGAAGATGCGGTGAGAGGCTGGGGCTTGGGCTCCGCCCAGGATGCAGGCGATCGCGCGCGCTTCCTGGAAGCCCCCAGCCCCCTCGTCCTGATGACGGTCTTCGATTCTCCTTGGTGGCGGCGGCAGCGGAGGGAGGCCTGCGTTCCCTTGCGGACGATCCTCACGAGGCTGATCCCTCCAGCCCCCCTCGCGAGGTGGGTCTTGCCAGCGGTCCTCGCGAGGTTGGTCGCGCCACCCTTGGCGCGGGCCGCGGTCTTCCCAGCGTCCTGCATTCCTTCCTCCTCCTCGGCCGTAGCCCCGGTCGCTGCGCTCAGGGCGTCTGCCGACCCTTCCTTCGCGCACGGCCCGGAGCTCTTGACATTCATTGGTGTTGTGGGTGTGGAGGTCGTGGTACACGCAGTACCGGCTGCCCTTGGAGGACTCGGGCTGATCTACGCCTCGCTTGGTGTCGGGTTCGCCGCGAGCACGGCAGCCCCTTTGCGCTTCACGTCCTTGGCCTTGGACTTCTTCTCTTGGGATCCGCGGCAGCAGCTCGAGGAGGAGAGGCGCCCTCCTCAGCCCCCGGCGCGCTTGGTCGCCAAGTTGAACAGCTCGAGGAGGTGCACAGATCTTCATGCATCGCCAGCTCCTCCTTCATCTTGGCGTCGCGCATGCCGTCGGAGAAGGCAGAGATGATGGCCTCCTCCGTCACCACAGGGATCTTGAGGCGCGTTGTTGAAGCAATGGATGTACTTTTGCAGGTTTCCCCTGCTGCTTGATTCGACGCGTATGTCGCCACGGCGGTGGCGGTCGCGAGTACCTTGGAAGTTGGCGATGAAGCGGAGTGCGCATCTCGCCCAGAAGAGATCGTGCACAGGGCGGATTCAGGAGCAGTGCGGGCCCGTCCTTGGCGCCATGGGAAACCAGTTCGCCATGACCTTTTCATCCTCACCGGCAGCCTTGATGCCCAGCTCGTGAGCTGGAGGAACTCCGTAGGGTCGGCGGTGCCGTCGTGGCGAGGAGGCAGGTCCGGCTTGAACTTGGCGGGCCATGCGGCGCTGCGCCTTCTCGGAGGTGAAGGCGCAGCCCGCCGTGGCAGCTGGGGCCTCGGACGGCAGAGAGCTTGGTCTTGCAGGCCTCCTGCGCCGCTGGTGGGGGTAGCGCAGGTCTTGACGTCTTGGAGCGGGAGCGCCGGGCGGCTTCTTGCGGTGAGGACTTCTTGACAGCTCTGCTCTTGCAGCGCGGCGCTGGCGGAGCAGGTTTCGCCAGGGGCGCGTGCCTTGGGCAGGCGCCGTCTTGAACAGAGGCAGCCGAGGCACCCGGGAGCTTATCGCCCGCAGCGAAGCGGGTGCGGCGAGACGGACGGCGGGTCGCTCGCCTCGCAGCGCGGACGAGCTCGGCGACTCGGTCGAGCCATTCTTCGTAGACGTCGTCGATGGGGCGGTAGCGCAGGAGCTCGTTGGCCACGATGAGCGCAACTCGGGCCTCCATGGCCGCGCGGGGCGCGCGTGACGAAGAACCACCGGGGTTGAGCGAAGGCGTGGCGGTGCGGCCGTCCCGCCTCATGGACGGGTGCTGGGACGACGCTTGCTGCTCGTTCCCCACCGGGCCGGTGGCGGCGTTAGACGGCAAAGGCGGGAACAGCGAGATGCCCGCCGACGGAGCCGTCTGGCGACATGGGAGGCGAGGGCGGCTCGGCGCTTCAGCGCGGGCCCGACAGCGTCGATATGGTCGCGGTGGTCGGGGAAGAACGGGCGACGAAAGGGGTTCCGGCGCACCTACCGGGCGCCCAAAAGTCGGATTCGGGTTCCGCAGACCCTTAAGGTTCGAACTCTGGGGTGCGCGCGGAGATCCAACCCTCCACCGTCTCGTACCTCGCTGAATCGCAGGGACCTAAACTACTAGAAAGAACAGCACAAGAGACACAAGATTTATACTAGTTCGGGCCACCGTTGCGGTGTAATACCCTACTCTAGTTTGTGGCGTGGTGGATTGCCTCTTGGGCTGATGAGGAACAGTACAGGGAAGAACAACCTCGCGAGGGTATGTTCTTGGTGGGTGTGATGAACTGCTAGGTGGTGTTCTGTCGCTCTAGCTTGAGGATCGGGTCTCTATCTCTCTCTGGATGCCGATCGTCTTGATCTCTCGTCCCTCTCTACTATGGTGGCTAGTTCTATTTATAGGCGAAGGCCCTGGGCCTCTTCCCAAATATTGAGCGGGAAGGGCGCCAACAATTGGCCATTTTGAAGGGGAACAGCGGGTACACTTATCCTGACTAAAGTTGGTCCTCGCCGCCAAAGGCTCGTGATGACGCCTTTGCTTGGGCTCCACGATGACTCCTTCCAGCCGTTGGGGCTGGTCTTGGTCTTGTTGCAATCAAACGGATGCCTTTGCTTGTGCTCTCGCTGCGCTTGCTCCTTTGCACCAAAGAGGAAAGGAGGGCGCTGCTGCTGGCTGGCGCCGATCGGGCGCCCTTGGTCGCCATGGCTTATGTCATGGGCACCTCGCGAGGTACCCTGCTTTGAACTCTCTGCCTCCTCATGAGCCAACTGACGAGGCCATGCACGAGGAAGCTTCGGTCGTCCGCCCATGAGGCTTGGCCCCTCGCGAGGGTCTTGAGCTCGTGTTGATGACGATGGGCTGTCCTGGGCCTCCTTTGAGCCACCCCGCAGGCCGCAGGCAGGCAAGTCTGGGGACCCCCATTCCCAGAACGCCGACAAATAAAGCACTAGAACAAAAACTAATTGGACCAATGGAGGAGTCACATACCAAAGAACAATCTCCCCAAGCAGTTTTGTGAGAGGTGCTTTGAGCAAGGAGATCGAAAATCGCAGCAAAATGAGCTAGAACTCGTGCTTGAGCTAGATATTCGTGTTTGTGGGAGGAAGAAGGACTGTATGAGTGCAGGAATAAGTGGAGGAGGGCCACCATGGGCCCACGAGGTAGGGGGCACGCCCTGGGGGTTAGGGCGCGCCCTCCACCCTCGTGGCCAGGTGGTTGACCCCCCTGCTGTGTTCTCAGTTCCATAAATCCTCAAATATTCTAGGAAAAATCATATTAAGTTGGCATGGCATTTGGAGGACTTCTATTTTCGGGGTATTTTTATATTGCACAGATAAATCAGAAAACAGACAGAAAAAATACTATTTTTACTTTATTTCAACTAAATAACAGAAAGTATAAAGAGGGTATAGAGGGTTGTGCTTTTAGTTTCATCCATCTCATGCTCATCAAAAGGAATCTACTAACAAGGTTGATCAGGTCTTGTTAACAAACTCATTCCGACTAACATGGAACCGGAGAAATTTCGAATAACACTATGTTACCTCAACGGGGATATGCACATCCCCAATAATAAGAGTATCATATTTCTTCTTGACAGTAGGAAGAGGAAATCCAAAACCTCCAAATATAATCGATGGAACTTTTCCAATAGAGTTAATACTATGAACTTGAGGTTGTTTCCTTGGAAAGTGTACCGTATGCTCATTACCATTAACATGAAAAGTGACATTGCCTTTGTTGCAATCAATAACAGCCTCTGCAGTATTCAAAAAGGGTCTTCCAAGAATAATAGACATACTATCGTCCTCGGGAATATCAAGAATAACAAAGTCTATTAAAATAGTAACGTTTGCAACCACAACAGCACATCCTCACAAATACCGGCAATGTATAGCAGTTGATTTATCAGCCATTTGCAAAGATATTTCAGTAGGTGTCAACTTATTCAAGTCAAGTCTATGACATAAAGAGAGGGGCATAACACTAACACCAGGCTTAAGCATTGTTGAGCTTGACTTGTTCTAGCATAAGCCATCTAGTAGGCCTGTTTAGCATTCTAAGCAGCCGCCTTCCTATACGCATAAAGTGGAGTTATATTAGTACCTCAGCTCCAAGATCACATAAAGCAGTTTTAACATAATTTCTTTTAATGGAGCATGGTATAGTAGGTACTCCTGGATCTCCAAGTTTCTTTGGTATTCCACTCTTAAAGGTATAATTAGCAAGCATGGTGGAAATTTCAGCTTCCGGTATCTTTCTCTTATGTGTAACAATATCTTTCATATACTTAGCATAAGGATTCATTTTGAGCATATCAGTTAATCGCATACGCAAAAAAGATAGGTCTAATCATTTCAGCAAAGCGCTCAAAATCCTCATCATCCTTTTTCTTGGATGGTTTGGGAGGAAAAGGCATGGGTTTCTAAACCCATGGTTCTCTTTCTTTACCATGTTTCCTAGCAACAAAGTCTCTTTTATCATAACATTGATTCTTTGATTGTGGGTTATCAAGATCAACAGCAGGTTCAATTTCTACATCATTATCATTACTAGGTTGAGCATCATCATGAACATCATCATTAACATTTTCATTAGGTTCATGCTCATTACCAAATTGTGTTTCAGCATCAGAAATAGATATATCATTTGGATTCTCAGGTGGTTCAGCAATAGGTTCACTAGAAGTTCTATCATTTTTCTTTTTCTTCTTTTTAAAAGAACTAGGTGCATCAATATTATTTCTCTAAGAATCTTGCTCAATTCTGTTAGGGTGGCCTTCAGCATACAAAGGTTCCTGAGGCATTCTACCAGTTCTATTAGCCACTCTAATAGCATAATCATCTTTCTTACTATTCATTTCATTGAGCAAATCATTTTGAGCTTTAAGTACTTGTTCTACTTGAGTGGTAACCATAGAAGCATGTTTACTAACAAGTTTAAGTTCACATTTAACATCAGCCATATAATCACCCAAGTGTTTAATCATATAAGTATTTTTTTAATTGTCTACCAAAATAAGCATTAAATTTTCTTGTTTGACAATAAAATTATCAAACTCATCCAAGCATTGTCTAGCAGACTTATAGTGAGGAATATCACCTTCATCAAATCTATAGAGAGAATTTACCTTTACTACCTGTGTCGGGTTATCAAGAGCATGAGGTACTTCAATAGGTAATGGATTAAGATCATATGTTTCTTCAATAGGCGGTAAATTAAGACCATGTATTTCTTCAATAGGACGTAAATTCTTAACATCTTCAGCTTTAATACCTTTTTCTTTCATGGATTTCTTTGCTTCTTGCATATCTTCAGGACTTAGAAATAGAACACCTCTCTTCTTCGGAGTTGGTTTAGGAACAGGCGCAGTAATTGGAGCAGGAGCTGGCTCAGGAAGTGTCCAATTATTGTCATTTGTCAACATATTATTCAATAGAATTTCAGCATCATCCGGTGTTGTTTCCCTGAAAACAGAACCAGCACAACTATCCAGGTAATCTCTGGAAGCATCGGTTAGTCCATTATAAAATATATCAAGTATTTCACTTTTCTTAAGAGGATGATCACTCAAAGCATTAAGTAACTTGAGAAGCCTCCCCCAAGCTTGTGGGAGACTCTCTTCTTCAATTTGCACAAAGTTGTATATTTCCCTCAAGGCAGCTTGTTTCTTATGAGCAGGTAAATATTTAGCAGAGAAGTAATAAATCATATCCTGGGGACTACGCACACAACTAGGATCAAGAGAATTAAACCATATCTTAGCATCACCCTTTAATGAGAACGGAAATATTTTAAGGATATATAAGTAGCGAGTTCTCTGATTATTAGTGAACAGGGTGGCTATATCATTTAATTTAGTAAGATGTGCCACAATAGTTTCAGATTCATAGCCATGAAAAGGATCAGATTCAACCAAAGTAATCATATCAGGATCAACAGAGAATTCATAATCCTTATCGGCAACACAAATAGGTGAAGTAGCAAAAGCAGGGTCGGGCCTCATTCTATCTTTAAGAGATTGCTTATTCCATTTAGCTAATAACCTTCTAAGCTCATCATTATTTTTGCAAGCTAAAATAGCAGCAGAAGCTTCTTTATCAAAAATATAACCCTCAGGAATAACATGCATGTTTTCATCATCAATTTCATCAACATGATCAGTTTCAATAATTTCTTTCTCTCTAGCCTTAGCAATTTGTTCATCAAGAAATTCACTAAGGGGCACAGTAGTATCAAGCATAGAAGTAGTTTCATCATAAGTATCATGCATAGCAGAAGTGACATCATCAACAACATGCGACATATCAGAATGAATAGCAGAAGCAGGTTTAGGTGTCGCAAGCTTACTCAAAACAGAAGGTGAATCAAGTGCAGAGCTAGATGGCAGTTCCTTACCTCCCCTCGTAGTTGAGGGATAAATTGTTGTCTTAGCGTCTTTCAAGTTCTTCATAGAGACCAGCAGATATAAATCCCAAGTAACTCAAAGAATAGAGCTATGCTCCCCGGCAACGGCGCCAGAAATTAGTCTTGATAACCCACAAGTGTAGGGGATCGCAACAGCTTTCGAGGGTAGAGTATTAAACCCAAATTTATTGATTCGACACAAGGGGAGCCAAAGAATATTCTCAAGTATTAGCAACTGAGTTGTCAATTTAGCCACACAACTTAATATCTACAACAAAGTATTTAGTAGCAAAGTAGTATGATAATAGTGGTAATGGTAACAAAAGAGTAATGAAAGCAAAAGTAATACTTTTGGTGTTGTGTAGTGATTGTAGCAGTAGCAACGGGAAAGTAAATAAGCGTAAACCGGTATATGGAAAGCTCGTAGGCATTGGATTGGTGATGGATAATTATGTCGGATCCGGTTAATCATGTAACAGTCATAACATAGGGTGACACAGAACTAGCTCCAATTCATCAATGTAATGTAGGCATGTATTCCGAATATAGTCATACATGCTTATGGAAAAGAACTTGCATGTCATCTTTTGTCCTACCCTCCCATGGCAGTGGGGTCCTAATGGAAACTAAGGGATATTAAGGCCTCCTTTTAATAGATTACCGGACCAAAGCATTAACACATAGTGAATACATGAACTCCTCAAACTACGGTCATCACCGGGAGTGGTCCCGATTATTGTCACTTCTGGGTTGTCGGATCATAACCCATAGTAGGTGACTATAGACTTGCAAGATAGGATCAAGAACACACATATATTCATGAAAACATAATAGGTTCAGTTCTGAAATCATGGCACTCAGGCCCTAGTGACAAGCATTAAGCATAGCAAAATCATAGCAACATCAATGTCAGAACATAGTGGATACTAGGGACCAAACCCTAACAAAACTAACTCGATTACATGATAAATCTCATCCAACCCATCACCGTCGAGCAAGCCTACGATGGAATTACTCACGCACAGCGGTGGGCGTCATGAAATTGGTGATGGAGGATGGTTAATGATGACGACGGCGACGAATCCGCCTCTCCGGAGCCCCGAACGAACTCCAAATCTGCCCTCCCGAGAGGTTTTAGGGCTTGGCGGCGGCTCCGTATTGTAAAACGCGATGATTTCTTCTCCTTGCTTTTTTTCTCCCCGAAAGCAAATATATAGAGTTGTAGTTGGCGTCGGAGGAGCTCCAGGGGGCCCACGAGGTAGAGGGCTCGCCCTAGGGGGGAGGGCGCGCCCCCACCCTCGTGGACAGGGTGTGGCCCCCTGGTCTTCATCTTTGCCAAGGATTTTTTATTATTTATGAAAAGTTGTTCCGTGGAGTTTCAGGTCATTCTGAGAATGTTTGTTTCTGCACATAAATAACACCATGGCAATTCTGCTGAAAACAGCGTCAGTCCGGGTTAGTTCCATTCAAATCATGCAAGTTAGAGTCCAAAACAAGGGAAAAAGTGTTTGGAAAAGTTGATACGACGGAGACGTATAACCAAGGCTTTTCGTCATGGGTTTTATTGGTTGACGGCTCATGCTGATGCTGAGGATCTGGTCAGTAAATGTGATGGTTGCCAGAAGTTTTCACGATGAGCTCATGTGCCGGCTCAAGAAATGAGGATACTTGGCCATTTGCGACCTGGGGACTCGATATGGTTGGGCCTTTCAAGAGGTCCAAAGATAAGAAGACCCACCTTTTGGTGGCAGTTGACAAGTTCACTAAATGGGTTGAAGCAGAGCCGGTTAGCAAGTGTGATGCAGCAACGACGGTTCAATTCCTTAAGAAGGTGATCTTCCATTTTGGCTTTCCACACAACATTATAACGGACAACGACACTAATATTTCTAAAGGTGCTATGAAAGAATTTTGTCAATGAGAGCATATTCGACT
Source organism: Aegilops longissima (assembly GCA_021605205.1). Lineage (NCBI taxonomy): Eukaryota > Viridiplantae > Streptophyta > Magnoliopsida > Poales > Poaceae > Aegilops > Aegilops longissima. The sequence goes on from CM038682.1 coordinate 332,016,523, forward strand.
TGATGTTTCCTCCGTGGCTCACCCCCGGTCTAATGGTCAAGCGGAACGAGCTAATCAAGTGATTATGCGAGGCATTAAGCCCCGGCTTATGGTTCCTTTGCAAAGAACGCCGGGTTGTTGGGTGGAGGAGTTACCTTCAGTGTAATGGAGTATCAACACAACCCCCAACAGATCTACGGGTTACACACCTTTCTTCATGGTTTATGGAGCAGAGGCGGTTCTCCCTAGTGACATCCGTCACGATTCACCCCTGTGTGGCGGCTTATGTGGAAGCTGATAATGAAAGGGCGCGTCAGGATGCACTTGACCTGTTGGATGAGGAGCATGACCTCACGGCGGCTCGTTCAGCGATTTATCAGTAAGACCTACGTCGTTATCACAGCCGCCGGGTCAAAACCATAACCTTTCAAGAATGCGACTTGGTGCTCCGGCTTATCCAGGATCAAACTGATATGCATAAACTGTCCCCGCCTTTGGGAAGGACCTTTTGTGGTCAGCAAGAATCTACATAATGGGTCATACTATTTTATCAACATTCAAGACCACAAGGACTCACGCAAATCGGAGGAGGAGACCCGTCGGCCGTGGAATATTGCTCATCTTTGGCCCTACTATACTTGAGCCACCGGCTCTCATGATATACATAGTTTGATGATGTATATATTATAAATAGTATAATAAAGCCGGCATCACTGATAATTCAGGGCCTCTGTCGTTTCACTTCTTCGAAGCTGAGTCTTTATCATCGTCTTACATGTTCACTTAAGAGGCTTGACGCCCAAATTACAGGGACCAAAGAGATTTGGATGCATAGCACAGCTCAACACATAGGTCCCCGACGAGCACAACTCATAAGTATGTCACTTGGGGGCTTCCTGTTCAAACATAGGTGTATTCACCAAAGAGAACATAGCGTTACTACCCTCTTGACCAGGTTATCTTGTTCAAACATAGGTGTATTCACCAAAGAGGACATAACCTTTTCGGGTCATCCTACCTGTATACAAGCTGCTTCTTCATCAGGTAATCCTGATGGACCTGCCGAACTCTTAACAATCAATCTTTTACGGTGTATTCACCAAAGATCCTGAGCTTGTTAAGGTTAAAACGCCGATTTTGTCATGTGAGAGCACGACTTACAGATAGTCAGGGTAGATCCAGGCTCATAAGCCGCCTTCCTTGAAACTTGGATAAATCGGCCTGTGATGCATGATGCTACTCTGACCCCGCATACTCCTGATAAGTCTATCTTTAAATAAGACCTGAACTTATCTGGGTTCAAATGTCAATTGGGTAATGTGAGTGCCGGCTCACGGAGCGCGCGTACCTTCCAGTGGCCATTAGGCTAGTTTCATTGAAGAAGAAACTTTGGCTTGGCGGCCTGCAAAAGCCTCGAATTTTTTTATTTCTTTTTTTTTCTTTGTATATATTCTCTTTTTCTTACCATTTGGTTTTTACAAATCGGGCCAAGCTTCCCTATTTATGTCTCATATTTGAAGCATCCTTGGGTCTCTACAACCCACCAGGATGGCAGACTCTAAGTCGCCAGAGAATAATAATCTTATGTTTAGAGTTATAGCTCTAAAATCTCTAACTGCATGGAGCTGATAAGCCGGCAGTCTCAGCACACACCACATGTATGATTTTTATTTAACAATTGTGTCAGCATTGTGGTTAGACCGGCCTTGGTTATGGACTACCCGTCCCCACTGGCTTCAATTGGGTATCATGACCCGCTCGGCGGTAAACCGCCAGGGCACTTGTGATCTGTTTGCGTGCAGGGTAATAAACAATCTGACGCTGTCATAAGCATAAAGTGATGGTTTCTTAAACTGGCAGATCAGCAGTATTGCACAAAATAGAAACGTGCATGATGGCACGACAGATTAAAGTTTCATTATCCTATTACATGACTCCATGAGACAAATAAGATCAAGTGTTTTTCCAAGCATCAAATATATAAACCGCCAGGCAGTTCACTGTTCTTGGCCTTGCTGACTTGAGATTTCTGGATCATCCTTTTCAAGTTCTTCGTCCTCTTCCGCCTTCTGGAAATTTGGTGATGACCAATCGATGCCACATAAAGCTTGAAATTTAGCTTAATCATCTATAAGTTCAGACGACTCAACATCAGGGGTAAAAGTATGCTTACGGATTGGAGGGATTAGATCCATCACTCTATAAGCCGGTGTAGGCATCTTCTGATTCTCCCTGTTATAAGCCGGATGGTACTTCGAAAGGTCGGAGTCATTGGCAATTAGAGTCGCCATTGGACGTATTTCTTTCACGCAAGCCACGAAGTCCTTTTGATCAAACGGAGTACCATATTCTTTTAAGCTTGGGTATCCAGTGGCTACATCAGTTGGGTCTAGTTTTGGCACCCATGCTTTGGCCCGACTCAAAGCTGTTACGGCGCCGGCTCTTGCAGATGATCGCTTCATCTTGTCGATCCTAGCAGGCAGCACATAATTTTTTTTCAAGACATCTATCAAGAGAGTAGGTGCTTGATTAGTTGGAGAAATTGTGGCCAGTGCATGCTGAGCTCTAGTGTATATATGTTCAACAAGAGTGTAAACAGCTTTGAGCTTCACAAGCATATCTTGGTTAAGATTGCTGCTCCTGGGACCTGAGTAAATCATAGATTGGTTAGAGGCGGTTTGTACTATCAAGGAAAAGATTCACTTTTGATGCTTAAAAAGGCGACTCACCAAAGATAGAAGAAACCATCTGGGATACACGGTGTTTTAAACCGGTGAGCTCAGTGGTCACCTCTTGAAGAACCGCCTCCACTTTTTCAGCTCGCTGCGTCAAAGTAGTCTTTTCTTCAGCCCAAGTGTTTCTCTCCGCCTCAAAACTGGTCTTCAGTTTTGCCATTTTTGCCATGCTAAATTGGAATTTTGACTCAGCTTTCCAGGTCTTAGATTCTTGATCTTCAGCCGGGTCTTTGCATTAGACAATTATGATTGAAGATCAGCAGTGGCATCCTGTACAAGCATAAGAATTGTAACAACATTCATATCCGGATTACAGGAATATAAGTCCCAAGTCTTTTGCAAGCAACAACACTTGGCACTTGGGGGCTAATGCCTGCCGAAATATTTTTCATACAACGGTTCATGACAGTAAGTCCCAAGCACTTTGCAAGCAAGAGTACTTGGCACTTGGGGGCTAATGCATATCGCTTGTGTCTCCTTACTGCTTTATGATAACCCGATTGTGTCGTAAACAATCACAACCGGGTTATGGGGGCTATACACGTAAGCTATCTTTATAAACAATGGTGAACAGGACCGGCTCATTCATGCTAATTAAACCGGCCCTTGGGGGCTGCGAGTGCAAATTTAATTGTTTCAAAATCCAGTTCAATTATAAAGACGAAAGCCGGTCTTGGAAGGATTTTACAAAGATGTTCATGATTCTGATAAAGTCTACAGTATATTTAAATTAATCATACCCAGTAGACTTGGGGGCTGGCAAGGTGGACGTAACTTATTTAAGCCGGAATTCATACCTCATATTTCTGATGCATCTGCTTCACCATATCAATTTCAAGATCGCGGCTGGAGTGTACTTGGTTGAGGTAGCCAAAGAGTACTTCACTGCCGCTCAACTGCACATAATGGGAGACATCAAACCTCACTTTCCGCCTTTCAATAACCTCTTGTTTGGCGGAGTGCTTGGCCAAGACAGTTGGATTTCCTGGTTCTGTAAAACCGGCGCCAGTGATCGTAATGTCATCAGTATGAATCTCCAACGGCTTAAGTGGGCTTGATGATTCCATAATCAAAGGATTGAGTTTTGTTTGGTCGCCGGAGAGGTCAGGAATTTCTGGCGGAACATCATAGGCAGGGTCTTCTGGTTGCTTTTCAGAGACATCTGGTGCCGGAACTTGCTGCTCCAGTTCAACGACTTTAGGATCTTCAGTCAGCTTGGTCACCTTTGTCTTCTTACCACTACAAAAAAAAGACACATCCGTGACATTTTGGGCCGAACGAATTTTTTTCTGTCATACTTATGACACTTCTATGACGATAATTGTGACAAAACCCGGTATCATCATAGATGTGGTGGGCTCCTACTTCTATGACAAAAAATCATGACAGAAAATGGGTTTTCGTCCTGGGTGGGCCGGAGACACAGCTGCATGACATTCTTTGGGCCGTTCATGACAGAAAAAACCATGGTAGAAGCGAGGGCGAGGAAAATATCGGGGTGTTCCCGGTTACGGTGGGTGGTCGGGGCCGAGCTATGCAAGTTTCTCTCGTACACGCACGCACGTGGGTGCGAGGCATTGGACTCTAACTGAACCCGAGCGAGGCGTTAGGCTCTAACTGAACCCGAGTGATTGCACTGCAGGCTACGCGTTACTGAACCCGAGCGATCGATCGATGGCTATTAATTGAACCCGATCGAGCATTTCCTTCGCTACTGCTGCTAACTGAAGCCGATCGATGCTGCCTCTGGATGAGCAAAGGCGTTCTTTGGGGGGGGTTGGATGAACAATTCCCGGTGGGGTGGATGAACAGGACCTCGTGGTGTTACCTCTGGATGAACAGGACCCCGATCGATCGAGCCGGTTGGGGATGGATGAACAGGACCCCGTGGAGGGCAGGATAAACAGGACCACCCCGTGGAGGGCTAGATGAACAGTAGATGGTGGAGGGCTGGATGAATAGTAGCCCGTGGAGGAGTGGTTGAACAGGAGCCCGTGGAGAGGGCTGGTTGAAGAGTAGCCGGTGGAGTAGCGCGCGGTGGAGGCTGGATGAACAGGAGCCCGTGGATGAACAGTCGCAGGTGGAGGCTGGAGGAGGTCGACGGTGGATGAACAGTAGCCCGTGGAGGCTGGAGGGGGTCGATGGTGGAGATGAACAGTATCCCGTGGAGTCCCATTTTGCGGTACGCCACACCCCTACCGATGAACAGGACCCCCGTTTCGACCGTAGCGCTCCAACACAAGTCCGTTTCCTCCTTTTTGCGGTACGCCACACCCCTCCCGATCAACAGGACCCCCGTTTCGACCGTAGGAGGTCCGCTTCCTCCGTTTTGCGGTACGCCAGACCCCTCCCGATGAACAGGATCCCGTTTCGAATGTGGCCAGTCGAACACAAGGCCGTTTCCTCAGTTCTGCAGTATGCCAAGCCTCGTTTCCATCGGTTGTTCCGTCCAAGCCCTCCCGATGAACAGGATGACGCATTCCGTTCCGACCCAGCCGGTTGGCTCCCCATGAACACGACGACGACTCTGTTTCTCCATTCCGACCCAACCATGTACACGAGCCCTGGCCGTATGTATGTGCGAGTAGGCGTTCGAGACCCTGCCCGTAAATACGTACGTGGCCGTATTTGTTTTCTTGCACATTGGCCCCTGTACGTAGGTGTACATGCTATGTGCGCGTCTCTACTACGACACATGCGCACCTCTACATCGACCAGTATGTACGTACACGTTTGCGACCAGAATGACAACGCTATGTACGCTTCGACTAGGTGGGTCCCGACTGTCAGGCACTTCCTTGCCTGCGAAGATGTAGCTGGTGGGTCCCAATAGTCAGGGGGGTGAATCTTTTTTTTGCCCGGACGCACTTCCTTGCATGCGAAGATGTAGCTGGTGGGTCCCAGCAGTCAGGGGGAAACATTTTTTTCACGAAATACGGTGGCCTGTCTGGTGGGTCCCTGCTGGCAGGTGGAGGAATAATTATTTTGCGCGTAATAAGGAGGCACTTCCTTGCGGCCGCCATGGACCCAGCTGTCAGCCTCTCCACGTACAGTACTCTCCCGATGGAAGTCATTCCTTGACCACGTTGACCACGCCGTGCTGAGAGCACCAGGGCGGTGGACGACGGTGAGGCCTAGGAAGGGGGCGAGGCGGAGCCGGGGAAGCCGCGGCAATGGAAGCCCGCGCGGAGAGGAGTGCGAGAGTTCACTGGTTCGGCTATGGTGTGAGGCTGCCGTCGCTGCAGGGCCTGGCTAGCGGTGGGAATAGTAGGGGGCGGTGAGGCCTCCGCGATAGCATAGCCGGCCACGGGAGGCAGGAGCATGCGGCATGACCGGCGCTGCTTTGGGCGGCTGGAGCAAGAAGACCAGAGGTTGAAGAAGCACTACGGCCGTTGGATGGACATCGCACAGTCACTGGAGCTAGAATCGTTCATATTGACTAAGTTGACAAAGCACTCCATCCCCGTCAACTTCATTTGGCATCAAGTTTGGGTGAGGCACCTATGAAGTTCGACAAATCCTCACTGTGGTCTGTTTCTTCTCAGTAGTCAAGCTCGAGGAAGGAAGAACCACATGGCAGAGGACAGTGAGGCGGAACAACAATGGCCATCCAATTTTGTGCAGTTCCACTAAAATTGAGGAAGACATGCCCGTGTATGGAGATACGCATCGCTGTTTCCAAAAATATAAAAAAGGGATATAGTGTTGTTACTTTGTTTTACAAGATTAACAACGACATCTCAATTGTCAATAAGAACTATGAAAAGTACACCAACAAACAGAAGCATCATGATTATCTTGATGGGAACTAAACCAGGATACCTGAGAAAAAAACATTTCTTCATTTAACCAGTGATAGTATTAGATTAGCAGCAGCAATAGGAGCATATGGACAATGACCGCACAACCACCATGTACTTTTTGTCGAAACAACATGTATACCTCCACTGAGGCATAAATCAGGACAACTTTTCGAATGGAATTTCCTCTATAATAGTAGGTGATGTTGGACCAGCCGACGAACCCTAGCTACTATACATGGGGAGCTGGGGAGTAGTCGCATAGAAGAAAATCCGCATGCAGCGACCTAGGGAGCTGGATCAGTACAAGAAGTTATACCTCAGGTGGGCGAGGTGTCGCTTAGGCGGGCGGGCGGGATCCGCCCACACGACGGCAGCGAACAAGGGCGTGGAGGACATTCGTCCGCGCCAGCACCGGCTCTGAGAGGACGGTGCGCATTGGCTTCCTCCATCGCCGACGGTGCGCATCTGTGACCACCGGTGAGGAGAGAGATAGTGTGGACACTGTCATCTTGTTTTGATATGAAGAGGGTGAGAGAGCGAGACGCGAGAAACTCCATCAAACAAGAGGCTATAATGGAGTAAAACAATCTCTCCATAGCAGTGGTTTTAAATAGAATACACGCGTTCCCGGAAAAAAGAAACGAAAACCGGCGGACAATTTTTTAACGTACCAAGAAAGAAAACTCGATTAAAAACACGCCCCCGCTTCCAGGTCGCGAGAGTCGTCGCGCACACACACATAGACATAGACATGCATATCCGTGTTTACGTAAAATTCCATTTCCATCTCCATCTCCAATCATATTTGTCCAACTGGCACATTATTTACGTTGTTAATTATATACGTGGCAATATTAACATACAACATCTCTTGTTTGCGGGCGTCCAGACCGCTGCCATGACCGCTCCTGACCAACCCGAACCCTCTTCATCACCCGCGCGTGCTTCCCTCCTGAAACGGTCAGTGCCGCATTCATGCCCGGTTAGAGCGGACGCGACCTCTCACTGGCGCCGGCATTGAAGCGGCGCGCCAGCCGAGAGAGCATCGCCCGCGCCGCTTCCTGATGCACGCGACTGCTCCATGTTCAAAGGTCGCAATAGCCGGCCACAACATGCATGTAAAAAGTTCTTGGGAGTCCGTGCTACAGCTAGCAGTCCTCCCCCAACTCGTCAATCTCTTCCAGTAGTACTAGTACTCCATGGCATGATCCATCGACAAGCAGGCGGGAAATTTATCGTATACTCGGTTTGCTGTGAGTGGCATGCCGAGCGACCGTGTGGGGTCGAGCCGCGGAGGAGGGTGAGACACGAACGCGACAGACGTGATTTAAACGTTGGTTTTGCTCGATGGCGTGATCCAACGAAACGAAACGTTGGTTTCTCTTCATTTCCATTTTTCTCCGGAAAAACGGAAACTTTCCAATCCATTTTAATTCCTACTCCAAGGTTGCCCTGTTACAACATTCCATCAAATACAAAGGAAAACTAACACGCATGCTGATGCATCTCAATGATTCACAGATCATAGCCAATATTTACTTCACAACTAAAGACAGAAGTTGTGAGAGCGTGTACGAAAGAAAAACTACTGATGGGGTCACTACGACTTAAACCCTAAACCCTAAACAGGATTTAATTTCCTGGCCAAGTAGAACCTGTCGAAGGAAAGATGGCTGACACCCTCGGATCATACGATGCTTTTGTGCAATTCCACTAAAATCGAGCTGAGCATCCCTGATGGCAAAGATATTGAAAAAGTGTGATTAGAATAATAGTACTGGCACTAGTTCATGAGACATAAACTCATCACAAGTAGAAGCCGGTAGAAGTAGAGAAAGATCGACATGGAGATGGAGCTATGTGGGGAGCTGCGGTAGTGGAGCAAGCCGGCTCCAAAAGGAAGATGGACTACCTGGGACGTCGGGCTATAGCTAGAAGGGCGGTTGGGACGCGGCATCGGCCCATACCACGGTGACCCCCGACTGGGACGCACCGACTATGGATTTTCTCCCTCGCCGATGTCGACAGCGTCTACGCAGAACATTGTTCCCTTCCCCCAGCTGCGGGATCAGGCCGGATATGTGACCAGCGGTGTGGCCACCGTAGTTCTATGCTTGTGAAGAGAGCAACCCAAGCAAGCAGGCTTGTAGCTTAGGCTCCTGCTAGTGTATATATAGTGGTTTTCTTTTCTCTCCATATCAACCATTTTATATTGCGTACGTGTCATTGAAGAGTGAAATGATGGTTGCTTCTTCCGACTAACTTACTGTGTGATTTGACTGCTCCTTTAGTGGACGTGTATGCAACAGTCACATGTACACATGGACGCAAAAACGCGCGCGACGCCCTAATGCATGCATGTCCGAGCACACGACGGAACACACATGGTCACGCTCAAGTGCTCAACCTACACGTGCATGCACACACATACTCAGCCAGGGTGAGCTAGTGACCGTATAAACACCGTAAAATGTATATATTGAGCGCCATGAGCGTATTATGAAGTCCATTGACCATATTTTTACAAATATACAGTGACAGACAATGTATTTATCTCGTTTGAAATTAAGCCATATTAACCGGAGAGGAGGCAGTATGGACTAGCATTACTTTGATGTGTCCCGTCAACTTGCCGAACGAGGAGAAGCTTCCAGGACATGAGAAGCTTGCGCGCGGTGGCTCGCAGGACAAGGAGAAACTTTTGACTAATGCAAGCTCTCCTTCGCTCAGGCGGTAGATGTGCAACAGTTAATTCGGTGTCAGATTGCCAGAAGCATACACTGTACTAGTACTATTATTGTTGCACTTCCCGAAGAGGCGAACAACCAAGCGCAAAGTTTACTAATACTAGTACTACTACTATAGTCTATAGAGGTATGTACTATACTAGTACTAGGAACCAGATGGAGGAGCGTCTGCACTCTTATTATATTTTTAAAATGTGATAAAGCAATCTTCAACACATTTGGTTCTCTTCGAGGGTTCTCGCATGTGATAATGGAAGTTGATTGCATGGAACACTCGCCACAATTCTTGCTTAATTCTAGCTCATATCCTGTTACAAATAGGAGCGCTCGGTAATATTTCCTCTTTTTTTGTTATTCATCATGTAAACAGGTCAGCAAACCTTGCGGCGCATCTTTGTGCGAATCATGCTTGCTGCACTTTGAATGTGGCCTAGAGCTGGCTTAATGAAACACCTCGCTTCCTACTTCTTTTTTTGCGGGGTACCTCGCTTCCTAGTGACCAGTGTCTTGGCTGATCATCCTAAGAATGCTTATATATGAATAAAGCTCTCTCATTTTCCCGCAAAAAAGATTAAGCCATATTAACCGGAAAGGAGGGAGTATGGACTAGCACTACTTGTTGGTGTGTCCCGTCAACTCGCAGTACGAGGAGAAGCTTGCAGGACAAGGTGAAGCTCGCTTACGCCTTTTGACTAATGCAACGTACCCTCGCCCAGGCGGTGGACATGCATCAGTTCATTTGGTGTCAGATTGCCAGAGGCATACACTGTAGTACCGAACATGCGGAGTACCATCATTGTTCGACTTCACGAAGAGGCGATGAGCCAAACGCAAGGTTTAGTAGTACGAGTAGTACTACTACTAGAACCGCATGGTGGAGCCTCTGTACTCTTATTTTTTTAATCTCTGATAAAGTACACATTTATTCTGGAGAAGGGCGGAAAACGGCAGCCCAACATGTAATGATGACATCGATCAACCATGCTCGAATATATCTTGGCCTCCGTGCGAGCCCGTGTGTGTGTTCTCGCTCCTCTTATGTCTCAAGGAACGGCGGGTTGGCCATTTTGCCGTCAATTGAGATCGGTTTGCTCACACTCCAATCCCACATGTCAGTGATATGCCAAGAGGAGGTGCGTTGACCGACTGGCCATACGCGTACTTGGTTTTGCACCTTCATACTACTCCTCCCTCCGTCCACAGCTTTGAGGTAGCGCTTCATTATGATGCATTTCTCTCAATGCATTTCCACCACCACCAGAGAGACTTTAGACGCGTTTGGTTTAATGCTCAATTAATTAGGGCGTGGTAACCACAATTTTCTCTCGATGTAGTACTACGAAGTGGAGTAAGTGCATGCATGTGTGTACCCAGGGTGGAAGCACTGCATACATGTGTGTACGCATTATTTCCTCTAGTAATAGACGCCGTGCTATAACTACCACTGGTATTTTTCAGGCCGATCGCTAGTCACGTTGGTCCCAGAGATTTTCTCTTTTTCTGAAGCGCGCTCTATAAACAGTGACGGATGGAGTAGTATGAGCGGATTCCAAGAAGAGCGTATTGATGGTTGCTTCTTCCGAGCAACTTACAGTGGGAAAGGTGGGGCTTATGATTTGACTGTTCATTTCTCACTATTAATGCGGCGCAACGACCGGTCTGAGTCTCCCATGCGACTGTGCACTACCCCCTCAGTTCTTAAATATACTCCGGAGTATTTGTCTTTCTAGAGATTTCAACGAGTGACTACTCAAATATTTTTATTTTTAGAGATTCAAATGGACTACTACATACGGATGTATATAGACATATTTTAGAGTGTAGATTCACTCATTTTGCTCTGTATGTAGTCACTTGTTGAAATCTTTAGAAAGACAAATATTTAGGAACGGAGGGAGTACACATACAAAGCAAATGAGTGAATCTACACTCTAACATATGCCCATTTGAAATTTGTAAAAAGACAAATATTTAGGAACGAAGGAGTATAATTTTGTGCATGGCACATGGACCCGGATGCCGAAGAGGCTTCTGGCAATGCTATCAAGGTTCCAACATTTGTTTACATAATTGACGTACTATACAAATAATTTTCCAGCGTCATGAAATTGTACAATGGTGTGAGCTTTCAGCTTTTGTTTCGTGTGTCTTGCCATCGATGCTCTTTTGGAAACAATAAAAAACTAACTTCCTTGCTAATTAGAGCTAATATTTACATCACAACTGAAGACAAAGTTGTGAGAAGGTGTTAAATTAAAATTGATCCATGCTTTCATTGGCAGCAACGTCCCCCAGCTCTGTCTAAATCAACAAGGCATGTTGGGAAAAAAGTAGTTGTCTGGAGCATGCAACATTCCGATCATTTTGTGCAGTTCCACTAAAATAGAGCTGAGCGTCCCTGTTCCAAAGGTATTCAGTGTGATTATGATAATAGAGGACTGCTGATGAAACAATAAACACACAAATAGAAGCCGGTCACCTTTGTAGTCTCTCTTAAGACTAACTAGTTGGAGAAGATTAGGCTCGGAGTTGGATGAGGAGGATAGAGAAAAACCAATCTCCCTTTGTGCAATCGCACTGAAATGTAGAGACGTCGCCCGTGTGACATTTTGGTAGAACTGCACAAAACACTCTTAAGAAAAAAGTGATTTGTGCAGTTCATCAAAAGGTCGCAATAGCAACGGGGTGAAATGGATAGCCCTTTTTGCAAAAAAGAGGTAGAAAGGAAACAATTACTGGCCAATAACAGTTGATGACACATGCGACGACAAAAAAGAAGAATATTCCTTGTCCTAAGGGAAGATAACAACACGGTTGTGTTTGTCTAAAACGGTGTGAGGACGAGATTGCAATATGGAAAGTACGCCGGACGAGCTACGTTTTGGGCAAAGAACTATGGAAGATCCACATGCAAAGAACGTGGGAAGACGGGCAAGGAGCAAGGCCGAGGGGATACCAGGAGGTTGCCGGATGTAACTAGGTGGCGGCGGCAAGCGGAATCTACCCATATCAAGGCAAATGAAAGCAGGTGGTGTAGGCCCTACCACCACTACAAAAAAAAGACACATCCATGACATTTTGGGCCGAACGAATTTTTTTCTGTCATACATATGACACTTCTATGACGATAATTGTGACAGAACCCGATATCATCATAGATGTGGTGGGCTCCTACTTCTATGACAAAAAATCATGAAAGAAAATGGGCTTTTCGTCCTGCGCGGGCCGGAGACGCAGCTGCATGACATTCTTTGGGCCGTCCATGACGGAAAAAACCGTGGTAGAAGCGAGGGGTAGGAAAATTTCGGGGAGTTGCCGGTTACGGTGGGAGGTCGGGGGCCGAGCGATGCGCGTTTCTCTCGTGCACGTACGCACGTGTGTGCGATGCGTTGGCTCTAACTGAACCTGAGCAAGGCATTGGGCTCTAATGAACCCGAGCGATTGCACTGCAGACTACGCGTTACTGAACCCGAGCGATCGATCGATGGCTGTTAATCGAACCCGATGGAGCGATTCGCCGCTATCGCTGCTAATCAAGCCGATCGCTTGATGAACAAAGTGAGCGTATGGGGGGTTGGATGAGCAAGTGGCGGTGGTGTTGACTCGGATGAATAGGACCCGTGGTGTGGAGGGCTGGATGAGCGATGAGCGGTGGAGGGGTGGCCGTGGAGGGTGGTTGAACAGGACCCGTGGTTTGGAGGGCTGGATGAACGAGACGGTGGAGGGGTGCCCGTGGAGTGGTGGTTGAACAAGAGCCGTGGAGTAGCGCGGTGGAGGCTGGATGAACAGGAGCCCGTGGAGGCTGGAGGAGGTCGACGGTAGCCCGTGGAGGCTGGAGGAGGTCGACGGTGGACATTAACAGTATCCCATGGAGTCCCGTTTTGCGGTACGCCACACCCGTCCTGATGAACAGGACCCCCGTTTCGACCGTAGGAGGTCCGTTTCCTCCATTTTGCGGTACGCCACACCCCTCCCGATCAACAGGACCCCGTTTCGACCGTAGGAGGTCCGTTTCCTCCATTTAGCGGTACGCCACACCCCTCCTGATCAACAGGACCCTGTTCCGAACGTAGGAGGTCCGTTTCCTCCGTTCTTAGGTACGCCAGGCCTCGTTTCCATCGCCTGTTCCGTCCAAGCCCTCCCGATGAACACGACCATGCATTCCGGTCTGACCCGGCCGGTTGGCTCCCACACGTTTCGTTGCCTCCCGATGAACACGACACATTCCGTTGCCTTCCCATGAACACGACGCATTCCGTTGCCTCCCCACGAACACGACGACGACGCTGTTTCTCCGTTCCGACCCAGCCATGTACACGAGCCCTCGCCATACGTATGCGCGAGTAGGCATTCGAGACCCCGCCCGTATGTACACATATGTGGCCGTATTTTCTTTCTTGCAACCTGGCCGTTGTACGTACGTGTACATGCTACGTGCACGCCTCTACTACGACACGTGCGCGCCTCTACATCCACTAGTATATATGTATGTACACGTTCGCGACCAGAATGACAATGCTACGTACGCTTCGACCAGGTGGGTCCCGACTGTCAGGCACTTCCTTGCCTGCGAAGATGTAGCTGGTGGGTCCCAGCAGTCAGGGGGTGAATCGCTTTTTTTGCCCGGACGCACTTCTTTGCGTGCGAAGATGTAGCTGGTGGGTCCCAGCAATCGGGGCGAATCGTTTTTGCGGACGCACTTCCTTGCGTGCGAAGGTGTAGCTGGTGGGTCCCAGCAATGTCGGAAACGTGTTTTTAAGTGAAATACGGTGGCCCGTCCGGTGGGTCCCATTTGTCGGTGGAGGAATAATTATTTTGCGGCGTAATAAGGAGGCACTTCTTTGCTGCGGCCGTGGACCCAACTGTCGGCCTCTCCACGCACACTCTTCCGATGGAAGTCGGTCGTTGACCACATTGACCACGCCACTACCGAGAACACCGCAGCGGTGGACGACGGCGAGGCCTAGGAAGGGGACGACACGGAGGCAGGGAAGACTCGGCAGTTGTTTCCCACGCGGAGGGGAGTATGACTCTATGAGGGTTTACTGGTTCGTCTGCCGCCGCCGGAGAATAACAGCAGGTGTGGGTGAGTAGAGGGATGGCTAGGCTAGCGATGGGAGTACGGTGGGGCGGTGAGGCCTGCGCAGCAGCACAGCTGACCGCGGGGAGGAGGGAGCAGGTAGTCCCGCTAGCACTTGTTTGAGTGGCTGGAGCAGGAAGAGCAGAGATTTAAGAAGCACGACGGCCGTTGGATGGACATCCAACCGTCACTGCTTGTGCGTCAACATTTATTTAGGAAAGCCTCAAATCTGTGGAAAACATCATACATCTCATCTGCCATTATTTCTAATAATTTACAGCCCATTTGCTAATTCTTAAGGTTTTTTTTGGAGCCCATATTCTTTTTGTTAGCATTACAGCCCATATTGTGGCCACGGTTAAAAAATTATACGAAATTTTGCATATTTAGGTGCGATTCGAACTGTTTTTAATCCCGAAATTTCGACTCACATTCAAACTGATTTTAAAAATAAATGTATATCTATATAAAATCCAACAAATTCTCCATGAATAAAAATTAATGTAATTTAAAATCTTGAAATGAAAAAAAATATATTTGAAACGAATTGCCGGTTTGATGTGTTTTAAAAATGTACAGCCCATTTCTCATTACTGATGGGCCATTTTCTCGGCCAGCCGAATGAAAGCTCTCCTCGTCTTGAAAGATTTGCAGCCCAACAGGCCTGACAAAGCGACTTACTTGGCAAATCACAAAAAAATTGGGCTGTGGCCGTGGACCCAGCTGTCAGCCTCTCCACGTACAGTACTCTTCCGATGGAAGTCGTTCCTTGACCACGTTGACCACGCCGCACGGAGAACACCACGGCGGTGGACGACGACGAGGCCTAGGAAGGGGACGACGCGAGCTGGGAAGACGCGCGGTGGAAGCCAGCGGAGAGGAGTACGAGGGTTCACTGGTTCGATTGCGGTGTGAGGCTGCCGTCGCCGCAGGCCCGCCAGCGATGGGAATAGTAGGGGCGGTGAGGCCTCCGCGACAAAGACAGCCAGCCACGGAGGCAGGAGCATGCGGCACGACCGGGCGCTGCTTTGGGCGGCCGGAGCAAGAAGACCAGAGGTTGAAGAAGCACTCTGGCCGTTGGATGGACATCGTCACGGTCACCGGAGCTAGAATCGTTCATATTGACTAAGTTGAGAAAGCCCTTCGTCCCGTCAACTTAGTAGGCCCATTAAGACAGCCTCCCACCAAGGTGGGTCCCAGCTAGCCGGGGAGTATTCATTTTTGTGCGTAATAAGGAGGCACTTCGGTGGGTCGAGATGACAGCTGGGGAACGTTTTTTTGCGAAATCGGTGGCCGTCCGGTGGGTCCCAAAGATCGGGAAACGATTTTTTCAAGAAAATACTGTTGGCCCGTCCGGTGGGACCCCGCTGTCAGGTGGAGGAATAATTATTTTCCGGGTAATAAGGAGGCACTTCCTTGCGGCTGCCGTGGACCCAGCTGTCAGCCTCTCCACGTACAGTAATCTTCTGATGGAAGTCGGTCATTGACCACATTGACCACGCCGCGCCGAGAGCACCACGGCGGTGGACGACGGCGAGGCCTAGGAAGGGGACGACGTGGAGCCGGGCCATGGGAGGCAGGAGCAGGTGGTAGCACAGCCGGCAACGGGAGGTAGGAGCAGGCGGCACAACTGGCGCTGCTTTGGGCGGCTGGAGCAAGAAGACCAGAGGTTGAAGAAGCACTATGGCCGTTGGATGGACATCATACGGTCACTGTAGTATTGACTAAGTTGACAAAGCCCTCCGTCCCTGTCAACTTAGTAGGCCCACAAGTCCGCCCAACAATATGGTGGGTCCCAGCTAGCAGGGTGTATTCATTTTTTTGGGCGTAATAAGGAGGCACTTCCTTGCGTGCGAAGATATAGCTGGTGGGTCCGACCTGTCAACGGGGGGGACGTTTTTTTCACGAAATACAGAGGCCCTTCCTGTGGGTCCTAGCTGTCAAGTGGAGGAATCATTATTTTGCGCGTAATAAGGAGGCATTTCCTTGCGTGCAGCCGTGGACCCAGCTGTCAGCCTCTCCACGTACAGTCCACTTCCGATGGATGTCGTTCATTGACCATGTTGACCAGGCCGCGCCGAGAGCACCAGGGCGGTGGACGACGGCGAGGCTTAGGAAGGGAACGACACGGAGCCAGGGAATACTCGTCAGTTGTTTCCCACGCGGAGGAGTACGAGGGTTGTAACGCCCCGGATTCGATGCGCCAGGTGTCTTCCAGCTTTCGTCGTTGTTGCCATGTCTTTTGCTTGCGTGTTGCACTTTGCCATGTCATCATCTGCATTTCATATCATGTCATCATGTGCATCTCATTTCGCATACGTGTTTGTCTCCTGCATCCGAGCATTTTCCCCGTTGTCCGTTTTGCAATCCGGCACTCCTATGTCTTCCGGCGCCCCCTTTTGCCTCTTTTTGTGTGCGGGTGTTAAACGTTCTAGGAATGGCCCGAGGTTTGCCAAGCGGCCTTGGTATACCACCGATAGACCGCCTGTCAAGTTGCATGCCATTTGGAGTTTGTTTGATGCTCCAACGGTTAACCGGGTAACCGTAAGGGCCTCTTTTGTTGCAGTCCAACACCCCTTTCAAAGTGGCCCAAAACCCAGCAAACTCCCCTCCATGCTCTCGGTCGTTCGATCACGATCGTGTGGGCGAAAACCGCACCTCATTTGGACTCTCCTAGCTCCCTCTACCTATAAATATGCCCTCTTCCCCGAAATCCCAGGTCCAAACCCTAAAATTTCCCCTCCATCGCCGCCGGACGCGTCCGCGACGGCCGGACACGTCCGCCCGCTTCCCGGCCCAACCGCAGCGCCACGTAGCCCGCCGCCGTCCCCGCCGCCGCCACGGCCATGGAGCCCATCCGGGCCCCGCCTTGAGCCGTCCGCGTCGCCGCCCGCCCGCTCGCCGCTACTGCGCTGCTGCCGCCGCCCGCTCCGCCGGGCGCCGCCCTCGCTTCAACCGCCGCCAGAGTAGCCCTATCGCCGCGTTATGGCACCGCCGCCAAGGCCTGGTCCGATCCGCTGCCGGCGCCGTCCTCTGGCCGCGCGCCTCGCCTCTTGCCCGCTCCGGCCACAGACCTCGCCGAGCGCAGCACTGTCGCCTCCAGCGCCTGCGCGCCGTGCGCCGCCTGAAGCGCCGCCCGCCTCCACAGCGCCCCACGGACTTCCTCCGCGCCGCCCCGCGCCAGATCCGGTCGGATCCGGCGAGATCCGCCCGTCTCCGGCCTTCTCCCTCCTCTCCGGCGTCAACTCCGGCGAAGCCCCGGCCATCCTCGAAATCCGTGCGAGTTCCAGATCCCGCAGGTTGTTGTTTTGATGCTTGCAATATGCCTAGTTGCTGTTTTGGACAGATTGTTGTCATGACTTGTATAGGGTGTATGTGTTGAACCGTTGCTCCGTTTTGAGTCTGCTCTATATGAAACTTGCTTGATTTTGCATGTAGTTTCATATTATCATGTTGCATCCTTGTTTTGAGGTGTTTGCATGATGTTTGGATGCATTTTGTATCAATGCCATGCTTATCTTGTTTTGCTCATATCTTCTAGACCGTAGCTCCGAAATAAGTGAACTTTATATGTAACTTGACTAGAATTTCGTGTAGATCATCGTGGTGCATCTTAACTTGCTTTTTAACAACTTGAACATAAGGTTTATTCAGATCTGGACCAATTTCGAAATTTGCATATGAGGACTTACCGGAATTGTTCTATGTTGTTTCCGGCCTCATTTAAACTTGCTTTGATGTGTTGGTCTTGTATGCATCATCTCTTGCCATGAGTAGCTTCATGTAGCCTTGTCATGCATCATGCCTTGTTCATGTGTGGTGTGTTTACCATGTTGTGTGCTTCTTCTCGATAGTTCCCATTTCGTTGCGATCGCGAGGATTCGCTCGTCTACGCTTGGTTCGTCTTTGTGGCTTCATCTTCTTCATGGACTCGTTCTTCTTCCTTGCGGGACTTCAGGCGACATGACTGCTACCCTGGATCTCACTACTATCTTTGCTATGCTAGTTGCTTCGTTCTATTGCTATGCTGCGTTACCTATCACTTGCTTATCAAGCCTCCCAAATTGCCATGAACCTATAACATTTGTCACCCTTCCTAGCAAACCGTTGTGTGGCTATGTTACCGCTTTTGCTCAGCCCCTCTTATAGCGTTGTTAGGTGCAGGTGAAGGTGAAGATTGCTCCATGTTGGATTATGTTTATGTTGGGATATCACAATATCTCTTATATTATTAATGCATCTATATACTTGGTAAAGGGTGGAAGGCTCGGCCTTATGCCTGGTGTTTTGTTCCACTCTTGCTGCCCTAGGTTCCGTCATATCGGTATTATGTTCCCAGATTTTGCGTCCCTAACGCGGTTGGGTGATTTATGGGACCCCCTTGACAGTTCGCTTTGAATAAAACTCTTCCAGCAAGGCCCAACATTGGTTTTACCATTTGCCTCACCTAGCCCTTTTCCCTTGGGAGTCGCGCTCTCAAGGGTCATCTTCATTTTAGCCCCCCCGGGCCAATGCTTGTCTAAGTGTTGGTCCAAACTAGAGCCACTTGCAGCGCCACCTCGGGGAAACTTGAGGGTTGGTTCTAGTTGTACGTACTGCTCATCCGGTCGTGGCCTGAGACGAGATACGCGCGGCTACTATCAGGATGTCGGCACGCCGGGAGGTCTTGCTGGTCTTGTTTTATTGCTGTCGAAATGTCTTGTAGCCGGGATTCCGAGACTGATCGGGTCTTCCAGGGGAGAAGGAATATCCTTCGTTGATCGCGAGAGCTTATCATGGGCTAAGTTGGGACACCCTGCAGGGTTTGAACTTTCAAAGACGTGCTCGCGGTTATGTGGCCGATGGGAATTTGTTAATATCCGTTGTAGTAAACTTGAAGTAAACTCTTCTAAAATACACCAACCGTGTGCGTGAATCGTGAATGTCTCTTTTCGGGTGGATCGAGAGGAGAACACGGTTTCGCGTTATGTTTGACGTAAGTAGGAGTTCAGGATCACTTCTTGATCATTACTAGTTGACGCATCCTTTGTTTCTCTTCTCGCCTCATTTGCGTATGTTAGCCACCATATATGCTTAGTCGCTGCTGCAACCTCACCACTTTACCCCTTCCTTTCCCTTTAAGCTTTGCTAGTCTTGATACCCATGGTAATCGGATTGCTGAGTCCTCGTGGCTCACAGATTACTACAACAACAGTTGCAGGTGCAGGTTTTGCGATGATCATGACGCGAGAGCGATGTTTTCTTGTATTGGAGTTCTTCTTCTGCTTCTTCGATCAGGGGATAGGTTACAGGTCGGCAGCCTGGGCTAGCAGGGTGGATATTGTTTGAGTTTCTGTTTATGTTTCATCCGTAGGCGGATGTTGATCTCTTGTATGATGTCGATGTATTGTTGGGGCATTTGTGCCTTATGTTTGTATCCCCATCTATTATGTAATGTTGATGTAATGATATCCACCTTGCAAAAGTGTTTCAATATGCGGGTCTATCCTTGGTGGGACCTTCGAGTTCCTTTTGGATAGGGTCGCATCTTGGGCGTGACAAGGGTTTACTGGTTCGTCTGCCGTCGCCGGAGAATAACATCATGTGTGGGTGAGTAGAGGGATGGCTAGGCTAGCTATGGGAGTATAGTGGGGCCGTGAGGCCAGCCAGGCAAAGATAGCCGCCACGGAGGAGGGAGCAGCAGTCCCTTGGCGCTTGTTTGAGCGGCCGGAGCATGAAGAGCAGAGATTGAAGAAGACGACAGCCGTTGGATGGACATCCAACATCCTTTGCTCTCGTGTGTTGACTAAGTTGACAGTATGCTATGCGTGTCGCCAACCATTTTTTTATGAAAGCATACGCGTCAACCTGTAGTAGGCGCACAAGTCAGCCTCAAATCTTTGGAAAACAACATATAGCCCATCTGCCATTATTTCTAGTAATGTACAGCCCATTTGCTAATTCTTAAGGTTTTTTTGGAGCCCATCTTCTTTTTGTTAGCATTACACCCCATATTGTGGCCACGGTTAAAAAGTATACGAAATTTTGCATATTTCGGTGCGGTCAACAGTTTTTAATCCAGAAATATCGATTAACATTCAAATTATTTTGAAAAATAATTTATATAAATATAAAATCCAAATAATTGTCCACGCATAAAAATAAATGGAATTTACGATCTTGTAATGGAAACATTTGAAACTAATTCCCGTTTGATGTGTTTTAAAAAGTACAGCCATTTCGGGCAAACCAATGAAACTCTCATCGCCTTGAAAGATTTGCAGCCCAGCAGGGCCGATAAAGCAAGTAGGCCTTGTTTGGGTATTTCTTAAAAAAAATAGAACTGGGCTAGCCATTTTCAGGAAGAAAAAAACACAACTAGGCTCATGATGTGGTAAACATAAGTAATACCCTGGCTAGACGGGCCACAGCCCCCGCACATCCCCGTTGTTACCCTGATCCGTCGCTAAAACTAGTATAAATAACAACTGCTTGTTCTTAAAAAAACTGCGCGACTTGTCGGGTCCCCGTGTCACCGCTCGTAGTGTAATTCTCTCGTTTATTGACTACATTGACAATGGCGTGAGCCCCAGATGTCCAACCATTAGGAGGAACCATATTTTTGGGCTTGTACTATAGAGGCACTTGCTTTCATATTGCCATGACGCTGGTGGGTCCCTACTGTCATCCTCTCCACGTACAGTCATCTCCTTGTTCCTCTCGGTTTTTGACGATGTTGACAATGCAAGAGGGCAGCGCACCGCGCACGGCGAGCGAACCAAGGCTGCAAGGTGGAGGACGACGGCGAGGCCTCGGACGGAACGAACTGGAGCCGTTGAAGATGTGCCGGTCCAGTCGCAGGCGGAGGGGAGTACGAGGGTTGACTGGTTCGGGCACGGGTGCGTGTTGGGGCTGATGTCGCCGGAGAATAACAGGACGTCTGGGGGAATAGAGGGAGGGACTGGCCAACGTTGGAGGGTACGTACGGTAGGGCGGCGGAGGCGCAACCAGCCATGGGAGGCGGGAGCAGGCGGAGCCGACGGGGTGGTTTGGTTTGGGCAGCTGGAGGAAGAAGAAGACACGAGATAGAAGATACACGACAGATGTTGGATGTCAATCCAACGGCTGGTAGGCAGAATCGTTTGTTGACTGGCTAGTAAGTCGACACCACCTTGGATAGGCTATTTCTCGCGGGTCCCAAATGTCAGAATCCAAATCTGTCACGGTCATGCAGCCTTTCCTATGAAAATTTACAGCCCATTTGATGTGCTAGTTCGAAATAAGTTTGTGGGTCCTGGTGGGGGCTAATCACTTGGCTTCTGTAATGCACAATGAGCTCAAGCAGCCGCGTGAGTGATGTTATTTACCTTGGTTGTGATTTGTTACAATATTTCACTCTAAATTAAACGAATGGCTAGCCATTTGCCTTGTTTAAAAGAAAATATGGCAGTCACAACCGAGTTGAAAAGGGCAGGAACATCTAACTCCAGCTTACAAACTGTACAAAAGCATGAGGGTTGATTGTTCATCAGGTTTACAAAAAAAAACCAGATTGAAAAGGGCAACAACATCTAACTCCAGCACTGTTTTTGGCAGTCACAGTTAAATGGATCGGTCAGGTCCATAGAATGAACATCCTGGGTCATAAAATTTACTGGATTATGACCACAATATGTTGTAAATATAAGCCCGACACGTTCAGAAGCTCTTTTGCCCACCTAAAACTCCTTTTTTTGCTCTTCGACATACCCATCCGTCAAAACCATGATGCTGATAAACCTAAGCCTGATGGACAATAGTAACCTCGCATTCAGCAGGAAGAATGTGACAAATCTTGTGTTTGCACGGTTGGCTACATATCGTTCTAGCGTTATCGTCTTCAATCGAATCTCATGAGAAGTGAGAAAATCCTGATGCTTACGAATCCAGCGATTGGTTATAACTTTCTTACCCCGTCCTGTTGCCTAAATAGACATGAAGATTGAAAACAGTTAAGGTCTAAAAGAAGAGTGTCGAAAGAGCAACAGCTGAACGGTTCATTCTAGCTACACTATATGCGGGCTTCCAATGTGCGTGAAATTATCACCTTTATATACAACTTCTCCAGACATGGAAAGCATTGCGGCAAGCCAATAATCTTTTTCAGATCAAAACTATTCATTTGGATATATAAGATCTTGACAGAATCCAGCACCATTGATAGGCCATCAATGGAGAAACTCTTCATTGAGCATATAACATAATATTAGTACAAAATGTGTACTCCAAGATGATATATAAATTATGCGCAGAAATTTAGAATGCAGCTTATGGTTACAAGTGTAGATGATAATATAAAGTACCTGAAGAACTGTGGAGCCAAACACCATATTGAAATGAGCACAAAGATCATGTATTACACCCAAGGTCTCCAGTTTAGGCGCAGAGAGGACGGTTATTTGCAACTGTGCATAACTAGAATCAAGGATCAACCTTTGAAGTGAAGGGGCATCTTGGATGATGAGCTGCCTTCCGCCAAAAGAAATTGCAATTCTTACAAGGTTAGGCGACTTTATTTGGAGACAACGGATTCTAACTGTGAAAATAAGCACCAAGCACTCCAGCGCAGGGCAACTGGAGTGGATGATGTTGTGCAATGAGGCCTTCGATATACGAACCCGCACAAGTGAAAGTTTCTTGAGAAATGGGAGTCGAAGGTTTAGTACTAGATTGTCTGGTAGGTAGCACAGCACAAAGGTGGCGGTGTGGAGAGAGGAGGAAAACGGCAAAATGGACATCGGTGCTGAGGGCACAAGTTCATGGCGTTCGGTATGCGGTATGTGATTTCTAGGGGAATAGTAGAACTCAAGCAACTGTAGTTTTGTGAATTCAGGGGATTTCAGCCAGGCGTCCACCGTGTAGGGCATGGTATGCTTGCTCAGGTAGCATTACGGGATGCAGAGCCTTTGAACGGAGCCCTGGTGGGAGGAGATGATGGCTCTGGGGGGTTTCAAAATCATTGAAGAGAGATAGCTGACGACAATCAAGATTAAGGGGCACGGTGCGCCATAGAGGGCGCCACCGAATTGAGAGGACTTGGGTGCGACAGCAATCCTTGGTGGGGAGAAGCGAGATGATCTCTCCAAGGATGGCGTCCGGGAGATCGCTGATGCGGTCCACCCGAGATTCTACGGGTTCCTGGGATCCAGTGGGGGAGGGGCCGCCGCTTCTCCCAGCGCTGCCGGGTGCGGGATCTTCAACAGGCGTCGCCGCTGGCAGGAGCCTCATCTTCTTGGCGCTGGGGTCAGCCGACTCCATTTTCCTTGAGGGCGTCGCGTTGCGCTCACGGATTTGAGTATAGTAACGAATGACGAGCCTAGTTGTAGTCTGAGCGAAGAAAAGGGAGCTGGGGTTTTCAGAGGGAGTGAGGAAGAAGGGAGCTGGGGTTTTCAGAGGAGTGGGGTGAGGAATTTGGGTGTACGCGTGGAGCGAGCTGACGTGAGGTGGGTGGGAGCGAGGAGGAAGAAGAGCACCTGTGTTCTTTTTGGGGGGTGTCTTTGGGTGTGGGTAGCGCCTTTGAATTGATTTTACTATTTACTAGTGTGGATTGGCTGTTTTGTCTTGGGCCCAGAGAAACAATTACTACTAGTACAAAGGAGACACTCTACAGCTACCCGTAAAAACAATTACTACTAGTACAAGGAGACACTCTACCGCTTCTGCTCCTCCTAGGTCATTGAAATGTCTCCCTCTACTGAATTCTGTTATACTTTTGTTCACCGACATGCGGGCCATGCAGCGCGCGGGCCCAAATGCCATCCACCAAACTAGAAGGCAGTATGCAGGCGGAGAGTCACCCCGGTCATAGCACGGCAGTAACGAGCCGTCGTATCACAAAACCCCACCTCCCCGCAGTCTAAGTTTGACGGACGAAGCAACCATCATTTCACTCTTCGCTGAATCCGCTTCTCCCTCACCGTCTTCAAGAAAGGCAACACTCGCATCTGCCACTGTTCTTCTCTACCAACGAAGGGAAGGTAAGCGGATCCGTGATGTTGGTATATTTTCATTCAGAGAAAAAAAAGAACTTTAAAGCAGTAACCGATCCTCACTCTCTTTTTTGTTTCATTGTCATTGTGATCGTGTTTTCCTTTCAGTGATCTCCTAGTATTCGTCAGTTTCATGATGGACCAAGGAGAACCAGGCAAAGATCTGCCGATATTGGAGCAGACGCGGGAGGCTGATCCCCACAAGACAGAGAGCTCCAAGAAGATGGAGGCAGCCACCGAGCCGACCCCAGATATGCTCACGGCCAATACTGAGATGGTCAACGCCCCGTTTGAGGTTACAGCCCCCGTGGCACCGCAGAGCAGTTTTCCCCTTCGAGGATGTGTCCCCCCCGCTGAGCTGCCCAAGCCTTCTTTGCCGATCTCGATTGTGGTTTTTCATCAAGTATGTGGTGATTTTTTAGAAAAGGAAGTATGTGGTGATTAATAATGCAAAATTTTATTAGCTTCATGCCATGCTATACATAGTGGTTTAAATAACTTGTGTTTCTTATATCGAAAAGTAATTCAGAATTTGTTTCGTTTCAATTAGAGCCCTGATGTAGACAAGGATTGTGTGGTTGTGCATGTCACTCGCTATGAGGCGGACGACCTGAATATACGACCGGGAAAACAGAGTTCTTAGGCTGTTGGATCCTGGAAGCCATTTGCGGTTATACCAATGAAGAGGTGTATTCCAGCCTCACTTGTTGTCGCCGTGTTGTCCAGGTGTATCAAGCACAAGAAGTTCAAAGCTACTCCTTCGCTTGTGAGGCATACTGTTTTTGTCAAGCTTACGCAGGAAGATGACGTGGCATGCCTCCACAAACAAGTTTATCGATGGCAAGGCCACAAGGTTGTCTTCATGAAGGTTCACAAGATTGAGCTGCATGGACGCCCTCGATGATGTTCATGGCAAGGTCCGCCTTGTGTCCAGCCCAAATTAGATCGAGGCATGAAATAGTTGCCCCAGCTAGTGTTTAATAGTAGTTTGATTGTGTCTAATTATCCAAACCTTGCTCATATCGACCCCTCCGGGGCTAGTACTGCTTGAATCCGCCTATGGGAACTGCTGCTACTTTTGTGTGCCCGTGAATCATATAAGCAACTATGTATCTTGTTACAAAGGGTTCATGCAGTTAATTGAGGCCACAATGTAATAAATTCCAAACATTCAACGCTAGTCCAGCTCATGTGGAACACTCACATTAAACTCGCCTTCATAAAAATCTTGAAAAGCATAAGTTAAGCAGTTTTATACATCTCAATGATTCATAGAACATAACAAACATATACTAGTTCACAACAAAAGACAAAGTTGTGAGAAGGTTTACAAATCAGGAAAAAACAAGCAAGGCTTCTTCGAGCAAAGGGCCTCCCGGCAGCTTAAATTTCCGGAGTTCACTCTGGTTTTTTCTTGTTGCCACCATCCAGGGTTAGGTTCTCTCATTCCGAATAACCAATTATAATTGTGGTCTCAATGAATGCTGAACTGAACCATGCAAAGGTAATCGACCAGGTGAAATTCTTGTGCATTCCACTAAATTTAAGCACCGCTATTTGCAGAAATAAGCAGACCACAATGCCTCTTGTCCGCAAGACCTGTCCAAAAACCGCCGTGTAGCCGTGCCACTAGTCCTCGGTCCATGGATGAACTGGTAGAAAGTGCATTCCGGACTAGGATGCAGTTGTTTTCGCTTGTCCCTCGCACCGCAATCAGAAGTAAAACGCATTTAATCAGCTTCGCTTAGATTGCGTTGGTCATTCTACCTTAGTTACTACCAATGTAGGGATACCTTGAAGACGGGAGGTTAGACGACGGCAACGAGGGATAGCCATCTCATTTTGCGTAGTTGTACTAAAACTGAGGTGTGTGCTTTTGATTGCGCGGATAGAAACGATACGGAGACAGACATCCCAAAACGATATGGAGACAGACATCCCTATTTGCGCAAATACGAAATACGGTTATTTAAACAGTGACATATATTACTACTTTCCCCCGTTTCCTCTTAGAACCAAGCCCTAGATTCATGCTATAGCTTTCCCACTTTCTTCCCTGTTTGAACCAACGCTTTGAGTTGACTGTATGAACTAGCTTTACTTCTAATAATAGTAGAAGTCTAGGTGGCTTTGGAACAGAGGACGGAAGTAGAAAAGGATCCACACGAAGGGTGAAGAGCTGGGGCAGTAGAGCAAGGCAGGTTTCGAAGGAATATATACTTGAGGGTCGTCGGCATGTGGCAAAGACAGCGCGGAGGCCGCATCTTGGCCACAATACCGCAGGAGGAAGAAGGGGTCGAGGCCCTCCCGAGCCGGGCGCTCTCGAGAGAACGACACGGCCGCCAATCGGGACGCTGGGCAGCCGTTGGTCTCTCCTCGCCGCCGACGACAGCGTGAACGATGCACCTACACCCCCGCCCGGTCGAGGTTGTCCGCCGGATTTGTGACCAGCCGTGAGCTGAGAGAGAGAGTGTGGCCACCTATGTCTTGCTTAGATCTGGAGAGCATGAGAGAGTGAACGAGAGGAACCCTAGTAAAGCAAGCGCTAAGGCTCCTGCTTTTATATATAGTGGAGTGATTTTGTTGTACCGGCTTCAAAAAAATGCGCTCCTACGTGTACCCGGGAGTGGGTGTGAGAGAACTAGTGCGTGCATGCACCGCTTCTCTTCGTGAGAGTACAATATATACTATGCCCACAGAACGTTCGCCGCAAGAGTAATAATATAAGTGTGTGATGTGTGAGCTAAAATAAAATGTGCGCGCCGCCTTTTGTTTTTAGAAGTTCTAGGGTAGGTGTGAAGAGCACATATGTGCGTGACGCCTACCGCAGATAGACGATGGGTGCCACGTATGAGTCTGAGAGGACTCGGAGAGAGTTGTGACTCGTGAGGGTGCGTGCATGAGAGAGAGGGGGCACGATCAATGCAATGCATGTGTCCGTAAATCATTATCCGACAAACGCTCGCCACAAGCCTTTTCCCGATGAACGCCAGAAGAACCGTTAGATCGGCATCCGACAAAGGTCGGTTTTGCCATGTCATTTAATGTAACAGCCACTCCTCCTACACACAAATCTTCCACGTGAGTGTTAGCAACTGCCGATGCTCCCTCCGTTCAAATGCAAGGCATATAGCTTTATTGAAAATTAGAACCTCGCAAACTTTTACCGAGTTTTCGTGTACCAAATTGCACATGTAGAATACCATGTATATATCATTTCATTCATCTTCGAGAGGTAACTATAAAGATGGGTGAGGAGTCTACAAAGAAAGACCATCGATCACCCGCAGCAATTTCAACCATCCTTTAGTGTCGAGGAATATCATAGGAACTCTATATGATATGATTTTTATAGGATTTTTTCCTTTAGAGCCAATTGGTTCATAGGAATAGATTCATATACTCTACATTTCAAAGGAAATAAACATGATATCATTTCTATAGCTTTAGAGCCACTTGGTTCATATGAATGGATTCCTATACTCCCTTAATTTCAAAGGAAAATAAACATTAGTGTATATTCAATAGAAAAGTTCCTATGATATGAACCAAATTACATCTCTTTACTAATCCCTCCTCATAGGACTTGAGATACATGTCATCTCTAGATTCAATAGAAAAGTTCCTATGATGTGAACCAAATGACATCTCTTTTCCAATCCCTACTCATAGGAATTGAGATCCTCCATGTCATCTCTTTCCCTACAACTTCCATGTATACATCTTCTATTCCTAAATAGATAGTACAACCCACTAGTAGCTTTTTTCCAAAACATGCAACTATGGCACAAGAACTATATAGTGTGCCAATAACTTTGAAAGATGGTTGCTGGATGAAGCTAACCCGACAAAGGCAGAGATGGGAAAATCTGAGCACTACTGGCCATTGGATATCATCAACATTCCACCAGATCTGCCACATGTACAATTTAGAAGACTCCATGGTTGAACTTAAGCATAATGCACAAACCTCAAAACACAAGCACTTCTCCTTTGTTCTAGAATCTTCAGATCATAATTGATTATTTTTTCTAAATGAATTGCCATTATTTGTTTTTTACTTTATGATTTACAATGCACAACCCCATGAATCTTAACATTTTTATAAAACTAATTGATTTTGAATGAGATGAACTATAAGAACTAAATGAACATCTACATCATGCATATATGACTCAAAGCTTTACATGCTATAGTGTGTATTTATTCATAATTTGGTTTCAAATCTCATGCTCAATACATGTGTACCTTACTAGTTTTGAGTAGAGTAGCAAATTTCACGCGGCCCCGGGTATATCAAAATGCAGGGCCCATGCATCATTGCCTTTCGGTCGAACCTACGTCCACAATTTTTTGTACGTGTTATATCTCCATTGGTCCCCGAACCCAAAATGCTGCCTCGCTCCCATAAAACCAAGCGCCCACACATATTTAAGGCGCCGACTGAACCCGCTTACTACGACGTGGCCCCGCACGCCGTAGTACTCCTACAAACCCTACCGCCGCACTCATCATCGGTTTTCTTCAAGAGGACGAGGGAGAAGCCGATTTGTAGTGGAGGCGCTTTCAAAAAAGGATCTGTAGTGGAGACCCCACCCTAGGGTGCCCTAGGTAGCTGCCACACGCATCATTGTTTTCTTTTCTTTATGCTCTTGCGCGCTAGAGTGAAATGATGGTTGCTTCGTCCGGCCCAAGCTTAATGCGGAAAGGTGGGGCTTTGTGATTTGACCCTCATCGCTCATTTTCTACTATCGCGCGCGCCACGACCGGGTGCCTCCAATTCCAACCGCTGTTCAACTGTGATTTGGTGCATCGCACGTGGAACAAGATGGTGGATGAGCCACATGTCCGCCAAAGGGGTCCTGTTAAGTGTGTCGCCATTTCGCAGCGGATCGACCTCGCTTGAGTTGTTACGCCAACACGACAGAGCAGCCTACCACTTGGTTTTGCTCCTTGGTGAATCCCGACTATATTGATCTAAAAGATACGTGCTGAACTACCCTCTCCGCCTCGGTTTTTTATTTGTAGGCGCCTCGGTTTATAGGGCCTGCACGTAGTTCTAGGTCATCCATTTGACTAACTAAATATGAGTTACTATGTCAAGAAAAGTATATCATTGGATTCTTATTGGTTGATATGTGAAGAAACAAGAAACGAGGTAGAAGTTAATGCACCGCGCCTTAGTATTTTGGGATTATTTGGTTTTCAGAAGATGACTTACTCACCTAGACGGAGGGAGTAGTTGTATTTAAAAGTCGAGGGCGGGCTTTTTCCTGCGCTGTAGGCGGGCAGTTCCGCCTAGTCGGTTCGACAGAGATGCGAGAAGACGAGGGAGTAGGCTGCTGCAAACGAGGGCTGTGTGATTTGACAATGAAGTTATCACTGGACAGGTGGGGCCCCGTGATTTGACTTGCCATTATCATTTTAATCATGCGCGCCACGACCGGCGTGAGTCTCCGATTCCCCACCACCTCCATACAGTGTGCCTCTCCCAATGCTCCACCATGTAGTAGTAGAGGCTGGCTCTTGCATGAGAGCCCACTTCTCCACTTTTTCCTTGCCTCTCTTCCTCCACATATGCAAAATGCCATGTAAAGCGACTATTGTACTTACTTGTTCCTACAGGTGCTTAAGCTTGCCACATAGGCATAAAGTCCGATGTGGCAAGTTAATCAAGAAGAGAGAGACTAGTTTGGTGACCCAAGGAAGAAATGGTGCTAAGCGCGTACCTAGGTGAAAAGACAATTTTGAGTCTATAGCTAATTAAATGAAGCAAACTTAGCAACACCATTTCATTGGAAGAGGTCACCCTTGGCAAATGCAATAAATACTAGTATTCAGTGTCCCATTATATAAGAACGCTTTTGACACTACACTAGTGTCAAAAATGTTCTTATATTATGGGACGGAGGAGTACGAAGAAAGAGATAGAGAGGAGTAAAAAATACACTTATAGCCAACCTTATAGCCAACCTTGTTGTAGTATGAGTGACTAAGTGATGACTATGTATGACATGCCAACATCGATAGCCTAACGCACCGTGTTAAATCTCCAAGGGCGCGACCGCATGAAAGCGACGCGACGGTCATGGTAGGCGCGACCATGATACGGCTGCTGGCAGCCCTTGGATCTGAGATCAAACGGTCGCATGCTAAGTTGCTGAAAATTTGCGAATAACCTCCGTGATAGGATATTCACCCATAGGTCTAGAATCACGCCATGCAACCGCTCGATCTCAGATCCAAGGGCTCTCGAAGCCCGTGATCATGGGAGAATGGAAAGCCACTACCTTGCCGCTCGCAGACGCTGGCAGTTCGCTTCCTACTCGCCCCCGCACGCCCTTTAATACTACGGCGGTTCGCTTCCTAGTCGCCCCGCCCATTCACATTATGGCAGTTCCACTAATCCTAACCTCCTCCCAAATCCATGGCGCCCCAAATCTCCCCGATCGGGCGGTGAGTACAAGGTTAGAACCATCACCGGCGATGAGTTCGACGTCATCTACACCCGCATTTCCGCGACGGTGAAAGGATGCCTTTCGCTTCAGACGCATGTTCAAAACTCACATGATGAGTGGGTCGCTGGGCTAGATGTTGAGTACACCACACCGTGGGACGAGAGAAGGATCTAAAGGACGAAGAGAGGAAGAAGCCCGCCGTGATCCAGGTTTGCGACATAACGCTTGCTTGGTCTACCACATATGCCATGCCGACGTTGAGTGCCAGGATTTTAAGAACTTCCTCGAGGACAAAACAGTCAAATTCACATCAGAGACTTTAAGAACGACAAAGAAGTCCTTCGTCCGGATAGGCCTCATTGTAGGCAACCCTTCGACCTCCGTAAGAATCGGCCGGTGCCCTCTCGTCACCTTCAATGCTGACCGGCAGAGCCATGGTTCATCCTTCATACGGTAAACCGGAGAAACCTCCATACACGCTTTCATCGCATGCATGGCAGCGGATTGTACTAGATATAGACCACATCCAGTACGCTGCAATGGATGGCTACCTTTGTTTCAATATCTACAAAGGCTGGATGAAGAGCAACAGCCAAGTTGGCGATTCAAGCAAAGAAGTATGGGCCAAGAGGAAGATGGACAAGGACGAAGTCGAGGACGTGGACGAGGACTCCGAGTAAGGTGGCAGTGTTGTTGCTCATGGTGGTTCTAAGGCTGGTCATAGTGGGGTGTAACTTAGACTAGTGTCATATCCATGACACTAGTCTAAGTTACTACCTTCATAATGCAAAGTAACATGATAGTGGTGTCATAGATGGCTTCATTTATTAGCTTGTAGACTCATCTTGTCTTGGGAAGCGCTTATGTTACAAGAATATATTATGTTACCACCTCACATTAAATACTTTCCACATAAGCAAAAATTTCTTGGAGTGTGCTATGTTACTAGCTAAGTTACTCCCACTATGACTAGCCTAATGCAAAGGTTCACCGGATTAGTTGCATAGTTTAATTTCAGGTGTGCTTAGTTTAATTTGAGGGTGTGTTGTGCTGAGCCCCAGCAGAACTATGTTATGTTTCTTCTCACATTTTAACTCTTCAAGATGTACATACTAGTACTAGTATTTCTTTAATAGAATTTAGCACCCCAATTAAGCACGCATTAGCTTTTTTAATAGTACTATATGCATAATTTGGCTGATGAGCGCCTCTATATGTACCACCTTTTTTAAAATTTCAATTTTTGCTCCATGGCTAATCCATCGATAGTGGAGTACTACTGTACAAAAGTATACATTTTTATAAAGGCTAGCGTACTGTTCATCACATATATATATAGCCAGTTAAATTCTCAACCTAGAACGACGTGCATGCCATGTAGTAAACCGATACGGAGGAAGTATAGTAAAAATGAGGTGATTTTACCGAGCGATCGGCGGGGGAGCATGGCCTGTCATGCGGTCCCACGTGTCATGATGTACCAAGGCGATGCGCGTGTCCCTCTTGAGGCAGAAGCAATACTAGTACGTGGTTTGAGATGATGTCGAACCGAAGTGTGAAATAATGGTTGCTTCGTCCGTCTGGGAAGGTGCGGCATTGTGATTTGACGCCTCATTGCTCATTACTACTACTGGGCCGGTACGAGTGGGGTGCGCCCCCGCTGTTCTCGCACTGTTATTTGGTGCTTGACACGTCGACCCGGTTGCTATATGTCCCACATGTCGGCGACAGGAAGTACATAATTCATGAAAGGGAGCATCGACGGAGGAGTATACTACAGAATTCATGAAAGGGAGCGACTTAGTTTTGGAAAAATCTGATTTTACGGAGTACGCACTCACTAGGGTTTATAGGGCTCATCTAACAAACATTCGCTTTTCCGCTTGATAAGTCTCAATTCTACTATACTAGTAGTAGTACCATTACATGTTGGATTTCGAGGTGCGTTAGATCACCCGACGCAAGCAAAGGTCAAGAGGAAACTAACCAATGCATGTACAAGTTCATGGAAATTTAGTGGTCATTCATGCATTCGCTCTAATTAATGCCTCGGTAAACATAACTTCTTGAGAAAAACGAGCGATCAGTGCAAACTACTTAAATTAATTCACCACTCACCGCTCACCTTGGTTGGAGAGATTTTGAAATTGAGCCATAAACTGGAAAGGAGGGAGTAGTAACTTTTGTCTCGATTACTATTTGTGGCCTTGTATAGATGCAAATGTATTTTTTATAGTGGCCTTGTATAAGTAAATAGAGGGAGTACTAACCAAAGTACGTAGTAGGGACGAGGAGTAAACGGAGGAGTAGTAAAATTTTCTCCTCGTGGTCATGCGAGCCACCACGCTGCTGGGCGAGGGAGCGGGCGAAGGCGCATAGAGTAGTAGTAAGCTTCACCTCATCCTGCGAGCCACCACGCCTGTGGGGGGAGACAGCGACTAAGCAAGTTTCTCCTCGCTCATGAGTTGACGGGACACATCAAAAGTACTCCAAAGGTATAGAGCCTTGCCTCTAAGGTAGGCCCCACATGGTTTGCCTCTTTTTTAGTTTAACATAACGCGTCAAGTCGCAATTTGTTTGTTCACCCGTGGTAGACGATCCTCCCTCCACCAAGTGGACAACCAAGACATGCCAAATTACCACGTGGGCTGCCTTTTTCAGACAGAAATGAGCTCCACCGTGTACCCGCTGGTGTGGTTGGGAAAGAGACGGAGTACGCGCGCCGTGCGTGCACCTCTTCTCTTCATGCACGCCCCCACCCACGTGGGTGTGTGAGAGAGATACAAACCTAGACATAATGCGCCGCCCATCCCCATGCCTCCGCCCATCCGACCACCACCACCACCACGGCACCACGCCCCACTCCTCCTCACCTTATCTCTCATATTTCTCCTCCATTTTTATATACAAGGGCCACTATCAAAATTACAATTTGCAGATATACAAGGCCACTAACACTAATCGATGCAATATTAATGGTGTTTGCCTCGTGGTACTAGCAAAGGAGGACATTAATTATCCCTTGCATGCATGCGGAGTTTGTAAAAAATGCATCTTGATGTTCCGCAATGCACGGGCATCTTGCTAGTCCATGAAAACAACACATGGCAAAATTCCACGGCTAACGAGGGATTTGAATCTGTTGGGAGGGGCTGTTTGATCTTGCCCGGTAGCCAAAATATTGGCGACGCTTTTTGTCCACCGTGCCTTTGCCACCGATGAACGAGGAATGGCTCGGTGCTCATGTTGTCATGCATCCTCCAGCACAAGACGTTGGAGACAAGCTCGCACGAGCTGTGTTTTTTTGTCCCACAACGCCACCCGAGCCGCCCGCAGACCGACCGGCGACCCGCAAATTACGCCATCCAACCGTAGCCGCACACATTATGACAAAGAACTCAACCAACCGGACGAAATTCACGCAAACACGAGACAAACTGATATTTCATATAAACAACGACGGAAATCATATAAAATACCGGATTTTCACACAAACATGACGGATTTCATTACATTCAAATGAACTACGCGGTGTTAGTTCTCGACAGCACAGTATATAATACCTGGCCTAAATGGTCGCCCACCGATCGATTTGTGTTCCTCATGTCCGCAAAGACGATCACCGGACTGCCGGAGCCCCGGAGGTATATGCTTCAGCGCAGCGACGGCTCGCTTCCCCACCGCCTAACTGATATCATTGGCTGGTGCCAAGATGATGGTGGCCGCACCGTTCGAGTTCATCACCGCCACTACTTCGCCATGGCCGCACCGCTCGAGTTCATCCTAACATTGACCTCTTCCGTGGAGCCCATGCGGGTCGACGAAGGTCCTCGCAACAAAAGGATCCGCAAGACACCTGATGTGTACGCCGCATCGCCCGCGCGGTGGCCTTCATGGGACCCAAGCGGCGGCGGCCTCCCGTGTTCTACTTCTCCTCGATGATGGCGGCGGACGCGAGGCGCTGGCCACCGACTTGCCGCTTCTCCGCGACCCGCTTCGCGCCGCTGCTTGCATGGCGCGCCGCCGCATGGGAGTCTCGCCACGTAAACGGGAGACGCGTACGAGGTGGCGGCGTGGACGGCAGCAACGACGCCTGCGGCGCCGCCTCTCGCCGAGCTGGCTCGAGCGGCGAAGTTGTTGAACCACGCGCCGCTTGGGGCGGCAATCGCTCCGCCGGGCGAGGGAGGGAGGTGGATCAGCGAGCTGCATAGCTCAGATCCGGCGGGCTACCCAGCCGCTTGGATGCGGAATAACTACTCTTCATAAGCCATTGTAAGAGTGGACAAAATGGTGGAGGAGATAGGGAGCGGCGGAGGTGTGCGATTCTTGGCGGCATTTGGCCTCGCTTAAATAGGAGATTAAATAGACGGCGGACGGAGGAGCTCGCCGGCGCTTGCGCTTAACGCCGCCCGGTCATGAACGGACGGTGTCCGAGTGGGTTTCTCGCTTCCACACGGGCGGGTTTCATGGAGGCGCTTGAATGCGGCACGGAGGCGTGTTCAGCCGGGCGTGCATGAGTGGCGCCTCGACTCGACCTAGGACACCGCGCCGTTCTTCCACCGACGCAGGGCTCTTTGGGTGCATGGCCTGCATGTCGCTGACCCAACGCAGGCAGCACACAAGAGAGGAACCTTTGGTGTGCAGTAGGCGGTCGAAGCGGCATTTCATAAACCGATGATTGTTCATTGAGTGTGACGTCATCTTTTCATGTAGTTAAGCCTACTATGTTGATAGCCCGCTCGATACGTTGTGATTCATAAAGACCGATGCAAACATCAATGTTCTGCTTATCACAGATAAGATTGATTA
Organism: Aegilops longissima; assembly: GCA_021605205.1. Classification (NCBI taxonomy): domain Eukaryota; kingdom Viridiplantae; phylum Streptophyta; class Magnoliopsida; order Poales; family Poaceae; genus Aegilops; species Aegilops longissima. The sequence continues at coordinate 332,052,141 of CM038682.1, forward strand.
ATACCCGTAATAATCCATGTCCTTAACAAAGGGTGCATGCACGTATAGGTTGAGCGTGTGTCTTGCGTCGTGTGCTGTGTGCATGCAGGCGCGCGAGTGTTGCGTGCGCGCGCAAGGGTGCGCTTTCAGTGTTGCATGCATGGGTGCGTACGCGCGTGTGTTCGTGAGTGCATGTGTACGCAGTCGTTGTTGCACGCCAAAGATGCGTGCGTGTGTACATTATGTGTATCGCAGTCGTTGTTGCACGCCTACATGCGCGCGTGTCTTTCGCGTGCGCATGTGTACGCATGGGTGAGGCTACACGTCACCGACCGACTTTTTCATCTACATGATCTTGAGATTTTACGAAGTCACCATAGGTGCCTCGTAGTCGAGTGGAACGCCTCCTCCCACCGAACGTACATCGCCGAAAATACTGAAATTAACACAAGATAAATGCGAGCACCGGACTTTAACCTTGGTGGGCTCGAGAAACCACTGTCCTCTAACCATCCAACCACATGTTGGTTAGCACGACAAAATGTATGTGGTGACCGTGATGAGCTTATTCTGAAGTCCAAAGGACTATATCGCGCTTTCGCTTCAAATACAATGACCGTAAGTGTCGCCAACAAAATACGGAGCACGATCAAATGCAAAGTCCGCAATGTCATCAACAAAATATGGAGACGATCGTGAGCTAGATACCGCTGTACTATTGTATATGCTTATTTTCTTAGTGGCCGATTGCGTGTGTGTGTGTGGTGGGCACATCATTTCTAGTTGTGGTGGGTCAACATGAAGACTCATGGGTCGGTTCCATCCTGCGCCACATATAGGTTGGACCGAGACGTGTTATACGGAGACCCATGTGGAGGACTCGGCGACAACACGGCTACCAGAGTCGCGGAGGACTCTATCCCCACCGGTGATAAGCCGACTATATATGATTTGTAACCCTAGGCCCTTAGTATGTTATACAAGCTTGGGGCTAGTTCGTCGATAGTATACACACACGCACAATGCCTGGTATTCACGTACTTTGTACACACCCCTATCACTAATATACAGCACCAGGAGTAGGCTCTTTCTTCAACTGCAAGGGTCCGATCCAACTAGGGTAAAACTTTGCCTCAGATACCATCCAGCCTAACAGCCAGGATATCTCTACCAATGATATGATGAAATCATATCTGCCAACTACTATTAGAGAGGTGTGTCGGGGGCAATGTGTAGAGAGGCCTAAAGATAATGTGCGTAAGGGAGACACGAGGCACATATATGTGCGATAGAGGGCTAGTAGAGACCGTGCATGTGTATATATGCATGTGAGAGAAATAGTGTTTTCCAACTGAGATTAGTGAAAAGAGTGGTACATAGTAGTCGAAAGAGAGAGAGAGAGAAAGAGAGAGCATGTGCGTGAGACACCCCGACACCCCGAGAGAGATTGTGAGCATGTGTGAAAGAGAAATGCCGATGCATATAAAGTGTGTGCACTTATGCTAGAGATAGAGAGATATATAACGCGTTTGTGAGAACGGGCGAGGCATAGTGCATCTACGTGTAAAAGGCGGTTCTACGATTAAATTAAAATATAAATGGCATTATTATTTTTGGATGAGATCATGAATTTTGCAAAATTGCGTATGGACGAAAATCGGTCTATCGACACCCATACTCTATTGAATTCTAGCATGTGCATGTGTTTATTTCATATTATCGATCCATAGAGTGAGAGCGGTTTGAAATACAGGCAATGGATGCTTTTGCAATTCATATATAAACATTAATTAGTGCACTCCATGTTGTTAGTGTGAAGCACTTTATACATTTGTCACTTGCATGGATACATTCCAAATTGCTAGCTACAAAATAAAATACATGTCTAATTCAACATAAAGGGGTTTCAAGATTCAATTCATAGGAAGTGCATTCATCTATTTGAACCCGAGATAATGGCATTTGTAAATCAGATGTAAAAGGGGCATCAATCTTTGTTGTGAGTTTGAACATGCTATATATATTCATACGCATATCTAACTTTTTTTGCAACCAAGGAGATTATACCGAACCATGCATGAACTGAGGTAAGTTGCATATTTTTAATATATACTCATGTACAATGTATATTAAAATGTACCCTCCATTCCAAAATAATCGTAGCTTTAGGATTTTCAAGAGTAAAGATTTGTGAAGTTTGACAAATCCTGAAAGTTCAATTCAAGAGAACCGAAACGTTAATGCTTCGCTCCCAAATATTGAACGGCGCGCCAAATAGGCCTCTCGTCACCCAAACCGCGAGACTAATGTTTTGGTGGTAGGAAATTACTGTCCCGACTCGCCCGTAGCCTATCGCCCGATGTCCAAAGGTCTAAACCGGGTAGGTTTGTAACTTCACCAAGACGCCAGCCTCAACCGCCCGAGAAGCATTCATACGCCGGGGCGCCTAAACACCCATGCGCCGCCAAATCTATCCCGCCCACATTTGGGACACCGACATGACTGTCCTACCCCAACCCGCAATATGTCCGAATTTTAGATGGGGCAAAGTTTGTAACTTTCCCAAATTTCAAACAAGCGCCTCAAACCAAACATTGTTCCCCTTAGTTCCCCGCCCCTCCGCTTCCCCATTCATACTCCGTGGGCGCGAAAACGCCTTCCACCAGCCGCCAAACCCCAGCCTCCTCCGCCCTCCACCCCATAGCGCCAATCCACCGCCGCCTCCTCCATCACGCCGAGCCGGTACCCGACGCCGCCGCCCAACGCAACCGCAACCGCAACGCCTCAAGGACTTAGCAGCTGAAGCCGAGGCAGAGCTGCTTCCACGACGCCGACGCCGACGCGGCGCCATACCGTAACCACTCCGACCACGCCGCCCTCGCGCCACCGCTGCGGCTCCACTGCCGCAACCGCCCACCGCACCGAGTTGTTCCCGCTACGCCGCTGTCGCCGCCTCGATCTGCTTCCCCGCCGCCGACAACGGCCACCGCACCACACTCAACAACTTGGCCATGGGTTCGCCCAAGGCTGCACCGCCCTCCACAACTTCTGGTTTCCGCGAACAACAAGATCGCCGGAAAACAGAAGGAGGACACAAGATCGCCAGCAGAAAGAGGTACTCTCTTCCCTTATTCGTGCAAATCTTACGCCTCCGCCACACCGTATTCATCCCACGAAAGAAACTAGTTGAGCGCTTCATCGCATCTTCTTCGTGATACTAAATGCACAAGGTTTCTCCCTTTACTATTTCACCTTTGCTAGAGGTCAAGAGTCTCGCCTGGATTTCAATTCAGGTCACGAACCGCAATTAAAGAAGCAGCACCCGCTTAGGCGCGCTGGAGCACCTAGTCCGCCTGTTCCCGGGAAGCGGCGATCGGTGTCTATCATAGGGGTGTGGGGCGCAGGAGCTGCTTGCGCCCGATCCGGAGGTCGGCGGGCTTGAATGGATGGTCGGGGCGGTGCCAAGCACGGCGGTGCGGTGAGGTCGAGGGAGGGCGCAGTGGGAGGAATATCGGGCCGGTGGTCGCCGGCGTTTCGAGGAAGATCGCCAACACCGACCGGCCGGAGGTAGATGAAGGCGATCTGCCTGCTTTTGTACATCGGACGGTGCAGAAAAATGGACTGACCTATTTGCTTTCAATGACTATTATTTTCATAGAATCATGTAGTAATTGAGTGTGCCATGCATGTTGTAGAGCTATCATATGTCTCCGTCATTTATTTCTCACCGACCTGCTATCTCGCTACCTTTACACTGCACTAATTGTGCACACACTTCACCCATACTCACACTATTGTTTTTTATGCATGGGTATTTCAGACTCGACGCAATGTTGATGAATGCGTAAAAGAAAAGACAAAAGTCGCCCAAAGTAATTCAAGATAAGCACTAAGCGCTTTCAACGCCTAATGGGTGCAAGGTCGCAGCTTGGAGACAAGAACGAGCTCTGCAGTTGATGATCTCAATTGCCACACACAACCATCCTGTGTGCTTGCTTTAACTTCACACCGTCAAATGTGGTTGCATGTTGCATATGGTGTCTAGCTTGTATTGCTTCCAATTTGGTTAAATTGCATCTGCTTACTTTACACATTATACCTTTGATAATGACATGCCTTCCTGTTTTTGATACATACTACATATGTCTATTAACCATGTTCGACATCAAACTAATGCTCTTTTGTATCCCTCGTCAATCACTTATGATGAGACAACACCCGGTGGGTTATCGTGAGACGCCTCTACTGCTTAAAGAGTGCAAGGTCATCCTCCCACATGATTCTCAAGAAACAAAGAAGGCTAAATGAAGATAGTCAACGAGCTCTCTAGTTGATCACCGCAATTCCCCACACCACCATCGCAGGTGCTTGCTCTTACTTGGCAAAGTGATATGTGGTTGCATGTTGCATATGGTGTCTACCTTGTAATGCTTCTAATTAGGTAAATTGCATCCGCTTAGTTAACACATTATACCTGTGAATATGACATGCCTTCCTGTTTTTGGTACATACTACGCCTTTCTATTAACCATGTTCTTACATCAAACTACTTTTCTTGTGTATCCCTCATCAATGCTCCTAATTTGTTAAATTGCATCTCCTTAGCTTACACATTATACATGTGAATATGACACGCCTTCCTGCTTTTTGGTACATACTACATCCGCCTATCACACCATGTTCTTACATCAAACTATCGTTCTTGTGTATCCTCACGCCTATCGCTTATGATGAGACAACACGCTGGGTTAATATGAGACGCAATACTCTTATAAAGAATGCAATTTCATCCTCTCCACATGATTCTCAAGAAACAGCAAGCCTAAATGAAGATATTGAACGTTGCTCAGCACTGAAGACAACACTTCCCTACACCACCATCACAGTGCTTGCTCCAACTTCGCAGCAGATATATGTGGTTGCATGTTGCATACGGTGTCTAGCTTGTAATGCTTCTAATTAGGTAAATTGCATCTGCTTAGTTTACACACTATACCGTGAATATGACATGCCTTCCTATTTTTGGTACACACTACATCTATGTGTTAACCTTGTTCTTACATGAAACTACCTCTCTCTCAGATCCTGCATCAATCACTTACGATGAGTCACCTTTATTCGCTGTATATTGCATATTATTTCTAGCCTGCTGCCATGTATTGCTTCTAATTTGGTCAAATACATTTGTTAGGGCACCCTTTTAATTTGGCAGAGTGATATTGGTTTCATCTTTCATATGGTTTCTAGCTTGCATCGATTCTAATAAGTTCAAGCACCTTGTGCTTAGTTTACACTTTATACATCATACATGTCAATATGTCACGCCATCCTGTTTTTCATACATATTCCATCCTCCTATCATGCGGCTGCCTTACATGAAAGTAGTGTTCACAAGATCATGCATCAATAAGTTCAAGAGCAAATTTTATTCCTTTTTCTTGTGGGTTTGACTTGACAAGGCAAAATCAAGAAAGAGGAAGGAAAAGAGTAAGGAAGGCGATGATGGTGGTCCTCTCAGAAGAACGTAAACGGAGCATCTGTATCGATTCTCCTTGTACCGATAGTGCATTACATGGTCCAAGTCTCCGCCCCCTACTCCACCATCCAAGGTGCTTGCTCTAACTTGGCAAAGCAGATATCTGGTTGCATGTTGCATATGGTGTCTAGCTCAGATTGCTCCTAATTAGTGTAAACTGATCTGCTTAGCTTACACATGATACATGTGAATATGACACGCTTTCCTGTTTTGGTACATACTATATCTGTCTATCACACCATGTTCTTACATGAAACTACTCTTCTTGTGTATCCTGCATCACCACTTATGATTGGACACCTTGTTGGCAGTGTGATATTGGTTTGCGCCTTGAATATGATTTCTAGCATGTATTGCTTCTAGTTTGATGAACGCCACCTATGACGAGACAGTTTTAACTTGGCAGAGTGATATTGATTGCACCTTCCATATGGTGTCTTGCAGTGTTTCTAATTTGTTGAAGTGCCTTCGCTTAGTTACCACATCATAGGTGTGAATATGTCAAGTCATCCCATTTTTTCGTACATATTCCATCCTCGTATCATGACTTTGCCTTTCATCGAGTAGTGTTCACAAGATCATGCATGAATGAGTTCTCAAGAGCGAATGATATTCCTTTTCTTGTCGGTATGACCTCACAATGCAAAATCAATAAAGCTGAAGGAAATTGGCAAGGCATTGATGATGGTGGTCCTTCCGAGCAACTCAAACGGAGGTTCTCTATAGATTCTACTCCGCCATCCTCCCAACAAGATTCGCAAGACAACGCAAGGCTAGACAACAACGAGCTGTGTAGATGATGAGCACATCTCCCTACTCCACCATCACAGGTGCTTGCTCTAACTTGGCACTATTATATGTGGTTGCATGTTGCGATGATGTCTAGCTTGTATTGCTTCTAACTTTGTTGAATTGCATCTGCTTACTTTACACATAATGCCTGTGAATATGACCTGTGTTCCTGTTTCTACATCAACTACTATTCTTGCATATCCCGCATCAATCACTTATGATAAGGCACCTTTAAGTCGCCACTGTGATATTGGTTGTGTCTTGCATATGATTTCTAGCATATACTGCTTCTAATTTGTTGAAACGCCATACAGTTTGAACTTGGCAGAGTGATATTGGTTGCATCTTTCATATGGTGTCTAGCTTGCAAAGGCTTCTAATTTGTTGAAATGCCTTCGCTTAGTTACCACATCATAGGTGTGAATATGTCACACCATCCTGTTTTTCATACATATTCCATCCTCGCATCATGTGTTTGCCTTTCATCCGAGTAGTGTTCGCCAGTATCATGCATGAATGAGTTCTGAAGAGCGAATTTTATTCCTTTTTCTTATCGGTTTGACTTCACAATGCAAAATCATTACAGCTGAAGGAAATTAGTCCGGCAGTGGATGATGGTGGTCCTTCGGAGCAACTCAAACAGGGGGTCTCTACAGATTCTACTCCGCCATCCTCCCAACAAGATTCGCAAGACAACACAAGGCTGGATAACCAACGAGCTGTGTAGATGATGAGCACATCTCCCTACTCCACCATCACAGTGCTTGCTCTAACTTGACACTATTATATGTGGTTGCATGTTGCGATGATGTCTAGCTTGTATTGCTTCTAACTTGAATTGCATCTGCTTACTTTACACATAATGCCCGTGAATATGACACGTGTTCCTGCTTTCTAGAACATACGTGTACATGATGAGCACATCTCCCTACTCCACCATCACAGTGCTTGCTCTTACTTGGAACTGTTATACGTGGTTGCGCTTTCCGTATGATGTCTAGTTTGTATTGCTTCGATTATGTAGAATTGCATCTGCGTAGCTTACAACTTATACCGCAACGATCACTTACCCATAAGACACATTTAACTTGGGACTGTGATGTAGGTTGCATCTTGCATTGTCTTCTAGCTTGTACCGCTTCTAATTTCTTGAAATGGCACTTACGATGAGACACTTTTTACCCGATAGAGTGATATTGGTTGCATGTTCATATGGTGCCTAGCTTTCATTTCTTCTAATTTTGTTGAAATGCCTTCCGCCATCGTTTTTTTTTCATACATATTCCATCCTCCTATCGTACGTGTGAATATGAAACGCTGTCTTTTTTGTATATATTCCATCCTCCTATCCTGCGCTTGCCTTACATCAAAGTAGTGTTCGTCTCAGATCATGCATCAACCAGTTATGCAGAGCTAATTTTATTCATCTTCTTGTGGTTTTGACTTCATAAGGCAATATCGTAAAATAGGAAGGAAAAGAGTGTTAGGGATGTTGGTGGTACTCCGCACCGACGCAAACAGAGACTCTCTAGATTTGCCATCGCTATCGCTAATGAAGTTGAAGTCCCAAGTCTACATGATGAGTTCATCTCCGCACTCCACCATCGCAGTGCTTGCTCTAAGTTGACAGAGTGATAATTGGTTTCATGTTGCATATGTTGTCTAGCCTGTATTTCTTCTATTTTGATTAAATTGCACCTGCTGAGTTTATACGTTATACATGTGCATATGACATGGCTTTCTGTGTCTAGAATACATTGCATCTATCTATCATACCATGTTCTTACATCAAAGTACTGCTGTTGTGTATCCCGCATCAGTAACTCATGATTGGACGCTTAACATGGCAGTTTGATAGTGGTTGCATCTTGCATTGATTTCTACGTTGTACTGCTTCTAATTTTTCGAATTGCCACTTATGACAAGACACTTTTAACTTGGCAGAGTAATATTGGTTGCATCTTTCATATGGTGTCTAGCTTGCATTACTTCTATTTTCTTGAAAATCCTTCTGCTTAGTTTGCACATCGTAGCTGTGAATATGTCATGTCGTCCTGTTTTTCTTACATATTCCATCCTCATACGGTTGTCTTACATCAAAGTATTGCTTGTCTCAGATCATGCATCAATGAGTTCTCAAGAGTGATTTTATTCTTTTGTGTTGTGGGTACAGCTTGACATGGCAAAGTCAAAAAAGAGCAAGGAAAATAATATAGTAGGGAGTGTTTTTACTCGTCGGGTGAAACGAAAAAGGTTCTGCCGTCGAGATTCTGCTGGTACTTATAGTGCAAGAGAAGGTCCAAGTCCACCGCTAAATCTACAAACACAAGATCACCTGCTCCACCAGCTGCAGATCCGCTTCAACTGCATCAAAGATCTCAACCAGCTACTCGCTCGCTTGCTCCGAACTCGCCAGCCCCAAGCTGCCTTCACACCTAACACTACTTCAAGCAATCGCCGACACAACAGACTTGGCAAGATCAGATGAACCTCATGAGCATCAACACCAAGACGGTACCGACCGAGTCAAGTTGCGCTTGCATGCTCCTTTATATGTACTCTCACAGTTTGATGTACACTAACACTTTCCATATTCGTTGTTGAACTAGCACCACGGCGCAAGCGGAAACAGACAGCATGGATAATGCTTGACAGATTAACAAAATCTAAAGCAGGAAGAATGGAGATCCATTTTGAGGCAGGTTTAAAAGGCCACGGATGCTACAGAGTCAGCCAAATTAGTATCGAGGCAGCCGCTGCCGTTAGGTGTCATGCGCGATCCTCCCAACGTGGATCCAAAGACAGAATGAGAAAGACAATACCCAGTTTAACACCTTCCTTGACCATTTATCCGTAAGTAATGTTATTCATCGCAATTAGTAATATTGTCTTGCTCTGTCCCATACTTTCTAGCTTCCTCCTAATAAGACTCACATTCTTTTTCAATGATGAGGTTCAAGTTGATCCGAAGATGATGCAACTAAACAAGCATGCACTCATGTTTTTCACCGCTCATGACAAGATCGGTACCACCTTAGAAAATCTCACTTTGAAGGCAAGGCTAACAATGAAATCGCCCAAACATCTCCAAAGGAATATATTACGATGAAGACCGGACAGCCCTCGTTAAACACCGGTCCGATCCAAAGTATCGTAGGCTATATGTATTTGATCGCACCACATATTGAACTTGTATTTATGTATGTGCCTTACAAGTGTATCTTCTTCTAGGCTAACTGTTTGAAGAACAAAACCAACCGCTCTAAAGTGAAATTCCAACAGACAACATGATCTCGTAGCTATATTGCACATCGCGAGGCTTATGTAAATAGCTGCTACTTCCTTCTTTTTTTGTGCCATATTATCGTATCTATATTGACTTGTTCCAAATACAGAGGAAAGCCCGTATGGACCAAAAAGAACCTGAACCAATGCAGTGCAAATCTTCAAGGATTGCCACACCAAAGAAGATGAAGGGCATGAGCACACCAGCTCAAGCCGCTGTTGTAAGTCCTTACTCCTCCCGCCTTGAACTGATTGGTACTGTGATGTGTTCATTTAACTACTTGGTTTGCAGCCAATGTCGCTTACTCTGCTCACTTTTATACACAATTGTCTTAACGTATCATTTCACCTTACATGGTTTAAAAGAGATGAAGGATATTCTTTTGGTCTTGATCTGTAATCTAGTTGTTATGTTCACGCATGCACACAATGATAAAATAGCCTGTTTGTTTTATATCTGTTTGCCCATGATATGAATGATGTCATACTATGTTCATCCTACTTTAAACCATGTCTCTTTATCCTTAGATGTCAACGAATGTGAGGAAATAGACAATACAAGAGGCATGCTACATGGACATATGTTCCAAAGTGATTTTATTATGTAGTTGGCACTACAATACATGCTAATGTATTACAGTAGTTCACCAAAATAAGTTATGTATAAACGCTTAACCTACTTTGTTTGTTTTTGTCTCATTAGTAACTTATCCGCTACACTAATCTACAAGTTCAAACTTTCGTGAAGCTATGGAACAAATGATTGAACAGCCACAACCACCAAGGTGACGAGGCTACTACAGCACAATGTCACCTCTTGCTGCAGCAAGGCCAAGATCTCTCCACTAACAAAGGCAAAAAGCACCTTCCTGCGTAATTCGGGTTGGTTGTCAAGGTAACCTCGCCCAAATCGCCTATCGAACAAAATCTTCCTGCTAGATGAGTGATATATCTATGCTCCGCACACAAGTCCAATCCCTAATGGACGTTGTTTCGAAACAAGAATAGTGGTTGAGAAATGTCATCAAGATATGAATGGTTTTGAAACCGACTATCGACATTCGCTTCGTTGTTGAAGAGCAATGGCGAAAAAGGTGGAGATCGTGTTGCTCCATCATATTCTACAGCTCAAACATTAGCACTCAGTGTCAAATGATCTGTGCTTCTATACATCCGATGGTGCTTTTATCCGAAGGATCAGTAAACTTTATGCCAACAGGCCTTTTGTTGTATGATTGAATTTATTTTGTTGTGATACAACATTTATGATGCTGCCACAGTGCTGCAGTAATTACGACGCTATTTTTGTATAGTGTAGGTTTATCTTAGTAATGTATTCGGCCGAAAGCTTCAGAGGAGCCCAACATGCCAACATTCGCCGGGCCCATTCCAATTGGGCTAAAACGATTACGGGCCGAATTGGCATGTAGCCCACTAAAATATCTGGGCTTAAATTAGCATAAGCTTTCAAATTTTTCTCGTAGGCCTGTGCCCATAGTGGGCCTTTAATGTGCCTAAACATAATTTGGGCCCTCAAGAAAATAGGCCGCTTACAGTGTAAATATCTCGAGCCCATAAAAACATGGGCCTTTAATAGACCGAAGTGAGATTGGGCCCGATTGTGCCAAATAACCCATCGACTTAGCAGTCAAATGGTGGCCCATTTACGATGCGGATATTTGACAGTCAAATTGACGGGTCAGAAATGCGCCGACCTAATACACGGCCTTTAACAGCCGGAACTTCGGTCGGGCTAGATTATCGCTATTTTTATATGGGCCGTTAATGGGCCCGATATGACGTTAATACATATGGCCCATGGTTTACGTCCGCGCAACAGCCGAAAATGACAACAGGCCGAAAGTGGCCCAAATCTTTAGTGGGCCTCTAACAGGCCGAATGACAGACATGGCCGAATATGACCCAAATCCTTCACGGTCGTTTATGGGCTGAAAGTTTTGATGGCCTGTAAATGGGCCCAAATGAAGCCGGACCTTTAACAGGCCGGAAATACACCGGGCCGTAATTCGGCCCAATTACTTAGCGGATTGTTAACGGGCCAGAAGTGACCATGGGCCGCATTGATGACAAGTTTAGACCAGGCCATTGACGGGCCGATTTGACAGAGAATGTTGGGCCTTTAGCTGGGCCGGCCCATTATGGTCTGCAGAATCTTGTGGGCCTTTAGCTGGGCCGGCCCATTGTGGTCCGCAAAATCTTGTGGGCCTTTAGCTGGGCCGGCCCATTATGGTCCGCTAAATTTTGTGGGCCTTTAGCTGGGCCGGCCCATTATGGTCCGCTAAATCTTATGGGCCTTTGTTGGGCCGCCCATTTAAACTTTAGGGCCACTTTTGGGCCGGTCCAAATAAAGGCCCACAAGATTCTCGCAGACCATAATGGGCCGCCCAAATAAAGGCCAATGAGAATTTTACACGGAAAATCGGTATTGGTCGTGGTCGTTAACGGGTTATCGGATCCAAAATCCGACCCGATAGCTTAACGGTGTTCCGCTACGGTGGATGCCACGTGTCGGTCACCCTTGACGAAAGCACTTCGGACGCGATTTATCGTCATGGAAGTTGACACTTCCGTGATGATAATTTTGGTAATGTCATGGAACACTTCTACGACAGCACATGTATGACTATCTTGATTTTGTCACAAATTTGTCATGGATGTACATGCATGACAAAAAATGCGACCTACTGTGACAAACACGTATCATCACGGAAGTGTATTTTTTTTGTAGTGCACGCCGGAGCTTGGTCAGAGACAACGGCGTGTACCGCAGATCGGGACGTGCTGCCTCGGCGCCGTCGAACGGAGAAACGATGCATGTCCTCCCTTTCCGCCCGCGGACGGGATGCAGACGGATTAGTGACCAACGGTGAGAGAGAGAGAGAGGCCACCGCAACGTTGTGTGAGATACTCCGAAGAGAGACAAACCAGACAGGAAGGCTCCATTGTATATAGTGGAGCGTACTACCTCACGACCTCCGTAGGTAAACAACTGCTACACGCGTAGCATGTGGGCTTCCATTTCATACAGAAATGAGCTCCACCGTGTACCCGCGCGGGTGTGGCTGGGCACGAAGTGTGAGTACGTGCATGGTGCACCTATTCTCTTCTTGTATATGTACACCACCCACGTGGGGTTGTGTTAGAGAGATACAAACGTAGAGAGATAGTATAGTGTGTGGGCTTGTGAGAGTTTTTGAGGGGGGGGTCAATCAAAAATTGTAACATATGCAATGTGTGTGAAATAGAGTCTTGATATATATATATATATATATATATATATATATATATATATATATATATATATATATATATATATATAGGGGCGATCTACGAGAAGAGAGTGGAGGTATCATCGGCTTGAGGTGTCCATAGAATCGAAGAGAGGGATGATGTGTGTGTGTGTGCGCGCGCGATCGATAAAGAGTGCCGTCGAATTTGTGTGTGCCCACGTCAAAGATATAGAGTGGCTGGCCTATTGGAACGTGAGAGGGGACAGGTGCAGTTTGCCTCTGTGGCATGGATACTTACCTACAGCGCTCGACTATCGGTGTGTGGTGGGGGGGAAGGAGGCCTAATTAAGTATATAGGTACAATGGCTGGTATATGTGTGGAGGAGGAGAGAGGCCTACCTCATGTATTAAGGGAGATCGATCTACCTCATGTATTAAGGGAGATCGATCGGCATCCATGCATATGTGTAGGAGAGGAATAAGGTTGGGAGAGAGACAGAGCTAGAGTGTTGGAGGGGGTGGTAGTGGAGTTGCTTCTAACAAATGGTGGGATAGGCTTGCTAGACAACTGGAGGGCACGCCTGCAATATCAATAAGAGAAGGGATGGCTGCCTGTCTGTGCACGTGCGTGTGAGAGACGGGTCAGGAGGCATGCACGAATGATGAGGGGGGGGGGCGATATGGCTGTGGTAAGCAGACATAACTACGTAGGAGGATCAATCGTCCTTTCTCAGAGAAAGGAGAGACATAACTTGTGTTCGATCGATGGGGGGATAGTTAAAGTCGACCTAGGTATATGTTGGGAGATCGATCGGTATACATGCATGTGTTTGTTAGAAGAAAATGAGGCACGGGGAGAAGGATAGAGAGAGAGGGATGCATCTAGGAGGTGGTGCGAGAGTCATACTATATCGAGGGGGGAGGAGTGTGCGAGTACGAGATCGATGAAAAGAGTGGTGGGAGTGACACATGGACGGTGATAAGATAACAGGGGAAGCTTGTGTTTTGTGCTAGGCACACCCGGCTAGAGAGGCATATCGATCGATGTGTGCCGTATAGAAGGAGCTGGGTGGCCTACACACATCGTGGGTGAACGACCTAAAGTGAAAAGACAAATTTGTGCGATGGATCTAGAGAATGCTGAGGGAGGGTGAGAGGGATGCGGACGTGTGCATGCACGAGACAAAGTTAGCACTAGCTAGCTACAAAGATAAGAGGATTGTGTGGGTGTAAAAGACGAATAGAGATCATACTTCATTATAAAAAGCGAATTCGGATATTTGAAGAATTTATCATAGTGTTTTAAACCGACGCATGTGTGAATATATATAACAGTGATACACATGGTGTGGTTATGAACATGTTATACTACATATAATATATTTTATCTCTACTAATAAAAAACGAAGTTATTGATGATGGTGTGCCTGCCATCCTGCAATATAGGCCGTCCGATTTATATCTGACGGATAGGAAGGAAACTATGGCAATTTTGAAAAAATATACCCACACCCCTCTCCATATTTTCAAATTAGGCCTCCCCTTGATCATGTTGATGTTCTGTGGAACGCATGGGCATCTTGCTAGTACTACGTATAATATATCGAACATTGATCATAATTTGGGCTAATGTGTGGCTTTTGCAGCTCATGTCTAAATACTTGTCATAATGGAGGGGGCGGGGCACTATACTATGTGTGATAAACACAGTGTACACGTATGGAACATGGTTTAGATTATGAATATATAGTTAGTGCAGAAAATGTACTATTATTTGGAATCAACATCAAGTGTATTCAAAAAATAGAATTCGAGTTCATGTAGTACACATAGTTCATATCTATCTCTATAGTAATCATGTGGTGTGTTATTAAGGTAATACATGAATGATGGTTGAAGTTGGAAACAATCATGATTGTAGATTCTTATTGAAATAGAGAAACGAATTCAAATTCAGTTCGAATTGCAGCAGTAGTATAGACATTTGGAATGCACTAAAATGTTGGTATGAGTAGGTTACATGCATTATACAGCAAGCGAAAAAAATTAATTGGACATAACATGGATTCATACTCCCTTCTTCCATCTATATAGGGCGTAATACGTTTTTTAAGACCGCCTTTGACTATTGACAAGATTAATAGTACATGACAAGCACAATGTGAAAATTATATCATTGAAAGAACCTTTCACAGCATTTAATTTAACGAAGTGCTTTGTGTAAGTTGCATGTCATATATTATTGCTCTAATATTTGGTCAAAGTTAGCATCGAAAAATGCATTAGGCCCTATATAGATGGAAGGAGGGAGTAGCTTTGAATAGCATTTTTATAGAAAAACGGGGCAAGACTCTCTCTTTGTGTGGTGTGAATATTTTTATTTTTTTCATTTTCTTTTTGGTTGAGGGAAGTGCGAATTGATTTGGTACGTACAAGTACAATATTACATGTTAGGATTGTCCCTAAAATTCAACCCGCGCCTTGTTATATCCCGAAAATTCAGATATCGTGCTCCCAAAACTGGCGCCTTCACAACCCGCGCCTTGCTATCCCGAAATTACAACGCGAGCGAAAACTCCCTCCAGCTGCCAAATCCTGACACGCGAAATCCCCCTTCTAACCCTGAGCTGAAAGGGCCGCTAGTTCAAATCGGTGGGGGTACTTTTGTAACACACCCTACATATTGGACAAGCGCGTCCCTAAGTCATGTTTCACCCCCTCCCATCGCCTCCTTTTTGTCATTTGAAATCCCAGGCCGCCATAACCTCTCCGCTCCAGCCGCAAAAACCCACCCTCCTCCGTCCGCCACCTCACCGCTGCCCAGCTGGAGCCTCTTCCTCGACGACGTCTTCCACCGCAACAGCTCGACGTCCCTTGTCCACCTCCCTAGATGAGGATCCGTCGTCCATCTCGTCATCCCGCCGGTTCAGCCGCCCCGTCCTCCACCTCCAAGGAGCTTCTCCGATGATCGCCTCATCTATCGCGGCTGCTCCATCCCCACAGCGCCGCCGTAACCTGCTCCACCGGAACCGCATCATCCTCACCCAATATGCGACCCTATCCAAAAGGAACTCGAAGGTCCCACCAAGGATAAACCCGCATATTGAAACGCTTCTGCAAGGTGGATATCATCACATCAACAATACATAATAGTGGGGATACATCCAATACATACAATGTCACATGAATACAACAACATCATATACAAGATCAACATCCAACTACGGATGAAACATAAACAAAACTCAAACGACATCCACCACGCTAGCCCAAAGCTACCAACCTGGAACCTATCCCCTGATCGAAGAAGCAGAAGAAGAACTCCAACACAAGCAAACATCGCTCTCGCGTCAAGATCATCGCACAACCTGTACCACAACTGTTGGTGTAGTAATCTGTGAGCCACGAGGACTCAAAGAATCCCATTACCATGGGTATCAAGACTAGCAAAGCTTAATGGGAAAGGAAGGGGTAAAGTGGTGAGGTTGCAGCAGCGACTAAGCATGATATGGTGGCTAACATACGCAAATGAGAGCGAGAAGAGAAACAAAGGAACGGTCGTCAACTAGTAATGATCAAGAAGTGATCCTGAACTCCTACTTACGCCGACATAACCCGAAACCGTGTTCTCCTCTCGATCAACCCCAAAAGAGACACTCACGGTTACGCATTACGGTTGGTGTATTTTAGAAGAGTTTACTTGAGTTTACTACAACCGGATATTAACAAATTCCCATCTGCCACATAACCGCGGCACGGCTCTCGAAAGTTTATACCCTGCAGGGTGTCCCAACTTAGCCCATGATAAGCTCCCGCGATCAACGAAGGATATTCTTCTCCCGGAAGACCCGATCAGTCTCGAATCCTGCCACAAGACATTTCGACAGCAATAAAACAAGACCAACAAGACCTCCCGGCGTGCCGACACCTCGATAGTAGCCACAGATCTCGCCTCGTGCCACGACCGGATGAGCAGTCCGTACAACTAAAACCAGACCTCAAGTTTCCTTGAGGGGGCGCTGCAAAGCACTCTAGTTTGGACCAACACTTAGACAAGCATTGGCCCGAGGGGGCTTAATAAAGATGACCCTTGGGTTAATTACTCCCAAGGGAAATGTTGGTGGTGGTGAAGCAAATGGTAAAACCAATGTTGGGCCTTGCTGGAGGAGTCTTATTCAAAGCGAACTGTCAAGGGGGTCCCATAAATCACCCGACCGCGTTAGGGACGCAAATCCGGGAACATAATACCGATATGACGGAAACTAGGGCGGCAAGAGTGGAACAAAACACCAGGCATAAGGCCGAGCCTTCCACCCTTTACCAAGTATATAGGTGCATTAATAATATAATATATATTGTGATATCCCAACAAGTAAACATGTTCCAACAAGGAACAACATCTCCATGTTCCAACAAGGAACAAACTTCATCTTCACCTGCAACTAACAATGCTATAAGAGGGGCTGAGCAAAGCGGTAACATAGCCAAACAACGGTTTGCTAGGAAGGGTGCAAAAGGTTAGAGGCTGACATGGCAATTTGGGATGGCTTGATAAACAGTAATAGGTAGCGCAGCATAGCGATAGAACGAAGCAACTAGCATAGCAATGATAGTAGTGAGATCCAGGTAGCGGTCATCTTGCCTGAAATCCCGCAAGGAAGAAGAACGAGTCCATGAAGAAGACGGACGGATGAAGCCAACCAAGCGTGAGACGAACGAATCCTCACGATCGCAACGAAACGGGAACTAACAAGAAGAAGCACACAACATGGTAAACACACCACACATAGACAAGACATGATGCTCAACCAAGCATGATGAATGACAAAGATACATGAAGCTACTCATGGCAAAATATGATGCATACAAGACCAACACATCAAAGCAAGTTTAAATGAGGCCGGGAACAACATATAACAATTCCGGTAAGTCCTCATATGCAAATTTCGAAATTGGTCCAGATCTGAATAAACCTTATGTTCAAGTTGTTAAACAGCAAGTTAAGATGCACCATGATGATCTACACGAAATTCTAGTCAAGTTACATATAAAGTTCATTTAATTCGGAGCTACGGCCTAGAAGATATGAGCAAAACAAGTTGAACATGGCATTGATGCAAAATGCATACAAGCATCAAGCAAACACCTCAAAAGAAGGATGCAACATGATAATATGAAACTACATGCAAAATCAAGCAAGTTTCATATAGAGCACACTCAAAACGGAGCAACGGTTCAACACATACACACCATACAAGACATGACAACAATCTGTCCAAAACAGCAAGTAGGCATATTGCAAGCATCAAAACAACATGCTACAGCATCTCAACGTAATAACAGAAGGCATGGGTATGATGTACAGGTAAAGCATTACAAAACATGAACACTGAGCTATCTCCAGAAATCACTAGAACATGCTCAAAAACACATGGCAAGATTGCAAATAATAACAGTTCAGACTTATCAGGAAATAACATCAGGTTGCAATGTTTAGAGCTATCAAACAACATGCTACAGGAACTTATCATGGCAAACAAAGGAATGGCATGAATCTACTAAATGTATAGAACAAAAGTCCTTTACTGACCATAAGCCAAAAATGATCAGAAAATATGATGGCACCCATGTAAACATGGCAACTTATATGACAGATTCATACATGGCAGGAACAACAATAAGTAGGCATGTTGGTGAGCTTGAACCACTCACCACAGAGCAATACATGGCATGGCAAGGAAACTCACAGTAATAAGACATGGCATAGAAGATATACATGGCAAGAACAACATCATAGGGTGCATGGATCAACTACAACAACCTTGGCAAAATTGAATAACATGTAAACAACCTGCCAGGAAACATTTTATAGCAAAAGTAGAGCTCGACTGACTCAAGCTATAGCACTCCATAATTGTAAACAAGGGCATGGATGGATAGAGAATAACCATATGTTCAAAACATCCTTACTGAAGTATCTCAAAATATGCATGGAACTCTCTGTAGCATCAGGTTAACATGGCATACAAATATCAGCAAAACAGGGGCTGAAATCAGCAACATCATGAAGCCTAGTTTGCATGCTTGTTCTAGTCACCACAGAGATCATAAAAATACATGGCATACACCCCTGTAAAGATGGCATGGCATAGTACAAAACACATGTAGGACTCAAGTTCATAGGGTGCACACATCAATCATGGCAAAAATGACAAAAGGGCATGTACTGATAAGGATCTGAAACTAACGTCACATTGCCCTCTTCCAACAGCATTTCGGGCATCAAGATGAGCTCAAATGAAAATGATGCAATGAGATGAAATGATGTACTCATCGAGGCGAACAATTTGACATATTACACGCACGGAACGGAGCTACGGATGCAGAGTTATGGCACGATGAAAGTGCATGAAAATTACTGAATACCCGGGGACTTAGTAGAATTATCACCACCTCGAGGGGAGAAGTCAACGGAGGCGCGTTTCACGAGGATGGCCGGGGAAGGGCCGGGGACGGGCGCGTGCGGCGGATCTGGGCCGGATCTCGCCGGATCCGCCCGGATCCCGGCGAGGGAGGCGACGGGCGGCGGGAAGCGCGCCGACTCCACCGGAGTGACGGGCGGCGGCGGCCGGTGGCAACGCCGGCGAGGCGAAGGCCACGGGCGGAGGCGGGCGAGGCGGCGACGGGGTCCGGAGGCGCGAAGGCGACGCCATGCCACGGGCGCGGAGGGCGGCGCGGTCGCCGCCGGCGTGCGCGCGGCACAGGCAGCGGGGACGGGCGGCGCCGGTGGCGGGAGCGGGTCCGCGGCGGCGGAGGCCAGAGCGGCGCGCGGGCGAGCCGGAGGCGTGAAGCATGCTGGCCCGGGCGGGCCTGCCCTGGTCCCGGCGGACCGCGGGCGGCGGAGGAGGCCGGAGGCCACGTGGCGCCCAGCCACCGGCTGCGGGCGGCGGCGGAGCCTTCGTCCGCCAGACGGACATGTCCGCAAGCGCGCGCGAGGGGAAATTAGGGTTTGGGGATCCGGAAATTCGGGGGAGGGGCTAATTTATAGGTAGAGGGAGCTAGAAGAGTCCAAATGGGGTGCGGTTTTCGCCCACACGATCGTGATCGAACGACCGAGAGCATGGAGGGAGTTTGCTGGGTTTTGGGCCACTTTGAAGGGTGTTGGGCTGCAAAGAGAAGGGCTTTGCGGTTACCCTTAACTGTTGAGTACCAAACGACCTCCAAATGATCCGAAACTTGACAGGCGGTCTACCGGTGCTATACCAAGGCCGCTTGGCAAATCTCGGTCCATTCCGAGACCGTTTGACACCCGCACACGAAAAGAGGTAAAAGAGGGCGCCGGGAGACATAGGAGTGCCGGATTGCAAAACGGACAACGGGGAAAATGCTCGGATACATGAGACGAACACGTATGCAAAATGAAATGCACATGATGACATGATATGAAATGCAGATGATGACATGGCAAAGTGTAACACGCAAGCACATGACATGGCAACGACGGCGAATAACTGACGGACACCTGGCACATCGAATCCGGGGCGTTACAACACTCCTCCACTAACAAGAGATCTCGTCCCGAGATCTTAGGACCGAGACAGAAGGGAAAAAGGGATGAGGTGAAACAAGAACTCAAGAGAAGACGTAAAGAATCGAGAGCACAAGAGAAGAATAGAGAAACGACGAGAAAGACAGGAATCAAAAGCTCACGGAATCAGATAGACTATGAAACCACTCGTTCTAACCGGAGTGGTTAGAATGAGAAAAGAAACGAATAAGACTGAAAGGATTTAGGCAGCACACCGGTTGAACAAGGAAAGAATAGAACATGAGCTTCAGAAGATGGAATGACACTTGATGAAGGCATGACACAAAACCTCCGGAAAGAATTGAAATAGAATGAAAAGAGCTTAGAAAGAAAGGTTGAACGGAGTTGTTGAGAAAATCAACAACGAAAACAATAAGCTTGTTGTGGACTTATGGATAACCTCTCAAAATTATGAGGTCATAACCAACCACAAGCAGAAAAGATTAAATAACTGAGAAGAACGAAGAAATGCAAAACTCCACTTCAAAAAAATACGGAGATTTAATTGCACTTCGAGATGCAAGAAGAAAAGGTATTTGAATTCCACCAAAATATTGATGAAACTCTTGAAGAAAGAATTGAATCATGAAGAACCACCATGAAGAACTCCGGTAACAAAAGGATGATGAGCTAGAATGAAGGACGAAAGAATAAGATGAGCCTTGCGATGATTTAGATGGAGGTTCCGACGAAATGGCCTAGGGAATTGAACTCCAGAAAAGAAAAGATGGAAAGACTTGGAACTAGAATGTATTCATCAAGAACAAACTCCGAAGGAAGGGATTAATCACTTGGACGAAATAAGAATAAGATTTATTGTATGCTTATCCTTCATCAAATTAAATTGATGACAAGCAATGGATTTTGCAAACTACTTATTCTTCTTGAAAAGGATTGAGAAGTGACATATCGCAAACTTGAGAAGGACTTCATGAACCACTGGTAGAATTGGAAAGAACGAATGAATTAATATGATAATCAAAGAAAAAGAATCTTGAACGAACCACCGTAAGAAATGAAAATGAACGAAGAGAAGAGAATGAATCGCCGGAAAGAATTAGAAAAGCATGAAGATACTTGAGGGAATTTAGAGAAAAGAGATCGAAGAGATCGCGAACTGATTGACGAATGCTTGAACGCAGCACCGGAAGAATATTGAGACGAACGAAGGGGCACGGATATGGAATAATTGGGGAATGAATCTGAAAACTTAGAATGAAGAAATCTTCCGAAAAGATGGCCTCCGGATGATCGAGAGAGAAAGCAACTCCTGAAATGCTCCGGATGGATGAAAAGAATTTGCATGACTGGAAACAATTAGATAGGATAACATCGAGCTATCACCATGAATCTCCGGGAGAACGGACAAGATTTAAGAGGAACTCTTCTTCGGTCTTCAAAGGACGACGACAAACACCACCAAAATTGTTGAGATACTCCGGTAGAATGAAAAGCAAAGAGGTTGAGTCAACAATGAAATGATTTGAAATCTATCTTGGAAAGGCATCTGACTGATGAAATTCATTCTTACGTCAAACTCCGAAAAGAATTGGGAATAGCTCCGGGAAAATTAGAAGAGTCAGGTAAGATCCTGGAAAAAGACCTGTGGGTTAGGGCCCACTAAAAAGAAACACCGTTGGAAAGGATGTTGAACAGATAGATGATGCACCGGAAGAACTGAAATATTTGAATGAGGTGACAACCTCGAATTAATTAGAACACAGACGAATCTCCTGATAGGTCTTCCGAACTCCGGAATGATAAACTGGCGAGAGGCGAACGATCAGAGGGAAATATTTGAGCTGACGGAAAGAAAGATCAACACCGAAAACTTCAATTGGATCCACCGGAAAGAAAACAAGACGAACATTGATGAACTAGACGAGACTTCACCGGTTGAGACCAATTGCGGAAAAGACTGAAGAGACTCCGCACAATTGAAATGGATTGCTCGAATAAAAGCTCAGACTCTGGGAAGAAAAAGGGTGGGAGGGCGGGAAAACAAAGGCAACTTGGAAGGGGAAAATCGACAAATAATCTTGAATGGAAAACACCGATTGAAATCATTGAGGAAAGAAAGCAAAGACTTCGCACGAGTAGGAGGATACTCAATAGCGGACTCCGGTTCTGAGAGGAAGAAGGAGGCGGTGGGAAAACAAGGACAACTTCGGACAAGGAAAAACAACGACGTCGGAGGAAGAACTGAGGATTGAACTCAAAGATGAAGAGGGTCGAGTCGACTTGACGAGAAATGCACCGGATGAAAAGAGCTGAGAGCTAACGATCGGAAAACCAACTGCGTGAACCTAAAGAAAAATTTGAAGGGGAAGAGAAGTAATTCAAAACACCTACGTCAAGATTCCTTACCAGAGCGACGAAGGGCGAGGAGTAAAAAGAATTCCTACTCCGATATAACTAGACTCTGAAAATAGTTTTCTTCTAGACTCAACAACGCCCAAACCACACGATCAATCAAGGGGCTCTTAGGGTCGGTCGAGGCTCGATACTAACTTGAACACGCATAATATGCGACCCTATCCAAAAGGAACTCAAGGTCCCACCAAGGATAGACCCGATATTGAAACGCTTTTGCAAGGTGGATATCATCACATCAACAATACATAATAGTGGGGATACATCCAATACATACAATGTCACATGAATACAACAACATCATATACAAGATCAACATCCAACTATGGATGAAACATAAACAAAACTCAAACGACATCCACCTCGCTAGCCCAAAGGCTGCCGACCGAACCTATCCCCGATCAAGAAGCGTAAGAAGAACTCCAACACAAGCAAACATCGCCTCGCGTCAAGATCATCGCACAACCTGTACCTGCAACTGTTGGTGTAGTAATCAGAGCCACGAGGACTCAGCAATCCCATTACCATGGGTATCAAGACTAGCAAAGCTTAATGGGAAAGGAAGGGGTAAAGTGGTGAGGTTGCAGCATCGACTAAGCATGATATGGTGGCTAACATACGCAAATGAGAGCGAGAAGAGAAACAAAGGAACGGTCGTCAACTAGTAATGATCAAGAAGTGATCCTGAACTCCTACTTACGTCAGACATAACCCAGAAACCGTGTTCTCCTCTCGATCAACCCCGAAAAGAGACACTCACGGTTACGCACACGGTTGGTGTATTTTAGATGAGTTTACTTCGAGTTTACTACAACCGGATATTAACAAATTCCCATCTGCCACATAACCGTGAGCACGGCTCTCGAAAGTTTATACCCTGCAGGGGTGTCCCAACTTAGCCCATGATAAGCTCTCGCGATCAACGAAGGATATTCCTTCTCCCCGGGAAGACCCAATCAGCCTCGGAATCCCGGCTACAAGACATTTCGAAAGCAATAAAACAAGACCAGCAAGACCTCCAGGCGTGCCGACACCCTGATAGTAGCCGCATATCTCGCCTCGTGCCACGACCGGATGAGCAGTCCGCATAACTAAAACCAGACCTCAAGTTTCCTTGAGGGGCGCCAAAAGCACTCTAGTTTGGACCAACACTTAGACAAGCATTGGCCCGGGGGGGCTGAATAAATATGACCCTTGGGTTAATTACTCCCAAGGGAAATGTAGGTGGTGGTGAAGCAAATGGTAAAACCAATGTTGGGCCTTGCTGGAGGAGTCTTATTCAAAGCGAACTGTCAAGGGGGTCCCATAAATCACCCGACCGCATTAGGGACGCAAAATCCGGGAACATAATACCGATATGACGGAAACTAGGGCGGCAAGAGTGGAACAAAACACCAGGCATAAGGCCGAGCCTTCCACCCTTTACCAAGTATATAGGTGCATTAATAATATAAGATATATTGTGATATCCCAACAAGTAAACATGTTCCAACAAGGAACAACATCTCCATGTTCCAACAAGGAACAAACTTCATCTTCACCTGCAACTAACAACGCTATAAGAGGGGCTGAGCAAAGCGGTAACATAGCCAAACAACGGTTTGCTAGGAAGGGTGCAAAAGGTTAGAGGCTGACATGGCAATTTGGGATGGCTTGATAAACAGGTAATAGGTAGCGCAGCATAGCGATAGAACGAAGCAACTAGCATAGCAATGATAGTAGTGAGATCCATGGTAGCGGTCATCCTGCCTGAAATCCCGCAAGGAAGAAGAACGAGTCCATGAAGAAGACGGACGGATGAAGCCGAACCAAGCATAGACGAACGAATCCTCACGATCGCAACGAAACGGGAACTAACAAGAAGAAGCACACAACATGGTAAACACACCACACATAGACAAGACATGATGCTCAACCAAGCATGATGAATGACAAAGATACATGAAGCTACTCATGGCAAAAGATGATGCATACAAGACCAACACATCAAAGCAAGTTTAAATGAGGCCGGGAACAACATATAACAATTCCGGTAAGTCCTCATATGCAAATTTCGAAATTGGTCCAGATCTGAATAAACCTTATGTTCAAGTTTTTAAACAGCAAGTTAAGATGCACCACGATGATCTACACGAAATTCTAGTCAAGGTACATATAAAGTTCATTTAATTCGGAGCTACGGCCTAGAAGATATGAGCAAAACAAGTTGAACATGGCATTGATGCAAAATGCATACAAGCATCAAGCAAACACCTCAAAAGAAGGATGCAACATGATAATATGAAGCTACATACAAAATCAAGCAAGTTTCATATAGAGCACACTCAAAACAGAGCAACGGTTCAACACATACACACCATACAAGACATGACAACAATCTGTCCAAAACAGCAAGTAGGCATATTGCAAGCATCAAAACAACATGCTACAACATCTCAACATAATAACAGAAGGCATGGGCATGATGTACAGGTAAAGCATTACAAAACATGAACACTGAGCTATCTCCAGAAATCACTAGAACATGCTCAAAAACACATGGCAAGATTGCAAATAATAACAGTTCAGACTTATCAGGAAATAACATCAGGTTGCAATGTTTAGAGCTATCAAACAACATGCTACAGGAACTTATCATGGCAAACAAAGGCATGGCATGAATCTACTAAATGCATAGAACAAAAGTCCTTTACTGACCATAAGCCAAAAATGATCAGAAAATATGATGGCACCCATGTAAACATGGCAAGTTATATGACAGATTCATACATGGCAGGAACAACAATAAGTAGGCATGTTGGTGAGCTTGAACCACTCACCACAGAGCAACACATGGCATGGCAAGGCAACTCACAGTAATAAGACATGGCATAGAAGATATACATGGCAAGAACAACATCATAGGGTGCATGGATCAACTACAACAACCTTGGCAAAATTGAATAACATGTAAACAACCTGCCAGGAAACATTTTATAGCAAAAGTAGAGCTCGATAGACTCAAGCTATAGCACTACATAATTGCAAACAAGGGCATGTATGGATAGAGAATAACCAAATGTTCAAAACATCCTTACTGAAGTATCTCAAAATGTGCATGGAACTCTCGGTAGCATCAAGTTAACATGGCATAAAAATATCAGCAAAACAGGGGCTGAAATCAGCAACATCATGAAGCCTAGTTTGCATGCTTGTGATAGTCACCACAGAGATCATAAAAATACATGGCATACACCCCTGTAAAGATGGCATGGCATAGTACAAAACACATGTAGGACTCAAGTTCATAGGGTGCACACATCAATCATGGCAAAAATTACAAAAGGGCATGTACTGATAAGGATCTGAAACTAACATCACATAGCCCTCTTCCAACAGCATTTCGGGCATCAAGATGAGCTCAAATGAAAATGATGGAATGAGATGAAATGATGTACTCATCGATACGAACAATTTGACATATTACACGCACTAAACGGAGCTACGGATGCAGAGTAATGGCACGATGAAAATGCATGAAAATTACTGAATACCCGGGGACTTAGCAGAATTCTCACCACCTCGAGGGGAGAAGTCAACGGAGGCGCGTTTCACGAGGATGGCCGGCGAAGGGCCGGGGACGGGCGCGCGCGGCGGATCCGGGCCGGATCTCGCCGGATCCGCCCGGATCCCGACGAGGGGAGGCGAAGGGGCGGCGGGAGGCGCGACCGACCCACCGGAGCGACGGCGCGGCGGCCGGTGGCAACGCCGGCGCGGCGAAGCGCCACGGGGAGGCGGGCGAGGCGGCGACCGGGTCCGGGAGGCGCGGAAGGCGACGCCGCGCCACGGGCGCGGGAGGGCGGCGCGGTCGCCGGGCCGGGCGAGGGGCGGCGCAGGCCGGCCGGGACGGGCGGGCGCCGTGGCGGGAGCGGGTCCGTGGGCGGCGGAGGCCGAGCGGCGGCGGGCGAGCCGGAGGCGCTGGGCGCGGTGGGCCCGGGCGGGCCTGCCCTGGTCCAGCGGCCAAGGCGGCGGGAGGAGGCCGGAGGCCACGTGGCGCGCGGCCACCGCTGCGGGCGGCGGCGGGAGCTGCCCAGCCGGACCGGACATGTCCGCGCGCGCGCGAGGGAAATTAGGGTTTGGGGATCCGGAAATTGGGAGGGGCTAATTTATAGGTAGAGGGAGCTAGGAGAGTCCAAATGGGTGCGGTTACCACACGATCGTGATCGAACGATCGAGAGCATGGAGGGAGTTTGCTGGGTTTTGGGCCACTTTGGAAGGGTGTTGGGCTGCAAAGAGAAGGGCTTTTGCGGTTACCTTGCTTAACTGCTGAGTACCAAACGACCTCCAAATGATCCGAAACTTGACAGCGGTTCACTGGTGCTATACCAAGGCCGCTGGCAAACCTCGGTCCATTCCGAGACCGTTTAACACCCGCACACGAAAAGAGGTAAAAGAGGGCGCCGGGAGACATAGGAGTGCCGGATTGCAAAACGGACAATGGGGAAAATGCTCGGATACATGAGACGAACACGTATGCAAAATGAAATGCACATGATGACATGATATGAAATGCAGATGATGACATGGCAAAGTGCAACACGCAAGCACATGACATGGCAACAACGGCGAATAACTGACGGACACCTGGCGCATCGAATCCGGGGCGTTACAATCCGTCGTCCATCTCGTCATCCCGCCGGTTCAGCCGCCCCGTCCTCCACCTCCAAGGAGCTTCTCCGATGATCGCCTCATCTATCGCGGCTGCTCCATCCCCACAGCGCCGCCTTAACCTGCTCCACCGGAACCGCAGCATCCTCACCGACTCCTCGGACGAAGCCGAGGCCTACTCGGCGCCACCAAATAGGTTGTACACTCATCGCATCGCACCTTCTCCTTAGCTCGACCTCCCGGCGCCGACGGTGCTCCATCCCGCACCCCCATGGAGCGGCTACCTTGAAGCCGGTGCCGCGGGCGACATCTCCACGGCGGCTCTCCCCCAGTGCGAGGCCCCATGACAGTGGTGTCCATACCAGGCGGATCTGCTATCGCTGCTCGGCTCGCCACTCACTACTGCTGCTGCCTGCTCTTGCTCGATCGCCGCCGCCAGCTGATGCTGCTCCGGCTCTCGCTCACGCTGCTGCTGCTGCTCTCCCCCTCGCTCGTGTTGCTGCTCTACTTCAATTTAGCTACACTTCAGTCGACTGAATCGACTTTTAGGTCTGTCAATTTTTAGGGGGTGAGGGGGCTCGCCGGAGTTAAGGACGAACCGCCTGCAGCGGGGACGGGGGATCGCCGAAGAGGTACCCCACTATCTATCTTAGGGTTTAGGGTGGGGGCCTATAGGGCTGGCCAGGCCGGCGGCGGACCGGCGGTGGGGAGTTGTTTCGGGGCGGCGAGGCGGCGCTGGGGCTTGTGGTTCGACCGGTGGTGGCTGGCGGCTCAGGGGGTGCAGGTTGAAGATGAACTGTAGGCCCTCACTAAACTACATGTCAAGTTCCTCTCTGCAACCATTGTGTTCAGTTTCGACAGTAACATTCAGATTCCACAGTAAATTCCAGTTTCGATAGTTAAGCTCAGAGTCAACAGTTTTTACCTCATCTTTTGTAGTCAGGTGGTTTTTGGTGATGTAAATTTTACATCTACTTTACATCATCTATTGGAGATGATATTAGAATCCCACTTGAGATTGAGGATGTCTGTATTGTGCTGCTTCAGCGTTGATGTCTTACGGCTCACCGGGGCTGCTCCAACGACAGAAGATCCATCACAACAGCAAAGGCTCTCGACGCCATCTACTGATTCCTCGATCTTCCTCCACACCTCCGACATCCACCTCTGCCTCAACCGCTTCAAATGACCAACCCAATGATGCTGAGGTCGACACGGCTACGGCAAAGAGGTTGTACACTTGTTGCATCACTTATTACTATACATTCAAGTCGATCCATTAGGGCTATTTTGGTTCGACGGAAAAACATAGCAATAGGGAATTTTCCAATGGCACTCTACTATTCAATTATTCATGCATTTTGTTGAAAGGAATGAAGCAAAACATCCACCTGGACCTACTTTTCAAAATCCTATGCATGAAAACAAGACCAAGTGCATTAGTGGCAGAATAACATTCTAACTGTACACGCTTTCATATGGTTTCACTTTATTTTGGCCATGTTTCTTTGCGTTCCTCTGCTCTTCCAATTCCTGTAAACCAAACACACAAGTTGACAGAAATCCTGTGTTTACAAATGCTCTATTTACCATGTGCATTCCTATCCTATTCCGGTGTTTTTCCTATCCCTGCGTTTTTAGAATCATGCAAGCCAAATGAGCCCCTACAGAATTACTTCAATTACAGGTAGGTGTCGAAGGGAACTTTGTGTGGTTTGTCCTGCTCCTGCCGCGACGTCGTCCACCTCAACTGAGCTGCTCCATCGACAGAAACATTAACCAAACCAGACATCACGACTCCTGACCGTCTTTCACCGCCTCAGATCACCTTCCCTGCCGCCGGCACCCACCGCAACGACATCACCATCATTGACTCAGCAGATGAACCTGAGGAGTACACGGGTCCACAAGAGAGGTCGCACTCTTTTGTTTCTGCTTATGTTATGCATTGCTTAAAATTACCTGCTACTTTATTGTCCTGTTCACCTCTTGGACTCCAATTCAGGTCCAAATTAATGTTCAAACTTGAGTTCTAAATTAGTTGTGGGGCACATATCAAGGAAGCAATGAATAGTATCTTTGTCTAATATCTGGTTCACCTAGGGTATGCCTATGTTGTTCATCTTGGGTGGGAAACAAATAGTAAAGCAATCATCATCTGTCTTTTAATTAAATTAAAGCAATCATCAGCCTGCTATCATTATTTTTGGATCCATCCACTGGTTGTTACCACCACTCTAAATTTCTGCATGCGCTCCTTACATAATCTCACCATATTTTTTTTCAGATGCGACGATATTGTACACAATCATGCTGAACATGTAGAGAAAAGAGAAGAGTTTTATGCGGCAATACAATGTCATGCGACATCGCTCCACGGTGGGTTCAATGGCAAACCCTCCCCACCCCTCTCCGATTGTAATCCAGAGGAAGATATCTGTTCTAAGGCGGATTCGACGCCGACCACTCCAATTTACCCCCAAGGTGTTTGTTTCTACCTTGGCATGATGATGTTAGTCATATCATGCATATGTTGCCTTGCAAAGGCCTACTTTTGACATCATATATGTCATCTACTTAGTTTAGACATGTTCTGTAATGCCACTTGTTTAGTTTCTATATCATATATGGGAATTATGCAGTCTCATGTCTTTTAGCCAGCCATTATATACGTGAAATGTGCAATGTCATCCTGTTTAACCAGGCATCATATATTTGAATGATATCTTGCCCATCCTTTTCTTCATTACATTTCCATTTGTCGTCAATGTTTGTACGTTAAACTACTCTTCCTGTGAATCAGCCATTTGGGTGGGAGATTGAAAAATCTGGAGTGAAACAAGGCCTTCAGAGCAGACATGCTGCTACCGTCAAGCAAATCTCTTGTTGGTTCCCGTAGCTCCTTAGAGATGGATTCGTAGACAGATGACCAGTCCTATTCCCCACCGAGGTGTATGCTCTAACTTGGCACAGTTATATCGCTCATATCATGCATATGGTGTCTTGCATTGCATAGTTTAGACATCATATACACAATATTCAACACCATGTTCTTAGTTCGTACATCATATCTAATGCCCTCTGTTTAGCATATAAATCACATATGTGAATTAAATGATGCAATCCTGATTACTTAGATAAAATGTAGGTGAATTATGTCATGTGATCCTATTTAGTTATTCATCATATCTTTGAATTATGTTATGCTATGCTATCCAGTTTAGATAGACTTCATATATGTGAAATTATGTCATGCTATCCGTTTTAGTTAAACAATATACATGTCAACTATTTCATGCCCTCTTTTTTCCACACTATCTATTGCATCTGTCTCTCATACAATGTCTGTACATTCAACTATGTTTCCTGTTTATCAGCCATTTGAATTGGAGCGGATGATGCCAACATCTAGCGGACTAAAAACGCGGTCTTCAAATAAAACAGTGCTACCTCTTGGTGGAGATAGCACCCCGGTTGTACATGCACGAGAACCAGCCCTACCACACATAACCCAAACTCTCGCAGATTGTACCCCTACTGCGATGGAAAGAGAACCAGCTTCATCCAATCTAACCCCAACCCTAGCAGATAGTAACCCAGTTCCTGTTGACACATCACCATCTCCACCATAGAGCTCCCACACAAGAGCAGTTAGTAAGGCAGCTCCAAAGGCCCAAAGGGCCAGTACTACCACGGCGAACCCCAACTCCACCAGTTAATACGCCTATTCCTGTGGAGGAAGCACAACCAGCTAGTCGTAGTTTAGCATATATCGCATTTGGTGTTGCTAAATCATATGTGCGTATCTTCCCATCTTGGAAATATTATACTGAAGATGAAGGAAAATGCCAGTTGCAGGTGTTGGTCCAAGAGTTATGTGTAAGTAATGTTATTCATGGCAATTACTTTGCTTTGTCCCATACATCCTACCTCCATGATGGTTATAATACAGCAAATTTTCCCATTTTTCTCTATAGAGAAGGACCAATTTGGAAACTCGGGATGAGGTAACATGTGCTAATACCTCTGCTATCTTCAAGAATGCTTGGTGGCGATCGAATTACTCAAGAAAACGTATTTCACCGCAAAGAAACTCATCAAATTCCCTTTACGCTCTCCTCGAGACACATTTACTAGACGATGATCGGGAATGCCTTGTTCAGATCGGTCCCAACCAAGAATGTGGTAAGGTCTATGAGCTCATTTTGTACTTTTAAGTACTATATTCTTGCGCCTTACTATACTCTGTTCATGTAGAACAAGTGCCTAAACCTGAAGAACAACTGTTCTAATTTAAGATTCCATTGCTATTATAGTTCAAAAAAGCGCTAGGCGTTAATTGTGTGTTTTTCCACCACCTTGCGCTTTGCTGACCAAAGCGCATGCTTATGCGCAGTTATGCATAGATTAAGCGTAGTTATGTGAAATGCGTTTCGCCAACGCCTAGAGCCTAGGCGCGCTTAAGCGCTCGCTTAGGCGCGCCTTTTTTAACTATGATTGCTATCGTGCATACTGCTTTGCTCTTGTATCACTGTATTTACTCATACAAACTTATTTTTAAATTGAAGGATCCAATCAAAACTCCAATGGCATAGTAGGTATGTTCACACATGTTTCTTTAACAGGCTTGCTCTTATCAATAGCTCTGTTAATTTCAATTTCAATTGTGTATACAGTTGACTTCTCATATCATGCACATTACTAGCATCACAACAGAGCCAATAGTGTCGTTGTACATGTAGACCCGTGGTACCCATATGAAATCTTGTTGTGCCGTGTAGTTGCCCACGCTTTGTATTCTTTCACTACTGCTTTTTCTTGAACTGATATGATGTGAACTGTGTCTCTATTTTGATTTGGCAAGACAATACAGTGACCATAGGACATAGATATATGTTTGTTTGATGCTTTTATTATGTACTAGTACTTGGCAATAGAAGACTTGGTAGTTTAATCATGTCCACCTTACTAATGAACCAGTTCACCGAAATGAGTTTCATATACTAGTACATGCTAAACCTGTTATGTGTCTGCTTGTTTCTTCTTTTAGAATGTTGACAGAATATTGGGGAAGAGTGCCTTATTAAGCAATGGTAAAGGAAGTAATGCGATAAGGTTCAGATAGTGACACATCCTTGTTGGTTCTCAACAAAGCCGATAAAACAGCTAAGGAAGACTATCTCAAGACAACGAGACAACCCCAAAGTCCTGTCTTGGTTTAGTGTTCGAAGCATCGCCACTACCGCATGCACAAGCTATTCAAACTCACCGTCTCGAATCAGTTCAGTTTCTTGATTCTCAACTACAAGATGAAAGACATCAATCACCGTGGTTATGACAAGAAGCGAAGGATCATGGAAGTCCTTGGAGCATTTAGATGCATACTTTCCGTGCAATAGCAAGCGTTGGAGGATTTTAGCGCCAAACAGGACAAAGCTAATAAACTTGCTAAGCTTATTGCCAGCATGGTGGATACCATGTTTCTTCAGCTCTTCCGGGTTGTTTCATTATGTTTTGTTTTGCTGCCGCATTTATTTGCACCGTGGCCAATTTTGACGGCCAAAGTATGTAATATGCTGCTTTGTTCCTTATATTTGCACCGGTGGCAAATTTTGATGCCCAAAGGATGTAATATGTGTAATAGCGTAATAGGCTAGCGTTAATTGCTTGCTTATTTATTTCTTATTGTCTTGTTTAGTTGTTTGCTTGTAGTCACCGCAGCTTCTTTTTCTCGTGTTTTCTAGTGGCCACAATAACCTATTTTTGGAAACTAGGCCAAAATAATCATGGCAACACACGGACTGTTGTAACCATGGGCCTCCTGTGGGCCGTATGATCCATGGGCCTTCTACGGGCAATAGGATCCATTGGCCTTCTATACGAGCCGTAGGATCCATTGGCCTTCTACAGGTCGTACGATCCATGGTCCTATTACGGGCCGTAGGATCCATGGGCCTTATCATCTTTTCGCCAATCATGGGTTGTACTATTCATGGAAAATAATGGGCCGTTAATAGGCCGTATTTGATAACTCTATGAAAATAGCCCAACAGGTTTTTTTGACATGAAAACGGCCCAACGTATTAACGGGTAACAAACGGGCTGTCGGTGTCAAAACCGGCGGATCTCGGGTAGGGGGTCCCGAACTGTGCGTCTAGGCGGATGGTAACAGGAGACAAGGGACACAATGTTTTTACCCAGGTTCGGGCCCTCTCGATGGAGGTAAAACCCTACTCCTGCTTGATTAATATTGATGATATGGGTAGTACAAGAGTGGATCTACCACGAGATCAGAGAGGCTAAACCCTAGAAGCTAGCCTATGGTATGATTGTTGTTCGTCCTACGGACTAAAACCCTCCGGTTTATATAGACACTGGATAGGGTTAGGGTTACACAGAGTCGGTTACAATGATAGGAGATCTACATATCCAGACGCCAAGCTTGCCTTCCACGCCAAGGAAAGTCCCATCCGGACACGGACGAAGTCTTCAATCTTGTATCTTCATAGTCCAGAGTCCGCCAACGGTGATAGTTCGCTATCCGGACACCCCTAATCCACGACTCTCAAGAGTCCCCTAACCAGGCTTCAATGGCGACGAGTCCGCGCGATAGATTGTCTTCGCATTGCGAGGTGGGTTCTTCTCCAAATTCCATATACTTGTCGAATAGTGTCCGGCTTCGATAAATGCTGCGCCCTTGGCTTCCACGCCCAATAATGGCCATCTTCCACGTGTTTGAATGAATGCGAAAAACCAGGGTATTTTTACACTTATCACACTAGCTGCGCAAATGAGCCGCCTATAAAAGGGACGAGGATCTAGATCTGAGTCATACCATCCCTTCATGAAGCTTTCATCGGAGCGCCTCGACAAAAAATCCATTCCATCATGGACAATGACGCTCCTCCTTCGCGCCCCCAGCCCTCAGCCTGAAATTGGGAGAGATGCTCACCCCGCATAGCGAGCTAGTGACACTCCAAACCAAGGGATTTCTTCCCCCGGCCTTCATGGTTCCGGTTCGAGCCGGACTCGCCACCTATAAGGGCGGAGAGCAAGCGGAGAGTGTCCCCGATCCCTCCAAAGGAGAGCGGGTATGCTTTATCTCTTATCTAGTAAGAGGACTCGGATTTCCATTTCATCCGTTTCTCCAGGGGCTCTTGGAGTTCTACGGCCTCCAGTTGCACCACCTTACGCCTGCCTCCATTTTGCACCTTGCGGGCTTCGTGGCCCTTTGCGAACTGTTCTTGGGCGTCGAGGCTCATTTTGCGCCGTGGAAGAGATTATTCTGCCTTGTACCCCGTTCTCATGAGGGGTCAATATATCAAGTGGGCGGAGCCGAGCTATGGCGCATCGCTAGGACCGGATATCTATCCGAACCCTGAAGAAGGCGTCCAAGACTCGCCGGAATGGTTTTATATGAAGACGCCCCACCGCCGGATCCTGTTCGGATCGGTGTCCCGGAGTTCAGCAATGCTCCTTTGAAGAAACGCCTCGAGTTGGCGCCATGAGCTCCTGAGGGAAGACGACAGGATGTCTCTTTACCGATGAGCCGAATAAGATTGTTAGCTCATTTCGACTGACCATGATCGTGTCATGGCCACATGTATTATGCAGGGTGCAGCCGCCGCAAAGATAGGGGCCACCCATGTGGGATTTCAACGGGAGGACGATGCCACCCGTCATGGTCAGATGGGGCCGGATCGTCACCGATCCGGTGAAGACCTTGTCCGCGCTATCCAAGGGAGAAGAGGAAGATTTTCTCCGCGTCACCCATTGAACGGATTTTCTATGAACAATCCTTGAAGCTGGGTAAGCGGACATTTCTTTTTGCACATCCAACCAGATTCCCATGGTTAGGTATCTCATTTTGTGATTTTGACGCAGAACCGCGCCAGCCGTAAAAGACATAAACAGCCCGCTTCCACAACCCGAGGATCCGAACGGCCTCGATCCGCCTCCCAAGAGGATCCGGACATATTGGTGGAGCTGATTGATGGGGTATTTCACCAACCGAGCATCGATAATGCCTTGCTGCCATTACGGCCGACACTCGAATACTTCCAGCCTCACAGTAATCGAGACCGAGGTCCCAATACTCCGATAATGACCCATATGTGCTTATTTTTATCACCGATACCAATGGTGTTTCGCAGAGGGTGCCTTCGAGGCAGGAGGCCGAGCTCATGCGCCTAGCCAACAAGGGCAGCACGCCCCGCAGGCTAAAAAAGAAGTGCGGTCCGGATCAAACGCCTCCGCAACGGTGTGGCGCGTCACCATATTCCCAGGATTGATTCCTGGAAGGCATACTAACGCTGGTGCTTTTTTCAAGAAAAATAGCGCTCCCCGGACTGTGTCCGGAGAGGTTGCCAATCGAGCCTCCGCCAGCCAGGCTCCAAAGCCGGGTCCAGAAGCGGAGGCAAGCACGAGGCCTGCGTCGGATGCTCCTCCGACAGAGGATGTCGACAGATTGTCCGCCACCAACTCCGAGGTGGAGAGCGCCATGAATCACAAAGCGCCGCCGACAGTTCTTCGGACGACAGCCCCAAGAGGCATTGAATGCCTCCAATTGGAGATGCGCACTGCGTGCCGCCAAGATGGTCTAGCCAGAGCCACGGAGCAAGATGTAAAGGACATACGGTGAGGAAATTTGACGGTTATATATGCCAAGAGTCTCCCGAGACTTAAAATAGTTAGAATAACTGATTTAAGGATCATTTGTTATGTAGGATCTTACAAAAAGAATACCCGATCGTCCCAGAGCTTGAAGAATGCAAGACCCAACTTGAGGCTGCACTAGCCGCTAGAGGGGGAGCCACAGAGACCCCCTCTGGTAATATATGCTTCAAAAGATAAGTAGTTTGTGAAGTGCGGCGTGTGTGTAAATCTGACAATAATATTGCAGATGGCGCCGGACTAGATCCGACAAGCAACAACTCTTGCGCCGTTGAAGGTCAAGCGAGAATGTGCTTACAAGGGTGAGGCAAGAGAAAATAATCTCCAGATGCCAACACCCAGCTGGGTGAGGAACTAAAGGATGTTCGTGCTCACTGTCCGACTCAGTGAAGGAGAAATCGGCACTTCGCCGCGGCATTTATAGTAAGTTCTTGAGTGAACTTTGAAAACAGTTCATGAGGAAGTCAACTAATAGAGTTATGTCTGTAGGTATGCTCACGGTCGCCCCGCAGAGGAAATGCCCGGTTCCACGGGTGACCTTCTTCCCGAAGTTATTGCAACCGCATCGAACGAAGTTCGGCAGGTGATGAAAGGCGCCGCCAGGCCTTGTGGCCATCTATCTCCCTGCCCAAGGCCTTGGAGAGCTTGCAGAGAAGCTTCAGGAGCACGGCGGCGCTCCGACTATGGAAGATATTGGCCTGTCGCCAAGGCGCCTGGGAGGCCTGGGCCATGGTGAAGACG
The DNA here is from genome assembly GCA_021605205.1 of Aegilops longissima. Lineage (NCBI taxonomy): Eukaryota > Viridiplantae > Streptophyta > Magnoliopsida > Poales > Poaceae > Aegilops > Aegilops longissima. The sequence goes on from CM038682.1 coordinate 332,089,006, forward strand.
CGTAGACGGTTATGGACCCAAACCACATGGCCGAGGTAGGACCTGGGGGGCCCGGACGAGAAGGAGATCCTGTGAGTTTAGTGTACGCCAAGTAGAGTTGGCCGCAAGTATTCCCAAAGAGGATCAGTAAACTAGATAGCCTATTAGATGGCATTGAAGAGGAATACAATCACCAATTTGACTATGTAATTTAAAATGACATGTAAAATGCCTTCTAGCTGGATTGTAGATCGCTTGTCGAGCGGACCTTTTCGCTTCAACCTCGGGGCCCAATCGTCTGAGTGTGTCCAATACCTCGCGGTTATGTAAAAACCAGGGCATGCGTGGAGACTAGGCGTAGGGGTCATGAGTGCTTTATCGCATAAGTGCCCAACTAGTTATGTTATATTACATGGTTAGCAAGAAACATCTTCCAGGAGAATAGTTCCGTTAGGGTTTTTTTCTCGGGAGGCATGCCCTAAAGTGCATGTCCTGACCAAGAAAAAGCGTAAAAGCATCCGGGGCAGATAAATAAAAATAAAAATCGCCTTTTAGTTCACCGACTGAATATTCCCTTAAGAACGCTTAGCTTTCGCTTCACCCAGTCTGAGGTACACGTCCGCTGACCCGGGCGGTAATAATCGCAGAGGTGCTCCTTTACCACCTAGCCAACAATCGGGAACGAGGGGTAAGCACAGGAGCCAGGCAACCCAGCTTGGCCAAAACTTAAGTCATATCGATGCATATAATGGTGAATAAAAGGTACATGCGGAAGTGTGACACATGTGTTGGGCATAAAGCCTGTATAAGTAAGCTTATGTTAGAGAAGCCCCCAGGTATAATGAGCGCGGATAGCGCGTCAAGTGTGTGCGAACAATGCACGAACGAGCCTTTAACGGCTTCGGAAAAAAGGAGGAAGCAGGAGAGAAATAAAAGACAGCTTAAAGTATAAAATATAGACGGAGGAAGGAGACGAACTCAGAATCCGCGCTAGGCGAGAATCTTCGGAGACGGGCTGCGCTCCATGGGTTCGCTCGAGTCGGTTATCCGATGTGTTTCGCAGACGGTATGCTCCGCCGGTCGACTTGGTCGATGATGAAGGGGCCCTCCCATTTGGGCTTGAGTTTGTCCTTTTCTTGTCCGCAGCGAGAACTAGTTCGCCAACGCTGTAAGCTTTGGCCCGCATTTCCTCGCTTTGAGATCTTCGAGCTGCTGTTGATAGAATGCGGAACGAACTTTGCCACGCCGCTCCTCCTCCAAGGCATCCAACTGTCCCGCCGACGAGCTCGCTTCTCTTTCTTCGTATATGCGCACGCCGAGGTGAGTCATGAATTATGTCGCAGGCAAAACTGCATTCGCGCCAGATACCATAAAAATGGTGTGAATCCGTAGTGCGATTCGGCGTGGTCCGCAGCCCCGTAGTACGGAGTCGAAGCTCTCAACCCAAAGGCGGTTAGATTCCTTGAGGGACCGCACTAGTCCGGGTTTAATGCCGCCATGATTAGACCATTTGCTCGCCGACTTGACCGTTAGTTTGGGGGTGATAGACTGAAGCGTAGTCGAGCTTGATGCCCATGTTTTTGCACCAGAGTTTGACCTCGTCGGCCGTGAAGTTCATGCCGCTACCAGTGATGATGTTGTGGGGGACGCCGTAACGGTGTACTACCCCTGATATGAAGTCTATCACCGGTCCGGATTTGGCCGTCTTTACAGGCTTGGCCTCTATCCATTTGGTGAATTTATCCACCATAACCAATAGGTATTTTTGCTTCTGGGTTCCTCCTTTAAGGGGCCCAACCATGTCAAGCCCCCAGACCGCGAAGGGCCAGGTGATGGTATAGTTTTGAGGGCGGTGGGTGGCATGTGGCTTTGATTAGCAAAGAGCTGGCAACCGACGCATCATTCGACTAAGTCTTGAGCATCTGCCCGGGCCGTCGGCCAATAAAATCCTGTACGGAAGGCCTTGCCTACAAGGGCCCGGGCTGCGGCATGGTGCCCACCGAGTCCGGCATGAATTTCAGCCAGGAGATTCCGCCCTTCCTCTTCGGAGATACACCTTTGAAGGACTCCGGTTGTGTCTTTAGACCGCCACACTATGCAGCGGGCCTCGTTTTGGTCCTCCGGAAGTTCCTGCCTAGTTAGGTAGGCTAGGAATGGTTCTGTCCACGGGGCAATGACTGCCATTATTGCGTGGGCTGACGGTGTTATTTTGTTGGCGGAACCACCAACTATGTTGGAATGTTCGGTGTGGGGCAGTGTGGTTGGGTCTGGGTTGTTTCGAGCCCCTCAAACCGAGCTGACATTTTTAGGACGGCATTGCGATAAGCTGCCATTTTCGGATCCTTGGGATCAAAGTCCCCATCTATTTGGGATATCGCGAGGTTCGAATCCCCACGCACCTCTAGGCGTTGAATGCCCATGGAGACTGCCATCCGGAGACCATGTAGAAGGGCCTCGTATTCGGCTGCCTTGTTGGAGTCCGTGTATATTATTTGAAGTACGTATTGGACTGTATCTTCGGTTGGGGACGTCAGAACGACGCTAGCTGTCGGTGTACTAGAGTAGGGGTACCCTAGTATCCCGAACTCGTGCACGGGCAGTTGCAGACCTCGCTGCAGGGCCGCCCGGTGACTGCTAAGTTCTCCACGGCTCCTTTGGAGCCATTCAAGAATGAAGTATTCAAGGCCCCGCAAGAGGAGCTTGTCGGGAAGGCCGCCAAGGCACGGCGAAACAAGGCCCCGCAAGAGGAGCTTGCCGAAGGCTTGGTGAGCGACAAGCCCCGAGCGACAAGGATTCAGTCAAGGTAAGGCGCTTGCCGCTGCAAGCAACTCTCTTCATCTCCGCCCAGCTCATCCACCAACGTGTCGCCATGGGGCCATTCCAGCGCAGCGTCAAGAGGCTGTGCAGCCAGCGGGAGCAGCGATAAGCGGCGCCGACAAGCTTACCATCATGGCAAACGGTGGTGCACTTGACGGTCCCTCACAGATCGCTTAGGCGATGTGGACGGCATTTATTGATCTTGTCCCTTGTCACGAGTTAGGTATATGCACCGTATAATCGCATGTCGGTGTACCAACCACTGTTTTTCCATTTATACCTCGTGATACGCTGCCACTGTGGTGACCCCTTGAGCCTATAAAAGGAGGCCCATGTGCAACGTAGAAAGGGTTCGGCTGGTTCGGCTGGTTCGGCTCATTCACTCATCCGAGACCACACTCACTCAAAGCTAGGTTTTGTAGCTCTCATTGCTCCCTAGCAAGAACAAAATATAATCAACCAAGCAGCAGAGGGAGTATTATCTCCCGAGAGCTCCGGCTGGGTAAACTGCTCGTGTGCATCGCTCGATCTGCTCTTCGCAATCTCCGCCCCCCAACCACAAGGGACTCGGTCCGCCAGTCCCATAGGTGTTCGTGGGTCACGATCAGCTTCCCCGACATCGTTGGCGCGCTAGGTAGGGGGCGTCGAGGCTGTGTGAACCTGATCCAGCGGTCACACGAGCAACATCTTCATCAACCTTCATCAACATGCCACCGAAGAAGAAGGCTTCGGTGGCAGCAGAGCCGTCCGCGTCAAACCCACCACCACCGGAGCTGACGAGTGGTGGGGAAGACACTGGCGGAGGAACCGGCGTCTTCGAGGGAGCCCACGACGCTGCCAAGTCCAAGGACAAGGCGGCGCAGACCTCGGCGTCCGGATACGCATCAAGGCCCATCTCAGAGGCGCGAGACTGACAGCGTCATGGTGCTCGCAGCGCCATACGTTCGTTGGGCCAAGATCGAGCTGGTGGATCCAGAGACCCACAAGAGCAGCTCGCGCGTCAACAGGCTGGTGCGAGCGGGGCACGGTCGCCTGGACGGGATGCTGCTCCTTCTAATATATTTAGAAGTCCGAGCACATCCCGCTCCTCGCACCGTTCGCCATTGCCGCCCACCACTCAAGCGGAAGCTTTGGCGCGGGCTCAACTACTCCTGGATTACCCCCCAATGGTTGACAAGGTCGACGAATGGAGGGCCACCATCCAAAGCCTCATCGGCTTTGCCAACGGCGACACTCCACGGCAACCAACTGCATCCTTGCCGCGGCGAGACGACAAGGCACGAGCCGGTGGCGATGAGACCTATGGGGGTGCAACCACCATGCACTCCCCATCCAGAAGGCCAAGATCACCAGCTCCTCGGATCCACCTCGACAGCGACTCCACCGCGTCATCGGATCCACGAGCTCGCCGTGATCAGCGCCAAGTTCTTCAAGAACGGCAACAAGAAGACGCTCGAACTCGCATCGAGCGCCGAAGAGAAGCGCGCGCCAATCCGACCAGCGGTTGGGCCCGGCGTCGACATGCAAGCGCCAGGGGAACCAGTGACTTGTCCGCGACGTGGTAGGTTGCCCTGCGCTCACTCGTGAGCTGCGGCAAGTCCAAAGGGTCTGACAAGAAAAACTTCAAGCCGAGATGTGCGAGAAGTATGATGGCAGACACACCCATCGGAGTTCCTCAAAGATCTACACCATTGCGGTGCAGGCTGCGGGGGGACGAGACGACAAGATCCTCGCCAACTACTTCCCGCCGGTACTCAAGCCAAATGTCGATCTTGGCTCATGCACTTGCTTGACAGTTCCATATCTTCTTGGCAGATTCAGGCTATCAGCTTGTTGGCGCTTTCACAGCGGCCACAAACCTCATGGCCAAGAGAGTGACCTTCACTTGCTCGCCTGTATGAAGGAGAGTCCTCGCAAGTTCATTCAGAGATTCAGCCGTGCACTACAACATCCCAGATGTCCACCCTGCCGGGTGATCAGCGCGCTTCATCGTAATACGCGGAACCCTGTGATGAGGGAGGAGATGGCGATGTGCAAAGTCAAGGACGCCGAGGAGCTATATGCCCCGGCCGACAAGTGTGCACGCGCCAAGAAGGGAGAAGACTCTGGGAGAATGCGTACAGGATCTGACAGTGAGGAGACCGCCTCGGCAAAGAAGAGCCGGCGGCGGAACAACAGAAAGAAGAAGAGCAAAGAGGTACTAGTTGTCGAGCAGTCCGGCAACGGAGGTGGCTCCAAGAAGGCCAAGGTTGGTGGCTCCGGCAAGGAGGTTGCCGCTGACACTGACCGCCAAGCTGTGGCAGCCGCCGACAAGCAGTGACAGCTCCAACAAACAGATCGCAAAATTCACCGCACTAAGGGCCATGACCTCTAGAGCTGCAAGAAAGTCGAGCAGCTTGTTGAACTGCGAAGGCTGAGTACGAAAGCGGCGTAGACAAGGAGAAGGCCCAGAAGGTGCAGGGCAGCTAGCAAGAAGAGACCCGCCGGGAGGACGCCTGCAAGGCCAAGCAGCGGCAAGGAGACAGACCTCCCGCCGCGCGACAAGGATGAAGACGAAGATGATGATGAAGATATGGAAGACGATGAAGCTGATGAGCAGGAGTTTCGTAAGGCAACAGAGGTTCTTCATGTTGACGATGGTGCTTCTTCAGATACCTCGCACCGCCAACTCAAACAAAGGATGCGGAGGTTAATGCAGCAGTAACCATCCGTGAGAGTCACGAGACCTCAAGTGGTCCAGCATGCCTATCATCTTTGATATTGAGGACCACCCTGATCACATAACCGCGGTCGGGTGTTTGCCGATGTTGGTCTCACCAACTATCCGCAACCTCAAGGTCACCAAGATGTTAGTTGACGGCGGGGCCGGCTTAAACCTGATCTCCTCCGCAGTGCTCCAGAAGCTTCAAATCCCTGACAGCAAGCTCGAAGAGACTGGCACTTTTCAAGGAATCAACCCAAGAAGGAGCAAGCCGAAAGGGAAGATCACATTGCCGGTAACATTTGGCAGCAAACTGAATTTCAGAACTGAGAGGGTCACATTTGACGTTGCTGATTTCCCATTGCCCTACAATGGAATACTTGGCCGTCCAGCACTCGCCAAGTTCATGGCAGCCTCTCATTATGCATACAATCTGCTCAAGATGCCCGGCCCGATAAGTGTCATTTCTGTTCATGGCGACAAGAAAGATGCTCTTATCTGCGCCGACAAGAGTTACCGGAAGCAGCAGCTGCGATGTAAAGCAAGTCACTTGTCACTGAAGCTCCCGGGGAAGAAGAAGACCAAGTCCGCAAGAGCTCGATGCCCACTCCGCAAGCGCACCTCTTCGGAGTGCTGCGCCACCGCCGAGGACGCACCATCGAGCTCCACCGCAAGTGCAAGAAGATGATGGCAGCTCCGCCAAGACCAAGAAAGTGCCCGCAAGGAGGACGGCAATCGGTGGTACCTTCACCATCGCTGCCACTCTCGACCCTAAATAGGAAGGCGAGCTCGTTGCTTTCTCGCTGGCGAATGTCGATGTGTTTGCATGGCAACCATCTTACATCCCCGTGTTCCTGTGAAAGTAATTGAGCACCACCTAGCTGTCTGTCCTCATGCGCGGCCCGTCAAGCAAAAAGTCAGGAAGCAGGCAGTGGAGCGCCAAGAGTTCATTGCAGAAGAGATCAAGAAGTTGGAAGCAGCAAGCCTTGTCAGAGGAGTGCTCCATCCCACATGGTTGGCCAATCCAGTAGTTGTACGCAAGGCAAATGGGAAATGGAGACTTTGTATTGACTTCACGATGTTAATAAAGCTTGTCCCAAAGACCCATTCCCTTGCCGCAGATAGACCAGATTGTTGACTCCACAAAATGGATGTGATTTGCTTTCATTTCTTGATGCATATTCAGGATATCATCAGATCTTCATGGCGTAAGAGGATGAAGAGAAACCGCATTCATTACACCATGTGGCACATACTGTTTCATACGGATGCCTTTCGGTTTGAAGAATGCTGGTTCAACGTTTGCAAGAGTGGTCCATGACACTTTTGAGCCACAAATGCACAGAAATGTAGAAGCTTACATGGATGACATAGTGGTCAAGAGCAAGGACAAAGCAACTCTGGTTCAAGATTTGGATGAGACCTTTGCAAATCTGCACCATATCAACCTCAAGCTCAACCCCGAGAAGTGCGATTTGGAGTTCCTTCCGCAAGCTTCTCGGTTCTTCGTGGTCTCGAGGGGAATTGAAGCCAACCCGACAAGATTAAGGCCATTGAGCAGATTGAAGCACCAAAGCGCGCCAAGGATGTTCAAGACTTGCCGGTTGCGTGGCTGCTCAAAGCAGGTTTATCTCTAGGTTCTGCTGAAGCGCCTCGCCATTTTTCAACATTTTGAAAAGGCAGGTCCAATGAAATGGACTCGGCGGAGGCTGCGCTGCAGGATTTAAAGAGGTACCTGTCCTCCACTCCAATACTTGTCGCACCTAGGCCACAAGAGAAGTTGTTGCTATACATAGCAACAACCAATCAAGTCGTTAGTGTTGCGTTAGTAGCAGAGAGGGAGGCGAACGACGAGCCGGCAACCATGGCGATGCATCCAGCGACAAGCAGGGGCTTCTCCGTCAAGCTCGTCCCGACAAGGACGGATCTGCGCGATTGCGAAAAGATTCGTAAAAGGATGGTGCAGCGCCCAGCCTACTTTTGTCGCCCCTTCGCAGGGGCTAGATCAAGGTACTGCGTGCGAAGTTGCTTTTCGCCTCCTCATGGCCTCGAGAAAGCTGCGCCATTACTTCCAAGCACACAAGATAACAGTTGTCACCGCTTCCGCTGAAGAGGATATTGCAAAATCCGTAAGCAACAGGCAGGATTGACGAGTGGGCACTGAACTGCCAAGCTTTGGCCTCAAGTTTGAAAGCACTTCAACTATCCGCAGCGTAGCATTGGCAGAATTTATAGCAGAGTGGACGCCAACGCAAGATGAAGAAATTCCAGACGAGCATCCCCGCCAAGGAAACAAGTAAAGAGTGGCTGATGTATTTTGATGGTGCCTTCGCTGCAGCGCGCCGGTGCCGGGCGTGTCGCTTATCGCACCCACCGGAGAGCACCTCAAGTACATAGTCCAGATGCACTTTCCCAAGGAGCAAGCAACAAATAATACTGCAGAGTATGAAGGTTTGCTTGCCGGTCTCAGGATTGCAGTGGACCTTGGGATCAAGAAGCTTATTATCAGGGGTGACTCGCAGCTTGTTGTCCACCAAGTAAACAAAGATTATCAGAGTCCATTGATGGAAGCCTACGTCGATGAAGTGAGGAAGCTAGAAGAGCACTTTGAAGGTTTGCAAATGGAACATGTTCCAAGAGCTCAGAATGATATTGCCGATGGCTCGTCAAAGTGTGCCGACTCAAGTTACTCCGTGGAACCAGGAATTTTGTGCTCAAGCTGACTCAACCAACTGTAACACCATCAACTCGGACAGAACAAGAAGAGGAAGTTGGTTTCGGTGACTACTTTCCCAGAGCCCCTCGCCGCCGCCAAGAAGGTCCCCAAAATCAACACAGATATCGCCGAGGAGCAGTCCGCCCGACAAGTCCTAGGGTTTGTTTCACAAGCTGACGCCCCGACAAGTTTTGCTCCCGTAAGCTTGCCGGGATCATCAAGCTCCGCCGAGCCGCAGTTTCTTCCGTGAAGCTGATGTTCCCAGATCGGCATATGTGCCTTTAGTTCTTGTTGTCGAGCCGCAAGCTCCAACATGGGCACAGCAGATCGCCCATTTCCTTCGCACAGAGAACTTCCCAAGAGCAAGAAGAAGCGGAAAGAGTAGCCCGGCAGTCAAGTATGTACCAGTTTGTTGACAACATCCTGCATGTAAGAAGACTCAACGGTGTGAAATTGAAGTGTATTTGCCGGAAGATGGACAGAGGCTGTTGGCGAGATACACGGAGGCATATGTGGTCACCACATTGGCGCAAGAGCACTTGCCGCAAAGCTTCCGCAAGGTTTCTTCCGCCGAAGCCCTCCAGATGCAACCGCACAAGTAACCAAGTGTGAAGCGTGCTGCCCATTCCAAGCAGATACACCAGCCAGCTCAAGCTCTCCAGACGATCCCTTTATCCTCGCCATTTTCGTCTGGGGTCGACATCCTCGCCCCTTTCCCCGAAGTTGTCGGGGCTTTGAGTACTTGTACGTCGTAATCGACAAGTTCACAAAGTGGCCGGAAGTGGAAGCAGGAGGAAGGTGACAAAGACAAGCAAGCAAGTTCTTCAGTCAATTGTTTGCCGCTTTGGGATTCCTAACAGATCATCACCGACAACGACACACAATTCACGAGTCGCACCTTCATGCAAGACGCCCAAGATCTTGGCGCCAAGGTCTGCTTTGCTTCGCTGCTCATCCAAGGAGCAACGGTCAAGGTAGAGGGCAAACGCTGAAGTGCTGCGAGGACTCAAGACCAGAACTTTCGACAGATGCGCAAGTGCGGAAGAAACTGGATTGAGGAGCTGCCGGTGGTTCTTGGTCGATCAGACGACGCCAAATCGAGCCACCGCCGACACCTTTGCTCTAGTCTATGGAGCAGAGGCAGTTCTCCCCACGGAACTCAGATACGGGTCACCTCGAGTGCTCGCTATGATGAGTTGAGCAAGAGCAGCTGCGACAAGATGACGCCGCTGCTCCTTGAGGAGGATCGCCTTCAGTGTTGTCGACGAGCTGCTCGTTACCAAAGCAAGCGCCATACCGCTACCATAGCCGCAAGGTTAATGCCGAAAGCTTCGAGGAAGGCGACCTTGTTCTTCGGCGATTCAATCCACCAAGAATTCCAACAAGTTGACGCCGGGGGAAGGCCCTTATCGGGTGAAACGAGTCACTAGGCCTGGCGCTGTCCGCTTTGAGACCAAGATGGCGCCCGTGAGCAACTCCTGAATATAGAGCATCTTCGAAGTTTTACCTATAGGCGCGTTGCCGGAACCTATTCCGCAACCACCCTTTTGTACAAGTCTTGCCGCTGTTGCATGTAATCCTTTGTACAAAGCCGGGCGCAGACCCCGCATCAAGAAGCTCATGTGTTGCACACAACTTGTCAAATGCATGCTTTCATAATCCTTTATGCATGCGTTATCTAACATCTTGTGCAGCATCCACACCCGTAAGCAATAACGAGCCACTAGGCTCCATAACTTTATTTTCTCTTCTTTCTTCTCAAAGAAGGAAGGTCCTTCGCCCACAAGTTAGCCAGGGGAAGGAGAAGATAATGGTGTGGACGCCAAGTGTCGCCGAGGAAGTATCGCTTTGTCGGAAGCTTAACGATGTAAAAGCTAAGTTGCCAAAGTTTGAGCAATCTGTTTTAAATTTTTAAGTTATCTTCCTCGAACGATAGTACTTTGTATGGAAAACCAGCGCGAATGAACTAACTCGCGACTGGTTTGCGCCTTACTTTGTTTCGAGTCCGCCAACAACTTAAGTGAGCTGCAACCAGTTATGATAAGGTTGCTTGTCGGAGGCGGCATCGCCAAAGAAGTTGCCGACGTTCCGACTCAGCCATGCAAAGGTGCTACCACAAGTTCCCTAAAAAGCGAGGGCACAAACATACAAAGGAAGAAATCGAGTAAAGGAAATAACATTGCGATCGCTTGCCTAAGATAGAGTATATTACAAAATGACTTGTCGCAGATCTAATAAATTGTTCTCCGAACATGGTCTCGCAGCGACAAGGGAAAGATAAACTTGGCGGCCTAGTCTACGCGGGTCGCCATCAACCCTCTTGACTCCACTCACCCTGTCCACAATGGTGCGATAAGGGCCTTGAGCGCTTCAACGCCAAGCAGCTTGGCGGCAGGACTTGAGGACGCTTGGCCGACGCCTGGATTGCGGAAGGCCACCTTCATCGGCACCTTCAAGAGCCCTCAAGACAGATTTGGCGCGACTCGCGGCCAGCTACTTTGGGATCTCCTCCCGAGCCACTGGAGAGCCGCCAACACGCCTTGAAGAACAGCTGAGCTTGGCGCTAGGTCGAGATGCTCATCGGTGGAGTACCCGAGATCCACCATCCCCATCTCCATCAGCCCTTGTCAATGGCGGTGGCGGTATCCACAAGACCCTCCGTCCAAAGGCATCACATTCTCTTTGAAGGTTGTATAGGCGTTCGTGGCGGTCGCCAACAGCTCCTTGTTGGCCTTGATCTTCTCCAAAGAAACCCACTTCCGCTCCTGGCGCCGGCCCAGCGCCTCCGCTGGGTAGACAGCTTCAGCTCCAGATCTGCCTTGGAGTCCTTGGCGCGCCGAGTTTTTGATCTTCTCAGCGAGACGGCCCTGCAACTCGCCAAGAGTGTAGGCGCCCTTCTCGCTGTGCTTCAGCGGTGACCTCCTCGCCGCTCTTCCGGAGGGTGGCCTCCACCAAGCGCCACCTCGCCTCTAACTTCTTCTTGGCGGCCTCGACAGCCGCCGGCGTCCTTTGCCTCCTTGAGTGCTCCGCCGATTGATTGCTCGCGCTGCCGCAAGATCTTCCTCATAGCTGTCGAGGTTGATCTTCCGCTGCGCCACCGCCTTCTTCTTGCAGATAGCTTCGCGCCGCAAGCCTTTGCTGCTCCTCGACTCGCCTTCTCCAGATGAAGGCCGCGCGCCTCAGCAAGTTGCTCCCACGCTCGCTATGTCCCGGAGAGTTTTTGTTGGCGCCGCCGAGCTCTTCTCGCGCTTCTCCATGTCAGCTCCGCCCGCGACAAGTGCTTCCTCGACTCCAGCTTAGCTTGTCGCACGGTAGAGCGACAGAGCTTCTTCGCAGCTGCTCCTCGGACTTGTCACCGCTGCTGCTTACGCACAACTAGCGACAACCCAGCGGAGGCGAGCAGCTCCTTGTCGAAGGTCTTCCTCGACCGGGCGCCTCGGAGCTTGACGCCCATGGAAGTTTGATGAAGACACCGCCGCCGCCTTCAGATAGGCGCGCGGGCTGGGGCTCTCGAGCCTAGTGCCGATCGGTGGCGGAGGGATCGGCGGTCGGCGAGCGCGCGGCGCCCTGCGCCTCGTGGTCGCCAAGACGACCACTGCACCCTCCCAGCCTTTGCGCCAAGAGCCTTGGCGGCCTCCTCGCCGGCGGACCTATCGGCGCCGCCTCCTCCTCCATGTCAAGGGCGTTGCCATTGTTGCCCGCTGCCCTCCTCGGCCGCAACCTCAGTCTCCATCGCTCTCCGCAGATGGATCTCAAGATCAAAAAGAAAGAACAGCCAAGCAAATGTTCAAAAGAAGAACGAAATAAAAGCAACCTAAGGGAAATTTTCAGGCAAGAAGATTACTCATGATGGGATCTCGTGGGTCGCGGTCTCCACCACCGGAGGATCGCATGGCGCTGCCCCTTGTCGGTGAAGCATCCCTTGTCTGGAGAGGCCTCCCTTGCCGGAGAGCGCCCTTGCCGGAGAATTCTCCTTGGCGCGAAGTTGAAGCAGAGAACTTCGAGTGACTTCCGGGCCTCCGATGAGGCTGCTCGCTCCTACACAAATCAACAAGTCGATATCAGCTGAAGAAGGAGCACCCATGCACACCTAACCGTAAGAAATAAACCAATTACTTACGCTGGGCCAGCCGGGGTTGCTCAGAAGGGTTGCCGGTCCGCAAGGGGTCTCAGACGCGCCCCTGTCAGCCACGGGATCATCTTCGATGACAACCATCGAGTCTTGGCCCTCTTCGATGCTCTTCCGGGCAGCGTCCTGAAAAGGAAAGGGTTCCAATGAAGCAAATCAGATACAAGACAAAACAGCAAATTGAAGAATTACAAGTACAATGACAAGGTCTTACTCTTCTTCCTCCTCCTCGTAGCTGAGAGCGGAGAAGTCGACCGCTTCCACCTCCGTGCGACGAGCTGGAAGAGTGGGCTCCTCGACGCTTGGCGGGTGCCGGAGCCGTGGTCCCGTAGGCCCTGCCCCGTTGTTGGCAGCGTGAGGCGCCCCGCTGCAACAGAGGTTGTCGCGGTGGAGCGCGGCGCCGGGCGAGACGGCTGTTGGCCCTTCCGCCGCCCCGCCACTTCCCGGGTCTTGCGGAGGTGCCTTCTTGGCGGGCCACGGGCTCCTCCCGCTGCAAGTCACCAAGGTGGAGGGAGGCGCCTGCAGGCCTGCTCGCCTCGGCTTCAGCTCGACCTGCTCCTCCGCCGGCAAGCTTTTCTCGGTCGGCAAGGCTTGCCACCGGCTGCCTCCGCCTCCACAACAAGAAACCCAAACTCACCGGGCGGCAAAGAAGCTTCCGCCTCCTCCAGCCTGGTGGCGCGCGCTGCAGCTCGGCGCGGTGGTGTCGCGGGTGAGCCACTTCGCTTGCCGGCATGGATCGGCACTTCTTCCAAGCTGTCAAGAACTGCTGCACGATGTCGCCGACGGGCTCTTGCCAAGTTGGAACGATTCCATGGGAATTGCACAACGGCATCATCGCTGGATGCGTCAAGCGAAGAGTTGTTGCACAAGGAACGACCCCCTCGGCAACATGAACCACTCGGGAGATCTGGTCGGCTTCAACAACTCCAAAAGATCGCATCCAGCTCCAAGACAAGTGAAGTTCCAGCTTGAGGCCTGGGCGCAACCTCATGATGTCCGCCGCTTTGGAACTCCCAAGCAGGCCTCCTCCTTCTGCAAGGGCGCAATGCGGCGCGAAGGAAATCCGCTACCAACAGCACCTACAAAGTGAGCCCGACATGCCTTAGGCGCAAGATCCGGTCACAGCTATCTTCAACCTCGTGATCCTCCGGGCGCAAGTTGTTCCAATCATTGCCGCCAAGACTATGGAGTTTGGCGCTGGGCAGTGAATGGCTGTGGGTTCTCCTCTATGATCCAACACCAATCGGCTCTCCACCTCCCACTTGCTACGAAGCTCCCTCCAGATATGCTCTTTCTTGCCGATCCCGGAGATCCATGCAATCCCTCCCAAGCGGCTCTCCTCTCAACGCTGGGCATGAAGTAGTGGCGAAGAGGGCTACATTTGGGTGGATCCGACAAAGTTCTCAGAAGGTGTGCGAAACTGCCATGGTGAGGACGGCGTTGGGGGTGAAATCAAGGAGGCGGAGGCCGATGTGTTCATGATGTTGCAAAAGAATTGAAAAGGTGGGCAGAGCCCGTAGTAGAAGAAAAGCGCCAAGAAGGGGTACCACGGAAACCTTCTCGGATGCGGCGGCGGAGATCACCTCGTGAGCTGGTGCGCCTGCCTCTCCGCCGACTGTAAGAGGTAGTACAGCTCCCGCAGCTCCCGCGGCGAGGTGGGGTCAGGTGGCCTGCCTTCCGCAGCGCCGCTGAGCCGCCTGCGCCGCCGACTTTCACGCTTTTCCCTTGTCGGCCTTCGGGCCCATGGCGGAGGTGGTGGAGGAGTCCGACGGTGTTGATGGCGCCGTGGCAATGGGGAGGGCGGGCGCCGCTTCTTCAGATTTGAGAAGAAGGGGGAGCGGTGGTTTTTGATGTGACAGAATGGCAAGTGGGCGCCCGCCCTGCTTCCCTGCTTATAAGGAGGGAGAGGGGCGGGCGCCCGCTTTTCCCAATTAAAGAAGGCCCCCACGATCTATCCCACGACGCCACGCTCGGGCGCCAGGCTGCTCGTGGGAGACGTAGGGGTCCGGAGCGAGTAACGACGTTTCTAGGTCAAGCTGTGTGCAGACCGTTTTTGGGCCTGGCCCAACAGCGCCGGCACCGTGTGTGGCTAAGGCCTGGGGCTCTGCCGGTGTACTAGAGTAGGGGTACCCTAGTATCCCGAACTCGCACGGGCAGTTGCAGCACTCAGCGGTAGGGCCGGCCCCGGTGACCGCTAAGTTTCCTCCACGGCTCCTTTGGAGCCATTCAAGAACGGTGATTCAAGGCCCCGACAAGAGGAGCTTGTCGGGAAGGCCAAGGCACGGCGGAAACAAGGCCCGGCAAGAGGAGCTTGCCGGGAAGGCTTGGTGAGCGACAAGCTCCCCGAAAGCGACAAGGATTCAGCCATGGTGGCGCTTTGCGCGCAAGCAACTCTCTTCATCTCCGCCCAGCTCATCCACCAACGTGTCGCCATGGGGCCATTCCAGCGCAGGCGTGTCAAGAGGCTGTGCAGCCAGCGGGAGCAGCGATAAGCGGCGCCGACAAGCTTACCATCGTGGCAAGCGGTGGTGCACTTGACGGTCCTCGCAGCCGTTTAGGCGACAGGACGGCATTTATTGATCTTGTCCCTTGCCGTCGAGTTAGGTATATGCACTGTACATTGTACAAGTCGGTTGTACCAACTACTGTTTTTACATTTATACTCGCTTCACGCTGCCACCTGTGGTGACCCCTTGAGCCTATAAAAGGAGGCCCATGTGCAACGTAGAAAGGGTTCGGCTGGTTCGGCTGGTTCGGCTCATTCGAATCATCCGAGACCACACTCACTCAGGCTAGGTTGTGTAGCTCTCATTGCTCCCTAGCAAGAACACAATATAATCAACCAAGCAGCAGTAGGAGTATTATCTCCGGAGAGCTCCGGTTGGGTAACTGCTCGTGTGCATCGCTCGATCGCTCTTCGCAATCTCCGCCCCCTCCGAACCACAAGGGACTCGGTCCGCCAGGTCCCATAGGTGTTCGTGGGTCACGATCAGCTTCCCCGACACCAGCCCCCAAGCCGACCAACATTTTGGAGCCGTCGAAGTGCATGATCCAGTTGGAATATGCGCCTACTCTTTAGGGAGTTCGGCTTCAGTCCATTCGGCGACGAAGTCAGCCAAAACTTGTGACTTAATAGCTCTCCGTGGCTTGTAGGTTATGTCGAACGGGAGGAGCTCAATGGCCCATTTAGCAATCCGGCTCGTTGCATCGCGGTTGTTTATAATGTCATTAAGAGGTACTTCGGAGGCTACTGTTATCGAACACTCTTGAAAGTAGTGTCGCAGCTTCCGGGATGCCATGAACACCGCGTATGCTATCTTTTGATAATGCGGGTACCGTGACTTGCATGGAGTTAGGACAGTGGGCACGTAGTAAACTGGTTTTTGGAGAGGGAACTTGTGTCCGTCCGTTTTTCGTTCGACAACGAGCACCGCACTTACAACTTGATGGGTTGCTGCGATGTATAATAGCATTGGTTCTCCCATGTTGGGCGCGGCCAGGACCGGATTTGTTGCCAATATGGCTTTGATTTCTTCAAGTCCGACCGTGGCGGTATCCGTCCACTCGAAGTGTTCGGTGCATCGGAGGATGCGATAAAGGGGTAATGCCTTTTCTGCTAAGCGGGAGATAAAGCGGCTTAGAGCCGCCACGCATCCGGTCCATTTTTTTTATTTGTTTGAGGTCTTTGGGGATATCCAATTGTGACAGAGCTCGGATCTTGGCTGGGTTTGCTCCAATTCCTCTACCGGATACCATGAAGCCCAAGAGCTTTTCAGCTGGTATGCCGAAAACGCATTTTTCGGGGTTGAGCTTGATGTCATATGTTCGGAGATTATCGAATGTGAGCCTCAAGTCGTCGACTAGGGTTTCGACATGCTTGGATTTGACGACCACATCGTCTACGTATGCCTCCACTGTTTTGCCGATCTGGTTTGCCAGACATGTCCGAATCATGCGCTGATATGTTGCTTATTGGCGTTTTGAGCCTCAAGGGCATTGTGTTGAAGCGAGAATGGGCCGATGGAGGATGAATGCCGCTATGGCTTGGTTTGGCTCGCATCTTAATTTGGTGGTAGCCGGAGTATGCGCCGAGGAAACACAATGAATT
Source organism: Aegilops longissima (assembly GCA_021605205.1). Lineage (NCBI taxonomy): Eukaryota > Viridiplantae > Streptophyta > Magnoliopsida > Poales > Poaceae > Aegilops > Aegilops longissima. The sequence continues at coordinate 332,105,456 of CM038682.1, forward strand.
GTGTCCATGGTAGCGCCGATAATTTCATCGACGCGGGGAGGGGAAAGGATCCTTTGGGAAAGCCTTGTTAAGGTCTTTAAAATCGACACATAGGCGCCTGTGATTTGTCCTTCTTGGTACCATTACCAGGTTTGCTAGCCGGCCATGGATGTTTAATGTCTCTGATGAATCTGGCCTCCAATAGTTTGGCTAGCTCCTCTCCCATGGCCTGTCTCTTGGGTTCAGAGAAACGCCGAAGAGCCTGTTTGACTGGCTTGAATCCTTTTAGGATATTTAGGCTGTGCTCGACCAGCCGGCGTGGGATTCCTGCCATGTCTGAAGGGTGCCAGGCAAAAATGTCCCAATTTTCGCGTAGGAATTCTCGTAATGCGGCATCCACATCATGGTTTAATTGTGCCCCGATGGAGTCCGTTTTTGTAGGGTCCGTTGGATGGACTTGGAATTTGACTATTTCGTCTGCCGGTTTAAAAGAGGTGGACTTGGATCTTTTATCGAGTATCACATCGTCCATGTTCACCGTGGAGCGCAGCGTAGTGAGTTCCTCTGCCGCTAGGGCTTCGGATAGTGCCTCAAGGGCAAGTGCGGCTGTTTTATTTTCGGCGCGGAGCGCTATGTTCGGGTCACTAGCGAGAGTGATAATTCCGTTGGGTCCGGGCATTTTGAGCTTCATGTACCCGTAATAGGGTATAGCTTGAAAAATTGTGAATGCCTCTCGCCCTAATAGAGCGTGGTATCCGCTGCTGAACGGGGCCAGTTGGAATGTGACCTCCTCGACCTATAATTGTCCGGCGTGTCAACACCACATCCAGCAGATCTTTCCTGTACAACATGCTTCTCGACCGGGATTATTCCTCTAAAGGTTGTGCTACTTTGCTCAATGCGGCACCAGTCTATTTCCATTTTTCAAGGGTTTCCTCGTAGATGAGGTTTAACCACCGCCGCCCATGAGTACCTTGGTAAAGCGAAAGCCGCCCACTATTGGACCGAGGACCAATGCGGCCGGTGCTCGGGCTGTTTGATTTTAGGTTCACATCGCATTAAAGGTAATAGCCGTGTCACCCATGGATTTATTGTTACTATCTGGTAGACTTCGCAAGGCTGCGGAGTGTTCGCTTCCGCATATTATTTGATGTGAAAGTATCAAGACCGTTAATACCGTCATCGGTATTGCTGGGCTGGTGCTTTGTAGCTAAAAGCTCTTCGCCACTTTTGGCCACTGCCGAGTATCCAACATGCTCTAAGGCAATGAGTTGGAGTGGCGTCGGCTATGAATTTTGCAGGTCCATTGAGCCATCCCTCCAAAGACGGTTCCATGCCCTTTGGGGGTTTTTGCTTTTGGTATGTAATCCAGTGCTCGTGATGATGCACCCTTTTATTTTGGACTAGGGTCGATTCGGGGCGGATTATCCCAAAATTTGATTTCGGTTTTCCAGCGCTCTCCATCGCAAGCAGCACTTTTGTACTATGGACGCCAAGTCGTGAAGCGTGTAATTTCAATGATGACTTATGACGCTTAGGATTCCTTGTCCGCAATTATTGCGTAAGAATGAGATTGCGCCTCCTCGCGGCAATCCTTTATTCTGTCCATAACCAGGAGGAATCGCCCAAGAATGATGTATCGTTTCACCGGGCTCTTGCCGGGTTTGGGATAGATCGCTATGTTTGGTTGGGCGGTGGAATTAAATTCGAACCCCGCGGTCTAAGATTCAGGCCAAGAAGTTTCGAACTTGGAAGCCTGGGTTCTTGGAGGTTGTCCAATGAATCTAGCCCGCGCCCGACTTTAAGTTCGTGGCTTGAGTGGGTCCTCCTCCGCGGAATCCGCATGGAGGGGTCAGAACCGGACATAGCTAGTCCTTAAGGTAGGAGAAGAGTCACCGTATTGTTCCTCTACCACAGCAACGTGGTGGGTAGCCCGGGAGAGTTGATCTCTCTCGATCGGTCTTAGGCCCAATCTGATCGTAGTCAGAAGCGACTCCTGGCGGCGGCGCGATCCAAGAGCTCGTTTAAGGAAGAGAGCTCCATCGATCTAACTGCTCGGCGAGTTCCGAGTTAACGTGAAGATTGCTTTCGGCGACCCGAGAAGTCATCGCCGCGCGGCGATCAACAGCGCTCATAAGAAAACCGCTTAGTCGGAGAGTTTGGCCGTGGCCAAAGCTCCTTTAGCAACGGTGCCGCCTTTAAAGACGGATGAGGCATCCTTCCGACAGCGACGACACATGCAGGAACTCTCAATGAAAGCACCAATGTCGGTGTCAAACCGCGGATCTCGGTAGGGGTCCCGAATCAGTCGTCCGCGGATGGTAACAGGAGACAAGGGACACAATATTTTTACCCAGGTTCGGGCCCTCTCGATGGAGGTAAAACCCTACTCCTGCTTGATTAATATTGATGATATGGGTAGTACAAGAGTGGATCTACCATGAGATCAGAGAGGCTAAACCCTAGAAGCTAGCCTATGGTATGATTGTTGTTCGTCCTATGGACTAAAACCCTCCGGTTTATATAGACACCGGATAGGGTTAGGGTTACACAGAGTCGGTTACAATGGTAGGAGATCTACATATCCGTATCGCCAAGCTTGCCTTCCACGCCAACGAAAGTCCCATCCGGACACGGGACGAAGTCTTCAATCTTGTATCTTCATAGTCCGGGAGTCCGGCCAACGGTGATAGTTCGGCTATCCGGACACCCCCTAATGCAGGACTCCCTCACGAGATGACTGTAACCACGGGCTGAATTTGGCCCACAAGCAAAAAATGATAGTAACGGGCCGTAAGTAACCGAATGCTAGAAATGAGCCCAAGAATAAATGGGCCCTAAGAAAGCTGAAGGATAACATGGGATGGAAACGGCCCAACGGAATAATGGGTTGTTAATGGGTATAAAGTGATACACTGTTCATTACAGGCCAGTTTTACCACGGGCTGTTAAGGGGTCGAGGGTTACTAAGGGCCTCATATAGGCTGAAAGACGTCATGGGCCATACATGGGCCGGAAGTTAAAATGGGCTAGAATTATATTGGACGGCCCAGATGACGCTACTGGGCCTAATTTGGATAGGCCGCAAACGGGCCCTGGGATAGCGGGGTGTAAATGGGCTATATGCGAACAGGTCGTTAACATGCTTGCCATGGGCGGGCCTGCCACCTTTTGAACAAGTCAAACGGGCCACCTTTTCACAGGAATGGCCTCTGTTGGGCCGTGCCGTGTGTCGATGTATCATAGGCGCTTTGGGTCAATGAGTGGATGACATCTGTCCCAACGGTGAGCCGACACGTGTTTCCTCCAGCCAATGATGATTTTACACATGGAAAACCCCCATTGGTCGGGGCTGTTAACGGGTTACCGGATCCAAAACCAGACCCGATAGCTTACGGCATTCCGTTACGGTGGATGCCACGTGTCAGTCACCCTTGACGAAAGCACTTTTGTGACACGCGATTTATCGTCATGGAAGTGGACACTTCGGTGATGATAATTTTGGTAATGTCATGGAACACTTCTACGACAGCACATGTATGACTATCTTGATCCTGTCATAAATTTGTCATGGATGTACATGCATGACAGAAAACGTGACCTACTGTGACAAACACGTATCATCACGAAAGTGTATTTTTTTTGTAGTGTACTAGGCTTTGCTTGGTCGCTGCACGGGTTATGATACGTCAGTACAATTATGAAAGCATAAGGAGGTACAGAACAAAAGTAACTGTTGTATCCCAGGGGTAGTTTTAAAAGCCGGTAGCTAGGTCTGTGATGAGTCGCTAGACGAAGAGCGAGAAACCTCCTGGTAAACTGAATCGGCAGAGTTAAGTGGCTGGTGAATAAGACCCGCCAGCGGGTAAAAAGAGTTTAAGTTCGGAAGAACCTCGTTTCGATGTTTCCGTGGAGCTGGGGTGTTTGGTAAGCCGGAGGACAATTCTTCGCCTCCACTGGTCCGGGTCTGTCACCGATTCTCGTGCTGCTGTTGCTTCAAAAGAAAGTGAGGATCTAAATGAGCCAAGGGGTGTGAAAACCTTACTTTCCGGGTTACTTGTTGAAGTTTCTGTCTTGGCAAAGGTTCTGAGCCGGAGGAAATAATAGTTACCTCTTCTTCAACTACTTGGCTGCCCCCCGTGTCATCCTGATAATAATCAGTGTCAATAAGGTGATTGAAAAAGGAGCCAAGGGAATAAAGGGCTACCTCCGACTCAGAGCTATCATTCAGTTCAAACATATCAGAGGCGCTTGGTTTCTTCTTATTCTTCTTAGTGGTTTTCTTGGCAGTTTTCTTGGCGGCTTTGTTGGCAGCCCCGGCCTTCTTGGCAGCTTCATGATCATATTTCTTTTTCCAAAAGTCGGATTCAGCCTGTAAAGGTCATCAAAGCTTGAGTTAATAAAGTATTTGAATAATGAGGTAAAAGTAAGTAAGTTCAGAGACTCACATCCGGTGGCGGGTTAAGTTTGCAGAAAGGGTTCAGACCCACTTTACTGCAATCTTCCGGATCTTCATTCATAAGGGACTTATTCATTTCGTTAATCGCGTCATCAGTTAATTGCGCAGAGTTGTGGCGCAACGGATCCTTTACACGACCAGTGTAAGTACACATTAAGCCGGGTCGGCGACTCAAGGGTATGATCCGCCAAGAAACCCAGCACCTAACCAAATCAATGCCAGTTAACCTGTTTCCTAGCAGAGCTTTAACCTTTGCAAGTGTGGGAGCAAGCTTTGCACGTTCGACAATGGTAGGTTTCTCAGGAAGATTATGCTTTGGGTCCAGGCGTTCGACACGGTAACCCGACAGTGGATTCTCGTCAGCCGGAGAGGTATCTTTGCAGTAAAACCATGTCTGGTTCCAATCCTTGGGGTGACTCGGCAGGCAAGCATAAGGGAAGATGGCATCTCTTCTTCGTTGGATTGAGATTCCGCCAAGTTCCAAGTTGGGTCCATTCGTAAATTCGTTTTGGTGGTTTAAGTAAAAAAAATCCCTAAAGAGTTCGACACTAGGCTCCTCTTGAAGGTATACTTCACAGAAGACTTGAAAGTTGCACATGTTAGACACGGAATTGGGTCCGATGTTTTGAGGATGGAGTTGAAAGGAGTGCAGAACCTCCCGAAAAAATTTAGAACCAGGCGGTCAGAGGCCCCGATTCATGTGATCAGAAAAAAACAATGACTTCGTCATCCTTTGGCTGAGGTCTTTCTTTGCCTGGATCAGGGGCGCGATAGTGCATGACATTTTTTGCTGGCAAGTACCCAATTTTGACAAAGTCTTCGAGTGTGTTCTCAGTGACAATGGAGGGAACCCAGTTACATGAAGTGTCTGTCTTTGGCGGCATTGTGAAGAAGCCTAAAGGAAAGAAAAATCTTGCCGGTTCAAATTGATTCATTAAGCCAGAAGTAAAAAGCTACAGTATATATTCAGAATGGCGGCTTAATTGGGGCCTAATGATATATGGGTAATTATAAACCAGTGATGTAAGCCGCCATGACAAGCACTATTATTTAAGATCTGACAGGAGTGAATTTTTACTAAGTGTTGGGACAAATAGGTTTTACAGATTATAGCTATAAGACTGGATCTGCGGCAGTTCAGAAAAAGGAAATAAAATCTAAACCTAAGGTGGTGGCAGCAGAAAAGTGGGGGTGCCCAGATGAGATCTGTTGCAATGAGGATACATTCTAATATCAAAAAACAAGTGCTAAAACTGCTACCTTGCAAGATCTATGTTGTTTTTAGATCAAAGCTATGCACTCTAGGAAAGAGAAGGAGGAATGGTGATGAACGCCAACGAACAAGGAAACCCTAAGACAGATCTATTAAGAGGAAAGGTGAAGGCTTACCGACACTGATGGACAGCGGAGGGGCGCTGCGGCGTTCTGGTTCGTTCAGGGTGATGCAGCGGCCGGAGTTGAGGTAGTGGACGAAGGTCGACGGCGGCGGAGCTCGGGCGCGCTGGAGCGTTGCGAGGCGAAAGACGAAGATGAGAAGGAAAAAGGGGGAGAATTGAAAGATGACCCGTGGCCTTATTTATAGGACTGGAAGGATAAGTGGCAAGCGCGGGAATCGAGGAGACAAGGAAATGGATATGTGACGGCGCGAGCGCCTCGATTTTCGGAGGTTCATTAAAAGAGAAGATTTATTAAGATTTGGGTCGTATGTGGTATTAATAACATGTGATGTCATGGCGGGTTACCGCAATTTTGGGAGGTGACATCATGGCGGGTTACAATATTTCACAGGAAGATGAAGAAGGATTTTTTAGAAGTGTTGAAGATTGACATGAACTAGTTCAAATCAACCTGGGGCCTAATGTTGGGGATATGACTATTCGATATGACCCGCTCAGGAGGGGCCGGGTTATCCCAATGGAGGTTCATAAACCAAGCCCGTGAATATCTTGAAGATGGCGGTTCATGTAATAGGCTCGTTCAAGGGCCCAAAACCCAAAGGCGGCTTAAGGCCCGTGAGTATAAACCGCCATGTATATCTGACTTGTGTTGTAAGGCATGTAAGATAAGTTATCGAGCCAGACACGTTTGTATGAGTTGGTCGGGACTCTGTAAACCGCGGGGCGTGAAACCGTGTATGTAAGGGGACGACCCGACCGCGGCTTAGGGCAAGAAACAACAGATCGAAAGTCAGGCTAAGCGTATTCGCTCCCTGGTAATCGAAACCCTAGCAATACCACCTCAAACTGGATTAGGCTTTTACCTTCACCGCAAGGGGCTGAACCAGTATAAACTCCCCATGTCCTTTGTCCCGTTTAACCCCTTTAAGCTAACCTCGTCGCGATGGTCCCACAACAAATCCTTACACTAGGACATCTGCCGTGACAATTCCACGACACAACCCGAGCCTCTCGGCCTCCCCGCATCCATCCGCCTCCACCCACCCACCTTCCCCGACCCATCCGCCTCCACCCCGCCACCAACCGGCACCCCCATAACCACCGCCCCTTCCCCAACCAGTGGCGACGCCTCCACCCCGCCACCAACCGACGCCGCTGCCCCTACCCCCCACCCGACCACCACCATCCCAAACCAGCACCACATCCTATGCCCCTCCCCCAGCCGGTGGCGCCGCCCCCGCCCAGCCACCAACCAGCGGTGTCGCCGCCGCCCCGTCCCAAAACAGGAGATGACGCCGCCGCCTTTTGGATCCCGCGCGGCCGTGCCACCAACCGCCGGATCCCGCGGCCACGGCCTGGCTCCCAACCGTCGGCTCTCGGCTGAGATGGAAGCCCTGCCCCACCAACCGCTGGAACCCGCGCCACCTCAACCCGCCCCCAGCTTCTCCATGCCTCATCCCGCGCGCGCCCAGAATCCATGCCGCAGCCCCTGGATCCCTCCAAAGAGACAAGCCTATGACGAGCGCCACCGTTCAAGCTCCTGCGCGCCACCACACCGGGTCCATGGTCCTCTCCGCTGCTGCCGTTGAATGAGCTCCGCCATGGACGCCGCTCCCATGCATCCACCCCCTGTGGTAAGGTGCCGGATGTGCACCCCCAGCACACAAAAACCTGGGAAGACACATCACCGGGAGCCACCTCCCCCTATCCTTGCCGCCATTCCATGCGACATCGTGCATGCCTGCTACTTGTCTCCGGCCTGGGCAACACTTCAGTTAGATTTTGCCAACCACCATTTCAGTCGGCCAATGTGTATATTTTCAGCAGGTCAATTTGTATATATTCAGTAGGCCAATGTTTTGATTGAACAAAATTGTGTATTGAAAACCAGTAGAGCAATGTTGATATTTTTAGCAGACTAATGTTTTTATGAACCTATTAGTAGGGATGCCCTAGCGCTACAAAACATGTGTATTCTAAGGTTTCCATGCTGACGAATTTTCAGTGATACATGCACGTCCTTTGTGGTGGTCAAGAAATAAGATGCCTACTATGCTACATTTTATATATATCCAGTACTACAAAGACTTCTACATTTTTATATATCCAGTACTACAAAAGATGGAAACATTGTGCTACCCTTCCTCCTACTTCCAATTTTCATGTGCATCTCTTCATCAATAAAACAATTGTTCATTTCAAAAATTATAAAAAAACTAGAATTCCCTGTTTCATAAAAAAGCCTATAGGTTCAAATCTAAAAGGCGAAGAAGTTCAATGTTTGTTACAACACCTAAAGAAGGTCAAATTAAAAACAAAGCATCTCAAAACAAACTTATAAAAAAGGATTTTCTCCATTTTAGAAAATCTATAAGTTCAGATTTTAAAAACAGAGCAGTTTGATGTTTATTAAAAAAACTAGGATTTTTTCGTTACTAAAAGAAAAACCAAGAAGTCCAAATTTAAAAATAGGAGCAGTTCGATGTTCATACAAAATTCAGATTTTCCTCGTTATTAAAGAAAGAAACAGGAAGTTCAAAAAATAAAAGGCAAGAAGTTCAAGTTTTAAAAATAGAGTAGTTCAAATTTCAATAAAGAAGAATTATCACCATTTCTAAATAAAAAACAGAAACAAAGAGGTTCAATATTGATGACAAAATTATGATTTTTTTCCATTTCTAAAATAAATAAGTCAAGAAGTCCAAATTACAAAAATAGAGAAGTTCAATATATATCCAACTTATGATTGAAGTCCAAATTATGATTGAAGTTTGATTTTCCTCGTTACTAAAGAATAAAGCAAGAAATTCAGTTCGAAACAACCAAGAAGTTGTACAATGTTTATTACATTTCTAAAAAAATACACAATGAAGTTCAAATAAAAAAGGTAGAACCGTTCAATGTCTATAAAAATCTCAGATATTTTCACGCAACTGAAAGAGGTTCAGATTAATAGCTGCCAGAAGTTCACATTCAAAATACACAATGAAAAAAATAATGAAAAGGCAAATGCTAAAAGTTTTGTTGCTAGAAGTTCAAGTGCTCGGCCTGAGAAGTTCAACAATTCTTGTGAGAGAGGTTGAACAAAAATACGTGACAAAGGTTCGAGGTGAAAGCAGTGCGAAGTTCAACTACTACACGGAATGTATTTCAGGTAATAATATAAGAATAGAAAACTAAAAGCTTAAAAGGTTTGTTGAAAAGAAGTTCAGCTGCTCTTTCCGGGGAAGTTAAAAAATTCTTGCGAGAGAGGTTCACCTTGTATTTCCATGTTCAAAAAGACACAAAAAATAGTCTTTTGCATTTAAAAATAATTCTCTCAATCCACAAAGAAGTTCAGTATATTATTTGAGAGCAATTTGATTTCAAAAGAAAAACAAATATTGAAATTATAAAAAATGGAAAAAGTTCATGTACTACATGGTGTGCGTTTAATATGAGAAACTGAATAAAAAGGCAAGGTCCAATTTTGTTGTTATTATAAGTTCAAGTCCTCGCTCTGAGAAAGCTAAAAACATTATAGAATATAATTTGTGTAACACTGACGAATGGATGAGAACAATACAAAACGAAAAAATGTCATAGAAGTCCAACGTGAAAACAGCAGGAAGTTCAACTACTGCACTAAATGAATTTCAGATGGAAAACTTTTAAAACCGTCGCGAGTATGAAAAAATGATCAACACGGGAAAGTTTCTTGTTTACAGCAGATTTCCATCGGCATATCGGTTGCTCAATTCTGGTGAGTGGATGGAGAGCTACAAACAAAAAAAGCACGTGAAAACAAAGTGACGTTCAAGTAGACATGCCGAGAAGTTCAAGTTCTTCACGCGATACATTTTCGAAGATTCTGTTTCGCGATAAAGGCAGAACGAATGATCTCGCTGTTTTTGAAATTACTTGAAAATGGCTAGGAGTCAGAGAAAACCATCAACATGAAAAAGTTCCGCATTTTCCGTAGCTTTTCAACAGTATAATATTTGCCCATCCCGATAAAGTTTGTAGAAATTACGGCAAAAATAAATTTTTAGCCATTTTCAAAATTGACTTGAAACCATAAGGAATTGGGAGAAACAATATATACCAAAAAGTTTTGTATTTCCTCAAGCTTTCCAACTCCATATCATTTGCTGCATTCGGATGTACGGTTAAAAAATTAACTCGAAAATACTAACTCGGTGGAACTTGTACTGTTTTCTAAATTACTCTTAAACCGTTCAAAATTAGAAAAAACTTTCAACCTGAAAAAGTAGCGCGTTTTCATAAGATTTCCGACGCCATATCATTTTTCTAAATTGGATTAGCCGTTTAGAAATGCATTGAAAATACGAACTCGGCTGTTCGGTTTGTGAAATTTTACGATTTTCAAAATTACTCTTTAATCATAGGGAATTAGAGAAACCTATCAACATGTGGAAGGAGCGGTTTTGCAGCAACTTGCCAATGCCATATTATTTGCCTCATTCCAATAAACGGTTTAGAAATGTGATCAAAAATACGATTCACGTTATTTGTATGAAGAAAAAATGATTTTCAAAACTGCTCTTAAACCGCTTACATTTTGCCAAAAATTGAACTTGAGTGATGATGCTCATGTCCATAGCTTTCCAACAATATATCGCAAGCCCCATTTTGGTAATGTTTGTGGAAGTTCAACCTAGCACTGGGCAAAGTTCGGGTCGAACAACTCAGGCAGTAAAATTGCCAAAGACGCATGTTTATCACGACCCAAGAGCAAAATCCACCAATGGGCGAGAATCCTATTTAAAACGGACATTTAGTTGCTAAAAAACCATGAAGGCAAGGTAGTTAAGGACGAGATACGCAGGGCTTGATGTAGGTCGAACGCAGCAATTCGAGCATCTGGGAGGGAATCCTGACAACGCATGAGCTCGAGCTTTGGTTGAGCGACATGGGACGGTGACCGGCCCTAACACGAACTATGAGGAATCCATTCATGACCAACACATACCCCACATTATCGGTCAAAGGGATGATATATATACACTCAGGGAGCCCACATATATGTGTATCGTCACAAAAAATCACACAAGGGAGACGTGGTCGATCAGAAGACCCCGTATACACTGCATGCGGCCCGAAAATATGTATGGGTACGATGGTGTATGATGTGTTTAAATCCCAAATGCACAACTTCGATGGGCCACCAACTACATTACAAACTGAACACCGTACCCGACTCCAAACCCGGTTCAGTATGTACGATGTCGGTTTCCCAACTTCGAGGCGGCGGCGGTGGGGGGGGGGTCGTTCCACGCATGCGCTAAAACTTTATTTTCTCTAGCATGGGACACATCTATATGCATCTATACATCTATACACCTATGTAGTGTGCGAATAACTTTGAAAGTTGGTCGTTGGATGAAGCCAATCCGACGGTATAGAGATGGCAAATCCAAGGACTACTGGCCATTGGATATCATCTACATTCCACCAGATTCTGCCACATGTACAATCTAGAAGACTCAATGGTTGAACTTAAGCATAATGCACAAACCTCAAAACACAAGCACTTCACCTTTGTTCTCTAGAATCTTCCATATCTTAATTACCCAAACTTTTTTTTCTAAATGAATTGTCACTTTTTGTTTTACCTTTACAATGCACAATTCCATGAATCTTAAAATAGATTTTTTTATAAAACTAATTGATTTTGGAGGGGATGAACTATAAGAATTAAACGAACATCTACATCATGCATATATGACTCAAAGCTTACATGCTATAGTGTGGTATTTATTCATAATTTGGTTACCAAATCTCATGCGTGTAATGCACGTGTACCTTACTAGTATCAATAGGAAACCATCATGGTTAAACCCTTCTCGTTGTTGGGTCAAAGGGATAGATTGTGTGGGCCCCCCTAATTGTCGGTAAAGGATAGTATATATACCTCGGGGAGCGCACAGATATGTGCCGCTTCTATAAGCCGCACAAGAGAGACATGCTCGAGAAGAACACCCTGCCTCCTATACCTTGCATGCAACCTGAAAAAGGTTTATATAATCGCCATGACAAGTCAAGTCAATCATTCTTTAAATTTTTTAGAGCAAAAAATAACCCATAAAAACATAGTCTACAAATTAACAAAACAAGGATCCCAAGGTTTATATAATTGCCATGATAGGTCACTATAGAGATATAATATATCTCTATAATGACCATGTCATGGCATTTAAATGAAGCTTGAGATATGCAACTTCCCACCGGGTCACCCATCCTTGGACTACTCCAGCCCGAGCACGCTTAACTTCTGCGTTCTATTCGACTAGGCTAGTGGATGGGAAGCCGCCCCTTGCTGATAAGAATTGCCTCCTTGCCTTTTAGGCATTTCACGCTGGTCACCCTATGGACCTATTCCCTCCTATCACACACATTTGTGCTTTTAGAAACTGTGTGGGACATTTTACATGGCCGGTGAGTCGCCGCTAGCCTTTAATGAGCACTGACACTGGTAGCGGGAAAACGATGGGAGAAGAGGCGGGAAACTAATGAGAGGAGTGGCGAGAAACAGTAGCCTGTTTTGAATGAAAACCTACTAGAGAAGGAAGCATGAGCTACACGACACATGCACACAGTGCTTACCCATGTACTGCATGTGCTGTTGAAAGGTCTCAGGGTTGTCGTTCGATCTGGGAGCATCCAACGGTGCACACGTATGATCCGTGGGGTTTGGGTTCTGGCCAATCAGAATGCATGACTCAGATCACGCGTGCAGCGGGGGGGGGGGAGAATATCATACGGAAACCAAAATTCGGTGGAAAACGGTGAAAACCATGAGAAAAAGATGTTTTGAAGTTTCATAAAAAATTGAAAAAAATGCGGGATGTTAAGAGGATGATGTTTTATTGCCACACGATATTTCAAGTTGAAACACTTTATGAGATGTGAGCTATGAAAAAGACAAAGTCATCGTTGAATAGTGCCGAATAGTAATGTCACTATTCAGGGCTTAATTTGTATTTTTTATAGCTCACATCTCATAATGTTTTTCAACTTGAAATTTTGTGTCGCAATAAAACATCACCTTCTTAACATCCCACGTTTTTTTTTCAGATTTTTATGAAACTTTAAAATATGGTTTCCATGAAGTTTTCATTGAATACCGGCTTTCGTGAGTGAACCGTGTGCTATTTGAAAACATTTCGTGAGAAGAATTTTGGTTTTTTAAATCCCCGTAAATCCAAAACTAAGCCGAAAATCGTGAAACCTGGCATGGTGTCACGACATGTCACTTATATGTCGAGGAACTTTTTTCGTCCATTGTGGCGCAAGGTTTATTACAAGCCTCTTCCAAACTGGAGCTTCTCTCAAAGAAGCCTCGTGGTTCCGATAGCGAACGTGTCCCCCTTGTGGGCAAAACATAATCACTACCTCTTTTCGCCTTGTATTTTCTTCTACGGGCAACATGGAACGACATGATATCCGTGCTGAAATTTAAACTTATTTAGGGTTTGTTTGGCCTTTTATTCACTAATTGAGTTTGCTAGGCATTTAATGTCCATAATTCAAATCTGAACTTCTAATACATGCTTGAGTTCACCAAAATGGCTAGAAAATTTGTACATGTGTCCTTGGGTGCATGTTTAGGTCCTATGCTAGGAATGGGAACGAATTACAACTGTACCCGCGTCCTGGCGCGTCCACAAACATTTAGAATCTCGGTTTTTAAATCCCCATAAATCCTAAACTCACCAGAAAGTCATCAAAGGTGGCATGGTGTCACGTCATGGAACATATATGTCATGGTAAAAACATTGTCCAATTTGGGCCAAGCTTTATTACATACCTCTTACAAAAACCGGAGCTTCTCTCACAGAGGCCTCGTGGTTCCGATAGGGAAACGTGTTCCCCTTGTGGGCGAAACGTAATCACTGCCTCTTTTCACCTTGTATTTTCTTCCACGGGAAACATGGAACGAAATGATGTCCATGCTGAAATTTAAAGTTATTAAGGGTTCGTTTGGCCTTTTTATACACTAATTGAGTTTCCTAGGCATTTAATGTCCATGATTCAAATCTGAACTACAAATACATGCTCCAGTTCACCAAAATGGCTAGAAAAATTATACATGTGTCCTTGGGTGCATGTTTAGGTCCCATGCCAGGAATGGGAACGAATTACAATCGTACCGGTGTCCTGGCTCGTCCTCAAACATTTCAAATCTCGGTTTTTAAGTCCCCATAAATCCTAAACTCACCGGAAAGTCATTAAAGGTGGCATGGTGTCACGCCATGGCACATATATGTCGTGGTAAAAACATTGTCCAATTTGGGCCAAGCTTTATTACAAACCTCTTACAAAAACCGGAGCTTCTCTCAAAGAAGCCTCGTGGTTCCGATAGAGAAACGTGTTCCCCTTGTGGGCGAAATGTAATTACTGCCTCTTTTCGCCTTGTATTTTCTTCCACGGGCTACATGGAACGACATGATATCGGTGCTGAAATTTAAACTTATTCAGGGTTCGTTTGGCATTTTTATACACTAATTGAGTTTCCTTGGCATTTAATGTCCATAATTCAAATCTGAACTACAAATACATGCTCCAGTTCACCAAAATGGCTAGAAAAATTATACATGTGTCCTTGGGTGCATGTTTAGGTCCCATGCCAGGAATGGAACGAATTACAACCGTACCGTTGTCTTGGCTCGTCCTCAAACATTTCAAATCTCGGTTTTTAAGTCCCCATAAATACTAAACTCACCAGAAAGTCATCAAAGTTGGCATGGTGTCACGTCATGGCATATATATGTCGTGGTTAAAACATTGCCAATTTGGGCCAAGCTTTATTACAAACCTCTTACAAACCGGAGCCTATCGCAAGAACCCTCGTGGTTTCGATAGGGAAATGTGTCCCCTTGTGGGCCAAACGATAATCACTCCCTCTTCTTGCCTCGTATTTTCTTCTACACGCGACACGGAACAATGGGAGATTCGCGCTGAAGTTTGAAATTATTCAGGGTGCGTTTGACCTTTTTATTCATTAATTGAGTTTTCTAGGCATTTAGTGTCCATAATTCAAATCCGAACTACAAATACATGCTCCAGTGCACCAAAATGGCTAGAAAAAACGTACATGTTTCCTTGGAATGCATGTTTAGGTCCTATGGAACGAATGGGAACAAATTCAACTGTCTCACCATCCTGGCTTGGCCACAAACATTGCGAATCTCGGTTTTTAAATCTCTGTAAATCCAAAAATCACCAGGAAATCATGAACCTTGGCATGGTGTCACTACATGGTACATATAATTGTCCAATTTGGGCGAAGCTATATTACAACCCATTTACAAACCGGAGCCTATCACAACCCTCGTGGTTCTGGTAGGGAAACATGCCCCTCTTGTGGGCGAAACGATAATCGCTGCCTCTTCTCGCCTTGAACTTTGTTTTCTACAGGCAACATAGAATAGCAAGAGTGTCGGGCTGAAATTTGAAACCGTTCAGCGTTTGTTTGGCCATCGTGTGTGTGTCTATATATATATATATATATATATATATATATATATATATATATATATATATATATATATATATATATATATATATATATATACTAATTACTAAGTTTTGTACGCATTTAATGTAGTCCATAATTAAAATTTGAACTACAAGCACATGCTCCAGTGAAGGAAAATGGGTGGGAAATCGTGCATGTGTCATTGGGTGCATGTTTAGGTCTCATTTAAGGAATGGGAATGAATTACAAACTTGTCTTCATCCTGAAACATTGAGAATCTCGGTTTTTAAATCCCGGTAAATCAAAAAGTCACCCAAAAACATGAAACTTGGCATGGTTTCATGACATGGCACATATATGTCGTGGTAAAAAAATCATCAAATTTGAGAAGAGGCACACACATTAGTAGCCAACAAAGTCCTTTTTGAAACAAAATGCTGACACGCTAATATCGCAAACGGTTGTATTATATTACTCGTGTCGAAATTTAACCGTACTCGGTAGCGTGCGTGCAGCTGTTTGATTAGACGGGACGAGCGTGAGAAGTCCGCCATGCAGGCTCGACGGGACGCGTGCGAGTAGTCCACCGGGCAGGCTTGATGGGACACGTGCATCCTGTCCACCTCGCATGCTCGCCGGGACACTGCGAGCAGCAAGGCCGCCCATGCTCACCGGGAAGCGAGCTCTTTGACCTCCATGCACTAGTCGCCGCCCGCCTCGCTCACAACTTCTCCATTAATGGGTTAATTGAAACACCTGGACGAAGGGTGTTTTCTTGTGATCCCATGGCAGCATTTGCTTTGTTCGTGTTTTCAACTCGTATTCCGCCCTAATTTAAATTGCCACATAGGGCAACGGATATACGACCACAAATAAAATGGCAACGGATAATACGACGACAAATTTACAATGGTGCAGATAATAATTGTCTTACATATTTCGGATAATTAAAAATGCCACATGCAGCAAAGCCCGGAAGACACGGGGGCAAGAGAAGAAGGAAATTGGAGACAATGATCCGGGTCGCTACTTTCTCTACTCATCGATGGATCGCCGGGAAGTGAAATCCTCTAGCTCCTTCTTCAATTCCTCACAACTTTGCTTGAAAGCAGCCACGGATTCCTCCACCTCCTTCTCGCGCTCGATCCAGAGCTTCCTCAAGCCACCCATCAGTTCCTCGATGACCGCTTTCAGCGTCATCTCCGAGGCACTGCTCCGCTCATGCAGCATCTTCCAGCCGGCGACGTCCTCCTCCTTCTCGGCGACCAACTTGAGGAGCTTCGCATTGTCACCCATGAGTTGCTAGATGAGGCCGGTCGCCTTGTCAACCGAGGCATCTCCAATCTTGAGCAGCTTCATCAAGCCGTCGACCAACTCCTGCTGCGTAGTGACGCCTGGGAGAATATCGTCGTCGCCGGTGAATGACTTCAAGAATGCCGGCTCGTCGCGATGGCCGACGCCGCGAATGTGCTTGTGAGAGCCCTGCATGCCCGTGAGAGCTTGTGAGAGCCCTGCATGCCCGTAAGAGCTTGTTCGAGGGCTCTGCAGCGCGCCAGGACATCTCTGCTGTGGCTGTGGCTTTGCGGCGGGACCTCTCTAGTGCTTCCGCGGCCTTGGTCTTTGCTGCCTGGTTATATGTCCACCCTAAACTCCTCCTCCCAGTCATGGCGGAACGACTTGACAGAAAAAATAGTTTTGTGGGTGATGAGGAGAGCAACTGTGAAGTAATTTTCGAGTGGGTAGTTTTTATAGCCCGGTGCTAAGTGTGAACACATATTAGTTTGATAGGTGTGAACCGATTTGCAAATACTTATTGCGTTGTAATCAGCAATGTGACAAGAAACAAGGTCAAAATTTATTGATGGCAGAAGGTTGACCACGTGGTTGCTCGCCGTTGAGGTGGTCGCGGCGTGCTCCGCTTTGGCGACCCTGCGCGTGCTCTGCTCGCCATTGAGGCAAAGTTACAATGGCAACGATTAATAATTCTTAATAACTGTCTTACATATTCGGATAATTTAAAATGCCACATGCGGTATGGCCCAGAACACTCACGACCTACATATGCATACAATTATAATAAAATATAAGCTAAAGGACTGAGCTGGCGGCCTTCCGACGATGGTCTTCTCGGACTCCATGATCAGCATAGCACCCTTGCGGCCGTTCACTCCAAGTGTCCCGACCTGCCTCCGCCTACGGAGCTGCTGGCGCTGGGAGGCTCTTGGGGCTGCTGGGCCTCTTCTAGAAGAGCTTGACAGCGTGCAATCACGCGCATGACAACTCCGCGGAACCGCTCCATTTACATGTCTCTGGCCTGGTAGCAAATCCCGTCGATCACCTGCATCCTCAAGATATCACGTTGGCGATGTTCTACTTCGTCGGGGACGTCAACTCCGCCAAGGATGCCCTCGAGCCTGGCCACCACATCATCGGGATCAAGGTTGACACGGCCTCCGCAGGAAATGATGAAGCTGTCGGCTGCCTTTGTCTTGAATGAATCGCAGAGGTCCTCTGCCCATTCCTTGCGGGGCATCAGGCGCTCCATGAGCACTGGTGACGGGGGCTCTTCGGGTGGGTCGTCGATCATGCCGCCGAGCAGCTCTGGATCTTTTGCACGGTGGATGGCAGACTGCTCATCACACCTCCTCTACAATATTCGATTGTGCTCCCAAGGACTGTGACGTCAATATCGCTACCGATGGGCCATGGTGCCTGCACCGGCAGATGAAGCTCTTGCTCCCCGACCTGCTCCGGCTTGTTCTCCTCGTCGAAGATGAAAAGCAGGTAGGCGTCGACGTTGAAGCTTTGTTCATTGCCTGACATGCTTGGAATAACTAATGGTAGATGGGTGAGGACTACACTACAAAAAAAGACACTTTCGTGATGATACGTGTTTGTCACAGTAGGTCACGTTTTCTGTCATGCATGTACATCCATGACGATTTTATGACAGAATCAAGATAGTCATGCCTGTGCTGTCATAGAAGTGTCCCATGACATTACCAAAATTATCATCACGGAAGTGTCCACTTCCATGATGATAAAAAGCGCATCATGAAAGTTCTTTCATCAAGGGTTACCGAGCTGTGGCATCCACCGTAACGGGTCGCCGTTAAGCTATCGGGTCCGGTTTCGGATCCAATAACCCGTTAACAGGCCGGACCAATGGGGATTTTCCATGTGTAAAATTCTCATTGGCCGTAGGAAACACGTGTTGGCTCACCGTTTGGACAGATGTCATCCACTCATTGGACAGGAGGTACCTATGATAGGCCGACACATGGCACGGCCCAACAGTGGCCCATTCCGGTGAAAAAGGTCAGCCTAGTAAAAATTAGCAGGCCAGCCCATATATGGCCTACTTGTGTCAGGTCCATTTAAGCCCACGGCCCATACGAGATGTGCCAATTCGGCCCGTCAATGGCCCATTAAATATTTGACACCATTGCAGCCCATCGTCAGTTCGAGCCCGTTAACAATCCGCTATATATTTGGGCTCAATATCGGCCCGATGTGATTTTGGCCTGTTAACGGCCCATTCAAGGGATGGGCCAATTTTCAGGATGTACATCTTTCGGCCTTTTAGCGACCCATTTAAGTGTTGGGCCAATTTCTGGCCCGGTGCGTCTTTCAGCCTGTTGACGACCCATAAATGAGTTGGGCCATTTGTAGTCGGACCTTAGTTTTGGCCTTTTAGCGACCCTTTTAAGTGTTGGGCCAATTCCCGGCCCGGTGTGTATTTCAGCCTGCGGCCCACAAATGAGTTGGGCCATTTGTAGTCGGACCTGAGTTTTGGCCTTTTAACGGCCCATGCTCTTCATGGTCCAATACCATCTCGGTTTCTCTTTCGGCCAGCTAAAGGCCCACAACACAGTTGGGCCATTTACTGGACGACCTAACTTTCAGCCTCTTAGAGGCCCATGCTCTTCATGGTCCAGTACGAGCTCGCTGTCTCTATTGGGCTGCTAAAGGCGCACAGTATAGTTGGGACATATGTAGCCCGACCTTAGTAACGGCCTGTTAATGGCCCGTGAAATCAAATGGGCCCACCTGTCGCCCGCTTCGATGTCGGCCTGTTAACGACCCGGGAGGTAAGAAGGCCGACCATTAACTTTCGTCCTGGTAATGGCCCATTAACTTAATGGGACCACTAAAGTTCGTACATGTCTTTAGGCCCAATTAGATAATTTGAGCCCATTACGACAAGTTGCACAAGACCAAAACCGATCAAGCAAAGGTACGACATACAGGGAAAAACGTTGCACATCTAGCATATATTACAGGAAATTACATCCCCTGTGCAATCAAAGATTGATGCCAGTGCAAATAAATGAACAGAACCTAACGATCTATAACGTCACAATCTGCAACCTCAGCGCGGATGACGCCCATAAGCATGTGGGCAAGTTCTTGCTGCTTTCCTACACTATCTCTGAAAACATTGATCAGTTGTTGCTGCGCACGAATGTGCACCTCTGATTCCTCCACCATTTCCATCATTGCTTCAGCCATTAATTGGTTCACAAACATACATTTTTTTGCGTTGCATTCGAGAAAGAGGAAATTGAACAGATTCAGATGGCGGTCTTGGCAGGCTTGTATTATTGATAGTGGAGAGTGTCTTGACCATTGCATCATAACATAAATTAGGAGGGGCACCGAACAGATTAATCAAGAGTTATTGCCATATTACCTGGCCTAGATTTATTGGAAAGAAACAATGGGGTTGCCTTGCTGTTTCCAGAGTTTGTCTTCTTATCTTCAGCAGCCTGCACCAAATTAACACACTAGCATTGCTATCATTGGCCAGGTCAAATATTTGGAAAGCAACATTGACACAACGAACATTTGGGCAACCAGACCACACCAGCCTACACCAAATTAACACAATATGGCACAACTATCATCAGCCAGATAAGGTAATACGAAAGCAACATTGACACAATGAATGAATGAATGGGCAACCAGAGCAGCACTACTTTCAGTAATGTGCATGATATGAGATAGTAAATTCATGCAGCTCAGTATGCAAAACTACCAGGCAGTTTTCCTTTCAAAAATCAACATTGTTGCCTTTAATTATACATTTTGCTATAACTAAATTTACATCAGATAAAGGTTGGTTTCATGCTGATTGACAAAATACATGCTGATGTAAAAATATAGTGATATTCAACATGTACTTACATCAGCATTGGAGCACAGAGAATTCCCGCAAGATAGTTTCCTCGAATACGATCCTAGTGCAGAAAATCTTCTATTATTTAGGCTTATTTTCTAAAAGAGAGATGGGTAAGAAACATGTAGAAAATATGATCAGAATGCTATAAAATTTCATGATGCGAGGATACGCACACACTTCTTAGAATGGAGTTGACATATTTTTGCTAGACTGGAGCAGACTAGTTCTTTGGCCAGTGGAATCTGCTTATTATCAGCGGGAGTTGGGTTTCTCTGTCTTGGAGCAGTATCTATGAAAACTGGAGTTGGTTTATTATCTCCTGGCATTTGGATCTTTTGCAAAGACCTGGTTTGTAACCCTTCAAATTCTAACATAGACGTCTTCCCCTTGCATGCCTTATATAGAAGATGTTGGAGATAAGCCCTAGAGGCAATCATGTATGATGATATTTCCTATGTGTTTATGAATAAAGATAGTCCTTGGACATTATCAATGATGTGTATCAGCAAGTACGTGACTTGTTTCTGGGACTATACATTGTATGATGACTGTCCTAAAAGGTCCCTAGTCGAAAGGGTTGTGTGGACGCCAAGCAATTGACTAGACTAGCATATGACACGGTCGATGGCTCGGTCTCACTAGCCATGGAGCATTGGGTGCTAACCGGATAATATGGACTTGGAAAGGTCTGGTCGGATTCGACATAGTCGGATCCGAGTCGAGATAAGGTCCGAGTCGGACATACCCAACTATGAGACGCAGCGATATGTCATTTGTGAGTCTCTAGTACAACATACGTTCTATGTCCTAAGACCTGAGCCGACGATGTAATCGAGATGGTGATAGACTTGCTTTGGGCCGACCAAACGCTACTCCGTGGTCGGGTAGTTACAAAGGTAGGTTTCGGTTTGTCCAATCCCATGCTGCGAGACATGGTCGAGCAAGATGGGATTTGCCCCTCCGATCAGGAGAGATATACTCTGGGCCCCTCGTGTGATCTGACCAGGAATAGCATGGCCATGCGACAAGGATTATGAGATAATCCGGATTGTGGTCAGTATCACTGGAACGAGAAAGAGGTCGGGCTAGCACAAGGATGACAGTCTCGCCTTGAGCCCGACAACATATATCATGTGGCAAAAGGAATGGAAGTATGATGTACAGGTTCGCTTAACCAGCTTCATAGTTCGCTTGGTGGTCGGCACGCCTTGCTAGAGGCCGCTACCAACCTTGCATGTCGAAGGTGATCCGAATCGTGACCAAGCCGACTTGAACCTAAGGGGTGGCGCTTAAGGGAAGGAACCTACGAGGTCGGTTCAGAGGACACTTTGGTCGGATGTGATCCGAATGGACTAGGAACGTGACCGAGTAGACTTTGGGCTTTAGGGTCCGTGCGAGGCCCAAGTGTTGAGCTCGCGACGAACGCCTATATAAAGTGGAGGTACGGCACACTCAAACGTGAGAGACAGATCGCTTTGGCCTTAGGAGGCAGATCGCTTCGGCCTCAGGAGCCACCTCCACTTGCCGCCGACTGTGTGATCGGACCTAGCAGTCCGCCGACGACGTTCCTCCCTTGCACGCGGATACCGTTAGAGGCGGTGCACTTGCGCCGCCCGGTGAACTCGTGACGTGGGATCGGATGACCGCCGCCGAGGGCGATCGAACGAGGAGGAGACGATCCACGCGACGCCGCTGCCCCAACTCTTCTTCACGCACGCTGCGGCCTAGTGGTAACGAACGTGATCCATCTCCCGTAGCATGTTCCTGGATGTTCTGCGCGTAGGATTTTTTAATTTGCAGTCGACGCACCCTACCGTAGAACCCAACAGAAGAATGGTGCTTCAATTATAAAACATGCTACAATAGAGATGGAATAGGTACTGAAGAATAGAAAGGCATGACATATTGACATGTATTCCCTCCATCCGGAAATAAATGGATGGGTCTAGGCATATTTCAGTTCTAGATACATCCAGTTTTATCCATTTCTGTGACATGTAATCCGGACGGAGGGAGTATGATGTAAGAGCTAGGGATACGACAGGACAACAGTGTAAAAAAGCACTACTTGAATGTAAACTGTATGCTAGCGGAATACATATATAAAAACACTAAGGTAACATATGCGTGTAGGATTGGGAAACTAAGATGGCATTGCAAGAGACCACTAGAACAACACTTTAATGTAAAAAACATGGTATGGTAGATAGATGAAGTACATACTGATGAATAACAATGCATAAGATATTGAGAAGCATGATGTCCAAACTAAGCAGATGGCATTGCGATAGAGTAGAATGATAGTACTTGAATTTGAAAACATGTTATCATGAATGGAATAGGTACTGAAAAATAGGAAGGCATGCCATATTCACATGCATGACCAGCAGGCTAAGCACAAGGCATTGCAACAGAGTAGATGCACTCCAGGACATTATATGCATGTTGTAGCCATATCAAGGGCCAGGTTTAGAGCAAGGACCTTATGGGTGAATAGGATTCATCATCTTTCTGCAAGTCTTGTGAAGAACTGCCTTTACATGTTCCATCATATTGGGTATCATTGATGTCAAGTTTGTTGGCCGTTACGTTGCTCCGTGAGGTTCTTGTGGATAAATCAGTGTGTGCTATTATATCTGACATGCATGGAAGACAACTAGTAGTTAGATTTATGTAATGAGTGCCTGTAGGAGACGACATAAATATTAGGACTGGGGTTAACTAGCAGCAACAGGTCTCAAAAACTAAAGGGAGAACATAGATGAAAGATACAGAATATGTATCGTTTGTACTCGAGTTTAACTAGATGGCACACAAAAGTATTAAGGAACAACATAGGCTATACTAGAAGTGGTATAATACTATAATCGCTAGCCTGTGGGATAGCATTGGCTGATGGATGATAACTATGGAACATCGTTACCTAAAGAACAAGTCTCTTAGCTGAACTATGGAACAACGTTAACTCCTGAACAAGACCCATCGGAGATCAGCATGAATATACAGTGAAATGTAATAATCTATTTTCCATGCTTAGATGAATAACAAAGTCATAAATGTTGCACACAAGTAAGATGAGAGTACAACCTATCTGGCCGCCATCCATAGGAGTGAGCATCATGTGCTGACTTGTCGATGGCCCTGCAGTTGCTGTGGCTGTCCATGTCGGACACGCACATTCGATGCAGGGAATTATTGAGTGGGGACTATAGCTCCCTTTCGGTGTATGCTTCCCTTGTTGGAGCAGCTGCAGTGAGTCGGAAGACGGTGTGGCTGAAGATGCAGAAAACGCATAATGTTAAGAACGACACGTCTCTCTGATCTGAAGAAATACCCTAAGATATCAACAGCAAGTTACGAGAGTGGTCACACGTCTGTTGATTGAAGACTAAATTGGGGTCACACAATTTTAATTTATTTTGGTACTGTCCGATCTACGCTGGATGGCTTGATGGCCGTCTTGTGCCTCCCGACTGACACTATTCCGAATCTTCCCCGAAGAGCCAGCGATCACCGGCAGAGCAGCCTGCCTCCGTCGTCCGCGGCCTCGACTAAAACCCCGCTCCCCGCCCCACCGCACTGCCGTGGTTGAGCCGCCCCCGGGTATATCCACAAAGACTCGCTGTCATCCAGATTCGGCGGCGGCGGTACCTTCAACCCACACAACTCTAAGATAGCCATCTAAGCATCGCTTCTGCGGCGAACTTGCACCCCCGCACCCTTACGTTAGACACCAGCCAACCGGCAGCCTAGGAGCTCCGCCGGCTCGAAGGGTGCTGCTTCCCATTGGGAATCGATTGGCCCAGAATAAAAATTCAAACAACTGATGCCTACATAAAGTGATTTGAGATGAGGGTGCGACCTATCTGGCGGCCCGGTGAAGTAGGAAGCTCCAGCTGTCTAGTCGGTGAGGCCGGCGCGGTTGCGGTGGCTACCAGCGGCAGGGAATCAGAGATGTCGCGATGGTCGATGTCTACAGGGAAGCAGCGCCGAGGCTCTGGACGGATCCAAAGTTGGAGCCGCTCCGGCACCGCAAACAACGGTGGGGATGAATCGACTCCTGTACGGTTCATGCGACCATCGTCAAGGCAGCTCCGGCAGCATGGAGTAAGAAGCACATGGCCCAGTGCACGACGGCAAATGGGCAACGTCTTCGGGATTAGAGAGGAGGGCGGCTATGAATTTGGTGCGGTGGGGGGCATCATGAGGAGGGGCTGAGGTTTCGCGGCTCTGCAGAAGGGAGCTTCCGGGGAGAAGGTGATTTGGCGCCCACGAGATATGAATGGGGAATTGGGAGGGGGAACCATGTCTTACGGACGCATTTGTCTGAAATGTGGGGGGAGTTACAGTTCTACCCCTGCCTTTAGGATTCTCGACTTGGGTCTGTGTACTGAGGGTCGGGTATAGTAGAGTAACTTTGCTTCTCCCAAATAGTGGGCACGAGCGATTTTGGGCAAGGAGGGCGTGTTTTGAAATATAGTGGGCGCGAGCGATTTTGGGCGAGGAGGGCGTGTTTTCAAATATAGTGGGCGCGAGCGATTTCGGGCGAGGAGAGCGTGTTTTGAAATAGTGGGCGCGAGCTATTTCAAACGAGGAGAGGGTGTTTTGCCGACCATGGTTTATGAATTATTCGGCAAATGTCATTTAGGCCGAGGTGAAGGCGCGCTTGGATGAAGTTACGAACCTACCCTCAATGTACAACGACCCAATTGATGCGTGTCCCACATAGGACAGTAATTTCACATCTCCCATTTATTTGCTCACGCAAACTCCACCGAGCAGAGGGTGTTTAATGGTTCGTTCAAATTTTGGGAGAACGAGCATCCACATCTACCTTACCAAGTTGATTCGAATCAAATTTTGAAATATTAGCTTGCCACTTCTTTTTTAGATGGAGAGATGATGCTCGGGAGTAATGTGTTTTTACATGCTCGTTGCTAGCGATTTTCTATATGACAAATAGTTGACCCACTCAAAAACGGGAATCAAACCCAAAATGAAATATCTCGATTCAATGAAATAGCTCGTTCACCAGGTCAAAATAGTGAACTAAATCCAAAAGTGAACACCTCAATCGAGTAGCATGTTGTACAGTATTATAGTACTCCATGAATATGTTGAAAGTCAAATTAATGAACTTGTTTGATATACGCATATCTCCGTTCATGTGTGGATTGCAGACAACATGTCCTCCAATTTAAATATTTGAATGCAAGTATATATCGAAACATGGTTTATATCGGTCTTTGATGCATAAAACGTGACCTCCCCCTCTTCCGGACTCCTGCTCTCTCTCTCTCTCTCTCTCTCTCTCTCTCTCTCTCTCTCTCTCTCTCTCTCTTTGTGTGTGTGTGTGTGTGTGTGTCTCGCCGACAATCTTCAATTCTGTCGCACGCATCCAACACACAAACCTTTTTGGTCCCTATCCCTCTCTCTCCGTCTCTCTCTCTCTATCTCTCTCTCTCTCTCTCTTTGTGTGTGTGTGTGGGGGGGTCTTTCTAGTTCGCATGCATATATACTCCATCTATAGGTCTCTCTTGCACACTATGTATGATTCTCTAGTTCAAGCTAAATATCTTTGGTGCACTCATTGTACACACACAAATTCCTTGGCTCGTTGCCTGTAACTCTCTCACGCACCACTCTGTCGTCTCGGAGCTCTTCCCTCTCTCTCTCAAACTCTCCATCTACCTGGGTCACACATACACATGCATATCTCACTCGCGCTCGATAGACCCATCTAAAACTCTATCTATCTCCCTTGTTCTCTCTCCGTCTCACACGCACACATACAAAATCTCATGCCTAGCCAAGTATGATGGTCTCTCACTCAAATGTAGGCACACGCAGTCCCCCCTATATGTGTATGACTAGCTAATCTTAGTCTCCATCACAAACATGTGCATGGTCTATCTCGATTTCTCTCAGGGCATCTTTCTATCGCGCACGCACCTCCCTCGATCTCCCACCCATATAGTCCCCTCACGATCTCGAGGGGATCTCTCTATCACAAACACACCCTCTCTCCCTCCCCATGCGTCCATGTTCTCGATGCGTCCCTCTCGACCTTTGTTCCTTGTTGGTCGGACCTCTATTGGACATGTGCTATAGGGGTGTCTCTCTCCGTTGCAAACAATCACGCACTATCTATCTTCGTGTATCTCCTCACCTCGCTTTTCTATCTCAGAGATGCAAGCGTGATATGTTTGCATAAGAAATGAAAAAACACACACTCTCTCTAATTCATCGTTTGTTGTCCCTTTCTCTTTCACACACATACTCTTTTTGCACACTCACTCATTCTCCTTCACACGCACTTGATATCTCTCGACTTAGGCACTCTCTTCGGTCCATAGCATATAGATTTATTGAAAAGTCAAACATCACAAAGTTGGACCATGTACGTGGAGAAAAACATTTACATATAGAACGGCAAACATATACCATTAGATTCATCATGAGATGTAGTTTCGTATGATGTATCTTTGGTATTGTAGATATAAATAACATTTGCATAAACCTGATCAAAGTTTCCAAAGTTCGACTTCTAAAAATTTACATGCACTGCATTATCGAGCGGATGGAATATCTCTTTTCCCCTCTCAGCTATCTGACGCACCACTCAGCCTTATCGGGGCTCCTCTATCTCTCTCAAACTTTATATCTCCCTGTTTTACACATACACATGTCTCGCTCGCGCTACATATAGACCCATCCAACACTCTCCGCCCTTGTTCTCTCTCCTATGTGACACACACCCCCCTAAGTACCATAATCCCTCACTCCATCATAGGCGCACGCACTCCCCCCCCCCCCCTAAGTATGATTATCACTCACTAGCCATCTAGAACACACGTATTGTCTCCTTCCATCCATATGTCTATCTCGATATCTGTCGGGGTATCTTCTATCGCACACACACCTTGTCACTCGATCTCCCGCCCATGTAGTCCCATCACGATCTCCAAGGGATCTCTTTATGACAAACATACACTCTCTCCTCCCCATGTCTGCATTTTCTCCGTACGTCTCTCTCGACCTATCTCCCTTGTTTGTCAGACCCCTCTTGGCCACGTGATAGGGGTCTTTCTCTCTCGGTTGCACACAACCACACACTATCTCCTCACCTTGCTTCCGTTGTCGAAGATGCATGTGTGATATGTTTGCACAAGACACACACGCCTTTTCTCTACTTTTATCGTGTGTTGTCCATGTCTCTTTCACACACGCACACACACTTTTTTCACTCACTCTTTCTATTTCGCACACACACACTCTCTCTCTCTAGTTAGGGACTCTCTCACGTCCATAAGCATATGGATGTTTTGAAAAGTCAAACCTCATAGAAGTTTGACCAGGTATATGTGGAGAAAAACATTTACATCTGGAACGATCATTAGATTCATCACAACATGTACTTACTTCATACTATCATGTATCTTTGGTATTGTAGATATAAGTAATTTCTTTATAAACTTGGTCAAAGTTCCAAAAGTTTGACTTAAAAAAATGTTGGCACTACATTATCGAATGGAGGGAGTAGTTCTTTCTCTCTCTCTACTATCTCTCGTGGGCCTCCCCTCTCACTCGAACTCTCTATACTGACGGATTATATGCTCATTGTGTCAGCGTATAGCT
This sequence comes from Aegilops longissima, assembly GCA_021605205.1. NCBI lineage: Eukaryota > Viridiplantae > Streptophyta > Magnoliopsida > Poales > Poaceae > Aegilops > Aegilops longissima. Next base: position 332,133,592 of record CM038682.1, read on the forward strand.
CTGTATATTGTTTAGTTGACTGGTCAACCAATCCACATGCTACCTTGTCAGCTCTATCTTCGTGTGTTGGCCCATGTGGCAGTGGGTGAAAAATAAGTAAACTAGAGGCACATCTGACACGCGGTGAAGTAAACAAAGTTGAAACCACTCGGGGTAGCACCCCGCACACTAGTAAATTGAGGGCGCATTGAGGACACACTTCTTCCACGTGAAGGACGCACTTGCGCACAATTCACCACTTTGTGGTGGCATGCACAGAAGGACGCACTCGCGCACAGCCAGCCGGCCAGCACACATGTACACCAGCGTCGCCGCCGGTTGAGATGGACGGTGAGGCAGCCAACAAGCAGAGGCGGCTCGAGGCAAAACCGCATCCGGCGAGCCTAGACTTCATCAGTAGCCTCCCAGACGACATGCTGCTCGTCATCATCGGCCTCCTCCCCACCAAATCTGCCGTGCGGACCGCCCTGCTCTCCTAGCGGTGGTGCCCCCTCTGGCGCCGCGTCCCCCTCAACCTCACTGTCGACAGCTGCCTCTGCGATGGGGATTGCAAACGCATGGCCACAGTCTCCAAGATCCTTTCATCGCACCCTGGGCCAGCCAGACACCTTGACATCCGCATGTTCAGTACCAATTGCAAGGTCCAAGCCAAGTTCGACGAGTGGTTCTTATTCCCCGCCCTAGATGAGCTCGAGGAGGTCAGCTTTGAAGCTAGACGATATCACTCTCTGCCGCCGTGCATGCTCCGCCTCACGCCAACGTTGTGGCACGCCAGCTTCAGCTCCTGCTATCTTCCCCAAATTAATGCCGCGCCCGCCCTTCTTCTCCCTCAACTCAAGCAGCTCGACCTCTTCGACGTTGGCATCTCGAAGCAGGCTATGGAGCACCTTCTCCGCAGCTATACTGCGCTCGAGTACCTTCGTCTTGAGCAGATCCACGGGTTCATTAGCCTCCACATCGCCTCGACGAATCTCCGATGGACTTATGTGTCTTGCTGGCCCCGCAACAAGAGATCAATTGGGAAGAGATCTCTCCAGCCGTTCCACGTTATGGTCATTGAGAATGTGCCTTTCCTTGAGAGATTGCTAGTATCTGATCTAAAAGGTCCAACAAAAATCAGGGTCATTGACGCGCCGAAATTGACAGCGTTGGTGTACTCGTCTGCCAAATTCTCCAAACTCTTTATTGGATCTGTAATCGTTCAGGTACAACACTCATCTTCTTCTCCATCTTCTTGAAATTCACATTTTTAAATTTCTTCTTGATGTATTTACAACCGTCTTCCAGAAAATGATTCCCACAAGCTTCACCCAGTCTATGTGCACAGTGAAGATCTTGGCAATAAAATCTATCGGCCCCAATCTAGATCAAGTTGTTGGATTCGTTACATGCTTTCCGTGCACGGAGAAGCTACTCATCAAGGTGAAACTTCTTTCCTATTAGTAAACGGTAATCACAATGTAGCTCAATTTTTTCGTAATTTTCCCAAATTACGATGACAAGTGTAGTGTTCAAAACTGCATCTACGCACTGCACCGAAAGAAATGTTTTTAGTATTTTTTCTCACGTGTTCACCTGCATCGTTTTTTTGTTGTACTACTATAGTAGCCTAGGCTAGTCATAGTGGAAAGTAACTTAGACTAGTAACTCTATGGTTACCCTAAGAGCAAGCACTACCTCCGTCCTGGTTTACTCTTCCTATTTTGTAGTATCAAAATTTGACCATAGATTTAACAGACAAAATGTTAATGCATGTCACTAAAAATTATATCGTTGGATTCGTATTTGAACATAATTTCAAATGGTATAATATTTGGTGACATGCATTGGCATTTTCTTAAGTAAATCTATTTTTTTTAGAAAAGGAGGATGACCCCCAGCCTCTGCATCTAGGAGATGCATGCAGGCATTTTATTGATTATTCTCGAGGACCTTACAAAGTAGAACAACAATATGCCTGAATCCGCCATCTTGGCATCTTAGGTAAATCTATGGTCAAAATTTTACACTAAATATGAGGTAGTACAAAAGTGGGCTATAATGGCCCTCCACTATGTAGGCCAAAACATGTGCCAAATTCACTTGTGATGCATTTGGCATCGATGCTCCTCCATTGCTCACCTGGTGCCCCAATATGAATTACCTACTTTGCTCTGGTGCCAAATTAACTCACGCAATGAAAAAACACTTGCGTGGGAGAGAGGGAGGACTGAGGTAATAAAAAAACACTTGTTTGGGAGAGTGAGAGGCTGATGTAGTTGGTTTGATTGATTTTGTTTATACATGTGGGTCTGTGTGCACAGCGGTGCCAACTCTCTCACGTCGCGAGAGCGGTGCCAAAATCTTTTGATTTGACATCGATGCATATTATGTGGCATACTTTTGAGAAATATGGCATCGGCCACATAGTGGAAGGCAACAAATGCCCAAGCTCTTCACGTGCTCCTAGGTAAATGAGAGGAAAGAGAAAGAGAGAGAGAGAGAGTGAAAAAATATCACTAGCCAGCCAACCCTATTGTATGAGCAAATGATATTGGTACCTCTTGATGACACGGCAATCTTATACAGCCAGCTACTCTAATATGCTCTCTTCTTTTGCAGATAAAATAAGACCCAAAAGTGAAAAATGTGTTGCACTATAACAATCTCATCGAATGCCTTGATCTCCATCTTACATAAATTGATTTGATTGACTACCGAGGCAGCACATCTGAGATTAAATTGGCCAGGTTCTTTGTTCTGGAGGCAAGTGTGCTCAATGTAATGAGGTTTGGCGTTCTCTGGCACAACAATGAACACTACTGCAGGATGCTGCTAATGTGACACTACGATCAGAGACCCTTTGAGAAACTATGTGTGATGCAATATTCGCAAACGGTGCTGTATGAAAACCGTCATAAATGTATAAAACGTTTGCGATGCCGGATGCATCAAACACGGTTCATGTTTTAGTTGCGTGTGCGATGAAGGGTATACGGTTCAGTTCAGTTAACTGTTTGTGATGAGGAGGAACAAAAGAAACGGGCGGCCAGATGAAGGCGTGTGTGATACACAACATACGGTTCACTCGGATGAACTGTTTGTGATTAGGCAACACAAAAGAAACGGGCAGCCAGATGAAGGTGTGTGCGATATACAACATATGGTTCACTCGGATGAACTGTTTGTGATTAGGCAACACAAAAGAGACGGTCAGCCAGATCAAGGTGTGTGTGATAAACAGCATGCGGTTCACTCGGATGAACTGTTTGCGTTGACACAAGAGAACATAAACGGTTCAACTTAACAAGACGTGTGTGTTATGCGATGGGATTGCATGAGGTTCACTCGGCCCTTGTCGTCAGTGTGTGACCTCTGTGGCAACCGTTCGCTCCCCAGGCGCCTCTTTGTGTACCGTGGCAACCGTCCACCAACTCTTCGCCTTTCCCTCTTGATTTGGAACTGCTGTCGCACGCTAGCTCTTCCTCCCTCCTCTATTCGCCTTCACCCTTCCTTCTGCCTTTGTTTGATCGTATTCTCCATGGAGGGAACAAGCCGGAAACGACCCCGTTATTCTTGCCCCGATCTGAATTATGACACGGTGGAGGAACTCATTGATCGGTGCAACGTCATCACCTCGACTAGCATGGCAGGTTTGTTCAAGACCATTCTCGACTCAACTAATAACATCATTGCAAGGAACCCAAGGGTCGAGGAGCTGTTTGATCTCCCCCTATCTTCTTCATCGTGACCCTGCTGACTGGCACGGGGACGAGGGAGGCCTCGCCTTGTGTAAGTGGATGCCGCTTGATAATGATACATATAATGTTAAGATGCCATCGCTTGAGGGCAAGGCTTGGGTACGCGCAAATGGAGATTGGGTTGTTTATATTGGGTACAACTGCGAGTGGGAACTTGTGAATTCGTACACTCGTCACCGGGTTCCACTTTGAAAAATCTCAGACGACTACCCAGAGGTTGAGTACACCGGTATTCTACGTGAGTTCAAATATGATCATGCTGACTGTCGTCTACGTAAGATAGCAATTTGTCGAGTCCCCAACCGCTCTTGGAGTTATAGGAATGCTTATGTTGTCGCTATCTTCGACAAGCTTGTCGCGTCCTTCATGGTTTGACTCGATGGATATTGCTCAAAATTCAGTTTCTATACACGGATGAGTACTGTGATGCAATTCAATACGAGGGTCTTGTGTTTGCTGCCACCACTCGTGGCACTGTTTTTGCATGGAATCATTATGATTTCGGTACGTTTGTGTTCCACCGTAATTATAATTGTTTCATCCACATGCATGCGGGTTAGCTAGTTTCTCTTTACTAATTAACCTTCTTGTGTTTCCAAGGTCCTGTGAACATTCCACCACCTATACTTGAAAATTTTATTCACGAGCATGAGGACGAGCAGGACCCATATACTCAGTGGCGCTTGGCAACTTATTCCGATGGATCACCTCTTCTTGTCTGTATACGAGGCACTACTGATGTTACTAAGGAAGCAGGTGTTGTCTCGTATGGTCGCACTCTCCGGACCTATTCCAACATCCGTTGCAGGGTATTCGGGATGGATACTAGTGTACTAGCGCCAACACGTTCTCCCTGGTTCAGTATTGAAAGTCTTGGAGGAAACTCGCTCTTCCTTGGACAAAACTATCCAATGATGGTGGAAGGCGATCCAGCTGCCGGTGACACAATGTCACTACCATTACTATGCTTCCCTACCATCCCAATATGGGTCCTGACATAGGCCGCTTCAGCCTCGATGACCAGTCCTGTGTTGGTCTCGAGATTGACAGTAGCTGGCCCTTCCCATAGAATCAGTTCTGGTTCAAAGCAAGTGTTTCCAACGCCGACGAGTGGTTGAGCTGAAGTTCATCTCATCGCCTTGTTATTTGTTGTGTAAGAAAAACTTTACTAGAATGTTTTGTTGGAAATGATCTATAATCCGACGTGTATCCTCGTTGTCGTTGTGGGTTGATGACTCGTTTTATGTAATCAATGGTACATTTGCATATGCGTCCATGAACTCACGCCTGATAGTGGTGTCCATATGAACAGTGCTAGTGATTTTAGTTGCAAAAATTAGATAGTGCTAGTGATTTGTAGCTGCATATTTTGACAAATCGCAGTGTTACAAGGTTGACAAATGGCAATGTTACTAGATAAACAAATGTCAATCTTTCCAGTTGGAGAAATGGAAACATACCCAAAATGACAGATATGCAAATCTTAAACAATTGTTTGTACGTGGTTGCACACAGGTCATGCAAAACAACCGTTTGCGTTGAAGGGATGCAGAAATCCTGTTTGGCACATTTTCCCTTGGCTTCCTGGGGAAGCTATCGGTTTGCATACGGGTGTTCTAACTAAAATTTTTTCGATGAGTATTTTATATTTAAAAACCGTTGACATTTTTTCAAAAGAAAATCATTTGATAAGTCTGTACATTAAGAGAGAAAACCGCAAGTTCGTTCAAACCATATCTTTCATTCAGTCACACTGCGAATATGTATTCATATGATCGAGAATTCGAGATACACTATTAAACCCCAAAAAAACTATTTCTGGCGGCGGCGGAGGCAGCGTGCCGCGTCGTCGTTGTCGTTGTCGTCCTCTGGGACGCCGTTGTTGAAGTCTTCAAGGCAGCACAAAATGTTCTTCACTTGTAAATCAAACATCATGTCGTCGCGCGATCGACGGGCGAGGCGCGGGAGGATGGCAACTGGCGCCGCTGAGAGGTAGCGATCGACGGAAGCGTCCCATGCCGCTAAGGGGGAGGGCGCATGGGCACGGGCACGGGGCGCAGTGGGTGCAGCCAAACGCACGAGGACCGGCGCCACGGTGGGTGGAGGGGCGCGCACGCGCGCGGCGGGTGCAGCCAAACACACGGGGGCCGACGCTATGGTGGGTGGAGGGGCGAGCACGGGCACGGGCGCTGGTGCTAGCATGTACACGAGCTCGCACGGGTCCATGGAGACCTCGCTGATGCCCGCGGCTTATAGCTCTGCGATAGTGCTCAGCGACCAGCCCGTCAATGCTACGGGGATGAAGTCATTGGCGCGGCACGGGATGGGAGCTGGGGCGGAGCGGGCAGCAATCGCCATGCCAGCTCATTCTGGGCCATGTCCATGAGGCCCCATTCCTCCTTATTTTATATCTCCTCCGGCTCGTAGTTGACTTCACCAAACTTGAAGACTAGTGGAAGATGATCATTCTGCACCATGGCGGTGGAGGTCTACGGGGCGGGGGGGGGGGGAGGGGAATGGGAGGCGAAAAGTAAGGCCACCTGTATTAAACAGTGGCTCGGGCACCATTAATGAAGAGGAAGGTGGGCGGCCATGGAGGTCAAAGGGATCGCTTCCCAGTGAGCCTGCACAGCGTACAGCTGGCATGCTTCCTGGTGAGCCTGCGCATTGGAGGACACCTTGCGCGCCTCTCGGTCAGCCTACGCACCGGACTGTGCTCGCACGCCTCCCGTTCAATCAAGGTCAAGAAGCTGTCTGCATGGCACCTCCTACAGCCATTAAAACTAAGACATGGGGCGTCAAGTGAATGGTTAACAGAACGCACACAGTTCGAATTATACAAACGTTTGAGATATTAAAGTGGCAGCTATTTTTTCAAAATGCCTTTGTTGGCTGTCCTTATTCGAGTGCGCCTTCTCTCAAAATGGACACGAAAAATACCACATCATGTCGGGTGCCATTCCATGATAGCATGCCAAGTTTCATGAATTTCAGACGAGTTTTGGATTTACTAGAATTTAAAAACCAGGCATCTCAATGTTTTGTCGGCAATCAACGGTGCCCTGGTGTTTGAAATTCATTCCCATTTCTTGCATGGGACCTAAGCATGCACCCAAGGACACAGATTTGATTTTTGAACCAATTTATATGCACTGGAGCATGTGCATGTAGTTCAAATTTGAATTATGCACATAAATGCATTGAAAACTCAGTTAATGCATAAAAATGTCCGAAACAACCCCAAAAAATCAGAAAAATTGACACAACACTCCTGTTGTTCTATGTTGACATGAGAAAAAATTTGGAAGCAATAAGAGGGAGTGGATATCGTTTCGTCCCCAAAGGTGGGACGTTCCCTACCGAAACCATGATGCTTGCTGTGAGAAGCTCGAGTTTGTGAGAAGCATATACCCAAATCTTCCCCAAACGAGACAAAAATTTTACCACGACATGTTGATGCCGCTCCATGAAAGCATGCCAAGTTTCATGAATTTAAGACGAGTTTTGGCTTTACTAGAATTTAAAAACGAGGCATCTCAATGTTTTGCCGGCAATCAATGGTGCCCTGGTGTTTGAAATTCATTCCCATTTCTTGCATGGGACCTAAGCATGCACCCAGGGACACAGATTTGATTTTTCAACCAATTTATATGCACTGGAACATGTGCATGTAGTTCAAATTTGAATTATGCACATAAATGCATTGAAAACTCAGTTAATGCATAAAAATGTCCAAATGAACCCCGAAAAATCCCAAAAATTGACAGAACACTCCTATTGTTCTATGTTGACACGAGAAATTTTTTAAAAGCAATAAGAGGCAATGGATATCGTTTCGTTCCCAAAGGTGGGACGTTCCCTACCGAAACCATCATGCTTGTTGTGAGAAGCTCTGGTTTGTGCGAAGCATATACCCGAACCTGCCCCAAATGGGACAATTTTTTTTAACACAGCATGTTGACGCCGCTCCATGATAGCATGCCAAGTTTCATGAATTTCCGACGAGTTTTGGATTTACTAGAATTTAAAAACCAGGCATCTCAACATATTGCCGGCAATCAACAGTGCCCTGGTGTTTGAATTTCATTCCCATATCTTGCATGGGACCTATAAATTCACCCAAGGACACAAATTAGATTTTTCAACCAACCTTAGTGCATTGGAGCATGTGCTTGTAGTTCAAATTTGAACTATGCACATAAAATGCCTAGAAAACCCAGTTAATGCATAAAAATGTCCAAACGAACCCCGAAAAATCACAAAAATTGACACAACACTACTGTTGTTCAGTGTTGACACTAGAATTTTTTTCAAAGCAATAAGAGGCAATGGATATCGTTTCGTCCCCAAAGGTGGTATGTTCCCTATCGAAACCATCATGCTTGTGGTGAAAAGCTCTGGTTTGTGAGAAGCTTATACCCGAACCTGCCCCAAATGGGACAAATATTTTACCACGGCATGTTGATGCCGCTCCATGATAGCATGCCAAGTTTCATGAATTTCATACAAGTTTTGCATTTACTAGAATTTAAAAACCAGGCGTCTCAACATTTTGCCGGCAATCAACAGTGCCCTGGTGTTTGAATTTCATTCCCATCTCTTGCATGGGACCTAGAAATTCACCCAAGGACACACATGTGATTTTTCAACCAAGTTTAGTGCATTGGAGCATGTGCTTGTACTTACAATTTGAATAAAATGCCTAGAAAACCCAGTTAATGTATAAAAAAGGCCAAACGAACCCAGTAAAATTCCAAGATTGAACACAACACTCCTGTTGTTCTATGTTGACACTAGAAATTTTTAGAAAGCAATAAGAGGCAGCGGATATCGTCCCCTCACCAAAGGTGGTATGTTCCCGATCGAAACCATCACGCTTGTTGTGACAAGCTCTGGTTTGTGAGAAGCTTATACCCGAACCTACCCCAAATGGGACAACATTTTCACCACGGCATATTGATGCCGCTCCATGATAGCATGCCAAGTTTCATGAATTTCATACGAGTTTTGGATTTACTAGAATTTAAAAACCAGGCATCTCAACATTTTGCCGGCAATCAACAGTTCCATGGTGTTTGAATTTCATTCCCATCTCTTGCATGGGACCTAGAAATTCACCCAAGGGCACACATGTGATTTTTCAACCAACTTTGGTGCATTGGAGCATGTGCTTGTTGTTCAAATTTGAATTATGCACATAAAATGCCTAGAAAACCCAGTTAACGTATAAAAAAGGCCAAACAAACCCGAAAAATTCATTCCCATTTCTTCCATGGGACCTAAGCATGCACTTAAGGACACATATTTGATTTTTCAACCAATTTGTATGCACCGGAGCATGTGCATGTAGTTTAATTTTGAATTGTGCACCTGAAATGGCTAGAAAACCAGTTTAATGTATGAAATGTCTAAACAAACCCTGAATAATTCTAATTCTTTTACGACACACATACAGTTGCATGTTCACTGCAGATAAAAGGTCTAGCAATTCAAACTCCGTCCATTGCCGCTGTGACCCCATTTTGTAATTCAAATCAAGTAGACCCCACACAGTTTATTCTCACCAACCGTGTGAGATGTAGTACAAAATATCTTGGAGCACCGTTAGTGTATAGTACGCCTATGGCTTACGCGATAAGGTGCGTCGGCTACAGTCCACAGCCGGCGTGTCAAGCACACTAGCTCGCTCCCCCAAAACTCCTGCCTCTGCATCCCTCACAAGCTCTAAAATATCTACCGCCTGGAAGGTTTTAATGTTTGATAGCACACGATTAGTATGTGCGGACCGTGTGCGATGTCTGTTACTCCCGCTCTGCTTCAGTCCCTTGATTCAAATTTTCAGTAGCCCCGGCATTTTATTCCTGCCTCTGCATCCCTCGCAATCTCAAAAATATCTGCTTGCCCTTGATCCAAATTTTCAATAGCCCCACCTTGTTACTCCTGCCTAGTAAAATTTTCAGTTGCCGCAGTATTTCCTCAAACACAACCTTGCTTCCCCCCTCCACACACACACCCCAAAACCTCTGCTTACAAAGACACACAGAACCCTCGAAACCATTGGTAGGTCACCGCCATCGTCGGCGCCTCCATCCTCAACCTCTGCCCGTCTGCCGGGGAGCTCGAGGAGGCAATCGCCAAAAATAGGTTTATCGTGGCCTTTTTGCCCGACGTCGACAAGGTGGCCACCGAGGTGTCCCCGTTGTCCTCCGCGGGCCCGATCCGCAGTCGCCGGTCCCCCTATCCACCCGACGCCGCGCCCCTACGCCGGTTCGAGGACTTCCCCATCCTCCCTCAGACCCGGCAGCCGACGAAGTCCTACCTCGGGGTCCGGCAGCGGCGGTGGGGGACGTGGGTCACCGAGATTACAGATCGAGAGACCCACACCAGCTGGTGGCTCGGTAGCTTCCACACGGCCGACGAGGCCTACATGCAAGAGCTCTGCCGGCAGCACCTGGAGCTCGTGGAGGCGGAGCGGGCGATCTTTGCCGGCACAGAGGGCGGCGAGGTTATCGCGCTCTCCTCCGATGACGAGCTCGAAGGCGCCGAGGACGGCGGCGCTGAGGGCGGCGAAGTTATCGCGCTCTCCTCTGATGACGAGCTCCAAGGCGGCGGCGATGGCGGCGCGGAGGGCGTCGCGGTGGGCCCCGAGGACGAGGAGATGGATGTCTACGAGTGGAGGAGTGCCTTCCCCAACGACCCCGACGATGGTACTGGCCTGGACCCGGCTCGCGGCACACCGTACATGACGAGGAAGGATTGGCTCGACCTCTACTTCGACTGAAAGTAGTTTAGCTTAGTTTAAATTTATGTTTTATGTTCGGTTATGCAAAACTATCTATGTTTATGTTTGAATGCAAGCTACTTTCGGTTGAACCTGCTTTGAACTTGATCAAATTGAAGTTTACAACCTTAAGTTTAGGGGATCGACTAGAAAAGGCAACAAATTGCTGGAGTATATATATATATATATATATATATATATATATATATATATATATATATATATATATATATATATATATATATATATATATATAGAGGCTATTCTATTACATTACTAGTAACAGAATATTATTCTATTACCATCCAGCCTATAAGGGAGCGATGTTGATTTTCTAAATTGAGAGAAAGAGAAAATAAGCAAACCAATACGAACCCACGACCCTCACCTCCGGCGACCCGCCGCGCCCCCCGTCTCCCACCTCCTGCCACCCGCCGTGCTCCCCGCCTCCAACCTCCTACAACCCGCCGCGCCCCCTGGCCTCCACCTCCAGCGACCCCCCACGCCCCCTTCTCCCACCTCCGACGCCGGGCCACGCCCCCCAGCTCCCACCTCCGACAAGGCGCCACGGCCCTGCCTCCCACCTTCGGCGACGCGCCACGGCCCTGCCTCCCGTCTCCGGCGACGCGCCGCCCCTGAACCCTGTCTCCTCTCTCGCGCCGCCCCCACTTGCCCCAGAACGTGGCCGCCCCTCCCACGGAGCCAAGCTCGCGCACCGCCGTCCCTCCCAACGCGCCGAGCTTGCACTCCATCGCCGCTGGTGCCCCCATCCTCGCGCCGTCCGTGACCCCTCCACTACACTCCTCTGCTGCAGGAACACATCAGTTCGTGTGGAGCATAACAGTCCGTCAGTTTGATAGTTCGTTAGTTCGCCGATGGGATCCACAGGTCAGCCCCTCATCTCCCACAAATTACACTTAAATCGTGTGCAAATTTGTAATCAGTTCGTGTGTATGTGTCAGTTCATGTCTGTTCTTGTCAGGTCGTGTTCATCAAATTGTTTTTTGGCTAATTTGTTGTTATGTACAGTACATATGCATATTGTTGTGTAGTACTACATGTGTGCATTGATGCATTCGAATCTCACTTTGATTCCTCCTGGTGGTTCAAGCGGCAGTAGCGCTCGCTCTCCAATGGTTGCCCGCGCAATGAGGATACAGGGAGGCGACAGTGGTGGAGTCAGCAGCATACCATAGCCTTTGTCCTCCTCATCGCATCTTTTCTTATAAACAACGAGAAGAAAACGAGGCATAGGCTTCATGCTCTCCATCTCCTGGTAAAGGGGAGTTAAGCTCTACGGCCACTTGGATGTGGGTGCTCACGCTCCTCCACTGGGCGAGCTCCCAGGGCACCACGAGGATTGATATTGTCATATCTACCCCTCGGCCATTAGGGCCAAGAGGTTGCCTGCACCCTGCTGAGTGAAATGCCACTTCCGACTAGCACCTGGCCTGATGTCGTACGTAGACCGCCATGCTTTTTAAGATTTCCTGTATGCCTGTACATGAAAAATCTCAACAATTCCGTTTCTTGTCTACATGATTTTGTGCTAGCTTATCACAAGTTCACGTTGCATGCTCAATGTAGTAGCTAGCTGAAGAAACTTATTGTTCTGTAGCTTTGGTCTTACCATTGTGGTGCTTGTGTTATTGCGTGGGAAAATGAAAGAAAGGAGTCTTTTTGCAAATCAATGAATGACAACAAAGTTTGCTGTTTCCCCACCCAATTTAGGGCTCCAAAAAAGTTCAGAGTTCAGAGTAGTTGTTTGGAGATGAACAATAAATAAGTATAATAAAACAAAAGAAAAATTTGTAAAAAGTACGACAAAGTTCACTATGTATTTCACCATCCGTACATAAAGAAATATTATATAAAATTCCCTGCTCACACACTATATTTATAGCCTAATGGTTAGTGTCAAAATGTGTTGTTCTTGTTTCTTTATGGTTGCTTGCAAACTACTAGCTGGAAAAATAATCCCTCTTCTAGTAAGTTCTGGTCAGAGTTCAACTATACCAAATGTCCAATTTACATGGTGTGGTGTTATGTTCTTTCCGTTCATTTCAAGTTAACTGTAGCTGAACTTGTGTCGTGTTGATACTGAACTTGTGTTTTGGCTGATTCTAAACTGATGTGTATCCAACATTGGTGTTTAAACAATTTTTGGTCCATTGACTGTTTGAACTTGCAACCTTACTGCCTTGAACTATGGTCTAAAAAAATGAACTCATGCAGGTACTTGGTGGTGCAGACTTGGTAGCGGTGATATTTTGGTTCGATTATATACCAACAACAGTGCAATGACTGAAAGATCATCAGTTCAAAATATATATGCAGGAGGTTTGCGAACCAAAAAGCTGATATTTTGTTGTGTTTAAATTTTTGGGTGCATGATTGAACAAGATATAAAAATAAAATATGATGTATGATATATACTTTTTTCTTGTAGGGGGTTCAAATATTGTCGTGGAGCAAGTTAAAGAGTTTTTAGTGTCAAAATTTTAGATCATATTCAGTCCGGTGAAGCACTAGTTGTTTCATCTCTCATCGGAGTTGTTTAATCATGTTTGAGCCTTTCATACTGTGAGTAGCATGCATATTTGTTTGAACAATACCGGCTTCGTTTGGTGCTAGAAAAATAGTAAAAGCTCTGCTCTCTTTTTTCTCTCAAGTATCAGTAGCATAAGTCTTTGTGCCTCATTCTTTTTCTTTGAAGCTTTATTTCAGCTGGCAGCTTCATCCTCTTTTAAACTGAAGTTTTCATTCAAGTAGTACATCCACAGCAGCTAGTACAAAATGAAGAGTAGTGGATACAACTACCTAGTACAATACTACAGGCAAGCAGGGATGTTCGATGCTACTGGATTGTGGACAGAGGAGTTAAATTAAGCCCCTCACTTCATTTCTACAAATCAGGGGAGCTAGATCCCTGCTTCAGTATATGACTTGTACAAGAAAAATACACTAAGTGTAGCAGTTCACTATGTATTTATATCATCAGTTCATTAACAAATCAAAGAAAAAGTTTTTGTCGTGTGATTATTCTGTGGCGCCAATGTACTTATATGTTTACTTTGTGCTTCCGTATGTTTTTGGGCGGTACAAATACATCGTCATACTAAGTACTTACAGCGGTCGGGTCGAGGACCTCCTGCTCAGCAGTACAACAACTTCTTGTTTTGTGGCGGTCGCTCAAGGAGTTGTGCTCAACAAGACAACTTCTTGTTTTGTAACGATCGCTCAAAAGCTGAGTTCAAAATGAGAGAAGTCTAGAATATCGTCACAAAACACGCTCATTATGTGAAAACACGCTCGATACAAAACCATACATACATCCGTTCAAGTACTCTTTTTCTCGAACATATATTCGTCCGTTCAAGAAAGGAAAATGGTTGAATTAAAAATATTGATCATTACAAGTTAAAAATGGTGGTCCGTTCGGAATAAAAGAAATGACAGAAATTTAATTTGTAAAAGTTCAAGCAAAAAGAAACCCCATGCAATTCAAATGAGAAAAGTACAAGTCGTAAAATAAGAGAAGTCCAGAACATCATTGTAAAAAAGGTTTAGTTCAAAAAAGAATAAAAAAACATTTTCTTTTTAGAAAAATATCATTCAGTTCGATGATATAAACCATGCAAGTACAGTGGCGACGATACAATAAACCATTGAAAACTTACGAGCAAAACAGAGCAAAGTCCAGTTAGTGAAAACACGCTTAGTACAAACCCGTGCAAACATCAGTACAAGTACCCTTTTTCGGAACCATTCAAAATTACTCTAAAAAAATAGCTCAGTACAAACATACACATATATCAGTACAACTACCCTGTTTTTCAGACGAGAAAACAACAGGATCCGTCATGCCGTATTCCAAATTACTCTTAAACGGTTGCGAAATAGAGAAAATGTTCAACATGACTAAGTTTCGCATTTTCGATAGCTATCCAACGATATATTATTTGCCCCATTTCGATAAAACTTTTTAAAAAACGCGTTCAAAATCAATTTTAACCGTATTTGAATTTGTATTTAAACTGTAAGGAATTCAAAAAAAACTTTCTATACGCAAAAGTGACGCATTTTCCATAGCTTTCCAACGCCGTATCATTTGCATCAATCCGACAAACCGTTTGCAAAAACAGTGAAAAACATTTCGCCCAGAATTTCATCGTTTTTCAAATTACTTTTTAATCATATAGAATTTGAAAAAATAGTAGATATATGGAAGATGCGGATTTTCACAAGCTTTCCAATACCATCTCATTTGCTCAATTCCGACAAACTGTTTGAAAATTAAGTCCAAAATACGATTCACGTTCTTGGTTTTGAAAAATACGGTTTTTTCAAAACTGCTCTTAAATCATAATTTTTTTGCAAAGACAAATTATAAGATTGTAATGTGGATGTCAAGAGCTTTCAACGATATATTACACGCCCCGTTTCGACAAAAAATTTGCAAAAAAAATTGAACTAAAGAAGACGATTTTTAGCAACAACAGAAAGCATCAGTTCAACCGCTCGATTTTCATCAGTTCAACCGCTTGAATTCATCAGTTCAAGTAGGGTAACAGAATAATATTCTGTTACGCGTAACAGAATAGCCCAGATGTATATATATATATCCACTAAGGGTTTTAGTCCTTTAACTTTTTAAGGATCGCCTAGAGATGTCCTTATGACTTGTTTATTTCAGTTCTTCACAATGTGATGCTCTATATGTGCAACTATTTGCTATGCAGTTCAATTTCATCAATAATAGTTCCAACAATACCACTATGAATTACGATATTTGGTTGCTATTAAGGATATTGCAGTGAACATGCCTTTTCATTTTTCAACTGTTGTTTAGCAACATGCATTGTACTGAATGACTAAATATGCAATCCCAAGCTACATAGAACCAAGGAAGAGTGTTACCTTAATGTTCTGATGATGTCTAGATATACATGTAATAAAATCTTATATAATGGGATGGATGGAGGGTTGTACTACATCATTTTTCAATTGTTGTTTACCTTCTAATATTAACTTGGTGCTTTTAGGTACATATACCATTGCCAAAGATCCACACTTTGACCCTTTCTGTGTATGGGGCAATGAGATATTCATGAACCAGCATCAAGTGAGGAAACTGATAAAGATTGTTATTAAAATGGGTCAAATGATGTCAATCGAACTATTTGTTTACACTTTATGCAAGACAAAAGTGAACTGCAAGATGGTAAGTAAGAACCCTATAGCCTTCTTTTTACTACCTGTAATGAGTTGTGTTAGATGACAATATCTGAATCTTTTTTCTTTTGAAGTGGATCCTGAAGCAGTTTACTCAAGATTACCTCTCAAACTACATGATTGGCGGCCGACCATCACAAGGGGTTGGACTAGAGTCCTGCATGCCTTCTGCATCTAGGAGAGCATAATAGGGCCATTCCGCTTCACCTTGTTCAGCAACTGGAATGTGTGTCGCCTCTTTCTTTACTACTGTAATAGTACAAGTATAGAACCCTGGTACATCATTCTTTATTTGGTGCTTACGTAATTCTGAAACATATGTACCTATGAATCGAATAATGCATTGGTTGTTTGAACCTGATGGATATGAATAAAGCTATAGCCTACGTTCAAGTTTAAATTAGGTACAATTTTAAATAGCAGCAATTTAATTAGGGCCAAATTACGTTGTGCAGGTCATTATGGCACACACGGTTGCTAAAACACAAACGTTTGCGATATACACCATAATCCGAGACGGTTCACAGAGAGGAAACGTGTGCAAGCATGCACATAGTTGTCGTTTGCAAAGCGTGTGTAATGTCAGACACTGTCACATACGGTGCGGGAAAACGAAATGTGTGTGATTTTCTACCCATCATACATGGTTTATAATCATGAACTATTTGTGATGTGCCAGGCATCGTAAAACTCCCGTGCCTAGAATCTGCCTGGAAAACTCCCTAGCCTGGAATCTGCCTGGTTTTAGGCAGAACCACAAAACTCCGACTGCGATGGCAATGCAAGCACAAACGAGTACCAAGGATGAAGCGTTTGGGATATTCGAGATATCGGAAACGGTTATATAGGGACAAGTGTATGCATCAAGGCTCCCTATCCCTGACGGTTTCTGGGTCGTGTGGGAAGGACCCCCCCCCTATCGCCCACACTCACTTGGCGACGGTTCCAAATGCCGTCGTGGAAAGGGGTAAAAAACCGTTTGTTTAGGACCGACGCGCACCAGTGGAATGGCGTGTTGATCAACGCAAGCGTCTAAGCCTAAATGACAAAGTCTCGACAGAAGCTGAATTTGTTTTTGAAACATCAAGTGGCCAGAGACTCGAAAATTTATTTGTCCATTAGTGACTTGTCAGGGGGTGGATTTTAGTTTGTACGATAATGCTGCATCCACCTAAACTAACGAAAGTTCTTACGTAAACTTCCTAGATTCCCTCTTCGTAGGTGCAACATTACTCCTAACATTTGTAATATCAGTTTGAAACTTGTAATATTGTCATGTCCTATTCCTGCGTTTTCAAAATCCTGCGAATCAAAGAGGTTCTGAGTTGGTGATGATGTTGTGCCTGCCATCTTTCACCAATAGCCGTCGGATCTAGATCGCGCGCTACAAACAAACTTCTCCAGTTTTGCAAAAGATGCCGCACTTGTTCCCTATTTACAAACAACTCCTTGTCACTCACAATCAGCCTTATCTCCTCCCACCACATCTAGAAGGCCATGGAAAAATCTGGCGCGATGGCCTGCTGCCGGCGCCGTCCATCCCCAATCTTGGTGTTCCGTGCAATGCACCGGCATCTACGCATGGGAAATTATGTCGAACACGGCTAGTTGTAAGCAGGCTAGCTCTATAGCCATGATGATAGTGACTGCAGACGGTGAGGCTTACTTGTGTTATGCCGAACACGGCGCCTATACTCAGGTGTCATCTCCGGCGCAGGGTCTTGTCACTTCACTACGATGTGCAGCACGTAATAATTTGACAAACGGGTATTATAGTGCTACTACATTGGTAGTACTACTACTAGTACTAGCATCACCATCTGGATTTAGTAGTAGTACCACGTCCATCTAGATTTAGTATTTGACTAGCAATATCTAGTAATGCATGCCACAAAAAATGTACTACTCCCTCTGTAATTAAATACATGGTGTATTGTTTTATTCCTTCCAGTAGATGGCTCAAATCTGAAGTCTCATCAATCAGACTACTATTGTACTCACCGAGCGCTCAGCTTTTTAAGCTACCAACAAAAAATTGCAATCAAAGACTACTATTGTACTCCCTCCGTACTGGTGCATTAGTCACGTTACGAAAACCAAATAGTAATCCCAAAACTTTTAGGCGCGGTGCATTAACTACCCACCTTGTTCCCTGTTTCTTGCCACAAAAAAAGAATCACCCAATACAAATACGAGACGTGGGATGGGTATGCATCCAATGACTTGATACTAATCCCTCCGTCTAGGTGTATGACTATACACAATGAAGAGTAACATACACTAGTAACATACACATATCCCTAAACTATTTTACTACCTTTCATAGTGGGTAGTAACATAAGTATGGTAACATGCAAAGCCTCATTTATTAGGTTATAGACTCATATTGCATTGGGACATGTGATGTTACATTAATAACTAGCTAAGTTACTCAAACTACCTCTCTCCTCATTAACTCATTACCACATAAGCAAATTTGTTGAGTTGGACTCGATGTTACTGCTGAAGTTACTCCCACAGTGGCTAGTCTAAGTCATCTTAGAGAAAGTGAAAAAGAGGAGTGGGCTCTCATGCAAGAGCCTAGCTATATGCGGATTCCTAGGCCGATATACAATAAATATTGAGAAAGAGAGAGAGAGAAGATGAGAAAAAGTAGTACTCTTATAGCCAGCCTTATAGCTAACCTTATTGTATGAGTGGCTACAAGTGATGGCTCTACTATGACATGGCAACATCATATAGCCAGCAGCTGGCTATACTATTAAGTATTAACCATGCTCTTAGGTTGTGCACCGTGAACAAGACAAAGGGGAAAGCGAGAGAACTTAATGTCTTTTTGCTAATTAATAGGATTACATGCAATGAACTAACCACTGCATTTCATGTTTGGTAGTCTCAAGTCATTGAAAGCATGCACGGCCCACATCTCTCATTGGTTGATATGTCACGAAATAAGAAACAAGGAGGGAGTTAACGTACCGTGCCTAAGTGGTTTGGGACGTAGGGGGACACAGCTTCATTGACTTACTGCACCTGCGTTTTTGTGAATGACACGTGGGCCCAACAGGTGGTTGGCCCGCCTGTCATACAACCAAAGGCAAGTGCAGTAGAGGGCCGAGGAGTAGATGGCCAACACACACGTGAATGCAACGTAGTCTGCACTTCTCATATAAAGGTTCCCCGCCATTCCAATCTATGAAATCCTATGCACCTACGAACCCTAACCAAGGGCAAGAGTGATCACTCCAATCGCAAGATCAGTTGACTAGAAGCTACACCCATGGAGGCGATGAGCGCGAGCATCAGCCGGCTATGTCAGATGGTCCACGACGCCGGCCTGCGGACCGGCACCGAGGAACGTATCTAGGTCGTGCTTGAGGCCGCCAGGGCGAGAGGCCGCTTGGACGACAATGTCGTCTCCTTGTTCGACAAGGTCCTCGTCGGCTACCTCGACAAGTTCACCATCATCAAGAAGCTCGCGGATGACCTTGACGTACGCCTCCAGCCCACACGCCCAGGCTCTGCCCTCAATGGCCTCTATGGTGACAACCTCTTCGACTCACTGGTGGCCCTGCGACTGCCCGCCGTTGCGCCAGAGAATCTCCACCTCGAGGTCGCGCTCGCCGCGCAGCGCCTGGCGCAGCAAGACATCATCGACATAATCACCTACATATACGCACAAATCATCCACAAGGACTACTACGTGCTAGAGGAGGACGATAGGTCGCTGGCCTTCTTGAGCCGCAGGGCAACCTTGGATGGCATTGTTCAGAAGCATGTTGAGCTCGCCGCCAACGCCGCTGCTCCTCACACGTTGGTTGGTGACCCAGCGCACTAGGGCGTGAGGATGTCGTTGATGGATCCGTATGTATATTTATCTTTCAATCAAATCCATGTAGTAGTATATGGTACTACTAGTAATTATCTTAACTTTCGCATCAACTTCATAATTTTTGTACATACTCCATGCATGAACCGCGCCAGAACCAAACTTCTCATTACTCTAGGGAAATTCGTTATTTCTATCTATCGGTCGCGCCATGGAGCAGAACCAAATTGTAACATCCCAAATTTTCAATTTGGAATGTTATGCATAGGTCATTCTTGCATATCATATTTTATTGCATTTCATTTCGCGATCCTTGAAATTCTAAGCAACTCAAGGACCCTCGGAGAGAGTTGGGGATTTCACGTTTTTCATATTTGACTTTTATCAAATATTGAAACAAGGATCACTTTGGTTTTGTCGGATTTCGGGTTCCAGCAGACCCTCTAGGTTTGAACACTGGGGTGCGCGTAGAGATCTCGCCCTCTACCTACCTGCACATCGCCGCCTCGCTAGGATCTAAACTATGAAAGGAACAACACAAGAGACACAGGGTTTATACTGGTTCGGGCCACCATTGTGGTGTAACACCCTACTCCAGTGTGTGGTGTGGTGGATTGCCTCTTGGGCTGATGATGAACAATACAAGGAAGAACAGCCTCGCGAGGGTCTGTTCTTGGCTGGTGCGATGAACTGCTAGGGGGAGTTCAGTCGCTCTCTCTCTCTCTCTGAATCAAGATGCTGGATCCTCACCCCTACCCTGTGGGTGGCTAGTCCTATTTATAGGCAAAGGCCCTGGGCCTCTTCCCAAATATTGAGCGGGAAGGACGCCAACAATTGGCCATTTTGAAGGGGAACATCTAGTACACTTATCCTGACTAAAGTTGGTCCCTGCCTGTCAAAGGCTCTGGTGGTGGCCGGCTTGGGCTCCACGATGACTTCCTTCCTGCCGTTCACGACGGTCTTGGTCTTGTTGCACGAAGCGGATGCCTTTGCTTGATACTCTTGCTGCGCTTGCTCCTTTGCACCAAAGAGGAAATAAGGACACTTCTGGGCTGGCGCCACTTGGCACCCTTAGTCGTCATGGCTTGCGACATGGTCACCTTGTGAGTACCCGCCTTGATCTCTCCGCCTCCTCGCGAGCCAGCCTAACGAGGCCGTGCACGAGGAGGATTCTGTCGTCCGCCCATGCAATCTGGCCCCTCGCGAGGTCTTGAGCTTAATGGCGATGAAGATGGGCGTCTTGGGCCACCTTGAGCCACGCCACAGGCCGAGCGAGCAAGTCTGGTACCCTGTTCGAATGCCGACAGTAGCCCGGGCCCAAAGCGCGCCGGACTTGGCTGAGCGAGAGAAGCGAAGGGGCAAGTCTGCGCCCCTGAGCCCTAACTTCTTGACCTTAGGCGCCCGCATGGCGGTAGGTTGGACGTGGGCGCCTTAGCAACTGCGCGAATCGACAAAAGAGCGGCGTCTGTCTAGGCTTTGCTTCCCTCGTCTCCTCCGGTCATTGCCTAGATCCCCTTTCTTGCGCCTTTCCTTCCTGCCTTTGAAATCTCCAGATCTAATTCGACCGCGTGCCCTAGCAAGACATGGCGCCTCGCCAGACCCCGGCCGGAGCTTGGTACTCAGCCGCCTTGGACTCGCCGAATGTATCGGAGAAGGGCTTTGCTCGGGTGCGCCGGATGGTGGCGGCGGAAGGCATCGACGGGGCAGAGGTGTTCAAGGCTGGCTCCGCCCTTCCCGAGGGCCAAGGAAGCACCTTCTATCCGCTCTTCGTGAGCGCCATTGCTGCCGTCTGGTGCCTCCCTTTTCTGAGTTCTTCTTCTCTGTCCTCCGCCACTACAAACTGCAAGCTCTGCACCTCCACCCCAACTCTGTTCTTCTTCTAGCGATCTTCGCCTACAATTGTGAGGCTCATGTCGGGGTGCAGCCCTCAGTGGCCTTGCTGTGCCACTACTTCTACCTCCAGACCTCTCACGTATGGCAGCTCCAACGCCATCTCGAAGCCCGGGAAGAGGATTGAGGGCTTCAGGAGCAAGTGGGTCATGGTAGATGCTTGGCGCATCCACCCTCGTCGATTCTGCCCACGGGCACCCACGACCTCCGACGATTGGTCTCATGGAACTCGTGGATCCTTGCCAGCCGATCTTTGGAGAAGATGGGCCTTGAATCTGTGGCCGAGCAACATGGCGGGCGCAGCTGGCCCAGTGCGTCGCTCTGAGGAGTTCTGGAGGATCAGGTGGCCCGCTTCGTCGATTACTTCGCTTCACTGTGGAGGCCCTTGAGCCCCGCAGTCTTGGCCGACGAAGATCTGGCCGCGGTCCTCAAGTCTTTGGTCAAGGGAGACATGGCGAGGTTAGAGGGCTCTCCTGTGCCCCTGTTCCTTCGAGATGATTGGGAGCAGGCGGTGGAATCCATGCCCGTCTTCAATGGGGACGGGCCCGTGCCCGCGGAGGTTCCCGAGGACCCGGCGGCCCTGGCGACGGTGAACGTGTCCTCCGATGACTCCAGCGAAGAGGAGGAAGAAGAGGAGCGGGAAGCGGGGCCTGACTCCGAGGAGACCGACGGGGAGTCGAGAGCGCCCCTCCCCCGGTGCAGGTCCCTCGCTCACCGCCTCTTGCCGAGCGACGACGATGAGGATGGCGATGAGCGGGGCAGCGAGAGCTTGCCCCTTATCCCGCAGAAGGACAGGACTGGGTTGGTCCCCTGCGGGTCTGCCCCCTCTCCGAGGCGGTCCGCAGACGTGCCTCCTGCTCCCGGGCCTCTTGAGGCTGATCCCTGCAGCCGGCTCTCGGGCTTCAAGTACGGCCGGAGGTTGCTCGAGCTCGCGAGCGATGACCATTAAGTGCTTGATTCCTGTTTTATTCCTTGCTTTATCCCTGAGGCTTGATATCTGTATCTCTTGGCTAGGCTGGCGCCTGCGGCGAAGAAGCTGAAGGGAGCTCCTGAGGCTCCGTCTGGGGCAGCGCCTCTGCCTGCGAAGGAAGCCGACGGCAAGACACGGGCCTCTCCTGGCCGGTCATCCTCGCGAGGCCTGGCGGAGTTGGCTGGCGCGAGCTCAGCCCCATGGCCCAAGAGACTCCTGAGGTATCCTTGCCTGATGCCACCGCCACAGCTGTTGGGGTGCAGCAGGTCCCGCCTCAGGATACTGTGGTTACGCTGCCGTCCTCTCCTCCTACTCCACCAACTGCTGTCTCTCCGACTCCTCCTTTGTTACGGATCGTCTGCTGCTGCTGAACTGGACCGGCTGCAGGAAGATCTTCTGGGCGCCGACCCTCGCTTGGTGGCCGGACGCTTGGAGCTGGCCTCTGGCTGGATTCGCTCTGACGCTTCGATTCGAGCGGCGCTAGTTCAGGCCTCGACGGCTTGCGACGAGGAGAAGCAGGCTGTCCTTGGGGCGAAGGATCCTCGCGACGCCGCCTTGGGGGAGGTAGACGATGTCCGAGGTCGCTGCAAGGCGCTGGAGAGCGAGTTGCAGGGCCTGCGGGACCAGCTTGCCAAGGATGCCTGCATTTGCCAAGAGAAGGAGGAAGACATGAAGGCTCGCGAGGCGGCCGTCAAGGACCGGGACGCCAAGCATAATAGGCGCCGTGACCGCCTGGGTGCCGCTGGAGCAGGAGTTAGAGGCGAAGAAGGTCGAGCTCGACGGCAAGGCGCGGGTTCTTGCCGAGGACCGTGAGGCCTTCACAGAGATGGAGGTGAAGGCTCATACCCTGCTGAGGTCGCTTTACGTCAGCGGCCTGGAAAGCCCGCTGGCCGGCGCCGAGGACGGCCCCGCCAAGCTGCTTCCCTTCTTGATCGGCGCTCCTGAAGATGTCACCCCTTGCCTTGGCCCTATGGCTAAGGCCGAGGCGCGTGTCATGTCTTCTGCAGCGCTGACGCGGGTCCTTACCCACATTTACCTTCACGATCCTGACGTCGACCTCGATAGCCTGCTGGAGCCAGCAAGCGGCGAGCTTGCCGCTGCCGCTACTGAGGCCATGAAGGGTCGAGCGGAGGCTCTGCTGTCGAGTTCGGGCCTTGACACCAAGCGAGCGGCGCTGCGGTCCGGAGGCTTCACGAGGCGAACCCGCTCGGCGCAGCTCCGTCGTCGACAAGTGACTCCGCTGTGGCTCCTGTTCTGCTTCCTGCAACATGCATCATGCCTCGGGGAGGCGTTTAAACTTGCATTTGGTGTTGTGATAACAGTTATGGACTGTAATGTTTGCTTTTAAATTCCTTGAGAGTTGCGCTTTTCCTTCCTACTTGCTTACATTCTCTGTTGGCGAGCCCGGCCCTTCAGATACCTCAGCCGCCGTTAGCCCATTGAAACCAGGGCGGGACCAAGGAGTGAGGGGCTACGTGACAAGTTAGGCTCCTGAGTCGCGATGCTTAGGAGTCCCCCTTGGCGCATGAACAACAAGTAGGGAGGTGAGATGTGTGGGTGAATCTACCATTCTACGTCTGTAGAGCCCGACCCCGCGCATACCTCAACCGCCGTTAGCCTTTCGGAACTAAGGAGTGAGGGGCTACGGGACCAGTTAGGCTCCTGAGTCGTGATGCTTGGGAGTCCCCCTTGATGCTCAAACGGCCTTTGTACCTTGGCTCCGCTCGGGGAGAGACGTGCGGCGAACCAGGCCTGAGGGGCCTGGCTGGGTGGCGTGCGTCTGGGCGTGACCCAAGCGTAGCCCCCATGCCCAGCCCCCTCGCGCGGCACTCCCGAGGGAAGGCGTTGCGATGAGGCCAGACACTAAGCTCTGGGCTCCCTGAGGTTGATGCGGCCGGGGGCCACCCTCAGTTATTTATCACCAGCGCGGAGCATAGCGCTTCCGTATGTGTACGGGCATAGCTGCTCCTCGGCAGTGTCGTCAGCCAGCGCAGACATGGTGCTTCCAGCAGTGCGTGGGAGGGGCTCCCCTCGGGAGGGGCCCAGGCGTGTACAGCCCATACGACACGTGGGCTGGCAGTGGCGCCCAGACGAGGTGTATCTGGGCACCCGTGAGCCAGCGCAGGACTCACGGGTCCTACCTCAAAGCGGGTTCTTGCTGCACTGAGCCTTAACTTGTGATGTGTTCCTGCGAATTTGGTTAAATGCCGGCGCTCTCGTGCTCGGGTCCGGCCCTCGGCGGGTCTCGGCCGTTCTTTGGTATGCTGGTCGCAATCTGCGGACAAGGCGGAGGGTGAGGGCTGGAGAGCGATGAGGAGCCCATGAGTCACGATGCTCAGTACCCCCACTTTGGCGTGCAAGCGGCCGACATGAAGGAAGAAGGGGTGCCGTGACGGGCATCAAATAACAATCATGATGGGTCGAGCGCATGACCGAAATAAGCGCAAGAGGGGTACATGCATGGGTGCGCTGGCGACTTGGGGATGATGCAGCCAGAGGGGCGCCCCCAACAAAGTAAGCTAGGCACATGAAGTAAAGGGGATACACACCGCAGGGACGGACCCATGCAGCCTAGGAATAATGCAGCCCTGGGGGGCGCTCCCAGATGGAAATGAAACTTGAAGGATGTCTCGATGGCGTTGAAAGCGAAGGATGTTGAAATGTGAGGCGTCGTGGGCTGCGGAAGCCGATCTTCCACGAGCCCCGGGCCCGGGGAGCCTCGGGAGGCTCGGGCGCTGGTGGCTCCTCGTGGACCATCTCCATCTCCGCCCGGGACTGCGGGCGCCTGGCCTCTTGAGCCTCAGGATGCTCCTCATGAGGCGCTGATGCGTGGCGGCCGCGTTCGGCACGCCGTAGGGCATCTGACGTGGCTGTGGGGTGGACCTTCGCGGCGCCCTGGCGTGAGGGCAGAAGCGCTGAGAGGCAGCTCGGTTGAGCCACAGGATGTCGATCACGACGCAAGAGCCCACCATCCTCGCTGGATGGGGAGCTACGGCGGAGTGGCAGCGGCTGCCACTCATGACTCTTGACTCCTGCAACTCCTGCGTGATCGGTGACAAACTCCACGAGGTTTGGCCCTCCTTGCCTTGCTCCTTCACGAGGGAAGCGTGCTTTGAAACACGCCTCCAAGTGGTGCCCAAGCGCCTCCCTCGTGACCTTAGCAGGTCGGTGGCCCTCGGAGAGAGCCCCGAGCCTTGATTGAGGAGGCGCCAGCGCGCCTTCCTATGCGACAGAAGGAGGTGCCCCCTGAGCAGGCGCGGACCCTGAGGGGCCTGCCTCCTGAGGGGTCGGGCCTGGCGATGTCTTCTTCTTCTTGGGAGCGGTCTCGGGGAGCCTCATGCTCCTGCGATTTGGGTCTTCAAGTGATGCGGCTTGAAAGGCTCGCTCCAGGGAGCACATTGCGTCTCTCTCTTCACAAGGCACCGTGATGACTCCGCCGCTTCCTGGCATCTTGAGGAAATTGTAGCCGTGATGGGTCACGGCCATGAACTTGGCCAGAGCTGGGTACCCGAGGATGGCATTGTATGGCAGGAAAATGTGGGCGACGTCGAAGTTGATGAGCTCGGTGCGGTAGTTGTCACGCGCCCCGAAGGTGACAGGGAGGCGGACCTGCCCAATCGGAACCGTGGAGCCATCGGTGACTCCGGAGAAAGGCTTGGTTGGCTGAAGCTGATTGCAAGGCACTTGGAGATTGTTGAATGTCTCTACGGACAGGACGTTGAGCCTTGCTCTACCGTCCATGAGGTTCCTGGTGACTTGCACGTTGCTGATGATTGGGGAACAAAGCATCGGGAGGACTCTGGTTGTGGCGCGCTTGAGCTGATCCGCTGAGCTGAGCGTGATGGCGCCGCTGACCACGAGAGGGCACGTGGCTTCGAGCTTGGGGAGGACTGCATTCACTTGGGCGAATTTCTTGAAGATCGTTGAGAGGCTGGGGCTTGAGCTCCGCCCGGGATGCAGCGATCGCGGCCCTGAAGCCCCAGCCCCTCGTCGATGATGGTCCTCGTTTCTCCTTGGCTCTTGTGGCGGAGGAGGGAGGCTGCGTTTCCTTGCAGGCGATCCTCAAGAGGCTGATCCTCCGGTCTCCCTCGCGAGGCTGATCCTACCGGCGATCCTCGCGAGGTCGGTCGCGCCACCCTTGGCGAGGCCATGGTCTTCCAGCGTCTGCGTTCCTTCCTCCTCCTCGACCGTAGCCTCGATCGTTGCGATCAGGCGTCGGCCGATCCTCCTTCTCGCCGGCCCGGAGCTCTTGACATTCGTTGGTGTTGTGGGTGTGGAGGTCGTGGTACACGATCGGATGCCCTTGGAAGACTCGGGCTGATCTCGCCCGCTTGGTGTCAGGTTACGCATGAGCACGGCAGCCCCTTGCACTTCACGACCTTGGCCTTGGATTTTTTCTCTTACGGGTCTGCGGTGACAGCTCGAGGAGGAAGGTGCCCTTCCTCAGCCTGGCGCGCAGGTGCCAAGTTGAACAGCTCGAAGGAAGTGCACAGATCTTCATGCATCGCCAGCTCCTCCTTCATCTTGGCGTCACGCACACCGCGGAGAAGGCGAGAGATGATGGCCTCCTCGGTCACCTTAGGAATCTTGAGGCGTGCGTTGTTGAAGCGCTGGATGTACTTCTGCGGGGTCTCCCACAGTTGCTGCTTGATCACGGTGCATGTCGCTCCGGCGGGAGGCGGTCGTGAGTACACAGGAAGTTGGCGATGAAGCGGGTGCGCATCTCGTCGAGAGGAGATCGTGCCAGGAGCCAGGTCCAGGAGCCAGGTCCGGGCTCCGTCCTTGAGTGCCATGGGAAACCAGTTCGCCATGACCTTCTCGTCCCCGTTGGCGGCCTCGATGCCCAGCTCGTAAAGCTGGAGGAACTCCGCAGGTCGGCCGTGCCGTCATAGCGAGGAGGCGGTCAGGCTTGAACTTGCCGGGCCACGCGATCTGCGCCTTCGATGGTGAAAGCGCGGCAACCTGCTGTAGCCACAGAGGCCTTTGGTGACGAAGAGCCTAGTCTTGCGGGTCCCCATGCGCTGGTTGGGAGCAGCACGAGGTCTTGGCGTGTTGGAGCAGGAGGCGTGGTCGTGGCGAGCGGTGCGAGGAGCACTCGGGCAGCTTCTTGGGGCGAGGACCTCTTGACAGCTCTGCTCCTGCTGCTTTGGCGCCGGGGCGGAGTGGGTTCGGCCAGGGCCCGCGCCTTGGGGCAGTGCCTTCTTGAAGGGGAGGCGGTTGGCGCCCGGGCTTCATCGCCACGCAGGCGGGCGCGCGCAGCGAGAAGGCAGGGGCGAGAGCCCCTGCGGCACGGATGAGCTTCGGCGGCAGCGTCGAGCCACTCTTCGTGACGTCGTCGACATGGCGGTAGCGCAGGAGCTTGTTTGCTGCGATGAGTGCAGCTCGCGCCTCCATGGGCACGCGGAGCAGGCGGGACAAAAAAAGAACCAGCGAGGCGAGTGAGGAGTAGCGATCTGGCCGTCTCGCCTCCGCAGACGGATGCTAGGGCGATGCTTGCGATTGTTCCCGCCGGGCGGTGGCGGCGTTAATGACGACCGGGAACAGCGAGGAGGCCGTCGGCAGGGCCGTCTGGCGGCGCAGAGGTGAGCGGCTCGGCGCTTCAGCGCCAACGCAAGCGTCGACATGGATGCGGTGGTCGGCGAAGAATAGGGCGGCGGAAGGCAATTCGGCGCACCCTACTACCCGCGCCAAATGTCGGTTCGGGTTCAGCAGACCCTCTAGGTTCGAACACTTTGGGTGCGCGTGGAGATCTCACCCTCTACCTACACGCACCTCGCCGCCTCGCTAGGATCTAAACTATGAAAGGAACAACACAAGAGACACAGGGTTTATCTTGGTTGGGCCACCATTGTGGTGTAACACCCTACTCCGGTGTGTGGTGTGGTGGATTGCCTCTTGGGCTGATGATGAACAATACAAGGAAGAACAGCCTCGCGAGTGCATTCTTGGCTGGTGCGATGAACTGCTAGGGGAGTTCGATCGCTCTCTCTCTCTCTCTCGAATCCGGATCTTGGATCCTCCCCCTACCATGGGTGGCTAGTCCTATTTATAGGCAAAGGCCACAGGCCTCTTCCCAAATATTGAGCGGGAAGGGCGCCAACAATTAGCCATTTGAAGGGAACATCTAGTACACTTATCTGAATAAAGTTGGTCCTCGTCATCAAAGGCTCACGGTGGTGGCCGGCTTGGGCTCCACGATGACTTCCTTCCTACCGTTGCGACGGTCTTGGTCTTGTTGCACCGGAACGGATGCCTTTGCTTGATACTCTTGCCTGCGCTTGCTCCCTTTGCACCAAAGAGGAAATAAGGACACTGCGCGGGATGGCGCCCGCCTGGCACCCTTGGTCGTCATGGCTTGCTTCATGGGCACCTCGTGAGGTACCCCGCCTTGATCTCTCCGCCTCCTCGTGAGCCAGCCTGACGAGGCCGTGCCTGAGGAGGCTTCCTGTCATCCACCCATGAGGCTTGGCCCCTCGCGAGGTCTTGAGCTTGTGCCAATGAAGATGGGCCGTCTTTGGGCCACCCCTTGAGCCACGCTTGCAGGCAGCAGGCGAGCAAGTCTGGTACCCCGTTCCCGAAACAGCACGAGTTTTAATTTATTTTCTCTCCAAAAATATTTCATATTAAAATATATGAGAGGAGATAATATGACTTCTCCAAAATAAATGAAATATTGGAGGAAAAATATTAAAATCAAATATTTGATGTTATTCGGATTTTATTGCTATTTTTTGAATTAGGAAAAATACCCGTTTTTCATAATTGCAACGTAGGCCCAAATAAATGTTCACCTTGTCCGGCATATTTTTAGAGGACGGGGAAAATTTGTTTCAGGATTTTTGGAGTCTGCCTAGTATTTCTTTTCTTTATTTTTACACTGCCGAATATTAAAAAAGGAAACCGACTCGGGCGTGCCACCGGACTCACTTGGGAGCCTTTATAAGCAGACCCCCTGCCCTCAGCCCACCAGCTAGCCCACAGCCTGCCCCAAACCCTAACCGCCCGCCGCCAGCCTCCAGCCCATTGCTTGCGCCCTCCATCATCGGGCCCGCCACCGCCATGTGAGATTAACGATCGGTTTTCTACGGTTAACCTCGGTTATTTATTTATTTATTTTGGTTTATTTTCTTAGATCGGTTTTCCGTCGGTTTATTTATTTTGCGGACGTCCGTCCGTTCGTTCGTTTAAACGAACGCCGTTCACCCATTAGTCACAGACAGCGAACGTTCGTTCGTTAGCCTGTTCGTTAGTTTTTCTTTTTCTCGGGTTTTTCGCGATTATTTTCGATCGCGATTTCTGACCCGATTTTTGTTTTAGTTTATCTTGTTGCTCGTTTATTGGAATCAGGCGATTCAAGCGCCTAGATCTTCCTCTCGAAGCCCTCTTTCTGTTTAACCAACTTGAACAGGATTTTGACACTGTAAAAGTTGACTTTAGTCCAGATTAGTAATCGGATCTTGTTTCTTTCGCCGTTTGAGTTTCGTTGCTCTGTTTGATTTGATTCTTTTTTCAAGCCGGAGTTCTTAAGTTGAAATTTCTGGTTAGATCTTCTTATTTGAGTTTTACATGTGCATCTTTGCTTGATTGCTTATGTATTTTATTGTTTGTTTGCGATAGAATTCCCGGAGTGCGAAGCGTGCTACTAAGAGTCACTAGGTTTTGCGGATCGTCAGCAAGGCAAGTTCACATTTTGATCATATCCCTTTATTACCCAGTTTTTATGCATTAGTTTCAACCCCCCAAACATTGCATGGTTAGGATTTGATAGCATGTGGGTATTGGGAAGTAGTTGATGAGGTAGGAACCTATTGTCCTGCATTCAAACCTTGGGAATTACTATTACGTTATGTTTACTGTTATGCTATGCTCGTAGACGTGGTTTGGTTTGAGATAATTCATGAAAGATGTGAGAGTTGTATTTAATTAAGGGAAAACTTAAGGTGGCTACTTTAATACACATCTGGGTGGATTGGTTGGGGCACCCTGGAGCACCCAGTGGTTTGCCCGGGCACCTGGAGAATCCAGTGTAGTCCTAGGATATCCCGGAGTACCCTTGTGATCATCCTACGGTCCTCCACCCAGGCTCAAAGGGATCATAAGATTATTCATGCTAGAAACTTCCG
This sequence comes from Aegilops longissima, assembly GCA_021605205.1. Taxonomy (NCBI): domain Eukaryota; kingdom Viridiplantae; phylum Streptophyta; class Magnoliopsida; order Poales; family Poaceae; genus Aegilops; species Aegilops longissima. Next base: position 332,164,160 of record CM038682.1, read on the forward strand.
TGTGCAGCCACAAGCCATTATGGGCTCTCGCATAGTTGAGTATGTTGTGTGACCTCTTTTAGTGGTGGGCTAGCAGATGTAGAGGGAAAGTAGGTGTAACTGTCCACCCAGAGTAAAGAGTTAATGCTTCTGAAAGACTGTGTCTCGGTCATCCGTTTCTCAAACATCACATAGTGTGAGAAATCCAACGGAGGAGATCGAGTCTTGTGGGGAAAAGTGCGCAAACCTCTGCAGATTGTACAAACTAATAACGATTAGCTGTGTCCCCGGTTATGGACGTCTTGAGTACCTAGTACTTGGATTATCCTATTGTATCTCATCACTCTAATTTAATTTGTTGGGTTGATAATTACCTTTAATTGGGACTGAGTTGGAGGAACCTTCTCAATGATGTTTCAACTACCATGATAGTTAAATAAAATTTATTCCTTTGTTGTAGGGAAAAAATTAGCTTTCCGCAAAAATCATATAACCTTAGAGCCTCCACCAGCCATATATGCATATAGTGATAGCATAATTTGTTCATTGCCCTACTGTGTTATATTGCCAGCATATTCCATGTGCTGACCCATTTTCGGGCTGCAACGTATTATGTTGCAGACTTTCTAGACGATGAGTAAAGGTGTGATAGGTCGTTGTCATGCACTCAGCTATGCCGTTGGAGTTGATGGACTCACTTTATCTTCCAGGCCTTCCGTTGTTATTGTGTTAGATGGCCTTAAGCCATATTTATTGTAATAAGTTCTCTTTTGAGACATTCGATGTAATAAGTGTGTGATTGCTACTCTGTTATAAATCCTTCGAGTACTGTGTGTGTCAGCATTACCGATCCAGGGATGACATTGAAGCACTGAGACTTGACCGTTTGAGGTCGGGTCGCTACAAGATGGTATCAGAGCACACGCTGAATGTAGGACACGACCACTAAGAAAGGCCATAAGTCACTGTTCTCTACTCATTTCTGACTCCTCTCCATTTTCTACTCTTTAGGATGGCAGACTCGAGGAACAAGTTTGCACAACCGGATGAAGACACCCCCTTTGGACGACACTTGAATGAAGTCACTAGATACCTAAACATTGGAATACCGAGCCTCACCGGGACCTACAACGCCACTTTACCAGAAGAGGAGCGCTGGATGATTCAAGTTCAAGTTCCAGGAAGGACATTCACGCCAGTCACGGAGCCCATACAGTTTTCCTTTGATGCACCCACATGGAGTCTAGGCAAGAGCATGGCAGCCCACATCACCATGGGACGCATTGGATAAGTTTACCACAAGGATCTCAAGGATATTATCTACCAGATTTGTGGGCGCCGAGATGAGCAATGGGAGATAGTCAGCACCAGGAAGGACTGGTCCAATGCAGCATTAATCCAAGAGTTAAACCAGCACATTCGACGCCAGGAGAACCAGATGTGCGCAGGCATGATAGATTTGAAGAAGGAAATGACAAGGATCACCGAGTTAGAGGAGGAACTCAAGTCTACACGCGATGGATATGAGGAGGAAATCGTGACCCTATTGGAGAAGAACGACAACCTGATAAAGAAGATTGGAGTATTCATGGGAGACCCCGCGCCAGGAGGAGAAGACGATGATTCCACTTGCCCGGAGAACTACATCATCATCGACGACACCGACTCCGACCCCGACGATAGTGATGATGACTTTGAAGACGAAGCTGGAGCGAACATCATGGTGTATTCCACCGATCAAAATTTCCAGTAGACCACCATATGATTAATAGTATTCCCCCATGTATATAGTAGTAGTTCGAGCACTTTAACGATAATTCTAGACCATTTGTATGCCCTTGCTCGATTGATTGAGTGATATGGTTGTGTTTGCCTCATGTACATATGGGTAGTGTTTTCTCACTAGACCTCTTTTCTATTATAATCTCTTCCCTCTAAACCCATCAGATGCCTCCGAGACGTGACACCGGATTTGTTTTCCCACCGAAGATCACCCAGTTGATCCAGCAGCAGAATGCCCTTATGCAGATACTACTCCAGAACCAAGGCAACAACAACAACAACAACAGCAACAACAACAACAACAACAACAACAACAACAACAACAACAACAACAACAACAACAACAACAACCCTCCTCTAGTTGACAACTTAGCCCGTTTTCTGAGGTTACAGCCGCCGGTGTTTTCCAGTAGCACTGAGCCAATAGTTGCGGATGACTGGCTACGCGGGATTGGAAGGGAGTTGACCACGGCAGGTTGCACAGATGTAGAGAACATGCATTTTGCCGCACATCAGTTGGATGGACCAGCAGCCTCATGGTGGGAGAATTACACAGCCACTTTTCCCATAGCCAATGTCACCTGGGATCAGTTTCAGCAAGCATTCCGCACAGCCCATGTCTCAACTGGAGCTATGAGCATGAAGAAGCGTGAGTTCCACAACTTACGCCAGGGAAATCATACTATGGCTTAGTACGTAGATGAGTTTAGTAAGCTATCTCCTTATGCCCCTGATGATGTGGCCACAGATGCTGCGAAGCAGGAGAAGTTTATGGAAGGGCTAAATGATGAGATGAGCATGCAGTTGATGGTGGCAACATTCAACAACCACCAGGAGTTGGTAGACAAGGCCCTTATGATTGAAGGGAAGCAGCAGTAGATTGAGAGCCGCAAGAGGAAGTATGGACAAGGAAAGTACAATTCTGGAGCTCAGCAGAAGCCTCGTTTCACCCCGAACTCGGGAGGACTTGTCCATAACCATGGAGGCCACAACCACAATGGAGGGAGTTCTCACAACCACAATGGCCCCAAGAATGGAAACGGGAACGGAGCAGGCAACAATCAGAACCGCTCTAACCCAACCACACCCGCCAAGAAGGACCTAAGTCACATTACCTGTTTCAAATGCGGGAAGACTGGACACTATGCCACTGAGTACCCTGAAGCAAAGAATAGCAATGGCAATGGAAGCATTGTGAAGAAGCCCAACCTTTTCAATAGGGGACAAGTGAACCACGTGAACATGGAGGAAGTTGAGGAGCAGTCTGATGTAGTTATTGGTAAGTTTTTTGTTAAGTCTTTTACTGCAATTATTCTTTTCGATACTGGTGCATCGCATTCATACATATCAAGGGGATTCGTGGATAAGTATAAGTTGCCCACTAAGGTACTTAGGACACCAATGTTAGTAAGTTTGCCAGGAGCTAAATATATGGCAAGTCAAGGATGTTTTCAGATGCCATTGACTATTGGAAGCCATGTTTTCCCTTCAGACCTGATAATTTTGGAGTCACAAGGTTTGGATGTGATACTAGGAACGGATTGGCTGTCAATGTACGGAGGAAACATCGATTGCGCGAGTAAGCCAATTTTGCTCACTACCCCGGAGGGAAAAAGGATCAAGTATGTATCCACGCATTCGCCAAGGAGGACCCAAGTAAATTCTCTCACGGGAGTTGTTCAGGAGGAAGTGCCGGTAGTAAAGGATTACCCGGATGTATTTCCGGAGGAGTTACTAGGCATGCCACCAGATCGAGATATCGACTTTTTGATAGAGTTGTTGCCGGGCACCGGGCCTATATCGAAGAGACCATACCGGATGCCCACAAACGATCTGGAGGAGATTAAGAAGCAGATTAAGGAGTTATTGGAGAAAGGTTACATTCGAAGAAGTTCATCACCATGGGGAGCCCCAGTGCTCTTGGTTGAGAAGAAGGATGGATCCTTAAAGATGGTTGTTGATTATCGTGCTTTGAATGAAGTAACAATCAAGAATAAGTATCCACTGTCGATGATCAATGATTTGTTTGACCAGTTGCAAGGAGCTAAGGTGTTTTCGAAGATTGATCCGCGATCAGGATATCACCAACTGAAGATCCGGGAGAAGGATATACCTAAAACAGCTTTCACCACAAGGTACGGGTTGTATGAGTATACGGTTATGTCATTTGGATTGACTAACACCCCTACCTATTTCATGAGTATGATGAAAAAAGTGTTCATGGAGTTCTTCGATAAGTTTGTCGTGGTGTTTATAGATGATATCTTGGTATACTCGAAGAATGAAGAGGATCACAAGGAACATTTGCGTTTGGTTCTCGAGAAGCTCAGGGAACACCAGTTGTATGCCAAGTTCAGCAAATGTGAGTTTTAGTTGAAGGAAGTTGGATTTCTTGGACATGTTATATCAGGAGAAGGTACAGCAGTGGATCCCAGCAAGGTTTAGTCAGTCACTGAGTGGTTGGCACCCACCTCAGTCGGAGAGATCCGCAGTTTTCTTGGACTCGCGGGATACTATCGGAGATTTATTGAGAATTTCTCTAAGATTGCAAAGCCTATGACGGCATTGTTGAAGAAGGACACTAAGTTCCATTGGACTGATGAATGTGAAGCAAGTTTCTAGGAGTTGAAGAAACGTTTGACTACAGCCCAAGTGCTGATTCTGCCGGATATACGCAAGGATTTTGAAGTGTATTGCGACGCCTCTCGCTTAGGACTTGGAGGAGTACTTATGGAAGACGGGTGTCGGTGTACAAAAAGGGGGTGCGTTTTTGTACCCCTATACCTGTGCACGTTCAGTCGAAGCCACGCCTATGGTCACGCTAAGCAGAACAGGGAAGGTAAGCCAAGGTAAGACCAAAGCCCAAGATAATAAGAGCAACACCAAGGCCAAGACCACAAAGAGCAGAGGGACGAAGCAGGTTCCCCCGGCAAGACCCTTGTCGGGGCAGCCTCAGCAGCCCCGGTAAGATCCTTGTCGGGACAGCTCGCTCCGCACCAACAGAGCGGGCCACCCTTGAGCCCACGGTCTCCAACATCACGTTGGGCCAGGGATCGGGAGGCACCTCCGTGGTGGCATGCAGATCTTTGTGAAGACATATTCAAGATCAGATGAGGATTAGAAGACGACGATCCTTGGCAAGATCCTTGCCGAGGAAGGCCACCAAACCCCCGACAAAGCCCTTGCCGGGGACGACAGCGCGCCATGGCAAGACCCTTGCCGGGCCACCCGGCAAGGCCCTCACCAAGGATACCAGCAGGGCCACCGCCAGGCCCACGCCAACCAAGCTTCCACCACCGTTCACATGCAGCTGCCAGCCCAACCAGCTGGGCGGGCACCTGCGTGGCAACATGCAGCTCCCAGGCCAACTCATTGAGCGCCTGCATGACAACATGCAGATATTCGTGAAGGCTTCACCATTGCGCCACCTCAGCTGCCTGCCTGCCTACATGGCACCACGCGCCTCACTGGCCAGGGCGCGTGTCAAATCGAGGAGGAGCAGCGACGGACGGGACGGGCCTCGCCCCCGTCCCCAATAAAGCAAGGAGACACCTAAGCTACGCATTAAATGTGTCTTGTCACATGTCTGACGATAAGCTCGAGGCATCTTTACGCCTTTCCACCTCCTGTGTGCCACTGTGGCAGCCCCTTGCGACTATAAAAGGAGGCCCATGGCATACTAGAGAAGGATTTGGCTCTTTCGAACCACGCACTGACCACAACTAGTTCGAGAGCTCAAGAACTCCCTGAAATACACCCGCCAAAGCAGGACTAGGGTTTTACGCATCCTCGCGGCCCGAACCTGGGTAAACGATCCTTGTGCTGTCTACTAGCCCTGCTCTTCTCGCAACCCCGCGCCCTGGCAACCGTAGTAGGGATTCTTGTGATCCCATAGGTGTCGTTCCACATCGACAATGGGAGGGTTGTTTCGTATGCCTCACAACATCTGAAACCGCACGAGTTGAATTATGCCACACATGATTTGGAGTTAGCAGCTATGGTGCATGCGCTCAAGACCTGGAGTCATTTTCTTATTGGAAACCATTGCGATGTGTACACGTATCACAAGAGTTTGAAGTACATCTTCACATAGAAGGAGCTTAACCTTAGGCAGAGGAGATGGTTGGAGCTCATAAAGGATTATGACATGAAGCTGCACTATCATCCCGACAAGGCCAATGTCGTAGCAGACGCTTTGAGCCGTAAGAGTTATGTTAACACCCTCGTAAGTGGAGGGATGCCAAAGGAGTTAGCCGAGGATCTCAGGGAGTTACATTTGGAGATTGTTCCTAGAGGTTATGTTGCAGCAATGGAAGTTCAGTCTACATTGTTGGGAAAAAATCAAGAAGCTCAAAAGGATGACAAGGAGATTGCTGAGATAAAGGAGAGAATGGGCGAAGGAAAAGCCAAAGGTTTTCGTGAGGATGAGGACGACACCTTATGGTTTGAGGACCGTATATATGTGCCCAATAATGCAGAGATCAGGAAGTTGATACTACAGGAAGCTCATGACTCGCCATACTCGATACACCCCGGAACCACCAAGATTTATTTGGACTTGAAGGAGCATTTCTGGTAGGACTGGTATGAAGAAGGATATTGCCGAGTATGTAGCCGTATGTGATGTATGTCAGAGAGTGAAGGTAGAACATTAGAAGCCAGCAGGATTACTGCAGCATATGCCGATACCCGAATGGAAGTGGGATAAGCTTGGCATGGATTTTATCACCGGATTGCCCAGGACCCGATCGGGATATAATTCTATCTGGGTGGTAGTGGATCGCTTGACCAAAGTAGCCCATTTTATCCCAGTGAAAACAACCTATAAAAGTGCGAAGTTGGCCAAGATATACATGACCAGGATCGTATGTCTGCACGGAGTTCCGAGGACCATCGTATCAGATAGAGGAACACAGTTTACTTCAAAGTTTTGGCACCAGTTGCACCAGACTTTGGGAACCAGGCTAGAGCTCAGTACAACTTTTCACCCGCAAACAGATGGACATACCGAGAGAGTTAATCAGATTCTGGAGGACATGTTGAGAGCTTGTGCGCTAGATTACGGATCTAGTTGGGATAAAACTTGCCCTACGCGGAGTTCTCGTACAACAATAGCTACCAGGCCAGTTTGAAGATGGCACCTTTTGAAGCCCTGTATGGAAGAAGATGCCGAACACTGTTGATGTGGGATGAAGTTGGAGACCGCCAGTTGTTTGTACCGGATTTGATTAAGGAATCTGAAGAGAAGGTTAAGATGATTCGAGATAGACTGAAGGTAGCTCAGTCCCGACAGAAGGGTTATGCAGATTCGAAACACAAGGAGGTAGTCTATGAAATCGGAGACAGAGCGTATCTGCGAGTATCACCTCTTCGAGGAGTTAAACGTTTTGGAGTTAAAGGAAAGTTAGCCCCGAGATTTGTGGGACCGTGCCGTGTTTTGGAACGCATGGGAGAGGTTGCCTACAAGTTGGAGTTACCCAAAGGACTGTCGGGGGTACCGATGAAGCCATGTACCTAGGGTAGGGTCATAGGCCTGACCTAGACACCCTCCCCTTGGACATCACCCTAAAACTAGAAGCATTCGAAGAGGAGTCATCATCCACTCAATCATGAGGCATTCCACTCGGAAGACTTGAAGTCACTCGACCGCCAGAAGATCTAAAGCCACTCCGCATTGCAACGGTCGGACATTACATCATAGCTTTAATGGTCATTATGTCTCTTTATTACTAGCGTTACCAGTAATGCCTCCCTCTTAATGTACCTTAAACCCCTTGTAACGTGGGCTGGCTAGGGTCCTGGCGCACTCTATATAAGCCACCCCCTCCACAGGAACAATGGTTCGCACCCCGTGTAACACACACACACACGCATAATCCAGTCGACCGCCTCCGGGCTCCGAAACATAGGGCTGTTACTTCTTCTGAGAAGGGCCTGAACTCGTAAAACTCGTGTGTACAACTTCGCCATAGCTAGGATCTTGCCTCTTCATACCTACCCCCCATTCTACTATCAGTCTTAGATCCACGACAGTTGGCGCCCACTTTGGGGCAGGTGTCTTAGCGACTTGTTGCTAAAGTTGCAATTTTTATGATTCCCATCATCATGGTTTCCAGCGCTGGATTGACTGAGGGCCGTGAGATCTGTCTCGGCGCGCTCATCTTCGTCGCCGACGACTCTGCCTGGCTCCAAGAAGCTCTGCTCGACGTCGAGGCGCTCCCCGTCCGCGGGGCGACGCACTTTCACGCGTGCGTCCGCGGCGTCCTTCTTCGGCAGCCGTCGACTCAGTATCGGTCGGCTCCTGCAGTTCGCCGGTGCAAGCATTCTGGTTGGTCGCGGCTCCAGCAGTGGGTGAGGCACGTGTTGGCTCGCCAGTCGGCCACCCCACAAGTCGCGGCAATCGAGCCCGACGAAACTCACTATGGCATGTTCGACTGGCTCCGTCGAGACTGCATCCGAGTGCGACAACAGTGACACCGAGGCGGAAGTCCTGATGGTCAACGGACCACGCAGTCCTCCTGGCTTCCCCCGCGACGACGGTGGCTATGGCGGCGGCAATCCGTCGCACGTCCACGAGGAGTACCGCCCTGAGCCCCTCTCTTCGCAGCAGAGGGAAGAGCTTCGCCGCCGCAACATGGATGCACTTCACACTCCTATCGTTGGAGAAACCCCCGAGGCCCGGGCCTTGGAGGAGGTGCGCCTGGCCAACTTGGCTGAGCGCACTCGATTGGAGAACCTCCAACACGCACTCGACGAACATGCTCGGCAGTGGATTCCTGAGTCCATTCGATGACAGCTCTTTCCGCCTCCAACTCAGGTATACCGAACTCCGATTCAGAATCTCACAGCTGCATCCCGAATAGCAGAGTCAATTCAGCCTTCGGTCGGAAGCGGCAGATGTTTGATGCAGATCCGGGCTTTACTCGGGCAGCGGAGAGCGAACACAGCGATATCTCAGTCGCGAGTAGGATTCATAGCAGGTCTGTGATGGCGGACACCGTTCGATCGACTCACACCGAGATCGCCTCCAGGCGTGAGGGACGTGGAGACCGTGAGATCGATGCCGAAACTATGAGCAGTATGATCACCGACTGGACCACGATGACCGTCGTCGAGTGCCCACGCCTCCCCCGAGGAGTGGGTCATATGTGCCTCGGCAGCACGACGACAGACGCCCTCAAAGTGGCGGACGTAGAATTCCAGTCGACCCCAGGGAGCCGGGCTTTGATGCGAGATCTATTCTCATTCAAGATCTGGTTTACAGGAACATAGCACATAGAGAAGGCCATGACAAAGATTACCCGACTGGCAGCAGGAGTGCATGTTTCAGGTCCCGAGTGTTTCAATAGAGCCATCAGAGCAGCAGTGGATTCCTCCCAACTTCAGGTTGGCGACTGGAGTCAGCAAGTTCACTGGTGAGTCCAAACCTAACACTTGGCTTGAGGACTACCGAGTGGCTGTGCAGATCGGTGGTGGCAATGATGAAGTGGCCATGAAGCACCTTCCTCTGATGTTGGAAGGCTCAGCCCGGGCATGGTTGAATCAGTTAGCACCTGGCAGCATATATAGTTGGGAAGAACTTGCCCGAGTGTTTGTTAGAACCTTTGAAGGTACATGCAAATGACCAGCAGGCTTAATGGAGTTGCAGTCCTGTGTGCAGAAACCGAATGAGACCTTGAGAAATTATATCCACAGATGGATCACATTGCACCACATAGTGGAGAATGTGTCGGATCACCAAGCAGTTTGTGCCTTCAAGGAGGGTGTTAAGTATCGAGAATTGAACCTGAAGTTCGGTCGGACAGGAGATATGTCCCTGAGTCGGATGATGGAGATTTCCATCAAGTATGCCAATGGTGAAGAGGAGGACCGACTCCGGAGTGGCAGGCACAAAACGGTCGCCCAAGAAACCAGAGGAGGGAATTCCAGTCGGAAACAGAAACGCAAGGCCGAACCAGCAGCTCCTGGTGAAGCTTTAGTTGTGGCCCAAGGGAAGTTCAAGGGGAAGCCCAAAGGGCCATGGAACCCTAAGAAACTGAAAGATCAAGATGGAAATGATGTGTTGGATTTACCGTGCCACATTCACACCAAAAAGATGAAGAGGGTAATCTCATTTACCCTAAACACACCACTCGATAGTGTCGGCTCTTGATCCAGCAGTTTCGAGAGAAACAACCCAAGGAGAAGGAAAAGGAGTCGGACAAGGGTGAGGATAGGGAAGAAGATGATGATGGTTTTCCCAATGTCAATTCCACTCTGATGATTTTTGCTGATGTTGAAAGCAAAAGTCGACTAGAAGTTATAAACAGAGTGGTGAACATGGTTTGCTCCGGCAACACCAAGTTATCTGAAGTGGTCCCAGACTGCCATCACATTCGACCAGTCTGACCACCCAGCACGTATAGCCACTCCTGGGAGGCAAGCGCTGGTGGTCGACCCAGTTGTTGAAGGCACTCGACTGACTAAAGTGCTTATGGGTGGTGGTAGTGGCCTAAATATCCTGTATGCGGAGACCTTGAAGGGAATGGGCATTCGGATGTCCAAGCTCAGTGAAAGCAATATGAGTTTCTATGGCATCATACCTAGCAACAAGGCTAAATCACTCGGCCAGATCGCCCTTGATGTGGTTTTCGGTGATTCCAAGAATTAGCGCAAGGAAAAGTTGACATTTGAAGTAGTGGATTTACAGAGTCCTTACCATGCTATTCTGGGTAGGCCTGCTTATGCACGTTTTATGGTTCGACCATGCTACGTGTATCTCAAATTGAAGATGCCTGGTCCCAGAGGAGTGATCACTATCACTGGCAATCGACAGAAGGCAGAAGAGTGCTTCCAGAAGGGCTCAAAACTCGCCGATGCATAAACGGCAGTAGTAGAATTGCAAGAGTACCAGAAAAATGCAGATCCGAGTGATTTGTTGCGAGCCAAGAAGCCTGCCACAGACTCTGCATTTCAGTCGTCCGATGAAATGAAGCCGATTATATTCACCCGACCGATCCCAATGCTGCTCCGACTCATATCTCAACAACACTCGACAGCAAATAGGAAGAAGCGCTCATCCAGTTCCTCCGTGAGAATTCGGACATCTTTGCATGGAAACCTTCTGACATGCCGGTTGTACCCAGGGGACTGGCTGAGCACCATTTGCAAGTCGAACCGAAAGTGAAACCGGTCAAGGAACATCTTCGGCGGTCTGCCGTACAGAAGAGAAAAGCAATTGGTGAGGAAGTGGCTCGGCTCTTGGCAGCTGAGTTCATCTGAGAGATTTTCCACTCCGAGTGGCTCGCCAATGTTGTCATGGTCCCCAAGAAGGACGGCTCACTTTGCATGTGCATTGACTTTAAGCATATCAATCGGGCCTGCGCGAAAGATCATTTTCCTCTCCCCCGCATCGACCAAATCGTCGACTCGACTGTCGGGTGTGAGCGATTGTCTTTTCTGGACGCCTATTCCGGGTATCATCAGATCCGACTGTATGGACCCGATGAGATAAAAACAGCTTTCATCACTCCATTCGGATGCTTTTGTTACATCACCATGCCATTCGGCCTGAAGAACGCCGGAGCCACATTCATGAGGATGATTCAGAAGTGTTTGCTCACTCAAATCTGTCGGAATGTGGAAGCATACATGGATGACATTGTGGTCAAGTCACGTATGGGTTCCGACCTGCTGGCTGACCTTGCTGAAACTTTTGTCAACCTCAGAAGGTAGGATATCGAGCTTAATCCATCAAAGTGCACATTCGGAGTTCCTGGCGGAAAGTTGATCGGTTTCCTTGTTTCCGAATGAGGGATCGATGCTAACCCAGAGAAAGTTGGTGCTATACTCCGGATGAAACGCCCTGTGCGTGTGCACGATGTCCAGAAGCTTACTAGTTGTTTGGCCCCCTTGAGTCGATTCATTTCTCGCCTCGGTGAAAAGGCATTGCCTCTTTACCGATTGATGAAGAAGTCTGATAAGTTCGAGTGGACTCCTGAAGCTGATGCAACGTTTGTAGGGCTCAAAGCCCTGCTTTCCACCCAACCGGTGCTCGCTGCCCCAATCAGCAAAGAGCCTTTACTACTTTACATTCCAGCCACTGGACAAGTTGTCAGTACAGTACTCATGGTCGAGCGGGAAGAAGAAGGAAAAGCCTATAAAGTTCAGCACCCAGTATATTATGTTTCTGAAGTTCTGACTCCATCAAAGCAAAGATATCCACATTATCAGAAGCTTGTTTATGGGAATTACATGACCACGAAGAAGGTTGCACACTATTTCTCTGATCACTCCATTACAGTCGTCAGCGATGCTCCATTAGCAGAGATTCTGAACAACGGAGATGCAACTGGTCGAGTGGCGAAGTGGGCGATTGAACTCCTTCCCTTGGATATCAAGTTTGAGGCAAAGAAAGCTATCAAGTCCCATGCAATAGCATATTTCCTCGCCGAGTGGATTGAACAGCAACTTCTGACTCAAATTCACTCGGAGCATTGGACCATGTTCTTCGATGGATGCAAGATGCTGAACGGTTCTGGTGCTGGGGTGGTATTGGTATCCCCCCGTGGTGACAAACTCAGCTATGTTCTCCAGCTTCACTTTGACTCCTCCAACAACGAAGCTGAATATGAGGCACTTCTGTATGGGTTGCGTATGGCCATTTCACTCGGCGTCCGTCGCCTCATGGTCTATGGCGACTCGGATTTAGTGGTCAATCAAGTGATGAAGGAGTGGGACGTCAGAAGCCCAGCTATGACTGGTTATTGCAGTGCAGTGAGAAAGTTAGAAAAGAAGTTTGAGGGGTTAGAGCTCCATCACATACCCCGACTGAAAAATCAAGCAGCTGATGATCTGGCAAAGATAGGTTCCAAAAGGGAGCCCATTCCCAGCAATGTGTTCTTGGAACATATTCATTCACCTTCAGTTCAAGAAGATCCTTTCACTGAAGAGCCCCCACAACCAAAGAGTGCCACAGATCCGACTGAAGTCGAAATCCCAGCCGTGGTCGACTTGATCATGGAGGTTTTGGTCATCACTCCCGACTGGACAGTGCCGTATATTTCATACATTCTCAGGAAGGAACTCCCAGAGGATGAAGAAGAGCCTCGACAGATCGTCCGTCGATCCAAAGCCTTTACTGTGATAAGAGGACAGTTATTCAGAGAAAGTGTGACTGGAGTCTGCCAGAAATGCATAACACCAGAAGAAGGTCGAGTGATCCGCAATGACATCCACTCGAGGACCTGTGGTCACCATGCGTCCTATCGGACCATTGTGGCCAAAGCATACCGAGCGGTATTTTACTGGCCACGAGAAAATGAGATGGCAAAAGAAATAGTCGACAAATGTGAAGGTTGCCAGTTTTACTCCAACATGTCTCACAAGCCTATGTCGGCCCTGAAGACCATTCCACTCGTCTGGCCCTTTGCTGTTTGGGGATTGGATATGGTTGGACCTCTGAGGACTGGTAGGAGCGGCTTCACTCATGTGCTTGTAGCAGTCGACAAGTTCACCAAATGGATTGAAGCCAAGCCTATCAAAAACCTTGAAGCCAGTACTGCTGTCAGTTTCATCAGAGAGTTAACATTCAGATATGGTGTTCCACACAGCATCATCACTGACAATGGGTCGAACTTCGATTCTGATGAGTTCAGAGCCTTCTGTGCTTCTCAAGGTACTCGAGTCGACTATGCTTCAGTCGCCCACCCCCAGTCGAATGGACAAGATGAAAGAGCAAATGGATTGATTATCAAAGGACTGAAACCCCGACTGATGCGTGATCTCAAACACGCAGCAGGAGCCTGGGTCGATGAACTTCCATCAGTGTTGTGGGGACTGAGGACGACTCCCAATCGGTCGACCGGCAGAACTCCATTCTTCTTGGTTTATGGAGCTGAAGCTGTACTTCCGAGTGACTTGGTCCATAATGCGCCCCGAGTCGAGCTTTTCTCAGAAGATGAAGCAGAACAGGCACGGCAAGATGCAGTTGATCCCCTGGAAGAGGAAAGAGAGATGGCCTTGATCCGGTCGACCATCTATGAGCAAGACCTGCGTCGATTCCACGCCAGAAACGTGAGGGGTCGAGCATTTCAAGAGGGAGACTTGGTTCTTCGAGTGGATCAGAAGAAACCACACAAGCTTGCTCCTGCCTGGGAAGGCCCCTTTATTTTTACCAGAGTGCTCCACAACGGAGCGTACCACCTCTACAACGTCGAGCACAAGAAAGACGAGCCACGCGCTTGGAATGCAGAGCTGCTCCGCCCCTTTTATACTTAAGCACTCAGTCTGTTGAGATGTAATAAGAAGTACCTTTGTAGTTTCTTTATCAAAGACAAGAGTTTTATAGTCTTCTAAAATGATTGTCATTGCTTATGTTTGTGTCTGAAATCCCCCAGTGGGTGGCCTAGCTGCAAATCCGTTTCGCCTAAGTTTATAAAATCCTACCAAGTGGTGAGCAAGCCTCTCACTCGGGGGCTTAGCTGCGAATCTGTTTCACCTAAGTTTATAAAATCCTACCGAGTGGTGAGCAAGCCTCTCACTCGGGGGCTTAGCTGCAAATCCATATCGCCTAAGTTTTAAAAATCCTACCGAGTGATGAGCAAGCCTCTCACTCGGGGGCTTAGCTGCAGTCCAGCACTCGCCTAAGTTTTAAAAATCCTACCGAGTGATGAGCAAGCCTCTCACTCGGGGGCTTAGCTGCAGTCCAGCACTCGCCTAAGTTTGAAAAATCCTACCGAGTGGTGAGCAACCCTCCCACTCGGGGGCTTAGCTCCAGTCCAGTACTCGCCTAAGTTTGAAAACTCCTACAGAGTGGTGAGCAACCCTCCCATTCGGGGGCTTAGTTGTAGTCCAGTACTCGCCTAAGTTTTAAAAATCCTACCGAGTGTTGAGCAACCCTCCCACTCGGGGGCTTAGCTGCAGTCCAGGACTCGCCTAAGTTTGAAAAATCCTACCGATTGATGAGCAAGCCTCTCACTCAGGGGCTTAGCTGCAGTCCAGCACTCGCCTAAGTTTGAAAAATCCTACCGAGTGGTGAGCAACCCTCCCACTCGGGGGCTTAGCTGCAGTCCAGTACTCTCCTAAGTTTGAAAAATCCTACCGAGTGGCGAGCAACCCTCCCATTCAGGGGCTTAACTGCAGTCCAGTACTTGCCTATGTTTTAAAAATCCTACCGAGTGGTGAGCAACCCTCCCACTCGGGGGCTTAGCTCCAGTCCAGTACTTGCCTAAGTTTGAAAAATCCTACCGAGTGATGAGCAAGCCACTCACTCGGGGGCTTAGTTGCAGTCCAGCACTTGACTAAGTTTTAAAAATCCTACCGAGTGGTGAGCAACCCTCCCACTCGGGGGCTTAGCTGCAGTCCAGTACTCGCCTAAGTTTGAAAAATCCTACCGAGTGGTGAGCAACCCTACCATTCGGGGGCTTAGCTTCAGTCCATTACTCGCCTAAGTTTAAAAAATCCTACCGAGTGGTGTGCAACCCTCCCACTCGGGGGCTTAGCTGCAGTCCAAGCTCGCCTAAGTTTGAAAATCCCACAGAGTGGTGAGGAACCTCCCACTCGGGGCTTAGCTGCAGTCCAAGACTCGCCTAAGTTTTAAAAATCCCACCGAGTGGTGAGCAAGCCTCTCACTCTGGGGCTTAGCTGCAGTCCAGTACTCGCCTAAGTTTTAAAAATCCTACCGAGTGGTGAGCAACCCTCCCACTCGGGGGATTAGCTATAGTCCAGTACTCGCCTAAGTTTTAAAAATTCTACTGAGTGGTGAGCAAGCCTCTCACTCAGGGGCTTAGCTGTAGTCCAGTACTCGCCTAAGTTTTAAAAATCCTACCGAGTGGTGAGCAACCCTCCCACTCAGAGGCTTAGCTGCAATCCAGTACCCGCCTAAGTTTGACACTCATCCCTATCTGCAAGGATGACGAGGTGCAGGTCGACTGCAACCTTCTACTCGGAGCTACGTCACAAGTACAACGTACGCTCCATCCCCATCCGCAAGGACGACGAGGTGTAGGTCGACTGCAACCTTCTCCTCGGAGCTATGCCACAAGTATAATGTACGCTCCATCCCTATCCACAAGGTCGACGAGATGCAGGAGGACTGGAGTCCCTTCCTTAGAGCTGCATTTCAAGTACAAAGGTTATTCCTAGTGAAGGACAAGTTCCACTCGGCAGCAAACACAAGCATATTTCAGAGATAAACCAAGTTCAGATAAGTCCTAAGGTTCCAGACCACGGATTAAAGTACTCGGGCATCAAGCCCGAAGGAGTTTAACAGTTACAAAATCACTCGGCATTCCGAGGCAAATTTAAGGTGGGGCATAAAAGTTTGTTCACTCCGGAGGAGGAGGGCTAGCAGGCTCGACGAATTCGTCCAGGTCAATCCCGTCTGCAATCTGAGTGGCTGCGGCAATGAAGGTCTCCATGAAAGATTGGAAATTGTGCCTCTTGGTATTGGCAACATTGATCGCTGCCAGCTTCTCTTCTTGCGCTTCCTTGCAGTGGACACGAATCAGAGATAGAGCCACATCAGCGCTGCACCGGGCAGAAGACTTCTTCCATTCTTGCACTCGACCAGGAACCTCATTGAGCCGAGTCATCAGAGACTCAGGCTTGTTCTGGAGCATCGCCATTGGCCAGAGAGCTGTGTTGATCCGCGACATTACGACTTTCAGTCGAGCAAGATAGTCGACGACACCAGCAATGCGAGATTCCAGTTGGAGTACGTTCATGGCAGCCTCATCCTTCACTGGAGAGTTGATGGGGTCCAAGCTTGTTTCAACTCGCCCCCTCTCTTCCTCAAAGTTCCGGCAAAATTCTGCATGCACAATGCAAGGATGAGTCTGTGGTTGTATGTCGAGTCGACAGTAACAAGTCAGTCGGGTCAAAGAAAATACCTTCAAGCATGACGAACAGCTTCTTAGCAAGACCTCCCAGATAGTCCTCCAGATCGTCCCTCTTGCGAGCAATGCCTTCCATCTTCTCGTTCAGATTGTTCTTGTCCTTCTTCAGGCGAGTCGCTTCCTTATTGGCTTCGTCAAGGGCAGTTTTTAGCTTGGCGTTTTCTTCCTCTAGTTTGCCGACTGAAGCTAGCTTCTGTTCAGCGAGTGTAGTTTTCTCATAAGTTGTTTTCTGTGCGGCCGCTAGATCTTGATCCTTTTTTGCCAGAGCTTGGTTCAGTTTCTCTGAAAGAAACAATGCTTGGTTCAAGAAAAGCAGAATGAAATATGATTCAGAGATAAATCAGACGACAAATCTTTCTTACCAGCGGCTTCATCCTTGGCTTTCTGCAGATTTTTCTTGGCCAGCTCTAGATCAAGATTGAGCTGAATCTGCTTCTGCTCCAGATCAGCAAAACGAGCTCCAAGTTCACAAGATTTTTGTGATCAAAGAACAAGTCAGTCGACAGATGAAAAGATTGGTTATTTCGGAGAGGTAAAGCATTAAATTCAACAAATTCTAAGACTACTGCAGAATCAAACATCCAACAGTAGTCTCGGGGACTACAACCAGTGGGTGCACTTAGCGTGCCCCCACTGGTTCTGTTTCCACTCGACATGGTCTGTCCACGTTGAGTGTAAAAAAAAGAGTTGCTCTCAGACCATAGTCGACTGCCTGCAATCGACCACGGTCTCGAGGACTACACCCAGTGGGTGCACTTAGCGTGCCCCCACTGGTTCAGGTTCCACTAGTCATGGTCCATCCAGGATTCTCAGACCACAGTCAACTGCCGGCAGTCAACTATTGTCAGCGTTCTGGGAATGGGGGTCCCCAGGCTTGCCTGCCTGCGGCCTACGGCATGGCACAAGTGGAGGCCCAGCGCGGCCCAACTTCATCAGCTCAAGCTCAAGACCCTCGCGAGGGGTCAAGCCTCGCGGGGCGGACGACAAGAACCTTCCTCGGGAGCAGGCTCGTCAGGAAGGCTCACGAGGAGGCGGAGATATCAAGGCAGGGTACCTCACGAGGGTACCCCGTGACGCAAGCCATGACGATCGAGACCAGGCGGGCGCCAGCCCGCACAGTGTCCTCGTTTCTCCTTTGGTGCAAAGGAGGCAAGCACAGGCCAAGGCATCAGGCAAAGGTTACCGCTTCGGTGCAACAAGATCAAGACCAGCAGAGCGGCAGGAAGGAGGTCATTGTGGAGCCCAAGACGGCGTCACTGTCAGAGCCTTTGGCAGCCGAAGACCAACTTTAGTCAGGATAAGTGTACTAGATGTTCCCCTTTAAAATGGCCAATTGTTGGCGCCCTTCCCGCTCATTATTTGGGAAGAGGTCCAGGGCCTCCCTCTATAAATAGGACTAGCCACCACAGGGAAAGGGGACAGACCGAGGCAGAATCGAGAACCAAGAACCACGGAAGCGAAGCGACTGGACTCACCCAAGCAGTCCATCGCACCGGCTCAAGAACAGCCCCTCGTGAGGCTGTTTTTCCTTTGTACTGTTCATCATCAGCCCCTGAGGCAATCCACCACACCGCACATTGGAGTAGGGTATTACACCACAACGGTGGCCCGAACCAGTATAAACCTCATGTCTCTTGTGTTGTTCATCGTTCCTAGTTTAGATCCCTCGCAAACCATCAACGTGTGAGCTAGTAGGGGAAAGATCTCCGCGCGCACCCCAGTGTTCGAACCTCAAGGTTCTGCCAGAACCCAAAATCCGACATTTGGCGCGCCAGGTAGGGGTGTGCCGGAATCTTTCTTCCGCTGGTCGCGTGTGATCTTCTGTCGTGTCCATGGCTGACGCTCGCCGAGCTCGCGCCGAGCGCCGGGCTGCTCGTGCCGCTCGAGTCGCCCAAACGGCTCCCGTCGGCGGACACCCCCGTCGTTCCCTGTCGCCTGCCGCCAACGCCGCTATCGGCCCGGCGGGGAACGAGCAGCAGGCCTCGTCCCTATATCCATCGGTGAGGCGAGAAGGCCGCACCGCAACTCCTTCGCTCGCCCCTGCTGGTTCTTCGTCCCGCGTGCACCGCGCTCCCATGGAGGCTCGAGCCGCGCTTATCGCGGCAAACGAGCTCCTGCGCTACCGCCCCGTCGACGACGTCTACGAGGAGTGGCTCGACCGTGTCGCCGAGCTCGTCTCGCCCGCGGGGCTCTCGCCTGCGTCAGCCCCTCCGCTGCCTCGCCTTCACCCCACGCTGGAGGCAGGGAGCCGGAGGTGCCCCGCCACCTCCTCCCGTGAAGGTGCCACGATCCAAGCGCGTGGCCCCGGGCCGAGACCCTCCGCATCCGGCGCCCGCGCAACAAGAAAGGAGCTGCCAGGAGATCCCTCGTCCCCAAGAAGGTGCTCGCGTGCTCCCAGCCCCGGAGCGCCACGATCGCGCTCCAGCGCCACCGCGTCAAGACCCCGCGCTGCTCCAGGAAGCGGTGTGCGGGAACCTACAAGAGCAAGCTCCGCATCAGCAGAGAGCCCCGGTAGCCACTGCAGGCTGTCGCGCCTTCTCCGCCGAGCTACGCAGCATCGTGTGGCCCGGGAAGTTCAAGCCAGACCTACCTCCTCGCTACGACGGCACCGCCGACCCCACAGAGTTCCTTCAGCTCTACGAGCTGGGCATCGAAGTTGCCAAGGGGGACGAAAAGGTCATGGCGAATTGGTTCCCCATGGCGCTGAAGGACGGAGCCCGAACCTGGCTCCTGAACCTGGCTCTCGGCACGATCTCCTCCTGGGATGAGATGCGCGCCCGCTTCATCGCCAACTTCCAAGGCACTCGCGACCGGCCTCCGGCCATGAGCGACATGCGCCGCATCAAGCAGCAGCCAGGAGAGACCTTGCAGAAGTACATCCAGCGCTTTAACAACGCCCGCCTCAAAATCCCCAAGGTGACTGAGGAAGCCAATATCTCAGCCTTCTCCGATGGCGTGCGTGACGTCAAGATGAAGGAGGAGCTAGCAATGCATGAAGACTTGTGCACATCCCTGGAGCTGGTCAACTTGGCGATCAAAAGCACCAGGGCTGAGGAAGGGCGCCTCTCCCTCCTCGAGCTTCCGGCTGCCGATCCTGAAGAGAAGAAGCCCAAGGCCAAGGACATGAAGCGCAAGGGGGCTGCCGTGCTCGTGGCAGAACCAGACACCAAGCAAGGCAGGGATCAGACTGAGTCATCCAAGGGCAGCCGGTACTACGTATACCACGACCTCCACACCCACAACACCAACGAATGCCAGGAGCTCAGGGCCGTGCGAGAAGCGCATATCGGCCGACGCCCCAAGCGCAATGATCGGGGCTACGGCCGAGGAGGAGGAAGAGGCGCAGGACGCTGGGAAGACCGTGGCCTGCGCCAAGGATGGCGTGACAGACCTTGCGAGGACCGCTGGCAGGACCTGCCTCGCGAGGGAGGTTGGAGAGACCAGCCTCGTGAGGACCGCCCTCAAGGCAATGCAGGGCTCCCACCTCTGCCGCAGCCGCCAAGGAGGTACGAAGACAATCATCAAGACGAGGGTGCTGGGGGCTTCCAGGAGCCGCGCGCGATCGCTTGCATCCTGGGTGGTGCTCAGGCCCCAGCCTCTCAGCGCATCTTCAAGCAGTTTGCTCGCGAGGTGAATGCAGTCCTCCCTGCCGAGAGACCACACGCCTCCTCGTGGTCGTAAATGCGCTATCACGCTCAGCTCAATGGATCAGCTCAAGTCTTGGCAACGGCCGGAGTCCTCCCCATGCTTTGCTCACCGGTCATCGAAGAACGTGCAAGTCACCAGACCTCATCGACGGCGGGAGCAGGACTCAATGTCCTATCTCAGAGAGACATTCAACAATCTCCAAGTGCCATACGATCAGCTCCAGCCGACCAAGCCTTTCTCAGGAGTCACCGATGGCTCCACCGTCCCGATAGGGCAGGTTCGCCTTCCGTCACCTTCAGACAAAGGCAACAACTACGCACCGAGCTCATCGACTTCGACGTCGCCCGTTCACCGCCATACAATGCCATCCCTGGTACCCAGCTTTGGCTAAGTTCAAGGCGGTGACTCACCATGGCTACAATGTCCTCAAGATGCCAGAAGCTGAGGAGTCATCACAAAGGCCTTGTGAGGAGAGGGACGCAGTGTGCTCTCTTGAGCGTGCCTTCCAAGCTGCAGCAATCGAAGACCCAGATCACAGGAGCGGGAGACTTCCCAAGGAGATCCCCAAGAAGAAGAAGGCTTCGCGTGGTCCAAGCCCTCATGGGGTAGGCACCTCCGAAGGCGTGGCAACATGACCCGCGCCCGTTCAAGGGGCGCCACCCTCATATAAGGCGCGCCCGGTGCCCTCCTCAGGCGGGGCTCAGGGGCTCTTTCATGGCGAGCCACCGACCTAGCTCTGGGTCACGAGGGAGGCGCCGGGCACCACTTGGAGGCGCAGCTTCGAGGCACGCTTCCTGGAAGGTATGAGGCAAGGAGGGCCAAACCTCGTGAGTTCATCACGAGGAACACCCAGAGCTACAGGAGTCAAGAGTCATGCGCGGGCTGTCGCCGCCGCTGCCCGCTGCCCCGTGATCTAGGCGAGGATGCTGGCTGTGAATCTGCATCGACATACCAGGCTCAACCGGGCGCGGCCTCAGAGCGCCTCGCCCTCACGCTGGGACGTTGCAAGGGTCCACCACAGCCTACGTCAGATGCCTTTCGCCTCGCCGAGCGGTTGCCGCCCATTAGCGCCTGCTGAGGTGCGCTCTGGAGGCTCAGGAGGTCAAGCAGCGTGCCATCCTGGCAGAGATGGCGATGGCTCTCGAGGAACTCCCCGTGCCCCTGGAGCCTCCCGAGGCTCCAGGTCCGGATGGCTCGTGAGGGCCGGCGTCCTCATCAAGCGTTGTCCGCTACCTCAACATCCCGCCACCTCCGACCATATTAGGTGACACCTTTCCAAGTTTCGTTTTCGGCTGGGAGCGCCCCTCGGGCTGCATCATTCCTAGGCTACGTGGGTCCGTCCCTGCGGCATGTATCAGTTTTGCTTATGTTCTTTACTTACCTTGTTGGGGGCGCCCCTCGGGCTGCATTATCCCCAAGCTGCTCGGGCCAGACCCAGTGGCGTATGCTTTCTCCGCACCTATCTAGATGGATTTGCTCCTTCGCGCTTAACCTGATTCATGCAATTATTGCCTACTACCTATCGCGGGCCTCTCCGCCCTAATGCAAAGCACTTGCACGTTAAAAGGGGGGGGGGTACCTGAGCATCGCGACCTGTCATACCAGCGGCGGCTGAGCTCGCTCGAGGGCCGGGACCTGAGGACGTAGAGCATTTGCATTCTAACCTTGCAGGAACACACCAATGATAAAGGCCCAGAGCCAGGCGCAACCCGCCTCGAGGTAGGGCTTCGTGAGTCCCGCGCTGGCTCACGGGTGCCCAGATACACCTCTCCTAGCCCTACCGTGCCGGCCACGTGTCGTATGGTGTCAGACACGCCTGGGGCTCCTCCCGCAGGGGAGCCCTCCCACGAACCGGTGGAAGCACCATGCTCGTGACTGGTTGACGACACCGCCGAGGAGCGCTATGCCCGCACACACACGGAAGCGCTTATGCTCCGACTGGTGATAAACAATCGAGGGCGGCTCACAACCAGATCAACCTCGGGGAGCCTGTAGCTCGGTGTCTAGCGCCATCGCAACGCCCCTCGGGAGTGCCGCGTGAGGGTTGGACACGGGTTGCGCCGGGCCACGCCTCAACATACACCACCCAGCCAGTCCTCGGACCTGGTCGCCGCGCCCCCGAAAGCGTAGCCAAGGTATGAAAATTCATTTGAACGTTAAGGGGACTCGAGCATCGCGACTCAGAGCCTAATCGGTCACGAGCCCTCACTCCTTGGTCCCGTCCTGGTCTCCGGTTGGGGCTAATGGCGGTTGAGGTATGCGTGGGGCCGGGCCCTGCCGATGTAGAACGACCAATCCGCTCCTACGCCTCCTGTCTCTACTTGCTGTTCACGCGTCAAGGGGGACTCCTGAGCATCGCGACTCAGGAGCCTAACTTGCCACGTAGCCCCTCACTCCTTGGTCCCGTCCTGGTTTCCGGTCGGGGCTAACGGCGGCTGAGGTATGCGCGGGGTCAGGCCCTGCCGACGTATAACACATGCAAGTAGGAAGGAAGAATGCGAATTCAAAGCAAATATTAAAAGCCATAAGTCGTTTCACAACGCCAAACACAAGTTTAAACGCCCACGAGGCATGGTGCATGTTGCAGAATTAAAACAGAGCGGAAGCTGCGGGATCACTCTCTGCTGCACTCCCACCTCCCGAGGCCACGGGCTGGCGGCACCACGCCTGTGCAAGGTGTCAAGGCGCGAACTTCCCAGCCAGGCCTCGGCTCGGCCTTTCATGACCTCAGCAGCAGCAGCGCAAGGTCACCGCCATAGGCTCCAAAGAGGCCGTCAAGGTCGACGCTGGGGTCACGAAGGTAGACGTATTGAGGACGCGTCACCAGCTGCAGAAGACAGGGCATGCGCCTCGGCCTCGGCGTGGGGCCAAGGCCGTCCGCGACATCTTCAAGTGTTGACCAAGAAAGGAAGCAGCTCGGCGGGGCCGCCCTTCCCACCAGCCAATGGCTTCTCCAGCCACCCTCAGAGCGCCTTCAACGCTGCGTAGCCTTCTCCTCCAACCCGCGAAGGCCACCCGATCCTCGCCAGGATCTTTGCCTTCCTGTCTAGCTCGATCCTCTCCGCTTATAGCGACTGTTCCAAAGATCTCCAACTGCCACGATAGCCATCAAGCTCGGCGTCCCAGTCCCTGACGGCGGCCTCCCGAGCCTCCATCTCCTTCTCCTTCTCCTGGCGGTCGCGGACCTCCTTGGCGAGCCTGTCGCGCAGGCCTTGCAGCTCAACCTCCAGCGCCTTGCAGCGGTCCCGGCGTCCCAGCAGTCATGCTTCGGGCAGCATCGCGGCGGGCCCTAGCTCGGCAGCGGCTTGCTTCTCCCCATCGAAAGCCGACGCGGCTTGGATCCACGCCGCTCGGACGGAGGCAGTAGAGCGGGCCTAGCCAGAAGCTAACTCTAGGCGCCCGGCCACCAGACGGGGATCAGCATTCCGGAGATCCTCTTGTAGCCGGCACAGCTCGCTGGCAGCCTGGTCCAGGATGGCCGAGGGAGCAGAAGGGACTAGAGCCGGTGGAGCAGGGGTAGAAGACGGCAGTGTGATCATGGCTTGGGAAGGAGGAGCCCCCTGGGCCTTGGGCACCTCAACGACAACGTCAAGCGCAGGCACCTCCAGAGTCAGCGGGGCCACAGGGGCTGACCCACCGCCATAGTGCCCCTGCTGGGCTCGCGAGGATGACTGGGTAGGGGAGGCGCGAGCTTCGCTGCCTCCTTTCCCAGCAGACGGAGCCGCAGCCCCGGCAGGCGAACCTGCCTCAAGAAGGGCCGCAGAAGCCCCCTTCGGCCTTTTTGCTACAGGTGCCGACCTGGCCAAGAGAATACAGACGTCAAGCCTCGGCCGCAGAAGCAAATCAAAACATGGATCGAACACTCACTGGTCGTCATCCGCGGACTCAAGCAGCCTCCGGCCGAACTTGAAGCCTGAAAGCCTACAGCTAGGGTTAGCCTTGGGAGGCCCGGAAGCAGTAGGCGCATTGAGAAGGCCGGAGCTAGCCTCAGACCGCCCCGGAGCCAGAACGGACCCTGGGAGAACCAGCCCCGACCTGCCCTTCCTCGACCAGGAGAATCTCCTCCCGCCTGCACCGCCTCGGCTGCTGCTCGCATGGAGCGAAGGGCGTGGGACCTGCACCAAGGGAATGAAGTCACCTCGAAGTCGGACTCTTCTTCCCCCGCCTCCTCTTCTTTCTCCTCACTCCCGCTAGAGTTGCTGGAGGAAACGTTCACCGTCGCCAACATCGCGATCCTCAGAGAGCCAAGCGGCACTAGCCCTCACCATTGAAGGTGGGCATGGTATTCACCACTTGCTCCCGGTCCACGGCGAACAGGGACGGAGCGCCCGGTCTCGCCATGTCTCCCCCGACCAGGGAATGGAGAGCCGCAGCCAGATCTTCGTCAAAGAGGGCCTCGGAGGTCAGGCGAAGGGCGTCGCCTGCCTCCTCAAGCCTCCACAGCGGGAGCGAATGCTCCTGGAGCGGAGCACCCGGTGTTCCAGGAACTCCCTCAGGAGCGTGGCCCCGGTCAGCCACCGCCCCACAAGCTGCCCGGCCTCGTGTTCACAGATATCCTCTTCAAAGACCATCTTCAGACAAGAGTCGACGAGCTCCGCACGATACCACACATCAATGGTTCAGTTGCCCTGACGGCAGCTGCCAAATGGGGTGGATGCGCCTCGACATCCACCATGACCCACTTGCTCCTCAAGCCTTCGATCCTCTTCCCGGCATGGAGATGGAGTTGAGCTGGAGTATGGCAAAGCTCAAGACACAAGAATAGGGCCACGGAGACCCGGAGGTAAAAGTAATGGCGCAACAAAGCCACCGAGGGTTTTATCCCAACGTGAGCCTCATAATAGTAGGCGAAAATCGCCAGGAGAAGAACAGAGTTGGGGTGGAGATGCAGAGCTTGCAAGTTGTATTGGTGGAGAACAACAAAGAAGAACTCGGAAAAGGAGGACCAGACCATGGCGATGGCGCCACAAAGAACGGGTAGAAGGTGCTCCCGGCCTTCAGCTGATCGAGCCGGCCTTGAGCACAATCGCCCCTTGTTGCCCTGCGCCACCGCCCTCCCAAGACACAAGGATTAGATTCTTCTCTCACAATCGGAGGATCCAGAGCGGGAGGTACCAGGCCTCAAAGTGGGTCTTGCGAGGCGCCATGGCTTGCAGGATGGAAGGATTGAGACAGATCTCGAGGATTTCGAAGCAAGGAGGAGAGGGCAGAAAGGGGATCTCGAGCAAGGCGAGCAAGAACGAGCACCAAGTCTGGCCCAGGCCTCCTTTTTGTCAGAAGGACGGTTGTCGAGGCATCATGGGAAGCGGAGACGCCCACGACCAATCAATCGCCACGCGGCGCCCAAGGCCGCAGGCTGTTAGGGCTCACAGGCGCCAGACTTGCCCCTTCGCCTCGCTAAGCCAAGTCCGGGCGCGCTTGGGCCCAGGGGCTACTGTCGGTGTTTTGGGAACGGGGTCCCAGACTTGCCTCGCCGCGCCTACGACGTGGCTCAAGTGGGGCCCAGCCAGCCCAGCCATCAGCTCAAGCTCAAGACCTCGCGAGGGGCCAAGACTGCTGGGCGGACGACAGAAACCTTCCTCGGAGCAGCCTCGCCAGCAGGCTCACAAGGAGGCGGAGAGATCAAGGCAGGGTACCTCACGAGGGTGCCCCGTGACGCAAGCCATGATGATCGAGACCAAGGGCGCCAACAAGAAGGTCCTCGTATTCCTTTGGTAAAAGGAGGCAAGCATGTGCCAAGGCATCGTGCAAAGGTTACCGCCGGTGCAACAAGACCAAGACCAGCAGAGCGGCAGGAAAGAGGTCATCGTGGAGCCTGGACGGCCACCGCCGAGCCTTTGGCAGCCAAGACCAACTTTAGTCAGATAAGTGTACTAGATGTTCCCCTTCAAAATGGCCAATTGTTGGCGCCCTTCCCGCTCATTATTTGGGAAGAGGTCCAGGGCCTCCCTCTATAAATAGGACTAGCCACCAAAGGGAGAGGGGACAGACCGAGGCAGAATCGAGAACCAAGAACCACGAAAGCAAAGTGACTGGACTCACCCAAGCAGTCCATCGCACCGGCTCAAGAACAGCCCCTCACGAGGCTGTTCTTCCTTTGTACTGTTCATCATCAGCCCCTGAGGCAATCCACCACACCGCACACTGGAGTAGGGTATTACACCACAGCGGTGGCCTGAACCAGTATAAACCTCGTGTCTCTTGTGTTGTTCATCGTTCCTAATTTAGATCCCTCGCAAATCATTAATGCGTGAGCTAGTAGGGGAAAGATCTTCACGCGCACCCCAGTGTTCGAACCTCAAGGGTCTGCCGGAACCCGAAATCCGACAACTATGGTCTCGGGGACTACACCCACTGGGCACACTCAGCGTGCCCCCGCTGGTTCAAAAATTCAATCGACAACAACATAGTCAGCTCAAAGTGCAAGTTTACTTAGTGACAAGTCAAAACACCCAGTGGGTGGACAAATGCAAAACACAGACCAATGGAAAG
Organism: Aegilops longissima; assembly: GCA_021605205.1. Classification (NCBI taxonomy): domain Eukaryota; kingdom Viridiplantae; phylum Streptophyta; class Magnoliopsida; order Poales; family Poaceae; genus Aegilops; species Aegilops longissima. The sequence goes on from CM038682.1 coordinate 332,190,937, forward strand.
ATTCCTCTAAGAAAGTTTCAGGTACCATATCCTAACAGAACAAGTGGCAAGCTGAAGGGTCAGTCTGTGATCAACTAACCTGGACGTTGCTTTGAAGTGCTGAACTGGCATCGTAAGCAGCTTCGCTAGCCTCTCGGATCACCTTCATCCGCTCCATCATGATGCTCGCTTGGCGAATAGCCTCCTTGGCAGCACCCGCTTGGTCCTCTGGGACGTGATGTGCGGCAAAGAGTGAAGATGGATCGACTGGAGTCTGGGCAGTCGACGCTGAAGGCTGAGCACTCGTCAGCGGTATGGCAAAAGTCACAGCAGTCCGATTGGTGTCGCCGGCTTCCTAGATCACCGGTTCCGTCACCGGCATCGACATACGCGCCTTGTCGGCTGACGTCTTCCTGCTTCCCCTTTTCCTGGGCCTCAGCGGCACATCTTCATCGTCATCCGGTAGGTCAATGAAATTGGGAAGAGCTGCGAAAAAGATCGACCACCAGAATTCATTCGACCAACGAAAACGGTCGAGAAAATAAAGACAAGATTATGAGAGTGGTACTCGGATTAGAGGTGACTGCATCCTCCATTTCCTCGTCCTCATTCTTGTAAGCAGAAGTCCCAGAGGTAGCAGCACTGCAAATTCAAGAATTCAGTCGGTCATGTCTGTTGAAATGAGTCAAATCAAATCCAAATTCATACTAAACCAAGAAATCAAGTCCAACAAATACCTGGAAGCAATGGGGATGGCCACTTTGATCTTGGGCAAGGCTTTTGGTGGTTTGGACGGCGCAGCTTTCGGTTGCTTCGATGCCTTTTCAGTCGGTGCTGGAGAGGACGTCCGAGGGCACTTTGATGACTGCCCGGTTTGCGCGGTTGCTTTGCCGGGGACGCTTGTTGGATCGTGAGTGAGCTTGGATCGCCTTTCCGTATGGGTAGGAGAGTCGACCTCTTCTTCATCGCTCAGGTCGTCGCTATCATCGTCCTCTTCACCATCAGAATGCCACTCGCCGCTCTCGCCTCCGCTCACCTCTCCTCTGGTATCGCTCCTGCTCTCACCGGGCATCGAAAGTACATCTTAGTCGTATTCCGGAAGACAACAGTTAAGATAGAAATCAGTCAGGTGACAACAAACAGTTACTTGACAAATCAAGAAGACACTCGACCATTTGGAGTTGTACCTTGTCTGTTTCGTACGTGTTGTTGAGTGGAGGGATCCTCCTAGATCCCCTAGGGTTATCTTTGTTGCCAGTAATACCCCTCAGCCACCCCTCCAACGTAGCTTCATCGACTTCCTCTGGATGGATCCGAGTGGTGTCGTCAGTGCCCGAATACATCCACATCAGATGGTCACGAGCTTGAAGTGGTTGAATGTGTCGCCTGAGGAAGACCTCCAATAGATCCATGCCGGTTACCCCATCATGGACAAGCTGAACTACTCGCTCGACCAGCACCTTCACCTACGCCTTCTCCTCTGGGGTCACTTTCAAGGCGGAGGGCTTCTCCACTCGGGCCATGGAAAAGGGGGGAAGTCTAGTCGACTGTCCCGGAGTTGGCTGGTCCTTGTAGTAGAACCAGGTCGACTGCCACCCTCGGACCGACTCGGGAAGGATCATGGCTAGGAAAGATCTTTTACCCCTCATCTGAGTTCCAAGACCCCCGCATATTTGGATCACATGCGTCCACTCATCACTCGAGTTGGCCTTCTGGACCGACTGAGAACGACACATGAATATGTGCTTGAAGAGACCCCAGTGTGGTCGACAACCCAGGAAGTTCTCGCACATGGACACGAAAGCAGCAAGATACACGATGGTGTTTGGCGAAAAGTGGTGGAGTTGCGCCCCAAAGAAGTTCAAGAAACCTCAAAAGAAAGGATGGGGAGGCAAAGAAAACCCGCGGTCGACATGAGTAGCGAGGAGAACACACTCACCCTCTTGCGGTCGCGGCTCGGTCTCGTCCCCCGGGAGCCGCGCCGATTGGTGGGGGATCAGTCCCCCCTCGACCAGATCGTCGATGTCGTCTTGACGGATTGCTGAGCGAATACAGTCGCCCTGGATCTAGCCGGGCGGCAGGCCGGACCTCGACGAAGATCCGCCCCGGCTGGTCTTCTTCCCCTTCGCCTTCGCCGTCTCTTTATTTGGGTGCTCCAACGCCACCGTCTTCTCCTTCCCCATTGCAACAGATCGAGTTCAAACGGAGCGGCGGCAGCAAGAGAAGAGGCAGATGCGGTGGAGAAACCAGAGGAGGAAGGGGAAGAATGGGAACGCACTGTGCGAAAAGCCCCGTCCGATGCCTTGTATGAGGTCTCTTCCGAGTGGTTGACTCGTGGGCCCAGGCGATCCGATCAAATCCCGCATCAGTCGTGCACGCGATACGTGGCGAAAAAGGCGGCGCGGAGATTGAGGCGGCCCTGCCTAATCCATCCCGATTACTGCGGCCTCCTCCGCCTGGCGCGCTTCCCAAAATTCGAATCCCGCGAAATCCGCAGACAGTAGAACAACCCGTCAGACGGAAGATTTTTCCCATATCAACATTCGAAGCTTAACAATGAAAGTTCACTCGACAAAACCAAGAATGGATCAAGGCGACTGAACAAGAAGTTGAAGTCATCATGATTGTTCATTTGATCCCTGGACAAGACGTTTCCGGAGCGCAAAAGTTGAATCGGAGAGATTATCAACTCCTTCTCCACTCAAAGCCTGAACCATTCGAGGGCTAATGATGAAGCCATGTACCTAGGGTACGGTCATAGGCCTGACCTAGACACCCTACCCTAGGACATCACCCTAAAACCAGAAGCATTCGAAGAGGAGTCATCATCCACCCGACCATGAGGCATTCCACTCGGAAGACTTGAAGTCACTAGACCGCCAGAAGATCTAAAGCCATTCCGCACTGCAACGATCGGACATTACATCATAGCTTTAATGGTCATTATGCCTCTTTATTAATTGCGTTACCAGTAACACCCCCCTCTTGATGTACCTTAAACCCCTTGTAACGTGGGCTGGCTGGGGTCCTGGCGCACTCTATATAAGCCACCCCCTCCACAGGCACAAGGGTTCGCACCCCCTGTAACACACACACGCATAATCCAGTCGACCGCCTCCAGGCTTCGAGACGTAGGGCTTTTACTTCTTCTGAGAAGGGCCTGAACTCGTAAAACTCGTATGTACAACTTCGCCATACCTAGGATCTTGCCTCTTCATACCTACCCCCCATTCTACTGTCAGTCTTAGATCCACGACAGGTACAAGATGTGTTTCACGTTTCCCAGTTGAAGAAGTGCCATGCAGAGATGGCCGATATTCCTCTGAGAGATACAGTGCCCCTGGAAGCGATTCAGTTGGATAGTGATTTGACATATGAGGAGAAACCTATCAAGGTTCTAGAGATTGCCAGCCGAGTTACTCGCATCAAGGTTATCAAGTTTTGCAAAGTTCAGTGGAGCCACCATACGAAGGACGAAGCCACCTGGGAACGAGAGGATGATCTACGCAAAGACCACCCGCACCTATTTTCTAGCGAACCCGAATCTCGAGGGTGAGATTCATCTTAAGGCGGGTAGGTTTGTAACATCCCAAATTTTCAATTTGGAATGTTATTCATAAGTCATTCATGCATATCATATTTTATTGCATTTCGTTTCGCGATCCTTGAAATTCTAAGGAAGTTAAGGACCCTCGGAGAGAGTTGGGGATTTCACGTTTTTCATATTTGACTTTTATCAAATATTGAAACAAGGATCACTTTGGTTTTAATTTATTTTCTCTCCAAAAATATTTTATATTAAAATATATGAGAGGAGATAATACGACTTCTCCAAAATAAATGAAATATTGGAGGAAAAATATTGAAATCAAATATTTGATGTTATTCGGATTTTATTGCCATTATTTTTGAATTAGGAAAAATACGCGTTTTTCAAAATTGCAATATAGGACCAAATAAATGTTCACCTTGTCTGGCATATTTTTAGAGGACGGGAAATTTTGTTTCGGGATTTTTGGAGTCCGTCTAGTATTTCTTTTCTTTCTTTTTCTGCACGTCGGAATATTAAAAAAAGGAAACCGACTCCGGGCCGTACCCGACCGGGACTTCGCTCGAGGGGCTTTATAAGCCGGGCCCCCCTGCCCCTCCGCCCACCCACCAGCCCATCACGCTCCGCCGCCCAAACCCTAGCTGCCGCAGCCACTGCTGCTTGCTTGCCGCCCGCCGCCGCCCGCCATCGCCGAGCCGCCCGCCACGCCGGATCTCGCCTTTGACCGATCAGTTTTCTACGGCTAACCCCGTTTTTTTTATTTTTTCGGTTTATTTGCTTAGATCGGTATTCCGTCGGTTTATTTATTTTGCGGACGTTCGTCCATTCGTTCATTTAAATGAACGCCGTTCACCCGTTAGTCACAGACAGCGAACGTTCGTTCGATAGCCTGTTCGTCAGTTTTTCTTTTTCTCGGGTTTTTCGCGATTATTTTCGATCGGGATTTCTGACCCGATTTTTGTTTTAGTTTATATTTTTGCTCGTTTATCGGAATCAGGGGATTCAAACACCTAGATCTTCGTCTTGAAGCCCTCTTTCTGTTTAACCAACTTGAACAGGATTTTGACACTGTAAAATTTAACTTTAGTCCAGATTAGTTATCGGATCTTGTTTCTTTCGCTGTTTGAGTTTCGTTGCTCCGTTTGATTTGATTCTTTTTGCAAGCCGGAGTTCTTAAGTTGAACTTTCTGGTTAGATCTTCTTATTTGAGTTTTACCCGTGCATCTTTGCTTGATTGCTTATGTATGTTATTGTTTGTTTGTGATAGAATTCCCGGAGTGCGAAGCGTGCTACTACGAGTCACTAGGTTTTGCGGATCGTCAGCATGGCAAGTTCACACTTTGATCATATCCCTTTATTACCCTGTTTCTATGCATTAGTTTCAACCCCTCAGACATTGCATGGTTAGGATTTGATAGCATGTGGGTATTGGGAAGTAGTTGATGAGGTAGGAACCTATTGTTCTGCATTCAAACCTTGGGAGTTACTATTACATTATGTTTACTGTTATGCTATGCTCGTAGACGTGGTTTGGTTTGAGAGAATTCATGAAAGATGATAGAGTTGTATTTAATTAAAGGAAAACTTAAGGTGGCTACTTTAGTACACATCTGGGTGGATTAGTTGGGGCACCCTGGAGCACCCAGTGGTTTGCCCGGGCACCTGGAGAATCCAGTGTAGTCCTAGGATATCCTGGAGTACCCGTGTGATCATCCTACGGTCCGCCACCCAGGCTCAAAGGGATCATAAGATTATTCATGCTAGAAACTTCCGTGTGCAGCCACAAGCCATTATGGGCTCTGGCATGGTTGAGTATGTTGTGTGACCTCTTTCAGTGGTGGGCTAGCAGATGTAGAGGGAAATTAGGTGTAACTGTCCACCCAGAGTAAAGAGTTAATGCTTCTGAAAGACTGTGATCGGTCATCCGTTTCTCAAGCATCACGTAGTGCGAGAAATCCAACGTAGGAGATCGAGTCTTGTGGGGAAAAGTGCGCAAACCTCTGCAGAGTGTACAAACTAATCATGATTAGTCGTATTCCTAGTTATGGACGTCTTGAGTATCTAGTACTTGGATTATCCTATTGTATCTCATCACTCTAATTTAATTTGTTGGGTTGATAATTACCTTTAATTGGGATTGAGTTTGAGGAACCTTCTCGATGATGTTTCAGCTACCATGGTAGTTAAATAAAATTTATTCCTTTGTTGTAGGGAAAAAATTGGCTTTTCGCAAAAATCATATAACCTTAGAGCCTCCACCAGCCATATATGCATATAGTGATAGCATAATCTATTCATTGCTCTACTGTGTTATATTGCCAGCATATTCCATGTGCTGGCCCGTTTTCGGGCTGCAACGTATTATGTTGCAGACTTTTCAGGCGACGAGTAAAGGTGCCATAGGTTGTTGTCATGCACTCAGCTATGCCGTTGGAGTTGATGGACTCATTTTATCTTCCAAGCCTTCCGCTGTTATCGTGTTAGATGGCCTTAAGCCATATTTATTGTAATAAGTTCTCTTTTGAAACATTCGATGTAATAAGTGTGTGATTGCTACTCTGTTATAAATCCTTCGAGTACTGTGTGTGTCAGCATTACCGATCCAGGGATGACACTGAAGCACAGAGACTTGACCGTTTGAGGTCGGGTCACTACACAAATTTTACAAGTTACAAGTTCAAAAGGAAAAGCCTGTCATGTTCGCGTCGCACCCCCACACGATTGGTCCGGCACGCCAGGAATGCGTGTTGTGTTGCATTTTCAATTACAAGTGGGACCACAGCTAAGGAAACCAACTATCGGCAAACCCCCACCTGCCCACTGCGCGATGCCTGAGAAAACAGGAGGGAGAAGAGATGGCTATAGCACGGACTCCAAGAAATTGGTGTCGGATGGGACCCGTGTGGGTGGCATGTGCCGTACTACTATAGGTGAATGCTAGTTATGGCCCATGCCACCCCACTATATCGAGCCTATATCGAGGTGCTGGTTACGTAGAACAAATTTCCTGGAGTCTGTGCTCAGCCCTCCTCTATCTCTCTTCTCAGCCAGCCAGCAGACGCGTGGAGCCCATTGTCTGTTTGCTGACATGCGGTCCCACATGTCAGTGAAAATGCAAGAGGACCCACTGAACCTGCACATCTTTCACCTCGACATGCTGGTGACGAAAAAAATCCAATATAGATCTTCAGTGGCCGCTTTTGGAGTTACTCCCTCCGATCCTTTTTACCCTGTGCATAAATCAAATCACACATACCAAGGAGCACTATGCATCATTGGTTTTGGATGAAATTACCACTGCGTTGGATGGATCGTAACAACCGGGACAGCTGGGACGCGGTAATTACGCAAGCCAGTTATTGGCCACTCCTCCTCGTTTCCTTCCCCACCTCTCGAGTAGTATTTCTCTGCATGGCTGTTATTGGTGCATGTGATGCATGCATGCCAGAAGTTAATGCATGCGAGTAGGCTAGTGTTGCATGCCGAGCGGAGGAATAGGGATAGACCGGGAAGAAATCGCTCAGCATCCGGATCGCGCAGACTATTACAGAAAAAATGGGAAAAAGTTATGCGCTGACTAAAAGGGATCAGAGGGAGTACTCAAGAGTAGTAAGATTCTATTTACATTTTAATCCAAGATGCACATCACGTTCAACTACCACTCCATTTTCTTGCATGACACGACCTGGATGCTGGATGTCCCACGTGTCGGCAAAAGGAGGAAGAACTCGACCAAATCTTCTCCACATTTAGACCGGAGGAGTAGGAAACACGACAAGCCTTGTGCCTACATCATACTACGTACAACACTAGAAAAAGTACACTTCCGTGATGATACATGTTTGTCACAGTAGGTCACGTTTTCTGTCATGCATGTACATCCATGACAAATTTATGACAGAATCAAGATAGTCATACTTGTGCTATCGTAGAAGTGTTCCATGACATTACCAAAATTATCATCATGGAGTGTCCACTTCCATGACGATAAATCACGAGTCACAGAAGTGCTTTCTTCAAGGGTGACCGACATGTGGCATCCACTGTAACGGAACGCCGTTAAGCTATCGGGTCCTGTTTTGGATCCGATAACCCATTAACAGCCCGGACCAATGGGGATTTTCCACGTGTAAAATTCTGATTGGCTGAAGTAACAAGTGTCAGCTCCGCGTTGGCACAGGTGTCACGCATCCAATGGGCGAGATGTGCCTATGATATGCTCACACGTGGACTGGCCCAAAAGTGGCCCATAAAGTTTAAATGGACCGGCCCAACTAAAGGCCCACAAGATTTTGCGGTCCATAATGGGCCAGCCCAGCAAAAGGCCCACGAGATTTTTCGTATCATAATAGGCCGGCCCAGCTAAAGGCCCACGAGATTTTGCAGGCCATAATGGGCCGGCCCAGCTAAAGGCACGCGAGATTTTGCGGACCATAATGGGCTGGCCTAGATAAAGGCCCAACATTCTCAGTTAAGGCCCATACGGCTAGTGTCAAATCGGCCCGTCAACGGCCTGTCCTAAACTTGTCATCATCGCGGCCCATGATCACTTCTAGCCCGTTAATAGTCCGCTAAGTATATGGGCCGAATTACGGCCTGGTGTATTTCCGGCCTGTTAAAGGTCCTGCTTCATTTGGGCCCATTTACAGGCCATTGAAACTTTCGGCCCCTAAACGACCGTGAAGGATTTGGGTCATATTCGGCCATGTCTGACATTCGGCCTATTAGCGTCCCACTATAGATTTGGGCCACTTTCGGCCTTTCGTGATTTTCGGCCTGTTAACGTCGGACGAAATCCATGGGCCATATGTGGCCCAACGTCACATCGGGCCCATTAACGGCCCATATAAAAATGACGATAATCTAGCCCGACCGAACTTCTGGCCTGTTAAAGGCCTGTGTATTAGGTCGGCGCATTTACGAACCGTCCGAATTTCGGCCTATGAAAGATCTGCATCGTGAATGGGCCCAATCTCACTTTTGGTCTTTTAAAGGCCCATGTTTTTTATGGGCTCGAGATATTTACACCTGTAAATGGCCTATTGTTACTGAGGGCCCAAATTATGTTTAGGCCTGCTAAAGGCCCACTATGGGCACAGGCCTACTAGAAAAATATGAAATCTTATGCTGATTTAGGCCCAGATATTTTAGTGGGCTACATGCAAATTTCGCCCATAATCGCTTTTAGCCCAATTGGAATGGGCCCGATTTAATGTTGGCATGTTGGGCTCTCAAGCTTTCGGCCGAATACATTACTAAGATAAACCTACACTATACAAAAAATAGCATCATAATTATTGCAGCGTTTGGCAGCATCATCAATGCTGTATCACAACAAAAGGCCTATTGGCATAAAGTTTAGAGTCCTTGCAGATAAAAGCACCATCAGATGCATAGAAGCACAGATCATTTGACCTGAGTGCTAATGTTTCAGGCTGTAGAATCTGATGGAGCAGCACAATCTTCACCTTTTTCCGCCATTGCTATTGAACAACGAAGCTAATGTCTGATAGTCTGGTTTCAAAACCATTCATATCTTGACGACATTTGTCAACCACTATTCTTGTTTCCAAAACGACATCCATTAGGGATTGGACTTGTGTCTTGAGCACAGATATATCACTCTGTCTAGCAGGAAGATTTTGTTCAGTAGGCAATTTGGACGAGGTTACCTTGACAACCAACCCAGAATTACGCAGGAAGGTGCTTTTTGCACTGTTAGTGGAGAGATACTAACACACTGCAGCAAGAGGTGACATTGTGCCTGTGGTAGCCTCGTCACCTTCAGGTGGTTGTGGCTGTTCAATCATTTTTTCCATAGCTTCCTGAAAGTTTGAACTTGTAGATTAGTGTACCAGATAAGTTACTAATGAGACAAAAATAAACAAAGTAGGTTACACGTTTATACATAACTTATTTTGGTGAATTACTGTAATACATTAGCATGTATTATAGTGCCAACTACATAATAAATTCACTTTCGGAACATATGTCCATGTAGCATGCCTACTGTATTGTCTATTTCCACACATTCGTTGACATCTAAGGATAAAGAGACGTGGTTTAAAGTATGATGAACATAGTATGACATCATTCATATCATGGGAAAAGCAGATATAAAACAAACATGCTATTTTATCATTGTGTGCGCACATGAACATAACAACTAGAATACAGATCAAGACCAAAAGAATATCCTTCATCTCTTTTAAACCATGTAAGGTGAAATGATACGTTAAGACAACTGTGTATAAAAGTGAACATAGTAACTGACATTGGCTGCAAACCAAGTGGTTAAATGAACACATCACAATACCAATCAGTTCAAAGGCAAGAGGAGTAAGGACTTACAACAGCGGCTTGAACTGGTGTGCTCATGCCCTTCATCTTGCTGGTGTGGCAATCCTTGAAGATTTGCAATGCATTCGGTTCAGGTTCTTTTTGGTCTGCACAGGCTTTCCTCTGTATTTGGAACAAGCCAATATAGATACGATAATATGGCACGTAAAAAAAGAAGGAAGTAGAAGCTATTTACAAGAGCCTCGAGTGTGCAATATAGCTGCGAGATCCCGTTGTCTCGTTGGAATTTCACTTTAGAACGGTTGGTCTTGTTTTTCAAACAGTTAGCCTAGAAGAAGATACACTTGTAAGGCACATACATAAATACAAGTTCAATACGTGGTCGATCAAATACATATAGCCTACCGATACTTTGGATCGCACCCGGTGTTTAACGAGGGTTGTCCAGTCTTCATCTGTAATATATTCCAATCGAGATGTTTGGGCGATTTCATTGTTAGCCTTGCCTTCAAAGTGAGATTTCCTAAGGTGGTACCGACACTGATGTGCAGAGTAGACTAAAAACATGAGTGCATGCTTGTTTAGTTGCATCATCTTTCGGATCCAACTTGAACCTCATCTGTTGAAAAAAGAATGTGAGTCTTATTAGGAGGAAGCTAGAAAGTATGGGACAAAGCAAGACAATATTACTAATTGCGATGAGTAACATTACTTACGGATAAATGGTCAAGGAAGGTGTTAAACTGGGTATTGTCTTTCTCATTCCCGTCTTCGATCCACGTTGGGAGGATACGTGCATGACACCTAACGACAACGATCGCCTCGATACTAACTTGGCTGACTCAGAGCATCACGTGGCCTTTTTAAACCTGCCTCAAAATGGATCTCCATTCTTCCTCCTTTATATTTTGTTAATCTGTCAAGCATTATCCCGATGTCTGCTTCGCTTGCTGCTTGTGCTAGTTCAACAACGAATATGGAAAGTGTTAGTGTACATCAAACTGTAAGAGTACATATAAAGGAGCATGCAACTACAACTTGACTCGGTCAGGTACCGTCTTCGTGTTGATGCTCATGAGGTTCATCTGATCTTGCCAAGTCCTGTTGTGTCAGCAGTGCTTCGGAAGTAGTGTTAGGTGTGAAGGCAAGCTGGGAACTGGTCAGTTCCGGAGCAAACGAATGAGTAACTCGTTGAGATGCTGGTACAGTTGAAGCGGATGCTGTAGCTGGTGGAGCAGGTGATAATGTGTTTGTAGATTTAGCTCGTGGACTTGGACTTGTCGGGTGTTACACTGTCGACGTTCTGGGAATGGGGGTACCTAGACTTGCGTGCCTGCGGCCTGCGGCGTGGCTCAAGGGGTGGCCCAGTACGGCCCATCTTCATCAACACAAGCTCAAGACCCTCGCGAGGGGCCAAGCCTCGCGGGGCGGACGGCAGAAAGCTTCCTCAGGCACGGCCTCGTCAAGCTAGCTCACGAGGAGGCGGAGAGATCAAGGCGGGGTACTTCACGAGGTGCCCATGACGCAAGCCATGATTTACCGAGGGCGCCAAAGGGCGCCAGCCAGAAGTTGTCCTCATTTCCCTTTGGTGCAAAGGAGGCAAGCGCAGGCCAAGGCATCGTGCAAAGGCAACCATTTCGTGCAACAAGACCAAGACCAGCAGAACGGCCGGAAGGAGGTCATCGTGGAGCCCAAGCCGCGCCACCATCGAGGCTTTGGCAAAGCGAGGACCGACTTTAGTCGATAAGTGTACTAGATGTTCCCCTTCAAAATGGCCAATTGTTGGCGCCCTTCCCGCTCAATATTTGGGAAGAGGCCCAGGGCCTCCCTCTATAAATAGGACTAGCCACCACCAAGGCAGAGAGGACCGAGGAGGAGAAGGAGGATCGATCATGGAGAGGATCAATCCGAAAGAGACCTATCAGATAGAGCCCTAGCAGAGAGAGAGAGAGAGAGAGAGAGAGAGAGAGAGAGAGAGAGAGAGAGAGAGAGAGAGGCGATCGAACTCACCCAAGCAGTTCATCGCACCAGCTCAAGAACAGCCTCTCGCGAGGCTGTTCTCCCTTTGTATTGTTCATCATCAGCCCCTAAGGCAATCCACCACACCACAAACCGAGTATGGTATTACACCACAATGGTGGCCTCAACCAAGATAAACCTCGTGGTCGCTTGTGTTGTTCTTTGTGTAGTTTAGATCCTTGTGAGGCGATGAGACGAGGTAGGTTGGAGGTGCGATTCCGCATGCACCCCAGAGTTCGAACTAGAGGGTCTGGCTGAACCCGAACCGACATTTAGCGCGCCGTAGGGTGCACGGAATCCGCTTCTACGCCGCCACGCGCCCGTGATCATCATCATCATGTCCGGCGACCCAACGGGCAATCCCGATCCCTGGCAGCTGGCCCGCAGCGAGAGTCCGCCACCTGTATGCGACTCAACCTCAGGTTACAGCGCCCGGCGATCCGCAGGGCGCCGCGGATCGCGCGACGCGGGTCAGGCGATGTCAGCTCTCACGCTGCGGCAGGTGCAGTCGGCAGCGAGGGCTCGACCCACGCCAGGCCACGGCGCCGTACACCCGATGGGAGCAGGCGAACTCAAGGGCCGCGCTCACGGTGGCCCGAGAGCTACTGTAATGCGTGCTGCCGGAGGACGGCCACGACATGCCGCTGGAGCGGGTGGCGAGCTCCTGGCTTCGCCAGATCGGGGCTCACCTTTCAGACTCAGCCGCCGCCTCGGTCCAAGGCGGACTGCACGAGGCCCAAGCTACCAAGCAGCTCGAGCAGATTCCAAGGCCACCTAACGCCAACCAGGCCGCCAAGACCGGGCTAACAATAGCGCCGCCTCCGCCTCCGGCCAGCGAAGGAGGACTCGCCATAGCCCACGGTCCCAGTGGGCCGCCGCGCTAACACCCCTGTGTTGGCGCCAAGCAGGGCTGCGTGGCACACGGGCACTACAGCGAAGCATTCGGGTGGCGGCCCAAGAGTATGTGCCCCACATGATGGATCAAGAGCACGCAGGAGGAAGACCATGGCTCGCCCTCGCCCAAGCCGGGGGAAGAGACACCAAGCTGAGCTCTTTCAGAGCCCAGTGGAAAGCCCCATTGACCGCTGAGGCAGCGATTATCGGGTACCGCTAATTCTCAAGAGCAGGCATACACTAACCATGGATCACAGGAGGTGCAGGTCGTCATAGGATGGTTGCCCCAATCCAAAGCAGCTTCCTACCCCTCAGAGGAGGTGCCAGGGGCTGCAGGAGAGGGGCCGAGATCCGCATCACCACCGCGGCGCTGAGCAAGGCGCCTCGGGAGGTAGGCCCTCTCGCCGGGAGGTGCCCGAGGGCCTACCCCGGCAGAGGACCCGTGGTCGCTGGGGAACTGCTGGCGACTGCTTATCCCATCGGCGGCGCCCTCGGTCTCCGGCCGTCGTTGATGGCAATAGAGTGTGGTGCAAGGCGGGCCTCGCTCCTGGCGATATGAAGCAAGGCTGGTACACTGTGAAGAAGGCCCAGGCCTCGTGAAGCTCGCCACCCGTGACACTCTCACGTAATAATGAGTGGGCTGTACACGCCTCGAGTCTCCGGAGAGCCGCCTGGCCTCGGGGCTCCCGCCATACCAAGTGGAAGCACTTAGTCTGCTTGTGGTGAGAAGACGTCGAAGACTAGACTAGGTGCCGGACGCGGCCTTTCTGCTTCTTTTTGCCTTTCCTTTGGTTGTCATTTTCCCCCGTTTGGATTTAAGTTGGATTTGGGCTCGAGACTTGTGTGTGTTCGGGGAAGGGGTGTTTAGTCTCGTTTGAGCAATCTCTCGCGTTCTGGTTACCGCTTTGTGTCCATCCCGCCTCAGCTACCTCCCCTCGTGAGCCCCTCGTGAGCCGGGCCAGGCCTAGCATGCGTACAGCCCGGACTGCCGTCACCACGCCCTCTCAGGAGGTTCTCATTACAGGTTCAATGGGCTCGCTCAGAGGCACTCGAGACACCACAGCCCTCCGCAGTTATCTCGGGCCCACGCGGTCGAGGTAAACAAGCCATCGGCTCAGTAAGACCAGCCACTTGGCGAGGCGCACGAAAGTGATATCGTGTCTACTAATGTGCTAACTGCAAGTTTTTACACGAGGGCTCTCTCGCCAAAATGCTCTTACAACCTTCAGGCCAAGCCCAACTCTCTCGCTTGAGGGTAGAAAGCGGAACAAAGACGCGGTCAATCGGATAAATCCCCGCTGCATCCTCAAGGGCACCTCCGAATCTTCACCGCGCCGCTGGCCTCGCCATCACCCTCCGCTGTTGCCGTCAGAAGGCCCGGCCGTTCACCACGCCACCTTCATCGCAAGAATCACGACCACGCCATCGTTATCACGAGTGAAGGCCCTGACGAGGGCATCTACGTTGTCTTCCACCCAATGCGCCAGGCCGTCCCGGATGGCCAGGGGTACCTGGGCGATGGCGGCATCGAAGTCAAAGTGGGGATCCATGTTCAAGATGATCAAGACGCGAGAAAAGCACGCCCGAGCAGGGCACGGCTCCTCTCCTCCACCAACCCGCTGGCTTTCGCCCGATCAGCGCCTCGGCTGCGGCCACCACATCATGAAGAACTCGAGGCTACCAAGATGTTAACCACATGAGGCTCCCCAACGGCCGCCTCACGATGTTGCCCAAGGTCGTGGTTAGCTTTTTCCCGGAGTGTGCGGAGCATAGGGCCATGCTCGTGCTCTGTGGTCTGCTGCTGGCGATCTCGTCCTCGCCCGCCACGCGACGGCCTCAGACGCATCCACCCTTTGACGAAGAAGAAGCACCTCGGCGCGGGAGGAAGTCAGCTCCCCCTGTGCCGCGCCAAGGGCGGTCCGGGTAGCGTCCGCCCGCCGCGTCACTTCATCCAGCTTGGCCTTCAGGGCGGCGGTCATGCCTTCTGCTTCGACCTTAATCAATTCCAGCCTCTCCTCGAAGTCGCGCTCGAGGTTCGAGCGGGCCGCCGCCACCCGGCGATCAACCTCTTCTAGGACCCAGGTCTCCCACGCAGCGACATCGTCCTCCGCTTGCGCCACCAAGCCCTCTCTCGTCTTTAGCCGCTCAAGGTCACTGGCGCGCTCGGCGGCTTCCATCGTCAGTGCCTCCTCACGTCTCTGGAGCTCCGCCTGGTCGACCGAAGCCCCCTTCATCGATACAAGGGCCACCTCACGCAGCTCCACCTGCTGCTCCAGGGAGTTACTCCAGGCTTGGAGCTCCCGCGCCCGCTCCTCCGCAGCCTCGCGCCGTCGGTCAGCCTCCCGGGCCTCCCCGACGGCCCGGGAGCGGGCCTCCCGAGAAGCCGCCAGTGACACCTCGGCTTTCTTATTGTCGAGGTCATGCTGGTGGCGCGCAAGGGCAACAGCCACCTTTAGCTTTCGCCTCTCTTCAGCTAGGTGCAAGCCCTCGGCTTCAAGGCACGCGTCCTCGTCAGCAAGCTCTACACCGAGCTGGCTCACTGCGTCAGCCGCCCTCCGGAGAAACCCTTGGCGAAGAGCGCGGTGCTTCTGGGCGTGCTTGAGCACGTCTTCCGCGTCATCCTCCGCCCGCGCGTGACGGGCCACGAACCAGCACTCCTCCAGGGGGGGCTGGGGCTGGCGCCCTCGATGGCCGGACGCCTCGCTAAGAAGCCCGCCCAGAGCCGCTCGTCCTCAAAGGAAGAACGCAAGGCCGACCTCAGCCGCCGGCGCCCATGACCAATCAAGAGCCCAAGACAGGCTGGCTATACCCGGAGGGCTCACAAGGAGGGTCGCGAGGTGCGCAGAATCATGATGCATCACAGATGGCTCACCTCTCCAACCGCCTCACCACGAGGGCGTGCTTGAGCTCGGGCGCTTGGGGACGGTGGAGAGGGCTAGGCCTGGGGGGATGGCTCCTCAGCCGTCTCCATGAGCTCGGCAGGAAGGGCCCTGCAGGGCAATGATCAGTTGAAGCAACGGGAAAGTAAGGAACTAAGAAAGGGAAGGCTTACTCATCAATGGCGGCACTTCCTGTGCTTCAATAGGGCGGCAAGGGTAATCATCACCCAAGGCCTCCTTTCTTTCAGAGAGCCTCAAGTCCACGCTGAAGCAGCCTAGGAGCTCGGCGCAGGGGTCGGCCTGCGACAAGGAAGAAGCGCCAATGTGACCGGCGTCGGGGGCATCGCCCTGGCCCACGCCGCCAGATGCCGCCCATGAAGGGTCGCGGGGCCTCAGGGGCCTCTGCCACGGGAGCTGCGGGGCGGGCCTCAGGGGCTGCCGCCTCAGGAGTTCCGCATGGCGTCATCATCTCGACGACGGCCTCCTCAGCCCCCAGCGGCCCTTGCCTCCTAGCTCCACCACTCGAGGAAGGACCGCCGCGGGCAACCACCACAACTGGGTTCTCACGAGGTCCCATGAGGCCCGCGGGGCACAGCCCCCATTCGTTAAAGCTGGGCATCTGCTTCATGAAATCAGCCCTGCTCGAGCAAAGGTATGCAGGGGCACCTCTCGCCGAGGCTGCCGGGAAGGGTCCCAGCTAGGATCATAAGAACCTTCCTCAAGACTTCTGCATCGATCTTCCTCCTGGAGCCTCATGCGGTCTTTGCGCCCCACGAAGGCCCACATCCCGTGAGAATGACGCTGGAGAGGGGCAATGCGGCACAGGAGGAACTCCTTCACCACCTTGGGTGCCGCCACACCGAGCGCCTCAAGTTCGCAAACGACGCCAGATTTAAGATGAGCCGGGGCTCGTGAGCTGCCTCGGCCCCACCAATTGGGGATAGCAGGGCGAGGTAGGCTCAAGAGCAGGGCTAGGCACTCCAACGCCCACGCACAGCCACCGCCTCGGAACCTAGTCGCAGCGGGAAGGCTGAAATCAATCCTCGAGGCCGCCGCTTACGGCGCTGCAAGGAAACTCACGCACCCCGAGCATTGGGTGGGGTCACGAGGCGCAAAGAGAAGAAGTGGCGCAGCAAGGCAACTGAAGGAGGAATGCCAACCATCGCCGCAAACAAAGGCGAAAACGGCAAGGAGAGTAATGGATTCGGGACCCAAATGCATCATGTGGATCTGGTAATGGGAAAGTACGACATTGAAGAAATCGAGGGGGAACTAGTCCGCCTACGTAGGCGTCGGCGAAACTGGACCTCGGTGACTATTCTCCAATGGAGAAGTGAGACGCGGGCGGACCGTCGTCCTCCTACACTCGTTGAAGATGGTGGCGAGGGCCGAACTAACCTTGCCCAAGCCTTCCAAAGTTGAGTATGACCGACCGATCGACAATGGAGCTGCGTCGACGGGCGACCGGACGAAAAGCACAAGCTTCGCCCTTCCCTTCTTCGCCGGGTGCCATGGCGATGTGAAGGGGAGGATTCGAGATTGGATTGGAAGCGAATCTTTGGAGCTCAAGAGGAGGAAGAGCGGAGACGCATGAAAGGTGAGAAGAGGGATGATCGTGGTGCAATCAAGGGTCCGTCTAGCCGGGCGCAAAATAAGGAGGCGGGGAAGCGAGGGACGCCCACGGCCAATCAATCGCCACGCGGCGCCCAAGGCCGCAGGCTGTTGGGGCCCGCGGAGCTTCGCACTTGCCCCTCCGCTTCTCTGCTAAGCCAAGTCCAGGCGCGCCTTGGGCCTGGGGGCTACTGTCGGCGTTCTGGGAACGGGGGTACCCAGACTTGCCTGCCCGCGGCCTGCGGCGTGGCTCAAGGGGTGGCCCAGTACGGCCCATCTTCATCAACATAAGCTCAAGACCCTCGCGATGGGCCAAGCCTCGCCGGTAGGACGACAGAAAGCTTCCTCAGGCCCGGCCTCGTCAGGCTGGCTCGCGAGGAGGCGGAGAGATCAAGGCGGGGTACTTTACGAGCTGCCCATGACGCAAGCCATGACGACCAAGGGCGCCAGGCGGGCGCCAGCCCGCGCAGTGTCCTCATTTCCCCTTTGGTGCTAAGGAGGCAAGCGCAGGCCAAGGCATCAGGCAAAGGCAACCATTTCGGTGCAACAAGACCAAGACCAGCAGAACAGCAGGAAGGAGGTCATCGTGGAGCCCAAGTCAAGGCCACCGCCGAGTCTTTGGCAGGCGAGGACCGACTTTAGTCAGGATAAGTGTACTAGATGTTCCCTTCAAAATGGCCAATTGTTGGCGCCCTTCCCGCTCAATATTTGGGAAGAGGCCCAGGGCCTCCCTCTATAAATAGGACTAGCCACCACCAAGGCAGAGAGGAGCGAGGAGGAGAAGGATGATCGATCAGGGAGAGGATCAATCCGGAAGAGACCTATCAGATAGAGCCCTAGCAGAGAGAGAGAGGCGATCGAACTCACCCAAGCAGTTCATCGTACCAGCTCAAGAACAGCCCCTCGCGAGGCTGTTCTCCCTTTGTATTGTTCATCATCAGCCCCTGAGGCAATCCACCACACCATAAACTGGAGTAGGGTATTACACCACAATGGTGGCCTAAACCAGTATAAACCTCGTGTCCCTTGTGTTGTTCTTTATGTAGTTTAGATCCTTGCGAGGCGACAAGACGTAGGTAGGTTGGAGGTGCAATCTCCGCGTGCACCCCAGAGTTCGAACCTAGAGGGTCTGCCAGAACCCGAAATCCGACAAACACCACTCCCTAATATATTATTTTCCTTGCTCTTTTTTGACTTTGGCATGTCAAGCCGTACCCACAACACAAAAGAATAAAATCGCTCTTGTGAACTCATTGATGCATGATACAGACAAGCAATACATTGATGTAAGACAACTGTATGAGGATGGAATATATAAGGAAAACAGGACGGCATGACATATTCACAGCTTTATGTGTAAACTAAGCAGTAGGATTTTCAAGAAAATAGAAGTGATGCAAGCTAGACACCATATGAAAGATGCAACCAATATTACTTTGCCAAGTTAAAAGTGTCTTGTCATAAGTGGCAATTCGAAAAATTAGAAGCAGTACAACGTAGAAGTCAATGCAAGATGCAACCACTATCAAACTGCCATGTTAAAAGTGTCCAATCATGAGTGAATGATGCGGGATACACAACAGCAGTACTTTGATGTAAGAACATGGTATGATAGATAGATGTAGTGTATTCTAGACACAGAACGCCATGTCATATGCACATGTATAACGTATGAACTTAGCAGGTGCAATTTAATCAAAATAGAAGAAATACAGCTAGACAACATATGCAACATGAAACCAATTATCACATCACAACTTAGAGCAAGCACCTGCGATGGAGTACGGGAGATGAACTCATCATGTAGACTTGGGACTTCAACTTCATTAGAAGTAGCAGTGGCAAATCTAGAGAGTCTCTGTTTGCGTCAGTGCGGAGGACCACCAACACCCCTTAATTTACTCTTTTCCTTCCTATTTTCTGATATTGCCTTATGAAGCCAAAACCACAAGAAGATGGATAAAATTAGCTCTGCATAATTGGTTGATGCATGATACAGATGAACACTACTTTGATGTAAGGCAAGCGCAGGATAGGAGGATGGAATATATACAAAAAAAAGACAACGTTTCATATTCACACGAACGATAGGAGGATGGAATATGTATGAAAAAACAGTCAGAGGAAGGCATTTCAACAAAATTAGAAGAAATGAAAGCTAGGCACCATATGAACGTGCAACCAATATCACTCTATCAGGTAAAAAGTGTCTCGTCATAAGTGCCATTTCAAAAAATTAGAAGCAGTACAAGCTAGAAGACAATGCAAGATGCAGCCTACATCACAATCCCAAGTTAAATGTGTCTTATGGGTAAGTGATCGTTGCATGTATAAGTTGTAAGCTATGCAGATGCAATTCAACATAATCAGAAGCAATACAAACTAGACATCATACAGAAAACGCAACCGCATATAACAGCTCCAAATTAGAGCAAGCACCTGTGATGGTGGAGTAGGGGAGATGTGCTCATCATCTACATGTATGTTCTAGAAACAGGAACACGTGTCATATTCACAGGCATTATGTGTAAAGTAAGCAGATGCAATTCAACAAAGTTAGAAGCAATACAAGCTAGACATAATACGCAACATGCAACCACATATAATAGTGCCAAGTTAGAGCAAGCACCTGTGATGGTGGAGTAGGGGAGATGTGCTAATAATTTACACAGCTATGTTGACTGTCTAGCCTTGCGTTGTCTTGCGAATCTTGTTGGGAGGATGGCGGAGTAGAATCTGTAGAGAACCTCCGTTTCAGTTGCTCGGAAGGACCACCATCATCCAATGCCTTGCCAATTTCATTCAGCTTTATTGATTTTGCATTGTGAGGTTAAACCGACAAGAAAAAGGAATATAATTCGCTCTTCAGAACTTATTCATGCATGATACTGGCGAACACTACTCTGATGAAAGGCAAAGTCATGATACGAGGATGGAATATGTATGAAAAAATGGACGGCTTGACATATTCACACCTATGATGTGGTAACTAAGCAGAAGGCACTTCAACAAATTAGAAGCACTGCAAACTAGACACCATATGAAAGGTGCAATCAATATCACTCTGCCAAGTTAAAACTGTCTCGTCGTAGGTGGCGTTCATCAAACTAGAAGCAATACATGCTAGAAATCATATTCAAGACGCAAACCAATACACATTGCCAACTTAAAGGTGTTCCATCATAAGTGACTGATGCAGGATACACAAGAAGACTAGTTTCGTGTAAGAACATGGTGTGATAGACAGATATAGTATGTACCAAAAACAGGAAAGCGTGTCATATTCACACGTAGCATGTGTAAGCTAAGCAGATGTAGTTTACACTATTAGGAGCAATACAAGCTAGACACAATATGCAACATGCAACCAGATATCACACTGCCAAGTTAGAGCAAGCACCTTGGATGGTGGAGTAGGGGAGCGGAGAATTGGACCTTGTAATGCATATCAGTACAAGGAGAATCGGTACAGATGCTCCGTTTACGTTGCTACAGAGGACCACCATCATCGCCTTCCTTACTCTTTTCCTTCCTCTTTCTTGATTTTGCCTTGTCAAGTCAAACCCACAAGAAAAAGGAATAAAATTTGCTCTTCAGAACTCATTGATGCATGATACTGACAAACACTACTTTCATGTAAGGTAGCCGCATGATAGGAGGATGGAATATGTATGAAAAACAGGACGACGTGACATATTGACATGTATGATGTATAAGTGTAAACTAAGCACAAGGTGCTTGAACTTGTTAGAATCAATGCAAGCTAGAAACCATATGAAAGATAAAACCAATATCACTCTGCCAAATTAAAAGGGTGATGTCGGGGAAGCTGATCGTGACCCACGAACACCTATGGGACCTGGCGGACTGAGTCCCTTGTGGTTCGGTGGGGGCGGAGATTGCACAAAGAGCAGATCGAGGCGATGCACACGAGCAGTTTTTACCCAGCCGGAGCTCTCCGAGAGATAACACTCCTCTCGCTGCTTGGTTGATTGTATTGTGTTCTAGCTAGGGAGCAATGAGAGCTACAAACCTAGCTTGAGTGAGTGTGGACTCGAATGAGTCGAATGAATCGAACGGAGTCGAACCCTTTCTCGCTGCACACGGGCCTCCTTTTATATGCTCAAGGGGTCACCTGTGGCAACGTGAGACGAAGGGCAAAATGGGAAAACAGTAGTTGGTACACCGATTTATACAAAGGTATGCGCTTATACCTAACTCGACGGCAAGGGACAAGATCAATAAATGCCCGCCCAATCGCCTAAGCGAAACAAAGGCAACAGGACCGCTGGCGCACCACCGCTTTCCACGATGGTAGGCTCGTCGGCGCCGCTTATCGCCGTTCCCTCGCCTGGCTGCACAGCCTCTTCGACACGCTGCGTTCGGAGTAGCCCCACGCGACATCGCTGGTGGATGAGTGGAGCGGAGATGGAGAGAGAAACTGCTTGGCAAGTACCTTGCAGCTGCTGAATCCTTGTCGCTCGCCGAGCTTGTCGCTCACCAAGCCTTCCCGCAAGCTCCTCTTGTCGGGGTCTTGTTTCCTTCGTGCCTTGAGTGGCCTTCCCGGCAAGCTCCTCTTGCCGGGGCCTTGAATACTTTGTTCTTGAACGGCTCCAAAGGAGCCGCGGAGGATCTTGGCGGTCACTAGGCAAGCCCTGCCACGGGGTGCTGCAACTGCCCGTGCACGAGTTCGGGATACTAGGGTACCCCTACTCTAGTACACCGGCCCGGAGCTGGCCTGCCACACACGGTGCCGAGCGCTGTTGGGCCAGCCCAAAAGCAGACGGCACGCTTGCCCTAGATCGCAGCAGCATTTCTGCCTCGGACCACCACGCCCCCACTTAATGGCACGCTCCGGACGTGGCGTCGTGGGGAGATCATGGGGGCTTTCTTTAATGGAAAAAGCGGAACGCCCGCCCCCTCTCCCTCCTTATAAGCAGGGGAAACAGGGGCAGGACGCCCACTTGCCATTGTTGTCACATCAAAACCACCGCCGCCCCCTTCTTCTCAAGTCCAAAGAGCGCGACGCCCCCCCCATTGCCACCGGGCGCCACTAACGCCGTCGGTTCCTCCACCACCTCCGCCATGGCTCTGAAAGCCGACAAGGGCAAAGGGGTGAAATCGGCCCAGCGCAGCTGCTCGCATGGCCAAGTGGAAGGAGCGGGCCTCTTTGACCCCCCCTTTCGACAAGGAGCTGCGAGAGCTGTATTACCTCTTCGGTCGACGGAGACATGGGTGCACCCACAAGACGAGGGTGATCTCCGCCGCCACATCCGAGAAGGTTTCCGTCGGTACCCCTTCTTCGCTTTTCTTCCACTGCGGCTCTGCCGCCTTTTCCGAATTCTTTGCGACGTCATGAACACATATGGCCTCCGCCTCCTTGATTTCACCCCCAACGCCGTCCTCACCATGGCAGTTTTCGCACACCTCTGCGAGAAGTTTGTCAGAGTCCACCTGAATGTAGCCCTTTTCCACCACTACTTCATGCCCCGCGTAGAGAGAGGAGAGCCACTTGCCGGAGGGATTGCATGGATCTCCAGGATCGGCAAGAAGGAAGCATATCTTGACGGAGAGCTGCGCAACAAGTGGGAGGAGTGGAGATCCGATTAGTGTTGGATCATAGAGGAGAACCCGCAGCCTTTCACGCCTGCGCTAAACTCCCATAGTCTTGGCAGCGATTGGAGCAACTTGGCCGGAGGATGCCAAGTTGAAGATTGCCGTGACTCGGATCTTGCGCCTCGGGCATGCGAAGACTCACCGTAGGCGCTTGTTGGCGCTGATTTCTTCGCCGCCGCATTGCGCCTTTGTAGGAGAGGGGGAGGCCTGCTTGGGAATTCCAAAACGCGGCGGACATCATGAGGCTGCGCCCGGGCCTCAACTGGAACTTCACTGTCTTGGAGCTGGATGCCATGCTGCGGGAGTTGTTCAAGCCCGATGCAGATCACCCCGAGTGGTTCATGTTGCCGAGGGGGGTCGTGCCTTTGTGCAACAACTCGTCGCTTGACCGCATCCACGCGATGATGCCATTGTGCGATTCCCATGGAATCGCTCCAACTTGGCAAGAGCCCGCCGACGACGTCGTGCAGCAGTTCTTCGACAACTTGGAAGAAGTGTCGATCCGCGCCGACGAGCAGATGTGGCTCACCCGCGACACCACCGAGCAAGAGATGGTGCACATTGCCACAATTTTGGAGGAGGCGGCGGAAGCTGCCGCCGCTGGCGTGTTTGGGTTCACCGTGGAGGAGGCAGAGGCAGCCGAGGCGGCAAGCCTTGCCGATCGAGAGGAGTTTGCCAGCAAGGAGGAGCAGCCGAGCCCGACGTTGAGCCGAACGAGCCTGCCAGGGGCGCCTCCCCTCTACCTTCAAGTAGCTTGCCGCGGTAGGAGCCCGCGGCCCCGCCAAGAAGACGCCTCCGCAAGACCGGAGAAGTGGCGGGGCGGCAGACGGGCCAACAACCGCCTCGCCCGCCACGCGCTCCACCGCTGCAAGCATCAAGCCGCTGAGGCGCCTCATGCCGCCACAACAGAACGGGAGCGGGCCTTGAGCCACGGCCCCGCACCCGCCAAGCGTCAGGGAGCCTACTCCTCCAGCCTCGTCGCACGAGGCGGGACTTGACTTCTCCGCTCTCAGCTCCGAGGAAGAAGAAGAAGAGTAAGATCTTGTCGCTGCTACTTGTAATTCTTCAATTAACTGCTTTGTCTTGTATTTGACTTGCTTCATTCTCAGCTCTTTCCTTTTCAGACGCTGGCTCGTGAGGGCGTCGAAGAGGCCAAGACTCGGTGGTTGTCGCCGAAGACGATTCCCAAATGGCTGACAGGGCGTGTCACGAGACCCGTTGTCGGACCCGCAACCCTTCTTCAGAGCAGCCCCAAAGCACAGCCCCCCGGCGTAAGTATTTGGTTTATTTCTTACGGTTAGGTGTGCATGGGTGCTCCTTCTTCTTGATATCTGACTTGTTGACTTATGTAGGAGCAGAGCAGCCTCATCGGAGGCCCCTAAGTCGCCCGGGTTCTACATCGCCTTCCTTTCGCCGCCAAGGAGAATTCTCCACCAAGGGAGCTCCTCCGGCAAGGAGGCCTCTCGAAAGGGAGTTCTCCGACAAGGGGCAGCGCCGACGACCCTCCGATTGGTGGAGACCAAGGGTCTGATCCCATTGCAGGTAATCTTCTTGACTGAAAATTTTTCCTTGGGTCTTTTTTTTTTCTTCGTTCTTCTTTTCAACATTTGCTTGACTTGTTCTTTTCTTTCTCCGATCATCGATCCATCCGCGGAGAGCCGATGGAGACCGAGGTTGCCGGCGAGGAGGACGCCATGGCAACAATGACGACGCCGCCAACATGGAGGAGGAGGCCGGTGCCGATGGGTCCGCCGGCGAGGAGGTCGCCAAAGCTGCTTTGCGCAGAGTGGGGGAGGGTCAGTGATCGTCTTGACGACCTCGAGGCCGCAGGAGCCAGCGCCACGCCGACCGCCGATCCCCGCCACCGATGCAGCACCAGGCTCAAGAGCCCCAGCCCGCACCTATTCGAAGGCCGACGGTGTCTTCATCAAGCTTCCATGGGCGCCGAGCTCGGCGCGGTCGAGGAGAGACCTTGACGAGGCTGCTCGCCTCCGCTGGGCTGTCGCTGGTTGACGCGCCAAGCAGCAGCGATGTATGAAGTCGAGGAGGAGCAGCTCGCAAAGAAGCTGCTATCGCTCTACCGCGCCTCGGCAAGCTAAGCCGAGTCCGTGGAGGCGCTTGTCGCGAGGGCGGAGTGACATGGAGAAGCGCAGCAGAAGAGCTCCGCCCGCCAACAAGGAAACTCTCCGGACATAGCGAAGCTGGGAGCAACTTGTCGAGGAGCGCACGGCCTTCATTCTGGAGAAGGCCGAGGCCGAGGAGCATCAAAGGCTTGCCGGCGAGAAGCTCTCTACGCAAGAAGGTGAGCTGGCGCAGCGGAAGATCAACCTCGACAGCTTTGAGGAGCACTCAAGGAGGCAAAGGACGCCGCCGCAGCTGCCGAGGCCGCCAAGAAGGAATTGGAGACGAGGGTGGCGCAGCTGGAGGCCACCCGAAGAGCGGCGAGAGGTTACAGCTGAAGCACGAAGCTTGAAGGACGCCTACACTCTTGGCGAGTTGCAGGGCCGTCTTGCTGAGAGGATCAAAGAGATCGACGCCACCAAGGATGCCAAAGCGGATCTTGAGCTGAAGCTGTCCACCCTGACGGAGACGCTGGACGGCGCCAAGGAGCGGGAAGTGGGTTTGTTGGAGAAGATCAAGGCGAATGAGGAGCTGCTGGAGAATGCTGTGACCGCCCAGGATACTCTCAGAGACAGCGTGATGCACTGGACGGAGGGTCTTGTGGATCTGCGCCGCCATCCACAATGAGTGATGGAGCTGGGATGGTGGACCTCGGGTACTCCACCGACGAAAGTGCCTTCAACCCAGCGCCAAGCTCACTTTTTCTTCAAAGGCGTGTTGGCGGGTCTCCAACGGCTCCGGAGGAGATCCCAAAGCAGTTGGCCGGCGAGTCGCGCCAAATCTGCGCCGGGGCTCTCCGTAAGGTGCCGATGAAGGTGGCCTTCCGCAATCCAGCGCCGCCGCCCAGCGCCCTCAAGTCCTGCGCTCCAACTGCTGATGTTG